>OY997268.1:91121460-92400032 GCA_963921465.1 Triticum timopheevii | reverse complement strand
AACTAGTTTATTTTAGTAAATGCTTAGTTGAATTAATAGAAGTAGTTGAATTAATTGAATTAGTAAGTATTTAATGTTTCGCTTAATATGAACATAGGAAATGTCGTCTGACGACGAAAAAAATTTCATTATGTGCGAATACTGTGAAGACCAGCGCGGCCAGTGCGACAGAAATTTCCTTGTTGATGGTAGGCGATTCGGCATCAAGCTGGATGAGACCTTCGAATTCGATACAGTAAGTCACAACGATAAGTCTGTTTTCGTAATTAAGCATGACTTATATATGCTTCATTTGCCTGACTTATAATTTTTAATTTTCACTATTCTACTAGCGCATCCCCTGCCATGCAAGAATTTTTGTCTTGGATAAGATAGGTTTCAAAGATATGGAAACTATGGAGGTAAAGAGAGCTTACCTGAAAACTGAGCATGATGGTTATACTTCCAACGTCAAAGTACACAATGCACACACATACACCTATTTTGAATGCAAAACTTGGCAAGCACTATGCAAGGCTTATGCATTTGAGCCTGGTATGGTTATCACCTTTGATATTCGTCCGGAAGATGATATTGAAGGTAATAGAGACATACGGGTCGATGTGCAGACGCCTCCAGTTCTACCATTATGTGAGTTCTTCTCAACTATATTTTTGTCATTGATATTGCTTATTCAAAAATAACTGACAACTAATTTCTATTGACAGCTTATCTCCATTCAACCAAACATGTCCGGCGCTTGGTAGACAGGACCTACTACTGTCCCGGAGCTGAACTAAACTGCGAGGAGATAAGTCATTATGTTTCATGGCTTGAGGATCTTCATACTGTCAAGACAAATTTTCTTCCTGCACTTAGAAATGTTAGTACTCAAAACGTGCGACCAATAGTGATGGTATTGAACTACGGTCACATCTATTTAGGAATGATGGTAAGATATTTACTATTTTCCTCAGTGCATATTTTGCATACATATTTTTTTGCTAAACTTTCATTGCTAAGTATATTAATTAAGTACTATACGATGTTCTTAAACAGGGACTCCCTGACAGTTGTGCCTCAGGGGATCGAGACTAAAGGTCAGATGTCAATTGTTAGCTTACGGCCAAGATATCCTGCATTGCACATGAATGCATTCAGGATTTCTAGAAGCGATGAATGCTTAATAGTGAAAGATTGGAGGAAAATTGTTAATGATCGCAGAGAAGTACTAGGGGGCAGCAATGGGAAGCGCAGCCCACGATTAGGAGACAGGTTCATCTGCATGCTCCAGTATGATCAATCAGGAGAGCTATACATGTTCTATGCTATTTTACCAGAGAGAGAGAGTAGCTAGCATGAGTGATTTAGCTAGTTCTTCATGCTGCTCTTAATTAGTACTTGTCCTTTCATGTCCGTGTTCTTTGTTCTGAACTTAAGTGATTTGCTTTTGTGGTGTTATATATGAATGCTTATAATATCATGACAATCATGCATGTTGAACTCAATGATATTTTTGCTTCTGGTATAAGTGAATGTTTCTTCTTTAAGCTAGTAGTGCTGGTGATGATATTTTTCCTACGTTACCTAAGTGATCAAGTATATGCCATATCCGTATATATTATAGTTGATCAAGTATAGTATGAATATGGCATATACTTGATCACTTAGCTAGCTAGCTAGTAGCTAGAGATATCCAATAAATGCATCCAGTCGAAACTAATCCGCGATACTTTCACCTAATGATTTAACAACTCATTATAATGTAAAACAATCACTAAATTAAATTGAAAACACAAAATTAAAGAAAAATTAAAAAAACACCCAAACATTTAGTACCGGTTGGTGTTACCAACCGTTACTAATGCTACACGCAAATGGGCCTGGCTCGTGCCATGTGGTGGAACTTTAGCACCGGTTCGTGACGAACCGGTACTAAAGGGAGGGGACCTTTAGTCCCCACTCTTTAGTGCCGGTTGGCGAACCGGCACTAAAGCCCATCACGAACCGGCACTAAAGGCCGGTTCTGTACTAGTGTATATAAAGGTTCGTTTGAGCACATACTAAAAATTCTGCGTTGAAGCCTCCTATTCTCCTTCACGGAGTCAGCAAGCTGGGCCCGAACATCTTTCAATTCCACGCACAGCCGGCTATTGGCATCCTGAAGATCATTTTTCTCTCGCCTGGCCCATGTAAGTACACGCTCGCCAGAGTCTAGTTGTAATTGAGCTCGTTGTTCATCCTCTGGTAGGATCTCTAGATTCACTCCAGGATTGCCTGCGGAATCTATTGTTAGATCTGCAAACATGTCGAATACCAAATGGTACACATGATTACGTTTTTATCGATCAAGAAAATATTACCAGATGAGGCCTTCTTGGATTCCTCCATTTCGGCAGCTGCGGCCCTTAGCTGGGCCTTACACTCCTCCACCTCTTGAGACAAATGCGTATTCTTCTCTGTAAGAACCTATTCATACAATGATCCTTAAATCAGTTGTATCAACTGCTTCAAGTCTCAGGGACTCCTGATGTACATAATTATCAGATTTTGCTTAACCGTATATCTTTTAAATACTGGTCTGTGGCTCTAGCAAGCCCATCTTGGGCAGCTCGGATGTATGCGTCTCCCAAGTTCAAGGCATTAAAAGCCTCTTTGGAAAAGATAGGGTCGCGGAGTGCGGCCCGACGACGCCGATGATTCATAGCGCTCTCCACCTCAGAATTTGTAGCGCATATTCTATCCACACCCTCTGTAGGAGGACTGTCCGGTGTTGTCCCCACGTTAGCCTCCACCCTCGAAGCCGGTTTTGGAGTCTGGCTGGTAGAGGCGTGACGGACAGGATCCGTGGATACAATCCGGCGGATGTTCTTCCTATCAGGGCACACTGGATATTGTTATATTTTAAAGATGACAACCACGGAGCATGTTTTAAAATCATACCTCTTCGATGGCGGCTCGGCCCTGTTCGCTTTCCTTTTAAGCCTACCGGGCTTCGGCGACTCTAGTTGATGAGTCGCCACGGGTTCGGCATGGCGCGCCGATGGCCTTCCCTATAAAGCACAATACATGTGCGGTGGGTAAGGTGTAAAGAGGGGATCCTTTTCGGAAGTTAGGTCTCCTGTTTTACTTACATATGATGTAGGGAGGAGGCCGAGATAGTCGACAATGATGGCCACCAAGGCGCCGTCATAGCTTGCCTGGTAAAACATCCTGTCGACGAGCTCCACAAATATGTCCGGATATTCTTCGAGTCCGGGGTCAAGGGCCCGGTTGTGGTCCTCTGGTTGTGGAGGCGGGCTGTGGACCTCCCTCACAGGTTCCCGCAGTTCGCGCCGGGATGATGAAGATGGCCACCGGTGATGGGTTCCCCCTCCGGCAGGGTGCCGGAACGGACTCCAGAGAGGTTTTTGGTGGCTACAGAGGCTTGCGGCGGCGGAACTCCCGATCTATCTTGATTTTCGATGTTTTAGGGTACATAGGCTTATATAGGTGAAAGAAGTCGGTCAGGAGATGCTTGAGGGGCCCACGTGATAGGGGGGCATGCCCAGTAGGGGGGGCACCCCCCTATCTCCTGGCCTCCTCGGGGATCTTCTGACGTGAACTCCAAGTCTCTAGGATGATATTCTTCCCAAAAATAACGCTGCCGAAGGTTTCATTCCGTTTGGACTCCGTTTGATATTCCTTTTCTTCAAAATACCGAAACAGGCAATAAAACAGCAATATGGGCTGGGCCTCCAGTTAATAGGTTAGTCCCAAAAATAATATAAAATTGTATAATAAAGCCCATAATCATTCAAAACAGATAATAAAATAGCATGAATGCTTCATAAATTACAGATATGTTGGAGACGTATCGGACTCTCCTTTGCTCGGAAGGCAAGCTTGGCAATTCGGATATGTAGATTCCCTTCTCTGTAACTGACTCTGTGTAACCCTAGCCCCTTCCCGTGTTTATATAAACCGGAGGGTTTAGTCCGTAGGACAAGAACAATCATAATCATAGGCTAGCTTCTAGGGTTGGCCTCTACGATCTCGTGGTAGATCAACTCTTGTAATACTCATATCATCAAGATCAATCAAGCAAGAAGTAGGGTATTACCCCCATAGAGAGGGCCGGAACCTGGGTAAACATCGTGTCCCCTGCCTCCTATTACCACTAGACTTAGACGCACAGTTCGGGACCCCCTACCCGAGATCCGCCGGTTTTGACACCGACAACTACCATCAGCATATGTCTTCTTCTTAAAGAGTTATGGTAGGGTACGAAACCACCTCAAAGGTATTCTTTCGGATCAATCTATTCAAGAGTTCGTACTAGAATAACACCTTAAGACACAAATCAACCAAAATCCTAATGTCACCTAGATACTCCATTGTCACCTCAAGTATCCGTGGCCATGATTATACGATATGCGTCACACAATCTCAAATTCATCCAACCAACATAAAAGTACTTCAAAGAGTGCCCCAAAGTTTCTACCGGAGAGTCAAGAAAATGTGTGCCAACCCCTATGCATAGGTTCATGGGCGGAACCCGCAAGTTGGTCACCAGAACATACATCAAGTGGCACGTGATATACCATTGTCACCACAGATAAACACGGCAAGACATACATCAAGTGTTCTCAAAGTAAAGACTCAATCCGATAAGATAACTCCAAGAGGGAAACTCAATTCATCACAAGAGAGTAGAGGGGGAGAAACATCATAAGATCCAACTATAATAGCAAAGCTCGCGATACATCAAGATCGTGCCATAGAGAGAACACGAGAGAGAGAGATCAAACACATAGCTACTGGTACATACCCTCAGCCCCGAGGGTGAACTACTCCCTCCTCATCATGGATAGCGCCGGGATGATGAAGATGGCCACCGGTGATGGGTTCCTCTCCGGCAGGATGCCGGAACAGACTCCCGAGAGGTTTTTGATGGCTACAGAGGCTTGCGACGGCGGAACTCCCGATCTATCTTGATTGTCGATGTTTTTAGGGTACGTAGGCTTATATAGGCGAAAGAAGTCGGTCAGGAGGTGCTTGAGGGGCCCACGAGACAGGGGGGCACGCCCAGTAGGGGGGCTCCCCCCTATCTCCTGGCCTCCTCGAGGATCTTCTGACGTGAACTCCAAGTCTTTAGGATGATATTCTTCCCACAAATAACGTTGCCGAAGGTTTCATTCCGTCTGGACTCCGTTTGATATTCCTTTTCTTCGAAATACCGAAACAGGCAATAAAACAGCAATATGGGTTGGGCCTCCGGTTAATAGGTTAGTCCCAAAAATAATATAAAATTGTATAATAAAGCCCATAATCATTCAAAACAGATAATAAAATAGCATGAATGCTTCATAAATTACAGATATGTTGGAGACGTATCAGACTCTCCTTTGCTTGGAAGGCAAGCTTGGCAATTCGGATATGTAGATTCCCTTCTCTGTAACTGACTCTGTGTAACCCTAGCCCCCTCCCGTGTTTATATAAACCGGAGGGTTTAGTCCGTAGGACAAGAACAATCATAATCATAGGCTAGTGTCGGTGTCAAAACCAGCGTATCTCGGGTAGGGGGTCCCGAACTGTGCGTCTAGGCGGAAGGTAATAGGAGACAAGGGACACGATGTTTTTACCCAGGTTCGGGCCCTCTCGGTGGAGGTAAAACCGTACTCATGCTTGATTAATATTGATGATATGGGTTGTACAAGAGTAGATCTACCACGAGATCAGAGAGGCTAACCCTAGAAGCTAGCCTATGGTATGATTGTTGTTCGTCCTACGGATTAAAACCCTCCGGTTTATATAGATACCGGAGAGGGATAGGGTTACACAGAGTCGGTTACAATGGTAGGAGATCTACATATCCGTATTGCCAAGCTTACCTTCCACGCCAAGGAAAGTCCCATCCGGACACGGGACGGAGTCTTCAATCTTGTATCTTCATAGTCCAGGAGTCAGGACAAGGATGATAGTTCGGCTATCCGGAAACCCCCTAGTCCGGGACTCCCTTAGTATCCCCTGAACCAGGCTTCAATGACGACGAGTCCGGCGCGCATATTGTCTTCGGCATTGCAAGGCGGGTTCCTCCTCCGAATACTTCATAGAAGATTTTGAACACAAGGATAGTGTCCGGCTCTGCAAAATAAGTTCCACATACCACCGTAGAGAGAATAATATTTACACAAGTTCAATCTGCTGACGTATTCCGTGGCGTGACATCACACCACGGCCAAGCCTTTATTCGAATCGTTTTTTGCTGTCCCACCTCAGCGCGTTTAGCGAGGCAGTTTCCTTGGCACGTCTTGTCAAAGCAGAGATCGTGTCCCCTTATTCCGGGATTCTCATCAATACGGGCGTGGGTAACCCAACCGCGCCCGTTGGCACGCCCCCTCTATCGAAGGCGAGTCCCAAACGGCCATGGGGAGGGCTCTTGGTATTCAACCTCTTTATAACGAGACCAAGGACTTCTCCTTTCTTTTAATCTCAATCGAATCCGCCCCTCGCCTCGAGTTCCAACACCCAAAGCTCCAGATTCAGGCGCTTCGGACCTTCGACGATGTCCGGCTTTGACCTGCAAGGCTGGTGGATGCCTTCTTCCGTCACGGAACAAGACGTGCTAAAGCTGAGAGACGCCAGGTATCTAACCGGCGAAATTTCGTATAGGCTGCCTGCCCAAGGGCAGGTTATTCCTACTCCCAAGCCTGGTGAGAGCATGGTGTTCGTGTCTCACCTCCTTCGGGGTTTAGGCTTCCCAACGGAGCCCTTCGTGAAGGGGCTCATGTTTTATTATGGGCTGGCATTCCACGACTTGGATCCGGAGTCCATCCTCCACATCTCATCGTTCATTGTCGTATGCCAAGCCTTCCTCCGCATTACCCCTCACTTCGGATTGTGGCTCAAGACCTTCAAAGTGGAGCCGAAGATGATCAAGGGGCAATAGACAGAGTGCGGAGGGGCTGCTATAAGCAAAAATGCTGACGCTCCATGGACCGAGGGCTTTTTTCAAGAGGTGCTCGGTTTATGGCAACAGGAGTGGTTTTACATCACCGCTCCCAGGGGCACCAAATGGGTGGCGCCACCTGCCTTCCGCCCGGGTCCTCCACAGCGGCTGGCGTCATGGGTCAACAAAGGACTCAACTGGGGGCCATCCAAGGATGTACCTCTGCTGCAGGGCCGTATTCGAGACCTCCAAGAGAGAGAGATCAATCTAGTCATAGTGGCGCTGGTCATGCTGATTCGGCGCCTTCTGCCCTGCAAACGTCGCCCCCTCTGATGAAGTCATGTACCTAGGGTAGGGTCACGGACCTGTCCAAAGTACCCTTCCCAAGGACATCCTCAGAAGAAGCTGCCTTCCAGTCGACCAAGAGAGACTTCACTCGACGGACTCGAAGGACTCGACCATGAAGACTCACTCGACCACCAGGAGATCAAGAGCCACTCTGCATCCAAACGGTTTGTAATTAAGTAGTCTTTATGCCCTTGATGACACTTTATATAGGGTGTTTCCAGTAACGCCAAACCTTTATGTACTTTAAACCCTGCATAACTGAGGGCCGGAGGGGTCTGGCAAGACACTATATAAGCCACCCCCTCCTCAGTGTAAAGGGTTCGCACCCCTGTAACCTACGCAACATAATCCAGTCGACCGCCTCCGGGCTCCGAGACATAGGGCTGTTACTTCCTCCGAGAAGGGCCTGAACTCGTAAATCCCTTGTCTGTACAACTGCTCCATAGCTAGGATCTTGCCTCTCCATACCTACCCCCTATTCTACTGTCAGACTTAGAACCACGACAGTTGGCGCCCACCGTGGGGCGGGTGTCTTAGAGATTTTTGGAGAAGTTGCAATTGTTCCGATTGCTTTCATCATGGTTTCAGGTGGAGTTTTGGTCGAGGGCCGCGAGATCCGTCTTGGCGCGCTCACCTTCATCGCTGACGACTCCGCTTGGCTCTAGGAAGCTCCACTCAACATCGACGCGCTCCCCGTCCGCGATGCAACGCATTTTCGGGCGTGTGTCCGCGGCATCTTGTTGCGGCAACCGTCGACTCTGTATCGGTCGGCACCCGTGTCATCCTCCCTCCCTGTCTCCCGCCAGCGCAAGTGCTCTGGTCGGTCGAGGCTTCAGCGGTGGGTGAGACACGCAGTGGCGCGCCAATCGGCCACCACCCAAGTCGCGGCAATCGAGCCCGATGAATGTCTCTATGGCATGTTCGATCGGTCGACTAGCTCCATAGAGACCGCATCCGAGTGCGACAGCAGTGATCCGGCGGCGGAGGTTCTGATGGTCAATGGGCCTCGTAGTCCTCCCGGTTTCCCTCACACTGACGGGATAGACGGCGGAGGCGACCCCGCTCAGGCCCATGAGGAATATCAACCCGAGCCACTCACTTCCCTTCAGAGAGAAGATCTTCGTCGCCGGAACATGGATGCCCTGCATACTCCCATAGCAGGAGAAACCCCCGAGGCTCGCGCCTTGGAGGAGGCACGTTTGGCCAACTTGGCTGAACGCACTCGACTGGAGAACCTCCAGCGAGCACTCGACGAACGCGCGCGGCAACGAGTACCCGACTCCAGTCGATGTCAACTCTTTCCGCAACCAACTCAGGTATATCGAACCCCGATTCAGAATTTAGCAGCTGCGGCCCGTATAGCAGAGTCAATCCAGCCCTCTCAGTCGGAGGTTGGCAGAGGCTTGATGCAGATCAGGGATTTGCTCCGAGCAGCAGGAGATCAGAATTCAGCTGTGTCACAGTCACGCAACAGGATTCACAGTCGATCCGTCGCTGCGAATACAGTTTAGTCGGCTCATAGCCCAAGATCGCCTCCGCGGCGTGAAGGACGCGAAGGTCGACGTGACCAATATGGTGACCGCTTCGATCGTGATGATAGGCGTCGAGTGCCCACTCCTCCCCCAAGAAGTGGGTCTTACACCCATCGACAGCTAGATGACAGGTGCCAGCTCAGTGTTGGACGAAGAGCTCCGGTCGACCCCAGAGAACCAGGCTTTGACGCGCGATCCATCATCGTGCAAGGTCTGGTCGATCGGAACAGAGCTCATCGAGGTGGCCATGACAGAGATGCGCCCACTAGCAGCCGAGTCCATGTTTCAGGTCCAGAATGTTTCAGCAGGACTATCAGAGCCGCAGTGATTCCCCTCAACTTCAGGTTGGCGACTGGAGTAAGTAAGTTCACCTGTGAGTCCAAGCCTGAAACCTGGCTTGAAGACTACCGAGTGGCGGTACAGATTGGCGGCGGAAATGATGAGGTGGCTATGAAGCATTTACCACTCATGTTGGAAGGTTCGGCCAGGGCGTGGTTGAATCAGTAAGCTCCTAGCAGCATTTACACTTGGGAAGATCTTTCCCGAGTGTTCGTCAGGACATTCGAGGGAACTTGCAAGCGACCAGCTGGATTGATAGAACTGCAAGTCTGTGTGCAGAAGTCGAATGAAACCTAGAGAGATTACATTCAGAGATGGATTACTTTGCATCATACGGTGGAGAACGTGTCTGATCATCAGGCAGTCTGCGCCTTCAAGGATGGTGTTAAGAACAGAGAGTTAAGTTTGAAGTTTGGTCGGACCGGAGATATGACCCTGAGTCGAATGATGGAAATCGCCACCAAGTACGCCAATGGTGAAGAAGAGGACTGAGGGAGTCCTGGACTAGGGGGTGTCCGGACAGCCGGACTATCATCGTCCGCCGGACTCCAAGACTACGAAGATACAAGATTGAAGACTCCGTCCCGTGTCCGGATGGGACTTTCCTTGGCGTGGAAGGCAAGCTTGGCGATACGGATATGTAGATCTCCTACCATTGTAACTGACTCTGTGTAACCCTAGCCCTCTCCGGTGTCTATATAAACCGGAGGGTTTTAGTCCGTAGGACACAACAACCATTACAACAATCATACCATAGGCTAGCTTCTAGGGTTTAGCCTCCTTGATCTCATGGTAGATCCACTCTTGTACTACCCATATCATCAATATCAATCAAGCAGGAGTAGGGTTTACCTCCATCGAGAGGTCCCGAACCTGGGTAAAAACATCGTGTCCCTTGTCTCCTGTTACCATCCGCCTAGACGCACAGTTCGGGACCCCCTACCCGAGATCCGCCGTTTTTGACACCGACATTGGTGCTTTCATTGAGAGTTCCTCTGTGTCGTCACCGATAGGCTTGATGGCTTCTTCAATCGATAACAACGCCGTCCAGGGTGAGACTTTTCTCCCCGGACAGATCTTCGTATTCGGCGGCTTCGCACTGCGGGCCAATTCACTTGGCCGTCTGGAGCAGATCGAAAGCTATGCCCCTGGCCGTCAGGTCAGATTTGGAAGCCTAAACTTCACGGCGGATATCCGCGGAGACTTGATCTTCGATGGATCCGCGCCGCAGCCGAGCGTGCCGCACTGTCGCGATGGGCACGATCTAGCTCTGCCGCCGGACAGTGCCTTGGAGGCCGCACACGAATCCGCTCTGACCCATAGTCCGGAGCCAATTGCGCAGATCGAGGACGGGTGGCTGGACACCACCTCGGGAGCTGCGACTTCCACGGCGATGGAGCCGAATACTAGCCTTGTCCCTTATAAAGCTCGTGACTCTGAGGTGCCGGACTCCCAGCCGGACTCCGAACCTCCTGCGCCCCTTCCAATCGAATCCGATTGGGCGCCGATCATGGAGTTCACCGCTGCGGACATCTTTCAGCACTCACCCTTTGGCGACATCCTAAATTCGCTAAAGCATCTCTCGCTATCCGGAGAGCCCTGGCTGGATTATGGCCAGGATGGTTGGGATGCGGACGACGAAGAAATTCAAAGCCCACCCACCACCCACTTTGTTGCCACTGTCGACGATCTAACCGACATGCTAGACTACGACTCCGAAGACATCGACGGTATGGACGACGTTGCCGGAGACGATCAATAACCAGCGCTCGCAGAGCACTGGAAGGCCACCCCAACCCATGATGTATATATGGTGGATACCCCAAAAGGAAGCGATAACGAGGACCAACGGGGCGCGGCAAAGGATAATCTCGCCGATAAACAACCAAAACGGCAACGCAGACGCCGCCCTAAGTCCCGCCTCGACAACAACAGCGCTCCTAATGACCCAGCAATAAAGCAGGGCAAACCAATGGACGACGAACATGCAGCCAAGAAACCGTCCGAACAGGACGAATCGGATAATCAATCCATGCCCGGCGAAACCAACAGTCCAGACAACCTCACACCGGACACACCACCGGAGAATAAGAGCCTCCGCAAAAGACTCGTTGCCACTGCAAGAAGTCTGAAGAAGGAAAAACGGAAGCTCAAAACAGCGGAAGACATACTCAGAATGAGATGGAGCAAAGTGCTCAAAACCGCAGACAAATGCGGCAATGGCCATCAATCAAAGAGCTACCCGAAGCGCAAGCTGCTGCCAGAATTTGACGAGGAAGTCATAGAGCCCCCACAGTCAAAAAACAAAGAGGCCGCCTAGCCGGATAGACGGCCAGATGATAGGCCAAAAACTACAAGCGGCGCCGCACACAAGCCGACTCATGATCCTGGGAAAACAGATGGCCCAGCCAGGTCCATTTACGGGCCAAAAAAGAGGGCCCCAGGAAGCAACACAACATGCCAAGTGTTCGAAGACAGCGATACACCCAAATACAGGGGCGCCGCACACCCACTATGTTTCACCAATGAGGTGCTAGATCATGAATTCCCTGCAGGGTTTAAACCCATAAACATAGAGGCTTACGACGGAACAACAGACCCTGGAGTCTGGATAGAGGATTATATACTACACATACACATGGCTAGAGGAGATGATCTCCACGCCATAAAATATCTACCCCTCAAGCTCAAAGGGCCAGCTCGGCATTGGCTTAAAAGCCTTCCAGAAAACACTGTTGGAAGTTGGGAAGAGCTTGAGGACGCGTTTAGAGCAAATTTTCAAGGGACTTATGTCCGCCCTCCGGATGCAGACGATCTAAGTCATATAACTCAACAGCCTGGAGAGTCAGCGCGCAAATTCTAGAACAGGTTCCTTACTAAAAAGAACCAAATAGTCGACTGTCCGGACGCTGAAGCCTTAGCAGCTTTTAAACACAACGTCCGAGACGAATGGCTCGCCAGACACCTCAGCCAAGAGAAGCCGAGGACAATGTCCGCGCTAACAAGCCTCATGACCCGCTTTTGTGCGGGGGAAGACAGCTGGCTAGCAAGATGCAGCACCAGCGACCCAAGTACATCCAAGATCAGAGATGGAAACGGAAAATCACGGCGCTGAAAAGATCAGTGCCGGAATAAAGAGAAAAGCCCAAAGAACACGGCGGTCAACGCCGGATTCAAAAGCTCGCAGCCAAACAACAAAACACTGCCTCTTAAGGACAACAGTGACGAGCTATCCAACTTAAACAAAATTTTGGATCAGACATGTCAAATCCACAGTACCTCCGGAAGGCCTGCAAACCACACACACCGAGATTGTTGGGTTTTCAAACAGTCCGGCCGACTCAACGCCGAACACAAGGGGCTTGACGCACCAAGCGAGGACGACGACGAACCCCACCAGCAGGGCACCGGAAAACAAAAGACTTTCCCACAAGAAGTCAAGGCAGTAAACTCACTTCATGTGATAATACGGAAAAACAATGTGGCACCCGCTAAGATGGGTCTCGCACGGTCCACCCCAGCGGAACCTCGAGATTGGATGTCAAAACCAATCACTTTTGACCACCTGGATTATTCCAAAAGTGTTCGAAATGCAGGATGGACTGCTCTGATATTGGATTCTATAATCGACGGACTACAATTTACACAAGTCCTGATGGACGACGGCAGCGATTTAAACTTGCTATATCCGAACACAATCCGCAAGTTGGGGATAGACCTTACTAAAATTCGACAGAGCCACACTTCCTTTAAAGGAGTGACGCCAGGCCCTTACGCCAAGTGCACAGGCTCCTTATTACTAGAAGTTGTGTTCGGGTCAGCGAACAACTTCCGACGCAAGAAACTAATCTTTCATGTCGCCCCATTCAAAAGTAGCTATCAAGCACTATTGGGACGTGAAGCTTTTGTCCGCTTTAACGCAATACCACATTACGCGTCTCTTACACTTAAAATGCCCGGTCCACGTGGCATCATTTCATTAAGAGGGTCATCTAAAGACCCCGGACACGGCTAGACGAGTCCGGCATAAATAAGCTAGGGGCTCCCTAGCCGCACACCCCTTCACAAGGGGCTATGCGTATAAGCAATAATGAGCTCATATAGACTCCGCTTTATTCATTCATTAATATTTTTTCATGCACTTTTTCGCACGATTTCCTTCCAAAATAAGTTCCTCTCTTTTTCACAGATGAACGACGTGCACACCCATCCAGGATAACGGCACAACGGAGACACAGGCGCAGACGTATAGTAGGGACCCGTCGCAAGGATTTTTTTTAGATTAAGACCCTGCGTAAACCTTTTTTACTGTCTCTTGTTGCTATAATCCCCTGGTTTCTGATTATAACCAGAGTGGAGACTGACGTTTTGGCATCGGCCGCGTCAGAGGACCTCACCCATACCTGGACACTAGGGGCTTAGGGTATTGTTCTGCCCATTATTATAAAGACCGAACACCTTAGGGAGTGTTCGGCGTCTCGAGTTAGGCCTTATATGCATCAGCTCCGAATGATGTCTTTGGTCAAATGTTGGGTTTGCCCGGTTCCTGTGTTTTGCTACCTTACGTTCCGTATCATCGGCTAAAGCGGCACCAGGAGAACTACTGCGATTGTGCCCCAGTTCGGCTGGGCGAGCACCTCAGTAGAGAAAGCCGAAAACTGACTATCATGATACAGCGAGAGACTGGTCAACCACTCGATCGACCACCGGAATGTTTAGAATTCCTCCGCTTTGACGAAGGGCCGTTTCCTGGTCAGGCACACACGCGCCCCGAATTCGGAGAATGCTGTGCCCCCAGGGGCTATATCGTAGCCCCACCCTCGAACTCCAATGGCTAAGTGAAAGTGATAAAGCATTATAGTCAGGTTGCCTCGTTTGCTATGCTACCACCTCCTTAACGGGACCGAGACGTCGGATTAAGTGTGAAAATGCGCTATTTTTGCGAACACCCCCGCACCTTGTGCGTGGGGGCTGAAGCCGACGACTGCCATCGTTCAGGTTATACACGCGTATACATAAACGGCCGCATAGGAGATATTTCAATACTTGAAACGCACAAGTACAAAAAGCGATTACATCATAACCATTGTTTTACAAAATAAAACGTTCATTTGAACGTGACATTTTTCGAGCACTGCGACTCTATTACACGAGCACCACGCAGAACTTCCCCAAAATAGTGCTCGACGGGTAACCGGCCTTCGTCCGAACCCTGGGTTGCAACAGCGGTGGCATCCATCTCTGTCCAATGTGTCTTCACACGGGCAAGGTCCATCCGCGCACCCTCTATGCAGGCCGACCGCTTCATAAACTTGATATGCGGCACCGCCCCAAGAAATTGCTGCAATAAGCCAAAATAGCTCGTCGCCTTGGGCCTATCCGGCCAGACATGAGTCACGATATCCGTCATGGCAAGTCCGGACAACCTATTCATCTCAGCCCATTCGGCCAACCGATCGGTCAGCGGAAGTGAATGATCCGGACTATGGAATTGAGACCAAAACAGCTCTTCCATCTTGTGATCCTTCTGACTTCGGAAGTGCACAACGGCATCCGCCGCACTCGCCGCTAAGTCCATATATGGATCCTCCGGACCCCACAGCTGGCCAAGCTGGGCATACTTTGGATCCGTAAACCTGCGGCGCAGTAGAAAAGGCTTGCCAGCTACAATGTCTCCGGCCTGATGCAGCTCCTCCTTTATAGCCCGCATTGCAGAACGGGCATCCTTGGCTTCGGCGGTGGCCTTCCCTAGGTCTTCTCGCTCCGATGGGCGCTCCTTTTCAAGAGCCTCATTGTGGTCGGTAGCATCCTTCAATTTAACGGCCAGTTCGGCCATCTCTTCCCTACTTCGGCAGCGTGCAGCCCTTTCGGCTTCTAACTCTTCGACCGCCCTCGAGGCAGCCGCATCACTCCTTCTAGCTTGCTCCTTGGCTTGAGCAAGTTCTGCCCGAAGGCTCTCCACAGCAGCAACACCATCTGCGTCAAGCATAAATATTGTAAGAGGTGGGCTTTGGCTCCCTTAATAGGTGACTACGGAGAGATAACTTACCTTGCGACTCGTCAAGTCGCTTGTTGACTAGCGCGATGTCCACATCCGCAACATCGAGTTGCCACATTAATTCAGCAACTCCATCAGTCCGGCTCGCCCCCGGACTATCCGCCACCTGCATAGGAAAGGCGACACTCAATACCTGCGATTTTGATCCTCGGCACGTGTAGCGACCCGACCTCAGACGGTCAAGTCTCTGTGCTTACGTGTCATCCCTGAATCGGTATGCTGACACACACAGTACTCGAGGATTTATAACAGAGGTAAATCACATGTATAAAGTAACGTAAATACCATTACCTCAATCCAAAATAGCGAAAGATGTCTGGCTGGTAGAGGCGTGACGGACAGGATCCGTGGATACAATCCGGCGGATGTTCTTCCTATCAGGGCACACTGGATATTGTTATATTTTAAAGATGACAACCACGGAGCATGTTTTAAAATCATACCTCTTCGATGGCGGCTCGGCCCTGTTCGCTTTCCTTTTAAGCCTACCGGGCTTCGGCGACTCTAGTTGATGAGTCGCCACGGGTTCGGCATGGCGCGCCGATGGCCTTCCCTATAAAGCACAATACATGTGCGGTGGGTAAGGTGTAAAGAGGGGATCCTTTTCGGAAGTTAGGTCTCCTGTTTTACTTACATATGATGTAGGGAGGAGGCCGAGATAGTCGACAATGATGGCCACCAAGGCGCCGTCACAGCTTGCCTGGTAAAACATCCTGTCGACGAGCTCCACAAATATGTCCGGATATTCTTCGAGTCCGGGGTCAAGGGCCCGGTTGTGGTCCTCTGGTTGTGGAGGCGGGCTGTGGACCTCCCTCACAGGTTCCCGCAGTTCGCGCCGGGATGATGAAGATGGCCACCGGTGATGGGTTCCCCCTCCGGCAGGGTGCCGGAACGGACTCCAGAGAGGTTTTTGGTGGCTACAGAGGCTTGCGGCGGCGGAACTCCCGATCTATCTTGATTTTCGATGTTTTAGGGTACATAGGCTTATATAGGTGAAAGAAGTCGGTCAGGAGATGCTTGAGGGGCCCACGTGATAGGGGGGCATGCCCAGTAGGGGGGGCACCCCCCTATCTCCTGGCCTCCTCGGGGATCTTCTGACGTGAACTCCAAGTCTCTAGGATGATATTCTTCCCAAAAATAACGCTGCCGAAGGTTTCATTCCGTTTGGACTCCGTTTGATATTCCTTTTCTTCAAAATACCGAAACAGGCAATAAAACAGCAATATGGGCTGGGCCTCCAGTTAATAGGTTAGTCCCAAAAATAATATAAAATTGTATAATAAAGCCCATAATCATTCAAAACAGATAATAAAATAGCATGAATGCTTCATAAATTACAGATATGTTGGAGACGTATCAGACTCTCCTTTGCTCGGAAGGCAAGCTTGGCAATTCGGATATGTAGATTCCCTTCTCTGTAACTGACTCTGTGTAACCCTAGCCCCTTCCCGTGTTTATATAAACCGGAGGGTTTAGTCCGTAGGACAAGAACAATCATAATCATAGGCTAGCTTCTAGGGTTGGCCTCTACGATCTCGTGGTAGATCAACTCTTGTAATACTCATATCATCAAGATCAATCAAGCAAGAAGTAGGGTATTACCCCCATAGAGAGGGCCGGAACCTGGGTAAACATCGTGTCCCCTGCCTCCTATTACCACTAGACTTAGACGCACAGTTCGGGACCCCCTACCCGAGATCCGCCGGTTTTGACACCGACAACTACCATCAGCATATGTCTTCTTCTTAAAGAGTTATGGTAGGGTACGAAACCACCTCAAAGGTATTCTTTCGGATCAATCTATTCAAGAGTTCGTACTAGAATAACACCTTAAGACACAAATCAACCAAAATCCTAATGTCACCTAGATACTCCATTGTCACCTCAAGTATCCGTGGCCATGATTATACGATATGCGTCACACAATCTCAAATTCATCCAACCAACATAAAAGTACTTCAAAGAGTGCCCCAAAGTTTCTACCGGAGAGTCAAGAAAATGTGTGCCAACCCCTATGCATAGGTTCATGGGCGGAACCCGCAAGTTGGTCACCAGAACATACATCAAGTGGCACGTGATATACCATTGTCACCACAGATAAACACGGCAAGACATACATCAAGTGTTCTCAAAGTAAAGACTCAATCCGATAAGATAACTCCAAGAGGGAAACTCAATTCATCACAAGAGAGTAGAGGGGGAGAAACATCATAAGATCCAACTATAATAGCAAAGCTCGCGATACATCAAGATCGTGCCATAGAGAGAACACGAGAGAGAGAGATCAAACACATAGCTACTGGTACATACCCTCAGCCCCGAGGGTGAACTACTCCCTCCTCATCATGGATAGCGCCGGGATGATGAAGATGGCCACCGGTGATGGGTTCCTCTCCGGCAGGATGCCGGAACAGACTCCCGAGAGGTTTTTGATGGCTACAGAGGCTTGCGACGGCGGAACTCCCGATCTATCTTGATTGTCGATGTTTTTAGGGTACGTAGGCTTATATAGGCGAAAGAAGTCGGTCAGGAGGTGCTTGAGGGGCCCACGAGACAGGGGGGCACGCCCAGTAGGGGGGCTCCCCCCTATCTCCTGGCCTCCTCGAGGATCTTCTGACGTGAACTCCAAGTCTTTAGGATGATATTCTTCCCACAAATAACGTTGCCGAAGGTTTCATTCCGTCTGGACTCCGTTTGATATTCCTTTTCTTCGAAATACCGAAACAGGCAATAAAACAGCAATATGGGTTGGGCCTCCGGTTAATAGGTTAGTCCCAAAAATAATATAAAATTGTATAATAAAGCCCATAATCATTCAAAACAGATAATAAAATAGCATGAATGCTTCATAAATTACAGATATGTTGGAGACGTATCAGACTCTCCTTTGCTTGGAAGGCAAGCTTGGCAATTCGGATATGTAGATTCCCTTCTCTGTAACTGACTCTGTGTAACCCTAGCCCCCTCCCGTGTTTATATAAACCGGAGGGTTTAGTCCGTAGGACAAGAACAATCATAATCATAGGCTAGTGTCGGTGTCAAAACCAGCGTATCTCGGGTAGGGGGTCCCGAACTGTGCGTCTAGGCGGAAGGTAATAGGAGACAAGGGACACGATGTTTTTACCCAGGTTCGGGCCCTCTCGGTGGAGGTAAAACCGTACTCATGCTTGATTAATATTGATGATATGGGTTGTACAAGAGTAGATCTACCACGAGATCAGAGAGGCTAACCCTAGAAGCTAGCCTATGGTATGATTGTTGTTCGTCCTACGGATTAAAACCCTCCGGTTTATATAGATACCGGAGAGGGATAGGGTTACACAGAGTCGGTTACAATGGTAGGAGATCTACATATCCGTATTGCCAAGCTTACCTTCCACGCCAAGGAAAGTCCCATCCGGACACGGGACGGAGTCTTCAATCTTGTATCTTCATAGTCCAGGAGTCAGGACAAGGATGATAGTTCGGCTATCCGGAAACCCCCTAGTCCGGGACTCCCTTAGTATCCCCTGAACCAGGCTTCAATGACGACGAGTCCGGCGCGCATATTGTCTTCGGCATTGCAAGGCGGGTTCCTCCTCCGAATACTTCATAGAAGATTTTGAACACAAGGATAGTGTCCGGCTCTGCAAAATAAGTTCCACATACCACCGTAGAGAGAATAATATTTACACAAGTTCAATCTGCTGACGTATTCCGTGGCGTGACATCACACCACGGCCAAGCCTTTATTCGAATCGTTTTTTGCTGTCCCACCTCAGCGCGTTTAGCGAGGCAGTTTCCTTGGCACGTCTTGTCAAAGCAGAGATCGTGTCCCCTTATTCCGGGATTCTCATCAATACGGGCGTGGGTAACCCAACCGCGCCCGTTGGCACGCCCCCTCTATCGAAGGCGAGTCCCAAACGGCCATGGGGAGGGCTCTTGGTATTCAACCTCTTTATAACGAGACCAAGGACTTCTCCTTTCTTTTAATCTCAATCGAATCCGCCCCTCGCCTCGAGTTCCAACACCCAAAGCTCCAGATTCAGGCGCTTCGGACCTTCGACGATGTCCGGCTTTGACCTGCAAGGCTGGTGGATGCCTTCTTCCGTCACGGAACAAGACGTGCTAAAGCTGAGAGACGCCAGGTATCTAACCGGCGAAATTTCGTATAGGCTGCCTGCCCAAGGGCAGGTTATTCCTACTCCCAAGCCTGGTGAGAGCATGGTGTTCGTGTCTCACCTCCTTCGGGGTTTAGGCTTCCCAACGGAGCCCTTCGTGAAGGGGCTCATGTTTTATTATGGGCTGGCATTCCACGACTTGGATCCGGAGTCCATCCTCCACATCTCATCGTTCATTGTCGTATGCCAAGCCTTCCTCCGCATTACCCCTCACTTCGGATTGTGGCTCAAGACCTTCAAAGTGGAGCCGAAGATGATCAAGGGGCAATAGACAGAGTGCGGAGGGGCTGCTATAAGCAAAAATGCTGACGCTCCATGGACCGAGGGCTTTTTTCAAGAGGTGCTCGGTTTATGGCAACAGGAGTGGTTTTACATCACCGCTCCCAGGGGCACCAAATGGGTGGCGCCACCTGCCTTCCGCCCGGGTCCTCCACAGCGGCTGGCGTCATGGGTCAACAAAGGACTCAACTGGGGGCCATCCAAGGATGTACCTCTGCTGCAGGGCCGTATTCGAGACCTCCAAGAGAGAGAGATCAATCTAGTCATAGTGGCGCTGGTCATGCTGATTCGGCACCTTCTGCCCTGCAAACGTCGCCCCCTCTGATGAAGTCATGTACCTAGGGTAGGGTCACGGACCTGTCCAAAGTACCCTTCCCAAGGACATCCTCAGAAGAAGCTGCCTTCCAGTCGACCAAGAGAGACTTCACTCGACGGACTCGAAGGACTCGACCATGAAGACTCACTCGACCACCAGGAGATCAAGAGCCACTCTGCATCCAAACGGTTTGTAATTAAGTAGTCTTTATGCCCTTGATGACACTTTATATAGGGTGTTTCCAGTAACGCCAAACCTTTATGTACTTTAAACCCTGCATAACTGAGGGCCGGAGGGGTCTGGCAAGACACTATATAAGCCACCCCCTCCTCAGTGTAAAGGGTTCGCACCCCTGTAACCTACGCAACATAATCCAGTCGACCGCCTCCGGGCTCCGAGACATAGGGCTGTTACTTCCTCCGAGAAGGGCCTGAACTCGTAAATCCCTTGTCTGTACAACTGCTCCATAGCTAGGATCTTGCCTCTCCATACCTACCCCCTATTCTACTGTCAGACTTAGAACCACGACAGTTGGCGCCCACCGTGGGGCGGGTGTCTTAGAGATTTTTGGAGAAGTTGCAATTGTTCCGATTGCTTTCATCATGGTTTCAGGTGGAGTTTTGGTCGAGGGCCGCGAGATCCGTCTTGGCGCGCTCACCTTCATCGCTGACGACTCCGCTTGGCTCTAGGAAGCTCCACTCAACATCGACGCGCTCCCCGTCCGCGATGCAACGCATTTTCGGGCGTGTGTCCGCGGCATCTTGTTGCGGCAACCGTCGACTCTGTATCGGTCGGCACCCGTGTCATCCTCCCTCCCTGTCTCCCGCCAGCGCAAGTGCTCTGGTCGGTCGAGGCTTCAGCGGTGGGTGAGACACGCAGTGGCGCGCCAATCGGCCACCACCCAAGTCGCGGCAATCGAGCCCGATGAATGTCTCTATGGCATGTTCGATCGGTCGACTAGCTCCATAGAGACCGCATCCGAGTGCGACAGCAGTGATCCGGCGGCGGAGGTTCTGATGGTCAATGGGCCTCGTAGTCCTCCCGGTTTCCCTCACACTGACGGGATAGACGGCGGAGGCGACCCCGCTCAGGCCCATGAGGAATATCAACCCGAGCCACTCACTTCCCTTCAGAGAGAAGATCTTCGTCGCCGGAACATGGATGCCCTGCATACTCCCATAGCAGGAGAAACCCCCGAGGCTCGCGCCTTGGAGGAGGCACGTTTGGCCAACTTGGCTGAACGCACTCGACTGGAGAACCTCCAGCGAGCACTCGACGAACGCGCGCGGCAACGAGTACCCGACTCCAGTCGATGTCAACTCTTTCCGCAACCAACTCAGGTATATCGAACCCCGATTCAGAATTTAGCAGCTGCGGCCCGTATAGCAGAGTCAATCCAGCCCTCTCAGTCGGAGGCTGGCAGAGGCTTGATGCAGATCAGGGATTTGCTCCGAGCAGCAGGAGATCAGAATTCAGCTGTGTCACAGTCACGCAACAGGATTCACAGTCGATCCGTCGCTGCGAATACAGTTTAGTCGGCTCATAGCCCAAGATCGCCTCCGCGGCGTGAAGGACGCGAAGGTCGACGTGACCAATATGGTGACCGCTTCGATCGTGATGATAGGCGTCGAGTGCCCACTCCTCCCCCAAGAAGTGGGTCTTACACCCATCGACAGCTAGATGACAGGTGCCAGCTCAGTGTTGGACGAAGAGCTCCGGTCGACCCCAGAGAACCAGGCTTTGACGCGCGATCCATCATCGTGCAAGGTCTGGTCGATCGGAACAGAGCTCATCGAGGTGGCCATGACAGAGATGCGCCCACTAGCAGCCGAGTCCATGTTTCAGGTCCAGAATGTTTCAGCAGGACTATCAGAGCCGCAGTGATTCCCCTCAACTTCAGGTTGGCGACTGGAGTAAGTAAGTTCACCTGTGAGTCCAAGCCTGAAACCTGGCTTGAAGACTACCGAGTGGCGGTACAGATTGGCGGCGGAAATGATGAGGTGGCTATGAAGCATTTACCACTCATGTTGGAAGGTTCGGCCAGGGCGTGGTTGAATCAGTAAGCTCCTAGCAGCATTTACACTTGGGAAGATCTTTCCCGAGTGTTCGTCAGGACATTCGAGGGAACTTGCAAGCGACCAGCTGGATTGATAGAACTGCAAGTCTGTGTGCAGAAGTCGAATGAAACCTAGAGAGATTACATTCAGAGATGGATTACTTTGCATCATACGGTGGAGAACGTGTCTGATCATCAGGCAGTCTGCGCCTTCAAGGATGGTGTCAAGAACAGAGAGTTAAGTTTGAAGTTTGGTCGGACCGGAGATATGACCCTGAGTCGAATGATGGAAATCGCCACCAAGTACGCCAATGGTGAAGAAGAGGACTGAGGGAGTCCTGGACTAGGGGGTGTCCGGACAGCCGGACTATCATCGTCCGCCGGACTCCAAGACTACGAAGATACAAGATTGAAGACTCCGTCCCGTGTCCGGATGGGACTTTCCTTGGCGTGGAAGGCAAGCTTGGCGATACGGATATGTAGATCTCCTACCATTGTAACTGACTCTGTGTAACCCTAGCCCTCTCCGGTGTCTATATAAACCGGAGGGTTTTAGTCCGTAGGACACAACAACCATTACAACAATCATACCATAGGCTAGCTTCTAGGGTTTAGCCTCCTTGATCTCATGGTAGATCCACTCTTGTACTACCCATATCATCAATATCAATCAAGCAGGAGTAGGGTTTACCTCCATCGAGAGGTCCCGAACCTGGGTAAAAACATCGTGTCCCTTGTCTCCTGTTACCATCCGCCT
Source organism: Triticum timopheevii (assembly GCA_963921465.1). Lineage (NCBI taxonomy): Eukaryota > Viridiplantae > Streptophyta > Magnoliopsida > Poales > Poaceae > Triticum > Triticum timopheevii. Next base: position 92,377,277 of record OY997268.1, on the reverse strand, counting down.
AGACACACAGTTCGGGACCCCCTACCCGAGATCCGCCGGTTTTGACACCGACATTGGTGCTTTCATTGAGAGTTCCTCTGTGTCGTCACCGATAGGCTTGATGGCTTCTTCAATCGATAACAACGCCGTCCAGGGTGAGACTTTTCTCCCCGGACAGATCTTCGTATTCGGCGGCTTCGCACTGCGGGCCAATTCACTTGGCCGTCTGGAGCAGATCGAAAGCTATGCCCCTGGCCGTCAGGTCAGATTTGGAAGCCTAAACTTCACGGCGGATATCCGCGGAGACTTGATCTTCGATGGATCCGCGCCGCAGCCGAGCATGCCGCACTGTCGCGATGGGCACGATCTAGCTCTGCCGCCGGACAGTGCCTTGGAGGCCGCACACGAATCCGCTCTGACCCATAGTCCGGAGCCGATTGCGCAGATCGAGGACGGGTGGCTGGACACCACCTCGGGAGCTGCGACTTCCACGGCGATGGAGCCGAATACTAGCCTTGTCCCTTATAAAGCTCGTGACTCTGAGGTGCCGGACTCCCAGCCGGACTCCGAACCTCCTGCGCCCCTTCCAATCGAATCCGATTGGGCGCCGATCATGGAGTTCACCGCTGCGGACATCTTTCAGCACTCACCCTTTGGCGACATCCTAAATTCGCTAAAGCATCTCTCGCTATCCGGAGAGCCCTGGCTGGATTATGGCCAGGATGGTTGGGATGCGGACGACGAAGAAATTCAAAGCCCACCCACCACCCACTTTGTTGCCACTGTCGACGATCTAACCGACATGCTAGACTACGACTCCGAAGACATCGACGGTATGGACGACGTTGCCGGAGACGATCAATAACCAGCGCTCGCAGAGCACTGGAAGGCCACCCCAACCCATGATGTATATATGGTGGATACCCCAAAAGGAAGCGATAACGAGGACCAACGGGGCGCGGCAAAGGATAATCTCGCCGATAAACAACCAAAACGGCAACGCAGACGCCGCCCTAAGTCCCGCCTCGACAACAACAGCGCTCCTAATGACCCAGCAATAAAGCAGGGAAAACCAATGGACGACGAACATGCAGCCAAGAAACCGTCCGAACAGGACGAATCGGATAATCAATCCATGCCCGGCGAAACCAACAGTCCAGACAACCTCACACCGGACACACCACCGGAGAATAAGAGCCTCCGCAAAAGACTCGTTGCCACTGCAAGAAGTCTGAAGAAGGAAAAACGGAAGCTCAAAACAGCGGAAGACATACTCAGAATGAGATGGAGCAAAGTGCTCAAAACCGCAGACAAATGCGGCAATGGCCATCAATCAAAGAGCTACCCGAAGCGCAAGCTGCTGCCAGAATTTGACGAGGAAGTCATAGAGCCCCCACAGTCAAAAAACAAAGAGGCCGCCTAGCCGGATAGACGGCCAGATGATAGGCCAAAAACTACAAGCGGCGCCGCACACAAGCCGACTCATGATCCTGGGAAAACAGATGGCCCAGCCAGGTCCATTTACGGGCCAAAAAAGAGGGCCCCAGGAAGCAACACAACATGCCAAGTGTTCGAAGACAGCGATACACCCAAATACAGGGGCGCCGCACACCCACTATGTTTCACCAATGAGGTGCTAGATCATGAATTCCCTGCAGGGTTTAAACCCATAAACATAGAGGCTTACGACGGAACAACAAACCCTGGAGTCTGGATAGAGGATTATATACTACACATACACATGGCTAGAGGAGATGATCTCCACGCCATAAAATATCTACCCCTCAAGCTCAAAGGGCCAGCTCGGCATTGGCTTAAAAGCCTTCCAGAAAACACTGTTGGAAGTTGGGAAGAGCTTGAGGACGCGTTTAGAGCAAATTTTCAAGGGACTTATGTCCGCCCTCCGGATGCAGACGATCTAAGTCATATAACTCAACAGCCTGGAGAGTCAGCGCGCAAATTCTAGAACAGGTTCCTTACTAAAAAGAACCAAATAGTCGACTGTCCGGACGCTGAAGCCTTAGCAGCTTTTAAACACAACGTCCGAGACGAATGGCTCGCCAGACACCTCAGCCAAGAGAAGCCGAGGACAATGTCCGCGCTAACAAGCCTCATGACCCGCTTTTGTGCGGGGGAAGACAGCTGGCTAGCAAGATGCAGCACCAGCGACCCAAGTACATCCGAGATCAGAGATGGAAACGGAAAATCACGGCGCTGAAAAGATCAGTGCCGGAATAAAGAGAAAAGCCCAAAGAACACGGCGGTCAACGCCGGATTCAAAAGCTCGCAGCCAAACAACAAAACACTGCCTCTTAAGGACAACAGTGACGAGCTATCCAACTTAAACAAAATTTTGGATCAGACATGTCAAATCCACAGTACCTCCGGAAGGCCTGCAAACCACACACACCGAGATTGTTGGGTTTTCAAACAGTCCGGCCGACTCAACGCCGAACACAAGGGGCTTGACGCACCAAGCGAGGACGACGACGAACCCCACCAGCAGGGCACCGGAAAACAAAAGACTTTCCCACAAGAAGTCAAGGCAGTAAACTCACTTCATGTGATAATACGGAAAAACAATGTGGCACCCGCTAAGATGGGTCTCGCACGGTCCACCCCAGCGGAACCTCGAGATTGGATGTCAAAACCAATCACTTTTGACCACCTGGATTATTCCAAAAGTGTTCGAAATGCAGGATGGACTGCTCTGATATTGGATTCTATAATCGACGGACTACAATTTACACAAGTCCTGATGGACGACGGCAGCGATTTAAACTTGCTATATCCGAACACAATCCGCAAGTTGGGGATAGACCTTACTAAAATTCGACAGAGCCACACTTCCTTTAAAGGAGTGACGCCAGGCCCTTACGCCAAGTGCACAGGCTCCTTATTACTAGAAGTTGTGTTCGGGTCAGCGAACAACTTCCGACGCAAGAAACTAATCTTTCATGTCGCCCCATTCAAAAGTAGCTATCAAGCACTATTGGGACGTGAAGCTTTTGTCCGCTTTAACGCAATACCACATTACGCGTCTCTTACACTTAAAATGCCCGGTCCACGTGGCATCATTTCATTAAGAGGGTCATCTAAAGACCCCGGACACGGCTAGACGAGTCCGGCATAAATAAGCTAGGGGCTCCCTAGCCGCACACCCCTTCACAAGGGGCTATGCGTATAAGCAATAATGAGCTCATATAGACTCCGCTTTATTCATTCATTAATATTTTTTCATGCACTTTTTCGCACGATTTCCTTCCAAAATAAGTTCCTCTCTTTTTCACAGATGAACGACGTGCACACCCATCCAGGATAACGGCACAACGGAGACACAGGCGCAGACGTATAGTAGGGACCCGTCGCAAGGATTTTTTTTAGATTAAGACCCTGCGTAAACCTTTTTTACTGTCTCTTGTTGCTATAATCCCCTGGTTTCTGATTATAACCAGAGTGGAGACTGACGTTTTGGCATCGGCCGCGTCAGAGGACCTCACCCATACCTGGACACTAGGGGCTTAGGGTATTGTTCTGCCCATTATTATAAAGACCGAACACCTTAGGGAGTGTTCGGCGTCTCGAGTTAGGCCTTATATGCATCAGCTCCGAATGATGTCTTTGGTCAAATGTTGGGTTTACCCGGTTCCTGTGTTTTGCTACCTTACGTTCCGTATCATCGGCTAAAGCGGCACCAGGAGAACTACTGCGATTGTGCCCCAGTTCGGCTGGGCGAGCACCTCAGTAGAGAAAGCCGAAAACTGACTATCATGATACAGCGAGAGACTGGTCAACCACTCGATCGACCACCGGAATGTTTAGAATTCCTCCGCTTTGACGAAGGGCCGTTTCCTGGTCAGGCACACACGCGCCCCGAATTCGGAGAATGCTGTGCCCCCAGGGGCTATATCGTAGCCCCACCCTCGAACTCCAATGGCTAAGTGAAAGTGATAAAGCATTATAGTCAGGTTGCCTCGTTTGCTATGCTACCACCTCCTTAACGGGACCGAGACGTCGGATTAAGTGTGAAAATGCGCTATTTTTGCGAACACCCCCGCACCTTGTGCGTGGGGGCTGAAGCCGACGACTGCCATCGTTCAGGTTATACACGCGTATACATAAACGGCCGCATAGGAGATATTTCAATACTTGAAACGCACAAGTACAAAAAGCGATTACATCATAACCATTGTTTTACAAAATAAAACGTTCATTTGAACGTGACATTTTTCGAGCACTGCGACTCTATTACACGAGCACCACGCAGAACTTCCCCAAAATAGTGCTCGACGGGTAACCGGCCTTCGTCCGAACCCTGGGTTGCAACAGCGGTGGCATCCATCTCTGTCCAATGTGTCTTCACACGGGCAAGGTCCATCCGCGCACCCTCTATGCAGGCCGACCGCTTCATAAACTTGATATGCGGCACCGCCCCAAGAAATTGCTGCAATAAGCCAAAATAGCTCGTCGCCTTGGGCCTATCCGGCCAGACATGAGTCACGATATCCGTCATGGCAAGTCCGGACAACCTATTCATCTCAGCCCATTCGGCCAACCGATCGGTCAGCGGAAGTGAATGATCCGGACTATGGAATTGAGACCAAAACAGCTCTTCCATCTTGTGATCCTTCTGACTTCGGAAGTGCACAACGGCATCCGCCGCACTCGCCGCTAAGTCCATATATGGATCCTCCGGACCCCACAGCTGGCCAAGCTGGGCATACTTTGGATCCGTAAACCTGCGGCGCAGTAGAAAAGGCTTGCCAGCTACAATGTCTCCGGCCTGATGCAGCTCCTCCTTTATAGCCCGCATTGCAGAACGGGCATCCTTGGCTTCGGCGGTGGCCTTCCCTAGGTCTTCTCGCTCCGATGGGCGCTCCTTTTCAAGAGCCTCATTGTGGTCGGTAGCATCCTTCAATTTAACGGCCAGTTCGGCCATCTCTTCCCTACTTCGGCAGCGTGCAGCCCTTTCGGCTTCTAACTCTTCGACCGCCCTCGAGGCAGCCGCATCACTCCTTCTGGCTTGCTCCTTGGCTTGAGCAAGTTCTGCCCGAAGGCTCTCCACAGCAGCAACACCATCTGCGTCAAGCATAAATATTGTAAGAGGTGGGCTTTGGCTCCCTTAATAGGTGACTACGGAGAGATAACTTACCTTGCGACTCGTCAAGTCGCTTGTTGACTAGCGCGATGTCCACATCCGCAACATCGAGTTGCCACATTAATTCAGCAACTCCATCAGTCCGGCTAGCCCCCGGACTATCCGCCACCTGCATAGGAAAGGCGACACTCAATACCTGCGATTTTGATCCTCGGCACGTGTAGCGACCCGACCTCAGACGGTCAAGTCTCTGTGCTTACGTGTCATCCCTGAATCGGTATGCTGACACACACAGTACTCGAGGATTTATAACAGAGGTAAATCACATGTATAAAGTAACGTAAATACCATTACCTCAATCCAAAATAGCGAAAGCAACAAGGTTGTGGACTCCCATCAACACCAACGGCAAAGTTGAGTATAGGAAATTGTAACCCTAACGTATCACTTACTCGTCGTAAGATCCTGCAACATGAGACGTTGCAGCCACAGAGGGTTAGTACATTGAATGTACTGGCAAATTCACACCATAGAGCAATGATGAATAAGGCTATCACTACATGCATATATGGCTGGTGGAAAAGCTCTACGGTTATAACGTTTTTGCGAAAAAGCCAATTTTTCCCTACTGCAAAGGAATAAATTTATTTAACTAACATGGTGGTTGTTAAACATTGAGAATGGTTGACAGCATTCTCAATCCCAATTAAAAGTACTCATTAAACCCAACAAAAATTAATTAGAGTAACATGATGAGATTCACATGATATTCAAGTACTAGATACTCAAGATGTCCATAACCGGGGACACGGCTAATCATGATTAGTTTGTACACTCTGCAGAGGTTTGCGCACTTTTCCCCACAAGACTCGATCGCCTCCGTTTGGTTTCTCGCACTACATGGTGTTTGAGAAATAGATGACCGAGACATAGTCTTTCAGAAGCGCTAGCACCTTACGATGGGTAGACCGGTACACCTACATCCCCTACATCTGCTAGTCTACCACTATAAGAGTTCGCACGACTTAGTCAACTATGCCAGAGCCCATAATGGCTTGTGGCTGCACACGGAAGTTACTAGCATGAATTATCTTATGATCCCTTTGAGCCTGGGTGGCGGTCCATAGGAAAATCACACGGTAACCCCGGGATTTCCAAAAAAACAGGCAATCACTGGATACCCCAGGTGCCTCAATCCACCCAGATGTGTATTTAAGTTGCCACCTTAGATAAACCATTAATTAACAATCTCACATCTGTCATGGATATCACTCACCCAATCCACGTCTACTAGCATAGCATGGCATAATAAGCAAACGCAGAAGTAACTCCCAAAGGTTTCATAAGTAAAACAGGTAATAGGTACTACCTCATCTACTTCCCATCCCACAATATAATTAGATCCTAATCATGCAATGTTTGAGGATTGATCTAATGCATAAAACTGGGTAGTAGAAAAGGTATGATCAAAGTGTGAACTTGCCTGCAATGTTGATGAAGAAGATTCGCACTCAGAACTCTTGATAGCTCTACTCGTCACACTCCATTCAATCTATCGCGATCAAGAAATGGTAACCACACATAAGCAATCACTCAAAAGATCGGAAAGAACGAAGAATATGATTCAGAAAACATCAAAACCAAGCAAATGACTCTTGCAACAGAAAACAATTTCTAACAGTACCAAAATTAAGTGAATTTGGCCTTATCAGAAAGTTTAGGTCAAGAGCTTCGAACTGCAAAAAGAATCACTCAAATCGGAGTTATAAAACTCAAGTTATGAACAAACGAAGTTCAAATACAAATCTGATCTAATTCAAATTTTGAACTTTCAAAAATATGTTTAAGTTGTATTATTGGAAAGAGGAGAGCATAACGAAAAAGTAGGCGTTGGTTTTGTTGGATTTGAACTAACGAGTAAAAAGTTGTGATCGTTTTAAGATTAGGGACTAATCTGTGAATAAAATATTCACGGATAGGTCCCTGGCTGAAATTTTAAAATAAAAGAAAAAGAAAAATCCTATCGAACGAACGTTCGCTACAGAAACAAAACAGACGAAAACCGTTCGCTCCAGAGGCCTAACTAGTGAATGCTCACTACATAACTAAACAAAAAAATCAGATCTAGGTTTTCTGTAGAAAACCGATCTAGGGTTTTTTTTAACCGAAAGAAAAGGCGGCGGCTTTTACCGGTTCGGGCAAAATAAACCGGCAGCGGTGGTTTTCCGGTGGCTCTCCGGCGAGTCGCGTCTCAGGCGAGTGCGGCGACGGCGGGATGGCGCGGTGGCGAGGCGCGGATGCGGCTCCGACGGGCGGCGGCTTCGCCCTCGGTGGCGGGGCAAGGCGCGGGTGCTCCGGCGAGTGCGCGGGGCGGCGACGGCGGCAAAGTGTGGCGGTGGCGGTGAGATCCGGCGGCGGTGGCGCGGCTAAGTGCGGCGGCGGCGGCGATCTGCAGCGGCGGCGACGGAGTCGAGGGGAGAGCGAGAGAGATCGGGGCCCGGGGCTCCGGCTTATATAGAGGGGCCGGGGAGGGAAGCTGCTTGGGAAAGGGGGCAGAGGAGACCGGCGGCGGCACAGACTCGTGGTGGCGGCGGACTCCCGAGTGGAGTCCCGCTCGGGGATGAGGGCGACGGGCGACGTGGGCTGGGCCGCGGCCTGGCTGGGAGCTAGGCCGGCCCAGTTCGGCGGCGGGCATTTTTTTAAAACATTTATCCGCACAAACCAGAATAAAACAAAATAAACAGAAATATTATATAGGCATATAATATACCGAAATTTGCAGAAAAAGATTTCCTACAACTTGGACATTTATCTAGAGTCAAATAAAATACACCCAAATTCAAATAAAGCAAAGAGTGCTTCTGCCCTAGTAAAATCCAGTAAATTTTTTTAAAAAAAATACCAAAATTAATTTAAATTTATTTCTCTCCAATTTTCTGATGTAGGGAATCATGTTACCCTATTTTCATATATTTTATTTTTGGAGAAAAATAATTTGAATAAAACTCAAATAACTCCAAATTGAAAATAAATTCAAAAGAACTTTGAATTTAATTCTTTGAAACTCCCAACTCATATTTCATATGTTTTGAAGAAGTCATTTTATCTTCGCTTGTGAAAATCATTGAGTTGCATAAAGTTTCTAGATTGGAAATATTTTCCAAATGAAATTCAAATATTTTCAAATAACCTTTCATTTAATAAAATGGAAGAAGTCATATCATCTTCGCTCAAGGGTTTTGTATTTGAAAAGAATTTGAATTCACGAAGATCATAAAAGCAAAAATGAAAGTTTGGGAAAGTCCTTTTATTCCCTCTCATTTAACTTTCAAAAAGTTTCAAATTCACTCATTTCACACAATCAATCAAACAAACAATCTATCTATCTATTTATTATAACATTCCAAAATTTAGAATTTTGGGATGTTACAGCACGCTGTCGCTTTCGACAACCTACCGAGTCTCAGGGGCTACTATCTATACAGGGCGCACTTTTATGTGCAAAACTGTCAAAAAGGTGCGTCGTTTTTTACGTACCTCAAACCCCGCCAGCAAACTCCTGACGGCATTATGCAATCCGTTTTCGGCGGATGAAATCCTTCCAATCACCATACTCATCAATGCATGGTGATCTTCTGAGATGGACGCCCTCTCAAGCAGATCCTTCAGCTCCCCCGGCCGAACACTAGTCGGCGCCGAACTCTTCGGCTCTGCCGGGCTCGGGGATACCCTCCGTGACGACACTTCAGGCTCGTCCGCCCTATCCGACGCCGCAGCAGACGGAGGCGTCTCACTCTCCATCATCTCCGGACGAAGATCCCCCGAAGACGAGCTCATCTGAGAAGGTCGCAGATCCGAACTACAAGAGCCGGACACTATCCTGGTGTTTACAATCTTCTATGCATTATTCGGAGGAGGAACCCACCTTGCAATGCCGAACATTATGCGCGCCAGACTAATCGTCATTGAAGCCAGGTTCAGGGGCTACTGAGGGAGTCCTGGACTAGGGGGTGTCCGGACAGCCGGACTATCATCGTCCGCCGGACTCCAAGACTACGAAGATACAAGATTGAAGACTCCGTCCCGTGTCTGGATGGGACTTTCCTTGGCGTGGGAGGCAAGCTTGGCGATACGGATATGTAGATCTCCTACCATTGTAACCTACTCTGTGTAACCCTAGCCCTCTCCGGTGTCTATATAAACCGGAGGGTTTTAGTCCGTAGGACACAACAACCATTACAACAATCATACCATAGGCTAGCTTCTAGGGTTTAGCCTCCTTGATCTCGTGGTAGATCCACTCTTGTACTACCCATATCATCAATATCAATCAAGCAGGAGTAGGGTTTTACCTCCATCGAGAGGGCCCGAACCTGGGTAAAAACATCGTGTCCCTTGTCTCCTGTTACCATCCGCCTAGACGCACAGTTCGGGACCCCCTACCCGAGATCCGCCGGTTTTGACACCGACAAGGACCGACTCTGGAGTGGCAAGTACAAGCCGAGTCAGTCGGAGAAAGGAAACTCCAGTCGGAAGCAGAAGCGGAAGGCCGAGCCAGCGGCTCCTGGAGAGGCTCTGGCCGTGATTCAGGGCAAATTCAAAGGAAAGCCCAAAGGATCTTGGAACCCCAAGAAGGTGAAAGATAAGGAAGGAAATGACGTGATGGATCTGCCGTGTCACATCCACACGAAGAAAGACGAAGAGGGTAATTTCATCTACCCGAAACATACCACTCGCCAGTGTCGGCTCTTGATCCAGCAGTTCCAAGGAAAACAGCCCAAGGACAAGGAAAAGGAGTCGGACAAAGCTGAGGACAAGGAGGACCGTGATGGAGGATATCCTCATGTTAATTTCACTCTGATGATCTTTGCTGATGTGGAAAGCAAAAGCCGATTGAAGGTTATCAACCGTGAGGTAAATATGGTCGCCCCGGCGACACCAAGCTATCTGAGATGGTCTCAAACTCCCATTACATTCGACCAGTCCGATCACCCGACTCATATAGCCACCCCTGGGAGGCAAGCTTTGGTGGTCGACCCGGTCGTTGAAGGCACTCGACTGATGAAGGTGCTAATGGATGGTGGTAGCGGACTGAACATATTGTATGCGGAGACGCTGAAAGGAATGGGCATTCCGATGTCCAGACTAAGCGCCAGCAACATGAGTTTTCATGGAGTTATACCTGGAAAGAAGGCTGAGTCACTCGGCCAAATAGCTCTGGACGTGGTGTTCGGTTACTCGAAGCATTTCCGCAAAGAGAGGCTGACATTTGAAGTCGTGGATTTTCAGAGCGCTTACCATGCTATTTTGGGGCGACCAGCTTGCGCACGGTTCATGGCCCGACCATGTTACGTGTACCTCAAACTGAAGATGCCCGGCCCCAAGGGCGTGATCACTATCACTCGCAATCGGAAGAAGGCAGAAGAGTGTTTTTAGAAAGGCTCGAAGATTGCCGATTCCCATATAACAGTTGTAGAGCTAGAAGAATACAAGAAAAATGCAGATCCGAGTGATTTGTTGCGGGCCAAGAAGCCTACCACAGAATCAGCATTTCAGTCATCTGGCGAGACGAAGCCCGTTCACATTCACCCGACTGACCCCAATGCAGCTCCGACTCATATTTCCACAACACTCGACCCTAAATAGGAAGAAGCGCTCATCCAGTTCCTCCATGAGAACTGGGACATCTTTGCATGGAAGCCTGCTGACATGCCGGGTGTTCCCAGGGGGCTGGCTGAGCATCGCCTTAGAGTCGAATCAAAAGCAAAACATGTCAAAGAACATCTTCGACGGTCCGCCGTCCAGAAGAGAAAGGCCATTGGCGAAGAGGTGGCTCGACTGTTGGCAGCAGAGTTTATCCGAGAGATATATAACTCAGAGTGGCTCGCCAATGTCGTCATGGTCCCCAAGAAGGACAAGTCACTTAGCATGTGCATTGATTTCAAACATATCAATCGGGCCTGCCGAACAGATCATTTTCCTCTCCCTCGCATCGACCAAATTGTCGACTCGACTGCGGGATGTGAGAGATTGTCTTTTCTAGACGCTTATTCCGGATACCATCAGATCCGTCTGTATGGACCCGATGAGATCAAAACAGCTTTCATCACTCCATTCGGGTGCTTCTGCTATGTCACCATGCCATTCGGCCTCAAGAATGCCGGAGCCACGTTCATGAGGATGATTCAGAAGTGTTTACTCACTCAAATCAGTTGGAACATGGAAGCGTTCATGGATGATATTGTGGTCAAATCGCGAAAGGGTTCCGACGTGTTGACTGACCTCGCTGAAACATTTGCCAATCTCAGGAGGTATGATATCAAGCTCAATCCATCAAAGTGCACATTCGGAGTTCCTGGTGGAAAGTTACTCGGTTTTCTCGTTTCCGAACGAGGAATCGATGCTAACCCAGAAAAAATTGGCACTATACTCCGAATGAAACGCCCTATGCGGGTGCACGATGTCCAGAAGCTTACTGGATGCTTGGCCGTGTTAAGTCGATTCATCTCTCGTCTCGGTGAAAAGGCATTACCTCTTTACCGACTGAGGAAGAAGGCAGACAAGTTCGAGTGGACTCCAGAAGCTGATGTAGCGTTTGCCGAGCTAAAAGCTCTGCTCTCCACCCAGTCGGTGCTTGCTGCTCCAATCAGCAAAAATCCTCTGTTGTTTTATATTGCAGCCACAGGACAAGTCGTCAGTACAGTGCTTACGGTCGAGCGGGAAGAAGAAGGGAAAGCCTTCAAAGTTCAGCGCCCAGTGTATTACCTTTCTGAAGTTTTGACTCCATCGAAGCAAAGATATCCTCATTATCAGAAGCTTGTGTATGGGATCTACATAACCACGAAGAAGGTTGCTCATTATTTCTCTGATCATTCCATTACAGTTGTCAGCGACGCCCCACTTTCAGAGATTCTACACAACAGAGATGCAACTGGTCGAGTGGCGAAATGGGCGATTGAACTCCTTCCCCTTGATATCAAGTTTGAGGCAAAGAAAGCCATTAAGTCCCAAGCAATAGCAGATTTCCTTGCCGAGTGGATTGAACAACAACAGCCGACTCAAGTTCACTCGGAGCATTGGACCATGTTCTTTGATCGCTCTAAGATGTTAAATGGTTCCGGTGCTGGGGTAGTTTTGGTTTCCCCCAGAGGAGATAAGCTCAGATATATACTCCAGATTCACTTTGATTCCTCCAACAATGAAGCAGAATACGAGGCACTTTTATATGGGTTGCGCATGGCCATTTCACTCGGCGTCCGTCGCCTTATGGTTTATGGCGACTCAGATTTGGTGGTCAATCAAGTGATGAAGGAGTGGGACGTTAGAAGCCCAGCCATGACTGGATACTGCAATGCAATGAGGAAGCTTGAAAAGAAATTCGAAGGGTTAGAGCTCCATCGTATACCCCAACTGAAAAATCAAGCGGCTGATGATTTGGCAAAGATAGGTTCCAAGAGAGAAGCCATTCCTAGTGATGTGTTCTTGGAGCATATCCATATTCCATCAGTAAAAGAAGATCCTTTTACCGAAGAAGCTTCGCAGCCCAAGAGTATCACAGATCCGACTGAGGTTGAAGTTCCAGCAGTGGTCGACCTGATCATGGAAGCTTTAGTGATCACTCCCGATTGGACAATACCATATATTGCGTATATCTTGAGGAAATAGCTCCCGGAGGACGAAGAAGAGGCTCGACAGATCGTCCGCCGATCTAAAGCCTTTACCGTGATAAGCGGGCAACTGTACAGAGAAAGCGCGACTAGAGTTGGTCAGAAATGCATAACGCCAGAAGAAGGTCGAATAATCCTTGACGACATCCACTCGGGGACCTGTGGCCATAATGCGTCCTCTCGGACCATCGTGGCCAAAGCATACCGAGCCGGATTTTACTGGCCAAGAGTGAATGAAATGGCAAAGGAGATAGTCGACAAGTGTGAGGGATGCCAATTTTACTCCAATATGTCACACAAGCCCGCGTTAGATTTAAAGACCATACCACTCGTCTGGCCCTTTGCAGTATGGGGGTTGGATATGGTTGGACCCTTAAGAACAGGCAGAAGCGGCTTCACACATGTGCTGGTAGCAGTCGACAAGTTCACCAAGTGGATCGAGGCTAAACCCATCAAGAACCTTGATGCCGGTACTGCTGTCAGCTTCATCAGAGAATTGATATATAGATATGGAGTCCCGCACAGCATCATCACTGACAACGGGTCAAACTTCGATTCGGAGGAATTCAGAGCGTTCTGCACATCTCAAGGCACACGAGTCGACTATGCTTCAGTCGCCCATCCTCAGTCGAATGGACAAGCAGAGCGGGCCAATGGCTTGATTCTCAAAGGGTTGAAACCCCGACTGATGCGTGATCTCAAGCATGCGGCTGGAGCATGGGTCGACTAACTTCCCTCGGTGCTTTGGGGGTTAAGGACTACGCCTAACCGATTGACTGGGAGAACTCCGTTCTTCTTGGTCTACGGAGCTGAAGCGGTCTTGCCGAGTGACCTGCTTCACAATGCTCCTCGAGTCGAGCTCTACACCGAAGCTGAAGCAGAACAAGCATGACAGGATGCAGTCGACCTTCTAGAGGAAGAAAGGGAGATGGCTCTGATTCGATCGACCATTTACCAGCAAGACTTGCGTCGGTTCCATGCCAGAAACGTGAAGAGTCGAGCCTTCCAGGAAGGAGATTTAGTTCTCCGAGTGGATCAGCAGAAACCACACAAGCTTGCTCCTTCTTGGGAAGGTCCCTTCATCGTCACCAAGGTTCTCCACAATGGAGCGTACCGTCTTTACAACGTCGAGCACAACATCGACGAGCCCCGAGCTTGGAACGCGGAGTTGCTCCGCCCCTTTTACACTTAAGTATTCACTCGGATGAGTTGTAATAAAGGTATTTCTGTGGTTCGTTTTTCAAAAAGATAATAGCATCATAATTTCCCCAATGATTGTCGTCATTTTTATTTGTTCAATAAAATTTCCCCACAGTGGGTGGCTTAGCTGCGAATCCATTTCGCCTAAGTTTGTAAGAAAAATCCTTGCCGGGTAGTGAGCCAGCCTCCCACTCGGAGGCTTAGATGCGAATCCGTTTCGCCTAAGTTAAATAAAATCCTACCGAGTGGTGAGCCAGCCTCCCACTCGGAGGCTTAGCTGCAGTCTAAGTACTCGCCTAAGTTAAATAAAATCCTGCCGAGTGGTGAGCCAGCCTCCCACTCGGAGGCTTAGCTGCAGTCCAAGTACTCGCCTAAGTTAAATGAAATCCTACCGAGTGGTGAGCCAGCCTCCCACTCGGGGGCTTAGCTGCAGTCCAAGTACTCGCCTAAGTTCAAATACAACATGCGCTCTGCAAGGGGGATGAGGTGCAGGTCGACTGCTACCCTCTCCTTCCAAGCTACGCCACAAGTACAATGTGCTCTCCGCAAGGAGGACGAGGTGCAGGTCGACCGCCACCCTCTCCTTCCGAGCTACACCACAAGTACAACGTGCGCTCCGCAAGGAGGACGAGGTGCAGGTCGACCGCCACCCTCTCCTTCCGAGCTACGCCACAAGTACAACATGCGCTCCGCAAGGGGGACGAGGTGCAGGTCGACTGCTACCCTCTCCTTCCAAGCTACGCCACAAGTATAATGTGCTCTCCGTAAGGAAGACGTGGTCGATTAACGCCTTATCCCTCAGAGAGACGCTATAAAAAATCCTACCGAGTAGAGAGCAGACCTCTCACTCGGGGGCTTAGGTGCAGCCCAGTGCTCGCCTAAGTTTTTGAAAATCCTACCGAGTGGAGAGCAAACCTCCCACTCGAGGGCTTAGCGGCAGCCCAGTGCTCGCCTAAGTTTTTGTAAATCCTACCGAGTGAAGAGCAAACCTCCCACTCGGTGGCTTAGCTGCAGCCCAGTGCTCGCCTAAGTTTTTGAAAATCCTAGCGAGTGAAGAGCAAACCTCCCACTCGGGGGCTTAGCTGCAGCCCAGTGCTCGCCTAAGTTTTTGGAAATCCTACCGAGTGGAGAGCAAACCTCCCACTCGGAGGCTTAGCTGCAGCCCAGTGCTCGCCTCAGTTTTTGAAAATCCTACTGAGTGGTGAGCAAACCTCCCACTCAGGGGCTTAGCTGCAGCCCAGTGCTCGCCTAAGTTTTTGTAAATCCTACCGAGTGGTGAGCCGGCCTCCCACTCGGGGGCTTAGCTGCAGCCCAGTGCTCGCCTAAGTGTATTGAGGAACAAGTCGATTGAAATAAGCGCTTCGCCTTAGCCCGCAAAAGACACCTCAAACCAAATGCAAACATATTTAACATCGAATCCAAGTTTGGATCACACCTAACGGAACTGAAAGTGCTCAGGCGCTAAGCCTGTTAAGGTTTGTCGGTTAGAAAAATCACTCGGCATACCGAGGCAAATTTAAGGTATCAAGCTCAGAAGTTTTTTACCCCTCCTGTGGAGGGATGGAAGGTGCAACAAACTCATCCAGGTCGATTCCATCTGCAATCCGAGTGGCAGCGGCGATGAAGGTCTCCATGAAAGACCGGAAATCGTGCTTTTTGGTATTAGCCACCCTAAGGGCCGCCAGCTTGTCCTCTCGTGCATCCTTGCAGTGAACGCGGGCCAGAGACAGAGCAACATCCGCACCACACCTGGCAGAAGACTTCTTCCACTCCTGCACTCGACTTGGGACCTCGTTCAGTCAAGTCATCAGAGACTCGAGGTTGTTCTGGAGCGTCTCTCTTGGCCAGAGTGTTGTGTCGATGCAGGAAGTTGCGACCTTCAGCCTTGCGAGATAGTCGACGACAACAACAACGCGAGATTCGAGCCGGAGTACATTCATGGCGACTTCATCTTTCACAGGAGAGTTGATGGGATCCAGGTTTGGTTCCAGTCGACCAGTCTCCTCCTCAAAGTTCTGGCAAAACTCTGCAAACACAACCACCGAGTCAAGGCAACAGTCGGATGGAAGGATCGCAGTTAAAACCTCTGTTTGATATGACAAGATTACCTTCAAGCATGAGGAATAGCTTATTGGCGAGTCCTCCCAGATAAGCCTCCAAATCGTTCTTCTTCCCCACCAACTCACTGGCCTTGTCACTAAGGGCAATCTTGTCACTCTTCAGTCGACTGACCTCCTTGTTGGCCGCATCAAGAGCAGCTTTCAGATTGGTGTTTTCTTCTTCAAGCTTGTAACTGAAGCCAGCTTTTCATCTGCGAGCTTGGTCTTCTCTAAAGCCGCTTTTTGCATCTCAGCCAAGTCAAGGTCTTTCTTCCTCTGGGCGTCCCTCACTTTGTCTGCAAAGTTACAGTGAGATCAGACTCTGAAGCGGGCGAGAGGCAAAGGCAGTCGTCGAGGGTCTCACCAAACATACCTTTTGCTTGCTCCTTCGCCTTCGTTAAGTTCTCCTGGACCAGTTTCAGATCAAGCTCGAGCTGGATGTGCTTGTTCTCCAACTCAGTGTAACGAGCCGCAAGCTCACAGGATTTCTGCGAAGAACCAATCGACAGATGTCAGAGACAATTCACTTCCGAGTGACCAAGGAAAAATCATAACGTTTCTAAGACTACGGCCGAATACAAACATTCGACCATAGTCTCGGGGACTACACCCAATGGGTGCACTCAGCGTGCCCCCACTAGTTTTATCAGTTAGAGTTGACCAGTCGACCAGCAAAAAAAATGGAAGATGTTCTTCAGACTGTAGTTGACTGCCAGCAGTCGACTACAGTCTCGGGGACTACACCCAGTGGGTGCACTCAGTGTGCCCCCACCGGTTTCTCAATCCATTCGACCTAATCGAGGAAAGAAAGAGCTTAAGACATTAAGACTATGGTCGACTGCTAGCAGTCCACCATAGCCTTAGGGACTACACCTAGTGGGTGCACTCAGCGTGCCCCCACTAACCCAGAATTTCAATCAACACACCCAGCGGGTGTATGACAGATACTAAAATTTTCAGAGAGAAAGATTTTCAGATATCATATCCTAACAGAACAGGCGGTGACCGACTGACCTGAACGTTACTCTGAAGAGCTGAACTGGCGTCATATGTTGCCTAACTGGCGTCTCGGAGTGCCTTCACTTGCTCCGTCATGACTCCCGCCTGGCGTATTGCTTCTTTCGCAGCACTGGCTTGGTCCTCTGGGACGTGGTGGGTCGAGAAAAGTGAAGGCTGTGCAGCACTCGACGACGAGGGGCGAGCACTCGTCAACGGCACCGCAAAGGATACGGTAGGCCGAGTGACATTGTCTCCCTCCACGACCAGTGTCTCGGGTGCTGGCACGTCCTGAGTCGCCTTGCCAGCAAACGCTCTCCTGTTCCTCCTCTGCCTTAGTGGTTCCTCGTCGTCGTCGTCAGGAAGGTCAATAACAACGTTAGATGGAGCTGCAGAAAAGAATCAAAATTAGAGACAAGGAGCCAATCGACTGAAGACGGAACTATAAAAGCCATACCAGGTTTTGAAGTGGCAGCGTCTTCCATCTCATGATCTTCAGCCCTGGCCGAGGTATCAGAAGTAGCAGCGCTGCAATTCCAGAAGTCAGTCGGTTGATTCATGAGTCGACCAAGAATAAGTTCATGTGGAACAGGAAAACTCAAGTAGCACCATTACCCTGAGATAGTGGGGATCACCATCTTCATCTTTGGCAAGACCTTCGTCGGCTTTGACGGCGCCACTCGAGATTGTTTCGGAGCTTTCTCAGTCGGCACCGGAGAAGTTGTCCGAGGGCGCTTGGTCGACTGCGTGACGATCGCGACCCCCTTACCACGCTCGATTGCAGGATCATGGACAAGCTTCGAGCGTCTTTCCGAGCGAGGAGGTGCAACTTCCTCCTCCTCCTCCTCCTCCTCTTCCTCCTCTCCAGAGTCATCACCCTCATCATCGTCATCAACATTCGAGTCCCACTCCTCCGGGATTTCGCCCCCACTTCCTTCTTCCTCCTCAGTTGGCGCTTGCGCTCCATTGGGCATCGAGTACAACTCAGTGGTGGCCTGACAGACAACAAAATAAGACAAAGGTCAATCGACCAATTTGTAATGAAGCAGAATGAATAAAGCAAGATTACAATCGGAGATAAGTGGTCATACCATGTCTGGTGTGTAGGAATGGTCGAGTGGTGGGATCCTCCTAGCTCCTCAAGGGTTGTCCTTATTCCCTGTGATGGCGGCCATCCACCTCTCCAGGGTGGCGTCGCTGACCGCTTCTGGATGGACCCGAGTGGTGTCTTCGGTACCACAGTACAGCCACATCGGGTGGCCTCGGTACTGAAGTGGTTGGATGCGTCATCTAAGGAAGACCTACAGAAGGTCCATACCCGTCACTCCGTCCCAAACGAGCTGGACTACGCGCTCCATCAACATTTTTACCTGAGCTTTCTCCTCAGGAAGCACTTTCAGAGAAGAGGGTTTGTTCACTCGGTCCATGGAGAATGGAGGGAGACCAGTCGACTGCCCCGGCGTCGACTGGTCTTGGCAGTAGAACCAGGTCGACTGCCATCCTCTAACCGACTCAGGAAGGGTCATGGCCAGAAAAGTACTCTTACTCCTCATCTGAATCCCAAGACCGCCGCACATCTGGATAACCTTAGTCCTCTCATCGTCCGGACTCGTCTTTTTCACCGTTTGTGAGCGACAGGTGAATATGTGCTTAAAGAGACCCCAGTGCGGTCGACAACCCAGGAAGTTCTCGCACATGGACATGAAAGCAGCAAGATAGGCAATGGAATTGGGAGTGAAATGGTGGAGTTGCGCCCCAAGGAAGTTCAGAAAGCCTCGGAAGAAAACACTCGGCAGCAGAGAGAATCCACGATCTACATGGGTGGCTAGGAGAACGCACTCACCCTCCTGTGGCTGCGGTTGCCACTCGGTCCCCGGAAGCCTTGCTGACCCGTGGGGAATCAGACCCTCATTGGCCAGGTCATTGAGATCCGCCTCGGTGATGGTCGAGCGGATCCAATCCCCTTGGACCCAACCTTGCGGTAGGCAGGACCTCGACGAAGATCCGCCCCGACTGGACACTCTTCCCTTTGCTTTCCCCGTCACCGTCGCCTTCTTCGTGCGCTCCAAGGTCGCCGTCCTCTCCTTCACCATTGTCGCCGGCGAAGTACGCGAGGAGTGGATGGGCGGAGGCGAGAGCAGGCACAGCGTGCGGAGGCAAAGAGGGCAGAGAGGAGGATGAGGAGGCACTGTTCAAAAACCCTCGCCCAGCACCTTATATAAGGACGCTTCCGAGTGGCTGACAAGTAGGCCCGGGCAGTCCTGTCACATCCCGAAACAGTCGCACACGCGTGATACGTGGCGAAAAAGGCGGCACGGGAATCGAGGCGTCTACGCCTTATCCCATCTAAGCACTGCGGTCCGCTCCGCTTCACGCGCTTCCCAAAATTCGGATCCCACAAAATCCACTAACAACAGATCGATCTGTCAGATGGTAGATTTCCTGCGATCCGTCGCTTGGAAGTTTACTAAGTTCAAAAGTTCACTCGACAGAAGAAAGGAATGGATCAAGGCGACTGAAAGAAAAGTTGCTGCCATTATAAAAAAAAGGGGATTATTGGTCCAAGACGAGACATGTTCAGAACACAAAAAACAGGTCGGAAATATTATCAACTCCTTCCTCACTCAAACCTCGATCCATTCGGGGGCTAATGATGAAGTCATGTACCTAGGGTAGGGTCACGGACCTGTCCAAAGTACCCTTCCCAAGGACATTCTCAGAAGAAGCTGCCTTCCAGTCGACCAAGAGAGACTTCACTCGACGGACTCGACCATGAAGACTCACTTGACCACCAGGAGATCAAGAGCCACTCTGCATCCAAACGGTCTGTAATTAAGTAGTCTTTATGGCCTTGATGACACTTTATATAGGGCGTTTCCAGTAACGCCAAACCTTTATGTACTTTAAACCCTGCATAACTGAGGGCCGGAGGGGTCTGGCAAGACACTATATAAGCCACCCCCCTCGTCAGTGTAAAGGGTTCGCACCCCTGTAACCTACGCACACATAATCCAGTCGACCGCCTCCGGGCTCCGAGACGTAGGGCTGTTACTTCCTCCGAGAAGGGCCTGAACTCGTAAATCCCTTGTCTGTACAACTGCTCCATAGCTAGGATCTTGCCTCTCCATACCTACCCCCTATTCTACTGTCATACTTAGAACCACGACACCCTCCGCCTGTGGGAATTTAATCCGGAGGGACCACAAGCTCTCCAACACTTCATGGGCGCGACGCCCATGGAGATGTATAAACTATTCTTCGGATCACAAGAGATGTGTCCGGACTTGGCCGAGGACGCAGGTCTGAGCTGCAATCGCCCGGATCCTCAAGTAAGTAGTCCTGTGCCCGGACACGCTATCCGTACATTTATCATAAACTTGCCCTTTAAAGAGTTGTCCCTCGAACAGGAGTGGATAGCGAAAGCAAAACAGATAAGGTGTCCAGCCCCCCTCCCTGAGACCACGCCTGATCCTCTGTTAACCAAGATGCTGGAGGCTGCGCCTTTGGAAGAGGGCAAAGGGGGGAACAGGGAAGCTACTGCCTCCGCGAAGGAGGCTTTCAAGGAAGGGGGGATCGAGAATCCCTCCCTCCAGGGGGAGAAGAGGACCGCTTCTGAAGATCCGGAGGCCAAGGCCTCAAAGTGGGGGAAGAAATCTTCACGAGAGGGTCCTGCGCCAGGAGAAGCCCTGGCTGCACTATTTCCCCAAGGGAATCATCCCTCCAGCGAGCCATAAGTAGAAAGGGGAGTTTTGTAATAAGGGACATCCCTGTTTTTATTTCTGAAGATGACTGAAGTTTTTCCTTGTAGTTCGGATCTCAGCCCTTCTCAGCAGAGCTCGTCTTCGGGGGATCTTCGTCCGGAGATGATGGAGAGCGAAACGCCTCCATCTGCCGTACCGTCCTGCGGGGTGGACGACCCTGAGGTGTCATCTCGGAGGGTTTCCCCGAGTCTGGCGGGGCCGGGAGGTCCGGCACCAACTGGTGTACAGACGGAGGAGCTGAAGGATCTGCTCGGGCGAGCGTCTATCTCAGAAGATCACCGTGCGTTAATGGGTACGGTGATTGAAAGGATATCATCCGCTGAGAGCGGATTGCATGAAGCCATCAGAAGTTTACTGACGGGGTTTGAGGTGCATGAAAATGATATACCTTCTGACAGTTTTGCATATAGAATGCGTCCTGTATAGATAGTAGCCCCTAAGACTCGGTACGTTGTCGAAAGTGACAGCGTGCCGAGGATCATAATCTTAGTTATAAGATGTCGCCTATCCTATATAGGTGGCGGAGCGTACGGTGGCCAGTCGGACTGATCAATTTGCAGAACTGAAGCGGCAACTTGACATGGCGGATGCGGACATCGCGCTTGTCAATAAGTGGCTTGACGAGTCACAAGGTATGCAACTTCTCAGCGGACACCTGGTAAGGGAGCTTGACGCCCATTCCTTACAACATGTATGCTTTATGCAGATGGTGCCGCTGCTATGGAGAACCTTCGGGCGGAGCTAGCCCGAGTCAAGGAGCAAGCCAGAAAAAGTGATGTGGCTGCCTTGAGGGCGGCCGAAGAGCTAAAAACCGAACAGGCTGCTCACTGCCGAAGCAGGGAGGAAATGGCCAAGATGGCCATAAAGTTGAAGAATGCTACCGACCGTTGCAAGCTTCTTGAAAAAGAAGTGCGAGCGAAACAAGAGGACCTGAAAAAGGCCACTACTAAGGCCAAGGATGCTCGCTCTGCGATGAGAGCTATGAAAGAGGAGCTGCGTCAGGCTGAAGATATTACGGCTGGAAAGCCTTTTCTGCTGCAGAGGAAATTTACGGATCCTAAGTATGCTCAGTTGGGCCAGCTGCGGGGTGCGGAGGATGCTTATCTGGATTTGGCGGCGAGTGCCGCAGATGCGGTCGCACACTTCCGAGGCCAAAAGGATCACAGAATGGAAGAGCTTTTTTGGTCGCAGTTCCATAGTCCAGAGCATCCACTTCCATTAAACGATCGGTTAGCCGAATGGGCTGAGCTGAATAGGTTGTCCGGACTTGCCATGAAGGATGTCGTGACTCATTTGTGGCCGAAAAGGCCCGAGCCGAAGAGTTATTTTGGCTTGGTGCAGCAGTTCCTTTGTGCGGTGCCGCATATCGATGCAATGAAGCGGTCGGCATGCATAGAGGGTGCGCGGATGGCTCTTGCCCGTGTCAAGACATGCTGGGCAGAGATGAAGGCCACCGATGTTGCATCCCAAGATTCGGACAAAAGCCGAGTACCTGCCGAGCACTATTTTGAGGAAGTCCTGCAGGGCGCTCGTTTCATAGAGACGCAGTGCTCGAAGGATATTATGTTCTAATGACATGTATGATTTGTGAAATGATGTTTCAATATAATATAAGGGCTTTTTATACTTGTGCATTCAAGTATTGAAATACCTCCTGTGCGGCCGTTAATGTATATGTGTATATAACCTGAAAGATGGCAGACTTCGGCTTCAGCCCCCACGCACATAGTGCGGGGGTGTTTGCAAAAAGCGCATTTTCACACTTAATCCAACGTCTTGGTCCTGTGAAGGAGGTGATAGCATAGCAAACTAGGCAACCGGACTATGATGCTTTATCACTTTCACTTAGCCATAGGAGTTCGATGGTGGGGCTACTATATAGCCCCTAGGGGCACCGCGCTCTCCGAATTCGGGGCGCATGTGCCTGATCGGGAAATGGTCCTTCGTTAATGCGGAGGAATTCTAAACATTTCGGTGGGTCATCGAGTGGTTGACCAGTCTCACGCTATATCATGACAGTCAGTTTTCGGCTTTCTCTACTGAGGTGCTCACCAGGCCGAACCGGGGCACAATCGCAGTAGTTCTCCTGGCGCCGCGTTAGCCGATAGAGCGGAACGTAAGGCAGCAAAACACAGGAGCCGGGCAAACCCAACATTTGACCAAAGACATGATTCGGAGCTGATGCATATAAGGCCTAACTCGAGACGCTGAACACTCCCTAAGGTATTCGGTCTTTATGAAAACGGGCAGAACAATGCGCTAAGCCCCTAGTGTCTAGGTACGCGCAAAAATTTCTGACGCGGCTGATGCCAAAACGCCAGTCTCCTCCTCGGTTATAGCAAGAAACCGGGGGATGTGTATCAACAAGAGACAGTAAAAAAGGTTTACGTAGGGTCTTAATCTGAAAAGAATCCTTGCAACGGGTCCCTACTGCACGTATGCGCCTGTGTCTCCATTGTGCCGTATCCTGGACGGGTGTAGCACGGTGTTCATCTGTAAAAGAGAAGAACTTAGTTGAAGAAAGGTTGTGCGAAAAATGTACTTTATATTAAATAAATAGAGTACGATTAGAAAAGCGAATAAAATTGAGCTTTATTGTCTCTTGTTGTACATGCATGCAGCCCCTTGTACGGGGGTGTGCGGCTAGCAAGCCCCTTGTTTATTTATACCGGACTTGCCTAACCGTGTCCGGGGTCTGAATGACCCGTTTAGGTGCTTTGATCAGCAAAGCCGGATTAGTGTGTGGCTGTCAAGGCAGTCTCACGTTCTTCTGTGCTCGAGTAACACTTGATATTTCCCTTTAATGAGATGATGCCGTGTGGACCGGGCATTTTGAGTGTAAGAGATGCATAATGCGGTATTGCATTAAAGCGGGCGCAAGATTCACGTCCCAATAGTGATTGATGGCTACTTTTAAATGGGGTGATGTGGAAGAATAACTTTTCGCGACGGAAGTTGTCGGATGAGCCGAACACAAATTCTAGCGGTAGAAAGCCCGTACAATGGGCATATGGGCCTGGCATTACTCCTTGAAAGGAAGTGTTGCTATGGCGAATTTTGGTTGGGTCTATCCCCATTCTGCGGATTGTGTCTTGATATAGCAGGTTTAGATCACTACCGCCGTCCATTAGGACTTGTGTAAATTGGAGTCCGTCGATTATAGGATCTAATATCAGGGCAGTCCATCCTATGTTCCGGATACTTCCGGAGTAGACCTGATGGTCGAAGGTGATTGGTTTTGACAACCAGTGTTGGGACTCCGCTGGGGTAGACCGTCCGGCGCGTATTTCAGTCGGCGCCGCTCTGTTTTTCCCTTGTGTCACTTGAAGTGAGTTTACTGTTTTGACCTCTTGTGGGAAATTCTTTTGTTTTCCGGTGCTCTGCTTGTGGGGTTCGTCGTCGTCCTCACTTGGTGTGTCAAGCCCCTTGTGTTCGGCGTTAAGTCGGCCGGACTGCTTGAAGACCCAACAATCTCTGCGGGTATGGTTTGCAGGCTTCCCGGGAGTACTGTGGATTTGGCATATCTTGTCCAAGATTTTGTTTAGGTTGGATAGCTTGTCGCTGTTGTCCTTAAGAGGCAGTTTTTTATTGTTCTGCCGAGAGCTTTTGAATCCGGCGTTGACTGCCGTGCTCTTCGGACTGTTTCCCTTGGTCTGGCGCTGGTCCTTGTTGCATCGTGGTTTCCCATTTCCATCCCTGACCACGGATGTACTTGGGTCGCTGGTGCTGCATCTTGCCAGCCAGCTATCCTCTCCCGCTCAAAAGCGGGTCATGAGGCTTGTTAGTGCGGCCATTGTTCTCGGCTTTTCTTGGCCAAGGTGTCTGGCGAGCCATTCGTCTGGGACGTTGTGTTTGAAAGCTGCTAAGGCTTCGGCGTCCAGGAAGTCGACTATTTGGTTCTTTTTGGAGAGGAACCTGTTCCAGAATTTGCGGGCTGACTCTCCGGGCTGTTGAGTTATGTGACTTAAATCGTCTGCATCCGGAGGGCGGACATAAGTCCCCTGAAAATTTTCCCGAAACGCATCCTCGAGCTCTTCCCAACTTCCAATGGTATTTTTCGGGAGGCTTTTAAGCCAATGCCGAGCTGGCCCTTTGAGCTTGAGGGGTAAGTATTTTATGGCGTGGAGGTCATCTCCTCTAGCCATGTGTATGTGCAGGATATAATCCTCAATCCAGACTCCAGGGTCTGTTGTTCCGTCGTATGCCTCTATGTTTATGGGCTTGAATCCCGCTGGAAATTCATGATCCAGCACTTCATTGGTGAAACATAGGGGGTGTGCGGCGCCCCTGTATTTGGGTGTGCCGTGGTGTTCGAATACTCGACGTGTTGCATTGCTTTCTAGAGCTTGCTTTCTTGGTCCATAGATAGACCTGACTGGGCCATCCTTTTGGTGCGGATCCTTATGCGGATCGCGTGCCGGCTTGTGTGCGGTGCCGCTTGCCGCTCTATATTTGCCATGTGGTCATCTATCCGACCGGGCGACCTCTTTGTTCTTTGATTGTGGGGGCTCTACGGCCTCCTCGTCAAATTCGGGCAGTAGTTTGCGCTTCGGGTAGCTCTTTGTTTGGCGACCATCGCCGTATTTGTCTGCGGTGTTGAGTACTTTGCTCTATCTCATTCTGAGTGCGTCTTCCGTTGTTTTCAGCTTCCGTTTCTGCTTCTTCGGACTACGTGCAGTGACGACGAACCTTTTGTGGAGGTTCTTCTGCTCCAACGATGTGTCCGGCGTGAGATCGTCCGGACTGTTATCTTCGCCGGGGACGGATTGTTTATCCAAGTTATCCTGTTCGGATGGTTGCTCGAGGGCATGTTCATCATCCACCGGTTCGCCCTGCTCTATGGCTGGGTCTGTATGGGTGCTGTCTTTGTCGAGGCGGGACTTTGAGCGGCGCTTACGTCGCCGTTTTGACTGCTTTTCGAGGGAATTATCTTTCGCAGCGTCCCGTTGTTCCTCGTTATCGCTTCCTTTAGGTGTATCCACCATATATACATCGTGAGTTGAGGTGGCCTTCCAGTGCCCTGTAGGCACTGGTTCTTGGTCGTCTCCGGCATCATCGTCCATACCGTCGATGTCTTCGGAGTCGAAGTCAAGCATGTCGGTTAAATCATCGACAGTGGCTACAAAGTGGGTGGTGGGTGGGCATTGAATTTCTTTGTCGTCCGCATCCCAACCTACCTGACCATAATCCGGCCAGGGCTCTCCTGATAAAGAGAGAGACTTTAGTGAATTCAGGATGTCGCCAAAGGGCGAGTGCTGAAAGATGTCCGCAGCGGTGAACTCCATGATCAGCACCCAATCGGATTCGATTGGCAGGGGCGCGGAAGGTTCGGAGTCCGGAGAGGAGTCCGGCACCTTGGAGTCACGAGCTTCACAAAGGATAGGGTTGGTATTTGGCTCAATCGCCATAGAGGTAGCAGCCCCCGAGGAGGTGTCCAGCCACCCATCCTTGATGGCGCAGTCGGCTCCGAACTAAGGATCGGAGCGGACACTTGTGCGGCCTCTAGGGCACTGTCCGGCAGCAGAGCTAGATCATGCCCATCGTGACAGTGCGGCGCGCTTGGCTGTGGCTCGAACGCGTCGAAGATCAAGTCTCCACGGACGTCAGCCGTATAGTTTAAACTTCCAAATCTGACCTGATGGCCAGGGGCGTAGGTTTCAATCTACTCCAGATGGCCAAGCGAGTTGGCCCGCAGTGCAAAGCCGCCGAATACGAAGATCTGTCCAGGGAGAAAAGTCTCACCCTGGACCGCGTCGTTGTTGATGATCGAAGGAGCCATCGAGCCTAAAGGCGACGACACAGACGGACTCTCAATGAAAGCACCAATGTCAGTGTCAAAACCGGCGGATCTCGGGTAGGGGGTCCCGAACTGTGCATCTAGGCGGATGGTAAAAGGAGACAAGGGCATGATGTTTTTACCCAGGTTCGGGCCCTATCGGTGGAGGTAAAACCCTACTCCTGCTTGCTTAATATTGATGATATGGGTAGTACAAGAGTAGATCTACCACGAGATCAGAGAGGCTAACCCTAGAAGCTAGCCTATGGTATGATTGTTGTTCGTCCTATGGACTAAAACCCTCCGGTTTATATAGATACCGGAGAGGGCTAGGGTTACACAGAGTCGGTTACAATGGTAGGAGATCTACATATCCGTATTGCCAAGCTTGCCTTCCACGCCAAGGAAAGTCCCATCCAGACACGGGACGGAGTCTTCAATCTTGTATCTTCATAGTCCAGGAGTCCGGCCGAGGATGATAGTTCGGCTATCCGAACACCCCCTAGTCCGGGACTCCCTCAACTAGCTTCTAGGGTTAGCCTCTACGATCTCGTGGTAGATCAACTCTTGTAATACTCATATCATCAAGATCAATCAAGCAAGAAGTAGGGTATTACCTCCATAGGGAGGGCCGGAACCTGGGTAAACATCGTGTCCCCCGCCTCCTATTACCACTAGACTTAGACGCACAGTTCGGGACCCCCTACCCGAGATCCGCCGGTTTTGACACCGACAACTACCATCAGCATATGTCTTCTTCTTAAAGAGTTATGGTAGGGTACGAAACCACCTCAAAGGTATTCTTTCGGATCAATTTATTCTCAATGACTTGCCGATCATCGGGCAAGTCCACCAAAGTCCATACTTTGTTCTCATACATGGATCCTATCTCGGATTTCATGGCTCCTAGCCATTTGTTGGAATCCGGGCCCAAAATCGCTTCTCCATAGCTCATAGGTTCACCGTTGTCCAACAACATGACTTTTAAGATAGGGTGACCACTCAGAAGTTGTACGCACCCTTGTCGACCTACGAGGTTTGATATTAACTTGATCTGAAGCTTCATGATCAGCATCATTAGCTTTCTCTTCAACTGATGTAGGTGCCACAGAAACATCTTTCTGTGTTGCGCTACTCTCTGGTTGAAGTAAAGGTTCAACAACCTCATCAATTTCTATCTTCCTCCCACTCAATTCTTTCGAGAGAAACTCTTTCTCGAGAAAAGGACCTATTCTTAGCGACAAACACTTTGCCCTCAGATCTGAGATAGAAGGTATACCCAATCGTCTTCTTTGGGTATTCTATGAAGACACAATTGTCCGCTTTGGGTTTGAGCTTTTCTGGCTGAAGCCTATCGACATAAGCATCACAGCCCCAAACCTTAAGAAATGACAACTTAGGTTTCCTGCCAAACCATAGTTCATACGGTGTCATCTCCATGGACTCAGATGGTGCCCTATTTAAAGTGAATGTAGTTGTCTCTAACGCATAACCCCAAAATGATACTGGTAGATCAGTAAGAGACATCATAGATCGCACCATATCCAATAGAGTGTGATTACGATGTTCGGACACACCATTACGCTATGGTGTTCCAGGTCGTGTCAACTGTGAAATGATTCCACCTTGTCTTAAGTGATTGCCAAACTCATAACTCATATACTCTCCCCTTGATCATATCGTAGGAACTTGATCTTCTTGTTATGATGATTCTCAACTTCACTCTGAAATTGCTTGAACTTTTCAAACGTTTCAGACTTATGCTTCATTAAGTAAACATGCCCATATCTACTCAATTCATCAGTGAAGGTGAGAAAATAACGATATCCAACGCACGCATCAACACTCATCGGACCGGACACATAAACATGTATGACTTCCAACAAGTCACTTGCCCGTTCTAGTGTTCCAAAAAAACGGGGTTTTAGTCATCTTGCCAACGAGGCATGGTTCGCATGTGTCAAGTGATTCAAAACCAACCGACTTCAAAAGTCCATCAGCATGGAGGTTCTTCATGCGCTTTACACCAATATGAGCTAAGCGGTAGTGCCACACGAAAGTGGTACTATCAATGTCAACTCTACATCTTTTGGCATCAATGTTATGAACATGTGTATCACTACAACCAAGATTCAATAAACCATTCACATTGGGTGCATGACCATAGAAGTTGTTATTCATGTAAACAGAATAACCATTATTCTGTGACTTAAATGAATAACCGTAATGCAATAAACATGATCTAATCATGTTCATGCTCAACGCAGACACCAATGCAAACAACATTTATCTAGGTTCAACACTAATCCCGAAGGTAGAGGGAGCGTGCGATGGTGATCACATCAACCTTGGAAACACTTCCAACACACATCGTCACCTCACCGTTAGCTAGTCTTCGTTTATTCCGTAGCTTTTGTTTCGAGTTACCAATATTAGCAACTAAATCGGTATCTAATAGCCAGGTGCTACTAGGATTACTAGTAAGGTACACACAATAACACATATATCAAATATACTTTTGTTGAAGTTGCCAGCCTTCTTATCTACCATGTATTTGAGGCAGTTCCGCTACCAGTGACCGTTCCCCTAATAGAAGCACTTCGTCTCAGGTTTGGGTTCTTGGGATTCTTCACTGGAGCGGCAACTAGCTTGCCATTCATGAAGTTTCCCTTCTTTCCCTTGCCCTTCTTGAAACCAGTGGTCTTGTTAACCATCAACCCTTGATGCTCCTTCTTGATTTCTACCTTCATGGCCTTAAGCACGACGGACAGCTCCGGGATCATCTTCCCTTGCATGTTACAGTTCATCACAAAGCTCTAGTAGCTTGGTGATAGTGATAGGAGAACTCTGTCAATCACTCTCTTATCTGGAAGATTAACTCCCACTTGATTCAAGCGATTGAAGTAACCAGACATTCCGAGCACATCCTCACTGGCTGAGCTATTCTCCTCCATCTTGTAGGCAAAGATCTTGTCAGAGGTCTCAAACCTCTCAACACGGGCATGAGCCTGAAATACCAATTTCAGCTCTTGGAACATCTCATATGTTCCATGGCATTCAAAAATGCCTTTGGAGCCCCGATTCTAAGCCGTAAAGCATGGCGCACTAAACTATCATGTAGTCATCAGAACGTGTCTGCTAGATGTTCACAACATCCACAGACGACGCTAGAGGGGTTGGCACACAGAGCGGTGCATCAAGGACAAAAGCCTTCTATGTAGCAATGAGGACAATCCTCAGACTATGGCCCTAGTCCACACAATTGATCACAATATCTTTCAACTTAGTCTCTCTCTAGGAACGTATTAAAATAGGGGGCTAAAGAGCGAGCTATTGATCTACAACAAAATTTGCAAGGGCAATTTAGACTATGTTCATGATAATGAGTTCAACTAATCAAATTATTTAATGAACTCCCACTCAAATAGACATCCCTCTTGTCATCTAAGTGATACATGATCCAAATCGACTAGGCCGTGTCCGATCATCACGTGAGACGGACTAGTCATCAATGGTGAACATCTCCGTGTTGATCGCATCTACTATACGACTCATGTTCGACCTTTCGGTCTCTCGTGTTCCGAGGCCATGTCTGTACACGCTAGGCTCGTCAAGTCAACCTAAGTGTTTCACATGTGTAAATCTAGCTTACACCTGTTGTATGCAAATGTTAGAATCTATCACCGATCATCACGTGGTGCGTCGAAACAACGAACCTTCACAATGGTGCACACTTAGGGGGAACACATTTCTTGAAATTTTTAGTGAGGGATCATCTTATTTATGCTACTTTCTAAGAAAATAAGATGTAAACATGACAAACATCACATTCAAATCATAAAGTGACATGATATGGCCAATATCATCTTGTGCCTTTGATCTCCATCTTCGAGGCGCGGCATGATCACCATCGTCACCGGCATGACACCTTGATCTCCATCATCGTGTCTTCATGAAGTTGTCTCGCCAACTATTACTTCTACTACTATGGCTAACGGATAGTAATAAAGTAAAGTAATTACATGGCGCTTATATTGACTCACAGGTCATACAATAAATTAAGACAACTCCTATGGCTCCTGCCGGTTGTCATACTCATCGACATGCAAGTCGTGATTCCTATTACAAGAACATGATCAATCTCATGCATCACATATATAATTCATCACATCCTTTTGGCCATATCACATCACATAGCATCCCTGCAAAAACAAGTTAGACGTCCTCTAATTATTGTTGCATGTTTTACGTGGCTGCTATGGGTTTCTAGCAAGAACCTTTCTTACCTACGCAAAAGCCACAACGGTGATATGCCAATTGCTATTTACCCTTCTTAAGGACCCTCTTCATCGAATCCGATCCAACTAAAGTGGGAGAGACAGACACCCGCTAGCCACCTTAGGCAACAAGTGCATGTCAGTCGGTGGAGCCTGTCTCACGTAAGTGTACATGTAAGGTCGGTCTGGGCCGCTTCATCCCACAATGCTGCCGAATCAAGATAAGACTAGTAACAGTAAGCAAATTGACCAAATTGTCACCCACAACTACTTGTGTTCTACCCGTGCATAGAATCTACGCATAGACCTAGCTCATGATGCCACTGTTGGGGAACGTAGTAATAATTCAAAAAAATTCCTACGTGTCACCAAGATCAATCTAGGAGATGCTAGCAACGGGAGAGAGGGAGTGCATCTTCATACCCTTGAAGATCGCTAAGCGGAAGCATTGCAAGAAACGCAGTTGATGGAGTCGTACTCACGGCGATTCGAATCGCGAAAGATCCGATCCAAGCGCCAAACGGACGGCGCCTCCGGGTTCAACACGCGTACAGCCCGGGGACATCTCCTCCTTCTTGATCCAGCAAGGAGAGAGGAGAAGTTGAGGGAGAACTCTGACAACACGACGACATGGTGGTGGAGCTCATGGTTCTCCGGCAGAGCTTCGCTAAGCACTACGGAGGAGGAGGAGGTGTAGGAGTGAGCAGAGCTGCACCAGGGGAAGGGGTTGTTGCAGCCCTCTCTCCCCCTCACTATATATAGGGTAAGGGGGGAGGAGGAGGCGCCCTAAGGTTTCCATAGGGGAGGGGCGGCGACCACAGGGGAAACCCTAGATGGGTTTGGGCGCCCCACCCCTAGGAAACTTGGCCCCCAAGCCGGGAGGGGCGGCTGCCCTAGGGGAGGTGCCCCGACCTCTCCAGATTACGTGAGATGGGGTGGGAGGGGCGCACATCCCCTTAGTGGGCTGGTGTGCCCCCTCCCCTTGGCCCATAAGGCCCCCAAACGCTTGCCGGGGCCTCCAAAACTCCTTTCGGTCACACTGGTCGTCACCCGGTACCTCGGGAACAATTTTGACTCCAATACTCTTTGTCCAATATCTAGATCTTCACCTCCGGACCATTCCGGAGTTCCTCGTCACGTCCAGGATCTCATCCGGGACTCCGAACAACCTTCGATAACCACATACTATTCCCATTACAACTCTAGCGTCACCGAACCTTAAGTGTGTAGACCCTACGGGTTCGGGAACCATGCAGACATGACCAAGATACCTCTCTGGCTAATAACCAATAACGTGATATCGATACCCATAGTGGCTCCCACATGTTCCACGATGATCTCATCAGATGAACCACGATGTCGGGGATTCAATCAATCCTGTATGCAATTCCCTTTGTCCATTGGTATGTTACTTGCCCGAGATTCGATCGTCGGTATCCCCATACCTTGTTCAATCTCGTTACTGGCAAGTATCTTTACTCGTTCCGCAACACATGATCCCGTGACTAACTCCTTAGTCACATTGAGCTCATTATGATGATGCATTACTGAGTGGGCCTAGAGATACCTCTCCATCATACGGAGTGACAAATCCTAGTCTCGATTCCTACCAACCCAACAGACACTTTCGGAGATACCTGTAGTGCACCTTTATAGTCACCCAGTTATGTTGTGACGTTTGATACACCCATAGCATTCCTACGGTATCCGAGAGTTGCACAATCTCATGGTCTAAGGAAATGATACTTGACATTAGAAAAGCTCTAGCAAACAAACTACACGATCTTGTGCTATGCTTAGGATTGGGTCTTGTCCATCACATCATTCTCCTAATGATGCGATCGCGTTATCAGCGACATCCAATGTCCATGGTCAGGAACCACAAACCATCTATTGATTAACGAGCTAGTCAACTAGAGGCTCACTATGGACATATTGTGGTCTATTTATTCACACAGTATTATGGTTTCCGGTTAATACAATTATAGCATGAACAATAGACAATTATCATGAACAAGGAAATAAAATAATAAACATTATATTATTGCCTCTAGGGCATAGTTCCAACAATACAGAGTTATAACAATCATGCGTAAAAGAGTTTAGAGAAGACTCAAGTAATATTCATAGATAATGTCATCATAAACCCACAATTTATCGGATCCCAACAATTGAAGGAAATATGCCCTAGAGGCAATAATAAAGTTATTATTTATTTCCTTATATCATGATGAATGTTTATTATTCATGCTAGAATTGTATTAACCGGAAACATAATACATGTGTGAATACATAGACAAACATAGTGTCACTAGTATGCCTCTACTTAACTAGCTCATTTTTCAAAGATGGTTATGTTTCCTAGCCATGGACAAAAGAGTTGTCATTTGATTAACGGGATCACATCATTAGGAGAATGATGTGATTGACATGACCCATTCCATTAGCCTAGCACTTGATCGTTTAGTATGTTGCTATTGCTTTCTTCATGACTTATAAATGTTCTTGTAACTATGAGATTATGCAACTCCCATTTACCGGAGGAACAATTTGGGTACTACCAAACGTCACAACGTAACTGGGTGATTAGAAAGGAGTACTACAGGGGTCTCCGAAGGTACATGTTGAGTTGGCGTATTTCGAGATTAGGTTTTGTCACTCCGATCGTCGGAGAGGTATCTCTGGGCCCTCTCGGTAATGCACATCATTTAAGCCTTGCAAGCATTGCAACTAATGAGTTAGTTGCGAGATGATGTATTACAGAACGAGTAAAGAGACTTGCCGGTAACGAGATTGAACTAGGTATTGGATACCGACGATCGAATCTCGGGCAAGTAACATATCGATGACAAAGGGAACAACGTATGTTGTTATGCGGTCTGACCGATAAAGATCTTCATAGAATATGTAGGAACCAATATGGGCATCTAGGTCCCACTATTGGTTATTGACCGGAGACGTGTCTCGGTCATGTCTACATTGTTCTCGAACCGTAGGGTCCGCACGCTTAAGGTTTCGATGACAGTTTTATTATGAGTTTATGAGTTTTGATGTACCGAAGGAGTTCGGAGTCCCGGATGAGATCGGGGACATTACAAGGAGTCTCGAAATGGTCGAGACGTAAAGATCGATATATTGGACGACTATATTCGGAGTTCGGAAAGGTTCCAAGTGATTCGGGTATTTATCGGAGTACCGGAGAGTTACGGGAATTCGCCGGGGAGAAGTATTGGGCCTTATTGGGCCATACGGGAAAGAGAGAGGAGCTGCCTAGGGTAGGCCGCGCGCCCCCCCATGGCCTAGGCCGAATTGGACTAGGGGGAGGGGCCGCACCCCCTCCTTCCTTCCCTTCCCTCTCCCCCTTCCTTGTCTCCTACTCCTAATACTTGGAAGGATTCCTAGATAGACTAGGAAAGGGGGAATCCTACTCCCGGTGGGAGTAGGACTCCCCTAGGGCACGCCATAGAGAGGGCCGGCCCTCCCCTCCTCCACTCCTTTATATACGGGGACAGGGGGCACCCCATGACACACAAGTTGATCTTCGTGATCGTTCCTTAGCCGTGTGCGGTGCCCCCCTCCACGATATTACACCTCGGTCATATTGCAGCGGTGCTTAGGCGAAGCCCTGCGATAGCTGAACATCAAGATCGTCACCATGCCGTCGTGCTGACGAAACTTCTCCCCGAAGCTTTGCTGGATCGGAGCCTGGGGTGCGTCATCGAGCTGTACGTGTGTCAAGAACTCGGAGGTGTCGGAGTAACGGTGCTTGGATCGGTTGGACCGGGAAGACATACGACTACTTCCTCTATGTTGCGTCAACGCTTCCGCTTTGGTCTACGAGGGTACGTAGACAACACTCTCCCCTCTCGTTGCTATGCATCATCATGATCTTGCGTGTGCGTAGGAAATTTTTTGAAATTACTACGTTCCCCAACAGTGGCATCCGAGCCTAGGTTTTATGGTTTGATGTTATATGCACGAGTAGAACACAAGTGAGTTGTGGGCGATATAAGTCATACTGCTTACCAGCATGTCATACTTTGGTTCGGCGGTATTGTTGGATGAAGCGGCCCGGACCGACATTACGTGTACGCTTACGCGAGAATGGTTCTACCGCCGTGCTTTGCACACAGGTGGCTGGCGGGTGTCAGTTTCTCCAACTTTAGTTGAACCGAGTGTGGCTACGCCCGGTCCTTGCGAAGGTTAAAACAGCACCAACTTGACAAACTATCGTTGTGGTTTTGATGCGTAGGTAAGATTGGTTCTTGCTTAAGCCCGTAGCAGCCACGTAAAACTTGCAACAACAAAGTAGAGGACGTCTAACTTGTTTTTGCAGGGCATGTTGTGATGTGATATGGTCAAGACGTGATGAGATATAAGTTGTTGTATGAGATGATCATGTTTTGTTGAAATTATCGGCAACTGGCAGAAGACCTATGGTTGTCTCTTTGTTGCATAAGATGCAAGTGCCAAATAATTGCTTTACTTTATCGCTATGCGATAGCAATAGTTGGCAAGACAACCATGTGATGACACATTGATATAGATCAAGATGATGAAGATCATGGTGTCGTGCCGGTGATGATAGAGATCATGACAGTACTTTGGAGATGGAGATCAAAGGCGCAAGATGATCATGGCCATATCATGTCACATATTTTGATTGCATATGATGTTTATTTGTTATACAGCTTATCTTGTTTTGTTTGACGGTAGCATTTTAAGATGATCTCTCACTAAAATTATCAAGAAGTGTTCTCCCTGAGTATGCACCGTTGCCAAAGTTTGTTGTGCCCAGACACCACGTGATGATCGGGTGTGATAAGCTCTACGTCCATCTACAACGGGTGCAAGCCAGTTTTGCACACGCAGAATACTTAGGTTAAACTTGACGAGCCTAGCATATGCAGATATGGCCTCGGAACACGGAGACCGAAAGGTCGAGCGTGAATCATATAGTAGATATGATCAACATAGTGATGTTCACCATTGAAAACTACTCCATCTCACGTGATGATCGGTTATGGTTTAGTTGATTTGGATCACGTGATCACTTAGATGACTAGAGAGATGTCTGTCTAAGTGGGAGTTCTTAAGTAATATGATTAATTGAACTTAAATTTATCATGAACTTAGTCCTGATAGTATTTTGCAAATTATGTTGTAGATCAATAGCTTGCGTTGTTGCTTTCATATGTTTATTTTGATATGTTCCTAGAGAAAATTGTGTTGAAAAATGTTAGTAGCAATGATGCGGATTCAATCCGTGATCTGAGGTTTATCCTCATTGCTGCACAGAAGAATTATGTCCTTAATGCACCGCTAGGTGATAGACCTATTGCAGGAGCAGATGCAGAAGTTATGAACGTCTGGCTAGCTCAAAATGATGACTACTTGATAGTTTAGTGCACCATGCTTAACGGCTTAGAATCGGGACTTCAAAGACGTTTTGAATGTCATGGACCATATGAGATGTTCCAGGAGTTGAAGTTAATATTTCCAGCAAATACCCAAGTTGAGAGATATGAAGTCTCCAACAAGTTCTATACCTAAAAGATGGAGGAGAATCGCTCAACTAGTGAGCATGTGCTCAGACTGTCTGGGTACTTCAATCGCTTGAATCAAGTGGGAGTTAATCTTCCAGATAAGATAGTGATTGACAGAATTCTCTAGTCACCATCACTAAGTTACTAGAACTTTGTGATGAACTATAGTATGAAAGGGATGACAAAAACGATTCCCGAGCTCTTCGTGATGTTGAAATCGACGAAGGTAGAAATCAAGAAAAAGCATCAAGTGTTGATGATTGACAATACCACTAGTTTCAAGAGAAGGGCAAAGGGAAAGAAAGGGAACTTCAAGTGGAAAGACAAGCAAGTTGTCACTCCTGCGAAGAAGCCCAAAGCTGGACCATAGCCTGAAACTGAGTGTTTACACTGCAAAGGAAATGGTCACTGGAAGCGGAAATACCCTGAATATTTGGTGGATAAGAAGGATGGCAAAGTGAACAAGGGTATATTTGATATACAGATTATTGATGTGTGCCTTACTAGTGTTTATAGTAGCCCCTAAGTATTTGATACTTGTTCGGTTGCTAAGATTAGTAACTCGAAACAGGAGTTACAGAATAAACAGAGACTAGTTGAAGGGAAAGTGATGATGAGTGTTGGAAGTAGTTCCAAGATTGATATGATCATCATCGCACACTCCCTATACTTTCGGGATTTAGTGTTAAACCTAAATAAATGTTATTTGGCATTTGTGTTGAGCATGAATATGATTTGATCGTGTTTATTGCAATACGGTTATTCATTT
The DNA here is from genome assembly GCA_963921465.1 of Triticum timopheevii. Lineage (NCBI taxonomy): Eukaryota > Viridiplantae > Streptophyta > Magnoliopsida > Poales > Poaceae > Triticum > Triticum timopheevii. The sequence continues at coordinate 92,340,109 of OY997268.1, read as the reverse complement.
AAAATCAGAGAATAATTATTGTTCTGTTTACATGAATAAAACCTTCAATGGTCATACACCCAATGAAAATAGTTTGTTGGATCTCGATCGTAGTGATACACATATTCATAATATTGAGGCCAAAAGATGCAAAGTTAATAATGATAGTGCAACTTATTTGTGGCACTGCCGTTTGGGTCATATCGGTGTAAAGCGCATGAAGAAACTCCATAATGATGGATTTTCGGAATCACTTGGTTATGAATCATTTGATGCTTGCGAACCGTGCCTTTTGGGCAAGATGACTAAAACTCCGTTCTTCGGAACAATGGAACGAGCTACTGACTTATTGGAAATAATACATACTGATGTATGCAGACCAATGAGTATGAAGGCTCGTGGCAAGTATCGTTATTTTCTGACATTCACAAGATGATTTGAGCAGATATGGGTATATCTACTTGATGAAACATAAGTCTGAAATAGTTGAAAGGTTCAAAGAATTTTAGAGTGAAGTGGAAAAATCATCGTAACAAGAAAATAAAGTTTCTGCGATCTGATCGCGGAGACGAATATTTGAGTTACGAGTTTGGTCTTCAATTAAAACAATGTGGAATAGTTTCACAGCTCACGCCACCTGGAACACCACAACGTTATGGTGTGTCCGAACATCGTAACCGCACTTTATTGGATATGGTGCGATCTAAGATGTCTCTTACTGATTTACCAATATTGTTTCGGGGTTATGCATTAGAGACGGCTGCATTCACATTAAAAGGGCACCATCTAAATCCGTTGAGAGGACAACATATGAACTGTGGTTTAGCAAGAAACCCAAGTTGTCGTTTCTTAAAGTTTGGGGCTGCGATGCTTATGTGAAAAAGTTTCATCCTGATAAGCTCGAACCCAAATCGGAGAAGTGCATCTTCATAGAATACCCAAAGGAAATTGTTGGGTACACCTTCTATCACAGATCCGAAGGCAAGATATTCGTTGCTAAAAATGGATCCTTTCTAGAGAAGGAGTTTCTCTCGAAAGAAGTGAGTGGGAGGAAAGTAGAGCTTCATAAGGTAATTTGTACCTTCTCCCGAATTGGAAAGTAGTTCATCACGGAAATCAGTTCCAGTGATTCCTACACCAATTAGTGAGGAAGCTAATGATGATGATCATGAAACTTCAGATCAAGTTACTACAAAACCTCGTAGGTCTTCCAAAGTACAGTCCGCACCAGAGTAGTACGATAATACTGTTCTGGAAGTCATGTTACTAGACCATGATGAACCTACGAACTATGAGGAAGCGATGATGAGCCCAGATTCCGCGAAATGGCTTGAGGCCATAAAATCTGAGATATGATCCATGTATGAGAACAAAGTATGGACTTTGATTGACTTGCTCGATGATCGGAAAGCCATGTTAAATAAATGGATCTTCAAGAGGAAGACGGACACTGATAGTAGCGTTACTATCCACTAAGCTCGACTTGTTGCAAAAGGTTTTCAACAAGTTCAAGGAGTTGAATACGATGAGATTTTCTCACTCGTATCGATGCTTAAGTCTGTCCGAATCATGTTAGCAATTGCCACATTTTATGAAATCTGGCAAATGGATGTCAAAACTGCATTCCTTAATGGATTTATTAAAGAAGAGTTGTATATGATACAATCAGAAGGTTTTGTCAATCCTAAAGGTGCTAACAAAAATATGCAAGCTCCAGCAATCCATCTATGGACTGGTGCAAGCATCTTGGAGTTGGAATATACGCTTTGATAAGTTGATCAAAGCATATAGTTTTATACAGACTTGCGGTAAAGCCTGTATTTACAAGAAAGTGAGTGGGAGCACTACAACCTTTCTGATAAATATATGTGAATGACATATTGTTGATCGGAAATAATGTAGAATTATTCTGCAAAGCATAAAGGAGTGTTTGAAAGAAGTTCTTTAAAAGAAAGACTTCAGTAAAGCTACTTACATATTGAGCATCAAGATCTATTGAGATAGATCAAGACGCTTGATAAGATTTTCAGTGAGTACATACCTTGACAAGATTTTGAAGTAGTTCAAAATGGAACAGTCAAAGAAAGAGTTCTTGCCTGTGTTGCAAAGGTATGAAATTGAGTAAGACTCAAATCACGACCACAGCAGAAAATATAAAGAGAATGAAAAGTCATTCCCTATGCCTCAGTCATAGGTTCTATAAAGTATGCTATGCTATGTATCAGACCTATTGTATACCTTGCTCTGTATTTGGCAAGGGAGTATAATAGTGATCTAGGAGTAGATCACTGGACATTGGTCAAGAATATCCTTAGTGAGGACTAAGGAAATATTTCTCGATTATGGAGGTGATAAAAGAGCCCGTCGTAAAAGGTTACCTCGGTGCAAGTTTTCACACCGATCCAGATGACTCTAAGTCTCAATCTGGATACATATTGAAAGTGGGAGCAATTAGCTAGAGTAGCTCCGTGCAGAGCATTGTAGACATAGAATATTTGCAAAATACATACGGCTCTTAATGTGACAGACCCATTGACTAAGCTTCTCTCACAAGCAAAACATGATCACACCTTAGTACTCTTTGGGTATTAATCACATAGCGATGTGAACTAGATTATTGACTCTAGTAAACCCTTTGGGTGTTGGTTACATGATGATGTGAACTATGGGTGTTAATCATATACAGATATGAATATTGGTGTTAAATCACATGGCGATGTGAACTAGATTATTGACTCTAGTGCAAGTGGGAGACTGAAGGAAATATGCCCTAGAGGCAATAATAAAGTTATTATTTATTTCCTTATATCATGATGAATGTTTATTATTCATGCTAGAATTGTATTAACCGGAAACATAATACATGTGTGAATACATAGACAAACATAGTGTCACTAGTATGCCTCTACTTGACTAGCTCGTTTTTCAAAGATGGTTATGTTTCCTAGCCATGGACAAAAGAGTTGTCATTTTATTAACGGGATCACATCATTAGGAGAATGATGTGATTGACATGACCCATTCCGTTAGCCTAGCACTTGATCGTTTAGTATGTTGCTATTGCTTTCTTCATGACTTATACATGTTCCTGTAACTATGAGATTATGCAACTCCCGTTTACCGGAGGAACACTTTGGGTACTACCAAACGTCACAACGTAACTGGGTGATTATAAAGGAGTACTACAGGTGTCTCCGAAGGTACATGTTGAGTTGGCGTATTTCGAGATTAGGTTGTGTCACTCCGATCGTCGGAGAGGTATCTCTGGGCCCTCTCGGTAATGCACATCATTTAAGCCTTGCAAGCATTGCAACTAATGAGTTAGTTGCGAGATGATGTATTATGGAACGAGTAAAGAGACTTGCCGGTAACGAGATTGAACTAGGTATTGGATACCGACGATCGAATCTCGGGCAAGTAAGATACCGATGACAAAGAGAACAACGTATGTTGTTATGCGGTCTGACCGATAAAGATCTTCGTAGAATATGTAGGAACCAATATGGGCATCCAGGTCCCGCTATTGGTTATTGACCGGAGACGTGTCTCGGTCATGTCTACATTGTTCTCGAACCGTAGGGTCCACACGCTTAAGGTTTCGATGACAGTTTTATTATGAGTTTATGAGTTTTGATGTACCGAAGGTGTTCGGAGTCCCGGATGAGATCGGAGACATTACGAGGAGTCTCGAAATGGTCGAGACGTAAAGATTGATATATTGAACGACTATATTCGGAGTTCGGAAAGGTTCCGAGTGATTCGGGTATTTATCGGAGTACTGGAGAGTTACGGGAATTCGCCGGGGAGAAGTATTGGGCCTTATTGGGTACGGGAAAGAGAGAGGAGCTGCCTAGGGCAGGCCGCCCCCCCCCCCCCCCATGGCCTAGTCCGAATTGGACTAGGGGGAGATGCCGCACCCCCTCCTTCCTTCCCTTCCCTCTCCCCCTTCCTTGTTTCCTACTCCTAATACTTGGAAGGATTCCTAGTTAGACTAGGAAAGGGGGAATCCTACTCCCGGTGGGAGTAGGACTCCCCTAGGGCGCGCCATAGAGAGGGCCGGCCCTCCCCTCCTCCACTCCTTTATATACGGGGACAGGGGGCACCCCATGACACACAAGTTGATCTTCGTGATCGTTCCTTAGCCGTGTGCGGTGCCCCCCTCCACGATATTACACCTCGGTCATATTTCAGCGGTGCTTAGGCGAAGCCCTACGACAGTTGAACATCAAGATCGTCACCACGCCGTCGTGCTGACGAAACTCCTCCCCGAAGCTTTGCTGGATCGGAGCCTGGGGTGCGTCATCGAGCTGTACGTGTGTCAAGAACTCGGAGGTGCCGGAGTAACGGTGCTTGGATCGGTTGGACCGGGAAGACGTACGACTACTTCCTCTATGTTGCGTCAACGCTTCCGCTTCGGTCTACGAGGGTACGTAGACAACACTCTCCCCTCTCGTTGCTATGCATCATCATGATCTTGCGTGTGCGTAGGAATTTTTTTGAAATTACTACGTTCCCCAACAACAATCACACCACAAAAAAGGATTACATCGAATAGATCTCCAAGAACATCGAGGAGAACATTGTATTGAAGATCAAAGAGAGAGAAGAAGTCATCTAGCTATTAGCTATGGACCCGTAGGTCTGTGGTAAACTACTCACACATCATCGAAAGGGCAGCAAGATTGATGTAGAGGCCCTCCGTGATCGAATCCCCCTTCGACAGCGTACTTGAAAAGGTCTCCAGATGGGATCTTCAAAGAACAGAAACTTGCGGCGGCAGAAAACACATTTGGGTGGCTCTCTAATGTATTAGGAATATTTGGAAATTTATAGAGCTGGAATTAGGTCAAGAGGTGTCATGAGGGGCGCACAAGCCTAAGGGCGTGCCTGGCAGGCTTGTCGCTGCCCCGTGGCACTTCAGGTCTTCTCCCGAAGCTTTTAGGGTCCCTTCTAGTTCAGAAAAAATTGTAAAAAAGTTTTGTAGCATTTCGACTCGGGTACTAATTTTCTGAAAAGCCAAAAACAGCAACTGGCACTGGGCACTAGGTTAATAGGTTAGTCCCAAAAATGATATAAAATTGTATTTAATTGCATAATGAACATCCAAGATTGATACTATAATATGGAACAATAAAAAAATTATAGATATGTTCGAGATGTATCAACGTCGACGATGTAAGGCACTTGCTCGACGGCAGTTGTCGTGGACTGCCTACCGAGCTGCTTGGCGGCGTAGTAGTACGGAGCCTTGTAATGCTTCGACCATGGTGGCGTTTGGACGGTGGACGACACCATCGGGCCTCCGCGACCCTGGACGCGACCTCCACCACGTCCGCGACTAGCACACCCGGCTCCACGAACGTCATCAGCACACCCTTTGTCGGCCTTCCGCTTCATGAGCGTTGTCTCCTTTGCGGCCTTCGCTTCGACGCTCCTTTGCGGCCTTCGCTTCGACGGAGAGATTTTGCTGCGTTGCTAGGTTGATCTTCCGGGCAAGGGTGATGCTCAAATCCTACAGCACCTCCACCACCACCATCTTTGGCAGGCCCTCGTCCGATTCCATGCGTCAGCGGCGGCAGCGAAGAAGAAAGTGGGAGAAAATGGCGGGAAATAGGTGGAGAGCGGCGGATGAAAGAGAAGAGAGTGGGGGATTTTGTCGTTGAAACAATGCGGGATGCTAAAAAAGGGCGGGCTCTGCCTTCCGTTTGGTTGGGCCATGGATGTAAGAGTCTGACGTGTCTCGCGTCCGGACACCTGCAAAGCCCCCATATTTGGTTCCAATTTGCGAGAAAAACATGGTCCAGACGGCTCGACGGACCGATACATGCCCGTGTTGGATAGCTTCCAGGTCCGAACCGCATGGTCCGGACGTATGTGGGCCATTTGAGGATCCGCGTTGAAGATGCCCTTACAATGTTTCATAAATTGGTCAACATACAGTTAGTTCTAGTATTATCATTAGTTTACTACGAATTGTACTCCTTAGTATTTCTTGGAACTAAAACATTCCTCAAACTTTTCCAACAAATTACCGCATAAGTTTGAATAAAATTCAACTTGTATTCTTTCTTTTTGCGAGTAAACTCAAGTTGTATTCGAATTACAGCAATCACTTCATTTTTTAAAAAATATTCTATTTCTCAGGAAACCAGCACATTAAGTAAGCCTTTTTGAATGAAACTATATATAATGTAGCGACTGTCAAAACTCACGAGTCATGAGACAGCATACAACAAAACAATCGTTTTCGACAAAACCACTTCTGATCACTGTAGACCAACAGGAAGAAGATGGCGTTGGCTTCTCTCGCAAGAGGATAGATATTATTCCGGGCATCTGTGCCTGCCGTATTACTCGACGGGAAATGTAGGGCTCCAATGGGGGGAGAACTTTAGGGGACACGTTAGCAAACGTGAGGTGTGCGGACAAAAGCGTCACTTCGAAATAATCCACTCAGATTCTCGGCCATCATCGTGTCCCTCCCCGCCACCCCACCCCCAGCTTTATTCCCGTCCCCTCCGGCTCCCCATCGACATACACATCCCATCTACCCGTCTCCTCTCGTATCTGTACAGTACTGTATCACGGCATACGTACGCCACGTACGTGTATATATATTGACCGGAACCGGCGTCTTCCCCTTGTATCCATGCTGACGGGAGAGGTGACTGGACCTGCCGGGCAGGAGCTAGGAGAGGACAATGTGTGGTTGCTTGTCAGGACGTGTATAAATTTTCCATCAGCGTACGGTTTCTAGGGCGTCAGACTCGTCGTTGTACGTCAGTAGGCCGTTTGAACGTGTATGGGCTCGGAGAAACGGGGCAGTGGGATGTCGTGCACATCGGAATCCCTCGAGATTAGACTCGACATTACGAGATTCCAACGCCGCTGCCAGGCGACATGCATATTTTGGCTCCGATAGTATCGCAGCTACTTATAATTTACTAATTGCACAGTTTGCTGTTGCTAGAGTGTTGAATTTACTCTATGAATTGATCTTGAAACAGCCATGAAAAAACAGGAAAAAAAATTGATTAGCCAAAAAAGGGAGAGGCCGTCCTCGCGGTCACACCGACAAAATCTGCAATCCCTAACCTCATTGTCCTAAGAGGCCGATGACGAAGCATCACGGTTACCGTAGTCGGCACCGTCAACACCATCGAGATGGGTAGGCTCGAGATGGATCAGCATTGTTGACGGAGCGTTGTTGCCTTACTTTTCTAAAAGACCCAAAGCAGGGGAAACTAGAGCTCCAACCGGTAGATCGAGACCCTTGTTGTTCGCCCATTCCAGCGGAGCTAGTGAAGGAGTAGAGGAGTAGAGATGCCTTCAAACTCCAACCAAGATTTTCCAGTAATTCAATATGCAGATGATACAGTTTTGATTCTACCAGCAAGTTCTAGACAACTTCAACAAGTGGATAATCTTCTGAAACACTTCTCGGCTCACACAGGCCTAAAAATCAACTTTCACAAGTCAATCATGATCCCTATCAATGTGGAGACATCCATGGTCCAACTGCTACTGAATACATATATTAGGCTGCAAACAAGGAACCTTCCCTTTCACCTACCTAGGGCCCCTTCTCAGTGCAAACAGGCTGAGGGCTAAGGATTTTACACCCATCTGCCAACAAATATAGAGGAGATTGACAGGGTGCTCAACCATGATTTCTTATGATGGGAAATTATTGCTTATCAAGTCAATCTTCTCTGCTTTGCCAATCTTTTTTATGAGTACACTGCCACTACCTGCTTCAATCTCCTCTCAAATCAACAAGTACCTGAGGGCTTTTTTATGGAGGAAGTTTAGACAAATAATTGCAGGACCTGCTTTGATAGCATGGGACAAAGTATGTAAGCCAAGAAGTCAAGGTGGACTAGGCATTTTAGATGTGAGAACTCATAACAAGGCTCTGCTAATGAAGAACATTAAAAAATTCATAAATAAGCAACCTCTGCCATGGGTAAACCTGATACGAGAGACTTATTACTCAAACTCAGCCCCATGAGACAAATTAGAAGGTTCATACTGGTGGAAGTGTCATCTCAAACTTCTGCAGGAGTACAAAGAAAATGCTATTTGCAAAATTGGAAATGGAAGCATTGTGCTTTTATGGAATGACATGTGGTTAGATCAACCTTTAAAAGGACAAATACCCTGAGCTCCACTCACATGCATTGAAGGAACATATATCAGTTGGAGACTGGACAAACCAACAAGATCCATCAGATTTGTTTTATACACCAATGTCCTCACATGCCTATGACCAGTTCATGATATTACAGGATACAATCCAAAATCAAGTGCAAAACCAAGTAAATGATCAATGGTTGGGCAAAGGCTAGAAAGACAAGTATTCTACCATTACAATGTACCACAATATGATGCAAAAATTAGAGAAGCAAAAGATATACCAATGGCTCTGGAAGAATGCATGTCGACTCAGGCATAAAATCTTCTTGTGGCTATTACTTCACGACAGAGTAAACACGAGGAATTTGCTCAAAAGAAAGAGTTTCCATCTGGAATGCTATGAATGTGTGCTATGCAATGATAGAACTGAAGAGACCCTAAGACACCTATTATGGGATTGTGAGTTTGCTCAAAGTTGTTGGCATAGTGTGTTACCGAGGAAACAACTTGGAATATCTTCCTCGGACAATATTCAAATCATTCACCAATTACTTCTGAAAAGTATTGCAACGGAGATCATTATTCAAGGATGTTGGGCCACATGGTGTCAACTAAATGGAAAAATATTCAGAAAAGAAGTACACAGAGTGCAATGCTGGAAATTCAGGCTAAAAGAGGATTTGCATCTGCTTGCTCACAGAATAAAAGAAAAGCATTTGGGCACTCTGCAAAAGTGGATTAGGGATCATCTGGAATGACACCCTGAACAGTAGATTATCTTTGTCATAATGTTAGAAAAAACTGGAGTAGGATAAGCCCCTTAGGGCATTTCTTGGTTTTATATTTTGTAAATATTTATTATTAATGAAAATTACCGTAAACAATTGTTGTACGGTTGGCGCTTCAAAAAAAAGTGAATGCGGTGCGTACAAAAAATCTCCTCTCTAGGGTTTGCAGAGGAGATACATGGTTAATTTGGGCAGAAACTGCTTTCAAAACCTGAATTGATAATAATCCAGCTCAATGAGAAACATAGCATGATGGACATTTTCGCCAAAAAACTTACAGTGCCAATGCTTGTTCTCGTTACTAGTTGATGTATGAACCTGAGTGTAATGTATGTTACTTCTGGTGTTTTTGTATTATCATGGTGTTTGATGAATAGACCGGAAGTTTTCCCAAAAAAGAATAAAAAGTTACATAAATGAAAAGTTCATACATAAGATGACGAGGATTTGTGGCATGCATGCAAGTGAGGGGGCACTAAGGTCACTGACGCCTTTTTATTTTGGCTTCCGATTTTCAACTATATCTTAAAAAAATGCAAATTATATTATGTTTTCATATTCGTGTTTCTATGACCAACTCTTTCAAATAAGATCCATTTTGAATTTATTTTGATGACATTAAGAAAATTATGTTAAGTTTCAATGTTGAAACTTAGTACAAGTGACCGATAAAAATCAACTATTTTGTGTCTACGACCGACAGAAAAAATTGCGTGTACTATATCTCTGAAACTGGTTCAAACTTGCAGTTTTAGATGCAAAAATCGCAAGTTTCATCGTTGAAACTTAAAACTTCTTGAGGGATTTCTTTTTTTTACTGCGCCCTTGTGCGGGATTCAACTACTTCGTGAATCGTAAGGCAAATCGACCGGGTGGCAGGGCTTGACAGGTGCGTGCCCCTGCACTCGCGTGCCCCTGCGAATTTCTGAGAAAGAAATGTCATTTTATTCACATGATAGGATTTTTCTTTTTCAATTAGGTCTAGGTTAATGGATTTTTCTTCCTGTGAAACACAAATGATTGGTTTGTTATGTTGTACAGGAATAGGATTATTCCTACAAATCAAGGGCCTCCAGAAAAATCCTATCAAGTTCTATCCTTTAGAATGCCTACAAAAATTCTGTAAACCAAAGGAGGCCTGAACATGTTTGAAACATTCTGAGGTGGGTATAAATTGGTTGGCTACTACCATGACGATTGATTATAATGATCATGTTATTCGGCAACCCAAAAAGATATGCTTAACACTCAACTCTAGTCCCTGGACGCTTTTATCGCGCCAATCGGCGTGCAATTACTATATAATAAGTAGTAGAACTGGATCACATCAGTAGTATAATGATCCTCCTTTATAAATGTCCAAGGATTAGTACCTTTCTTGATCTGATAGTAAGATCCTAAGACGACTAAAGACTTCGAAAAGTTAGCTTGTACCTAGTTAATTAACTAATTACTTAAAGACCCGGCACGTGATGGGCACGAGCACTTATGAATAAAGTTAGCATCAGAACGCTAGTACTAGAAAGTACAATCAGACCGTTAGTTAACTAATCAATTCTAGTCTATCTATCATGGCCGAAGAAATGTACGATTTGGCCAATGTCTCAATTAGGGGATGTTAGGATTTTTAGCATCTCTAGGACTAATCAGCTATTTGAGCGTAGCACTATTACAAGACATAAGGATCCAGAGGAAAACGGAGCAGTACTACTAGTGTACTAGCGACTCTTTTCTGGCTGGTAAAAGGATTCGACGCGTAGCAAGAGATCTAAATCCAAAACTAGTTGATCAGACAGCAGGCCCCATGTAATCGCCCTTGTTTAGGTCATGATTAACGAGTAGCCACGTGCCCATGTAGGCGTCCCTGACAGCCAAACGCCGACGATTATTCGGCTCATTGTTCCCTACTAACCCGTCATTGCATGCAGCCATGCATGCCCTGATGAACCGGTTCATCATGAAATATTACCATATTCTAAGCTTATAATCTATCCCGTCAAGGATCTATACATGCGCGAGAGGACGTCTTGATCAGTTGCACTTGACGCGCACACTCACCCCGTGGTGGAGTAAGCACGAAGGCTCAACTGGCTAGCGAAATGTGCTGTTTGACGGGGACTAATGTTGTCTTGATATGGTGCAGATGTTCGCCTAATCGACCCAGTAGGTCGCACTAGTGGCCTACCAGGCGATCACGGCGCGCTTATTATGTCATCTTTTTTTCTTCATTTTTTTTGTCGATGGAATATTCCAGTTAGTCACTCCTTTTTAAAAAAAGGGGATACCCCAGTCTCTGCATCTGAATGATGCATACGGCTCATATTATTAATAAGCAAAATATCCAACAAAAGACTCCAAGTCTCAAACAAAAAAGGTAAAAGGCTCCACCAGAGCTGAACAAAGAAAAAGGAAAAGCCACAACCGGCTGGCATAGAAAGATAAAAGCACTACATGACTATCCTATTACATGTTGAAAATATTCCAGTTAGTCACTCCTATCAGGAACACACTTATATGGACCGGAGGTACATCTTGAGAAATTTGTGATGACATGGGCATGTAACCAACCTATACGGCTATACTCCTTCGTATCCAGTTGTTTATTTGTATGGCTATCGCCCATCGGGGGCTTGTCTGGTGTTTGTCAAAGAAAGGAGCTACTTTTATAGTTGCCCTTTCCCTTAAAGCAAATATAATACTCCCTCTATTCCTTTTTATAGTGCGCATTGTTTCCAGCTCCAATACCAAGGAGTGAGGTGGAGCAGCAGTTTTTACTCAAATAGCCTCGCATGCATGAGGTCTGTCCCACCCACGTGGGTACTGCTGCATGTCCAGTGAATCAAACAAAGGGTTACTTTTGTCCAAATGAGCTCAGTGCAGCAAATGCGCACTACATTGCGGAATTTTACAGAAAAAATTACACGCACTACAAAAGGGAATGGAGGGAGTAAGTCCTACTCAGCAGGCTATAAGACTTGCCATGTCATAAAAATGCTAGGTGGAAGAGAGAGAAGTGAGGAGAGAAAGCAGAGCCGGCGCTTGAGTGGTCGCCCGCCTGTACGCAAGATACGAGGCACAGTAGCTCGCTTGCAGCCTGAGCTGCTAGCTGTAAACTGGCGCTCTGCCTTCCCCCCAATCCCAGCATGCAAATATTAATTGTTAAATCCAATCCATCAGCCAACCTATAGCTATCCTATTATATGATCTTGGCTTTATGAAGACTATAGATGACATGGACATGGCTATAGAGCCGGCTGCTGCCTCTTTTATTAACCATGCTCTTATCTTTCAGACCATCACGTACGTCCAGGACTACAAAGCTATGTATACTCACACATAGACATAGACATGCATATCTTTCTTTTATGCGGGGTGTCTGTTGAATTTTCTTGTGGTCTAGGGGCGCGACTAGAACATTATTCTCACTGTATGCTCTAGGGGCACGGCTAGAACTATATCTTTTCCTTGGATTTTTCGATGTGCATTTGCCCTCCATGCAAACGAACAAGGATTTCAACGGGGAACATAGGCCTTCCAGCTGCTCGCAGCTAAGCTAGTGCGGATCCTCGTCGATCTTGCTGCACGCCCATGGCCTAGGCCGAGGAGCCGTAAGTCCAAAAGCAACCCATGACAAGAAGCTCGTAGCAGATGCGTTTGTTGACTGGCCATGGCTGCCATGGCATGGCTTTTGCATGGGGAACGAACGATCTCCAGGGTTATCTTATTTTAAAGAAAGAGCTGCAGCGTCCGGCCGGTTCTTTACCTTCCCAATGTGATGCGTACAACAAACCAGCAGCAAAGGGTCAGGCTCAGTCAGTCTTTGTCAGTCCACGCCCCATGCAGATGCAGCTAGCAGCATGCATGGTCCACTCCAAGTGAACGCAACTTATATTCTGCCCAGCACCACACTCTACCATCCACACACACCCTACTCCTACTCTAGTGTATGTAGTACTCCCACCTCGCTGTCGATGTTCCAGGCTCAGGCCAACTCCAACGCATCCAACGCAGGACCTCGTCGGTCCGCGTGTATCCGTTTTGATCCAAACAGGACGCTCAATGCGCGATCGCATCCGTAAACTTGTCCGTTTTGTGTCCAGTCGGTCTCTTTTTCAGAGCAAAATTTGCTCCTAATTTGCATCCAAACAGATAGCAAACTCGGGAAAGCGTGGCGGCTGGGCGCTGGCGGCTCCGCCTGTCAGCCTCCCAGCCATGCTGGGCCTCTGTCCTTTTGAATGCGAAAGTCGTGGACCGGTCAGTCCACACTTCCACTCCCGACGACGCCTGCCTCCTTGAAACCCAACACGGCTAAATCCTAGCCACTGGCCGTGGTAGATCCACCCCCTTTCCTCCATCCCGTCCTCACCGTCGGCCATGGGATGGCATCGGATCCCCTGCCGCAAGGCACAACCACGAGGCTGGGACGTCTTCCGGCCACCGCAGCCGCTCCACCCTCCCTCCTCCTCCGTCACCGTTCTCCATCACCCCTTCGGCGACATCTGCAAGCGCTACTCGGAGATGGGGCCACCGCTGCCGTGGAGCGACGTCCACCTCCACAACAATTAGCACTTTCTTGGCGGATCGCGTGCCCATCCCGCCGGTCCCGATCGGCGGCCGAGCCCGTCACAAGGAGATCCAGTGCCGCCGCGCCCTCCTGCCCCCTGACCTTGTCGACGACGCCATGTACGCCGTTGACTCCCCATTGTGGGACACGTGGTTCCGTGACGAGTACGACCTGCGACGGCAGTCGTACTTCACCGGTCGTGGTACGAACGTGCCACGGGCGCGCGGTTGTGCGCAGATCCGCGGGCTCAACCCGACGTCGTCCCCGTCCTCGTCCCGCCACCACCACCTGCCATGACCGCCAATAGAAGGAGGAGCTTATGCTGTAGTTTATGGAGGAGTCCGTCCACGACCACGACAAGGCCTAGTGGCAAGGGCTGGAGGTGATGATGGCCCTCTCCGCCACGGGCGACGTCGCCATTCCACCCGAGCCAGAGGAGCCGTCGTCGTCAAGGAGGAGGTGATGGTTAAGGAGGAGGAGGACGCCGTTGGGCCGCACTTTGTGGCAATGGTGGAGCAGACTGGACGGACACGATGCCGTGCATGCCGGAGTTTCTCTCCCTGCTGCCCTGGTGGGTGGGTGGTGAGGCGTGTTCGCCGTCCCCGCCACGGGAAGAGGTCGTGCAGGCGCCTACGGCCATACCGCCGCCACAGGGGCCGCCTGCCCACCTCTGCAGCCACTACCGTACATCGACCTCACCGGGCACGACGAGGAGGAGGACGGCATCGGCATCGGGGATGGCCACGGTGGCGGGGGCGTCAAGTTTTTTCAAAGTTTTTTTAAGTTTTAAGTTAAGTTTAATGTTCGTCTAGGACTTTGTTTAAATGGTTTAAATATATTAGAATTGTTTAATTAAATTTATTTCTATATTCTAAAGTTGTGGCCGGTTTTTTCCATCACGAGCCGGACAAAATGCGATGTGGCCGCGAGTTGGATGCACCGACCGATGGACGGGCGAAACCGGACACGAGCGTCCGATTTGCCGTCTCAAACGGACAAAATCCGGAGAAAATTAGCCGTCCGTTTGGGGTCGAGGGTTGGAGTTGGCCTAAGTACTCGCTGTGGTGAACCAGTCTAGTGGCATATATAACCCCAATCAAGTCATTAATTGCTATTTTTCCGCACATGTGTGCTTCCACATCATTTTAATTATTTAGCCATTGAATTTGTTTGCTTGATCAACTAAGGGCCTGTTTGGTTTCAATAAGTCACCTGACTTATAAGTCAGGTGACTTAAAACCAGTGACTTATAAGTCATGCCTGTTTGGTTGTCACCTGACTTATAAGTCACCTGACACATCTTCCACACCAATCAACATCATGCAGATGGTGGAACCCACGCAAAAGAGGGTGACTTATAAGTTTTAAGTTGGGATGGAGCAACTTATGACTTATAAGTTGGGTGACTTATAAGTCAGGTCTGTTTAGCAAAATAAGTCACTTTTTTCACTTTTCGACTTATAAGTTGGTGACTTATTTGGAACCAAACAGGCCCTAACGGCATCTTCAAGGCGGACCCTCAAACCCCCCGCATCCATTCAAACCTCACTGTTCAGATACAGTTTGCCATCCAAAGCAGACCTATATTGGTCCGCCGACCGGTCCCACATACTTTTTCTGTCAATTCAAGATAAGCGTGGGCGAGCTTTGCGGGAGTCCGGACATCCTCTTGCTCCGGGTGCTGATAATCGTTTCGCTATTCGGCGGAAGGCACGAACACTCAAGGCACATGATGGCGGAAGGCTGCTAATTAATATTGCATTGCTGCTAAGTACTACTACCTCCATCCTGGTTTACAGGTTTCCTTTGTAGTTTGTGTCAAATTTTGACTAAGCATTTAACTAATAAAATGTTAATGCATGTAAAAAAAAATTATCTCATCGGATTCGTCTTTGAACATAGTTTTCAAAAATATAATGTTTGATAACATGCGTAAACATTTTGTTATTTTAATCTATGGTTAAAATTTGACATGAAATACAATGAGGACCAATAAACCCGGACGGAGGTAGCAGTACTATATAACGAATTGGATGGCGGAAGGTTAGCTTGCATGTTGTTTGCACTGATGAGAGGCTATTTGGTAATTAAGAATTGCATTTTACCGAGGCTAATGCGATTCTTTTGGCGGAAGGTAAAGCAAGCATGCATCAATTTGGCGGAAGCTACTACTCCATGATGCAATGCTAATATGAATTTATTTGGTGGAAGCATTTTTTTTAAACAAAGATGCTAGGGCGTCCGGTTTTAAATTAATAAAGCCCATAACAAAACAGGCAGAGTAGCAAACGGTCGGACGTTACACAGACAAACCAAAGCCCAAGGCGTATCTAGAAACTTAGTCAGGGTAGGGTTCAAAGCCGGGCAGCGAGCACGTTACATGGCCGAAGCCCACGGAAAGGAGCACGCAGGCTCGCAAACAAAAGATCACTCCCACCATTAGGTAGGCATCGCTGGCTCCCTAGCCGCCACGTAGACTTGGTGAACTCGTTCTTGCGCGTGCTTCATCATCTCAGAGTCCTTATGCTTCGCCAACGGACTCCACTGCTGCAAGAGAATAGAGCATTTGCATATGATATTAGCCGGGTGCGACGTGAACGATCCTTCAATGGTGAATTTGGTGGAAGCTAGCTACTATAATGCTAATTTTGTCGTGTTTCATAAAAAATGTCCGGTTTACTAAAATCTGGTTTGAATATATACCGGTACGGTTGGATGAGCGGTTTCCGCATCTGTGTCCGGACACCAGTCCGGACCAAATTTCGGACAAATACCGTGACCATTTGCGGGTTGCCATTGGAGATGACCTACACCCGTCGAACTGAATGTTTAAAATTATTTGTCTTTTCTTTTCTTTTGACATGAAATAAAATTACTAGTGTTTTCTAAGTGTCATCTAACCGTCTACCCCAAAGGTAACCATCAATTTTTCTTAACTACCTGTGTTGCTACGGGAACTTTAAGATTAATTGCATGCTAATTATGCATGAAGGAAAAGATATAAATCAAAAGTTACTATTTTTAACGTAGAAATCCGTACTTGCATTGTGTGTGAGTAAAGAGTATGCATGTACACTAAACCACAACAGTTGCAACAATTAAAACAAGCATTTCACAACCTTTACAAAGTAAACAAATAAAATATATTTTTTGATGTGCTACATATGTCTAGTAACAACAGATAAACGTGTTGATATGGTTTACTTTGGCTGAAAAAATAATGTTAGTGGATGATCACATGGCACACTTGGTACGGTGGGAGACTTGCATGTCGAGAGACTTAGAGGTAGTGTGATATGGTTTGCATGGGCTAAAAGATAATGTCAGTGGGTGCTGACATGGTACACTTGGTGAGGTGAAACGCTTACATGTTGAGAGAATTAGAGGTAGTAAGGATCAACTATTTAGGTATGTAAGGTTTGGGTTTCGTTCTGCTTTTGTCGGTGAATTCAGTTGGGTGTCGGGTATGATGAGTTGGGTGCGCATGCAGCGGGTACATGCCACACAAGAAATGTAGTGATTTTATGTTTAGAAAGTCTTAGATATGACAAAATCATGACAATTGAAGGATAAACTATAACAAGTAATTTAAAACATGTTAAAACTTGCCAGAATGTAAAGGTGGTGGTTAAAAAATAGAATTCACTCTTACATTATCAAAAGAGAGAGATAATTTAAGCAAGAATTGCTATGGTAAAAAACACTTGGCTCGGCTCACTTCGCTCAGGGTGACTCAAACGGCAATGAAACCCTATCCACCAACACACCCTCCCCCGCTCTCCCTTTTATCGTTGCCCCAGAGGAGACCGGCAGTGTTGCCCGCACAACTGCGGTGAGTATTTGGCTACTCCTGTTTGAATTAATTTGAGGTAAGTACGAGATCGACCCACGAATGGCTACGAGCAATCACAGCATGGGCGATGACATCGAAATTTCTTAACGAAGTTTGGCAACTCGCCTACTCCTAGGGGCAATGACCACGGGCACTCCGCCCCCTTATATGGAAACTCATAGTGATGGCTAAGACAGGAGTAGTGATGTTCTCACAGTATCATCAGGTAAACAGTCAATCAAAAGTGAAGCGTGGATGTTGGATTGAGCTTGCTCTTTTCATGTGACACCAATTGGGAGTGGTTCTCCTCGTACATGTCTTGTGAGTTTGATTTATCCTACATGGGCAATGATGTTGGTTATCTTGTTGCCGGATTAGGTGACATCAAAATCAAGATTGTTTGACAGAGTTGAGCGGATGCTTCGAGGAGTTAGGCTTTTTTCAGAGCTAAGAAGGAATCTAATTTTGCTTGGAGTCCTTCACGATGGTTGTATGGTATTCCATTGTGATCGGATAAGAAAACCATGGAAACCATGAAAGATGAGGTGACCGTGATGATGGGAGAGAAGACGGCTTCGCATCTGTACAAGCTGCAAGGGAGTACTATCATAGCTGGAGCCATGGAGACTGGAATTGGAGAGTAGCAACAAGGTCCCACCGAGGCGATAGGTCTGTGACAGATTCGTCGAGTAACTCTCGGTAAGCTACAAATAAGACAACCCAAATTCAGAGTATATGAAAGTTTGACGCATGGACAAATTCAAGGTGGTGGAGAATATTCGCCAAGGTGGAATTTGCTGAGTTTTTGCCGAATATTATGTACGCCTTAGAGTTACATTAGATCTTTGTGCTGTTGTGTGGGTAGGATACATGCATGATTGGAGTATGACACATTGTAACCTTGGCATCCTATATATGAGGATGTACCTACAGGCTACGATGGCTAGATAGTGATAGGCACGCAGGGGGAGCCGACGACATGTGTCGGCGCCCATGGTGGTTGGTGCTTCTATCTAGCCATCACAGGTTACATAATGTCCGACTTTGACACTACGACACCGAATCCAATGTAACCCGAACTCATACATAATATTCATCACAAACTCAACAGCTCCAACTCCATTTGAAGGGCTCTGGATGTCGCGGCGGCCTTGGGTGGAAAGACGGTATTGCCAACTCGGAGGCAATCTGCACGGGACTGATGCTCCACTTCCTCAAGCATGACGACATCGACTCCTATGGGTATCATCTCCCTTCTTGGAGGTGCATTGAGATACCTCCCCCTTCTTGTTCCCGAGTGAAACCGATGGTGGTTCTGTTTCTGGATTGACATGAGTGGCGTTTTGTGCATCATCACTTCTTTAAGGTGCCCTCTTGGGGTGAGATGGGTGTGTGCAGTTGTGTTGCAACACAGTTGAAGAGCGTGTGACAACAACGTGGTCGGAAGCATCGTTATGGTGTTGTGGCGTGGTTGAAGAGCGTGTGGTACGTGGTTGGAGGCATCGTTGTGGTGTTGCGTCACGCCAGATCCACTATTCTATCATAGCGTCTTTATGGTTGTTCGCCGCCAATCTGTGTGTGCTTGATCACTGTTAGAACGACGATATCCTCAAGGAATCATATCAGTCGTCACTAAAAAGTATGGTAATCATAATTTATATTTTATATAATGTGGGGAAAGAATACTGATAAAACTTTGCCAGTTGAGTTGTCAATTCAACCACACCTAAAACAAACATACTCGATCGAGATAATTTTTTAGTAGCAATGTCAACGAAGTGGTTTGATTGTGGTGGGTTATTGAAAAGCGAGCTCATAAAATACACTCTCTAGAGCCTTGGATTAGCCTCGAGACAACCCTCCGACATGAAGCTTAGGGAAGCCGAGAAGTCTCCATTGTGCAAAAAAAATACATGAAAAGTCTCTAAAGATTTTAGGTCGATGGAAACTTGTAGACAAAGTTCGCGGTTAGTGCCTATGGCCCCATTCACATTGGTCACCCGTCCAAGAGTTGCACTTGCAAGAGACTAAAGCTCTAACCAATCTACTAGCAGGAGCCGAGACATCAACATTCCCCTCCCTGTCATTGGTTGGAGGAGCAGCAGATGGAGAGAAGGGGAATTCGTGAGCTCGTTGCCAAAGATCGAGCTTAAAAAGTCTTTGCCCTAGTCGCGCCTTGCAAGAGGGAAAGAAAAACAACTGCGCCCCTTGGTTATCTAAACTAGGACATAGTTTCATCACCACCGGAGCAACACACACCGAGCCTCAACAAAAATCAATCACATTCTCGGGCTACGATATCTATACCTACTAATAAAGAAATAAGTGCACGTCTGTCGTCACTTTTATAGAAAACTCCCTGATCTTCTTCAAAATCAAACCACGTACTATGTTAAGTGAGAAAAAACAATTCATTTTCCTTTTTTTCCCCAGAAACCCCCTGCTCTTGTGGTTAATCAACCCACGTTCCTATCTGAAGTGAAAAAAAAACGATTCAATTCTTTTTCCAAAAACCCCCCTAATCTTTGGTTAACCAACCTGCCGTCCATCTATTATTTTCCAAATGCTTTTTAAAAATATCTATATCTTTTAAAATCCTAACTCCAATTTTGACATGTTCTATATGAAAATTGATTAAAAATGTGCAGAATCTAAATATGATGTTATTTTACCTGTTAATTATTTTTTTAAATGAGATTTAAATATTTTTATTCATATCTTCTAAACCACAACTCCAATTTTAATATGTTATACGTGAAAATTGATTAAAAAATGTGTAGAATCTGATTATGATGTTGTTTTACCCATTAAACATTTTTAAATGCTATTTAGAGGATAAGGTTAATCAATACCACATGATCCATCTCTTTCGTACCGGTGTGGATCTGGATTGGAAATCAACCCCTCAATAAAATCAGTTTTGAGACGAAATAAACATTTATAACCACACATGCACGTGTCGGCAAAAACATCAGGTAGAAAAGCCCCGGATATCTTATCTTATGCGGAGAGAAAGAGAGACACCTTAGAATTGACCATATTTAAACTTGTTGTGATTGCGTGAACACTAAGACCACTATTCACATGTGTGAGAAGGAGGATAAGCGACAACATATAGATAGGATGCACATGAACCTATTAAGGTGTTCAATGATGATTATTGTGTCGGGGACATGTGTATTTTTTTTCTAATACAATTATAAAAATGATGGGCTCTTTTGCTAGCAGGATATCATGAACATATACTAATCTCGACTGATGAGATCACGACGGGAAAAGGTTATCAATTTGCACCGCCGTATCATTTGTCAACTCAGACAAGCTGTTACGTTATCTTGGAAGGGATATGGGGGAGCGAGGAGCAAAGCGGCATGCGTCCTGCGTGGAGCTCCACTAACCCAAAGGCATTATTCACAACACGCACAGAGACACTATCGGGAGATATGTACTGGTAGGGAGAGAGAGGGAGTTGCATGATTACGACTAGCAGTAAACAGTAGTGCACTGGTTGAAAGCACGGAGGCGGGTCCTGCTGCCCCGCGAGACCACGAGGCCCTGCCCCTGAGCCCACATGCGCGCGACGGGTGCCTGCCCACGGGCTACGACTAGCAGTAGTAGTACCCTACTGCAACGCAACGCCTAGGGAGCTAGGCGAGCATAGCTAGCTAGACCAGTGATCTAATGGCAGCTCCACTAGCCAGCTGCGCGCAGCCTCGCGACGCCCGACGTTATATTCTGTCCCCTCCTCTCTCTCTCCTCCGGGTTTTCGGGCGCGAAATATCACTGCTCATCGCCCATACCTCTCTCTCTCTGCCTCTGCTGCGTGCGTACAACGAGAGATCCTCTAAAATCATGAAATTAGGCCAACTCCAGATCGCAACCCCATCGCGTCCGGCCCGTCGAACGAACAGACCCATGGCCCAACGCGTGAACGGCTTGAACCATCTGATTAGTTTTCTGTCCGGAACGATCCATTTCAAGCATGACCATGTGGCAGGCGGCCACCTACCTCCCACCGTCCAACATAAATGCGCACGCGCGACCGGCCACACCTGTCATCCACCCAGGCGTGTATAGGCGTCTTTCTTAAATAGAAAGCCGTGGACCGGTCGCAGTCCACACTCCTCACTCCAGTCGCCGCTGCCTCCTCGAAATCCGACACCCAAACCCTAGCTCTCCCTTCCCCTTCCTTGAGGTCGCCGGCCGCCCGCAGCCATGTGCGGTGGAGCTTCGGCCGCAAGGGGGCACACGACCACGAGACTGGTTCGTTGTCGGGCCGCCGCCGCGTCAAAGCTGAGCCCGCGTCACCCCCACGGAGGACCCCCGCGCCACCCGCATTCGCCATCGCCTCTACGGCCGCCGGCGAGCGCAACCGACACTACATCCACGTCGATGTGTGCCGGCGTTATTGGGAGACCAGGACACCTGCCCAATAACTGGCACCTGTCCGCGGATCGGGTGCCGATCCCGACGAGCGGTCGTGCCCGCCGCGAGGAGATCGAACGCCGCCGCCGCCTCCTGCCTGACGACCTCTACTACGACCCCAGTTATGCCGTCGACTCCGGTCTCTGGGACACATGGTTTCGGGACGAGCACGACACCAGGTGCGCGTCCTACTTCGCCGGTAGCTCCTCGGGCTCGCGGCGGCCACGTCCAGAGCATGGAGCGCCTGCTACCCAGGTGCGCGGGCGTACACGGGTGCGTGGCCTGTCGCCTTCGCCTTCCCCGTCGCTACCACCACTTCCTCGCATGACAGAGGAGGAGGAGGCCCGGCTCGTGCAACGTGTCATGGAAGATTCCATGAACACGCACGATGAGCGCCAGTGGGAGGGCCTGGAGACCATGATGGCCCTCTCTGCCGCCGGCGACGTCGCCTTCCCCGAGCTGGAGATGGTGGATGTCAAGGAGGAGGTGAGGGAGGAGGTGCTGGAGGAGCAACCCGTCACCGCGTTTCACCCAGACCTGGTGGGCCAGCGATGGAGCCGGTCGTGCACGGCCGGTGACATGGCCGACGCCGTGGGGGCCGTGAACTGGTGCCCCACGCCGCCGCGGTCTCCGGAGCGCAAGCCATCGCCACATGGGAGGTGGTGCAGGCGCCTCCCACTTTCCAGGAGCCTCCCGCCTTTCATGGACCGGCCCACCTCTGGACGCCGCCGCCGTACATCGACCTCACTGGCGACAACAACGACAACGGCGGCGCGTGGAGGCAGCAACGGGCACGACATCGATGGGCACGGCAGCAGCACGCGGGCGATGCTTTATTTTTTTATTTTATGTTAATTATGTTTAATGTTGAACTGTGGAACGGGGCGTTCTAGGGCCGTGAAGTTTAATTATGTTTTATCTTTGCATTTAGTATTTCTTTAAGTTTTTTTGTTTTTTTAAATCACGTCCACCCCGAACATGATATGGGGTGCGGCTACGCGTTGGGCGCACCAACACGGAAACGGCTTCAAATGGACATGGGCAACCTCATTGTCGCGCCACATGAACAAAAGCAGGGCAAAATGGACGTCCGTTGGGTTGTCCGCTAGAGTTGGCCTTGAGATACGTACACTACTTGCTCGCATGCGGTCTCAGCTCGACAATAGAGTTATTGCTGTCGTATATTTCTCGAGTTTCGTCCGTCGCATGCTCACATGCAAAGTTTTACATGCCTGATTCGTGTTTTTTCTGGCGTAGCCACTACTTCCTCTGTCTAGGTGTGTAAGTCATCTTACGAAAATCAAATAATCCCAAAACACTTAGGCGCGGTGCATTAACTTCTACCTCGTTTCTTGTTTCTTCACATATCAACCAATAAGAGACGAGGGGTGTGCACGCTTTTAATGACTTGAGACTACCAAACACGACATGTAGTGGTTAGTTCATTGCATGTAATTCTATTAATTAGCAAATAAACATTAAGGTCTCTTGTTTCCTCTCCTCCTTGGTCAAGGTGCACAACTTAAGATGACTTACTCACCTAGACGGAGGAAGTAGTAAGCTTTCAGCTGGTCGTGTGCATTGGTGAGATCGAATGATGTAAGAACTTAGAGCAACTCGTGAAATGCAGCCCTTCTATGAAATTTCAACACAAAATGACTCAAATCTTAAAATATTTCAGAAGCTGATCTTTTTACATGCTACTTGGCATGACGCCCTAACTCGGGGCGCCATGCTATACGTCACTATCATGGCGCCCTAGCCCGGGGCGCCATGCTATCTAGCATGGCACTATAGCATGACACCTCAGCCCTAGGCATCATGCAAAACAGGGTCAGTTTGTGATTTTTTTTCCATATTGAGGTCATTTTCTGTTGAAGTTTCAAAAAAGGCCACTTTAGTCCATTTTCATGAGCAATTCCAATGCGCCCACTCAAACGAATACTCGCTTTTTCCGCCTTTTAACCGTTTGGGTCGGCCATGCGGATGTGGGCGTCCATATTTTGATTTGGGTCGGCATGTGTGCTCAACGGTAGGCATACCCATTTTTGACCCGCGTGACCGAAATAAATTTAGAAAAACTTAATTAAACATAAGTTGCCGGTGTACCTCTTAAACATAAAAAAAAAACCCTGCCCACACGCTGCCCTAGTCGTCCGCCTTGCCTTGCCCTTGCCGTCGTCGTCGCCGCCAGTGAGGTCAATGAAGACGGGAGGCGGCCCAGCCTAGCTGAACGCGTTTTGATAGGCCACCAGGGTTGCCTCCTCCGGCGTCTGCTACTGCGACGGCAATGCGGCGACGCGGGTGCACTCCTACTCCTCCTTCTGGTAGCGGTCCTCCACCCCCCTCCTCGCGCTTCCTCTGCATGCACGCTCGCTGTTGGTGCGGTCCTCCGCCAGCGCTCGCTACCTCCAATGCTCGAGGTACGCGGCCTCCTGTGTCGGCATCGCGCCGAGCCAAACAGGGGAGGAGGCCTGACCCACTCCCGTAGCTAGCCAGTTCAGACGTACTGGTCGGCCCGCTCACGCGTAGGCGTCAGGGGATGAGTGGCAGCAGCGACAGAGGCACCACGCATTCGCCAGCCGTAGAAAGGGTGATGGTCTTCGCCAGCCTCGCCTTGTAGTCCGCCTCCTCCGCTTCCGCCTTCAGCCGCTCCTCCTCGATGGAGGTCCCCATGGCCGCCGCCAGCGCGGCCTGGTAGGTAACCTCCTCCTCCTGCCCCTGCGGCTTGACGACTGGGGAAGGCGGGGGGTTGACATGGTGGTGTTTCATGCTGAGCCGCCATTGCTCCTCGTGCTCGAGGGCAAACCAGACCTCCCAATGGGAAGACTCTGTCGTGTACTCCGGCATTTGTCGTTGCTCCGGCATGAGCTGCGCCCGACGCTTGTGCACCTCCTCGGCATGTGCTCGCTGTGACCGCGACACCGCTGGCACCGGGATCCGCTACAGATCGAGATGCCAGTCGTGTGGCAGCGTCACATCGGGGTACGACAGCGGTTGCCTGAACTCCTAGTTCCACCATTCTTCATGCACCGGGATGTGTTAACTGCCTCGCGGGGCGGGAATGCGGCGGCGGAGAAGGAAGAGCATGGGAGGAGGAAGCGTCGGGAGCGAACTTCCCCTTTCTCTGGCCGGAGCCGTTGAATAAACCCATGGCTAGGGTTTGGTTGTTGCCGGCGAGGAAGCATTGGGACGAGGGGATAGCTAGATTGGGACGGCAATGGAAGTGGATGAGCCCCCCCCCGCATGGATTAAAAAAGGACGGCCTCCCGACGCTTCCACTTGCTAAGGCCTGGGCCTGGTGTTAGTGGCCGCTATTAATATGACCGCGTCCGGTCGTTGGCCGGACGCCATGTGGGACTACAGCGGATACCGAGGGGACGCGTGACGTATCCCCTTCTTGTTCGCGCCGACGCATTTCACGCCCAAATGTGAGCCTGAAATGGGTCGGTGCAGACATGAAGCAAACGCGTTTTGAGTTTGGGTCCGCGCGTTGCGCCGGTGTTTTGGTCCGCGGTGACACAAACAGACGTAGGCGGATGAAATGAGTCGCCCAGTTGGAGTTTCTCTTAGTGCATCTATAGACGGACTTATCAAACCTAACCTCCTAAATGCATGCGAACGCGTCCGGTTAGTGACTGCCTAACCGGCTGTGTCTGTTTTGAGCCTCTATTCATCCATCCATGCACTCCCACTTCTTAATATTTTTCTCATATGTCTGGTCACTTGCATGCGATGCTTTGCGTGTCCGCAATTCAAATGTTTCTTCCATCTTTGGGGCAACGGCCGACCTAATTGGAGCCGTGAATTTCGTATTTGGAAAAAAGAATGTGATGCTGAATGGATCTTAATCAGTCCTTCTAAGAGGCGTGCTTATCTTGGTTTGATCGCGATGCATAGACCACCCTCTAAATCTGCCTTACGTTCTGGTTCTGGATCTTCAAAGAAAATTTCGTTTGCTACGTTCCAACAATATGATGTTTGCAAGGGGTATAGTTACCCAGCCTCGCCTGGTCTGGTTGATGCTGTTGCTCAGGCTGGGTATCCGATTCTTCCTCGTGAACGTGTAATTTTGCCTTCGCCGCCGGTGACTGATCTCCGATGGACGGTGGCTCAGCCACCCATCACTTTCGGAATAGTTAACACTAGTGAGATTTCTTCGGCGGGGTTTTCTGTGGCAGCTCAAACATCCCTCGACGTCAATCTGCATGTGCATGGGAACGAGCTGGTTGGATCGGACCCGCTTTCGGCCCAAAACACACCTCCGGCCCAATCCATCTCATCTCCTATGGCCCAGGTTGAGTCCCTGGACCTAGCTAACCTGGATTTATCTCCATCCGTTTTTGGCAAAGAGGCGAATATTGACTTGCAGTCAACGGATTTATCTGGAGTTTCTGCTGATTTTAATGATCTCATTGATGATATGGTATCTAAGGTGTGGAACTGTCAGAATTGCTTATCCATGGCTCATTTAACCAAGGCGTGCACCAGCAGGGTTCGATGCCGTAGATGCTTTCGGTTGGGACACCGGGCGAAGGGCTATTCGGATTCTACCCCTTCTCCCGCTTACAAGTGGGTCCCATGGATCAAATCTTGTACCTCCAGCTGGTCAACAGGTTTTTATACGCTGGACGCCTCGATTCCCTCCATAGCTAGTCCCGCTGGGTCTTTGCCCAGTCCCGTCGAGCCTGCCACCCCATCTATTCCACCTCTCCCTGCAGAGCCACCGCCCATCACGCCACCACCTCCCTTATCGCCGCCTGCATTGCCTCCTACACCCTCATCGCCGGCTACCTTCTGCACCACATCTCCGGCACCGGCAATGGCGACTTTTGCGTTGGATCCCATGGAGTATGTCCCGCACAGCTTCGACATCATCGATGGAGGCGAGCTGCGCCTGCGTCGCACCTTCTTTGCGCCTGCGGTGTCTCCAGATCGGCAGCATGAGGAATATGCCATCGCCATTGTGGAGCCAGCCCCTCTGCCTGAAGAAATCGCCATCTTTCGGAACATGGTCAGTAACTTTGTTGTCAATGATCTGGGTAGAGCTGTTGTGGATGCCCAACCTTGGATACAAGGTTGGACTGTTTCGTTTTCGAAGTGCTTTGGCTCGTCAAGCTCTTGTTGATCATCCACCTTTCGATCTGGGCAATGATCGATTTGTTCGGTTTATCCCGCATGATGAGGGCATAAATTACAGAGCAACACAGGGTTTTAGACGAGGATGGGTTATGTTGCTTGGGGTCCCTCTGGATTACATGCGCACTCAGTATCTCGCAGATGTAATTAGCACGTTTGGGAGATTTCATCATTGGCACCAAGATGATCCGATGCTTGTCCGCTCGTTGGCCTATGTGTCTTTTCCTGCACCGACTATGGTTCCTCGCTCTGTCACCTATAGAGAATATGCTGATTTTGGTGGGGTTAGGATCTCTTGGTCTGCACCTGTTTATATCCTGTCAGGAGATTTTGCAGACATCTTACCAGCTGATGAGGATCCCATGCCCTTCAATGGCAATCCGCACCCCCTCCTTGGCAATTTGCAGTTTCAGAATCACAATTGGGTTATGCCTGAATTTCCTGAGCTGGGCTGGAATGATGTGCCGCACCCTGCCAATGAACAGCACAACAATGACGAACAACAGGTTCAGGATGCAGTGCAGCATGAGGAGATTCAGGAAATTCAGTCTCAGGAGTCCATTGTTCTGCAACCTTCAGATGACTCTGTTAACAATGCTGACAATGCTGCTGAGGTGGTGCTTTTCCAGCCCCCAATGGGACCACAGCAACCACCTCTCATGATTGGTCAAGTTCTCACTATCTATGGTCCTGTTCTGCCACCTGTGATGCAGTGGCAGCGCTCTTTTGAGAAGATGTTGCCATTTATATGGTCTTCCAGTATTCCTCAGTTTGTCTTCAAATCTGACATTGGTGCTATGCTCAGCAAGCAGAACTGTGAGGCTCTTTGCAGTGCCCCAGACTCCTCTCTTAAGTTTCTGCCCGCACCTGAATCGTCGATCAGCTCTGCTATGGATGTGTCATCTGCTCCTGTCAAGCGACCAGTTGCTCGGGCGCTCTGTTTTGATGATCTGGACGAACCAGTTTCTGAAGCCTTTCAATTCTCTGCTGTACCTGAAGTATCTCTGAAGCGTGCGAGGAAGCCTAAAGCCTCAAGAACTATTGTAGATACAGA
Source organism: Triticum timopheevii (assembly GCA_963921465.1). Classification (NCBI taxonomy): domain Eukaryota; kingdom Viridiplantae; phylum Streptophyta; class Magnoliopsida; order Poales; family Poaceae; genus Triticum; species Triticum timopheevii. The sequence goes on along the minus strand of OY997268.1, from coordinate 92,312,192 downwards.
GGTTAGGCGTAGTGCTAGGCTGAGTGCCCTCCGCGATGGCTTTCGCAAAGTAACTCCTGGCATTGCTTCCAAGAAGTCTCACACTTTGAAGAAGCGCAAGGCCCGCAGTTCACAGTTTGAAGATTCTCCTTCGGTACCACCTCCAACTGCGATTGCAGACCTTCAACGCATTGGTGCACGTCTTCGCATTGCACCTGAGAAGATATCAACGGATAAGCTTGTGGCTGATCCTGCTAAGTCCAGCTCCCGCGGTGGTTCTGATGAATAGTTACTTCATGCAGGGATACGGTCTATGGCGTACCATAATCGTCATTTATCATTATTTCTTTGTTCAGAACTATGTGTTGCTTGTCTGCTTTGTGGGTCGTTGTAGGCCATTACGTGGCTTACTCTCTATGCTTTTATTTTGGGTTTGTAATGAATCAGACAAGATTTAAGGAGTGGAAGGTTTTATGTTGGAATGTTTGGGGCCTCAATTCTGAAGCGCGTCAGCTTGCTGTTAGGCAAAAGATCGATGAGAGTGGCTGTTCTGTTGTCTGTCTTCAGGAAACTAAATGCATGCATATGGATCAGTGTTTCATTAGGAAGTTCTGCCCGAGGCGTTTTGATAATTTTGTTTTTGTACCTTCGGCTGGTGCGTCAGCTGGGATGGTGGTGGTTTGGAATTCTTCCTTTTTCTTTGGTTCTCTAATTGAGGCCAATTCTTATGGGATAGTTGTGGAGTTTAAATCCAAACATACTTCTGAAGCTTGGTCTTTAGTCTCTGTTTATGGCCCGTGTCAAGGCCCTGCCCGTGATGATTTCGTTCAGTGGTTATATAACCTTAATATTCCGTTTGGGGAGAATTGGCTTCTATTGGGTGATTTCAACTTCATGCGATCGCATGAGAACCGCAACCTTCCGGGAGGTGATGTTAATGATATATTCTTGTTTAATGAAATAATTGGGCATCTGGGTCTTGTTGAGCTGCCAATCAAGGGGCGCCAATTTACTTGGTCGAATATGCAATCCTCACCACTTCTTGAGCAGATCAATTGGTTTTTCACGTCGGTTGCTTGGACATCGGACCACCCCAACACGATGGTTCTTCCACTCGCACGCACTGCCTCTAATCATGTACCGTGTGTGGTCTCGATTGCCACTTGTATCCCCAAGGCCAAGGTTTTTCGCTTTGAGATATTGGGTTGATCTGCTTGGTTTTGCTGACTATGTTGCCGAGGTTTGGAATAGGCCAGTGGTTAAATCATCGATGGCTTTAACAATCTCCGCAAAGTTTAAGTCTCTTCGATATGCTCTCAAGAAATGGCATTTAAATTTGTCCATAGTGAAAGCCCTAATTGCTGATTGTAATAAAGTGATTATGTTCCTGGACAACCTCGAGGAAATTAGGCCGTTGAGTAGGCCGGAGTTTAATTTTCGTCGAATTGTTAAATTGCATCTTGAGGATGTCTTACATTGGCAATTTATTTACTGGAAGCAGCGTTGTACGATCAGAAACATTAAAGTTGGTGAAGAGAATTCAAATTTTTTTCATGCCATGGCTATAGAACGATTTTGTAAGAATGCTATCTCCTCGATCAAGACTGTGGACGATGATGTGGTCACGGATCACCAACAGTTGGCTGGAATGTTCTGGGCTGATTTTACCCAACAAATGGGACAATCTAAAGGCATTCAAATGGGTTTTTGATCTTGACACATTAATTACCAGCATTGATGGCCTGGAGGAGTTGTCTTTACCGTTCACGGACTCTGAGGTGGATGCGGTAATTAAGAATATGCCATCTGACCGCGCTCCGGGACCTGACGGATTTTCTGGTCTCTTCTTGAAGAAATGTTGGCCTATTCTTAAAGATGATTTTATGAAGCTTGTGCAAGAGTTTTATGAAGGGAAATGTAATTTGGAGTGTCTCAATACTTCTCTTATCACTCTCATTCCGAAGAAGCTGAGCCCTGAATATGTTGGTGATTTCCGGCCCATATCTTTGACTAATACATGTTTAGAATTCTTAACCAAGCTTTTGGCAAATCGTCTTCAGAGGGTGATCTTGAAATGTATCCATCGCAACCAATATGGCTTCCTGAGGTGTCGTTCCATTCAGGACTGTCTGGCGTGGTGTTTTGAGTATATCCACCAATGCAAAGCTTCCAAGAGGCCTATCATTCTTCTTAAACTTGACTTCGCAAAGGCATTTGACACCATTGAGCATGAGCTGATTCTTCGGATTTTGAAATGCAAGGGTTTTGATGACCGTTGGACAAGTTGGATTAATAGCATTCTGTCCACGGGCTCCTCTTCGGTTCTTTTGAATGGAGTGCCGGGGAATCATTTTGTCTGTCTTTCAGGTGTTCGCCAAGGAGATCCGCTATCTCCTTTGCTCTTTGTGATCACGGTGGACTTGCTCCAATCGGTTGTAAATGAGATGTGCTCAAGGAATATCCTCACCTTGCCAATCCCAACAACCTCGAAGGACTATCCGATCGTGCAATATGCTGACGATACCCTCATCGTTCTTCCTGCTGTTGACAGTCAGTTGATTGCCTTCAAGGAAATGCTTGAAGTTTTTGCCATATCAACTGGTCTTAAAGTGAACTTTAGTAAATCATCTCTGATTCCTATCAATATGAGTGATGACGAGGGCAAGCGTGTAGCTGCTTTACTAGGTTGTGATGTTGGCTCCATGCCATTCACTTACCTGGGTTTGCCAATGGGCACAACTAGACCAACAATTTATGATCTGTTGCCTTTGGTGGATCGTATTGAGAGGCGTTTATCTGCGTCTTCCTGCCTCTTGAACCAAGGATGCCGGCTACAGCTCTTCCAATCTGTCCTTAGTTCTATAACAATATATTTCTTCTGCACCCTTTCACTGCCACAGGGTATCTTGAAGCAGATTGAACGGATTATGAGACAATGCTTGTGGAGAGGGAATTCGGATACGCCCCGGCAATCCTTGGCGGCTTGGGACTTGGTATGTCGTCCTAAATCTTTGGGTGGCCTGGGAGTTCTAGACTTGAGCTCTCAAAATGATGCTTTGCTCATCAAGCATCTCTTTAAGTTCTTTAATAAGTTGGATGTGCCATGGGTATCTCTTATTTGGGACACTTATTATGCCTCTGCGCCACCCCAAGCCACTCAAACCTGCGGCTCTTTCTGGTGGAGGGACGTGCTCAAGTTATATGATAAGTTTTGCAAGTTGGCAGTGCCCCTAGTTCGATCTGGAGATACAATGATCTTCTGGCTTGACCGTTGGCAACTTGGTAGCAATATGGTTAGCATGCAGCATCAGTTTTCGCGGCTCCATTCCTTTGTGATTGATGACACGCTCACAGTTAAGGATATTATGGAGCTATCTGATTTCACTGATAACCTCCATTTGCCTCTCTCCGCTCAGGCCTTTGAGGAGTTTAATCAACTTCAGGAGATGATTTCTTTGGTTAATCTTCAAGATGGGAGCAATGATGTCTGGAAATGGCCTTACAAATCTGGTGATTACCAGTCAAGGATATATTACTTGTCTTGCTTTTCAAACACGGTGGTTGACCCAATTTTCAAGTGGATCTGGAAATGCTCTTGTACTCTCAAGTTTAAGGTTTTTGGGTGGCTCTTATTGATGGATCGCCTAAATACTAGGGACATGATGCAGCGGCGGCATTGGATTATCCAAGATGATACATGTGTCCTATGTCTTTCGGCTTCTCATGAGGATAGAGAGCATCTCTTCTTTGCTTGTAATTTTAGTCAGCGCATCTGGAACTACCTGGGTATTTCATGGAGTCCTCATCCTAACCAAACCACTTATGAAATGGCTTCTGATGCTAGGAGGGATTTTGGTCTTCCTTTTTTCTCTGAGGTTGTCTTCACTGCCACTTGGAACATTTGGACACAAAGAAATGGGAAGATCTTCAGGAATGAGACTCCTTCTTTCAGGGCATGGAGGAGAAATTTTTTGCATGACATCTCTCTTTTAGCTCATAGAATCAAATGTAAATATAGGACTAGACTAATATCTTGGATAGCTGCCTTACCCTAATTAGGTATTCTTGTAAGTATTTCTCTCCCCCCTTTTTTGTATTACTTTTGTAACTTTGTATGTCTTTGACTTTGTGGTTTAATAAAAGGCTGTGAGGCTGTTGCCTTGCAGTATATAGTCAAAAAAAAGCTGGTCCGGGGTGGGCCGCGTCCAACGTGGGGGACTGACCAGACGCGTCCGCGAGCCCTCATATCCTTCCTACATTTGTCCTCAATACGAGGGTTCGCAGACATCCCAGACGTATAGGGATGATATGAGGGGTCCGATTGGGTCATTTTTCCCCGTTCTTTCTCCTATCCAGTCACTGACCGGTCGCGTCCGTGGATGTTGAGGTGGATTTGAGGATGCGGTTGGAGATGCTCTTAGATCGCCCTGAACTGGTATCCCGTGAGCCGTCCAATCATGGTCATGTCTGTAACTGCTCAAACCTAGTACCTGTCGTTAAGGACCTATTTGCTATTTGCTATAATTTATGGATGCTTATAGAATGAGTGTTTTTCTTTTTCTTTTTAATCATGTTAACTCTTGTATCAACCCAAACTTCAAGTCTTGTCAACTTCCACCAAGCCAATGCCCAACTTTCCATATCCCAAAACCCAACTTTCAACTTTCTCAAATTTCTTTTATTAATTTTGAGTTGCAATCTTACTTCCTCATTAAATGTTCCAAATTTCTTATAAATCACATTTCTTGTGTAGGGTTGCCTTTAAAATTTCAGTTAGTTTGGAGTACATCTTAATTGGTTTCAAATTTCAAACAATTTGATCTTAATTCAAACTTGTTGGAATTTTATAATTTCCAAAAATCCACAAACCACTTTTATAAAATACCACATATTTTTCCCAGTCCAAGAAAATATCTCTGCAAGCAAAATTCCTTTTTTAGCCCTCTCTTTCTTTTTCTCCAAGTTCTTTTCTAAAAGAAATGCGAAAGAAAAAAACAAGAGAGAGAGAGAGAGAGAGAGAGAGAGAGAGAAAGAGAGGCCCATCTAAGGTTGTCACTAAGCAAGCCAATCAACATCGTTTCCTCTCTTCTTCTTCCTTGTGTACGACAGTGCATCCATGAGGTCCACACTGACAGCCTCGCTGATTTAATGGCCGGAGGTTGCCCTAAGTCCCTATAAAACCATGATCGAGCCGCTCCCTTGCACTTCTGGGCCACTCGTGGCACCTCAACTCCGCCTGCCGCATCTTGCCGCCAGTGAGCAGCCGAGACACCCTGACGTCCTTCCCCGCTTTCTATTTCTTCTCATCTCCCTCTTTATTTTATATTCCCGCTTTGTCGCAGGAAGCAGTCGCCGCTGCTACAGCTAGGCCAACAGTCGCCCTCCGCGTCCTCCGTCGTGTGTCATCGTTTCTCTAGACCCTCATTGACCTTTGCCATGGTCGGATGCTCCCCTATGATGGCCTGCAAGTGAACATGGTTAAGTTGTAGCTTTTTTGAAGTAAGAGTACCGAGCCCACATGGAGCACACTATTTGGGTTTTTATTTCTTGGAATGACTTACTTAATCGTGCGTGCAAAAAATTGTAGACTCAAAGCAAAGTGAGGGTAAAAATAAATACTGGTTTCGGTGAAGTGCAAACTGAAAATAAAAAACAGAAATAGAAATAGTAGGACGAGTAACAAGTGAACTGACAGAGGAGTAAGGTGCTCTGAGGGAGTCCGAAATTCCTATTGGTTTGTTTCTAACGCAACCTATGCGACACCATTGTATTCTTTGGATACTTTAGCCACTCTTGGCATTTATGTTGGGCGGAGTTAGGTACAGAACACATTCTACCCTAGATAGACTTCGTGACATGCACGCCACCACCATAGTCTCCCTCTGCAGGTTACAACTATGGTAATTATTGGTTTCCCTGTGGACACGACCTTACTATGGGTTCTCCGTAATTCCCATACCAACTGTAAAATCTTGGGTGAAGGATTTTACTATCACCTCAAATTACCTTCACTTCCTAACCTTTGCAAGGACGATGATACACTTTGTGGCCTCGCAGCGATAATACTGAGTGGGGCCCTTCACAACATTCACGAAGTTTATTATAATAAGCATTCAACAGAGGATCTCATATCCTTGTTAACATTTCAGATCCTATACATACCAAGGTTCACCCATATCCCCAAGACTATGGGGTCTACTTGTACATCGGGATGACAAACATCACATCGATAGTGGCGGTAGTCATGCATAGATCAAACAAGTAACACAAGCAGCAATCCGTGAAAGGTCTGATATTACAATGGGATGGATATGGATGATGATCATGATGGTGATGAAGGTGGAGATGATGACGATGTCTCGTTGCACGTGGTGGTGAAGATGGATATCTTCTCCTTGCTAATTCCCCTCCGGCTGCCTTCTGGAGGCAAGGGTTCTTACTTCTGGATGTGTTTCTGGTGTGTGAATGTGTCTGTTTTTCGATCCGATCGTGCATGGTGGAAGTAGTCAGCGAGGGGAGGCGAGACCGCTTCATAAGACTGTGCATACTAGCGCGTGCACTCATATGGCTGGTCATCTTGCACTCTGGATGATCCGTGCAAGCTCCCAATGCCTCCAAACATTTTGTATTTTTATGGTAGATGTTAGTCACACAAATTGACATAATTCCACCATAAATTCCTGAGATTTCTCCCATAGTATTTCGTTTGCATTGAAATACGCATCCCAAGGAAAACCGACAAAAGGTAGTGCAGAAGGCGGTAAAATTCCTCAAAGCCTACTAGGTAGGCACACAATAACCAACAAAAATATCATACATTTTGGACTCATCAACTGACCCAAGATTAGGTCTTGCTCATCCCCGACAAAGCACCACAACTTGTAAAGAACAAGTTCAATTGAGATTTATGAGGTACGGATATTCATAGAGGTATGAGTCCATCACTGATTACTGAAGCAAGTAGGGATAAAACAACGTGATAAATAATAGAGCATATCCATCATTAGGATGATCATGAAGGCTTTGAGACCTTGCTACTTAATTCATTAGTGGACAATTGTCACAGCCTAGTTTTTGCCCTCTTTTATTTGCCTGATTTTCATTTGAGTTGGTTTTGAATTTGGAGTTTTGAATCATTCCATTTGGACTTGATCACTTGGGTATTCCTTGATTTTCACCCAAGTGCCCCCTGTCCTCTTCTAATCCATCATTTCACTCCCGGCCAACCCAACAAAATTGTTTGGAATATTTTTCTTAAATGAAAAATATTCATTTTGCCTCTTAAACCCTAGCTAAACTCTTTGACCTCCAAAGCAACCCTCATTTCTGTTGCCCTAAAAACCCTGAGAAAAATACCAAATATTCTTTGGACCCTAGGGCACATTTCTGAGCAAAAATATTTCAACACTTTTTGGAGTATTTTTGGTACATCAAATATTTTCACTTCTGGGACGAAATGGTAGTTTCTACAGCAACTACCTTTTTACTAGCTCCAATGTAGCTGGTTTTCCCTGTGCTTATTCACCTTAGTAAGAGTCAGTAAAACCCCAAAGATCAGCCCTTGAAACCCTGTGGTTTGACCATAGTAACTGTTCAAAGTTTCTGTCCAGTAACTAAACATCTTCACCATTTCACTTCTACTGCAGCTGGAAACAAACCGAGCCGTGGTAACACCTAAAGTTACTAAAGGCTACACGCCAGACATCATGGTTAGTGCATATGTGGCCTGATGTCACGGTCCATGCGGTGACCACGTTCGTCCGAGGGTGCTGGCATGCCAAACGCGTGCTCTGCGCATCACCAGCGCCTCTATGGCGCGCGTGCTCGCTGCTCGGCAAGCCAGAGCGTGTCCCCCCGCGCCACCATCCTCGTCTCCACCTCCTTTACTCCTCCCTGCCGCTCGCCAACGTCGGAGCTCGCCGCAGCGAGTACGGGCACGGTCCGGCCAACGGCACAGTGCCCGCGCACTGTGTTCGTCCCTTTCCTCCTTGCTCCTGTGCTCGTCCGCGTCCGTGCACAGCTCCCGCATGAACCCCGTCGCCTTCTCCCTCTCTCTGGCACCATTCGTCGTCGGGCGCTGGCGATAGCTGTCCTTCGGCGGAGCTCGAGCCCTCCTCGCCGCCCCGCCTATAAATAACCCCCTCCGCAGCCTCCTGGAGCACCGCACCTCACCGCCACTCCCTCCTATAGCCATTAGAAGCCGCAGCCGTGCTGGGCAGGCCGCGGGCTGCCGTCCCCGAGCCGAGCTCGCCGGCGATCTCCTTTGGATCGACCCCGCAGCTCTGGCCACTCCCAAGCCGAGGCGACCCCGCCAGGGCCTCCGCCTCTCCTCCGTGAAGCTAACACGCCAAGCCCGAGCCCCTGGAGCCGCCCCTAGCCGCCGTCTTCCTCATCTCCGGCGACAACCGTGTTCTGCCTCCGCTTGTGAGGAAGAATCCGACGCCATCCGGTCACCTTTTACCACGCCACGGGTATGGGCAGGTGCGCAAGAGCATTCTCCGTCGACCCCTCCGTCTCATTTTCCCTCCAAGCTGCCTCAACGCCGGCGTAAGCTCCGGCGAAGCGCCGCTCCTCTCTGTTTTCTTCCCCCTCCCTCCGGCCTGACTAGCGGGGCCCGCTAGTTAGCCACTCATAACACGCGCGAAGCGGTATGAGTGGTGGCGCCCCGGGAAAATACGCCATCGATGTCACCTCCTCTCTATTTTTCTTTTTCAATTTTATTTAAATTCCAGTAGCATTCAAACAGCCATAACTTTTATTCTACAAGTCCAAATGCAGTGATTCTTTTTGCATTGTGTTCTTTGTCCAAAAATCTAATAGCTCCCAAAAGATGGGATTTTTCCTTGCTGTCTAGGTTTTCTGGCAATTTTCAGAAGGTTTCTTGATATTTTCAATTGTGGTTTTTGAATATTTTTTAGAGGAACCAGCTCTTCTTGAGGATCACCAGGAGCCTTGTGAACCTCATCAGTACTAAGGCAAGCCACAGTAACATTTTCATGGTGCCACTACAATATTTATGATTTTCATACTTGAAATTATGAATATTGATTCATTTAAATTAGTTATATAATAAATATATTCTGTTATATGCTTGTTATGTTAAAATGATTGAACTTCAGTATGTTTGAAGTAAATATTGTTAGTAAGATAATGAGAACTTAGTTGCAAGTGATGGATAAATAATATGGTCATGGAATTTGATGAGTAATTTAAATATTAGTTTGCATGAGGTAAAATGATGATAATTGCTAGAAATAGTTCTGGTATAAGTACAGAAAGGTTTTTACCAGTATAGTAGCATGAGTTTATGTTGGCTCCGTGGGAGCGTAGTTGGTGCAGTTTTGCACGGTTATGTGGTGCATATGTTAAGTGATGCATGGTCTGGCAGTATGACACCGGTTATTTTCTTTTCACATTAAAGTTGAACCTGATTAATAATTCAACTTGAACATGTTGTTGACCGGGTCGTGGTGCCACTGAAACGAGTCTTTCCCAGTGCAACCACACTTGCCGGTATGGGACGGCCTTAATGCATTTCATTGTCGTGCCTCTGGTCGGTACCTCAATTTAGGGAAGGTTATGGGCGTGCTGTACCCTGGCCCGGTAGGCAAGCATAACCTTGTGAGCCCGTTGTTAAGTTAAGTTTGGTACTGGATCCCAGTGTGGATCGTGGCCATGATGGTGGTCGAGGTGTCTGGAGGTAGACACGGGGCCACCCAGGACTAGCCCGGTGGGGTCTGAGTCGGAGGGCCGGGAGAGTGTCATGACAGTGAAATGGTTTCGTCGGAATGCTGTTGGTCCACTCGGATGGGAGAGTGAGGCCATGGGTTCCGTAGTGTGGGTACAGTGTACTAACCTCTGCAGAGTGTTTTTAATCTATCGATAGCCGAGTCCACAGATACGGACATGCTCGAAAGTAAGGTACACCATGGGTCAACACTTAATAAATATGCACACTAAATTGCACTAAGGATGACAGTGAGGTTATCGTGTTGAGTTGGCCACGAGTTGGTCGGGTTGTGATCACCGTAAGGATCATGGGCCACGAGTTGGTCGGGTTGTGATCGCCGTAAGGATCACGGGCCACGAGATGTTCGTGTTGTGATCGCCGTAAGGATCACGAGTATGTGTTGGTAATATTATGTTTGTTGGTCACACCGGGTAAGCAAGTCGGGAGAATGAGTATCTGTTGAGCACTGTCACAGCATGTTGGTTATATAGTTGCATTGTTGATTAAATTGGATAAATATCATAATATTGTCTATCATCTTGTTTATGTTTATTGTGAGCTTGCAAGTACATTCAATGTACTGACCTGGCGTGTCATGCCAGATTTCAGGAAAGTCCCGTTGGAAAGGAGTGCTGTCCGAGTCTAGACCGTGTCCACGTCGATGTCCTTGTGCTATGGAGTCCCGCTACGACGTTGTTCCGCTGCCGAGTAGTTGTCATGATCGAGGCCCCTTTATGTTCACTAAATAATGTACATATTGTTCAGCCGCACCATGTGTGCCGCTTTGCCTCGCTAACTGTTGTAATATGAACTATGCTCCGCTAGCATGAATAAAGCGGTTGTTTTCTGTACCATGTTGTTGTGTGTTGCCAGAAGGCAAGATCTCTGGGATGGCAATGCAGGGTAAACCGGTCGCTCTGAGCCGGGGTGCCACAACGCTTGGTATCAGAGCCGTGCTGACTGTAGGCCACGCTAGACTAAGCCGAGTTAACTGGACACTAGATACGAGTTGTAGCTTAGTGTCGGTAATAACTGTAGCTTGTTTTTGCATTGCATGCACTGATTATATTTATTTTATGCTAACCTGCTAATGGTTGTGAGTGTAGATGGCTCCGGTGCTGTATCCGTGCCAGTTGCAGCTAATGCCGTACACGTCGCCGCATCTCCTTCGTAACGTGTGGCATCGGCTGTATCCTCACGGAGACGATCCGGTCTATCGTGTGTACCGGGAGCGCCTAGCTGACTCAGTGTATGAGTATCACGCCGTGGTTACTCTGCGACCAGTTCCAATTCCAGTTCTTACACTCATACCTCTCATAGCGGCTACGCTTCTTCCGCTTCTCAGGCTGTCCAGTTTGTTGCATTTGAGGTACTTGTTGAGCTCCGCTACAACGAGGTCCTGATGTAGAATCACCCAGGTTTCCACTACTATCCTTCTCTCCACGATAATGGTAGTGCCCATTTTCCTTGTCATTGATCCGGAGTCTGATAGTGTCGCTAGCCACCTTTCTCGCTACATCACTACTAGCTATCATCTGATCTACGAGCTGGCTAGTGAGCTGAGTCGTGCCCGTACTGCTTTAGCCTCTACTTTAGTCACTGCTTGCTCAGCCACTACTTCTCCATCTGTGGGATTTATTCCCTACGTTCCTGCCAGTTCTAGATCCCCTGTTTCTCCGGTTACTCCCCCGAGTAGCTCGGGCACCGCGACTGCGAGTCCCCTTAGTGATCCTGTAGAGTGGGTTTCACTCCTCGCCACTCCTGCAGCCCCGATGATCCGCCCTTCACCTGCCCCAGAGGGAGAGCCCTTGAGGCAGCGTTGTCGTGTCACTTTTAACCCGGAGGTCTTTGTTAACCCCGTTAGTTCTGGATCCGAGTCCGCATCAGGAGAGGACCCCGCAACGCCAGCCGAGCAGTAGAGCTTTCGAATATTCTCAGTTGTCGGGATGGAGTATGGTTGTAATCATACTTGTCATGATGTTTTGTTTCATGTATGAGGGTAGTTGGACCTGGCATGTTGTTATGTTTCATGTACGAGTCTATGTATAATTATGTTGGACTTTATTTTATTCACCATATTTTCTTCGTCTTTTCGGTTTCGCTTGGTTTTTGTTGCTGGCTTCTTCCCAGTTTTTGTTGAATGCTTCTCATCTCGGTTGTGTTGACTTGGGAAAAATCATATTAGGATGACGGAGGGAGGCTGCAGTAGCAACATTCGCGAGGGTTCTCCTGTTCGGCGTTCCGCACGACAGGCAGGACAATCACCTGAGCCGTACATTCCACCACCGCCTCCACCGCCAAATCCGCCCTCCACCGAGCAAATTATGCGTATGTTCGAGGGACAACGAAACAATGATCTAATGGAAATATTCAGAAGTATTCAAGCATTGGTTGGACAGAATGGAAATCAGCCTGCCTCTCACTCCAAACTATCTGATTTTCAAAGGACTAAGCCTCCCAGTTTCAGTCAGGCCGTTTATCCCTTGGATGCAGATGATTGGTTAAGAACTATGGAAAAGAAACTTGAGGTTGCTTGAACTGATGAAGAGGATAAAGTTTCATTTGTAACACATTATCTGGAAGGCGCTGCTGCCATATGGTCGGAAACTGAGAAAGCCATAGGGACTGAAAATGAGGCAATTACCTGGTCAAGATTCAAGGAGCAATTCCGAAAATATCACATCCCTGCGGGAATTATGAAGACTGAGTAGCGTGAATTTCTCGCGGTCCTCCAAGGAAGTCAGTCAGTGGGAGAATATTTACAAAAATTCAATCACCTGTCACGTTACTCTCAATATGACGTGGCCACTGAAGAAAGGAAGATGGACCGCTTTCTTGTGGATTAAACTCGCAACTTCGCTGTTCTCTTAGTATGTTTGATTTTCCAGATTTCCAAACCCTGGTGAACATGGCTTTCATTGCTGAAAGGGAACACATGCTCGTGTCAGATACTAAGTCTGCCCATTGCGATCACAAACGCAAATTTGAGCCCAAGAAGGAAATGCAACCAGTGCAGAAGGTTCGTACCTGGCAGCCAACTCCGATGGCATACCAGCCCAGCTGGCAACAAAATGTTAACAAGACCACCACCCAAGTGAAGAATGATGTGCTCAACCCAGTTATGGAGAATCGTCTGCGCAACAATTCCTGTTATAGTTGTGGACAGACCGGACATTATGCCAAACAGTGTCCCAAGAACACATGGACCAATGCTACGTTCAAGCCTCAAATACATTATTTGGAAGCCGGTCCAAGTCAGCACGACGTCACGGGATATGTTCATCACATTTCAGCCGACGAAGCCCAAGAAAATCCCGAAGTTGTCATTGGTATGCTCCCTGTTAATAACATACCTGCAGTAATTTTATTTGACTCTGGGGCTTCCCACTCTTTTATTTCTCGGAGTTTTGTCGCCCAAAACAAATTTCCTTGTTCACTTTTGGGCAAGAATATGCTGGTACAAACCCCGGGATCTATTATTCAAAGCAATCTTGTCTGCCGCAATTTGGAAGTCAGGATCAACGAAATCAGTTTCCCGACGTCTTTGATAGTGATTGACTCTGAAAAATTGGATGTTATCTTGGGTATGAATTGGCTGACTCAGTACCAAGTATGCATAAATTGTGCGACCCAGAAAGTCAATTTGACCGGACAAGATGGACAAGCTACCAAGTTTATTGCTCGTAGAAGCATACCCTCCAAGGAAATGGTTTTTACAGCAATAGCAGAAATGGAATTAATCCCAGTGGTCAGTGAGTTTCCCGATGTATTCCTAGAAGAACTGCCAGGCATGCCACCCGGCCGAGAGCTTGAGTTTGCAATAGAACTTGTGCCCGGAACCACACCAATACACAAGAAATATTATCGAATGCCGTCATCCGAGTTGGTGGAGCTAAAGAAATAGCTCGATGAAATGCTCCAAAAAGGATATATCCGCCCCAGTTCCTCGCCATGGGGATCACCCGCTATTTTTGTAGACAAGAAAGATGGCAGCCTTCGTATGTGTGTGGATTACCGATAGTTGAATGATGTCACGATCAAGAACAAACACCCTCTGCCAAGAATTGATGATTTGTTTGATCAACTCAGTGGAGCCAAGGTATTCTCAAAGATTGACTTGCGGACTGGATATTACCAGCTCAAAATTAAAAAGGAGGATATTCCCAAGACCGCGTTCACCACTCGCTACGGTCTTTATGAATATACCGTCATGTCCTTCGGCCTCACCAACGCCCCTGCCTTCTTCATGCACATGATGAACAAAGTGTTCATGGATTTCCTTTATAAGTTCGTGGTCGTCTTCATCGATGATATACTTATTTACTTAAGAAATGAAGAAGAACATAAAGGACACCTCCGCGCAGTGCTACAACGACTCCGTGAGCACCATTTGTATGCCACGTTCAGCAAATGCGAGTTTTGGATCAAGAAAGTTGGATTCCTCGGGCATATACTATCCGCTGAAGGAATAGCCGTGGACCCAAGCAAAGTAAAAGACGTGCTCGACTGGTTGCCACCCGCCACCGTGTCTCAGATCCGGAGTTTTCTTGGATTAGCCGGATATTACCGTCGATTTATTGAAGGGTTCTCCAAGATTGCTAAGCCCATGACGGAGTTGCTTAAAAAGGATAAGAAGTTTGAATGGATGTCAGACTGTGAGAAAAGTTTCACCGAGTTAAAGAAGTGCTTAACAACTGCGCCAGTATTGACACTTCTAGATATCTACGGCAACTTTGATGTATATTGCGACGCTTCCCGACAAGGACTTGGGTGCGTGCTTATGCAAGATGGCAAGGTAGTAGCCTACGCCTCACGATAGCTACGACCCCATGAAGGCAATTACCCCACTCATGATTTGGAATTGGCCACGGTAGTTCATGCTTTGAAAATTTGGAGACACTACCTCATTGGAAAAAGGTGCCAAATTTTTACCGACCACAAAAGTCTCAAATACATATTAACTCAGCCAGATTTAAACCTCCGTCAGCGAAGATGGCTGGAGTTGGTCAAGGATTATGTTCTTGGAATAAATTACCATCCGGGTAAGGCCAACGTGGTTGCTGATGCACTCAGTCGAAAGCCCGTCAGTTTAAACGTCATGCTGGAACCTCTGCCTTTCGAACTCAAAGAAGAAATTGCTCAGCTCAACCTGGTCATTGTTGAGGCTGGTCTTGCCAATATTCTGACGGTCACTCCTCCCTGGAGGAAGAAATCTGCAAGGCCCAGCCAGGCGATGCCAAACTGCAGAAACGCATCAAGTCATCCGATTTCTCGAAGGATCAGTATGGTACCCTCCGATTCAGGGGAAGGATTTGTGTGCCTAATCAAGCTGACCTAAAGTAGAAAATTTTGTTAGAAGCCCACGAGTCCTCGTATTCAATCCACCCTAGAGGCACAAAAATGTATGAAGACCTTCAACAAATGTTCTGGTGGGATGGAATGAAGAAAGACATTGCTTATTTCGTGGCTTGTTGCGACATATGCAACAAAGTTAATGCGGAATATCAGAAACCGCCGGACTTCTCCAACCACTGCCCGTGTCACAATGGAAATGGGACGATGTATGTATGGATTTCATCACAGGATTACCCAGGACCCGATGAGGCAATAATGCGATCTGGGTCATAGTGGATACATCACTACTAGAAAAAGGGCTACAGATGGGATTGACACAAATGGCACACCAGACAAGCGGTGCGCCATTAGTATATACTAATGGCGCACCACCTTCTGATACGCCATTAGTGTTGAAACTACTAATGGCGCACCTGGCCAAAGGTGCGCCATTAGTACCAATTTTTTTGAACTAGTGCGCCTGTCCAAACATACTAATGGCGCATCCACACGTAGTGCGCCATTACTAGTTGTAACTTGTAATGGCACACCTGTCGGAAAGTGCGCCACTAATGTTGTTTTTTTAATTATATTTATTATTCCTTTTTTTTTGCAAAAGTACTAATGGCGCACTTTTCCACCGTGCGCCATTACTAGTTTAAACTAGTAATGGCGCACTGTCGAACAGTGCGCCATTAGTATGTTTTTTTTTGCAAAACTACTAATGGCACACCACCAGAAGGTGCGCCATTAGTAACCTGGATTACTAATGGCGCATTTATGGTTGGTGCGCCATTAGTAAGTGGGCAGCAACAAGATATTTTGGACAGCCTCTCCTACCCACACTCACTTTCTCCCCACTTCATTCTCTCCACCGCCTCCTCCTTGTCTCGGGTGCCTCCTCTTTTTCACCTCATTTCCACCATAGATTCATTCAAATTAAGTGGTTAAATTACCTTGTTTTGATAGGTAAGTAAGGGGGGAAGCTATATTTATGTTGTTCTCCCTACAACAATGTGCACATGCACTTTTTATGGCCTAGCTAGATCTATGTATGTTCGTGGTGTTGCATATGTTTGTGGTGTTGCATATGTGTTTGTGTTTGGAGGTGTATCAGTATTTGAAATGTGATAGTTGCCAATATTTTGCTGGAATGTTGATTCATTTCCGTCTCGGCGAGAATTTTGGCATTAAGCATTCTTTTTGGTCCTATTTTTAGGGAAAGTCATGCCAAATTTTTCTTGGTTCTAAAATAGCGTTTTGCTCTACCCCGCAGGCGACCATGGTCCGCACGATGACCGAAGGCATCATGAATAGGTTTTTGAGGTCCGCGAAGGCCGAGATGCTTCAAAAGAACGAGACGGAGATAAGATGTCCATGTCAAAGATGCAAGCTGAAGAGCCTTATTGCGGACCCGGATTCCGGGCAGGTGCGGGACCACCTGCTCTTGCGTGGTTTCATGGATGGCTATCGGTGGCAAGGTGATGAAGATGACTACGAAGTCGTCCATGGGGGCCGGGCAAGAAATGAGGAAGGGCAGCAAGACAACCACCGCGGCTCGGGCGGGTGAGAAGACGAAGAATCCCCAGGAGATGATCACGACGGTGATGCTGTACACAGTCATCATGTAGAAGATGCAGGACATGATGACGAGGAAGATGCCGGAGCAGACGACGGGCATGATCATGAAGATGATGATGCCGGCGGAGCAGACGACGCTGGACCATCGATGGGCTGGGTGCAGGACCCTCATATTCAAGAGCTGCTTCTCAAGCAGACGGATAACGCAAGAGCTGCCGCCCGAGAGAAAGCCAAGATGGATCAACTTGAGTTAGACACGGTTACTCCATTGTATGAAGGATGCAGGCCCGAGGATACCCGCCTGAAAGTAACGCTCATGGCTCTGGAGATGAAGGTAAAACACAAAATGACCGACGCATGCTTCGACGAGAACATGTCATTCTGGCACGAACGTCTTCCCAAGGGGAACAAGTGCCCGACCAGTTTGGAGGAGGCGAAGAAAATCGTGTGTCCTCTGGATTTCCGCACGTGAAATACCATGTGTGCATGAACAATTGCATCATTTATCGGGACGAGCACGCGGAGTCTACCATATGTCCGGTGTGCGGCGTCACTCGATACAAGAAGAGGAAGAAAGCTCCTCGAAAAGTGGTGTGGTACTTTCCGATCACTCCTCGTCTGCAGCGGTATTTCGCGGACCCTAAGGTAGCAAAGCTCCTGCGTTGGCACGCGGATAGGGAGGAGAAGAAGCGAGAAGATGACGCAAATGATCCGGAGATAGATAAAAAAGACAAGATGCTGAGTCACCCTAAGGATGCGAGCCAGTGGCAAGCGTTGAACTTCGAATACCCAGAATTTGGGAACGATCCAAGGAACATCATGCTGGGTGCGAGCACCGATGGAGTCAATCCGTTTGGAAGCCAGAGAAGCACACATAGCACCTGGCCTGTGTTTGTGTGGATGTACAACCTTCCCCCCTGGTTGTGCATGAAGAGGAAGTACATTCACATGAGTATGCTAATTGAAGGGCCGAAACAACGAGGGAACGACATCAATCTGTATCGGGGGCTGCTGAAAGAGGAGCTTGACACGCTGTGGAAAACGCCAGCCAATACGTGGGACGCCGCAGAGAAAGAATATTTCCCTATGAGAGCCGCACTACTCACGACGGTGCATGACTATCTCGGTTACGGATATCTCGCGGGGCAGGTAGTCCACGGATTTTCTGTATGCGTAAGGTGCATGGATGACACAACGTATCGCCAGCTAGATAGAGATCCCGGGTCTTCGAAAACCGTGTTCATGGGACATCGAAGGTGGCTTCGCGATGATGACCCGTGGAGGAAACGCAAGGATCTGTTCGATGGTGAAACCGAACCACGAAAACGCCCGTGTACGAGGAGCGGCGAGGAAATAAACAAGCTGTTGAAAAATTGGAAAGACTGCCCACTACCGGGAAAGAAGAAAAAGGCGCCAGATCCGGGAAAGAAGCGAAAGGCGCCAGAGCCGCTGCTGAAGGTATGGAAAACAAGGTCTGTTTTCTGGGACTTGCCATACTGGAAGATCCACCGTGTGCCTCACAGCCTTGATGTCATGCATATCACGAAGAACGTGTGCGAGAGTCTGCTTGGTACCCTGCTCAACATGCCAGAGAGGACCAAAGATGGGCTGAAAGCAAGGGCAGACTTGAAATCAATGGGCATCAAGCAGGAGCTTCACGCTAATGATGATGATGATGATGATGAGGCGAAGCAGGACACAGAAAGTTGTCGCAAAGGCAAAAAGGCCAAGAAGACCAGAAATGACTACCCTCCCGCGTGCTTCACTCTAAGTCAGGAGGAGATTGAGTAGTTTTTCACCTGCCTCCTAGGAGTAAAACTTCCTTACGGTTACGCGGGGAAGATAAGCAGATACCTAGACCCAGCGAAGCAGAAGTTCAGTGGGATGAAGTCTCACGACTGTCACGTGCTGATGACGTAGATACTTCCAGTTGCAATCCGTGGGATCATGGACGCGCACGTTCGTGAAACGCTATTTGGCCTATGCAACTTTTTCGACGTCATCTCTCGGAAGTGGATTGGCGTGAGGCAACTAAGAAGGCTACAGGAAGAGATCGTGGTGATACTACGCGAGCTTGAGATGTACTTCCCGCCTGCATTCTTCGACATTATGGTGCATCTGCTGGTCCATATAGTGGAGGATATCATCCAACTCGGGCCGACATTCCTGCACAGCATGATGCCGTTCGAAAGGATGAATGGTGTCATCAAAGGATACGTTCGCAACATGTCACGTCCAGAGGGAAGTATAGCCAGGGGCTTTCTGACCGAAGAGTGCATCTCCTACTGCACGAATTATCTAGGCATCGAGAACCCCGTTGGTCTGCCCATCAACAGGCACCTCGGCAGGCTTGCTGGATGGGGTCACCGTGAGGGTCGCCGCGAAATGCATGTCGACTTAGAGGGTCGACTCGCCGACTTTGAAAGAGCAAACCTAGTCGCGCTACAACACATAGACGTGGTCGATTCTTGGGTGGTAGAGCACAAAACCTTTATTAAGAAGACGTACAATGACCGGGGCCAACAGAGGATGGACGGAGATATAATCAAAGAGCACAACTCATGTTTCACGCGTTGGTTCAAGCAGAAGCTTCTGTCGTACCCTTTACATGAGGATTCTTCCGCGGAAGAACAACTCATATTCGCCTTGTCACAGGGCGCCGAGCACAACCTGATGACCTATGAGGCGTACGATATCAACGGCTACACATTCTACACCGAGGCCAAGGACATGAAGAGCGATGGTTATCAGAACTCCGGGGTAACGATGGAATCCTACACCGGTAACGACAAGGACAGATACTACGGAAGGATCGAGGAGATCTGGGAGCTGAGCTACGCTGGAGAGAAGGTCCCGATGTTCCGTGACAGATGGGCGAAGAGCGTCCCAAAAGAAGACCGGTATTTCACCACCATGGTTATACCCGAAGCCAAATCCAAGACCGCGGGCGCAAACGTCACCGCAAAAAATGAGCCATGGGTAATGGCTTCCCAAGTGGACCAATGCTTCTTCATTACCGACCCGTCAAAGCCCAGTCGTGTTGTCGTGAGGAGAGGCAAAAGGAAGATCATCGGAATGGATGGAGTAGCCAATGAGCAAGACTTCGACAAGTACGACGACCCGAGGATCGAACATGATGACGATGATGAAGTAGCAGCATACACCACAAGAAGAAGCAGGACCACCCTACCTAAAGGACGTCCGTTCCACAGAAGAACTCCATTTGCGAAAAAGAAGGGCAAGAAGAATGTGATCAGATAGCTAGCTAAGATCGATTGTATTTAAATCGTAGCCTTCATTTCTCGATTGTATTTCATGGGCACTTTTTGAACTATCTTGAATATTTTTAAATTTCATGGACACTCGATCTCGATCCCCCTCCATCTCGATCGCTATCCCACCTCGCCAGATCCGGTCCCCCTCGCCACCGAGCACCCCCGGTCCACCGGCCGCCGCGGCCGATCCCCCGTACCCTTGATTCCCCTACTCAACCGCCGCCGCCGACCCCCCGCACCCCTCCCCTACTCAACCGCCGCCGCCGACCCCGCGCACCCCGCGCACCCTCCCCCGCTCCACCGACATTATTGTTTGATGATATTTTAAAAAAAATTATTACTGTCTTATAAAAAAATATTACTGTTAGGTAGGGTGCCAATGAGCAAGACTTCGACAAGTACGACGACCCGAGGATCGAACATGATGACGATGATGAAGTAGCAGCATACACCACAAGAAGAAGCAGGACCACCCTACCTAAAGGACGTCCGTTCCACAGAAGAACTCCATTTGCGAAAAAGAAGGGCAAGAAGAATGTGATCAGATAGCTAGCTAAGATCGATTGTATTTAAATCGTAGCCTTCATTTCTCGATTGTATTTCATGGGCACTTTTTGAACTATCATGAATATTTTTAAATTTCATGGACACTCGATCTCGATCCCCCTCCATCTCGATCGCTATCCCACCTCGCCAGATCCGGTCCCCCTCGCCACCGAGCACCCCCGGTCCACCGGCCGGCGCCGCCGATCCCCCGCACCCTTGATTCCCCTACTCAACCGCCGCCGCCGACCCCCCGCACCCCTCCCCTACTCAACCGCCGCCGCCGACCCCGCGCACCCCGCGCACCCTCCCCCGCTCCACCGACATTATTGTTTGATGATATTTTTAAAAAAATTATTACTGTCTTATAAAAAAAATATTACTGTTATGATTTAAACAAGTTTGAACATATTTAAACACAAATAAGTATCAAACAGCATTTTAAATGCATAAAAAAAATTGTGGAGCCTGGGAATCGAACCCAGGACCTCCTGGTGCGAGAAGTGGCTGCTGACCAGTTGAGCTAGTAGAGGGAACTTGGTGTGGATCAGGTTAGGTGGGAGATAACCTGTTGGCTCGAGCAGAAATAAAAAAAATTACTAATGGCGCACCAGGGTGAGGTGCACCATTAGAATGGATGTACTTATGGCGCACCAATGGGTGGGGCGCCATTAGTATTGTGCCGCCCCCATCCATACTTCCTCCCCGGCGGCCCAAACCTATCCCCTCTCTCTCCCTCGCCCTCGCCCTCGGTCCCCTTCCCCTCTCCTCTCCCGACGCCGCTGCCCCGCCGCCTCGACGCCGCCCCAATGCCGCGACGCCACCCCGTCGTCCTCGTCTCTGCCCCGACGCCCCGACGCCGTGACGCCGCCCTGTCCTCTCCCGCCGCCGCCGCCCCGCCGCTTTCCCCGCGGAGAAGGAGGAGGAAGAGGGGGCGCTCACCATTGACCTCGCCCGGCCGACTCCGGCAGGAGGAATCTCCGCTCTTCGTTCACCCTCCCGTGCGTGAGTACCCCCTGTCTTGCTGCACATGCCCTGTCCACGAATTCCCCTCCCCTCCCCGCTAACCCCGCCGCATGGAAAACGCAGGCCCGCCAGGGGATCCGCCTCGCCGCCCCACCTCGTTGGACGCCATCGCCCCGCCACCCTCATCGCCGGTGGCCCGAACGCCGTCCCGTCCACACCACCGTCGCCGGAGCACCACCACCACCCGGACCTCATCGCCCCGTCCACACCACCGCCCCCATGAGCTCCCCCTCCTCCTCTCCCCCTCTCCCCCTCGCATCCAGATTGTTTGTTTTTCTTTAGTTTATTTACAGAACATGCATTACAAATTAAATAGTTTGGTTAGCACCTTCTTTAGTTTATTTACAGAACATGCATTACAAATTAAATAGTTTGGTTAGCACCTTCTTTAGTTTATTTACAGAACAGGCATGGGCAAATGCATCAACATCTTGTAATTGATGATTACCTATATGAACAACATCAATTCACAAACACAGTAATACAAAATTGGCACTCTCAGGAAAAAACAACTTGGCAAACTACGTTGACAGCAGCAACCAAACAATATAATTGACCCCAGCACCCCAACAAAACCAGGAACTCTGATATAGATGGATGGTTTTTCATGTATATCCCTGTATGATGAATGTTAGCACCTTCTTTAGTTTATTTACAGAACAGGCACAGGCAAATGGATCGACACCTTGTAATTGATGATTAACTATATGAACAGCATACATGTTGACATGTTGTGAATGTACAGATATGAAATCCACACACTTATGTACATAGAAAATGACTACTACACACCGTTCAGTTTACAGCTGAGGACAAAGATTTTGTGCAGGACAAGGCTATTTCTTATCGATCAAATAAATGATTTAGAAACCATCAATAAGTAGGACTAGTGATTTATTATGAAGTTGCTTGGGTTTATTATGAAGTACTTTGATCATGTCTCTTTATTTGTATTGCTGCTAATATACTTTATATGATGATGAAGTGCTACTGAGTTGTGTGCAAATTTCGTTAAATCAGTGATGTGTATGTGTGCTGTCAGTTATGTGTATGTGCTTATTTTAATCCAGTGAAATATGGCACTGAACTGTAGCTAGCTAAACGGTAGTTTTGCTTAAATTGGTGAAATTTGGCTCTGAAATGTAGCTAGCAATGCAAATATCTCAATGAATTCAGCTCTGTTTTCTGTGTGAAACTGTTGTTGTTAAATGAAGCCACATTCCAGTCCAGTTTGAGCAATGCAAATTCATTCCATATGTAACCATTGCAGCTCAGCTCAGCTCAGTTTGAACAATCCATCAAGAACAGAAACTTAAATACTCCCTCCGTCCCATAATATAAGAGCTTTGTCCAAAATGTTGAATGATACTGCTTGGAGATGCAGATATTGTTTCACCTCTTCACATGCCAATGTATTTTCCATGTTGTGATGGAGGCCTTTTTTGCCTTGTCCACCCGAGTGGCCCTTGAGTTTGCTGGAATGTCGATTAACTTCCGTTCCAGCAAATTCGGGTACTCCATATGTCCTATTTTCAGCAAAGGTCATGCTGAAATTTTCCGTGAATTTTAGCATGACTTTGCTAAAAATAGGACATATGGGGTACTTGTGACTAATGATGAAAGCTTAGGCTTTTAGGGTGCCTCGGCGTCGAAAAACCCTCAATGATAAAAGCTTAGCTTTTAGGATGCCTCGGTGTCGACAAACCCTAAACAATAACCAACTTTTTGACCAAACTTTGTTCCTATTTAGAGAGAAACATGGCCAACAACGATGAGGCCGGGGGTTCGGGTGGCAAGGCATTCTGGGAGCTGTCCTAGGAGATGGAGGAACAACCTCACTTGTATGAGGACGGCGCCTTCCCCACCGATCCTGAGACCACTGATGGTACCGCCGACGATGACCCCACTGATGCCACCACTGATGGTGCCGCCGAGGATGCCACCACTGATGATGGCGGCGCACACACAGATGGCAGCCAACCGAAGAGGCAACGGAAGGACCAGCGCCCGATCATGCTCCTCACCCTCAAGGAGGAAGTTACTGAAGTGGACTCCGACGGGAATCCAACGGCGCCTGAATGAATAGTCAAGGGGTACTCGCTTCAGCTCGGGTGCATTCTCCGGAGCACCGTCTCGATCAACACCGAGAACCTGAGGCATCCTGACCGAGGGAATTTGCGCAACCTCCTCTTCACGAAGCTGCACGAACGATACAAGTTCCCCGTTGAATTTGCAAACACAAGCCTCAAAGGGAATAAAGTGAACAATGCTTCCCTCACGAAGATGAGCAAGGCCCTGTCTACTTGGAAAAGCAATGTGAAGAGAATGATCGAGAAAGATGAGAGTTATGAGAAGATCAAGCAGAAAAATCCTTCGATCACCGAAGATGACTACAATGACTTCAAGATCAATTACTCGAGCACCGCAAACTCCCAATCAAGTCAGTGGGGGAAAGAAATGCGGGAGCTGAACATAGGGGAACACACACTCGGTCCCGGCGGTTACAGAGTGGCGGAGCCTATATGGGACAAGGAGGAGGCGGACTGTGCCGAGCAAGGCCTACCGCCCCTCTTCGATAAATACGGTGACAAGCAGACCAGGAACTTTGTCAGGGCCCGGTAGAAGAAGGACCCGAAAACAAAGGAGCTTACCACGGATCCGAAGACCAGGAAGCTTGAGCTTGTTCTGGTAAGGAATACACCCCCGCGTAATTAGCTCCATATGGTTGCATTCTAATTAATGAAGCCAAATTTCTAAATGGTTCACATTCCTTCCGCAGGCGACTGAAAGCAGTAGCGTGGGGTCGACTAAGAATAACCCTTGGGACAGCACTCTAAATAGGGCGTTGAATGTAATGAAGAACAAGGATAAGCTCAGTAAGCCGACATCAGCTGGTCGTGTGGCCGGCAAAGGCTTGTCGACAAAATGGTCGTCATACTATAACAATGGTGGGCGAAAGGAGAAAAAGACCAGCTCGGAAAGCCAGGCGCGCGAGGTTCAAGAACTCAAGGCACAGGTTGTGCGGATTCCGGAGATTGTCCAAGAGCAAGTGCAACAACAACTCGGAGTGACGATCACCGCCATTGTGCCTACCTTGATCGAGGGGTTGAGTGCGTGGATTGCGGGCGGCCAACAGGGGCCGCCCCCGATTCCTAGCTTCACGACCAGCAACTCGCATAATGTGATGGCGGGGCCATTGGTGCCTCCGGCAAAGGCGGCATTGGTGTCTCCGACACCGGCACAGGAGCTTAATGCACCCGGGTGTACGCCGTCCGGCACCTCTGTAGCAAGCGGCCCCTCCGTCAACTGCACGCCCGCCGTTGGCGGTGCCTCGACATTAGCCGAGCTCGACGCCATCATCACGGTAACTAATTAAGCCTCTCTCGGCCAAGGACTTCATCTCCTTGCCTTTGACTGGGCATCCCTGATGCCCTACATGTTTTCGCAGGGCGCCGCCGACATTCCGTGCACTCTCCTACACTTCGTGAACAACGAGTTGGTCGATGTCGCCAAGGGCAAAATCGTTCAACTGGGCAACCCCTTGTTCCATGGTACCAAGATGCCACCCAACTTGTTTAGGGTTCAACTGGTTCGGGTGCTGCCAGGCTGCGACGAGTTGTTACCTCCGTTTCGACCCGTCGGGGTCGACGATGATGATGTGATGACCCTCATCGCCTGCCTGAGCTGGCCCCTGCTTTGGCCGAAGAGCCAGATTCGTTTGGGGGCGGGGGACACCACCCCAAAGACAACACCGCCAGTCGTGCCGGCGTCAAGTCATCCCCATGGCAAGACCGCCGCAACGGTGCCGGACATCCCTATGCCACTGGATCCAAACATGCATATGGCACAGGATCAGAACGACGACGACGACGATACATTTGGCAACGTCGATCAGTACTTTGCCGATCATGGGTACGATGGCGACTTCATGGGGCCTCCTTCTCAAGAACCCAACCCAACAAAAGACGTGCGCGATTTGGCTGGTACCACGGAGAAGCCAAGTTGCAACAGGCGTCGTCTGGTGTTCAGCTCTCAGGAGACGCCTCCAGCTGCCGACTTCACCGAGACTCAGATAGGCGAGGTGCGAAATATTATCAGCCCCAACACACTCAAGAAGGCGGTCTGTGAGTAGAACTCGGTCCCATTACAGGAGAAGAAGAAGGCACGCAAAAGAAAGACTAAGAAGGGTGCGAGCCAGCCGGCACCGAGTACAATCCGTGCTCAGGACGGGCCACCTTCACCTAAGGATATCTCGAGGAGGGTGCATGTGGCGGGTAGGGTGATGCTACCGACAAATATGCTCAATGCTACAACCGGTGCTATGCGGAGTCTGCATGACAGTGTTCTTTCTTTGGAGAAGCGGCGTCTCAGAGAGAAGGATGTGGCATACCCGGTTTTCGCGGCCAAGGTGCCAGAGGGCAAGAGCTTTGTGGATAACTCCATCGGGCGTACGATCGTCCTGCGGTTTGATGACATCCATGCTATGTTGAACCTTCATCCGCTGCACTACACCTTCGTTCGGCTATTTTCGCTGAGTATGGAGATGCGGATCATTCGCGACAAGACCCCGGACATCGTGATAGTCGACCCCTTCTACATGCGTGCCAAGATCTTGGGCAGCGCTGGGGACCGGCAACTCGCGAGTTCTTACCTCGAAGGCGTCATTCTGGCAAACCAAGATAAGGATAACTTCCTCGTGCCTTACTTTCCCGAGTAAGTCCTCCCCTCAACCGTCCCGCAACATATGAATTCTTAGATTTCGATCGTTTTTCTTTTAACATTCCGTGTTTTCTGCAGTGACACACATTGCATGCTCATCCTCCTAAGCCCCAAATATTCCATGGCCACGTATTTCGACCCGGATCGTCAGTCGAACGTAGACTACACAAATGTCAAGAAGGTTCTTGATGATGTTCTCCCCGTCTACGCCAAATCTGGAGGCACCTTCACCAAGCCTATTCGTAAGTACGGCAAGCACGTGTTCTCCCACAATACGATGTTCTGCTGCGTCAAGCAGCCGCCTGGCGGTCAGAAGGGTGCCTACTACGCCATCCATCACATGCGGGCGATCGTACGGGACCATCATCAACTTCTGCTACTGAGTAAACTCAAAGATTGGGCAAAGAGCATGTCGGCAATCCAGGACGCGGACCTCCGACAAGAATTCTTTCGCATCCAGTCGGAGTTTGCGGAAATCATCCATCAAGATGTCCTTCGTACCTCGGGGCAGTTCTACCTCAACAATCAACCGTCCAACAGTGACATCGACACAATGCTACAAATGCAGGCTGACAACGACCGTTATTTCATGACTCCCACGATAGACGGCGGCTTCATCCATGCTCCGGTCCCTTGAGTCGAGTCGAAAGCAGTGATGCTGTGTCTAGTTCTGAAACATCGATTGGCTCATGTTGTAATTAAACTTTAATGAACTTGTAGTATGTCTCTTTGGTTTTGAGAGTCATTCAACTTAGATGTAATCGATGCTATTAATGTCTTGATTTTCTCTTCCGATCGTTCTATTGCATACTTATATATTGCTTATGTATTGTCTGTGAATTGGTACTAACGTTTCGTTTGGCTAGTGCATAGCGATGCCGTCGTATGTCGTGTACAAGGGTAAGGTTCCCGGAGTCTACGACGACTGAGAGGAGTGTCGGAGACAGGTTCACCGATTCAGCGGTAACAGTTACAAAGGGTACACCACTAGGGCCGAGGCCGAATCTAGATACGCCCACTATCTAGCGGGAGAGGGGAGGGAGCGTTGGAGGAACCAGATGAAGACGAGTTTCATCGTGATGACCGCAACTCTCTTCTATGTGATGGTAGTTTAGATGATCGATATCAACTTGTAATGTGAAGACAAACTCGCTACTCGCGGTCTCGAGACTTGTAATATAATGTTCTATCTTTGTTCGGTCTTTTCAATTCGGAGACTAATATGATGAATTGTATTCGGATACTAATACGATGAATTGTATTCAAAGACTAATCTTCTATTGTATTCGATGAATCTGTTGTTGATGTGTGCTCTCTATATTTTGTCCAATTATACATTTTGTAACCTGTGCAACAAACAGAAAACAAAAAATAAAAAAACCCTAATATTCATACTAATGGCGCATCACATCATAGTGCGCCATTAGTATGCCAAAGTATACTAATGGCGCATCATTAAATAGTGCGCCATTTGTATGCCGAAGTTACTAATGGCGCATCTTGTTGCCGTGCGCCATTAGTATGCCAGAGCACCTGGGTATACATGGCCCCCTGGGAGGCATACTAATGGCGCACTTCTGTATACACTAATGGCGCATCAGAGGTGCGCCATTAGTATACCAGATACTAATGGTGTGGCACTAATGGCGCACCACTAATGCGCCATTAATGGCCAAATTAGGTGCGCCATTAGTAGGCCTTTTCCTAGTAGTGCATTAACCAAGGTGGCTCACTTCCTCCCAGTCAAAACCTCATACCGAGCAGATGAGCTTGCCCGACTGTATGTATCCAAGATTATCAGTCTACATGGAGTTCCCAGAACCATCACTACTAACCGAGCTTCGCTTTTCACCTCTGCTTTCTGGACCCGTCTCCATCAAGCCCTTGGGACGGAATTAAAATACAACACTGCATATCATCCTCAGACAGATGGGCAAACGGAAAGAGTAAAGCAAATACTCGAAGATATGCTCCGAGCCTGTGTATTAGCCCAAGGACCACAATGGGATGATTGCTTGCCGTACGCCGAGTTCTCGTATAACAATGGGTTCCAGACCAGTTTAAAGATGTCACCTTATGAAGCTTTGTATGGCCGTAAGTGCCGCACTCCGTGAAATTGGTCTCAAACCGGAGATAGCCGTATTTTCGGAACCGATCTCATGCTGGAAGCCGAAAAGCAAGTCAAGGAGATCCGAGACAGATTACAGCTAGCCAAATCGCGACAGAAAAGTTATTATGATGCAAAGCACCGGCAGATCAGTTTTGAACCCGGAGAACATGTCTACCTTCGAGTCACACCCATGCAGGGAGTAAGAAGGTTCCAAACCCGTGGAAAGTTGGCACCCAGGTTTATTGGTCCATTTCCCATCATCACATGAGTAGGTGCTATGGCATATCGGTTGGAGCTTCCTCCGGAACTATCCGACGTGCACAACGTGTTCCACGTTTCACAACTGCAATGGTGCATCTCACCACCCGAGGAAAACACTGATTTGGCAGAGATAGAGCTGGCAAAGGACTTGACCTACGAAGAGAGGCCAGTGAAAATTTTGGGTCAGATGGAAAGAGTCACTCGCAGTAAGTCACGGAAGTTTTACAAGGTTCAATGGATGCATCATACCGAGTCAGAATCAACCTAGGAATCAGAAGAATTTCTAAGGGCATGTTATCCAGAATGGTTTTCCCAAGCAACCGAATCTCGAGGACGAGATTTGTCGTGGGAAACGAACACCTATGGGGCAGGGCCCCTTTCGGTCCGGCAGGGAGCGGAGGCCGCACGAAGAGCGGATCGAGGCGGAGCACGCGAGCGATTTTACCCAGCTTCGGAGCTCTCCAGAGAGATAATACTCCTACAGCTGCTTTGTGGTTGTATTATGTTCTTGCTCGAGAGCGTGGGAGTGTTCTGGTTTCGAATGAGTCGAACCCCTTCTACGTTGCGCATGGGCCTCCTTTTATAGGCTCAAGTGGTCACCGACAGGTGGCAACACATGGAGGGGTAAAAGTGTAAAAGGAGCTGCGGTTGGTACAGCTACCTCTACAGTGGATCCTACCTAACTCTGACGGCAGGGGACAAAGGCATTAAATGCCCGTCCGCGTCGCCCAAACAGTGCAGAAAAGCGACCGTTAGGGGCGCCACCGTTCGCCACGATGGCCATCTCGTCATCTCCACTCGCCACCTCGCACCGCTTGGCTGCACAGCTTCTCGCCACGTGCGCCTGGAACGGTCCTGTGGTGACACGTCGACGGATGCGCTGGAGCGTGGGAACAGAGTGGTGGCTTCGCCGCGGCAAGCGCCTTGCCGTGGTCGTTGTCTTGTCGCGCCCGGAAGCTTGTCGCTCGCCGGGCCTTGCCGGGACGCGCGGCGCGTCGCGGCAAGTTCCTTGAAATGCCTTGGTTGGCCTTCCCGGCAAGCTCCTCTTGCCGGGGCCTTGTCCTTCCCGGCAAGCTCCTCTTGCCGGGGCCTTGTCTTCTCAGTTAAAACACTTTGTTCTTGAATGGCTCTGATAGGAACTACGGAGGATCTTGGTGGGCACCCGGCAAGCCTTGCCGCGGGGCGCTGCGACTGCCCGTGCACAAGTTCGGGATACTAAGGTACCCCTACTTTAGTACACCGACAAGATTCATTCTAAGTGGGGGAGGTTTGTCACAGCCTGGTTTTTGCCCTCTTTTATTTGCCTGATTTTAATCTGAGTTGGTTTTGAATTTGGAGTTTGAATCATTCCATTTGGACTTGAGCACTTGGGTATCCCTTGATTTTCACCCAAGTGCCCCCTCTCCTCTTCTAATCCATCATTTCACTCCTGTCCAACCTAATAAAATTGTATGGAATACTTTTCTTAAATGAAAAATATTCATTTTGCCTCTTAAACCCTAGCTAAAACTCTTTGACCTCCAAAGCAACCCTCATTTCTGTTGCCCTAAAAATCCTGAGAAAAATCCCAAATATTCTTTGGACCCTAGGGCACATTTCTGAGCAAAAATATTTCACCACTTTTTGGAGTATTTTTGCCACAGAAAATATTTTCACTTCTGGGCTGAAATGGTAGTTTCTACAGCAACTACCTTTTTACTAGCTCCAATGTAGCTGGTTTTCCCTGTGCTTAGTAAGAGTTAGTAAAACCCCAAAGATCATCCCTTGAAACCCTGTGGTTTGACCACAATAACTGTTCAAAGTTTCTGTCCAGTAACTAAACATCTTCACCATTTCACTTCTACTGCACCTGGAAACAAACCGAGCCGTGGTAATACCTAAAGTTACTAAGGACTACACGCCAGAAATCATGGTTAGTGCATATGTGGCCTGATGTCACGGTCCACGCGGTGACCGCGTTCGTCCGAGGGTGCTGGCATGCCAAACGCGCGCTCTGCGCGTCGCCAGCGCTTCTGTGGCGCGCGTGCTCGCTGCTCGGCCAGCCAGAGCGTGTCCCCCGTGCCACCATCCTCGTCTCCACCTCCTTTACTCCTCCCTGCCGCTCGCTGATGCCGGAGCTCGCCGCAGCGAGCACAGGCACGGTCCGGCCAATGGCACAGTGCCCGCGCACTGTGTTCGTCCCTTTCCTCCTTGCTCCTGTGCTCGTCCGCGTCCGTGCACAGCTCCCGCGTGAACCCCGTCGCCTTCTCCCTCTCTCTCTGGCACCATTCATCGCTGGGCGCCGGCGACAGCTGTCCTCCGGCGGACCTCATCCGCAGCCTCCTGGAGCACCGCACCTCATCACCACTCCCTCCTATAGCCACTAGAAGCCGCAGCCCGACTGGGAAGGCCGTGGGCAGCCGTCCCCGAGCCGAGCTTGTCGGCGATCCCCTCTGGATCGACTCCGCAGCTCCGGCCACTCCCAAGCCGAGGCGACCCCGCCAGGGCCTCCGCCTCTCCTCCGTGAAGCTAACGCGCCAAGACTGAGCCCCTGGAGCCGCCCCTAGCCGCCGTCTTCCTCATCTCCGGCGACCACCGTGTTCTGCCTCTGCTTGCGAGGAAGAATCCGACGCCGTCCAGTCACCGTTTTCCACGCCACGGGTACGGGTAGGTGCGCAAGAGCATTCTCCGTCGATCCCTCCCTCTCATTTTCCTCCAAGCTGCCTCAACGCCGGCGTAAGCTCCGGCGAAGCGCCGCGCCTCTCTGTTTTCTTTCCCCCTCCCTCCGGCATGACTAGCGAGGCCCGCTAGTCAGCCACTCATAACATGCGTGAAGCAGTATGAGTTGTGGTGCCCCAGGAAAATACGCCATCGACGTCACCTCCTCTCTGTTTTTCTTTTTCAAATTTATTTAAATTCCAGTAGCATTCAAACAACCATAACTTTTATTCTACAAGTCCAAATGCAGTGATTCTTTTTGCATTGTGTTCTTTGTAAAAAGATCTAACAGCTCCCAAAAGATGGGACTTTTCCTTGCTGTCTAAATTTTATGGCAATTTTCAGAAGGTTTCTTGATATTTTCAATTGTGGTTTTTGAATATTTTTCAGTGGAACCAGCTTGTCTTGAGGATCACCAGGAGCCATGTGAACCTCATCAGTACTAAGGCAAGCCACACTAACATTTCCATGGTGCCACTACAATATTTATGATTTTCATACTTGAACTTATGAATATTGATGCAATTAAATTAGTTATATAATAAATATATCCTGTTATATGCTTGTTATGTTAAAATGCTTGAACTTCAGTATGTTTGAAGTAAATATTGTTAGTAAGATAATGAGAACTTAGTTGCAAGTGATAGATAAATAATATGGTCATGGAATTTGATGAGTAATTTAAATATTATTTTGCATGAGGTAAAATGATGATAATTGCTAGAAATAGTTCTGGTATAAGTACAGAAAGGTTTTTACGAGTATAGTAGCATGAGTTTATGTTGGCTCCGTGGGAGGGTAGTTGGTGCAGTTTTGCAAGGTTATGTGGTGCATATGTTAAGTGATGCATGGTATGGCAGTATGACACCGGTTATTTTCTTTTCACATTAAATTTGAACCTTATTAATAATTCAACTTGAACATGTTGTTGACCGGGTCGTGGTGCCGCTGAAACGAGTCTTTCCCAGTGCAACCACACTTGCCGGTATGGGATGGCCTTAATGCGTTTCATTGTCGTGCCTCTGGTCGGTACCTCAATTTAGGGAAGGTTATGGGCGTGCTGTACCTTGGCCCGGTAGGCAAGCATAACCTTGTGAGCCCGTTGTTAAGTTCAGTTTGGTACCGGATCCCAGTGTGGATCGTGGCCACGACGGTGGTCGAGGTGTCTGGAGGTAGACACGGGGCCACCCAGGACTAGCCCGGTGGGGTCTGAGTCGGAGGGCCGGGAGAGTGTCATGACAGTGAAATGGTTTCTTCGGAACACTGGTGGTCCACTCGGATGGGAGAGTGAGGCCATGGGTTCCGTAGTGTGGGTACAGTGTACTAACCTCTGCAGAGTGTTTTTGATCTATCGATAGCCGAGTCCATGGATACGGACACGCTCGAAAGTAAGGTACACCATGGGTCAACACTTAATAAATATGCACACTAATTTGCACTAAGGATGACAGTGAGGTTATCATGTTGAGTTGGCCACGAGTTGGTCGGGTTGTGATCGCCGTAAGGATCACGGGCCACGAGTTGGTCGGGTTGTGATCGCCGTAAGGATCCCGGGCCACGAGATGGTCGGGTTGTGATCACCGTAAGGATCACGAGTATGTGTTGGTAATATTATGTTTGTTGGTCACACCGGGTAAGCAAGTCGGGAGAATGAGTATCTGTTGAGCACTGTCACAGCATGTTGGTTATATAGTTGCATTGTTGATTAAATTGGATAAATATCATAATATTGTCTGTCATCTTGTTTATGTTTATTGTGAGCTTGCAAGTACATTCAATGTACTGACCTGGCGTGTCATGCCAGATTTCAGGAAAGTCCCGTTGGAAAGGAGTGTTGTCCGAGTCTAGACCGTGTCCACGTCGGTGTCCTTGTGCTATGGAGTCCCGCTACGACGTTGTTCCGCTGCCGAGTAGTTGTCATGATCGAGGCCCCTTTATGTTCACTAAATAATGTACATATTGTTCAGCTGCACCGTGTGTGCCGCTTGGCCTTGCTAACTGTTGTAATATGAACTATGCTCCGCTAGCATGAATAAAGCGGTTGTTTTCTGTACCATGTTGTTGTGTGTTGCCAGAAGACAAGATCTCTGGGCTGGCAATGCAGGGTAAACCGGTCGCTCTGAGCCGGGGTGCCACAACAATTCACCACTGTATGTCCTAAGTCATTTTCATTTCAATCGGGTAGGGAGTAAGGGTCTCCCTTTTCTTTTCAGAAAAAAAAATCAATTCACAATTTTATTTGTTGCTTTTGAAACATGTTTATCCACCCATCTCACACTTCGTTTCATGTGATATGTATGCTAGACATGTTACTTGTGAGGATATTATATTTTTTAATTTGAGAGGGTTTATCCTCCTTGCGGCTTTCTCTTATTTATTTATTTGATATTCTTTTAGTTGAACATTCAAGGAACTAGCACATATAGTTATGTTTCTCCTAATTAACACCAGTGATGTGGAAGAGTTATGATCATCTCATTGGTGGGAAGGCCCTACCACTTGTTCCCAAATCGTCATCCCATACATTTTCTAGATGCAGGGGTGATATTAAACAACAAGATATCGATAACTCATTGGAAGAGAATCTTCCCTTATTCAAAGAGAAATTTAAGAGTTCAACCTTATTGGAATAAAAACAACAAGCTTCTCTCGACTTGTGGGAAATAAATGCATGAACAATAAATATACAAATTACTCTAGGATCTCTCCAAGCTTACAATCAAGTCCAGGAGATCCAGGTACCTACTTTTATGCTAACTCCTTGATATCCTTTCAAGCAATGGAGATGTCCATGAAGCGCGCTCCTAATCCTTCCAACATCGTTTGTTGCTCATCAACGACCCTGCTCAAGAACTCAAGCTGTGTAGTATTCTGATTCACAGTGTCAATCATGAGACCACTCTTATGGAAGGGACCATTGACACTAGCTTATAGGTCCGTGCTCATCAACCAATAAGCATCAATCCCTTAACCAACATTATGCACACAAGCTTTGGAGACTTGCTCAAGATCCTTGACCTTTTCCTTTATCTCCTCTAGGGAGGGCGGCTCTTTTCCTCACTAGTTCTGTGGCAGCTAAAGAGGAAATAGAGGAATATATCCTGGGATATTTAATTGGTATGGATTTGGGGGACACTCATCTAGAGTGGATTCACCATCTCCCTCTTCTTCCGGTCTCTCCTCTTTGATGTCAATTGTCTTCTCCTTGCTACTTTCACCTCCGGACGCAGTTCTTCCCAGAGGATCATCTTCCTTAGGTCCTCCCATCCAGAAGGAACCACCTCTTCCAGGTTACAGAAGGGGATGTGATGAGTCCATATTATGGGACTTTTTCACCGTTATTTTTGCGCCTACTAGGTAGGCTTTGTGGAATTTTACCGTGTTCGCGCACTTCTTTTTGTTGATAATCCCTCAGGTGGAGATTTTTGGAGCCATATTCATTTATTGGAGAAAATCCCTAAAAATGGCAATAGATCACATATTAAAATTGAAACAATTTCCATAAAAGAATCAAGCAAGAGGGCTGAAGAAACCGCCGTCGTCGCGCCTCCAGAGTGAACGACGACGTTCCATGCAATCGCGCGTGCTCGCATGAATGGTCATTTGGCAGGTCGCTGCCCCTGGGAGATCAACTATTTCCACCCCGTCAAAGTGTATCAGAGATTAGACATACAACACTAGTCCATCTTATTGACTAATACACTTCAGCTTCACGCCGTTCGGCCTCTTTCTGTACAGAGTGTTGTCCACAAACTGGTACATACTCGATTGGCGGGCCACTTTCTTAGATTCCTCTGGGTCATCAGGAAGTTCCCCACTTTGCAAGAATCAAACTATGTGTTGTGCCGATGCCGGAGCCTGAGGCTCGACGACAAGGACTAAAGGCATCTCTTCGACCGTGGGGGTGCTTGTCTTGACAGCAAGAACTTGGGATTCTGCTAGAGAACACAAGCCGCCAGCTGGCGCGGGGTATCCCCCGACAACCTTCTCACCGGCGGCTTCAAGGAGCTCTACCAAGAAATGTTTGCCAGTGTTGAGTTTTCTTCTTTTCCTGGTCAAGGCTGATGGAGAAACTGTTGCCTGAGTGAGGTGGAGTACAAAAGTTCCTGGTTCCACATGAAGCTTTTGCATGGCGCACTTCGACAACTGATCAGCGATGCTGTTTTCCACATGAGGCACGTGCTCTGTTTGCATCCCGTCGAAGTGTTCCTCCAGCTTCCTCACTTCTTCCACGTACGCTTGCATTAATGGGCTCTAATAATCCTTACTCACCTGCTTCACAATGAGCTGGGAGACCGCGTATGATCAACTTGTTTATTCCCAATTCCATGGCGATTCTGAGCCCGACAAGGAGTCCTTCATATTGTGCTATGTTGTTGGTGGCATCTTCCCTAGGAAAATGCATTTGGATGACGTACTTGACATGTTCTCCGGTGGGTATAATGAGTAACACTCCCGCGCCAGCACCTTGGAGCGAGAAAGCACCGTCAAAGTACATGAACCGTTCCTTGGGGGCCTCCTTGCCGGGGAGGGCAATTTCCATAATCTCTTCATCAGGCGTCAGTGTCCATTCTTGTATGAACTCTGCCA
Source organism: Triticum timopheevii (assembly GCA_963921465.1). NCBI lineage: Eukaryota > Viridiplantae > Streptophyta > Magnoliopsida > Poales > Poaceae > Triticum > Triticum timopheevii. Next base: position 92,276,347 of record OY997268.1, on the reverse strand, counting down.
GTGCTCTACTTTGGATAGTTGCCGTGCTAACGAACTTTAAAGCAAAACTTGGTAGCTCCAGAGCCCATTCTACTATCCTGCCAGTGGCTTCGGGGTTCCTCAATATTCGCTGCAGCGGAAGGTGGGTCACAACTGTGATCTCATGAGCTTGAAAGTAATGGCGCAACTTCCTCAAGGCCATAAGGAGGCCGAAGATCAACTTTTGGACCCCAAAATACCTTGATCTACCTCCCTGCAAGAGAGAGCTGACAAAGTAGACTGGTCACTGCACAATCTTATTTCTTGCCATCCCCCTTCCCTTGTCAGCACTAATCTGTGCTTCCCTTCATCATTGCAGCCAAGCCTTGCTGGGGATAAAGTTGGTTCTTCCACTACAAAAAAAAGACACATCCGTGACATTTAGGACCGAACAAAAAAATTCTATCATGGTTATGACACTTCGATGATGATAATTTTGACAAAAACATGTATCATCATAGATGTGGTGGGATCCTACTTCTATGACAAAAAATCATGACAGAAAGTGGGCTTTTCGTCCTGGGCATGACCGTGGGCGCACCTGCATGACATTCTTTGGGCCGTCCATGACATAAAAAATCATGGTAGAAGTGAGGGCGAGGAAATTTTCGCGGAGTTCCCGGTTACGGTGGGTGGTCGGGCCAAGCAATGCTGTGTGGTTTGCACATTTCTCTCTCGTACGCACGCATGGTTTGAGCCGTGTTCGCTATAACTGAACCCGAGCGAGGCGTGAACCTGAGCGATCGCACTCCTACATACTAAAGCCGATCGATCGTCGATCCCTTCACTGCTAACTGAACCCGACCGACTCCGCTGCTAACTGAACCCGACAGATCGCGCTGCTGCTGCTTACTAAAGCCGATCGAACCCCCGTGCGGGACGTAGCTAGCCGGTTGGGTTGCCTCTAGATGAACAATGCCCATTGGTGCCATGCGCGCGATACGTAGAATGAGTCGAGACGTGGTGAGTTGAGCCGGTTGGGTTGGGTGTGGATGAACAGTTCCCGGTGGGGGTTGGATGAACAGGACCCCGACCGTGTGTAGACGGCTGGCGCTGGATGAACAGGACCCCGTGGTAGTACGCGATTGCCGCTGGATGAACAGAACCCCGTGGTAGTACGCGGTTGAGCTGGATGAACAGGACCCCGAGGAGGCTGCCACACACGCCCAACCGGTTGGGGTGATATGAACAGGACCCCGTGGATCTGGATGAACAATAGCCCGTGGATGAACAGTGACTGGTGGAGGCTGGAGGAAGTCGATGATGGATGAATAGTAGCCCATGGAGTCCCGTTTTGCGGTACTCCACACTCCCCTCCGATGAACAGGACCCTGTATCGATCGTAGGTGGCTGTAGAGAAGTCCGTTTGGTCCATTTTGCAGGATGCGAGACCCCGAGTAGATGAACATGACTTCGTTTCGACCGTAGGTGGTTGGAGAGAAGTCTGTTTCATCTGTTTTGCAGTACGCCAGACCCTTCCCGATGAACAAGACCCCGTTTCGACCATAGGAGATCGAAGAGAACTCCGTTTCCTCCATTTTGCGGGATGCGAGACCCCAAGTCGATGAACAGGACCCTGGTAGGGCTATTCCATCCAAGTCGGTTGGCTCCCGATGAACATGACGCATTCCCACCCAGTCACTTGCCTCCCAATGAACACGACGCGGTTTCCTCCATTCTGACATAGCCAGTTAGCTACCGATGAACAGGACGCCATCGCTGCACGTGTTCGAGGCCCCGCCCATATGTACATACATAGCCGTGCTACTTCTTGAGCGTGCGTTGTTTTTTCCCTTGAAGAGGAAAGGGTGATGCAACAAAGTAGAGACAAGTATTTCCCTCAGTTTTAGAACCAAGGTATCAATCCAGTAGGAGGTACACACAAGTCTCCAATCTATGCACCTGCACAAACAATCAAACACTTGCACCCACTACGATAAAGGCATTTTCAATCCCTTCACGGTCACTTGCAAGGATGAGATCTGATAGAGATAGACATAAAAGAGTACTAAAACGTAAAATAAAGTAAAAATAAATAAATTGCAGCAAGGTACTTTTGGGTTATAGATCTGAAAATATATGATGGAAAATAGACCCGGGGGCCATATGTTTTAGTAGAGGCTTCTGTCTTGAAAGAAAATAATACGGTGGGTGAACGAACTACCGTCGAGCAATTGATATAAAGTGCAAAGTTATGACGATATCCAAGGCAATGATCATGAATATAGGCATCACGTCCGTGTCAAGTAGACCGACTCCTGCCTGCATCTACTATTATTACTCCACACATCGACCGCTATCCAGCATGCATCTAGAGTATTAAATTCATAAGAACGAAGTAATGCCTTAAGTAAGATGACATGATGTAGAGGGATAAACTCAAGCAATATGATGAAACCGCCATATTTTTACCCTTGATGGCAACTATACAAAACGTGCCTCGCTACCCCTACTATGTCACTGGGTGAGGGCACCGCAAGATTGAACCCAAAACTAAGTACCTCTCCCATTGCAAGAAGAACCAATCTAATTGGCCAAACCAAACCAATAATTCGAAGAGAAATACAAAGATATTTGATCATGCATAAAAGAATTCATAAAAGACTCAAATAATATTCATAGATAATCTGGTCATAAATCCAGAATTCATCGGATCTCGAAAAACACACCGCAAAAGAATATTACATCGGAAATAACTCCACGAACATCAAGGAGAACATGGTGTTGAAGATCATAGAGAGGGGAGAAGCCATCTAGCTACTAGCTATGGACCCGTAGGTCTATTGTAAACTACTCACGCTTCATCAAAAGGGTAATAGAGTTGATGTAGATGCCCTCCGTGATTGAATCCCCCTCCGATAGGGTGCCGGAAAAAGGCCCCAAGATGGGATCTCACGGGAACAGAGGCTTGCGGCTGCTGAAAAGTATTTTGGTGGACGCTTCTGGTGGTTTGGGAATATTTTAGGATTCATAGATCTGAGATTGAGGTTGGTGGACTCCCAAGGGGCCCACAAGCCAGGGGCGCCCCCCTAGGGCGTGCCCTGAGGGCTTGTGGTGCCCTCGAGACTCTTCTGGCCCCCTCTCCTAGCTCCATGGATGTCTTCTAGTCCAAGAAAAATCATCGCGAAAGTTCAATTCCGTTTGGACTCCGTTTGATATTCTTTTTTGTAAAACTCAAAAACAAGGAAAACACAAAAACTAGCACTGGGCTGTAGGTTAATAGGTTAGTCCCAAAAATAATATAAAATAGCATATTGAAGTATATAAAACATCCAAAATAGATAATATAATAGCATGGAACAATAAAAAAATTATAGATACATTGGAGACGTATTAAGCCGTATTTACTTTCTTGCAGCCTGGCTGTACGTACGTGTACATGATTTAGACAGGACTGCCTCAATGTCTACGTCACATGTGTCGCTCCTTGCTCATCCACGATTCATCCTTGCAGAGAGACCAATCGACCATTATGTACATACACGTTCGCGACCAGAGAGACAACCCTACATACGATTCGACCGGGTGGGTCCCAGCTGTCAGGGAAGATAAGGAGGCACTTTCTTGCGTGCGAAGATATAGCTGATGGGTCCCATCTGTCAGGGGGAGAAATCTTTTTTTTGCCCATAATATGGAAGCACTTCCTTGCATGCAAAGATGTAGCTGGTGGGTCCCAGCTGTTAGGGGGGAGAAAATATTATTTTTCAGCATGAAAATGATTGAGTTGCATGCATGCGCCCATGGGCGTGGTGCGTCCCCACTGTCAGCCTCTCCACGTACAGTCATCTTCCAATGACTCTCGTTTGTTGACCATGTTGGCCACACCGTGCCGAGCGCACCAAGGTCAGTGGACGACGGCGAGGCCCCAGACTGGAATGCCCCGGAGATGGGGCAGATGCGGCAGTGGAGTCGCAGACAGAGAGGAGCGGGAAACTTGACTGGTTTGGGTGCGGGGTGGACCTACACTCGATAGAGAATAACAGGAGGTGCGGAGGAGTGGAGGGATGGCCTAGCCATCGGTGGGGTAGTGTTTCACTGCGAGGCGCACAAAACAGCACCGCTGGATGCTAGAGGCTGGAGTAGGCGGTCCCGGTAGCGCTGGAGGAAGAAGACGAGACTGTGAAGACGAATGTAGGTCGTTGGATGTAAATCAAACACCTTGCTTAGGCTTCGACCTTTGTATTTTTTTGCGGAAGTGCTTAGGCTTCGACCTGCCGGCCCACATGTCAACCAGTCCATTTGGTGGGCTGGGTGAAACAATGATGTAGCATCTATGCAGCCCATTTATATATTTTGTTAGAATTTAAGAGCCCAATTGCATTTTGTCGAAATCCACGGACTTGCTGGGCTGGGTGAAAATATCATGTTGGGCTGGACGGAGAAATGTTATAAAAACATAAACACATGATTGCATGTCTATTACTGCATTGGTCAGTAAAACCTTTGCAAACTTATGTATGCAATCAACATGAGTTAACTTGCCAAGTTATGTATAAACAATTATTATTATTATTTTGTAAGAACTTTCGATTTACAAAATAAAATATTATTTTAATTTGATGAGTTAATAGGACATGTGGTATTATTATTTTTTAGGCTAGACGTGAGACAGTTGAGTTGGTTCTAGGAAAAAGTACTAGGAGAAAACTCAAATTACATCGAAAAAGGAATTGGGAGAAAATTCAGATATAGGATTAATAAATACGAAAAATAAAGGAAGTGGGAAGTTCTATACAATGGTTGTACGAATGACAGGTTTAACGGAACCTTATGTTGTTTCTGTTATATATATGTAATAAAATAAGATATAAATATAAATATATATATACTGTTATAGAAGGTAAAACATAGGTTTACTTTTGCATTCTTATAAAAAATAGAACTAAGCTGTGCGTTGTCTTGAAAAAACAAACATAACTTGACTTGCTGATGCTATAGACAAGCTAGGATGGGAGGCCCTGAGGCCGCTTGATACCTATTGGACCACCCAAAAAAGTTGAAACTGGTTGGATAAACTGTGTCTGCATGTCGTGGGCTGTGCTTGTTAAACAACAAAACCTAGGCCATGTACCTGGTGGGCCCGGGACTATCAGCCTCTCGATGAATAGTCGTCTCCCGATTCCTCTCATTTTTTTGACCATGTTGGGAACGACAGACGGTGGCGCCAAGGCGAGAGCACCAAGGCAGAGGACGACGTCGAAACGTTGGACCAGAATGAACCATAGCTGGGGAAGACGCAGGCGGAGGGGAGTACGAGGGTTGACTTGTTCGGGTGCAGGGCGGGTTAATGGAGCTGCCACTACCGGAGAATGTGTGGGAGTAGAGGGATGGCCTGGCCAGTGCCATAGGCTAGGATGGGTCACCGAGGCGTGCGCGGCAGCGCCGCCAGTGATACGTCTACAATGTATCTATAATTTTTGATTGTTCCATGCTATTATATTATCCATCTTGGATGTTTTATATGCATTTATATGCTAGTTTTGGGACTAACATATTAACCTAGAGCCCAGTCCAGTTTCTGTTTTTTTCCTTGTTTTTGAGTTTTATAGAAAAGGAGTACCAAATGTAGTCCAATTGAGCTGGAAATTCATGGAGATTGTTTTTTGACCAGAAGAAGCCCACGGAGCATCACGGATGGACCAGAAGAGTCCCGAGGCTACCACAATGGGGGAGGGCACGCCCTACCCCCCTGGGGGTGCCCCCTACCTTGTGGCTACCTTGTGGACCCCCTGACTTGTTCCCGATGCGAACACCTCTTATATATCCCCAAACTCCCAGAACAGAACAAAGACCGGGAGTTCCGCCGCCGCAAGACTCTGTAGCCACCAAAAATCAATCGGGACCCTGTTTCGGCAGCCTGCCGGAGGGGGGATCCATCACCAGTGGCCATCTTCATCATCCCGACGCTCTCCATGACGAGGAGGGAGTAGTTCACCCTCGGGGCTGAGGGTATGTACCAGTAGCTATCTGTTTGATCTCTATCTCTCGTGTTCTTGATTTGGCACGATCTTGATGTACCGTGAGCTTTGCTATTATAGTTGGATCATATGATGTTTCTCCCCCTCTATCTCTTGTAATGGACGAGTTTTCCCTTCGAAATTATCTTATTGGATTGAGTCTTTAAGCATTTGAGAACACTTGATGTATGTCTTGCATGTGCTTATCTGTGGTGACAATGGGATATTCACGTGATCTGCTTAATGTAGTTTTTGGTGATCAACTTGCCGGTTTAGTGACCTTGTGAACTTATGCATAGGGGTTGGCACACGTTTTCATCTTGACTCTCCGGTAGAAACTTTGGGGACTCTATGAAGTTCTTTGTGTTGGTTTGAATAGATGAATCTGAGATTGTCTGATGCATGTCGTATAATTAAATCCGCGGATACTTGAGGTAACATTGGAGTATCTAGGTGACATTAGGGTTTTGGTTGATGTGTGTCTTAAGTGTTATTTTACTACGAACTCTAGGGCTGTTTTGTGACACTTATAGGAATAGCCCAATGGATTGATCGGAAAGAATAACTTTGAGGTGGTTTCGTACCCTACCATAATCTCTTCGTTTGTTCTCTGCTATTAGTGACTTTGGAGTGACTCTTTGTTGCACGTTGAGGAATTGTTATATGATCTAATTATGTTCATTGTTGAGAGAACTTGCACTAGTAAAAGTCTGAACCCTAGGCCTTGTTTCCAAGCATTGCAATACCGTTTCGCTCACTTTTATCGCTTGCTACCTTGCTGTTTTTATATTTTCATATTACAAAAACCTATATCTACCATCCATATTGCGCTTGTCTCACCGTATCTTCGCCGAACTAGTGCACCTATACAATTTACCATTGTATTGGGTGTGTTGGGGACACAAGAGACTCTTTGTCATTTGGTTGCAGGGTTGTTTGAGAGAGACCATCTTCATCCTATGCCTCCCACGGATTGGTAAACCTTAGGTCATCCACTTGAAGGAAATTTGCTACTGTCCTACAAACCTCTGCACTTGGAGGCCCAACAACGTCTACAAGAAGAAGGTTGCATAGTAGACATCAAGCTCTTTTCTGGCTCCGTTACCGGGGAGGTTAGTGCTTGAAGGTATATCTTTAGATCTTGCAATTGAATCTTTTAGTTTCTTGTTTTATCACTAGTTTAGTCTATAAAATAAAACTATAAAAAATGGAATGAGGTTGCCTCATATGCTTCATCTTTTTAATGTCTTTCATGAAAATGATGGAAAGTGAAATTGTGCCAAGTGTTAGAAGAAGAATGATTAAAATGTTTGGCACTAAATCTTTGAATGATGAGCATTATTGCAATGTTGTTAGTATGAATTCGTTGAATATCCATGATGCTAATGATATGCAAAGCCACAAGCTTGGGGATGCTATGTTTGATGAAGATGATATTTTTTTTCATGTTTTGATGAGCAAATTTATTAAGATAAAAGCATGCCTCCTATCTATGATGATTATATTGATGAAAGTGGGTTTGGAAGATTGTCAACTTTAGGAAGTAATGATCCCACTATTTTGGAGGGTGTTAAATCTTATTGTGATAACTATGAAAGTAGATTTGGAGAGGTCATGACTTTATTTAGTGATGAATCCACTATTTCGAAAGAGGTTCCAATTGATCATGAGAACAAAGTTGCTATCTGTGATGATTATTGTGATGACATGTATGCTATGAAGAATAATGATAACCATGAAACTTGTCATCTTAATTTTAAATTGGATTATGCCTCACTTGACAGTTATTTTGTTGAGTTTGCTCCCACTACTATTCATGAGAAGAAATTTGTTTATGTGGAGAGTAGCAAGATAAATATGCTTGTAGATCATGAAAAGAATGGTTTATGTGATAGTTATATTGTTGAATTCACTCATGATGTTACTAAAAATTATTATGAGGGACGAATAAATGCTTGTAGGAATTGCAATAATATCAAGTTTCCTCTCTATGTGTTGAAAATCTTGAAGTTATGCTTGTTTTGCCTTCCTATGCTTGTTGATTCTTGTTCCCATAAGTTGTTTGCTCACAAAATCCCTAGGCATAGGAAGTGGGTTAGACTTAAATTTGCTAGTCATATTCTTCATGATGCTCTCTATGTGTTTCAATTCTTATCTTTTATACGAGCATCATTGAAATAATCATGCCTAGCTAAAAGGCATTAAAGAAAAGCGCTTGTTGGGAGACAACCCAATATTTACACTTACTATTTTTGTGTGTTCACATGATTATGCTACTGTAGTAATCATGTTTTATAGCTTTTGTTTCAATAAAGTGCCAAGTAAGACCTTTGGGATGGCTGACGGTAATAGTTAATTTGATCTTGCTGAAAAACAAAAACTTTTGCGCTCACGAAATCAATTTTCATAATTCACAGAAGCATGCTTTTAAGTTGATTCCTTTTTGAATAATATTAACAAACAAATTGCTTCAGGCTTCCTAATTTCTCAGGATTTTTGGAGTTACAGAAGTATTTGAGAGTTACATATTACTAAAGACTGTTTTGTTTTTGATAGATTATGGTTTCTATGTGTTGTTTGCTTATTTTGATGAATCCATGAGTAGTATCGGAGTGTATGAACCTTGGAAAAGTTGGAATACAGTAAATATAACACCAATATGAATTTAGAATGAGTTCACAATAGTATTTAAGTGGTGATTTTATTTTCTTATGCTAACGGAGCTTACGAGTTTTCTATTAAGTTTTGTGTTGTGAAGTTTTCAAGTTTTGGTTAAAGATTTGATGGACTATGGAATAAGGAGTGGCAAGAGCCTAAGCTTGGGGGTGCCCAAGGCACCCCAAGGTAATATTCAAGGACAACCAAGAGCCTAAGCTTGGGGATGCCCGGGATGGCATCCCCTCTTTCGTCTTCGTTCATTGGTAACTTTACTTGGAGCTATATTTTTATTCACCACATGATATGTGTTTTTCTTGGAGCGTCATTTTGTTTTATTTTGTTTTGCTTGCTGTTTGAATAATATCCTAGGATCTGAAATTCTTAAATGTTAGAGAGTCTTCTCATAGTTACATAATTATTCAACTACTAATTGATCTTCACTTATATCTTTTAGAGTAGTTTGTCATTTGCTCTAGTGCTTCACTTATATCTTTTTAAAGGACGGTGGTGGTTTTATTTTGAAGAAATTGATGAACTCTCATGCTTCACTTATATTATTTTGAGAGTCTTAAAACAACATGGTAATTTGCTTTGGTTATGAATTTAATCCTAATATGATGGTCATCCAAGAGGGATATAATAAAAACTTTCATATAAAGTGCATTGAATACTATGAGAAGTTTGATTCCTTATGATTGTCTTGAGATATGAAGATGATGATATTAGAGTCATGCTAGAGGAGTAATTGTGAATTTGAGAAATACTTGTGTTGAGGCTTGTGACTCCCGTAGCTTGCACGTATGGTGAACCGTTATGTAACGAAGTTGGAGCATGAGGTATTTGTTGATTGTCATCCTTTGTGTGGAGGTCGGGATCGCCCGATGGTTAACTCCTACCAACCCTTCCCCTAGGAGCATGCACGTAGTGCTTGGTTTTGATGACTAATAGATTTTTGCAATAAGTATGTGAGTTCTTTATGACTAATGTTGACTCCATGGATTATACGCACTCTCACCCTTCCACCATTGCTAGCCCCTATAGTGCCGCGCAACTCTCGCCGGTACCGTACACCCACCATACACCTTCCTCAAAACAGCCACCATACCTACCTATTATGGCATTTCAATAGCCATTCTGAGATATATTGCGATGCAACTTTCCACCGTTCCGTTTATTATGACACGTTTCGTCATTGTCATATTGCTTTGCATGATCATTTAGTTGACATCATATTTGTGGCAAAGCCACCATTCATAATTCTTTCATACATGTCACTCTTGATTCATTGCACATCCCGGTACGTCGTCGGAGGCATTCATATAGAGTCATATTTTGTTCTAAGTATCGAGTTGTAATTCTTAAGTTGTAAGTAAATAAAAGTGTGATGATCTCCATTATTAGAGCATTGTACCAGTGAGGAAAGGATGATGGAGACTATGATCCCCCCACAAGTCGGGATGAGACTCCGGACAAAAAATAAGGAGTCCAAAAAAAAGAGAAGGTCCAAAAAAGAGGGATAAAGAGATATGGGACAATGCTACTATCCTTTTACCACACTTGTGCTTCAAAGTAGCACCATGATCCTCATGATAGAGAGTCTCCTATGATATCACTTTCATATACTAGTGGGAATTTTTCATTATAGAACTTGGCTTGTATATTCCAACGATAGGCTTCCTCAAATGCCCTAGGTCTTCATGAGCAAGTAAGTTGGATGCACACCCACTTAGTTTCTTTTTGATCTTTCATACACTTCTAGCTCTAGTGCATCCGTTGCATGGTAATCCCTACTCACTCACATTGATATCTATTGATGGGCATATCCATAGCCCATTGATACCCCTAGTTGATGTGAGACTATCTCCCTCTTTTTGTCTTCTCCACAACCACCATTCTATTCTACCTATAGTGCTATGTCCATGGCTCACGCTCATGTATTGTGTGAAAGTTGAAAAAGTTTGATAATACTAAAGTATGAAACAATTGCTTGGCTTGTCATCGGGGTTGTGCATGATTTGAATATTTTGTGTGATGAAGATGGAGCATAGTCAGACTATATGATTTTGTAGGGATAACTTTCTTTGGCCATGTTATTTTGAGAAGACATAATTTCCTTGTTAGTATGATTGAAGTATTATCTTTTTTATGTCAATATTAAACTTTTGTTCTGAATCTGAATATTCTTGCCACAATAGAGAACATTACATTGATAAATATGTTAGGTAGCATTCCACATCTAAAATTCTATTTTTGTCATTTATCGACTCGAGGACAAGCATGAAATATTCTTGGGGATGCTTTGTACGTCTCCAACATATCTATAATTTTTTATTGCTGCATGCTATTATATTATCCATCTTGGAGGTTTTATATGCATTTACATGCTATTTTATATGATTTTTGGGACTAACCTATTAACCTAGAGCCCCGTGCCAGTTTTTGTTTTTTTTCTTGTTTTTGAGTTCTACAGAAAAGGAATACCAAACAGAGTCCAATTGACCTGAAAATTTCCGGAGATTGTTTTTGGACCAGAAGAAGCCCACAGAGCATCGGAGATGGACCAGAAGAGTCCCGAGGCCACCACAAGGGTGGATGACGCGCCCTACCCCCTGGGCACTGATGACCCACAAGTATAGGGGATCTATCGTAGTCCTTTCAATAAGTAAGAGTGTCGAACCCAACGAGGAGCAGAAGGAAATGATAAGCGGTTTTCAGCAAGGTATTCTCTGCAAGTACTGAAATAAGTGATAACAGATAGTTTTGTGATAAGATAAATTGTAACGAGCAACAAGTAACAAAAGTAAATAAAGTGCAGGAAGGTGGCCCAATCCTTTTTGTAGCAAAGGACAAGCCTGGACAAACTCTTATAATAGGAAAAGCGCTCCCGAGGACACATGGGAATATCGTCAAGCTAGTTTTCATCACGCTCATATGATTCGCATTCGGTACTTTGATAATTTGATATGTGGGTGGACCGTTGCTTGGGTACTGCCCTTACTTGGTCAAGCATCCCACTTATGCTTAACCTCTATTGCAAGCATCCACAACTACAACAAAAGTATTAAGGTGAACCTAACCATAGCATGAAACATGTGGATCCAAATCAACCCCTTACGAAGCAACGCATAAACTAGGGTTTAAGCTTCTATCACTCTAGGAACCCATCATCTACTTATTACTTCCCAATGCCTTCCTCTAGGCCCAAATAATGGTGAAGTGTTATGTAGTCGACGTTCACATAACACCACTAGAGGTTAGACAACATACATCTTATCAAAATATCGAACGAATACCAAATTCACATGACTACTAATAGCAAGACTTCTCCCTTGTCCTCAGGAACAAACGTAACTACTCACAAAGCATATTCATGTTCATAATCAGAGGGGATATAAGGTGCATAAAGGATCTGAACATATGATCTTCCACCAAATAAACCAACTAGCATCAACTACAAGGAGTAATCAACACTACTAGCAACCTACTAGCACCAATCCCGGACTTGGAGACAAGAATTGGATAAAAGAGATGAACTAGGGTTTGGAGATGAGATGGTGCTGGTGAAGATGTTGATGGAGATTGCCCTCTCCCGATGAGAGGAGCGTTGGTGATGACGATGGTGATGATTTCCCCCTCCTGGAGGGAAGTGTCCCCGTCAAAACAGCTCTGCCGGAGCCCTAGATTTGTTCTGCCAAGGTTCCGCCTCGTGGCGGCGGAGTCTCGTCCTGAAAGGTTGCTTCTGGTTTTTTTCTCATCGAAAGACTTCATATAGGAGAAGATGGGCATCAGAGAGCCACCAGGGGGCCCACGAGGTAGGGGGGCACGCCCAGGGGGGAGGGGCGTGCCCCCCACCCTCGTGAGCAGGGTGTGGCCCCCCTGGCCTTCATCTTTGGCGATGATTTTTCTTTATTTATTTTAAGATATTACGTGGAGTTTCAGGACTTTTGGAGTTGCGCAGAATAGGTCACCAATATTTGCTCCTTTTCCAGCCAGAATTCCAGTTGCCGGCATTCCCCCTCTTCATGGTTAACCTTGTAAGATAAGAGAGAATAGCCATAAGTATTGTGACATATCGTGAAATAACAGCCCATAATGCGATAAATATCGTATAAAAGCATGATGCAAAATGGACGTATCAACCCCCCCCCCCAAGCTTAGACCTCGCTTGTCCTCAAGCGAAAAGCCGATAACAATAAATATGTCCTCATGTTTAGAAGTAGAGGCGTCGATAAAAATAAAATACGGACATGAAGGCATCATGATTATTTTCATAACAACAACATATATAAATTTTGTCATAAGATTACTCATGTTCAAGTGATAATCTTTTCACAAAGCCAAAGTATGAATCAGAAACCTTATTGAGCACCAACAAATTATACCCTCAGTCATTGAAGTGATTGCAATTTATCATAACTTCGGAAAGAGTCTATGTCAGAGGTTAAAAGCAAGTCCACACACTCAACTATCACTTAGTCCTTGATAATCGCTAACACTCACGCGATACTTGTGGTTACGGAGTTTTAATCGGACTCAGAGAAAGATAGGGGCTTGTAGTTTTGCCCCACAACCTTTTACCTCAAGGGAAATGTCAACAATAATAATTCATGCTCCCCCACATCCAATTAGATATATATATATATATATATATATATATATATATATATATATATATATATATATATCATGTTCTTTCCAACATGCTGAGCTTGCCAAAGGATAAAGTGAAAAAGGAAAGGTGAAGATCACCGTGACTCTTGCATAAAGTAGAGGATAACAATAAAAGATAGGCCCTTCGCAGAGGGAAGCAGAGGTTGCCATGCGCTTTTATGGTTGGATGCACAAAATCTTAATGCAAAAGAACGTCACTTTACATTGCCCCTTCCTTGTGAACCTTTATTATGCAGTCCGTCGCTTTTATTGCATCCACAACAAGTTCGTGCAAAGTTTATTTTCTCCGCACTAATAAGTCATGCATATTTAGAGAGCAATTTTTATTGCTTACACCAATGACAACTTACTTGAAGGATCTTACTCAATCCATAGGTAGATATGGTGGACTCTCATGGCTAAACTGGTTTAAGGGTATTTGAAAGCACAAGTAGTATTTCTACTTAGTGCTGAGAATTTGGCTAGCATGAGGGGGAAAGGCAAGCTCAACACGGTAGAGGAACCATGACAATATACCTTATCTCAGATGTAAGAAAACATAACTCATTATGTTGTCTTCCTTATCCAACATCAACTCTTTAGCATGTCATATTTTAATGAGTGCTCCCAATCATAAAATATGTCAATGATAATATATCTATATGTGAAACCTCTATCCCTTTATTACTTCCTATTAATTGCAACGATGACCAAAGCTATATTTGCCAACTCCCAACAACTTTTAATCATCATACTCTTTCTATGTGTAGTCATTACTTTCACTAAGATCAATACGAACTCTTTGATTCTTTTTATTCTTTTCTTTATTCACCCAAGATCATGGCAAAGTAGTCAAGTCCTTGACTCAACACTAATCTTTATTCTATATAGCTCACGGACTCGATTGCATAGGGGGATCATAAAGCAAAACTCAAAACTAGATCATGCCATGACTTTATTTTACTAAATCAAGATACTACTAATAGGATTGAAATAAGAAAAATGGTAAAGATAGGAGTTGTGATGGTGATACGATACCGGGGCACCTCCCCCAAGCTTGGCAGTTGCCAAGGGGAGTGCCCATACCCATGTGATTATATCTCCTTCTTTGTTGTTGGCGGTGGAGGTGTTGTTGATGATGAAAGCTTGCCGTCCATCTTCCATGGCATAGGCTCACCCTCATAGAAGGATGATCGAGTCTCCGGAATCCTCAAATCTGCAACGGAAATAGTTCGAAACGAAAACAGAGGATATTTGCGTGATACGGTCATCAAAACCTTCGGGAGAATATATAATGAATTTTTATCGACCAAGATACGTATCGTGCAAGAAAACGGAGTCCGGAGGGCACACGAGGTGCTCACAAGGTAGGGTGGCGCGCCCAGGGGGGAGGGGCGCGCCCCCCACCCTCGTGGAGGCCTCGTGTCCTCCCCAGACTGCTACTTATTTTTCTATTTTTCTAAATATCCCAAAATAGAGAAATATTTCTTTAAAAATTGTTTTGGGGTCGGTTTACTTACCGTACCACATACCTATTCCTTTTTGGAGTTTGGAATGTTCTGGAAAGTGTCCCTTATGTATTCCTCCGGGGTTACGGTTTCAATAATATTGGTTGCAACATTTATGGGATTACCTGAGATATAATGTTTGATTCTTTGACCGTTTACCACCTTCGGATTTGTGCCTGCGAAGTTGTTGATTTTTATGGCACCAGAACGATAGACCTCCTCGATAACATAAGGACCTTCCCATTTGGAGAGAAGTTTTCCTGCAAAAAATCTTAAACGAGAGTTGTATTGTAATACATAATCACCTACATTAAACTCACGCTTTTGTATCCTTTTATCATGCCACCTTTTAACTTTTTCTTTAAATAGCTTGGCATTTTCATAAGCTTGGGTTCTCCATTCATCAAGTGAGCTAATATCAAACAACCTCTTCTCACCGGCAAGTTTGAAGTCATAATTGAGCTCTTTGATAGCCCAATATGCCTTATGTTCTAATTCAAGAGGTAAATGACATGCTTTTCCATAAGCTATTTTATACGGAGACATACCCATAGGATTTTTGTACGCAGTTCTATAGGCCCATAATGCATCATTCAGTTTTTTGGACCAATTCTTTCTAGACCTCTTGACAGTCTTTTGCAAAATTAATTTGAGCTCTCTATTGCTCAACTCTACCTGACCACTAGACTGCGGGTGATAAGGAGATGCAATTCTATGATTAACATCGTATTGAGCAAGCATCTTACGGAAAGCACCATGAATAAAGTGTGAACCACCGTCAGTCATTAAGTATCTCGGGACTCCAAACCTTGGAAAAATAACTTCCTTAAGCATTTTAATAGAAGTGTTATGATCGGCACTACTAGTTGGAATAGCTTCTACCCACTTAGTAACGTAATCAACAACAACTAAAATATGTGTATAACCATTAGAGGCAGGAAAAGGTCCCATATAATCAAAGCCCCAAACATCAAATGGCTCAATAACAAGTGAATAATTCATAGGCATTTCTTGACGTCTACTGATATTACCAATTCTTTGACACTCATCGCAAGATAAAACAAACTTACGGGCATCCTTGAAGAGAGTAGGCCAATAAAAACCGGATTGCAATACCTTATGTGCAGTTCTATCTCCAGCGTGGTGTCCTCCATAGGCTTCGGAGTGACACTTGCATAGGATCTGTTCCTGTTCATGCTCAGGTACACAACGTCTAATAACACCATCTACTCCTTCTTTATAAAGATGTGGGTCATCCCAAAAGTAATGTCGCAAGTCATTGAAAAACTTTTTCTTTTGTTGGTATGTGAAGCTAGGTGGTATAAATTTAGCAACAATATAATTAGCATAATCAGTAGACCATGGAGTGCTACGAGAAGTACTTATGACATTTAATTGCTCATCAGGAAAGCTATCATCAATAGGTAGTGGGTCATCAAGAACATTCTCTAGCCTAGACAAGTTGTCTGCAACGGGGTTCTCAGCTCCTTTTCTATCAACAATATGTAAATCAAATTCTTGGAGCAAGAGAACCCATCTAATGAGTCTAGGTTTAGCATCTTTCTTTTCCATAAGATATTTAATAGCAGCATGAACGGTATGAATAGTTACTCTAGAATCAACAATATAGGGTCTGAATTTATCACAAGCAAATACAACCGCTAAAAGTTCCATTTCGGTAGTAGCATAATTTCTTTGAGCATTATCTAGAGTCTTACTAGCATAATTGTTGGTGTACTAAAGTAAGGGGTACCTTAGTATCCCGAACTTGTGCACGGGCAGTCGCAGCGCCCCGCGGCAAGGCTTGCCGGGTGCCCGCCAAGATCCTCCGTAGTCCCTATTGAAGCCATTCAAGAACAAAGTGTTTCGACTAAGAAGACAAGGCTCCGGCAAGAGGAGCTTGCCGGGAAGGACAAGGCCCCGGCAAGAGGAGCTTGCCGGGAAGGCCAACCAAGGCATCTCAAGAAACTTGCCGCGACACGCCGCGCGTCCCGGCAAGACCCGGCAAGCGACAAGCTCCCGGGCGCGACAAGACAACTACCGCAGCAAGGCGCTTGCCGCGGCGAAGCCACTACTCTGTGCCCATGCTCCAGCGCATCCGTCGACGTGTCGCCGTAGGACCATTCCAGGCGCACGTGGCGAGAAGCTGTGCAGCCAAGCGGTGCGAGGTGGCGAGTGGAGATGACGAGAAGGCCATCATGGCAAGCGGTGGCGCCCCTAACGGTCGCTTTTCTGCACTGTTGGACGACGCGGACGGGCATTAAATGCTCTTGTCCCCTGCCGTCAGAGTTAGGTAGAGTGCACTATAGAGGCAGTTGTACCAACCCCTCTTTTTACATTTGTACCCCTCTCTGCGTTGCCACCTGTCGGTGACCCCTTTAGCCTATAAAAGGAGGCCCGCGCGCAACGTAGAGGGGGGTTCGACTCATTCGAAACTACAACATTCTCACGCTCTCAAGTAAGAACACAATAAAACCACAAAGCAGCAGTAGGAGTATTATCTCTCCGGAGAGCTCCGAAGCTGGGTAAAAATCGCTCGTGCGCTTCACCTCGATCTGCTCTTCGTGCGTCCTCCGCTCCCTGCCGGACCGAAAGGGGCCCTGCCCCATAGGTGTTCGTTTCCCATGACATCTATGGCGCGCCAGGTAGGGGGCGTCGAGGTTGTGTGAACCCGATCCGGCGTTCGCGCGAGCTACATCATCATCTTCATCGGCATGCCACCGAAGAAGAAGGCTTCGGAGGTGGCTGGACCGTCTGCGTTGATTCCACCGCCAACGGAGCAAGCCGGTGGTGGAGTAAACGCCGGCGGAGGAATGGGCGCCGACGAGGGGGCTCACGATGCTGCCAGGTCCAAGGACGAGGCTGCACAGACCTCGGCATTCATACACGCACCGCGCCCATCTCAGGAGGCGCGGGACCGACAACGTCATGGTACGCGCGGTACCATACGTTCGTTGGGTCAAGGCCAAGCTGGTGGATCTCGGGACGCTAAAGATCAGCATGCACGTCAACATGCTGGCGCGAACGCGGCGCGGTCGCCTGGATGAGATGCTGCTCCTTCTAACGTTGTTAGAAGTGCGAGCATATCTCGCTCCTTGCGCCGTTCACCGCCGCCACCCAAGACTCCAGACGAAGCGTTGGCCCGGGCCCTACTGCTTCTAGATTACCCTCCAGCGCCTGACAAGATCGACGATTGGAGGGCCACCATTCAGAGCCTCATCGGCTTCGCCAACGGCGACACTCCCCGGCCACCGAGCACGTCGAAGCCGCGGCAAGACGCCCAGGCACAAGACGATGGCGACAAGACTGGTGGGGGTGCAACCACCGTGCACTCCCCGCCCCGAAGGCCGAAGTCGCCGACTCGCCGGGTCAACCTCGACACCGACTCCACGGCGTCGTCGGATCCACGAGTTCGTCGCGATCAACGCCAAGTTCTTCAAGAACGACAACAAGAAGACGCTCGTACTCGCATAAAGCGCCGAAGAGAAGCGCGGCATCAGTCAGACCAGCGCGCTGGGCCCGCTGTTGACATGCATGCGCCAAGGGAACCAGGCGACTTGCCGTACGCGGTAGGTTGCCCTGCGTTCACTCGTGAGCTGCGGCAAGTCCAGTGGCCCTGTACCAAGAACTTCAAGCCAGATGTACCAGAGAAGTATGATGGCAGGTTGCATCCGTCGGAGTTCCTCAGCATCTACACCATCGCGGTGCAAGCTGCCGGGGGGCGCGACGAGAAGATCCTTGCCAACTACTTCCCGCTGGTACTCAAGCCCAATGTCAGATCCTGGCTCATGCACTTGCCGGACGACTCCATCTCCTCATGGGCGGATCTGTGTCATTAGTTTGTCGGCGCCTTCACAGGCGGCCACAAACCTCATGGCCAGGAGAGCGATCTTCATCTGCTCGCCCAGAAGGAAGGAGAGCCCCTGCGCAAGTACATTCAGAGATTCAGTCAAGTGCAACGCAACATCCCAGATGTCCACCCCGCCACAGTCATCAGCGCGTTCCAACAGAACGTGCGTAACCGCAGGATGCGGGAGGAAATGGCGATGTGCAAGATAAGAGACGTCAGTGAGCTCTACGCCCTGGCCGACAGATGTGCACGTGCTGAGGAAGGGAGGAAACTCCCCGGAGAGAACACAGGTACAGGGGGGTCTGACAGTGAGGATGCTGCCCCGGCAAAGAAAAACTGGCGGCGGAACAACAGAAGAAGGAAAGGCAAAGACGTGGTAGCTGTCGAGCAGTCCGGCAATGGAGGTGGCGCCAAGGAAGCAGAACCTGTGGCGGCCGCCGACAAGCAGGGCGGCTCCGACAAGCAATACTGCAAGATTCACCGTACCAAGGGCCACGATCTCCAGAGTTGCAAGAAAGTTGAGCAGCTTGTCGAGCAGCAGAAAGCTGAGTACGAGCGACGCGACAAGGAGAAGGCCCAGGAAGGTACTGGCGGATCCGGCAAGAAGTGTCCCGGCAGGGGAGGACGCCACGGCAAGGCCAAGCAGCGGCAAGGAGACAGGCCTCCCCGCGTCCGCGACAAGGATGAAGATGAAGACGATGACGAAGACATGGAGGATGATGAGGCCGACGAGCAGGAGTTTCAGAAAGCAACAGAGGTTCTGTGCGTTGACGGCGGTGCTTCTCTGCATACTTCGCACCGCCAGCTCAAACAGTGGGTGCGAGAAGTGAATGCAGCAGAACCACCAGTTGAGTCACGCAAACCTCTGAAGTGGTCCGACACGCCCATCATCTTTGACATTGAGGACCACCCTGATCGCATAACTGCGGTCGGGTGCTTCCCGATGTTGGTTTCACCAACTATCCGCAACCTCAAGGTCACAAAGATGCTGGTTGACGGCGGGGCCGGCTTGAATCTGATCTCCTCTGCGGTACTCAAGAAGCTCCAAATCCCCGACAGCGAGCGCAAAGAGACTGGTAAATTCCAAGGAATCAACCCGGGAAGGAGCAAGCCGAAGGGGAAGATCACGTTGCCAGTAACATTTGGCAGCGAGCTAAACTTGAGGACTGAGAGGGTCACCTTTGACGTCGCTGATTTCCCATTGCCCTACAATGGGATACTCGGCCGTCCAGCGCCCGCCAAGTTCATGGCAGCCTCTCACTATGCCTACAACATGCTCAAGATGCCAGGTCTGATAAGTGTCATCTCTGTCCCCGGCGACAAGAAAGATGCCCTTATCTGCACCGACAAGATCTACCGGGAAGCAGCAGCCGCAGCAAATCACAAGCCACTTGCCGCTGAAGCTCCCGGGAGGAAGAAGAAGACCAAGTCCGGCAAGAGCTCTGATGCCCACTCCGGCAAGCGCACCTCTTCGGAGTGCTGTGCTACCGTCGAGGACGCACCATCGAGCTCCACCGGCAAGTCTAAGAAGGCGAAGGCAGCTCCGCCAGAGACCAAGAAAGTGGCCGCCAAGGAGGACAGCACTGGTGGTACCTTCACCATCAGTGCCACGCTCGACCCTAAATAGGAAAGCGCGCTCGTTGCTTTCCTGCGGGCGAATGTCGATGTGTTTGCATGGCAACCATCTGACATCCCCGGTGTTCCCAGGAAAGTAATTGAGCACCACCTTGCCGTCTGTCCTCACGCGCAGCCCGTCAAGCAGAAAGTTAGGAAGCAAGCAGTGGAGCGCCTAGAATTCATTACTGAAGAGATCAAGAAGTTGGAAGCAATAGGCCTTGTCAGAGGAGTGCTCCATCCTACGTGGTTGGCCAATCTTATAGTCGTGCGCAAGGCGAACGGGAAATGGAGGCTTTGTATTGACTTCACTGATGTTAATAAAGCTTGTCCCAAAGATCCATTTCCCTTGCCGCGCATTGACCAGATTGTCGAATCCACGGCAGGATGTGATTTGCTTTCATTTCTTGATGCATATTCAGGATATCATCAGATCTTCATGGCAGAAGAGGATGAGGAGAAAACTGCATTCATCACTCCATGTGGCACATACTGTTTTGTACGGATGCCTTTCGGACTAAAGAATGCTGGATCAACGTTTGCAAGGGTAGTTCATGAAGCTTTTGAGCCACAGTTGCACAGAAATGTAGAAGCTTACATGGATGACATAGTAGTCAAAAGCAAAGACAGAGCAACTCTGATCCAAGATTTGGACGAGACCTTTGCAAATCTGCGCAAGATCAACCTCAAGCTTAACCCCGAGAAGTGCGTGTTTGGAGTTCCCTCCGGCAAGCTTCTCGGGTTCTTTGTGTCTCAGCGGGGAATTGAAGCCAACCCCGACAAGATCAAGGCCATTGAGCAGATCGAAGCACCGAAGCGCGTCAAGGATGTACGAAGGCTTGCCGGCTGCGTAGCTGCCCTCAGCAGGTTCATCTCTAAGTCTGCTGAGTGCGCCCTTCCATTTTCCAAAATTTTGAAAAAGGCAGGTCCAATGAAATGGACTCCGGAAGCGGAGGCTGCGCTGCAGGACTTGAAGAGATATCTGTCCTCCACTCCAATACTTGTCGCACCTAAGCCACAAGAAAAGTTGCTGCTATATCTAGCGGCAACCAATCAAGTGGTTAGTGCTGCGTTAGTAGCGGAGAGGGAGGCAGATGATGAGCCAGCGGCCGCGGCAAGCACATCCAGCGACAAGCAGGGGGCTTCCCCGACAAGCTCTGGTCCTGACAAGAATGGATCCGCGCAGGTGGAGGTGAAGAAGAAAATGGTGCAGCGCCCAGTTTACTTTGTCAGTTCCCTTCTACAAGGGGCTAGATCAAGGTATTCTGGTGTGCAGAAATTGCTTTTCGGCCTTCTCATGGCCTCGAGAAAGCTGCACCATTATTTTCAAGCACATGAGATCACAGTTGTCACTCGCTTTCCGTTAAAGAGGATATTGCAGAACCCAGAAGCAACAGGCAGGATTGTCGAGTGGGCACTGGAATTGTCAAGCTTTGGCCTCAAGTTTGAGAGTACTTCAACTATCCAGAGCCGAGCATTGGCAGAATTCATAGCAGAATGGATGCCAACACATGATGAAGAAACTCCAGAGACGAGCATTCCCGTCAAGGAAGCAAGCAAAGAATGGATCATGTACTTTGATGGTGCCTTCTCGCTGCAAGGCGCCGGTGCGGGCGTGTTGCTTGTCGCACCCACCGGAGAGCACCTCAAGTACGTGGTCCAGATGCACTTTCCCAAGGAGCAAGCGACAAACAATACTGCAGAGTATGAAGGTTAGCTTGCCGGACTCAGGATTGCTGCAGACCTTGGGATCAAGAAGCTCATTGTTAGGGGTGACTCGCAGCTTGTCGTCCGCCAAGTTAATAAAGATTATCAGAGTCCGTTGATGGAAGCCTACATTGATGAAGTGAGAAAGTTAGAAGAGCACTTTGACGGCCTACAGATGGAACACGTTCCAAGAGCTCAGAACGACATTGCAGATGGCCTGTCAAAGTGCGACGCACTCAAGTTACCTGTGGAACCAGGGATTTTTGTGCTGAAGCTAACTCAGCCATCTGTAACACCATCAACTGGACAGAGCAAGAAGATGAAATTGGTTTCTGGTGACTACTTTCCGGCAGAGCTCCCCGAAGCCGCCGCCAAGAAGGTCCCCAAGATCAACACCAAGAGTGCTGAGGAGCAGTCTGCTCCGACAAGCCCTAAGGTTTGTTCCATTGAAGCAGACGCTCCTGACAAGTTTTGCTCCGGCAAGCTTGCCGGGGAACATCAAGCTCCGGCTGAACCGCAGGTTCTTGCCGTAGAAGCAGATGTTCCCGCAGCAGCATTTGTGCCTTTAGTCCTTGTTGCTGAGCCGCAAGCTCCAGCATGGACACAGCAGATTGTCCGTTTCCTTCAGACAGGAGAACTTCTCGAACAGCAAGAAGAAGCGGAGAGAGTAGCCCGGCAATCAAGTATGTACCAGTTTGTCGATGACATACTATACAGAAGAAGATTCAATGGAGTGAAACTGAAGTGCATTCCCCGGGAAGACGGACAGAAGCTGTTGGCGGAGATACATGGAGGCATATGTGGTCATCACATTGGCGCAAGAGCACTTGCCGGCAAAGCTTTCCGGCAAGGTTTCTTCTAGCCAACAGCCCTCCAAGATGCAACTGCACAAGTAACCAAGTGTGAAGCGTGCCAGTTCCATTCCAAGCAGATACACCAGCCAGCTCAAGCTCTCCAGACGATCCCTTTATCCTGGCCATTTTCGGTCTGGGGGCTCGACATCCTCGGCCCCTTTCCCCGAGCTGTCGGGGGCTTTGAGTACTTGTACGTTGCAATCGACAAGTTCACAAAGTGGCCGGAAGTGGAAGCAGTGAGGAAGGTGACAGCACAGTCAGCAGTCAAGTTCTTCAGGTCGATTGTTTGCCGTTTCGGAGTCCCTAACAGGATCATCACTGACAATGGCACACAATTCACGAGCCGCACCTTCATGCAGTACGTCCAAGATCTTGGCGCCAAGATCTGTTTCGCTTCTTTTGCTCACCCGAGAAGCAACAGTCAAGCGAAGAGGGCAAACGCTGAAGTGCTGCGTGGGCTCAAGACCAGGACTTTCGACAGGCTGCGCAAGTGCGGAAAGAACTGGATCGAGGAGCTGCCGGTGGTTCTTTGGTCAATCAGGACGACGCCAAATCGAGCCACTGGCCAGACGCCTTTCGCTCTAGTCTATGGAGCAGAGGCAGTTCTCCCCACGGAACTCGTATACGGATCGCCTCGAGTGCTCGCTTATGATGAGCTTGAGCAAGAGCAACTGCAACAAGATGACGCGTTGCTCCTTGAGGAAGATCGTCTTCAGGCTGCTGTACCAGCTGCTCGATATCAGCAAGCTTTGCGCCGCTACCATAGCCGCAAAGTCAATGCCAGAAGTCTCGAGGAAGGCGACCTTGTTCTTCGGCGCGTTCAATCCGCCAAGAATTCCAACAAGTTGACGCCGAAGTGGGAAGGCCCTTATCGGGTGAAGCGAGTCACTAGGCCTGGCGCTGTCCGCCTTGAGACCGAAGACGGCTTTCCGGTGAGCAACTCCTGGAACATTGAGCATCTTCGTAAGTTTTACCCATAAGGCGCGGTTGCCGGAACCTGTTCCGGCAACCACCTTTTGTACAAGCCTTGCCGCTGTTGCATGTAACCCTTTGTACAAAGCCGGGCGCAGATCCCGTGCATAAATAAAGCTCATGTGCTTCGCACATCTTGTCAAATTTCATGCCTTTTTTTGCATGTATTATCTGACACTTTGTGCAGCACCTGCCCCCGGTAAGCAATAACGAGCCTTAAGGCTCCATATCTTTATTTTCTCTTCTTTCTTTTTCTCAAAAAGAAGGTTCCTTCGCCCACAAGTTCACCGGGGGGGGGGGGGGGGGGGAGGAGAAGATAATGGTGTGGACCAGGCGTCGTTCAAAGAAGTATAGCCTTGCCGGGACGTAGACGACAGAAAAGCTAAGTTGCCAAAGTTTGAGCACAATCAGTTTTAAAATTTCTTAAGTTTTCTTCCTTGAACGACCGTGTTTTGTATGAAAAACCTGTGCGCGGAGGAACCAACTCGTAGCTAGCTGCGCCCTACTTTGTTTCGAGTCCGCTCAACAACTTGAGTGTGCTGCGACTAGTTGCGACAAGGTTTCTTGCCGGAAGCAGCACCGCCAGCAGGCTGCTGATGTTCCGCACTCAGCGCTCGCGGCAAGGGTGCCTGCACTGGCAAGTTCCCTAAAAAGCGTAGGGTAAAAACATACAAAGGAAGGAATCAAGTAAAGGGAATACCATAGCAAACACTGCCCAAAATAAAGTTATATTACAAAGGTAACTTGTCGCGGCACTGACTAAATTATTCTCATAACATAAATGGCAGCGGCAAGGAAAGGAGAAAACGGGCGGCCTAATCCATGCATTCGCCGTCGATCCTCCTGACTTCATTCACCTTGTCCACAATGGGTGCGACAAGGGCCTTGAGATCTTCAAGATCAGCACCCGCCGGCAGCTTCTTAAGGACGTTGGTGAGGTTGAGGCCCGGGTTGCGGAAGAGAACCTTCACCAACACCTTCCCCAGAACTCTGGCGCAGATTGCCCGCGACTCGTCAGCCAGCTGCTTTGGGATCCTTTCCCGGAGTTGCTGGAGAGCCATCGCCACGCCCTTGAAGAACAGAGTGAGCTTGGCGCTGGGCTGGAGGTTCTCATTAGAAGAGTACCCGAAGCCCTCCAATTCCAGCTGCGCTAGCCCCTCGTCGATGACTGCGGCAATGTTGACGAGGCCCTCCGTCCAGAGCTCCAAAGTAGCCCTGAAGGTGTTCTGGGTTTCGGCGGCCCTCGTCAGCAGCGCCTCATTGGCCTTGATCTCTCCCTTCAAGTCCTCCTCCCGCTTCTTGGCGCCGTCCAGCGTCTCCGTCAGTGTGGCCAGCTTCAGCTCCAGATCAGCTTTTGAATCCTTGGCGGCACTCAGCTCTTTGCCCCTCTCGAGGAGACGACCCTGCAGCTCGCCATGGGCAAGGGCGTCCTTCTCACGCTCGCGCTGGAGCGCGGCAAGCTCTTCGTTATTCGCGTTGAGAGTGGCTTCTAGCTCCATCACCTTCACCTCCAGCTCCTTCTTGGCGGCCTCGGCAGCTGCAGCAACATCCTTCGCTTCCTTGAGGGCTCCGCCAAGTGTCTCCTCGCGCGCGGCAAGCTCCTCCTCGTAGCTGTCCAAGTTAACCTTCTTCTGCGTCAGCTCGCCTTCTCGCACGGACATATCCTCGGCGGCAAGCCGTTGCTGCTCTTCGGCCTCAGCCTTCTCGAGGAGAAAGGCCTTCCGCGCCTCGGCAAGCTGCGCCCTCTCCTCTGCAATGGACCGGAGGGCCTCTTGGTTGCGGCTCTGGAGCTCCTGCGCATGCTTCTCTATGTCCACTCCCGCCTGCGCGACAAGCGCTTCCCGGGACTCCAGTTTGGCTTGTCGGGCGCGGTAGAGCGACACCAGCTTCCGGAGCAGCTGCTCCTCCTCAGACTCGCCACTGCTGCTGCTTGGCGCGTCAACCACTGTCAGCCCAGCGGAGGCGAGCACTTCCCCGTCAAAGGCTTCTCCCTCGACCGGCGCCCTGGAGCTTGACGCCCAGGGGAGCTTGATGAAGACACCTTCGCCGGCCTTCAAGTAGGCGCCGGGCTGGGGCTCTTCGGGGCCTGGCGCTGCGTCAGCGGCGGAGGGATCGGCGGTCGGCGTAGCGCCTTGCGCTCCTGCGGCCCCCGGGTCGTCAGTACGATCGCCGGACCCCTCACCAGCTCCAGCACCAGCAGCCTTGGCGGCCTCTTCGCCGGCAGGATCGTCAGCGCCGGCCTCTTCTTTGGTGGCACCGGCATCGTCGGTATTGCCGCGCACGTTCTCCTGGCCGGTGGCATCGGTCTCCATTGGCTCCGTGGAGGGAGGATCTGAAGACAGGAAGAGGGAGAAAAAGTCAAGCAAATATCCAAGAAAAAGAAGATCAGAAGAAGAAGAACCCAAGGGAAGCTTTTTGACAAGAAGGATTACCTGTGCTGGGCTATGTAATCATGGGCTCCACCACCGGGGGATCGCTGGTCCCGTCCCTTGCCGGAGAACTGCCCCTTGCCGGGGACCTCTCCCTTGCCGGAGAGCGCTCCCTCACCGGGGAATCGTCCCATGGCGGCGTAGTTGAAGCTGATAGCACCTCAGGAGCGGTCTCTGGTTGTTCCTGATGGGCCTGTTCTGCTCCTACACAAGCAAACCAACAATCAAGATATCATCAAGGAAGGAACACCCATGCGCGCATGACAGCGGGAAGTAAAATTATGTACTTACGCTGGGGGCTGCGCTGGGGGCTGCTTCGGGGAGAGATTGTCGGGTCCGACAAGGTGGTCTCGGATGCGTCCTCTGTTGTCACAGCAGGATCATCCTAGATGACAACCACGGGGACCTTGGCCCTCTTCGCCGCTCTCTGGGCCAGAGTCCTGGAAAGGAACAAGGTTCAGAGGGAAGCAGATCAGATACAAGACAAGAAACAGCAAGAATTGAAGAACCATAAGTACAACAAAAAGAAAAGGCTTACTCGTCCTCCTCTTCTTCCTCCTCGTCGGAACTAAGCGCGGAGAGATCAAAGTCTGGTACTCTTTCAGCGCGACGAGGCGGAGGAGTAGGCTCCCTTGGACGCTTGGCGGGAGCTGCGGCAGGATCAGAAGCGGTGGCCCGAGAAGATCCCGCTCCAGTTGCCGGTGCGGACTGAGATGCTCCCGTGGCAACGGTGCTTGGCGCGGTGGAGCGTGTCCCGCGGCGCGGCGGCTATTGGCCCGTCTGCCGCCCTGCTGTGTCTCCGGTCCTGTGGAGGCGCCTTCTTGGTTGAGCTGGGGGCTGCACTGAGGTCTCCGCCTGCGGCAAGTTGCTTGAAGACGGCTGGCCACTTGCACCCTCGGCGGGCTCGCTCGCTTCGGCTTCAGGCTCTCCCTCGCCAGCGACCTCCCCGACAAACTCATCTCGGTCGGCAAGGCTTGCCGCATCGGCTGCCTCTGCCTCCTCCACAGTAAACCCGAACTCGCCCACGGCGGCGGCCGCTGCCGCCTCTTCCGCCCTGGTGGCAATGCGCCGCATCTCGTCATCGGTGGTGTCGCGGGTGAGGAGCCTCTGCTCGTCGGCATGGACCGCCACCTCCACCAAGTCGTCGAAGAATTGCTGCACGACGTCGTCGGCGGGCTCCTGCCAAGTTGGGATAATCCCATGCGAGTCGCACTCTGGCATCATTGCGCGGATGCGATCGAGCTGGGAGTTGTTGCACAATGGGACGACGCCCTGCGGCAGCTTGAACCACTCGGGATGGTTGGAGTCGTGCTTGAACAGTTCCTTGAGCGTCCCATCCAACTCCAAAACAGTGAAATTAAAATTGAGGACTGGGCGCAGCCTCATGATATCTGCCGGACCCCCGAACAACCAGGCGGGTCTCCCCCTCTCCTGCAGAGGGGCGGTGCGGCGGCGAAGAAAGTCCGCGCCAACAGCCCCTACAGTGAGCCCGTCAAGCCTGAGCCGCAAGATCCGGGTGGTGGCGATCTTCAATCTAGCATCGTCCGCCGCCAGGGCGCTCCAATCGCCGCCACGCACTACTCGGGCTTGGCGCAAGTTGGTGAATGGATGCGGGTTCTCATCAACAATCCAACACCATTCCGCTCTCCACTCCTCCCATTTGCTACGGAGTTCCCCCTCCAGATAGACCTCCTTCATACCGGCTCTCGAGATCCAGGCGATCTCGCCAGATAAGGGCTCTCCTTCTTCGACCCGGGGTGTGAAGTAGTGGCGGAAAAGGGCTATGTTTGGGTGGATTCCGGCAAAGTTCTCGCAGAGATGTGCGAAAACCGCCATGGTCAGAACGGCGTTGGGGGTGAAATCAAGGAGATGGAATCCATATGTGTTCATGATGTCACAGAAGAAATCGGAAAAGGGCAGGCAGAGCCCGCAATATAAGAACAATGGGAAGAAGGGGTATCCTTTCGGACACCGTTTATAAGTAGAAGCTTCGGCGGAGAGTACCTGCGTGCGCGGATCCGCCCGCGTCTCCGTCGACCAGAAGAGGTAGAACCATTCCCTCAGCTCCTTCGCGGAGAGCTTAGGGGGGAAGAGTGCCCGCTCCTTTCGCAGCGCCTCAAGCCGCAGCGCCTCGGCCGACTTCGCGCCCTTCCCGGTCTTTGGAGCCATGGCGGATGGCGGTGGGGGAGGGCGAGGGCGTTCGCGGCGACGGCGGCGAGAGGGGCGGAGCGCTGCTCTCTTTCGGCTTGGGAAGCGGAGGGGAGCGACGGAGCTTTCTGAGGAAGGAACCGCAAGTGGCGAAGGTGGGGGAATGGCCCCTGTTTCCCCTGCTTATAAAGAGGAGGAGGCGAACATTACGCTTTTTCCAAATAAAGAATCCCCCACAATCTCTCCCACGACGCCGCGTTCGACGCGTGCCGTTACGGGAGGGCGCGATGGATACGGAGTTAGATATGGCGTGGACCAGGCCGCGTGTGCCCGTGCCCTGTTTTGGGCCTGGCCCAACAACGCTCGGCACCGTGTATGGCCCAGGCCCGGGGGCTCCTGTCGGTGTACTAAAGTAAGGGGTACCTTAGTATCCCGAACTTGTGCACGGGCAGTCGCAGCGCCCCGCGGCAAGGCTTGCCGGGTGCCCGCCAAGATCCTCCGTAGTCCCTATTGAAGCCATTCAAGAACAAAGTGTTTCGACTGAGAAGACAAGGCTCCGGCAAGAGGAACTTGCCGGGAAGGACAAGGCCCCGGCAAGAGGAGCTTGCCGGGAAGGCCAACCAAGGCATCTCAAGAAACTTGCCGCGACGCGCCGCGCGTCCCGGCAAGACCCGGCAAGCGACAAGCTCCCGGGCGTGACAAGACAACGACCGCGGCAAGGCGCTTGCCGCAGCGAAGCCACTACTCTGTGCCCACGCTCCAGGGCGTCCGTCGACGTGTCGTCGTAGGACCATTCCAGGCGCACGTGGCGAGAAGCTGTGCAGCCAAGCGGTGCGAGGTGGCGAGTGGAGATGACGAGAAGGCCATCGTGGCAAGTGGTGGTGCCCCTAACGGTCGCTTTTCTGCACTGTTGGACGACGCGAACGGGCATTAAATGCTCTTGTCCTCTGCCATCAGAGTTAGGTAGAGTGCACTGTAGAGGCAGTTGTACCAACCCCTCTTTTTACATTTGTACCCCTGTCTGCGTTGCCACCTGTCGGTGACCCCTTTAGCCTATAAAAGGAGGCCCACGCGCAACGTAGAGGGGGGTTCGAATCATTCGAAACTACAACATTCTCACGCTCTCAAGCAAGAACACAATAAAACCACAAAGCAACAGTAGGAGTATTATCTCTCCGGAGAGCTCCGAAGCTGGGTAAAAATCGCTCGTGCGCTTCGCCTCGATCCGCTCTTCGTGCGTCCTCCGCTCCCTGCCGGACCGAAAGGGGCCCTGCCCCATAGATGTTCGTTTCCCATGACAATAATGGATAACATTTAATTTCTTATCAACTCTTTGCCCTAGAACAACACCTACGGCATAATCACTAGCATCACACATAATTTCAAAGGGTAAATTCCAATCAGGTGGCTGAACAATAGGTGCAGAGACTAAGCTTTCTTAAGTATTTCAAATGCTTCTACACAATCATCATCAAAGACAAATGGTACATCTTTTTGTAATAAGTTAGTCAGAGGCCGAGAAATTTTTGAGAAGTCCTTAATGAACCTCCTATAAAATCCAGCGTGACCAAGGAAACTTCTTATACCTTTGATGTCCTTGGGACATGGCATCTTTTCAATAGCATCAACCTTGGCTTTATCAACTTAAATACCTCTTTTAGAAACTTTGTGCCCCAAGACAATACCTTCATTAACCATAAAGTGGCACTTTTCCCAATTCAAGACAAGATTAGTTTCTTCACATCTCTGCAAAACTCGATCAAGATTGCTCAAGCAATCATCAAAAGAGGAACCATAGACGGAAAAGTCGTCCATGAAAACCTCACAAATCTTTTCACAAAAATCAGAGAATATAGCCATCATGCATCTTTGAAAGGTAGCAGGTGCATTACATAAACCAAAAGGCATACGTCTAAGCAAAAGTACCAAAAGGGCATGTAAAAGTACTCTTTGATTGATCTTTAGCCGACACAGGTATTTGAGAGAAACCAGAATAACCATTAGGAAGAAATAATGTGTATGTTTGCATAATATTTCTAGCATTTGATCAATAAAAGGTAAGGGGTAATGATCTTCCTTAGTAGATTTATTTAATTTGCGGAAATCAATTATCATCCTATAACCTGTGATAATTCTTTGCGGGATCAATTCATCTTTATCATTAGGGACAACAGTAATACCTCCCTTCTTAGGGACACAATGGACAAGACTTACCCACTGACTATCAGCAACGGGATAAATTATACCTGCCTCTAGAAGCTTGAGTATTTCTTTTCTTACCACTTCTTTCATTTTAGGATTCAAACGTCGTTGAGGATCACAAACTGGTTTGGCATCTGCTTCCAAATTTATTTTATGTTGACATAGAGTGGGACTGATGCCCTTAAGATCATCCAGAGTATATCCAATAGCGGCACGGTGCTTTTTCAGAGTTTTCAATAATCTTTCTTCTTCATGCTCTGAAAGGTTAGCACTAATAATAACAGGATATATTTTCTTTTCATCAAGATAAGCATACTTAATATTATCAGGCAACGGTTTAAGCTCAAACACGGGATCACCCTTGGGTGGAGGAGGATCCCCTAGGATTTCAACAGGCAAATTGTGTTTCAGAATAGGTTTCTGTTCAAAGAATACTTCATCTATTTCCCTTCTTTCATTCATGAACATCTCATTTTCATGGTCTAGCAAATAGTGTTCTAAAGGATCACTAGGAGGTACGGCAATAGAAGCAAGAACAATAATTTCATCCTTACTAGGCAATTCTTCCTCATGATGTTGTTTACTAAATTTAGAGAAATTAAACTCATGAACCATATTATCCAAGCCAATAGTAACAACATCCTTTTCGCAGCCTATCTTAGCATTAACAATATTCAAGAAGGGTCTACCAAATATAATGGGGCAAAAGCTATCTTGTGGAGAGCTAAGAACAAGAAAATCAGCGGGATATTTAGTTTTCCCACACAAGACTTCAACATCTGTAACAATTCCCACTGGTGAAATAGTATCTCTATTGGCAAGTTTAATTGTAACATCAATATCTTCTAACTCAGCAGGTGCAATCTCATGCTTAATTTCTTTATATAAATCATAAGGTATAACACTAGCACTAGCACCCATATCACATAAGACATGATAACAATGATCTCCTATTTTAACAGAAATAATAGGCACGCCTACCACGGGTCTATGTTTATCTCTATCACAGGGTTTAGCAATTCTAGCGGTTTCACCAGAGAATTCAATGACATGCCCATCAATATTATCAGACAAGAGATCTTTACAACAACAATATTAGGTTCTACTTTGACTTGCTCAGGAGGTGTATAAGTTCTAGTATTGCTTTTACGAACAATAGTTGAAGCTTTAGCATGATCCTTTACTCTAGCAGGGAAAGGCGATTTGTCAACATAAGAGGTAGGAACAATAGGATCATTATAAGTGATGGTTTCTTCTTCAACTTTAATAGGTGCAGCTACTTTTACTTGTATGGGAGGATGATATTTAAACCACTTCTCCTTGGGGAGATCAACATAGGTAGCAAAAGATTCACAAAAAGAAGCGACTATCTCAGAGTCAAGTCCATATTTAGTGCTAAACTTACGGAAAATATTGGTATCCATAAAAGATTTAACACAATCAAACTTAGGTGTCATACCTGACTCCTTACCTTCGTCGAGGTCCCAATCTTCAGAGTTGCGTTTAATTCTATCCAATAAATTCCATCTGAATTCAATAGGCTTCATCATAAAAGAGCCAGCACAAGAAGTATCAAGCATGGTTTTATTATTATCAGAGAGCCGAGCATAAAAATTCTGAAGAATTGTCAATTTTGAGAGCTCATGATTGGGGCATGAATATAACATGGATTTAAGCCTCCCCCAAGCTTGAGCGGTGCTTTCTCCTTCGTGAGGCCAAAAATTATATATATAATTGCGATCACGATGAACAAGATGCATAGGGTAATACTTTTGATGAAATTCCAATTTCATTCTTTTATAGTTCCATGATCTCGTATCATCACATAGCCTATACTATGTCGATGCGTCTCCCTTCAAAGATAAAGGGAAAGCCTTCTTCTTAACAACATCATCGGGTATACCTGCAAGCTTAAATAATCCACAAATATCATCCAAATAGCGTAGATGCTTGTCGGGATGCTTTGTCCCATCTCCTGTAAAAGTATTAGCCAGCAGTTTTTCCATAATACCCGAAGGAAATTCAAAAGGAATTTCATTTTAAATAGGTTCAGTAGGTTGAGGAGCAACTCTTTGCTCTACTGGACGGGGTGAACATACCCCGAACAAGCCCCTCAGAGATTCACTTTCCATAGTAACAAGTGACAGAAAATTTCAGCACACTATATAAATTTTTCCTTACCAAATTCCACCTACCAAAGGCGCTACACTACCCGGCAACGGTGCCAGAAAAGAGTCTTGATGACCCACAAGTATAGGGGATCTATCATAGTCCTTTCAATAAGTAAGAGTGTCGAACCCAACGAGGAGCAGAAGGAAATGATAAGCAGTTTTCAGCAAGGTATTCTCTGCAAGTACTGCAATAAGTGATAAAAGATAGTTTTGTGATAAGATAAATTGTAACGAGCAACAAGTAACTAAAGTAAATAAAGTGCAGCAAGGTGGCCCAATCCTTTTTGTAGCAAAGGACAAGCCTGGACAAACTCTTATAATAGGAAAAGCGCTCCCGAGGACACATGGGAATATCGTCAAGCTAGTTTTCATCACGCTCATATGATTCGCGTTCGGTACTTTGATAATTTGATATGTGGGTGGACCGGTGCTTGGGTACTTATCTTACTTGGACAAGCATCCCACTTATGATTAACCTCTATTGCAAGCATCCACAACTAAAACAAAAGTATTAAGGTAAACCTAACCATAGCATGAAACATGTGGATCCAAATCATCCCCTTACGAAGCAACGCATAAACTAGGGTTTAAGCTTCTGTCACTCTAGCAACCCATCATCTACTTATTACTTCCCAATGCCTTCCTCTAGGCCCAAATAATGGTGAAGTGTTATGTAGTCGACATTCACATAACACCACTAGAGGTTAGACAACATACATCTTATCAAAATATCGAACGAATACCAAATTCACATGACTACTAATAGCAAGACTTCTCCCTTGTCCTCAGGAACAAATGTAACTACTCACAAAACATATTCATGTTCATAATCAGAGGGGATCTAAGGTGCATAAAGGATCTGAACATATGATCTTCCACCAAATAAACCAACTAGCATCAACTATAAGGAGTAATCAACACTACTAGCAACCTACTAGCACCAATCCCGGACTTGGAGACAAGAATTGGATAAAAGAGATGAACTAGGGTTCGGAGATGAGATGGTGCTGGTGAAGATGTTGATGGAGATTGCCCTCTCCCGATGAGAGGAGCATTGGTGATGACGATGGTGATGGTTTCCCCCTCCCGGAGGGAACTGTCCCTGGCAGAACAGCTCTGCCGGAGCCCGAGATTGGTTCCACCAAGGTTCCGCCTCGTGGCGGTGGAGTCTCGTCCCGAAAGGTTGCTTCTGGTTTTTTTCTCATCGAAAGACTTCATATAGGAGAAGATGGGCATCAGAGATCCACCAAGGGGCCCACGAGGTAGGGGGCGCGCCCAGGGGGGAGGGGCGCGCCCCCCACCCTCGTGAGCAGGGTGTGGGCCCCCTGGCCTTCATCTTTGGCGATGATTTTTCTTTATTTATTTTAAGATATTCCGTGGAGTTTCAGGACTTTTGGAGTTGCGCAGAATAGGTCTCCAATATTTTCTCCTTTTCTAGCCAGAATTCTAGCTGCCGGCATTCCCCCTCTTCATGGTATACCTTGTAAGATAAGAGAGAATAGCCATAAGTATTGTGACATATCGTGAAATAACAGCCCATAATGCGATAAATATCGATATAAAAGCATGATGCAAAATGGACGTATCAGGCACGCCCCCTACCTCGTGGCTTCCTCGGGGACCCCCTGACTTATTACCAACACCAACACCTCTTATATATCCCCAAACTTTCAGAACAGAACCTAGATCGGGAGTTCCGCTGCTGCAAGCGTTTGTAGTCACCAAAAACCAATCAGGACCCTGTTCCGGCACCCTGCCGGAGGGGGGAATCTTCACCAGTGGCCATCTTCATCATCCCGGCTCTCTCCTTGAGGAGGGGGGAGTAGGTCACCCTCGGGACTGAGGGTATGTACCAGTAGCTATGTGTTTGATCTCGCTCTCTCTCTCATGTTCTTGATTTGGCAAGATCTTGATGGACAGCGAGCTTTTCTATTATAGTTGGATCATATGATGTTTCTCCCCCTCTATCTCTTGTAATGGATTGAGTTTTCCCTTTAAATTTATCTTATCAGATTGAGTCTTTAAGGATTTGATAACACTTGATGTATGTCTTGCATGTGCTTACCTGTGGTGACAATGGGATATTCACATGATCTACTTGATGTATGTTTTGGTGATCAACTTGCCGGTTTAGTGACCTTGTGAACTTATGCATAGGGGTTGGCACACGTGTTCGTCTTGACTCTCCGGTAGTAACTTTGGGGCACTCTATTAAGTTCTTTGTGTTGGTTTGAATAGATGAATTTGAGATTGTCCGATGCATGTCATATAATCAAACCCATGGATACTTGAGGTGACATTGGAGTATCTAGGTGACATTAGGGTTTTGGTTGATGTGTGGCTTAAGGTGTTATTTTACTATGAACTCTAGGGCTGTTTTGTGACACTTATAGGAATAGCCCAATGGATTGATCGAAAAGAATAACTTTGAGGTGGTTTCATACCCTACCATAATCTCTTCGTTTGTTCTCCGCTATTAGTGACTTAGGAGTGACTGTTTGTTGCACGTTGAGGGATTGTTACATGATCTAATTATTTTATCATTGTTGAGAGAACTTACACTAGAGAAAGTATGAACCCTAGGCCTTGTTTCCAAGCATTGCAATACTGTTTTCGCTCAGTTTTATCGCTTGCTACCTAGTTGTTTTTATATTTTCAGATTACAAAAACCTATATCTATCATCCATATTGCGCTTGTATCACCATCGCTTCGCCGAACTAGTGCACCTATACAATTTACCATTGTATTGGGTGTGTTGGGGACACAAGAGACTATTTGTTATTTGGTTGCAGGGTTGTTTGAGAGAGACCATCTTCATCCTATGCCTCCCATGGATTAATAAACCTTAGGTCATCCACTTGAGGGAAATTTGCTACTGTCCTACAAACCTATGCACTTGGAGGCCGAACAACGTCTACAAGAAGAAGGTTGTGTAGTAGACATCAGCCAACCATTGTAGGAAGAGGACAAAATATTGAACAAAATAAAGAAATACAAATGGATAGGTGGTTGGTTCCAGATGTATGTGTACGAGACCTGCTGGGTCCACCTGAGAAGGGGAATATGTTGGGAGCGAGGAAGGAGATTCAAAACATGGCAACCAGGTTAACTAGTTACATACATAAGCAAATAGCTAGTCAAAAAAAGCAAACAGGTTAATGGGTTCTTATACGAAATAGTTCGGACAAAACAGATAATTACGACACATAGGCTAATGCATGAAACACTCAGATGATAAAGGTGCTTAAAAGGATAAAGTACATCATCTAGATCTTCCTAGCACGCTTGATCATGACGTTGCTGCTGTCCATGTACTCGTCGGTTACGGGAAGCAGACATGCCCTCATGTCCAAGATCCGCCTATACATGTCATAGCATGCGTATGCGTGCTTGGCCGTGTAGGTTATGTAGGCTAGATTCAGAGGTATCTCCCACGTGTTCAGGTCCTTGGTATCGACGTCTTCTTTCATGTTGGCGTAGCAGGGGTCAATGATGGTCGCGGCGAGGTCAACCACAGAGTATTTCTCCTGCCCATTGCCGATGTTCTTGTATTGCTTCTGAATGTCGACAAGCTTGTTGCACCAGATGGCCGAATCATAAAGCACAGTAACATTCTTTCGGCTCTCCACTGTAGCGAAGGTGCAGTCGGCGGTGCCGATGAAACGGGCCAATGCTCCAGTACCTCTGATTGACCTACATCAGTGGTAGATGAGAACCTCATCCCACACGCATACCTGGGCGACGGTGATCTGCTGCTCCCTCTTAGGAGACGAATGGATCGGCACAAGGTCTAGTCCCGCGACCTTGTGTTTTCTCATCCTGTAGGCACTCCTTGAACTAGGCGAGGCAGAGCCTCACTGAGTCCGGATCATTAGTGCACATCACATTCAACTTGGTGCAGCCATGGGACTGAATGGCGAACTCAAAGATGAAATCTTTGCTGAAGTCCATATCCAACAGGCTCACCCCTCGGATCTCCATTGGAGTCTCTTCTCACGCAGAGTTGATGTGGCAGTTCTCATTTTGTGGGGATTGGGGGCAGGGGGATGAAGACGATCGGTGTGTACTGGGGTACTAGGGGGCGGCACCACGACAACAGTAGTTCGTTTTTCCAATCTTGGGGAACTGTAATCGACGGTGAACGAGTGGGTAGGCGGCGGAAACAGTTCGTTTTTCAGCTCTTGGGGAACTACATCCAAAAATAAATAGAGTGTGTACTGCGGCAACAGTTACTACACCTTGGGGTCACAAGCAGGTCTGTATTGGTACTGTAATAACAAGTGTTAGTGGTCACTTAGGGAGTCCCGGACTAGGGGGTGTCCGGATAGCCGAACTATCATCTTTGGCCGGACTCCTGGAGTATGAAGATACAAGATTGAAGACTTCGTCCCATGTCCGGATGGGACTTTCCTTGGCGTGGAAGGCAAGCTTGGCGATACAGATATGTAGATCTCCAACCATTGTAACCGACTCTGTGTAACCCTAACCCTCTTTGGTGCCTATATAAACCGGAGGGTTTTAGTCCGTAGGAAAAAACAACAATCATACCATAGGCTAGCTTCTACGGTTTAGCCTCTCTGATCTCGTGGTAGATCTATTCTTGTACTACCCATATCATCAATGTCAATCAAGCAGGATTAGGGTTTTACCTCCATCGAGAGGGCCCGAACCTGGTAAAAACATCGTGTCCCTTGTCTCTTGTTACCATCCGCCTAGACGCACAGTTCGGGACCCCCTACCCGAGATCCGCCAGTTTTGACACCGACATTGGTGCTTTCATTGAGAGTTCCTCTGTGTCGTCATCTTTAGGCCCGATGGCTCCTCCGATCATCAACAACGATGCGGTCCAGGGTGAGACTTTTCTCCCCGGACAGATCTTCGTATTCGGCGGCATTGTACTGCGGGCTAATTCGCTTGGCCATCTAGAGCAGATTGAAAGCTACGCCCCTGGCCATCAGGTCAGATTTGGAAGTTTGAACTACACGGCTGACGCTCGCGGAGACTTGATCTTTGACAGGTTCGGGCCACAGCCAAGCGCTCCGCACTGTCACGATGGGCATGATCTAGCTCTGCCGCCGAACAGAGCCCTGGAGGCTGCACCAGTGCCCGCTCCGACCCTTAGCTCGGAGCCGACTGCGCCGATCGAGGACGGGTGGCTGGACACCACCTCGGGGGCCGCGATCTCTATGGCGATTGAGCCAAACACTAACCCTGTCCTTTGCGAAGCTTGTGACTCTAAGGTGCCGGACTCCTCTCCGGACTCCGAACCTTCCGCGCTCCTGCCAATCGAATCCAACTGGGCGCCAATCATGGAGTTCACCGCGGCGGACATCTTTCAGCACCCGCCCTTTGGCGACGTCCTGAATTTACTAATGTCTCTCTCTTTATCAGGAGAGCCCTGGCCAGAGTATGGTCAGCAAGGTTGGGACGCGGACAACGAAGAAATTCAAAACCCACCCACCACCCACTTCGTAGCCACTGTCGAAAGATTAAATGACGTGCTCGACTTCGACTCCTAAGACATCGACTATATGGACGATGATGTAGAAGACAAACATGAACCAACACCTATAGGGCACTGGACAACCACCTCATCTCATGATATATACATGGTGGACACACCTAAAGGAAGCGACGACGAGGAACAACGGGACGTCACGAGGGATCATTCCCTCGAAAAGTAGTCAACACAGCGACGTAAGCGCCGCTCGAAGTCCCGCCTCGACAAAGACAACAGCCATGCAGACCCAGCCATAGAGCAGGGCGAATCGGTGGACGACGAACATGCTATCGAACAACCGTCCGAACAGGACAATCTGGATAAACAACCCATCCCCGGCGAAGATAACAGTCCGGACGATCTCACGCCGGACAAGTTACTGGAGCAAAAGAACCTCCACAAAAGGCTCGTCGCCACTGTGCGTAGCCTGAAAAAGCAGAAGAAGAAGCTCAAAACAGCGGAAGATGCACTCAGAATCAGATGGAGCAAAGTACTGAACACCGCAGACAAATACAGCGATAGTCGCCAAACAAAGAGCTACCCGAAGCGAAAACTACTGCCCGAATTCGATGAGGAGGCCCTAGAGCCCCCGCAATCAAAAAAAAAGGAGACCACTCGGTTGGATAGACGACCCCATGGCAAACATAAAGCGGCAAATGGCGCCGCACACAAGCCGGCCCGCGATCCGCACATGGATTCGCATCAAAAAGATGGCCCAGTTAGCTCTATCTACGGGCCAAGAAAGCAAGCTCTAGTAAGCAATGCAACACATCAAGTATCCGAATAGTACGGTACACCTAAATACAGGGGTGCCGCACACCCCCTAAGTTTCACCGATGAGGTTCTGGATTATGAATTTCCAGCGGGATTCAAGCCCGTAAACATAGAGGCATACGACGGAACAATAGACCCCGGAGTTTGGATCAAGGATTACATCCTCCACATACACATGGCTAGAGGAGATAACCTCCACGCCATAAAATACTTACCCCTCAAACTCAAAGGGCCAGCCCGGCATTGGCTCAAAAGCCTGCCCGAAAACACCATTGGAAGTTGGGAAGGGCTCGAGGATGCTTTTCGGGGAAATTTTCAAGGGACCTATGTCCGACCTCCGGATGCAGACGATTTAAGTCACATAACCCTTAACCCGGAGAGTCAGCCCGAAAATTCTGGAACAGATTCCTTACTAAAAAGAACCAAATAGTCGACTGCTAGACGCCAAAGCCTTAGCAGCTTTCAAACACAACGTCCAAGACGAATGGCTCGCCAGACACCTCGGCCAAGAAAAGCCAAGAACAATGGCCGTATTAACAAGCCTCATGACCCGCTTTTGCGCGGGAGAGGATAGCTGGCTGGCAAGATGCAGTACCAGCGACCCAAGTACATCCGAACTCAGGGATGGAAATGGGAAACCGCGACGAAGCATGGACCAGCGTCGGACTAAGGGAAACAGCCTGAAGAGCCCGACAGTCAACGCCGGATTCAAAAGCTCGTGCCAGGATCATAAAAAACTGCCCCCTAAGGATAATAGGGACGATCTATCTAACTTAAACAAAATCTTGGACAAGATATGCCAGATCCACAGTACTCCCGGGAAGCCTGCAAACCATACCCACAGAGATTGTTGGGTCTTCAAGCAGTCTGGCAAACTCAACGCCGAACACAAGGGGCTCGACACACCAACCGAGGACGATGACGAACCCCACAAGCAGAGCACCGGAAAACAAAAGAATTTCCCACAAGAAGTCAAAACAGTAAACTCACTTTACGTGACAAAAGGAAAAAACAGAAAGGCGCCCATAGAGATACGCGCCGTACGGCCTATCCCAGAGGAGTCCTGTCGTTGGTTGTCAAAACCAATCACCTTTGACCATCAGGATTACTCTAGAAGTATCCGGAATACAGGATGGACTGCCTTGATATTAGATCCGACAATCGACGGACTCCAATTTACACAAGTCCTAATGGACTGCGGCAGTGATCTAAACCTCCTATATCAGAACACAATCCGCAAAATGGGGATAGACCCAACCAAAATTTGCCATAGCAACACTTCCTTTCAAGGGGTAATGCCAGGCCGATATGCCCATTGTACGGGCTCTCTATTGCTAGAAGTTGTGTTCGCCTCACCCGACAACTTCCGCCGCGAAAAGTTAACCTTCCACCTCACCCCATTTACAAGTAGCTATCAAGCACTACTGCGGCGCGAAGCTTTCGCCCGCTTTAATGCAATACCGCATTATGCATCCCTCACACTTAAAATGCCCGGTCCACGAGGCATCATCTCCTTAAAGGGAAATATCGAGTGTTCCTCGAGCGCGGAAGATTGTGTGACTGCCTCGACGGCCACACTCTAAACCCGCTTCACTAATCCAAGGACCTAAACAGGTCGTTCAGACCCCGGACACGGTTAGACGAGTCCGGTGTAAACATACAGGGGCTTATCAGCCGCATACCCCCGCACTAGGGGCTCCACGCATATACAACAAGAGACAATAAAGCTCAATTTTATTCATTTTTTGAAACGTACTTTGTTTATTTAATATAACATACATTTTCGCACGATCTTTTTCAGCTAAGTTCCTCTCTTTTACAGATGAACACTGTGCAAAACCCGTCTAGGATACGGCACAATGGAGACACAGGCGCAGACGTGCAGTAGGGACCCGTTGGAAGGATTCTTTTTAGATTAAGACCCTGCGTAAACCTTTTTTACTGTCTCTTGTTGATACACATCCCCCGGTTTCTCGCTATAACCGAGGAGGAGGCTGGCGTTTTGGCATGGGCCACGTTAGAATTTTGCGCGTACCTGGACACCAGGGGTTTATTACCAAGGGCGTTGTTTGGCCCGTTTTCATAAAGACCGAATACCTTAGGGAGTGTTCGGCGTCTCGAGTTAGGCCTTATATGCATCAGCTCTGAATCATGTCTTTGGTCAAATGTTGGGTTTGCCCGGCTCCTGTGTTTTGCTGCCTTACGTTCTGCTCTATCAGCTAACGCGGCACCAGGAGAACTACTGCGATTGTGCCCCGGTTCGTCCATGCGAGCACCTCTGTAGAGAAAGCCGAAAACTAACTGTCATGATATAGCGTGAGACTGGTCAACCACTCGATGACCCGCCGGGATCTATAGGATTCCTCCGCATTGACGAAGGGCCGTTTCCCAGTCAGGCACATACGCGCCCTGAATTCGGGTGAGCGCGGTGCCCCTAGGGGCTATATAGTAGCCCCACTGTCAAACTCCTATGGCTAAGTGAAAGTGATAAAGCATTATAGTCCGGTTCCCTAGTTTGCTACGCTACCACCTCCTTTATAGGACCAAGACGTTGGATCAAGTGTGAGAATGCGCCTTTTGCAAACACCCCCGTATTATATGTGTGGGGGCTGAAGCCGAAGACTGCCATCTTTCAGGTTATATACACATATACATCAACGGCCGCACACGAGGTATTTTAATTCTTGCAGGCACACGTATAAAAAGCTTTTATTTTTCATCGAAACATTGTTTCACAATAAATACATGTTATTCGAACATAATATCCTTCGAGCATTGTGTCTCTATTAAACGAGCGCCCTGCAGAACTTCCTGAAAATAGTGCTCGACAGGTACTCTGCTTCCGTCCGAATCTTGGGATGCAACATCGGTGGCCTTCATCTCCGCCCAGTATGTCTTGACACGGGCAAGAGCCATCCGCGCACCCTCTATGCATGCCGACCTCCTCATTGCATTGATATGTGGCACCACACCAAGGAACTGCTGCACCAAGCCAAAATAACTCTTCGGCTCGGGCCTTTTCGGCCAGAAAAGACTCACGACATCCTTCATGGCAAGTCCGGATAACCTATTCAGCTCCGCCCATTCGGCCAAGTGATCGGTTAATGGAATAGGGCGCTCTGGATTATGGAACTGCGACCAAAAAACGTTTTCCATTTCGTGATCCTTTTGATCTCAGAAGTGTTCGGCCGCGTCCGCGGCACTTACCGCCAAGTCCAGATAAGCATCCTGCGAACTCCATGGCCGGTCCAACTGAGCATATTTAGGATTCGTGAACTTCCTCCGCAGCAGGAAGGGCTTTCCAGCCGCGATATCTCTGGCCTGACGCAGCTCCTCCTTCATAGCTCTCATCACAGAGCGAGCATCCTTGGCCTCGGTAGTGGCCCTCTTCAGGTCCTCTTGCACCGCTTGATCTTTCTTTTCAAGAAGCTTGTAGCGGTCGGCAGCATTCTTCAACTTCATGGCCATCTCGGCCATTTCCTTCTTGCTTCGGCAGTGAGCAGCCTGTTCGGCTTTTAGCTCTTCGGCTACCTTTAAGGCAGCCGCGTCACTCTTTCTGGCCTGCTCCTTGGCTTGGGCGAGCTCCGCCCGCAGGTTCTCCATGGCAGCGGCACCATCTGCGTCAAGCATACTTGTTGTAAGGCACGGGCATGAAGCTCCCTTACCAGGTGTCCGCGGGGAAACTGCATACCTCGTGACTCGTCAAGACGCTTATTGACAAGAGCGATGTCGGCATCCACCACGTCAAGTTGCCGCTTTAGTTCGGCAAATCCATCAGTCCGGCTAGCCACCGGACACTTCGCCACCTACATAGGGAGGGCGACATATTATACCTGGGATTATGATCCTCGGTGCGCTGTCACTTTTGACAACACACCGAGTCTCAGGGGCTACTATCTACACAGGGCGCATTTTATTTGCGGAACTGTCAAAAGGTACATCATTTCACGTACCTCAAAGCCTGTCAGTAAACTTCTGACGGCTTCGTGCAATCCGCTCTCAGCAGATGAAATCCTTTCAATCACCGTACCCATTAATGCACGGTGATCTTCTGAGATAGACGCTCGCCCGAGCAGATCCTTCAGCTCCTCCGACCGTACACCAGATGGTGCCGGACTCGTCTGATGGCCTTTTTTGAAGGCCGGACGCGGAGGGCTTTGAGGGGAAATATGACTACCTTCCGGCCCCGCCGGACTCGGAGAAACCCTCCGCGACGACACCTCAGGGTCGCCCGCCTTGCACGACGGTACGGCAGGGGGAGGCGTTTCGCTCTCTATCATCTCCGGACGAAGGTCCCCCGAAGATGAGCTCTGCTGAGAAGGGTTGAGATCCGAACTACAAGGTAAAACTCCGGTCATCTTCATCAGAAATAGGGCAGGGATATCCTTTATTCTAATAAAAACTCCCCTTTTTACTTACGGCTCGGTGGAGGGCTGATCCCCTTGGGGGCATAATGCGGCCGAGGCATCTCTCGGCGCCGGACCCTCTGACGAAGATTTCTTCCCCCGCTTTGAGACCATGGTCTCCGGGTCTTTAGAGGCGGTCCTCTTCTTCCCTTGGATGGAGGGATTCTTGATCCCTCCTTTCCTGGCAGCCTCCTTCGCGGAGGTGGTAGCTTCCTTGTTCCCCCCTTCACCTTCTTCCGAAGGCGCAACCTCTAGCATCCTGGTTAACACGGGATCCGGCGTGGTCTCAGGGAGGGGGGCCGGACACCTGATTAACTTTGCTTTCGCTATCCACTCCAGTTCAGGGGACAACTCTTTTAAAGGGCAAATTTGTGATAAATATAGGATAGCGTGTCCGGGTACAGGGATACTTACTTGAGTATCTGGGTGATTGCATCTCAGACCCGCGTCCTCGGTCAAGTCCGGACACATCTGTTGTGATCCGAAGAAAAGCTTGTACATCTCCACGGGCGTCGCACCCATAAAATGTTGGAGAGCTCGTGGTCCCTCCAGGTTAAATTCCCACAGGCGGAGGGGGCGACGTCTGTAGGGCAGGATGTGACGAATCAGCATGACCTACGCTACTACGACCAAAGTGACCTCTCTCTCTAGGAGGTCTCGAATGGGGCCCTGCAGCAAGGGCACGTCCTTGGACACCCCCCAGTCAAGCCCTTTATTGACCCATGATGCCAGCCGCGGTGGAGGACCCGAGCGAAAGGCAGGTGGCGCCACCCATTTGGTTCCCCTGGGAGCTGTGATATAAAACCACTCTTGTTGCCATAAGCTGAGCTCCTCTCGGAAAGAGCCCTCGGGCCACGGAGCATCGACATTCTTGCTTATCTCCGCACTCTGCCTGTTGCCCCTTGATCATATTCGGCTCCACTTTGAAGGTCTTGAGCCACAATCCGAAGTGAGGGGTAATACGGAGGAAGGCTTCACACATGACAATGAACTATGCGATGTGGAGGATGGACTACGGATCCAAATCGTGAAATTCCAACCCATTGAAAAACATGAGTCCCCTCACGAAGGGGTCCGTCGGGAAGCTTAGCTCTCGAAGGAAGTGAGACGTGAACACCACGCTCTCACCAGGCTTGGGAGTGGGAATAACCTGCCCTTGGGCAGGCAGCCTATGCGAAATTTCGCCGGTTAAATACCTGGCATCTCTT
The DNA here is from genome assembly GCA_963921465.1 of Triticum timopheevii. Lineage (NCBI taxonomy): Eukaryota > Viridiplantae > Streptophyta > Magnoliopsida > Poales > Poaceae > Triticum > Triticum timopheevii. The sequence goes on along the minus strand of OY997268.1, from coordinate 92,231,720 downwards.
AGCTTTAGCACGTCTTCTTCCGTAACGAAGGAAGGCATCCAGCGGCCTTGCAGGTCGGAGCCGGACATCATCGAAAGTCCGAAGCGCCTGAATCTGGAGCTTTGGGTGTTGGAACTCGAGGCGAGGGGCGGATTCGATTGAGATTGAAAGAAGGGAGTGGAGCCTTGGCCTCTTTATAAAGATGTTGAATACCAAGAGCCTTCCCCGTGACCGTTCAGGACTCGCCTTCGATAGAGGAGACGTACAACGGGCACGGTAGGGTTACCCACGCCCGTATTGATGAGAATCCCGCAATAAGAGGACACGATCTCTGCTTTGACAAGACGTGCCAAGGAAACTGCCTCGCTAAATGTGCTGAGGTGGGACAGTAAAAACGATTCGAATAAAGGCTTGGCCGTGGTGTGATGTCACGCCACGGAATACGTCAGCAGATTGAATTTGTGTAAATATTATTCTCTCTACGGTGGTATGTGGAACTTATTTTGCAGAGCTGGACACTATCCTTGTGTTCAAAATTTTCTATGAAGTATTCGGAGGAGGAACCCGCCTTGCAATGCCGAAGACAATATGCGCGTCGGACTCGCCGTCATTGAAGCCTGGTTCAGGGGCTACTGAGGGAGTCCCGGACTAGGGGGTGTCCGGATAGCCGAACTATCATCTTCGGCCGGACTCCTAGACTATGAAGATACAAGATTGAAGACTTCGTCCCGTGTCCGGATGGGACTTTCCTTGGCATGGAAGGCAAGCTTGGCGATACGGATATGTAGATCTCCTACCATTATAACTGACTCTGTGTAACCCTAACCCTCTTCGGTGCCTATATAAATCGGAGGGTTTTAGTCCGTAGGAAAAAACAACAATCATACCATAGGCTAGCTTCTAGGGTTTAGCCTCTCTGATCTCATGGTAGATCTACTCTTGTACTACCCATATCATCAATATCAATCAAGCAGGAGTAGGGTTTTACCTGCATCGAGAGGGCCCGAACCTGTGTAAAAACATCGTGTCCATTGTCTCCTGTTACCATCCGCCTAGACGCACAGTTCGGGACCCCCTACCCGAGATCCGCCGGTTTTGACACCGACAGTCACTTTACATAAATTTTAGTAGCTTTAATTAAAATTTATTCATACAAAAGCAAAGCATTGGCTCGTTCTATCAGTGCCATAGGATCAACATGCACATCAATTAGAATTATTATTCTGAGGACACAAACGATCAGCTCATTTGCCGCACTTTGACACAGACAATACTACCAAGTTGGAATAGCTTGTTATGGTTGCTGTCCTCTACATCATCATGCCATGTTTCCCAGCTTGGAAGATTCAGAACCAACCAATAAGATTCAAAAAATAAGTAAAACAAAGGTGCCTACACATCACAATGATTCCCAGCATGCAAGATTCAGAACAAACCCATTAGATTCAAATAAAATGAGTACAACAAAGATTCCTACACATCTCAATGATTCACATATCAGAGCCAATCGTAACTGTACAACTCAAACGTTGTGAGAATGTGAACAAATAAATAAAATTGATCGATGCTGATACGTCCATTTTGCATCATGCTTTTATATCAATATTTATTGCATTATGGGCTGTGATTACACGTTATGTCACAATACTTATGGCTATTCTCTCTTATTTTACAAGGTTTACATGAAGTGGGAGAATGCCGGCAGCAGGGATTCTGGACTGAAAAGGAGCAAATATTAGAGACCTATTCTGCACAGCTCCAAAAGTCCTGAAACTCCACGAAATTCAATTTGGGAATTAATAAAAAATATTGAGCGGAAGAAATACCTGAGGGGGGCCACCCACCATCCACGAGGGTGGGAGGCGCGCCCTACTCCCCTGGGCGCGCCCCTGCCTCATGGGCCACCTGGCAGCCCTCCGGTGCACATCTTCTGCTATATGAAGTCTTTTACCCTAAAAAAAATCAGAAGCAAGCTCATAGGACGAAACTTCGACGCCACGAGGCGGAACCTTGGTGGAACCAATCTAGGGCTCCGGTGGAGCTGTTCTGCCGGGGAAACTTCCCTCCGGGAGGGGGAAATAATCACCATCGTCATCACCAACAATCCTCTCATCGGGAGGGGTTCAATCTCCATCAACATCTTAACCAGCACCATCTCCTCTCAAACCCTAGTTCATCTCTTGTATCCAATCTTTGTACCCAAACCTCAGATTGGTACCTGTGGGTTGCTAGTAGTGTTGATTACTCCTTGTAGTTGATGCTAGTTGGTTTATTTGGTGGAAGATCATATGTTCAGATCCTTAATGCATATTAGTACCCCTCTGATTATGAACATAAATATGCTTTGTGCGTAGTTTCGTTTGTTCCCGAGGACATGGGTGAAGTCTTGCTATTAGTAGTCATGTGAATTTGGTATTCATTCGATATTTTGATGAGATGTATGTCTTCTCTCCTTTAGTAGTGTTATGTGAACGTCGACTACATGATACTTCACCATTATTTGGGTCTGGAGGAAGGCATTGGGAAGTAATAAGTAGATAATGGGTTGCTAGATTGACATAAGCTAAAACCCTAGTTAATTAGTTGCTCGTAAGGGGCTGATTTGGATCCATATGTTTCATGCTATGGTTAGGTTTACCTTAATACTTCTTTTGTAGTTGTGGATGCTTGCAATAGGGGTTAATCATAATTGGGATGCTTGTCCAAGAAGGGGCAGTACCCAAGCACCGGTCCACCCACATATCAAATTATCAAAGTAACGAACGCGAATCATATGAGCGTGATGAAAACTAGCTTGACGATTATTCCCATGTGTCCTTGGGAGCGCTTTTCTCATTATAAGAAATTGTCCAGGCTTGTCCTTTTCTACAAAAAGGATTGGGCCACCTTGCTGCACCTTATTTACTTTCATTGGTTGTTACCTGTTACAAATTATCTTATCACAAAACTATCTGTTACGTACAATTTCAGTGCTTGCAGAGAATACCTTACTGAAAACCGCTTGTCATTTCCTTCTGCTCCTCGTTGGGTTCGACACTCTTTTTTCTGACAGAAAGACTGTAAGGGAGGCCCCTACAGTATAATTGGTGCAACAAACGCAAATTGAACTACCATGCCTTGAACTTGGGTGGGTGAAAAGGCATCAGCCCCTTTCCACAACTAGGCTATGCCTTAGTCTCCTTGGGTTCGACACTCTTACTTATCGAAAGGACTGCGAGAGATGCCCTACTTGTGGGCCATCAAGACTCTTTTCTAGCGCCGTTTCCGGGGAGTGAAGCGCCTTTGGTAAGTGGAACTTGGTACGGAAACATTTATATAGTGTGCTGCAATTTACTGTCACTTGTTACTATGGAACATAATCCTTTGAGGGGCTTGTTCGGGCTATCTTCACCTCGACCAGTAGAGAAAAGAGTTGCTCCTGAACCTACTGAAAATGTTTACTTTGAAATTCCTTCGGGTATGGTAGAGAAACTGCTAGCTAATCCCTAAGCAGGAGATGGAACATTGCATCCCGATTTACACCTAATCTATGTGGATGAAGTTTGTGGATTATTTAAGCTTGCAGGTATGCCCGATGATTTTATTAAGAAGAAGGTTTTCCCTTTATATTTGAAGGGAGACGCATTGACATGGTATAGGCTATGTGATGATATGGGATCCTGGGACTATAAACGATTGAAATCGGAATTTCACCAGAAGTTTTATCCTGTGCATCTTGTTCATCGTGATCATAATTATATGTATAGTTTGTGTCCTCGCGAAGGAGAAAGCATCGCTCAACCTTGGGGGAGGCTTAAGTCAACGTTATATTCATGCCCCAATCATGAGCTCTCAAGATAAATGATTATTCAAAACTTTTTTGCTCGACTTTCTCTCAACAATCGCACTATGCTTGATACTTCTTGTGCTGGGTCATTTATGATGAAGTCTATTGAATTCAAATGGGATTTATTGGAAAGAATTAAATGCAACTCTGAAGATTGGGATTCCGATGATAGTAAGGAGTCAGGTATGACACCTAAGTTCAATTGTGTTAAATCTTTTGTGGATACCGATGCTTTTCGTGGATTTAGCACTAAATATGGACTTGACTCTGAGATAGTAGCTTCTTTCTGTGAATCATTTGCTACTCATGTTGATCTCCCTAAGGAGAAGTGGTTTAAATATGATCCTACCACTGAAGTAAAAGTAGTTGCACCTATTACAGTTGAAGAAAATACTATCACTTATAATGATCCTATTGTTCCTACTACTTATATTGAGAAACCACCTTTCCCTGTTAGGATAAAGGATCATGCTAAAGCTTCAACTGTGGTTCATAAGAGTAATACTAGAACATATACACCTCATGAGCAAATTAATGTTGAACCTAGTATTGCTATGGTTAAAGTTCTCCTGGCTGATAATATTGATGGGCATGTTATTTATTTCTGTGATCAAGCTGCTAGAATTGCTAGACCCGATGCTAAGAAACATAGACCTGTTGTAGGCATGCCTGTTATTTCTGTTAAAATAGGGGATCATTGTTATCATGGCTTATGTGATATGGGTGATAGTGCTAGTGCAATACTTCATTCTTTATATGAAGAAATTATGCATGACATTGCACCTGCTGAGATAGAAGATATTGATGTTACAATTAAGCTTGCCAATAGAGATACTATTTCACCAATTGGGATTGTTAGAGATGTTGAAGTCTTGTGTGGGTAAATTAAATATCCTACTGATTTTTTCTTGTTCTTGGTTCCCCACAAGATGACTTTTGTCCCATTATATTTGGTAGACCCTTCTTGAATACTGTTAATGCTAAGATTGATCGCAAAAAGGATGTTGTTACTATTGGCTTAGGGGATATGTCTCATGAGTTTAATTTTGCTAAATTTCGTAGACAACCTCATGATAGAGAATTGCCTAGTAAGGATGAAATTATTGGTCTTGCTTCTATTGACGTGCCTCCTAATGATCCTTTAGAACAATATTTGCTAGACCATGAAAATTATATGTTTATGAATGAAAGAGGGGAAATAGATGAAGTATTCTTTAAATAGGGACCTATTTTGAAACACAACTTGCATGTTGAAATCTTAGGGGATGCTCCACCACCCAAGGGTGTTCCCGTGTTTGAGCTTAAACCATTACCTGATACTCTTAAATATGCTTATCTTGATGAAAAGAAGATATATCCTGTTATTATTAGTGCTAACCTTTCAGAGCAGGAAGGGGAAAGATTATTGAAAACTCTGAAGAAGCACCGTGCTGCTATCGGATATACTCTTGATGATCTTAAGGGCATTAGTCCCACTCTATGCCAACACAAAATAAAATTGGAAGAAGACGCCAAATCGGGTATTGATCACCAACGATGATTAAATCCTAAGATGAAAGAAGTGGTAAGAAAGGAAATACTAAAGCTCCTTGAGGCAGGTATAATTTATCCCGTTGCCAATAGTCAGTGGGTAAGTCCTGTCCATTGTGTCCCTAAGAAGGGAGGTATTACTGTCGTTCCTAATGATAAAGATGAATTGATCCTGAAAAGAATTATTACAGGTTATAGTATGGTAATTGATTTCCGCAAATTAAATAAAGCTACTAAAAAGATCATTACCCTTTACCTTTTATTGATCAAATGCTAGAAAGACTATCCAAACATACACATTTTTGCTTTCTAGATGGTTACTCTGGTTTCTCTCAAATACCTGTGTCAGCTGAGGATCAAGAAAAGACCACTTTTACTTGCCCTTTCGGTACCTTTGCTTATAGATGTATGCCTTTTGGTTTATGTAATGCACCTGCTACCTTTCAAATATGCATGATGGCTATATTCTCTGACTTTTGTGAAAAGATTTGTGAGGTATTCATGAATGATTTCTCAGTTTATGGATCCTCTTTTGATGATTTCTTGAGCAACCTTGATCGAGTTTTGTAGAGATGTGAAGATACTAGTCTCGTCTTGAATTGGGAAAAGTGCCACTTTATGGTTAATGAAGGCATTGTCTTGGGGCACAAAATTTCTGAGAGAGGTATTGAAGTTGATAAATCTAAGGTTGATGCTATTGAAAAGATGCCATGTCCCCAAGACATTAAAGGTATAAGAAGTTTCCTTGGTCATGCCGGTTTTTATAGGAGGCTCATTAAGTATTTTCTAAAATTTCTAGGCCTCTGACTAATCTATTGCAAAAAGATATTCCTTTTGTCTTTGATGATGATTGTGTACAAGCATTTGAAATACTTAAGAAAGCTTTGATTTCTGCACCTATTGTTCAGCCACCTGATTGGAATTTACCCTTTGAAATTATGTGTGATGCTAGTGATTATGCTGTAGGTGCTGTTCTAGGACAAAGAGTTGATAAGAAACTAAATGTTATTCAATATGATAGTAAAACTCTAGACACTGCCCAGAGAATTATGCTACTACTGAAAAAGAATTCTTAGCATTTGTATTTGATTGTGTTAAGTTCAGACCTTATATTGTTGATTCTAAAGTAACTGTTCACACTGATCATGCTGCTATTAAATATCTTATGGAAAAGAAAGATGCTAAACCTAGACTTATTAGATAGGTTCTCTTGCTACAAGAATTTGATTTGCATATTATTGATAGAAAGGGAGTTGAGAACCCCATTGCAGACAACTTGTCTAGGTTAGAGAATGTTCTTGATGACCCACTACCTATTAATGATAGCTTTCCTGATGAACAATTAGCTATCATAAATGCTTCTCGTACTGCTCCATGGTATGCTGATTACGCTAATTACATTGTTGCTAAATTCATACCACCTAGTTTCACATACCAGCAAAAGAAAAAGTTCTTCTATGATTTAAGACATTACTTCTGGGATGACCCACACCTTTATAAAGAAGGATTAGATGGTGTTATTAGATATTGTGTACCTGAGCATGAACAGGAACAGATCCTACGCAAGTGTCACTCCGAGGCATATGGAGGACACCACGCTGGAGATAGAACTGCATATAAGGTATTGCAATTCGATTTTTATTGGCCTACTCTCTTCAAAGATGCTCGTAAGTTTGTCTTGTCTTGTGATGAATGTCAAAGAATTGGTAATATTAGTAGACGTCAAGAAATGCCTATGAATTATTCTCTTGTTATTGAACCATTTGATGTTTGGGGCTTTGATTATATGGGACTATTTCCTGCCTCTAATGGGTATACACATATTTTAGTTGATGTTGATTACGTTACTAAGTGGGTAGAAGCTATTCCAACTAGTAGTGCTGATCATAACACCTCTATTAAGATGCCTAAAGAAGTTATTTTTCCAAGGTTTGGAGTCCGTAGATACTTAATGAGTGATGGTGGTTCACATTTTATTCATGGTGCTTTCCGTAAAATGCTTGCTAAGTATGATGTTAATCATAGAATTGCATCTCTATATCACCCACAGTCTAGTGGTCAAGTAGAATTGAGTAATAGAGAGCTTAAATTAATTTTGCAAAAGACTGTTAATAGATCTAGAAAGAATTGGTCCAAGAAACTTGATGATGCATTATGGGCTTATAGAACTGCATATAAGAATCCTATGGGTATGTCTCCGCATAAAATGGTTTATGGAAAAGCATGTCACTTACCTCTTGAACTTGAACATAAGGCATACTGGGCCATTAAAGAGATCAAGTATGATTTCAAACTTGCCGGTTAGAAGAGGTTATTTGACATTACCTCACTTGATGAATAGAGAACCCAAGCCTATGAGAATGCCAGACTGTTTAAAGAAAAAGTTAAAAGATGGCATGACAAAAGGATACAAAAGTGTGTGTTTAATGTAGGTGATTATGTTTTGCTTTTCAACTCTCGTTTAAGATTTTTTGCAGGAAAACTTCTCTCTAAATGGGAAGGCCCTTACGTTATCGGGGAGGTCTATCATTCTGGTGCCATAAAAATTAACAACTTCGAAGGCACAAACCCGAAGGTGGTGAACGGTCAAAGAATCAAACATTATATCTCATGTAATCCTATAAATGTTGAAACTAATATTATTGAAACCGTAACCCCGGAGGAATACATAAGGGACACTTTCCAAAATGTTTCAGACTCTGAAAAGGAATAGGTATGTGGTACGGTAAGTAAACCGACTCCAAAACAGTTCTAATAGCAATTTTCTCCGTTTTGGAATATTTAAGAAAAGAGGAAAATAAGAAGTAGTCCGGGAAGGACACAAGGCATCCACGAGGGTGGAGGGCGCGCCCTATATCCCTGGGCGCGCCCCCTGCATCGTGGGCACCTCGTGTGCTCTCCGGACTCTGTTTTCTTGCACGATACTTCTTTCGGTCGGTAAAAATTCATTATATAATCCCCCGAAGGTTTTGACCACCGTATCATGCAAATATCCTCTGTCTTTGTTTAGAGCTGTTTTTTTGACAGATCTAGAGCACCATGACGTCTTCAAGAGCCCCCAAGGACAAGTTTTTCGAGAGGGCCATCAACCCCTACCTCGCGGAGGTGCTGCATCACCCTCAAACCATTGAGATGCGTGAGGGGGTGCTGCACATCCGCAACGTGGAGGGACCAAGGAGTACCGAAAACGTGGAGACAAAGCTCGAGACAATGGAACAACTAGTTTTCAAGTGTCAAGGGATGGTGGAACGCGGACTCAACGCCAACCAGATGATGATCGCAGAATTCACCAACAACCGCAAGCTAGACGCCAAGAACATTGGGGAGACCATCTTCAAGCTTCATGAGAAAATTGAGCACCTCCAAGCCCAGATCTATGACCTGCAAAACTAAAACTGTGAGTATGAATATAGATTCAAGAGGATTAGTTTGGCTGCATATTTGAGGATCCCGGAAACACGATCATCCATCTATGATGGTGAGCCTATGCCTTGGAAGATGGACGACAAGCTTACATCATCAACAACTCCATCATCACCACCTCCGAGGACGTAATTACATGAGTATGGGCACTCCCCTTGGCAACTGCCAAGCTTGGGGGAGTTGCCCCGGTATCGTATCACCATCACAGTCCTATCTTTATCGTTTTACTTAGTTCGATCCTTTTAGTAATATCTTGATCTTGTAGAATAAAGTTTTGGTATGATTTAGTTTTGAGTTTTGCCTTATGATCCCTCTATGTAATCAAGTCCGTGAGCTAGATATAATAAAGATTAGTGTTGAGTCAAGGTCTTTGCTATCTTGCTATGATCTTGAGTGAATAAAAGAATAAAAAGAAATAAAAGGGATCATATTGATCTTATGGATAGTAATGACTTCACATATAGAGAGTATGATGATTAAAAGTTGTTGAGAGTTGGCAAACATAGTTTTGGTCATGGTTGCAATTAATAGGAAGTAATGAAGAAAGAGAGGTTCTCACATATAAATATACTATCTTGGACATCTTTTATGATTGTGAGCACTCATTAAAGTATGACATACTAAAGAGTTGATGTTGGACAAGGAAGACAACGTAATGGGTTATGTTTTCTCACATCTCAGTTAAAGTATATTTTCATGGATCGTCCAACATGTTGAGTTTATCTTTCCCCCTCATGCTAGCCAAATTCCTTGCACCAAGTAGAGATACTACTTGTGCTTCCAAATATCCTTAAACCCAGTTTTGCCATAAGAGTCCACCATATCTACCTATGGATTGAGTAAGATCCTTCAAGTAAGTTGTCATGTTGCATGCAATAAAAATTGCTCTCTAAATATGTATGGATTATTAGTGCGAAGAAAATAAGCTTTATACGATCTTGTGATGTGGAAGTAATAAAAGCGACGGACTGCATAATAAAGGTTCATATCACAAGTGGCAATATAAAGTGACGTTCTTTTGCATTAAGATTTCGTGCATCCAACCATAAAAGCACATGACAACCTCTTCTTCCCTCTATGAAGGGCCTATCTTTTACATTATGCAAGAGTCAAGGTGATCTTCACCTTTCCTTTTTACATTTTATCCTTTGGCAAGCACCTCGTGTTGGAAAGATCCTGATATATATATCCAATTGGATGTAAGTTAGCATGAACTATTATTATTGACATTACCCTTGAGGTAAAAGGTTGGGAGGCAACACTATAAGCCCCTATCTTTCTCTATGTCCGATTAAAACTCCATAACAATAAGTATTGCATGAGTGTTAGCAATTGTGAAAGACTAAATGATAGTTGAGTATGTGGACTTGCTGAAAAGCTCTTATATTGACTTTTTCCGATGTTATGATAAATTGCAATTGCTTTAATGACCGAGTTCATAGTTTGTTGGTTCGCAATGAAGTTTCTGATTCATACTTGACATTGTGAATAAATTGTTACTTGAGCATAAGAAATCATATGAAAAAATATATATACCTTGCTGTTATAAGAATGATCATGATGCCTGATACGTCTCCAACGTATCTACTTCTCCAAAGACTTTTGCCCTTGTTTCGGACTCTAACTTGCATGGTTTGAATGAAACTAACCCGGACTGATGCTGTTTTCAGCAGAACTGCCATGATGTTGTTTTATGTGTAGAAAACAAAAGTTCTCGGAATGACCTGAAAATCCACGGAGACAAGTTTTGGAAAATATAAACAATACTGGCGAAGGAATCAAGACCAATGGGCCCACACCCTGTCCGCAAGGGTGGGGGGCGCGCCCTCCCCCACTGGGAGTGCCCCCTGTCTCGTTGGCCCCCTGAGGATCCACCGACCTCAATTCCAACTCCATATATTCCTTTTCGCAGAGAAAAAAATAAGAGAGAAAGTTTCATTGTGTTTTACGATACAGAGCCGCCGCCGAGCCCTAATCTCTCTCGGGAGGGCTGATCTGGAGTCCGTTCGGGGCTGTGGAGAGGGGGATTTGTCGCCGTCGTCATCATCAACCATCCTCCATCACCAATTTCATGATGCTCACCGCCGTGCGTGAGTAATTCCATCGTAGGCTTGCTGGACGGTGATGGGTTGGATGGGATTTACCATGTAATCAAGTTAGTTTTGTTAGGGTTTGATCCCTAGTATCCATTATGTTCTGAGATTGATGTTGCTATGACTTTGCTATGCTTAATGCTTGTCACTAGGGCCCGAATGCCATGATTTCAGATCTGAACCTATTATGTTTTCATGAATATATGTGAGTTCTTGATCCTATCTTGCAAGTCTATAGTCACCTATTATGTGTTATGATCCGACAACCCTGAAGTGACAATAATCGGGATACTTCTCGGTGATGACCATAGTTTGAGGAGTTCATGTATTCACTATGTGCTAATGCTTTGTTCCGGTTCTCTATTAAAAGGAGGCCTTAATATCCCTTAGTTTCCACTAGGACCCTGCTGCCACGGGAGGGTAGGACAAAAGATGTCATGCAAGTTCTTTTCCATAAGCACGTATGACTATATTCAGAATACATGCCTACATTACATTGGTGATCTGGAGCTAGTTCTGTGTCACCCTATGTTATAGCTATTACATGAGAAATCGCATCCGACATAATTATCCATCACTGATCCAATGCCTACGAGCTTTTCACATATTGTGCTTCGCCTATTTACTTTTCCGTTGCTACTGTTACATCTACTACAAAACTATTATCTTTACTTTTGCCACTGTTACCTTTATTATCATACCACTTTGCTACTAAACACTTTGCTGCAGATAGTAAGTTATCCAGGTCTGTTTGAATTGACAACTCAACTGCTAATACTTAAGAATATTCTTTGGCTCCCCTTGTGTCGAATTAATAAATTTGGGTTGAATACTTTACCCTCGAAAGCTGTTATGATCCCCTACACTTGTGGGTTATCAAGACTAATTTCTGGCGCCGTTGCCGGGGAGCATAGCTCTATTCTCTGAGTCACTTGGGATTTATATTTGTTGATCACTATGAGGAACTTTAAAGACGAAAGAACCAAGATTTTCCCCTCAACTACGAGGGGAGGTAAGGAACTACCATCTAGCTCTACACTAGATTCTCCTTCTGTTTTGAGTAAGCTTGCGACACCTAAACCTGCTAGTGCTATGAATTCTGATATGTCACATGTTATTGATGATGCCATTTCTGCTATGCATGATTGAGGGAGTCCTGGACTAGGGGGTGTCCGGATAGCCGGACTATCATCATCGGTCGGAATCCAAGACTACGAAGATACAAGATTGAAGACTTCGTCCCGTGTCAGGATGGTACTTTCCTTGGCGTGGAAGGCAAGCTTGGAAATACGGATATGTAGATCTCCTACCATTGTAACCGACTCTGTGTAACCCTAGCCCTCTCCGGTGTCTATATAAACCGGAGGGTTTTAGTCCGTAGGACGAACAACCATTACAACAATCATACCATAGGCTAGCTTCTAGGGTTTAGCCTCCTTGATCTCGTGGTAGATCCACTTGTATTACCCATATCATAAATATTAATCAAGCAGGAGTAGGGTTTTACCTCCATCGAGAGGGCCCGAACCTGGGTAAAAACATCGTGTCCCTTGTCTCCTGTTACCATCCGCCTAGACGCACAGTTCGGGACCCCCTACCCGAGATCCGCCGGTTTTGACACCGACTTTGGTGCTTTCATTGAAAGTTCCTCTATGTCGTCACTAGTAGGCTTGATGGCTCCTTCGATCATCAAAAACGACGCGGTCCAGGGTGAGACTTTTCTCCCTGGACAGATCTTCGTATTCGGCGGCTTTGCAATGCGGGCCAATTCGCTTGGCCATCTGGAGCAGATCGAAAGCTACGCCCCTGGCCGTCAGGTCAGATTTGGAAGTCTAAACTTCACGGCTGACATCCGCGGAGACTTGATCTTCGACAGATTCGAGCCACAGCCGAGCATGCCGCACTGTCACGATGGGCATGATTTAGCTCTGCTGCCGGACAGTGCCCTGGAGGCCGCACATGAGTCCGCTCCGACCCTTAGTTCGGAGCCGACCGCTCAGATCGAGGACGGGTGGCTAGACACCGCCTCGGGGGCTGCAATCTCTACGGCGATGGAGCCGAATACTGACCTTGTCCCTTGTAAAGCTCGTGACTCCGAGGTGCCGGACTCCGAACCTCCTGTGCCCCTACCAATCGAATTCGATTGGGCACCGATCATGGAGTTCGCCGATGCGGACATGTTTCAGCACACGCCTTTCGGCGATATTTTGAATTCACTAAAGTATCTCTCATTGTCAGGAGAGCCCTGGCCGGACTGCGGTCAGGACGGTTGGGATGCAAACGACGAAGAAATTCAAAGCCCACCCACCACCCACTTTGTAGCCACTGTCAACGATCTAACCGACATGCTAGACTACGACTCTGAAGACATTGACGGTATGGACGACGATGCCGGGGACCACCAAGAACCAACGCCTACGGGGCACCAGGAAGCAACACAACACACCGAGTGCTCGAAGATAACGACACACCTAAATACAGGGGCGCCACACACCCACTATGTTTCACTGATGAGGTTCTGGATCATGAATTTCCAGCGGGATTCAAGCCCGTAAACATAGAGGCATGCGACAGAACAACAGACCCTGGAGTCTGGATTGAGGATTACATCCTACACATACATATGGCTAGAGGAGACGATCTCCACGCCATAAAATACCTACCCCTCAAGCTCAAAGGGCCAGCTCGGCATTGGCTCAAAAGCCTCCCAGAAAATACCATTGGAAGTTGGGAAGAGCTCGAGGACGTGTTTAGAGCAAATTTTCAGGGGACTTATGTCCGCCCTCCGGATGCAGATGATTTAAGTCACATAACTCAACAGCCCGGAGAGTCAGCGCGCAAATTCTGGAACAGGTTCCTCACCAAAAAGAACCAAATAGTCGACTGTCCGGACGCCGAAGCTTTAGCAGCTTTTAAACATAACATCCGAGACGAATGGCTTGCCAGACACCTCGGCCAGGAAAAGCCAAGAACAATGGCCGCGCTAACGAGCCTCATGACCCGCTTTTGCGCGGCGGAAGATAGCTGGCTGGCAAGATGCAGCACCAGCGACCTGAGTACATCCGAGATCAGAGATGGAAATAGAAAATCACGACGCAGGAAAGATCAGCACCAAAATAAAGAAAATGGCCCAAAGAACACGGCGGTCAACGCCGGATTCAAAAGCTCTCGGCCGAACAACAAAACACTGCCTCTTAAGGACAACAGTGATGAGCTATCCAACCTAAACAAAATTTTGGATCTGATATGTCAAATCCATAGTACCCCCGGGAAGCCTGCAAACCACACCCACCGAGATTGTTGGGTCTTCAAGCAGTCCGGCCGACTCAACGCCGAACACAAGGGGCTCGACACGCCAAGCGAGGACGATGACGAACCCCACCCGCAGAGCACCGGAAAACAAAAGACTTTCCCGCAAGAAGTCAAAACAGTAAACTCACTCCATGTGATAATACAGAACAATAGTGCGGCACCCGCTAAAGTACACGTCGCACGGTCCACCCCAGCGGAATCCCGAGATTGGATGTCAAAACCAATTACTTTCGACCACCTGGATTATTCCAGAAGTATTCGAAATGCAGGATGGACTGCTCTGATATTGGATCCTATAATCGACGGACTACAATTTACACAAGTCCTAATGGATGGCGGCAGGGATTTAAACCTGCTATATTCGGACACAATCCGCAATTTGGGGATAGACCCTACTAAAATTTGCCATAGCCGCACTTCCTTCAAAGGAGTGACGCCAGGCCCTTACGCCAAGTGCACGAGCTCCTTACTGCGAGAAGTTGTGTTCGGATCACTCGACAACTTCTGTCGTGAAAAGCTAATCTTCCATGTCGCCCCATTCAAAAGTAGCCATCAAGCACTATTGGGACGTGAAGCTTTCGCCCGCTTTAACGCAATACCGCACTACCGCGTCTCTTACACTCAAAATGCCCGGTCCACGCGGCATCATCTCATTAAAAGGTCGTTCAAGACCCCGGACACGGCTAGGCGAGTCCGGCATAAATAAACTAGGGGCTCCCTAGCCGCATACCCCTTCACAAGGGGCTGTGCGTATGAACAATAAGAGCCAATAAAAGCTCAACTTTATCCGTTCATTCATACTTTGTTTTCATTACATTTTTTTTTGCACAATTTCTTTTCAAACTAAGTTCCTCTCTTTTACAGATGAACAACATGCTACACCCGTCCAGGATACAGCACAACGGAGACACAGGCGCAGACGTGCAGCAGGGACCCGTCGCAAGGATTCTTTTCAGATTAAGACCCTACGTAAACCTTTCTTACTGTCTCTTGTTGATTCACATCCCCCGGTTTTTCAGCATAACCGATGAGGAGGCTAGCATTTTGGCATCGGCCGCGTCAGAAATTTTCGCCTGTACCTGGACACAAGGGGCTCAGGGCATCGTTCTGCCCGTTATCATAAAGACCGAATACCTTTGGTAGTGTTCGGCGTCTCGAGTTAGGCCTTATATGCATCAGCTCCGAATCATGTCTTTGGTCAAATGTTGGGTTTGCCCGGCTCCTATGTTTTGGTGCCTTACGTTCCGTATCATCGGCTAACGCGGCACCAGGAGAACTACTGTGATTGTGCCCTGGTTCGGCCGGGCGAGCACCTTAGTAGAGAAAGCCGAAAACTGACTGTCATGATATAGCGAGAGACTGGTCAACCAATCGATCGACTACCGGAATGTTTAGAATTCCTCCACTTTCACGAAGGGCCGTTTGCCGGTCAGGCACATACGCGCCCCAAATTTGGAGAGCGCGGTGCCCCTAGGGGCTATATCGTAGCCCCACCTTTGAACTCCTATGGCTAAGTGAAAGTGATAAAGCATTATAGTCCGGTTGCCTCATTTGCTACGCTACCACCTCCTTCACAGGACCAAGACGTTGGATTAAGTGTGAAAATGTGCTATTTTGCAAACACCCCCGCACCATGTGCGTGGGGGCTGAAGCCGAAGACTGCCATCTTTCAGGTTATACACAAGTATACATTAACGGCCACACATGAGATATCTCAATACTTGAACGCACAAGTATAAAAAGCACTTCTATTATGAATATCGTTTTACAAATCATAAAGATCATTTGAACATGACATTTTTTGAGCACTGCGACTCTATTACACGAGCACCCTGCAGGACTTCCCCAAAATAGTGCTCGGCGGGTAACCGGCTCTCGTCCGAACCCCGGGTTGCAATATCGGTGGCATCCATCTCCGTCCAGTATGTCTTCACACGGGCAAGGGCCATCCGTGCACCCTCTATGCATGCCGACCGCTTCATCGCCTTGATATGCGGCACCGCCCCAAGAAATTGCTGCAATAAGCCAAAATAACTCTTCGGCTTGGGCCTATCCAGCCACAGATGAGCCACTGCATCCATCATGGCAAAACTGGACAATCTATTCAGCTCAGCCCACTCAGCCAACCGATCGGTCAACGGAAGTGAACGCTCCGGACTGTGGAATTGAGACCAAAAAAGCTCTTCCGTCTCGTGATCCTTTTGGCTTCGGAAGTGCACAACCGCATCCGCCGCACTCGCCGCCAAATCCAGATAAGGATCCTCCAGACCCCACAGCTGGCCAAGCTGAGCATACTTATGATCTGTGAACCTCCTGCACAGCAGAAAGGGCTTGCCAGCCGCAATGTCTCCGGCCTGACGCAACTCCTCCTTTATAGCCCTCGTTGCAGAACGGGCATCCTTGGCTTCGGCGGTGGCCTTCTTCAGGTCTTCTTGCCCCGCTCGGCGTTCCTTTTCAAGAACCTCATAGCGATCGGTAACATCCTTCAGCTTCATGGCCATTCCGGCCATCTCCTCCCTGCTTCGGCAGTGAGCAACCCTTTCGGCTTCTAGCTCTTCGGCTGCCCTCGAGGCAGCCGCATCACTCCTTCTGGCCTGCTCCTTAGCTCGAGCAAGCTCTGCCCGAAGGTCCTCCACGGCAGCGGCACCATCTGCATTAAGCATACATGTTTTAAGGAGTGGGCTTTAGCTCCCTTACTAGGTGACCACGGAGAAACAACCAACCTTGTGACTCGTCAAGTCGCTTATTGACCAGTGCGATGTCCGCATCCGCAACGTCGAGTTGCCGCTTTGGTTCAACAACTCCATCAGTCCGGCTGGCCACCGGACTATCCGCCACCTATGTAGGAAAGGCGAGAATTAATACCTGAGATTATGATCCTCGGCACGCTGTCGCTTTCGACAACATACTGAGTCTCAGGGGCTACTATCTATACAGGGCGCACTTTATGTGCAAAACTGTCAAAAGGTATGTCATTTTTACGTACCTCAAACCCCGCCAGCAAACTTCTGACGGCATCATACAACCCGCCCTCAGCGGATGAAATTCTTTCAATCACCGTACTCATCAATGTACGGTGACCTTCTGAGTAGACGCCCTCTCGAGCAGATCCTTCAGCTCCCCCGGCCGTACACCAGTTGGTGCCGAACTCTTCGGCCCTGCCAGACCAGGGGACACCCTCCGTGACGATACCTCAAGGTCGTCCGCCCCACCCGATGGTGCGGCGGATGGAGGCGTCTCGCTCTCCATCATCTCTGGACGAAGGTCCCCCGAACACGAGCTCAGCTGAGAAGGACGGAGATCCGAACTACAGTAAAAACTTTGGTTATCCTCAGAAGCAAAAATAGGGACGTCCCTTGTTACAATACTCCCCTTTTTCTACTTACGGCTCGCTGGAGGGCTGATTCCTTGGGGGAGATAGTGCGGCCGGGGCCTCCCCCGGCGTAGGACCCTCTGGTGAAGATTTCTTCCCCCGCTTTGAGGCCTTAGCCTCCGGGTCTTCGGAAGCGGTCCTCTTCTCCCCATGGAGGGAGGGATTCTTGATCCCCCCTTTCTCCAGCGCCTCCTTAGTAGAGGCGGTAGTTTCTCTGTTTTCCCCTTCGCCCTCCTCTAGAGGCGGAACCTCCAGCATCTTGACCAACACCGGATACGGCGTGGTCTCTGGGAGGGGGGCCGGACACCGTATCAGTTTTGCTTCCGCTATCCACTCCTGTTCAAAGGACGGTTGGTTAAAAAGCAAGTCCAAGAATATGCAAACAAACGGTATGTCCGGACACAGGGCTACTTACTTGAGCATCCAGGCGATTGCAGCTTAGGCCGGCATCCTCGGTCAATTCCGGACACACTTCTTGTGATCCGAAGAACAATTTGTACATTTCCACGGGCGTCGTACCCATGAAGTGTTGGGGAGCTCGTGGCCCCTCTGGATTGAATTCCCACAGGCGGAGGGGGTGACGTTTGCAGGGCAGAAGACACCGAATCAGCATAACCTGCATCACTACGACCAGATTGATCTCCCTCTCTTGGAGGTCTCGAATCCGGCCCTGCAATAGGGGTACGTCCTTTGACGGCCCCCAGTTAAGCCCTTGGTTGACCCATGACATCAGCCGTTGTGGAGGGCCTGAGCGAAAGACGGGCGGCGGCTTCTGCCTGCTGCCCCTGGGAGCGGTAATATAGAACCACTCCTGTTGCCACAAGCCGAGCTCCTCCTGGAAAGGGCCCTCGGGTCATGGAGCATCGGCCCTCTTTCTTACAACCGCCCCGCCGCACTCTGCCTGACGCCCTTCGATCATATTCGGCTCCACGTTGAAGGTTTTGAGCCACAAACCGAATTGAGGGGTAGTGCGGAGGAAGGCTTCGCAGATGACAATGAATGATGAGATGTGGAGGATGGACTCCGGAGCCAAGTCGTGGAATTCCATCCCATAGTAAAACATGAGCCCTCTCACAAAAGGATCCATCGGGAAGCCTAAACCCCGGCGGAGGTGGGACACGAACACGACGCTCTCGCCGGGCTCGGGAGTAGGAATGACTTGCCCTTTGGCGGGCAACCTATGCGAAATCTCGTAGGTCAGGTAGCTGGCTTCTCTCAGCTTTAGCATGTCCTCTTCCGTGACGGAGGAGGGCATCCACCGGCCCTGTAGGTCGGAGCCGGACATTGTTGAAGGTCCGAGGCGCTCGAATCTGGGACTCCGGGTGTTGGAACTCGGGGCGAGGGACAGATTCGAATTAGGATTGAAGAAAAGAAACGAGCCTTGGTCTCATTATAAAGAGGGAGAATACCAAGAGCCGTCCCCGTGACCGTTTGGGACTCACCTTCGATGGAGGAGGCGTGGCAACGGGCACAGTTGGGTTACCCACGACCGTATTGATGGGAATCCCGGAATAAGGGGAACACGATCTCTGCTTCGACAAGACGTGCCAAGGAAACCGCTTCGCTAAACGCGCTGAGGTGGTATAATAAAAACGATTTAAGTAAAAGCTTGGTAGTGGTGTGACGTCACGCCACAAAATACGTCAGCAGATTGAACTTGTGTACATATTATTCTCTCTACGGTGGTATGTGGAATTTATTTTGCAGACCCGGACACTATCCTGGTGTTCGCAATCTTCTATGAATTATTCGGAAGAGGAACCTGCCTTGCAATGCCGAACACAATATGCGCGCCGGACTCGTCGTCATTGAAGCCTGGTTCAGGGGCTACTGAGGGAGTCCTGGACTAGGGGGTGTCCGGATAGCCGGACTATCATCATCTGCCGGACTCCAAGAATATGAAGATATAAGATTGAAGACTTCGTCCCGTGTCCGGATGGGACTTTCCTTGGCGTGGAAGGCAAGCTTGGCAATACGGATATGTAGATCTCCTACCATTGTAACTGACTTTGTGTAACCCTAGCCCTCTCCGGTGTCTATATAAACCGGTGGGTTTTAGTGCGTAGGACGAACAACCATTACAACAATCATACCATTGGCTAGCTTCTAGGGTTTAGCCTCCTTGATCTCGTGGTAGATCCACTCTTGTATTACCCATATCATCAATATTAATCAAGCAGGAGTAGGGTTTTACCTCCATCGAGAGGTCCCAAATCTGGGTAAAAACATCGTGTCCCTTGTCTCCTGTTACCATCCGCCTAGACGCACAGTTCGGGACCCCCTACCCGAGATCCGCCGGTTTTGACACCGACAATGATACTTATGATGAAACTACTTCTGTGCGTGATACTACTTTGCCATTAGGTGAATTTCTTGATGAACAACTTGCTAGGGTTAGAGAGATTGAAATTATTGAAGATGCTATTATTGATGATAGTGATGATGAAATTTCTCCCCCTGATTATGAATTACCTGTTGTTCCTGAGGGTTATGTTATGGATGAGGAAGCTGCTAGAGCTATCTTTGCCTGCAAAGATAGATATGATCTTAAAAAGATATTACCTAAATGGAAGCAGCAATCTCTTAATGCTAGAATGAAACCTGACCATGCTTTTGCTACTTCACCTATCTGTGTTACTGATAAGAATTATGAATTCTCTATTGATCCTGAGATTATTACTTTAGTTGAATCTGATCCTTTTTATGGCCTTGAATCTGAAACTGTTGTGGCACATCTTACCAAGTTAAATGATATAGCCACCCTATTTACTGATGATGAGAAGTCTCGCTATTATTATATCCTTATGATATTTCCATTCTCATTAAAGGGTGATGCTAAGACTTGGTTTAATTCTCTTGCTCCTGGTTGTGTGCGTAGTCCCCAGGATATGATTTATTACTTCTTTGCTAAATATTTCCCTGCTCATAAGAAACAAGCTGCCTTGCGGGAAATATATAATTTTGTGCAAATTAAAAAATAGAGTCTCCCACAAGCTTGGGGGAGGCTTCTCCGATTACTTAATGCTTTGCCTGGTCTTCCTCTTAAGAAAAATGAAATACTTGATATCTTTTATAATGGACTAACCGATGCTTCCAAGGACTACTTGGATAGTTGTGCTGGTTGTGTTTTCAGGGAAAGAACAATCGACCAAGCTGAATTACTATTGAATAATATGTTGACTAATGAAAATAATTGGACTCTTTCTAAGCCAACTCCCAAGGCAATTCCTGAACCAATTAAGCCAACTCCTGAGCCTATACCTAAACCCACTCCGAAGAAGAGAGGTGTTCTATTTCTCAGTCCTGAAGATATGCAATAGGCAAAGAAATCAATGAAAGAAAAAGGTATTAAAGATGAAGATGTTAAGAATTTACCACCTACTGAAGAAATACATGGTCTTAATATACCGCCTGTCGAAGAAACACATTGTCTTGATAACCAGACACAGGTAGTAAAGGTAAATTCTCTCTATAGATATGATAAAGTTGAAATTCCCTCTACTAAATTTCATAGCCCATGCTTAGATGAATTTGATGACTTTATGGCTAGACAAGAAAGTTTTAATGCTTATGTTGGTAGAGAATTAAAGAATAATGCTTTCGAGATAGGACGCTTGAGTGATTATATGGCTAGAGTTAAAGGTGAACTTAAACTCATTAGCAAATATACTTCTACGGTTGCTACTCAAGTTGAGCAAGTACTTAAAGCTCAAAATGATTTGCTTGATGAATCAAACAATAAAAATGACTTTGCTGTTAGAGTGGCTACTAGAACTGGTAGAATGACTCAGTAACCTTTGTATCCTGAAGGCCACCCTAAGAGAATCGAGCAAGATTCTCAGAGAAATAGTCTAGAGGCACCTAGTTCTTCTAAAAGGAAGAAAAAGAAAAACGATAGGACTTTGCATGCTTCTAGCGAACCTGTTGTACACACACCTGAGAATCTCAATGATATTTCTATCTCTGATGCTGAAACCCAACCAGGTGATGAACATGAGCCTAGTGATAATGTTAATGATAATGTTCATGTTGATGCTGAACCTAGCAAAAATAATGATGTAGAGATTGAACCTGCTGTTGATCTTGATAACCCACAATCAAAGAATCAGCGTTATGATAAGAGCGATTTTGTTGCTAGGAAGCATGGTAAAGAAAGAGAACCATGGGTTCAGAAACCCATGCCCTTTAATTTCCTCCTAAACCATCCAAGACAAAGGATGATGAGGATTTTGAGCGCTTTGCTGAAATGATTAGACCTATCTTCTTACGTATGCGCTTAACTGATATGCTTAAATTAAAACCCAATGCTAAGTATATGAAGGATATCATTACAAATAAAAGAAAGATACCGGAAGCTGAAATTTCCACCATGCTTGCTAATTACACTTTTAAAGGTGGAATACCAAAGAAACTTGGAGACCCCGGGGTACCAACCATACCATGCTCCATTAAAAGAAATTATGTTAGAACTGCTTTATTTGATCTTGTAGCCGGTGTTAGTGTTATGCCTCTCTCTTTATATCGTAGACTTGAATTGAATAAGTTGACACCTACTGGAATATCTTTGCAAATTGCTGATAAATCAACTGCCATACCTGTCGGCATTTGTGAGGATGTGCCTGTTGTGGTTGCAAATGTCACTATCTTAACGGACTTTGTTATTCTTGATATTCTCGAGGACGATAGTATGTCGATTATCTTTGGTAGACCCTTTTTGAATACTGCAGTGGCTGTTATTGATTGCAACAAAGGCAATGTCACTTTTCATGTTAATGGTAATGAGCATACTATACACTTTCTGAGGAAACAATCTCAAGTTCATAGCATCAATTCTATTGGGAAAAGTCCAACTATCATTATTGGAGGTTTTGAATTTCCTCTTCCTACTGTCAAGAAAAAGTATGATATTCTTATTATTGGGGATGTTCATATCCCCATTGAGGTAACTTAGTGTTATTCGAAATTTCTCCGGTTCCGTGTTATTCGGAATGAGTTTGTTAACAAGACTTGATCAACCTTGTTAGTGGATTCATTTTGATGATCATGAGATGGATGAAACTAGAAGGCACAACCTTTTGTACCCTCTTTTTACTTTCGGTTATTTAAAATAAATAAAGCAAAAATAGTATAATCCGTCTGTTTTGTGAATTATCCATGCACTAAAAAATATCCAAAAAATAAAAGTGCACCAAATGCCCTGCAAATTTAGTATGATTTTTTATGGAATATTTGAGGATTTTAGGCACTGAAAACATTGCAGAGGGGGCAAGCACCTGGCCACGAGGGTGGAGGGCGCGCCCACACCCCTGGGCGCGCCCCCTATCTCATGGGCCCATGGTGGCCCCCTCCACTTATGCCAGCACCCACACACTCCATCTTCTTCCCAAAAAATCCCATCCAGCTCAAGCACGAGTTCTAGCTCATTTTGCTGCGATTTTCGATCTCCTTGCTCAAAGCTCCATTCACAAAACTGCTTTGGGAGATTGTTGCTTGGTATGTGACTCCTCCATTGGTCCAACTAGTTTTTGTTCTAGTGCTTTATTCATTGCAAATTTTTGCTGCATAGGTGACCATGTTCTTGAGCTTGCATGTTAAATTTATGAGGTCCCAAGTAATTCTAATGCTTGATATAGGCTCTAGGCACTTGTAGGAGTAGTTGCTACCAATCTTGGTTAGTTTTATTCACTTTTATTTTGAAGTTACTAAAATTTCAGAAACTTTTCAGAAAAAGAAATATGTCTAGGAGAATGTACCAAGGTGGTTCATCAATAAAGAAAGGACCCAGGATTGCTATGCGTGAGCAAGACGATGAAATACCGAGGGACACAGAAGTACGAGTTTATGAGTGGCCATCCAACGATTTTATGGTCAAAGCAGGCTTTAAGGAGGAATTTGATGCATATGTGCGTAATGCTGATCTGGAGGACTTCTTACAAGATAAGTGTCCTTAGTACTATCAATTAACTGATTCATTTGTGCGAAGGTTTAAATATAAATGTTCACGTAATTCTCCGAGTGTCCTGTTTGATATCTATGATACATCTTATACAATGGACTTAGAGGATTTTACAACTGCTTGCAAACTTCCGCAGTGGGGTAATATTAATGATCCCCACAAATCTGAATTTAGAGACTTTCTTGCTAGTATTACTGTGGGAATCTAGGGATATTGCACAAGCTACCATTGGGAGCATTCATTTTCCTGCTATACATTATTTTGCTCTCTTCATTGGTAGATGCATTAACGGTAAAGACGAAGCATGTCATATGTGTGTCCCTGATCTTAGTGTCCTCAAGAGTGCCGTGTTAGGTTATAAAGATTATAACTTGGGGGCAATAGTTGCACGTAGGTTGCATAATAATGGTAGGGCTGGAGATTTATTTGGAGGAATTTATGCGACCCGTGTGGCTAATTATCTTGGTATAGCCCCACGAGAAGGGGATATGGTGTTGCCTCCTGCTTATTTAGATTATGAAGCTATGGTCAAATATCATTTTCTTAATAGGAATGAACAATTCCTCCAATATCGACTAATCTTTGACAGACATAGCTCTGTCCATGTTACTCTTCCTTCTCCTTTCCTTTTTGATTACCAGGCAAAAGGAAGATATGTTGTTACCAGGGAGGAAGCAGCTAAACACGAGGAGAGAGTGGAGACGGCTCGCCAACATGCCGTAGCTCAGGAGGCATTTGGTCCTGCATCTCAGTACGACCCTAGTTACAACTATGGATATCAGCCAGGCTACCCTTGGTAGTAGACCAACTTAGGCCAAAAGCCTAAGCTTGGGGGAGTACGTATTTCTCACTGACTCTACATTCATGTTCACACACTATTCCAGTTGTCAGTGCTTGCTACGTCTTGAGGGTTTTCCTTGAAGAGGAAAGGGTGATGCAGAAATAGTAGCGTAAGTATTTCCCTCAGTTTTTTAGAACCAAGGTATCAATCCAATAGGAGGCTCCTCAAAAGTCTCACGCACCTACACAAACAAACAAAGAACTCGCAACCAACACAATAAAGGGGTTGTCAATCCCTTCACGGCCACTTGCAAAAGTGAGATCTGATAGAGATAGTATGATAAGATAAATATATTTTTGGTATTTTATAATATAGAGGCAAAAAGTAAAGATGCAAATAAAAGTAGATTGAAAGCTTATATGATAAAAGATAGACCCGAGGGCCATAGGTTTCACTAGTGGCTTCTCTCAAGATAGCACAAGTATTACGGTGGGTGAACAAATTACTGTCGAGCAATTGATAGAAAAGCGAATAATTATGAGATTATCTAGGCATGATCATGTATATAGGCATCACGTCCGCAACAAGTAGACCGACTCCTGCCTACATCTACTACTATTACTCCACACATCGACCGACTCCTGCCTGCATCTAGAGTATTAAGTTCATAAAGAACAGAGTAACACATTAACAAAGATGACATGATGTAGAGGGATAAACTCAAGCAATATGATATAAACCCCATCTTTTTATCCTCGATGGCAACAATACAATACGTGCCTTGCTGCCCCTGCTATCACTGGGAAAGGACACCGCAAGATTGAAACCAAAGCTAAGCACTTCTCCCATGGCAAAAAAGATCAATCTGGTAGGCCAAACCAAACTGATAATTCGAAGAGACTTGCAAAGATAACTCAATCATACATAAAAGAATTCAGAGGAGATTCAAATATTTCTCATAGATAAACTTGATCATAAACCCACAATTCATCGGATCTCGACAAACACACTGCAAAAAGAGTTTACATCGAATAGATCTCCATAAGAGAGGGGGAGAACATTGTATTGATATCCAAAAAGAGAGAAGAAGCCATCTAGCTAATAACTATGGACCCGAAGTTCTATGGTAAACTACTCACAACTCATCGGAGGGGCTATGGTGTTGATGTAGAAGCCCTCCATGGTCCATTCCCCCTCCGGCGGAGCGCCGGCGAAGGCTCCAAGATGGGATCTCGCAGATACAGAAGGTTACGGTGGTGGAAATTGTGTTTTGTTGGCTCCCTGGATGTTTTCGGGGTACATAGGCATATATAGGAGGAAGAAGTACGTCGGTGGCCGCCCGAGGGGCCCACAAGATAGGGGGCGCGCCCAGAGGGGGTGGGCGCGCCCTCCAATCCCGTGGCCACCTCGGCTACTTCTTGACTTGCACTCCAAGTCCTCTGGATCACGTTCGTTCCAAAAATCATGCTCGCGAAGGTTTCATTCCGTTTGGACTCCGTTTGATATTCCTTTTCTTCGAAATACTGAAATAGGCAAAAAAAACAGCAATACGGGCTGGGCCTCCAGTTAGTATGTTAGTCCCAAAAATTACATAAATGTGTAAAATAAAGCCCATAAACATACAAAAGGGGTAATATAATAGCAAGGAACAATAAAAAATTATAGATACGTTGGAGACGTATCAAGCATCCCCAAGCTTAATTCCTGCTCGTCCTCGAGTAGGTAAATGATAAAAACAGAATTTTTGATGAGGAACGCTACCTAGCATATTTCTCAATGTAATTTTATTTATTGTGGCATGAATGTTCAGATCCAAATGATTCAAGATAAAATCTTATAAAACATAAAAATAATAATGCTTCGAAGCATACTAACAAATAATCATGTCCTATCAAAAAAGCATAGCCAAAGAAAGCTTATCCCTACAAAATCTTATAGTTAGGCCATGCTTCATTTTCATTATACAAAATACTCCCATCATGAACAACCCCGATGACGAGCCAAGCAATTGTTTCATACTTTTTAACGCGCTTCAGCTTTTTCAACTCTTACGCAATACATGAGCGCAAGCCATGGACATAGCACTATGGTGGTATAAGATGGTGGTTGTGAGGACAAAAAGAGGGAGAAGATAGTCTCACATCAACTAGGCGTATGAACGGGCTATGGAGATGCCCATCAATAAATATCAATGTGAGAGAGTAGGGATTGCCATGCAACGGATGCACTAGAGCTATAAATATATGAAAGCTCAAAAAGAAACTAAGTGGGCGTGCATCCAACTCACTTGCTCACGAAGACCTAGGGCATTTTGAGGAAGCCCATCATTGGAATATACAAGCCAAGTTCTATCATGAAGAATTCCCACTTAGTATATGAAAGTGACAACATAGGAGACTCTCTATCATGAAGATCATGGTGCTACTTTGAAGCACAAGTGTGGAAAAAGAGATAGTAGCATTGTCCCTTCTCTCTTTTTCTCTCATTTTTTTCTTTTTCTCCTTTTTTTTCTTTTTTTCTTTGGCCTTTCTCTTTTTTTCTTTTTCGCCTTTCTCTTTTTTTTCTTTCTTTTCTTTTTTCTTTTTGTAAAGTCCGAAGTCTCATCCCGACTTGTGGGGGAATCATAGTCTTCATCATCCTTTCCTCACTGAGACAATGCTCTAATAATGAAGATCATCACACTTTTATGGATTTATAACTAAAGAATTACAACTCAAAGCTAGAACAAGATATGACTCTATATGAATGCCTCCGGCGGTGTACCAAGATATGCAATGAATCAAGAGCGACATGTATGAAAATTATGAAGGTGGCCTTGCCACAAATACGATGTCAACTACATGATCATGCAAAGAGCAATATGACAATGATGGAACATGTCATAATAAACAGAACGGTGGAAAGTTGCATGGCAATATATCTCGGAATGGCTATGGAAATGCCATAATAGGTAGGTATGGTGGCTGTTTTGAGGAAGGTAAATATTGTGTGCATGATACCGGCGAAAGTTGCGCGGCACAATAGAGGCTAGCAAAGTGGAAGGGTGAGTGTGCGTATATCCATGGACTCACATTAGTCATAAAGAACTCATATACTTATTGCAAAAGTCTACTTAGCCCTCAAAGCAAAGTACTACTACGCATGCCCCTAGAGGGATAGATTGGTAGGAAAATACAATCACTCGTCCCCGACTGCCACTCATAAGGAAGACAATCAAAAGAGCATCTCATGCAACAAATTTGTCACACAACTTTTACCATATGTGCATGCTACGGGACTTGCCAACTTCAACAAAAGTATTTCTCAATTTCATAATTATCCTCTAGCATGACCCTAACATTACTATCTTTATATCTCAAAACAATTATCAAGCATCAAATTGATCATAGCATCCAATTCACTTCCTATGACAGTTTTTATTATACCCAACTTGGATGCTCATCATTCTAGGACCAAATTTGTAACCAAAGCAAATACCATGCTGTTCTAAAAGACTCTCAAAATAATATAAGTGAAGCAAGAGAGACTAGCTATTTCTTCAAAATTAAGCCACCGCCGTGCTCTAAAAGATACAAGTGAAGCACTAGAGCAAAAACTATCAAGCTCAAAAGATATAAGTGAAGCACATAGAGTATTCTAGCAAATTCTAATCAAGTGGGCTTCTCCCAAAAGGTGTGTACAACAAGTATGATTGTGGTAAACTAAAAATCAAAGACTAATATAATACACGACGCTCCAAGCAAAACACATATGATGTGGCGAATAAAAATATAGCTCCAAGTAAAGTTACCAATGAACAAAGACGAAAGAGGGGATGCCTTCCCGGGGCATCCCCAAGCTTAGGATTTTGGATAGCCTTGAATATCTTGGGGTGCCATGGGAATCCCCAAGCTTAGCCTCTTTCCACTCCTTATTCCATAATCTATCAAAGCTTCACCCAAAACTTGAAAACTTCACAACGCAAAACTCAACAGGAAATCTTATAAGCTCCGTTAGTGAAAGAAAACAAAACCACCACATAAGGTACTGTAATGAACTCATTCTTTATTTATTTTGGTGTTAAACCTACTGTATTCCAACTTCTCTATGGTTTATGAACTATTTTACTAGCCATAGATGCATCAAAATAAGCAAACAACACACGAAAAACAGAATCTGTCAAAAACAGAACAGTCTGTAGCAATTTGTAACTAACGCAAACTTCTGGAACTCTAAAAATCTACCAAAATAGATAGTCTTGGAAAATTTGTCTATTGATTAGCCGCAAAAATAATCAACACCAAAACACGTTTCTGTGATTTAACAAAACTAAATTCGTGCGTGCAAAGTTTCTGTTTTTCAGCAGAATCAAATTAACTATCATCATAGGTTATCCTATAGGTTCTACTCAGCAAAAACACTAAGTAAAAGATAAAAACACATCTAAACAGAAGGTAGATGCAAAATTTATTACTAAACAGGAAAAAAACAAAAAACACAAATAAAATTGGGTGGCCTCCCAACTAGCGCTATCGTTTAACACCCCTAGCTAGGCATAAAAGCGAAGATAGATCTAAGTAGTGCCATCTTTGGCACTCAATTCCTCAATAGAGCACTTATTATGGGTTTCTACCTTTTTAGCAATGATTAAACCTATAGGAAAAAAATTCAAGAAATTGTTTGTAGCAAAAGGTTCCTTAAAGATAGAGAGACAATTGGGATGAACACTTATGGATTTGAGATCCGCGTCTCCCTTGATAGAAGTTTCACCTTTATTTTTAGGAACATAAGTAAACTTGGCAGTTTTGGTAGGGGGGTTTGGAGTGTTTTTCATGAAAGAAAGCGCGGAACCTAAGTTAGTAATGATATCCTCAAGTTTACCGATTCTAGTAGAATCTAGATCTATTTTTTCATTAACTATAGGTTCTTTTTCTTTTAGATTTTTCAAAGTAACTCCAACCCTAGATCCATATTGGGTAATGTGATTATGAATCTTTTTATCCAAATTTTCAATCAACTCAATAGTAGAAACTTTATTTTCAATAATATCAAGCTGTTGCATAACGTGTTCTAAAGTTAAAACAGTTCCATTAACCAAAAGAGGTGGTGGGCCAACCAAATCTAACATAGCATTATAAGCATCAAACGTATGGCTACTCAAGAAATCCCCTCCGATAACAGCATCAAGAACACGTCTATTCCAAGGAGTAATGCCTACATAAAAATTGCGAAGAAGTACAGAAGTAGAAAGCTTCCTAGTAGATTTATTTTGAGCATTGCAAATTCTATGCCAAGCATATTTTAAGTTTTCTTCCTCCCTTTGCTTAAAATTGAGAATTTCATGTTCGGGAGTAATAATAATAAGGATAGGAGGACTAGCCATAACGACAAGGTAAACGAACTAACACACGAGCAAACGGAAAAAGGCAAGCGAAAAGAGAGGTTAAGATTGGGAAAGAGAGGGCGAATAAAACGGCAAGGGTGAAGTGGAGGAGAGGAAAACGAGAGGCAAATGGCAAATAATGTAAATGCGAGGGAGATGAGTTTGTGATTTGTACTTGGTATGTCTTGACTTGAGCGAAGACCTCCCCGGCAACGGCGCCAGAAATCCTTCTTGCTACGTCTTGAGCTTGCGTTGGTTTTCCTTGAAGAGGAAAGGGTGATGCAGCAATAGTAGCATAAGTATTTCCCTCAGTTTTTGAGAACCAAGGTATCAATCCAGTAGGAGGCTCCTCAAAAGTCCCACGCACCTACACAAACAGACAAAGAACTCGCAACCAACGCAATAAAGGGGTTGTCAATCCCTTCACGGCCACTTGCGAAAGTGAGATCTGATAGAGATAGTATGATAAGATAAATATATTTTTGGTATTTTATAATATAGACGCAAAAAGTAAAGATGCAAATAAAAGTAGATTGAAAGCTTATATGATAAAGATAGACTCGGGGGCCATAGGTTTCACTAGTGGCTTCTCTCAAGATAGCATAAGTATTATGGTGGGTGAACAAATTACTGTCGAGCAATTGATAGAAAAGCGAATAATTATGAGATTATCTAGGCATGATCATGTATATAGGCATCACGTCCACAACAAGTAGACCGACTCCTGCCTGCATCTACTACTATTACTCCACACATCGACCGACTCCTGCCTGCATCTAGAGTATTAAGTTCATAAAGAACAGAGTAACGCATTAAGAAAGATGACATGATGTAGAGGGATAAACTCAAGCAATATGATATATACCCCATCTTTTTATCCTCGATGTCAACAATACAATACGTGCCTTGCTGCTCCTGCTGTCACTGGGAAAGGACACCGCAAGATTGAACCCAAAGCTAAGCACTTATCCCATGGCACGAAAGATCAATCTAGTAGGCCAAACCAAACTGACAATTCGAAGAGACTTGCAAAGATAACTCAATCATACATCAAAGAATTCAGAGGAGATTCAAATATTTCTCATAGATAAACTTGATCATAAACCCACAATTCATCGGATCTCGACAAGCACAACACAAAAAGAGTTTACATCGAATAGATCTCCACAAGAGAGGGGGAGAACATTGTATTGAGATCCAAAAAGGGAGAAGAAGCCATCTAGCTAATAACTATGGACCCGAAGGTCTGTGGTAAACTACTCACAACTCATCGGAGGGGCTATGGTGATGTAGAAGCCCTGCATGGTCGATTCCCCCTCCGGCGGCGCGCCGGCGAAGGCTCCAAGATGGGATCTCGCGGATACAGAAGGTTACGGTGGTGGAAATTGTGTTTCGTTGGCTCCCTGGATGTTTTCGGGGTATGTAGGCATATATAGGAGGAAGAAGTACGTCGGTGGCCGCCCGAGGGGCCCACAAGACAGGGGGGCGCGCCCAGAGGGGGTGGGCGCACCCTTCTATCTTGTGGCCGCCTCGGTTTCTTCTTGACTTGAACTCCAAGTCCTCTTGATCACATTCGTTCCAAAAATCACGCTACCGAAGGTTTCATTCCGTTTGGACTCCATTTGATATTCCTTTTCTTCGAAATACTGAAATAGGCAAAAAAAACAGCAATACAGGCTGGGCCTCCGGTTATTAGGTTAATCCCAAAAATGATATAAATGTGTAAAATAAAGCCCATAAACATCCAAAAGGGGTAATATAATAGCATGGAACAATAAAAAATTATAGATACGTTGGAGACATATCAGTGCTCATACTCTTTCATTGTATTGTCCATGCTAGTTTAAATTTCTTTTTCTAGTTTTCTTCTTGTGTGTTTGATAAACCTTAAGAAAAACCAAAAAAAATAGTTAGTTTAATTTCCATGCTTGTAGTAGAATTAAAATGAAAACCCAAAAAGATTTCTCGTTCTTCTTCTTACTTGTTGGGAGCTTTCCCGTGTAAATAGTTTTCTTTTCTTTTCTTTTCTTTGGGGGTCGAGAGTAGAAGACCATATTGAAAATGTTTAGTGGCTCTCATATGCATGATTGTTTATTTAACTTAGAGCCCATATTGCTTTGTCTTCTCTCTTGATTTGAATGCTTGCAGATTCCAGCTTAGTCCAATGCACGTGCACTATTATTATTATACACATCGTTCGGTCGTGCAAGTGAAAGGCAATAATGACAATATATGACGGACTGATTGAGATGAGAAGATCTGGTACGAACTCGACCTCTCTTGTTTTTGTAAATATGATGAGTTCGTCGTTCCTGATTCAGCCAATTATGAAGTAAACATATTTGCAATGACATTTAGAGATTATAGTTGCTTGTGCCATGCATAATTAGCTATGAGTTATAATGGTTAACCTTGCGTGCCAACATGCTGTTAAAATGATTATGATGTGGTATGATGGGATGGTATCCTCCTTTGAATGAATTGAGTGACTCGGCTTGGCACATGTTCACGCATATAGTTGAAACAAATCAACATGGCCTTCATGATATTTATGTTCATGGTAGATTATATCCTACTCATGCTTGTACTCGGTGTGAATTAATTTTGATGCATGTTCTTGACTGTTGTCGCTCTCTCAGTTGGTCGCTTCCCAGTCTTTTGCTAGACTTCACCTGTACTAAGTAGGAATACTGCTTGTGCATCCAAACTCCTTAAACCCCAAAGTTATTCCATATGAGTCCACAATACCTTCCTATATGCGGTGTCTACCTGCCGTTCCAAGTAAATTTGTATGTGCCAAACTCCAAACCTTCAAATGAAATTCTGTTTTGTATGCTCAAGCAGCTCATGTTTCAACTAGGGCTGCCTATATCTTCCATGCTAGGTGGGTTATTCTTAAGAGGAGTGGACTCCGCTCCTCATTCACTAGAAAGGGCCGGTAACCGGAATGCCCAGTCCCATGATCCAAAAAGATCAAAGCAAATCAATATAATTAAACAAAAATCCCCCAGGGCTGTTGTTATTTGGAGGCACTCGTTGTTTCGAGCAAGCCATGGATTGATGCTTGTTGGTGGTGGGGAGTATAAACTTTTACCATTCTGTTTGGGAACTGCCTATAATGCATGTAGTATGGAAGATACAGCCATCTCATAGTTGTTGCATTGACAGTGAAATTATGCCGCTCAAAATGTTATTCAATCTCTATTTTAAAATCGAGCTCTGGCACCTCTACAAATCCCTGCTTCCCTCTGTGAAGGGCCTATCTATTTACTTTTATATTGAGTCATCACCTTCTTATTAAAAAGCATCCGCTGGAGAGCACACTATCATTTGCATTTATTACTATTGGTTTATATTGGGTATGACTTGACTGGATCTCTTTTACCATGAATTACAGTGTTTAGTCAGTCCTTGATCTTTAAAGGTGCTCTGCATTTATGTTTTGCGGTCTCAGAAAGGGCTAGCGAGATACCATTTTGTTATATCATATTGTGATTGTTTTGAGAAAGTGTTGTCATCCGAGTTTTATTATTATGGCTCGCTAGCTGATTATGCCATTGATATGTGTAATTGTGAGACCTAGGTGTTATTGTGAGTATGGTTACTTCATAACATTTGCTGAAACCTGAATGCTGGCTTTGCATGTTTACAACAACAAGAGCAAATAGAGTTTGTAAAAGTTTTTCTTTATCACTTTCAGTTTATCAATTGAATTGCTTGAGGACAAGCAAAGGTTTAAGCTTGGGGGAGTTGATACGTCTCCAACATATCTACTTTTTCAAACACTTTTGCCCTTGTTTTGGACTCTAACTTCCATGATTTGAATGAAACTAACCCGGACTAACGCTGTTTTCAGCAGAACTGCGATTATGTTGTTTTATCTGCAGAAAACAAAAGTTCTCAGAATGACCTGAAAATCCACGGAGACAAGTTTTGGAAAATATAAAAAATACTAGCGAAGGAATCAAGACCAGGGGTTCCACACCCTGTCCACGTGGGTGGGGGGCGCGCCCGCCTGTCTCGTGGGCCCCCTAAGGCTCCACCGACCTCAACTCCAACTCCATATATTCTGTTTCACGAAGAAAAAAATAAGAGAGAAAGTTTCATCGCGTTTTACGATACGGAGCCGCCACCAAGCCCTAATCTCTCTTGAGAGGGCAGATGTGGAGTCCGTTCAGGGCTCCGGAGAGGGGGATACGTCATCGTCGTCATCATCAACCATCCTCCATCACCATTTCATGATGCTCACCGCCGTGCATGACTAATTCCATCGTAGGCTTGTTGGACGGTGATGGGTTGGATGAGATTTACCATGTAATCAAGTTAGTTTTGTTAGGGTTTGATCCCTAGTATCCACTATGTTCTGTTATTGATGTTGCTATGACTTTGCTATGCTTAATGCTTGTCACTAGGGCCCGAGTGCCATGATTTCAGATCTGAACCTATTACGTTTTCATGAATAAATGTGAGTTCTTGATCCTATCTTGCAAGTCTATAGTCACCTATTATGTGTTATGATCCGACAACCCTGAAGTGACAATAATCGGGATACTTCTCGGTGATGACCATAGTTTGAGGAGTTCATGTATTCACTATGTGCTAATGCTTTGTTCCGGTTCTCTATTAAAAGGAGGCCTTAATATCCCTTAGTTTCCACTAGGACCCCGCTGCCACGGGAGGGTAGGACAAAAGATGTCATGCAAGTTCTTTTCCATAAGCACGTATGACTATATTCAGAATACATGCCTACATTACATTGGTGATCTGGAGCTAGTTCTGTGTCACCCTATGTTATTGCTATTACATGAGAAATCACATCCGACATAATTATCCATCACTGATCCAATGCCTACGAGCTTTTCACATATTGTGCTTCGCCTATTTACTTTTCCGATGCTACTGTTACATCTACTACAAAACTATTATCTTTACTTTTGCCACTGTTACCTTTATTATCATACCACTTTGCTACTAAACACTTTACTGCAGATACTAAGTTATCTAGATGTGGTTGAATTGACAACTCAACTGCTAATACTTAAGAATATTCTTTGGCTCCCCTTGTGTCGAATTAATAAATTTGGGTTGAATACTTTACCCTCGAAAGCTGTTGCGATCCCCTACACTTGTGGGTTATCAATGCCCTCATGTCTGTATTTTATTTTTATCGACACCTCTATCTCTAAAGATGTGGACATATTTTTCGATATCAGCTTCCGCTTGAGGACAAGCGGGGTCTAAGCTTGGGGGAGTTGATACGTCCATTTGCATCATGCTTTTATATTGATATTTATTGCATTATGGGCTGTTATTACACGTTATGTCACAATACTTATGGCTATTCTCTCTTATTTTACAAGGTTTACATGAAGAGGGAGAATGCCGGCAGCTGGGATTCTGGGCTGGAAAAGGAGCAAATATTAGAGACCTATTCTGCACAGCTCCAAAAGTCCTCAAAATCCACGAAAGCCATTTTGGGAATTAATAAAAAATATTTAGCGAAAGAAATACTTGAGGGGGCCACCCACCATCCATGAGGGTGGGGGCGCACCCTACCCCCTGGGTGTGCCCCCTGCCTCGCGGGCCACCTGGCAGCCCTCCGGTGCCCATCTTCTTCCATATGAAGTCTTTTACCCCGGAAAAATCAGAAGCAAGCTCATGGGACGATGCTCCGCCGCCACGAGGCGGAACCAATCTAGGGCTCCGGCGGAGCTGTTCTGCCGGGGAAACTTCCCTCTAGGAGGGGGAAATCATCAACATCGTCATCACCAATGATCCTCTCATCGGGAGGGGGTCAATCTCCATGAACATCTTCACCAGAACCATCTCCTCTCAAACCCTAGTTCATCTCTTGTATCCAATCTTTGTACCCAAACCTCAGATTGGTACCTGTGGGTTGCTAGTAGTGTTGATTAGTCCTTGTAGTTCATGCTAGTTGGTTTATTTGGTGGAAGATAATATGTTTAGATCGTTAATGCATATTAATACCCATCTTATTATGAACATGAATATGCTTTGTGAGTAGTTACGTTTGTTCCTGAGGACATGGGTAAAGTCTTGCTATTAGTAGTCATGTGAATTTGGTATTCGTTCGATATTTTGATTGGATGTATGTTGTCTCTCCTCTAGTGGTCTTATGTGAACGTCGACTACATGACACTTCACCATTATTTGGCCTAGAGGAAGGCATTGGGAAGTAATAAGTAGATGATGGGTTGCTAGAGTGACAGAAGCTTAAACCCTAGTTTATAAGTTGCTTCCTAAGGGGCTGATTTGGATCCATATGTTTCATGCTATGGTTAGGTTTACCTTAATACTTCTTTTGTGGTTGCGGATGCTTGCAATTGGGTTTAATCATAAGTGGGATGCTTGTAAAAGAAAGGGAAGTACCCAAGCACCGGTCCACCCACATATCAAAGTATCAAAGTAACGAACACGAATCATATGAGCGTGATGAAAACTAGGTTGACGATAATTGCTATGTGTCCTTGGGAGCGCTTTTCTCATTATAAGAACTTGTCCAGGCTTGTCCTTTGCTACAAAAAGGATTGGGCCACCTTGCTGCACCTTATTTACTTTCATTGGTTGTTACTCGTTACAAATTATCTTATCACAAAACTATCGGTTACCTACAATTTCAGTGCTTGCAGGGAATACCTTACTGAAAACCGCTTGTCATTTCCTTCTGCTCCTCGTTGGGTTCGACACTCTTACTTATCGAAAGGACTACGATAGATCCCCTACACTTGTGGGTCATCAGATGCTTCAGCTAAGCAATTTGAGCCAAGGATTTGCTTAAACATTGAAACCAGTCCTTTTTAAGGCAACGCAGGTCAAACATTGGCAGCTGAAATATGCTGCATCACTGGTGGCACTACCACTTCCAATATATGCACAAGAGGGCCTTCTAGATTTTGAAGTAGTGTGTATAGAGCCTCATCCTTAGTACTTAACAAATACACATAGCAGAATCTAGTGGAATCATTAATCAACGTCCTGAAATATCTCTTTCCACCTTGTACACACGCATGACACTTTGGAGCCTTTTGGTAAAGTGAATCTCGGGATTAAATCCATCTTGGCTAGCCATGTCATACAACCCAAGAACTTGGCGAATGCTTTTGACCATCACAAGATCTATAGATGAGTATTCCTGTTTTCGTAGATAAGAAAGAGCATGATTACTATAATATTGGCACTAGTTAAAGCAACTTTATTTCCAAAACGAGAAAAGATTGCGATAGAATAGCTTTATTAAAAAAAATACAGCGTTAGCATAGTATGAAAAAGCACAATAATGTTGATAAAGGACAGTACTGACAAGTGTGAGATGACTTTGGGAGATCAAGTTATTCTTCATGGCGCCGTATCTTGCTATGAAGGCGATTCATTCACATCCATTAACACCTAAGTGTGGCAGTAGAAGGAGGAGCATCGACTCATTTCAATCACTTTTTTGTGCAGTTCAACTAAAATTATGGCACCCGCCAGTTAGAGAGGGGGCCCACGCGGCCTCAACGGTAGGCGTGATGGACTCAACTAGTTCAATGCAGCTATGTGATTGATGCAATACACATGGAACTTATTTCAGATAGGCCTTCTGCAAGTTATCTGCATTGGAAATAAAATGGTAGATAAGATAGTAGCTCTATTTTAAACGTATTATTACTACATTTTATCAGTGGATGTAGCGGTGCCAAAAGATTGCCTCAAATTATTACTGGCATTAAATTAAGATGCCAAAACAATATCATTATTGCTTTCTCATAGAAGTGCCAAAACAGTAGCACAAGATCACTAGCTGGATGCAGAGTCAAAATCAACCAAAAAGGAACATACCCGGTCATGGGAACCATAACCGAGAGACGGGCCCTACGCCGTCACGACCCAATATGGTGAACCTGCAGATCCACTCGGATGATTCAATTCATGCGACCTTTTTCTGCAGTCCGCCTGAAACGAAGCAAAGATTGCATCATGCAGCTAGCAAGAAGTACTTGCTCTCATAAGCTGGCAGGTTCTTCTTTAGTAGTTGCACTAAAATTGAGCAACAATAAGGTTAGCTGTCCTCCTCATGCAAGGTACAACTATAATTTGGTAATCCTTTTGTGTAGTTCCACTAAAATAAAGTGCCATTGTGGTGACAGTGACGTCTCATCTTGCAAAGGCTAATAAAATGTTGCATGAGATTACCATCAGAGTTTGACGGAGATGTTGGAAACTCCAATCAACCTTTGTGCAGTTCAACCAAAACTGAGAGACGTTGCTGACATGACATTTTAGTTGAACTGAACAAGACACTCATTCCAAAAAAAGTGTTTTGTGTAGTTCACCAAAAGGTCACAATAGCAACGAGGTGAAATGGATATCCCTATCCGCACAAAAAGATAGAAAGAAAACAATTACTGCTCAATAACAAGATACAAAACATATACGAAATGAAAAGAATCATCTTGATTATTGATGTCTACTATGCAACCTTCTTCTTGTAGACGTTGTTGGGCCTCCAAGTGTAGTGGTTTTTAGGACAGTAGCAAATTTCCCGCAAGTGGATGACCAAAGGTTTATCAATCTGTAGGATGAAGGTGATCTCTCTCAAACAACCCTGTAACCAAATAACAAAGAGTCTCTTGTGTCCCCAACACACCCAATACAATGGTAAATTGTATGCACAAGTTCGGCGAAGAGATGATGATACAAGTGCAATATGGATAGTAGATATAGGTTTTTGTAATCTTAAAATATAAAAACAGCAAGGTAGCAAGTAGTAAAAGTGAGCGAAAACGATATTGCAATGAATCCGCAAGTTGATCACCAATGATATTGCAATGCTTAAAAAACGATATTGCAATGCTTAAAACATACATGCTCACCAATGATCACCAATGCTCACTTTTACTCACCAATGATATTGCAATGAATCCACAAGTAGTAAAGTTCACAAGGTCACTGAATCCGCAAGTTGATCACCAAAACATACATGAAGTAGGTCACGTCAATATCCCATTGTCACCATAGATAAGCACATGCAAGACATACATCAAGTGTTCTCAAATCCTTAAAGACTCAATCCGATAAGGTAACTTCAAAGGGAAAACTCAATTCATTACAAGAAGGTATAGGGGGAGAAACATCATAAGATCCAACTATAGTAGCGAAGCTCGCGATACATCAAGATGGTGCCAAATCAAGAACACGAGAGAGAGAGAGAGATCAAACACATAGCTTTTGGTACATACCCTCAGCCCCGAGGGTGAACTACTCCCTCCTCGTCATGGAGAGAGCCGAGATGATGAAGATGGTCACCGGTCATGATTCCCCCCTCCGGCAGGGTGCCGAAACATGGTCCTGATTGGTTTTTGGTGGCTACAGAGGCTTGTGGCGGTGGAACTCCTAATGTAGGTTCTGTTCTGGAAGTTTGGGGATATGTAAGAGGTTTTGGCGTCGGGAACAAGTCAGGGGGTCCCCGAGGAAGCCACGAGGTAGGGAGCGCGCCTAGGGGGTAGGGCGCACCCTCCAACCTCGTGGTGGCCTCAATACTCTTCTGGTCCATCTCCGATGCTCCTTGGGCTTCTTCTGGGACAAAAACAATCTCCGTGAATTTTCAAGTCAATTGGACTCCGTTTGGTATTCCTTTTCTGTAGAACTCAAAAAGAAGATTAATTCCTACTCGTCCTCGAGTAGGTAAATGACAAAAACATAATTTTTGATGTGGAATGCTACCTAGCATATTTATAATGCAATCTTCTCTATTGTGGAAAGAATATTCAGATTCATAAGATTCAGAACAAAAGTTTAATATTGACATAAAAACGATAATACTTCAAGCATACTAACAAGGCAATTATGTCTTCTCAAAATATCATGGCCAAAGAAAGTTATCCCTATAAAATCATATAGTCTGGCTATGCTCCATCTTCATCACACAAAATATTCAAATCATGCACAACCCTGATGACAAACCAAGCAATTGTTTCATACTTTAGTATTGTCAAACTTTTTCAACTTTCACGCAATACATGAGCGTGAGCCATGGACATGGCACTATAGGTGGAATAGAATGGTGGTTGTGGAGAAGACAAAAAGAGGGAGATAGTCTCACATCAACTAGGCGTATCAACGGGCTATGGAGATGCCCATCAATTGATATCAATGTGAGTGAGTAGGGATTGCCATGCAACGAATGCACTAGAGCGATAAGTTTATGAATGCTCAAAAAAAACTAAGTGGGTGTGCATCCAACTCGCGTGCTCATGAAAACCTAGGGCAATTTGAGGAAGCCCATCACTGGAATATACCAGACAAGTTCTATAATGAAAAATTCCCACTAGTATATGGAAGTGACAACATAGGAGACTCTATATCATGAAGATCATGGTGCTACTTTGAAGCACAAGTGTGGTAAAAGGATAGTAGCATTGCCCCTTCTCTCTTTTTCTCTCATTTTTTGGCCCGTTTTCTATTTTTATTTTTTATTTTTCGTCCGGAGTCTCATCCCGACTTGTGGGGGAATCATAGTCTCCATCATCCTTTCCTCACTGGGACAATGCTCTAATAATGAAGATCATCACACTTTAATTTACTTAAAAATCAAGAATTACAACTCGATACTTAGAATAAAATATGGCTCTATATGAATGCCTCCGGCAGTATACTGGGATGTGCAATTAATCAAGAGTGACATGTATTTAAGAATTATGAAATGTTGCTTTGCCACAAATACGATGTCAACTACATGATCATGCAAAGCAATATGACAATGATGATGCGTGTGATAATAAACCGAACGGTGGAAAGTTGCGTGGCAATATATATCGGAATGGCTATGGAAATGCCATAATAGGTAGGTATGGTGGCTGTTTTGAGGGAGGTATATGGTGGGTGTATGGTACCGGTGGGAGTTGCGCGGTACAATAGAGGCTAGGAATGGTGGAAGGATAAGAGTGCGTATAATCCATGGACTCAACATTAGACATAAAGAACTCACATACTTATTGAAAAAATCTATTAGTCATCGAAACCAAGCACTACACGCATGCTCCTAGGGGAAGGGTTGCTAGGAGTTAGCCATTGTGCAATCCCGACCTCCACACAAAGGATGACAATAAAAAAATACCTCATGCTCCAACTTCGTTCCATAACGGTTCACCATACATGCATGCTACGAGAATCACAATCCTTAACACAAGTATTTCTCAAATTCAAAATTACTCCACTAGCATGAATCTACTATCACCATCCTCATATCTCAAAACCATTATAAGGAATCAAACTCCTCATAGTATTCAATGCACTTTATATGAAAGTTTTTATTATATCCCTCTTGGATGCCCATCATATTAGGACTAAATTCATAACCAAAGCAAATTACCATGCTGTTTAAGACTCTCAAAATATTATAAGTGAAGCATGAGAGTTCATCTAGTTCTTCAGAATAAAACCACCTCCGAGCTCTAAAAAGATATAAGTGAAGCACTAGAGCAAACGACAAACTACTCCGAAATATATAAGTGAAGATCAATGAGTAGTTGAATAATTACGCAACTATGTGAAGACTCTCTAACATTTAAGACTTTCAGATCTTGGGATATTATTCAAACAACAAGCAAAACAAAATAAAATGACATGATGCTCCAAGCAAAGCACATACCATGTGGTGGATAAAAATAGCTCCAAGTAAAGTTACCGATGAACGAAGACGAAAGAGGGGATGCCATCCGGGGCATCCCCAAGCTTAGGCTCTTTCCTTGAATATTACCTTCGGGGTGCCTTGGGTATCCCCAAGCTTAGGCTCTTGCCACTCCTTATTCCATAGTCCATCGAAACTTCACCCAAAACTTGAAAACTTCACAACACAAAACTCAACAGAAAACTTGTAAGCTCCGTTAGTACAAGAAAATAAATCACCACTTTTGTTACTATTGTGAACTCATTCTTTATTCATATTGGTGTTATTAGCACACATTCCCGTGCGTTGCAACGGGAAAGAAAATTGATTTGTCCACCAAAACACCCATCAGCGCAACACGACGGGGCAGGGAAGCACATGTTGAGGTACAAAAGAAATAGATATCCTGTTTTAATGTCTATTACTGTTGTGCATGCATGCGTGGATATTGAGTTGATATTTTTTGAATATTCAAATGCATTTTTTGCATTATTTGGACTTGGTCCAAACACAAGCATTTCACATAGAAGGTATTCTCTAAAAAAGACATGCACATCTCGTATCACAGTCCAAGCTCGTGCAACATCTTCACATATCTAAAGTTGTTGTTCTTTCCATAATTGTTGTTATAATATGTGTTCTATTTTATTTTTGACTGAATCATGTCATGATGCTTTAGTTTGTAATGAGGTTGTTCAAAACCTCAACTTGAACTAAAAATTGCATGGATCTTTGATCGATATAAGTTGAGGGAAATCACATAACGGTTCTCTTAGCTTCCCAATATTATTAGGGAGCTAAAATAAATTACTCCATTATATGGAAATTTCCCATAAACACACTTGCAATTTAAATCCCTTTTGTTTCTGGATATTTTTTAATCCTGGCCTATTCTCCAGTTCAAGTTGTGGAGCTTTGATATATGTGAGAGTAGCCACATGCAGATTTTGGGCTCAATCAGAATTCAGAAATTATTTGAGGGGAATCTTTTCCTCTATTTTTCATTTCTGAAAAATAGGAATCTGTTAAGCACTGCACGGTGGGCCGGCCCTAGTGGCCGCAACAGCAACAACCTCCCCAATAGCCCAAATGGTGCCAGCCGGCCCTAATTAGCCAAACTGGCCGAACCGGCCCAGCTGCAGCCACCCCCGCTAACCACCTAGGCGCTAGGGGAGAGCGTCTGCTCGATCCCCCCAGTCAGTCCCTCCATTCGATACCCACGTTGCCACTGCGAAGACACGTCGCCCGCTACAGTGAGCCGCCGCCACTTCCCCGTCAAGCTCCCTTCCTCCCACTCCACCTGGGTTGCTTCCCTCTCCTTCTCCTTACATGGCCTCTATTCCCTTGCACCCTTATTTTCCTTTGCACCTCTCCTCCGAAGACCGGTGCCCATGGCAAGCATCGGCTGAGCAACCATGCATAGCGCTCTATCCCACTTCAACTCTACCCCTTTCCTTCAGTCCCTCTTTCTCTGCCTCGCCACGCCGGCCGGCAACATGGGAAGGGAAGCAGTATCCCGGTCACGCAATCGGTTGTGCCGCTGTTTTTGTCTTCACTGATTTCCGAGCCTTCTTCCTCTACCGAGTTAATTTCTTTATTTTCTTACTTCTGAGTAATTTCTTTGTTCCCTTCCAGATTTCAGGTTGCTTATTGATTCTCTATGTCGTACGTATATAAACTAGTCAGATTATATGTGAAAGAGCAAGGTGGGATTATTTTAACCCTAACCAGGCCAGTACAATAGATTGCTATACGTATAAGTGATGTGTTACCGCACATCCTCCTTCGACGATCCTCTACTCCTGGACCAGTGATGCCGCCTCCATGATCCTCTTCATGTGCAGCGCCAGAGCCTCCACGATCCTGATTCATATAGCAAAAATTAGTGTGGCAGATTGGTCACAGTACAGAGGCACACATCTAGACTGGGCATCCTAGGATCAAAGCAGGGTTCTGAGCGGTCAAGGAGGACATGGCGCCTGAGTAGTGCAGGAATAAGTCGAGGAGTTGTGGGTACGAGCGATGGATGTGGATGCCGGACATTGTTGTCGACTGCTGGGTGCAGCCACTATGATGACTAAGGGATTACTTTCTGGTGTATGTATAGGACGCGATTCATCGGCCTGAAGTTTCGGCCGACAATACACACATACGTATTGACTGGAGATCCTACGTGCCAAGCTAGCTTTTTTTCTAGCTGGATGGATTCCTGGGCTAGTATAATGGGCTTTTGGTGGGGCTGGACTTTTTCTCAAATCTTGGAGTAGGCAAGGTGCAGCGGCCGCTACAGTGTCGAATAATCCCACCTCGTAGGAACCAGGCAGGAGACCACATACGGATGACGCATCATGGACGAAAACCAAAGAAAAAAAACATAACATGGGACCAACTAAGCGGGACGAAACCAAGAATACCACCCCCCTTTAATAGTAAGTATAGATATCTACTGTATTCCAACTTTTATATGGTTCATACCCTCCGATACTAC
This sequence comes from Triticum timopheevii, assembly GCA_963921465.1. Classification (NCBI taxonomy): domain Eukaryota; kingdom Viridiplantae; phylum Streptophyta; class Magnoliopsida; order Poales; family Poaceae; genus Triticum; species Triticum timopheevii. Next base: position 92,187,929 of record OY997268.1, on the reverse strand, counting down.
TCGTAGATTCATCAAAGTAAGCAAACAACACACTGAAAACAGAATCTCTCAAAAACAGAACAGTCTGTAATAATCTGGAAACTTTCCCTTCTTCTGTAACTCCAAAAATTCTGAAAAAATTAGTTCCATCTGAGCAATTTGTGCACCAATCCATAGCAAAAGGAATCATGTCAAAATCATGTTTCAATAAGATTCTGCAAATTATTTAGAGAGCGCAAAAGTTTCTGATTTTCAGCAGGATCAACACACCTATCACCACAAGCTGCCCTAAAGGTTTTACATGGCACTTTATTGAAACAAAAGCATTATTTTCATGATCTAAAAGCGTAGAAAATTTACTACTCTCCACATAAGCAAAATTCTTCTCATTCGAAATAGTGGGAGTATCATAAGAAACTTGAATACTATAAATTGTTTGCACATTAAAAGAGTAATGTTCAGAAAAAGGGTAATCATAATCATGACAAGTTTTATAAATATAATCATCACTACTTTTTATAACATAAGTATCATCACAATAATCATCGTAAGTAGCAACTTTGCTCTCATCATAATCAATTGAAACCTCTTCCAAGATAGTGGAATCATTACTAAATAAAGTTGTGACCTCTCCAAATCCACTTTCATAATTGTCACAATAAGATTCAACACCCTCCAAAATAGTAGGATCATTACTTCCTAAAGTTGACACTCTTCATCAATATAATCATCATAAATAGGAGGGATGCTATCATCATAATAAATTGGCATATCAAAACTTGGGAGGCTAAAAATATCATCTTGATTAAACATTGCATCCCCAAGATTGGGACAAACATTAATTGCAGCAAATAGATTCTCAAACATGTCATTCTCATCAAACATAACATCCCCAAGGTTGGGCCTTTGCATATCATAAGCATAATCACTCTCATCATTAATAGTATGGATAACACCAATAGTATAGCAATTATTATCATCACAATGAGTAATGGGAGCAACATCATTTGGGAGGGATACCTTTTACCTTTGCTTCTCCGTCTTTTATTTTTATTTTCCACATTATGTGTGGGTTTAATCCTCTTTTTGGAGCTCCTTATTAATGAGATTGGTTGAATAGAAAGCTCCTCCTCATTACCTGATTCATCATAAGAAAGAATAGGAGGATATTGGGAAACCTCTTTCCTTTCAATAGGAGGATATTGGGAAACCTCTTTTCTCTTCATCATATTTTTCTTTATGTAATTGGCAATATAAGGATTTGCAATGCAATTCACCGTGCAATATATATAAATTTCCTCAAGATCAAAATCAAGAACTTTATCAAGGACAAATTCTGGAATATCCATAGTTATATATTTCATTTCTTCATAACCCAAAAGCAAACTATGTTCATTATGATGCACAAGGGAAATCAAGTCATCACAATTTTTGGACACAATTCGATCAGGAAACAATTTGCATTGGAGATTTAAATGATCACGTTCATTGCAAACTCCACAAGGATGGCATAGAAATTCTAAATTTTCAGCACAAACATCTAGCCTCTCTTGCAACCATTTAGTTTCTAAATACTTATGCCTCTTGCAAAATTTATCTTCCCTTTTTGGTGTGTACTTGCAAACTCTACGCACTCCACAAAAATTGACATGCTTATAAGAAACATTTTCATCATGACTAGTGCAATCATCATTAGTACTATGGATATTCAAAGAGTTCATACTAAGAACATTGCAATCATGCCCATCATTCAAAGATTTAGTGCCAAACATTTTAATGCATTCTTCTACTAACACTTGGGCACAATTTTCCTTTCCATCATTTTCATGAAAGACATTAAAAAGATGAAGCATATGAGGCACCCTTAATTCCATTTTTTGTAGTTTTCTTTTATATACTAAACTAGTGATAAAACAAGAAACTAAAAGATTCGATTGTAAGATCTAAAGATATACCTTCAAGCACTAACCTCCCTAGCATCGGCGCCAGAAAAGAGCTTGATGTCTACTACACAACCTTCTTCTTGTAGACGTTGTTGGGCCTCCAAGTGTAGAGGTTTGTAGGACAGTAGCAAATTTCCCTCAAGTGGATGACCTAAGGTTTATCAATCCATGGGAGGCGTAGGATGAAGATGGTCTCTATCAAACAACCCTCCAACCAAATAACAAAGAGTATCTTGTGTTCCCAACACAACCAATACAATGGTAAATTGTATAGGTGCACTAGTTCGGCGAAGAGATGGTGATACAAGTGCTATACGGATAGTAGATATAGGTTTTTGTAATCTTTAAATATAAAAACAGCAATGTAGCAAGTAGTAAAAGTGAGCGAAAATGGTATTGCAATGCTTCAAAACAAGGCCTAGGGTTCGTACTTTCACTAGTGCAAGTTCTTTCAACAATGATAACATAATTAGATCACATAACAATCCCTCAACGTGCAACAAAGAGTCACTCAAAAAGTCACTAATAGCGGAGAACAAACGAAGAGATTATTGTAGGTTACGAAACCACCTTAAAGTTATTCTTTCCGATCAATCCATTGGGATATTCCTATAAGTGTCACAAACAGCCCTAGAGTTTGTAGCAAAATAACACCTTAGGACACACATCAACCAAAACCCTAATGTCACCTAGATACTCCAATGTCACCACAAGTATCCGCGGGTATGATTATACGATATGCAACACACAATCTCAGATTCATTTATTCAAGCCAACAGAAAGTACTTCATAGAGTGCCCCAAAGTTTCTACTAGAGAGTCAAGACGAAAACGTGTGCCAACCCCTATGCATAAGTTCACAAGGTCACTGAACCCGCAAGTTGATCACCAAAACATACATCAAGTAGATCACATGAATATCCCATTGTCACCACAGATAAGCACATGCAAGACATACATCAAGTGTACTCAAATCCTTAAAGACTCAATCCTATAAGATAACTTCAAAGGGAAAACTCAATTCATTACAAGAAGGTCGAGGGGGAGAAACATCATAAGATCCAACTATAGTAGCGAAGCTCACGATACATCAAGACCGTGCCAAATCAAGAACACGAGAGAGAGAGAGAGAGAGAGAGAGAGATCAAACACATAGCTACTAGTACATACCCTCAGCCCCGAGGGTGAACTACTCCCTCCTCGTCATGGAGAGCACCGGGATGATGAAGATGGCCACCGGTGATGACTCCCCCCACCGGCAGGGTGCCGGAACAGGGTCCCGATTGGTTTTTGGTGGTTATAGAGGCTTGTGGCGGCAGAACTCCCGATCTAGGTTCTGTTCTAGGAGTTTGGGGTTATATGAGAGGTTTTGGCATCGGGAACAAGTCAGGGGGGGTCCCCGAGGAAGCCACGGGGTAGGGGCGCACCCAGGGGTAGGGCACTCCCTCCACCCTCGTGGGGCCTCGGCACTCTTCTGGTCCATCTCCGATGCTTTGTGTGCTTCTTTTGGTCCAAAAACAATCTTCGTAAATTTTTTGGTCAATTGGACTCCTTTTGGTATTCCTTTTCTGTAAAACTCAAAAACAAGGAAAAAAAGAGAAACTGGCACTAGGCTCTAGGTTAATAGATTAGTCCCAAAAATCATATAAAATAGCATATAAATGCATATAAAACATCCAGGATGGATAATATAATAGCATGGAACAATAAAAAATTATAGATACGTTGGAGACACATCAATTATGTTCATGACAATCACACAAGAACAGTAGAAATTTTAAAACGGTGGCATTGCTTCATGTTACCGGAAGCATTACGATCAACAGTGACATTCATCAAATATGGGATTAATTTAATGGTGGCATTGCTTGTTTACTAGATACAGTAGATCAACAACAGCTAAAGAGTTGGTTTAAGGGCATGGGCAGTGGGGACACCAGGACACTCAGTAGCGTAAAGAAGCAACTTACTTATCATACTGGGAAAAATAGTAGGAGTACCATTAGTAACACAGTTTAATTGCATCATATTACTAGAGGCATTAGATTAACAATAACAGTGGTTAGACATGTCCTTACGGTAACAGTGTGATTGCTTCAGTTTACATGCGCCGTTAAATTATCAACAACAAAAAGTTGGTATAAGGACATGCGATGGTGGACGCATCAGCAGAATGTACCTACAAGGAGGAATAAAGGGGTGATGCCGAGTTTGTTCGTACTCTGTGAGGGCAGCAAATCTAATCCTGGAGACCTTTTACTATGCGAGGGTAGAAAATCTAATCTTGATATACTCTGTTGACTTGTCCACCAGCCGCCACTTTCTATCCTTTTTTCAACCAATAATAGATATGTTCCTTATCCAGTTTGTACTGCCTTTTCCCTTTTTTCCCTTTTCAATCAAGAGACCGGTTGGGTATCCAGTCTCTACTACTTCCCCCTATTATTTTCTCTTTGAATCAAGTCGATTCATGCTACAACTTGACCCCCTTTCTTCGCTGTTTGAACCAAGTCCTAGATTTGACTACCTGAAGTAGCTTTACCTCAAATAATACTAAAAATTTAGGTGGCTTTGGAAGAGCTGATGGAAGTAGAAAAGGATCCACATGCAGACACATGGGGAGCTGGGGCAGTAGAGCATGGGCGCTTTCGTAGGAACTTATACCTGAGGGTCTCCGGGATGTGGCTAGGAGGCCACGGCAGGTCGGATCTGCCCACAATACGACAGGGAGGAATAAGGGGTCAGAGGACCTCCCGAGCTGGCGCTTTGTCGGAGAGAACATCATAGGCAGAGGATTGGGATCCGCAGGCAGCTGTGCATTTCCTCCCTCGCTGCTGATGACCACGTGAACGATGCACCTAGTCCCCCACACACCCCGGCCGAAAGGATCCGGTTGGATCTGTGACTAGCGGTGAGCAGAGAGAAAATGTCTCTATCGTTGTCCTGTTCAGATCTGGAGAGGATGAGAGAATGAAGAGAGCAACCCTAGTAAAGCAAGCGCTCAGGCCCCTGCCTATATATGTAGTGGAGTGATTATATTTTTCTCTCCGTAACAAGCGTCTCAATCTGTGTATGTGGCATTAAAGAAAAGAAACTCTCTATTTAACGTGACTAACTGCACGTTGCACTTTGTACTGTATTGTAGTACTCCTATTACATACTAGTAGTATTGTTCACTTGTGCTCCCTTGCCTCCATTCATTGAACCACCCCTCGGGTGAATAAACATACAGTTCTATTTATATACTCCTAGAACAAACAAGCTCGAACTATTTTGGCTTTGAGATATCGCTGGTACAGTTTGACCACATTGCATCAATGGACTCAGTACTTTGAAGTAACCTATACGTATAAACACATGCGCGATTTACATTCCGAATTGCTAGCTAGAACTCGAACTATTTCTTTACATGTACCACCTTTTTCTTTTGCTTTTCTGCTCCGTGGCGCAATTCATCGATACAAAATTATACTATGAGTACTTAGAAGTTGAGCGTGGGGCTTTTCCAGGGCAATACGCGTGGTAGGTTTTCAGGTAGCCGGTTTGACAGAGAGGTGAGGAGGGTGAGGGAGTAGCGGATTCAACTTACTGCTGGAAAGGTAGGGCTATGCGATTTGGCGGCTCGTTATTGCTGGAAAGATGGGGTCTTGTGATATGACTACTCACTATAGTCATTATTACTGCGACGCTATGACCAGGGTGATGCCCCCCACTCTAATCTGGTGCATGACAAATTGAACCGGATGCTGGCTCTCCCACATGTCGGCAAAGTAAGAGGGAGCAAACAATCATGCGGTATATATTGTACTACGTGGTATATACTACTCACGTCGGAGGATTGCGAAACATGGCAACCCAGTGAACTAGCAGTCCAGTCTCAAGCATGTACAGTACTCTCCTCTTCCTCCCGCTCTCGGTTCATCGCCATCATAGTTTCCCCATTCCTGTGTTTTCAGTATCCTGCGAATCAAAGAGGTCCTTAGACTGGTTTGGGTCCGGTCATTTTTCATAAATGTGTTATGTCCAAAATTTAATGAACGTGCTCCGGTTTCTATGAAAATAACTCGGTTTGCACGTAGTAATTTATTTATTTATTCTTCTGTTGGGGTTTGCATGTAATTCGTCAGGTCTGAAATGTAAAGTACGTCAGCATGGTTGCATATGCTCTGAGTCGTGCATGCACTATGACCCAGATGCTCTATGTCCCACATGTGGGCGAATGGAAGCACGTGGAAATAGCCAAGGAGTACATATAGGAGGAAAATGCATGAAAAAATATGTACTATGAAGCAGAGCTGCAGTTCGAAAAGGAGACCTAAAGTGATGATAGGTATAGGTCGCACGCACCCACCTAGTGGTACTCAGTACTAGACGTACGAGTACTCAGTACTCCGATTCTATCAACATGAATCCCATCTGACAACAGTGTCCGTGCTACACCCAACTCTTCTCCCTCGTTTCTCTCTTCTAATTCTAACTTAGCCGACGCCCGGTGGCGGGGTGGGGATTTGTCGATAGTTGGTTTGCTCAACCGCGACACCATCTGACAGTGAAAATGCTAAGACAACAAGAATTCCCTAGCTTGAGCGGTGTGCCGGACAGACCGTGGCAGTCTTTACCTTTATAACTTGTACATTGAAAATGCCAAGCCAATGCGTGGTGAGCGGCGAGCCGGAACAACAGTGTGGAGTGTGACGCGAACGGCAGAGGCATGTTGTACTTGTTACACTTTCTCATTTTGAACTCGTGACATGTAGTAACGCTCAGTTTTGAATGTATACTAGTATATAAGTTTGGTTGTGGCGCCAATATATATAGTACTCCCTTCATGTAGGTTGGATCGCTGAAGTTAAAATTTGGCACAAAACACGATGGTGACTAGTCTACCTCTGTCCTGGTTTATTGCTCGCCATCGTAATCTGTGCCAAATTTTGACCATAAATATGACTAATAAAAGGTTCATGCATGTCACCAAAATTATATCATTGAACACTATGTTCAAATATAAGTCAAACGATATAATTTTTGTTGACATGCACTAACATTTTATCAGTTAAATCTTTGGTCAAAATTTAGCATAAATTTAGGAAAGGGACTAATAAACCAGGACCTAGGTAGTACACCAACACGAAGATAGTGACACATAAAATTAACGCCAAATAAGAGCAAGGAATCACACATGTCATTTACGACTGGAATAAAAATGTCATACACTAATAAAACATTAAGGCCACAAGGCGATGCAGTGCTGGTTACAGGAGTCGAGAAGAAAGATGCATCCATTGACGTGCTCCTCCTCCTCGACTCATGGCGCCGGCCCACCAAACGGCGACTAAGTAGCAGTGGCTTTCATGGCCAGGTCAACGTGCTTCTAAACGATGGCATCCAAAGATTCCAGCCGGTCGAAGAAGGCCAACGTCTTTCTGTCCTCCCTGGCCTTGTAGTGGCCTATGTAGACGATTTCCTTGTAAACATGGATGTGTAGGTCGACGGTTTCTTGCATGGAAAGGTGCCATGCGGCGAGTGCGGCCTCAAGGTGCACATTCTTTGTCGGGACCTCGGGCAGCTGCAGGCCACCAGTGCTTTAGATAGTTCGTCATATTGGAGGCCGATGAGGGTGGCAGCCAACAAGGAGCCTGGGCGCACGATCTGGATCAGTACGACAAAGTCGTCCGTGTGCTTCTTGACGGCGGTGAACTTGCTGATGGAGCGGACCATCGTCTCGTCCATGCAAGAGGCGAAGCCAGCATCAGCGACGGCTACGACGCTGGCGGTCGCTAGCACCGTCTGGAAACGATGTGCGGTGCAGGGCCGCATAACGTCGTCTTGGATGATCTGGCACAGCCGACTGCCGCTCGCATCCATCGCCTCCATAGGTGCTTGTGGCTTCTATTCACTTGGTCTTGGGTGTTGGATTGGAGTGAGCAGTGGTGCATACGATTTGGTAGATGGATTGGAGTGGTAGGGCGGCTTCAAAGAGTTCAAAGTGCGTTGCATTCACATCGTGTTGGCTCCATTCTGCTTCTCCAATTAATTCCCTCTGCATGCTACTAATTGAGGATGCATCATTGACCATTCAACGCCTCGGGAGGCGCTACCCTCTCCCTCCTTGGCATTCAAGCCGTATCAATGTAAATGCGATCATTACTACATTGTGCACCGCGACCAAGGCGGAGGGAAAAAAGAGATAACTTAATATTTACTATAGTAATACCATTGCATGCAATGAACTAACCGCAGCATGCCGTGCTAGGTAGTCTCAAGGCATTAAAAACATACACGGCCCACGTCTCTTATTGGTTGATTCCTTTATTCATGTCAAGAAACAATAAATGAGGTCGAGTTAATCCACCGCGCCTAAGTGTTTTGGGATTATAAGGTTTTTGTAAGTGATCGACACAATAACCTAAGATCTGCATCCGAGGGTGGCCCCTATTGGATGCAAACAACAATAGAAAATAAATGCCACAAAACTGCGACACCACACAAGACTAGCACACGAGCGTGCGCAACTCCCACGATCGGGTTGCACTTGGCTCCTCGCCTCATCGAGAAGTCGAACAATGATGTCATTTACGACTAGAATAAAAATGCCATCCACACGACCTTGGGCCACTTTAGTTAAACCTTTCCTTTCTTCTGCAATTAAAAAAAGTAGGGTGCCCCGCTGGGGTGTGTAATGAACTATGGCATTTATGCCCTTTTATGCAATGCTTATTATCTTAATGTTGTGCCATGATGTCTGTATTCTGGGTAGGCAAGGGTAGGATAACTTAGCTCGACATGTTTGCGGTAGCTTCCCACCTCACGAGGGCGAGACCCCTGACATCTGGTGAAGCCCCCATTCCTGGTGACTCGGGAGGCGTTTAAGGACTCAGGAGGTGGTTTAGATCTGCTTCAGAGCTGTTTAGAGAAAAAGAAAACCTATCGAACACCTCATTCCTCCTCACGCGAGCCTCCTATCATAGGTTAGCTGTGGCTTAACGCATTGCGTCGCGCTGCCCGAGGGGCACAGACATGCGGGGGTTCTCTTGCCCGTGAGCTTGATCGAGGGCTCCTCACGAGGATAAAGCCGAAGCACTGGGGCAATGGGGTTCAGAGAGGTGTGCTTGTGCGAGGGCGGGCCCATGCACGGACACCTGCCTAGCCCCCACACGCGAGGCGCGCGATGAAGAGCGACGGGCAACTGCCACTCCTTCCTGGCCCAGGCTAAGAACGGACAAAATGAGAGGAGAGAAAATCCAACTTGGCGAACCAAAGCACGAAAGCACCAACTCCATTAAAGATCACAAAATGACTGCAAGCAACTTCATAAAAGCAAATGAATAGCCGTGTCCGGCACCTAGTCTAGTATTCTCACTAGCACGAAGCTAAGTGCTGCCACTAGGACGTGGGAGGGAGCCCCCGTGAGGCCCCAAGGCGGCTCTCAGGAGACTGCCGGGCGTGTAGATCCCCACTCATTATTTCGTGAGAGTGTCACAAGTGGAGACCTTCACAGGACGGAGCCTTGCTTCATGGGTAGAACTTCCAGAGGTGCTGGATGTTCCAGGCGTTCTCGATGGGGACCCCGTCATGTGTCTCCAGGCGCGCGCTGCCAGGCCTAGAGACACGGACAATCATAAACGGGCCCTCCCACATGGGAGAAAGCCTGTTTAGCCCCTCCCTGGAGAGCACCTGCATCAGGACGAGGTCGCCCACCTCCAACGTCCTGGAGCGGACACTGCGGCAGTGGTACCGCCGCAGCACCTGCTGGTACCTTGCCGCTCGGAGCGAGGCTTGACGGCGACATTCCTCCCCAACATGAGATCCATCCCTCTCGTGGCGTCCTAATGTGCCTCGTCAAACGCAAGGACCTGTGTGGAGTGATGCTTAACCTCATGTGGGAGAACTGCTTCAGCTCCATAGACAAGGAAGAATGGCGTCTGGCCCATCGGCTTGGTTGTGGTGGTTCGGATGGACCACAACACGGACTGGAGCTCGTCGAGCCAGCCCCTGCTGCAAGCCTTGAGCTTCTTCTTGAAGGTCCTTGTCTTGAGGCCCCTCAAGACCTCTGCGTTGGCACGTTCGGCCTGGCCGTTGATCCTAGGGTGTGCCACTGAGGCGTAGCATATCTGCATTCCAAGGTTAGCACAGTATGTTTTGAAAAGGTTGCCAGTGAACTGCGAGCCATTGTCGACGGTGATGTGGTTAGGGACCCAAACTGGCTCACGAGGCCTTTGATGAACTTGACGGCTGATCCAGCTGGGATGGTGCGGACGGCTTCTACATCCGCCCACTTGGTGAACTTGTCGATGGCGACGTACATGTAGCGGTAGCCCCCTAGTTCTCGGGGAAACGGCCCCATGATGTCCAGCCCCCGGACCACGAACGGCCACGTGAGCGGGATAGTCTGGAGGCCTTGTGCGGCCTGGTGGGTCTGCTTGGCATGGAACTGGCATGCTTTGCAGGGGCGCACTAGCTCAGTGGCGTCGTTGAGTGTTGTGGGCCAATAGAGTCCACTGCGGAACGCCTTTCCCACAAGGGTGCATGATTTAGAGTGGTGTCCGCAGTCCCCACCATGTATGTCTGCCAGTAACTTGAGCCCCTGCTCCCTGGAGATGCACCGCAAAGAAACATCATTGGGCCTTTTGTGGTATAGCTCACCGTCCCAGATGCAGTATGCGGTGGCCTGACAAGCCACGCACTCGGCGTCCTCCTCCTTCTCCGGCAGGGTCCAGGTACGTCTTCAACTCCTTGGTCCAGCACCCCTCCTGAGCTCGAGCACGAGGAGCAGTCAAGCCCCTGAGGATGGGCCGTTGGCCGGGGCGCCGGTTGCTGGTGCTTGTGGTAGGTCCTCCTGAGGTGGTGCTGGTGCAGCGGTGGGGGGAGCCGTTGATGGCTTGAAGAGCCGTTCCTCGAACACCCCTGGCTCCTGAGGTAGCCTTTGGGATGCCCTCTTGGCGATGTCATCCGCCTCCTTGTTCGTTCCTCGTGGCACGTGCTGCAGTTCCAAGCCCAGGAACCATTTCTCCATTTTGCGTACATCTTCCAGGTATGCGTCCATGTGCTCATCCTTGGGTGTGTACTCTTTGTTGGAGAAGTTGATGAGGAGCTTGGAATCGCCCCTGATGGTGAGACGCTTCACCCCAGTGCCGTTGCGGCTCTAAGGCCGGTGAGCAAGCATTCATAATCTGGATGTTGTTGGAGACCTTTTTGCCCTGCTGGAAGCAGAGCTGTACAACGTAGTAGAGCTTGTCCTTGCCGGGTGAGATGAGGACGGCCCCATCCCCCGCGCCTTGTCGTGAGAACGCGCCATTGAACTACATGATCCACCCGTCTGGCGCCTCATCTCCAAGTGAGAGGGAGCGATCCTCGCATATCCCGCAGTCAGGGATGTCAGTGCATTCTGCCACAAAATCTGCGAGGGTCGCGCCCTTGATGACCCTGGTGGTGCTGAACTCGAGCTGGAATGCCTGAAAGAAAACCCGCCTGGTGGCATTAGGGCTCTGGAACACCCTCTCCAATGGGTAGGCTGAACCGACCTTGATGGGGTGCCCCTGGAAGTAGTGGCGCAGCTTTCAGGAGGCGACGAGGAGTGCAAGGAAGAGCTTTTGGGGCATGGGGTAGCGCGTCTGTGCCTCCCGTAGCACCATGCTGACGATGTAGACTGGGTGCTCGACGAGGGAGGAGGTGTTGGTGAGCTCTTGTGTCTCTTGAGGATGTGAGCCTTTAGAGGTCTCATCGCCTGCCGCACCAGCTGCGGCCTTGCGAGCCTAAGCCTCAGGAGCCCCTCCAGCCGGAGGGTCGGTTTGAGCCTCGGGAGGGATGTTAGCCGTTGAGTCAGTCGAGGCCTCAGGAACACCATCCTGATGCTGCTGCGCTTTGCTTGGTGACCAGGCGCCCTGCTGAGGATCCTTGATCAGGCGCTCCTTCCTCAGCACCACCAAAACAGCGCTGACAGACTGAGGGGTGGCAGCCAAATAAAGCACCAGGGGCTCGAGGGGGCGCGGCGCCACCATCACTAGCAGGCTAGTCACGTATCTCTTGAGGTCTTTACAGGCCGCACCAGCTTCAGGGGTCCACTCAAACGACCCCTTCTTTTTCATCAGCTTGAAGAACGGGAGGGTGCGTTCCCCCAGCTTGGAGATCAAGCGCCCCAGCAAGGTCACGCAGCCCGCCAGATTCTGCATCTCCTTGAGCGTTTGCGGGGGGCTCATGTCTTCTATGACCTTGACATTCTCCATATAACGCCCCAGATTTGATGCGCCAGGTGTCTGCCAGTTATTCGCCGTTGTTGCCATGTCATTTGCTTGCGTGTTGCATATTGCCATATTATCATGTGCTTCTCATTTTGCATACGTGTTCGTTTCATCCATCCGAGCATTTTCCCCGTTGTCCGTTTTGAAATCCGGCACTCCTATGTCATCCGGCGTCCCCTTCTTTTCTCTTTTCGTGAGCGGGTGTAAAATGTTCTTGGAATGGACCGAGTCTTGCCAAGTGGCCTTGGTACACCACTGCTAGACTGCTTGTCAAGTTTCGTGCCATTTGGAGGTCGTTTGATACTCCAACGGTTAACCAGGTAACCGTAAAGGCCTCTTTTGTGTGCAGCCCAACACCCCTCCAAAGTGGCCCAATAACCCATCCAAACCACATCCATGCTCTCGGTCGTTCGATCATGATCGTGTGGGCGAAAACTGTTCCTCATTTGGAGTCTCCTAGCTCCCTCTACCTATTTATAGACCCTCCCCCCGAAATTTCGCGGTACAAACCCTAGTCTACTTCCTCTCCGCGCCGCCGGACAAAAACCCTGCCACCCGGACATGTCCGCCGCCCTCAGCCACCGCCCCTCGGCCAACCACAGCCTGCCACGTCACCCCGCCACCGTCTCCCACCGCGCGCCACCACCAGGGCCCGCCAAGCCCATCGCCAGCCCGCCCGAGCCCATCGGGGCCCGGACGAGCCCGCGCGCCGCCACCCTTCGCCGTGCTCGCCGCTAGTCCGCTCGCCCGAGGCGCCCCCGAAGCCACGGCGACCTCGCCGCCCTCTGGACGCGTCTCCCCCACCTCGGCATCCGCCGCCCCTCGCCGGAGCAGGAGCTCCCCGTGCCGGCGCGCCGCCCCGCCGGCACCAGCCCCGCCGGACCTCGCGCCCCCGCCGCTGCTTCGCCCGTCCGCCCGCCGTCGCCTCGTCTTCCGCCGCCGCCGTGGCCCCGTCGCCGCGTCGCCCAACCTCCGCCGCCCAGTGCCATCCATTCGCCGCCGCGCCCCTCCGGTGTTGTCCTCCGCCGCCCGGTCCAGCCCCTCGCCGGCCTCCTCCCCGCGCCTCCCTCGGCGGAGAGCTCGCCGGAGCTCTCCTCCGGCCAGATCCGCCGCGGGTGGAAGAGATCCCTCGTCCCGCGTCCCCTTCAACCAAACGGCGTCCCGCGTCCCCGGATCCCTCCGTCCCTCACCGTCCCGTCCCGCGTTGACTTTTCGCGGAGGTATTTTTCTGCTGAGTCCCCGATTTCCTACATTCTAGTGCTAACTTTGCCATGCCATAACTTCTTGTGTATAGCTCCGATTTGTGCATACAATATATCAAAATGTTCACTGAGAGATGCTTTTAATTTAATTACATTCTGCCATGCTTGTTTGAGGTCATCTTGATGCCCAAATCATCGTTGCAAGAGTGCTATATGATGTTAACTGCTGTCTGTTAACAGAACTTGTTGATTTGTCTTTTTCGTTGCATTTTGTGTGTGCATCCTATGAGCATGAGATCTACATGTGTTTTGTGCCACATCATGCCTTATTTACAGGGGTGTAATCCGTGTATTTTTGTGATTCTTGTAGTGAGTGCATCGAGCTCGTGAAGTAGGGCACTTGCTGTTACTATTTTGCTAGGCTGAATCTATTATATCATGATGCTATGTAAACCTTCTGCTACATGTCATTATGTGCATAATATGGAGATGTTCACTAAGGATGTTTTGTTATACATGTCATGATATATCCATCCATGCCTTTGTTTGCATTTATAGCCTGCTGAAGCTTGTTGTAATCTTGCTCTCAACTTGCTAAATAATGTTGCTGTCAGCCTGTTAACATTAAGTTCAGTTTTGCCATGAGCTTTGCTGGTGATCTATGAACCCTATGAACTTTCTCTTGCCATGCTTAGCTTCATAAACATGTCTTATTACTGTTGGTTACCTTGTAATGCCCTGTATTTCTCTGTGGTGAGAGGTACAACCTCACCAACCTGCCTACTTATCGTTGTTCCTGCCATGTCTGAATCTGTCATATCATTTGCCAAGTTTGCATGGATGCCACCATATTTTATTTTGATCTTTGGAATTAGTTCAGTAAGGGAATTTTGTTCTTTGTCTTTAGTATCATCAGGCCATACCTTTGTTTTCCATGATAAGTTCCTGTAGCATGTTGTTTGATAGCTCTATACTTTGCAGCCTGATGTTATTTCTGCCAAGTCTGTAAACTGTTATTATTTGCAATCTTGCCATGCCCTTTTGAGTATGTTATAGTGTTTTTTGGAGATATCTCAGTGTTCATGATTTGTCATGCTTTACCTGTATTTCATGCCCATGCCTTTTGTTTTCACGTTGAGATGTTGTAGCATATTGTTTTGATGCTTGCTAGATGCCTAGTTGCTATTTTGGACAGCTTGTCCTTTAAACTTGTATAGTGTATGTGTTGAACCGTTGCTCCGTTTTGAGTGTGCTCTATATGAAACTTGCTTGATTTTGCATGAAGATTGATATTATCATGTTGCATCCATGTTTTGAGAGTGTTTGCTTGATGTTTGTATGCATTTTGCATCAATGCCATGTTTGACTTGTTTTGCTCATATCTTCTAGGTCGTAGCTCCGAACTAAATGAATTTTATATGTAACTTGACTAGAATCTCGTGTAGATCATCTTGGTGCATCTTAACTTTCTGTTTAACAACTTGGACATAAGGTTTATTCAGTTCTGGACCAATTTCTAAATTTGCATATGAGGACTTACCGAAAGTGTTATATGTTGTTTCCAGCCTCATTTAAACTTGCTTTGATGTGTTGTTCTTGTTTGCATCATCTCTTGCCATGAGTAGCCTCATCTAGCTTTATCATGCATCATACTTGGTTAAGCATCATGCCATGTCTATGTGTGGTGTGTTTACCATGTTGTGTGCTTCTTTTTGATAGTTCCCGTTTCGTTGCGACCGTGAGGATTCGTTCTTCTACGCTTGGTTTGTCTTCGTGGCTTCATCTTCTTCATGGACTCGTTCTTCTTCCTTGCGGGATTTCAGGCAAGATGACCGCTACCCTGGATCTCACTACTACCATTGCTATGCTAGTTGCTTAGTTCTATCGCTTTGCCGCGCTACCTATCTCTTGTTGATCAAGCCTCCCAAATTGCCATGTCAGCCTCTAACCTTTTCACCGTTCCTAGCAAACCGTTGCTTGGCTATGTTACCGCTTTTCTCAGCCCCTCTTATAGCGTTGTTAGTTGCAGGTGAAGTTGAAGATTGCTCCATGGTGGACAGGATTATGTTGGGACATCACAATATCTCTTATATTATTAATGCATCTATATACTTGGTAAAGGGAGGAAGGCTCGGCCTTACGCCTGGTGTTTTGTTCCACTCTTGCCGCCCTAGTTTCCGTCATATCGGTATTATGTTCCCGGATTTTGCGTCCCTAACACGGTTGGGTGATTTATGGGACCCGCTTGATAGTTCGCCTTGAATAAAACTCCTCCAGCAAGGCCCAACATTGGTTTTACCATTTGCCTACCACCTATACCTTTTCCCTTGGGAGTAATTAACCCAAGGGTCATCTTTATTTTAGCCCCCCCCTGGCCAGTGCTTCTCTAAGTGCTGGTCCGAACCGAATAGACTGCGGGGCCCCCTCGGGGAAACTCAAGGTCTGGTTTTACTCGTAGGATGTCTCATCCGGTGTTGCCCTGAGAACGAGATATGTGCAGCTCCTATCCGGATTGTTGGCACATCGGGCGGCTTTGCTGGTTTTGTTTTACCATTGCCGAAATGTCTTGTAACCGGGATTCCGAGACTGATCGGGTCTTCCTAGGAGAAGGAATATCCTTTGTTGAATGCCAGAGCTTATCATGGGCTAAGTTTGGACACCCCTATAGGGTATATACTTTCGAGAGCCGTGCCCACGGTTATGTGGCAGATGGGAATTTGTTAATGACCGGTTGTAGATAACTTGACACTAGATTCGAATTAAAACGCATCAACCGCGTGTGTAGCCATGATGGTCTCTTTTCGGCGGAGTCCGGGAAGTGAACACGGTTTTGGGTTATGTTTGACGTAAGTAGGAGTTCAGCATGACCTCTTGATCATTGCTAGCTTCACGACTGTTCCGTTGTTTCTCTTCTCGCTCTCATTTGCGTATGTTAGCCACCATACTTGCTTAGTCGCTGCTGCAACCTCACCGCTTTACCCCTTCCTTACCCATTAAGCTTTGCTAGTCTTGATACCCATGGTAATGGGATTGCTGAGTCCTCGTGGCTCACAGATTAATACAATAATAGTTGCAGGTACAGGTTATGCGATGATCATGACGGGAGAGCGATGTTTGCTTGTTTTGGAGTTCTTCTTCTGCCTCTTCTTCGATCAGGGGATAGGTTCCAGGTCGGCAGCCTGGGCTAGCAGGGTGGATGTCGTTTGAGTTTCTGTTTGTGTTTCATCCGTAGTCGGATGGTGCTCTTATGTAAGATGATGTTGTATTCGTGTGGCATTGTATGCCTTTTGTATGTATCCCCATCTATTTTGTAATGTTGATGAAAATATATCCACCTTGCAAAAGCATATCAATATGCGGTTCTATCCTTGGTGGGACATTCGAGTCTCTTTAGGCTAGTATCGCGTATTGGGTGTGACAAGTTGGTATCAGAGCATCGACCGACGATAGGAGCCCCCTTGATTGATCGTGTAGTTTGGCCGTTGTCGAGGCTAGAAGAAAACTGTTTTCGGAGTCTAGTTATATCGGAGAGTAGGAATTATTTTTACTCCTCAGCCTCTTCGTCGCTTTGGTGAGGAATCTTGACGTAGGTGTTTTGAATTACTCCTCTTCCCGTTCAAATTTTTCTTTAGGATCACGTGGTTAGTTTCGTGAGTTGTCCATCCTCTTTTGTCTGGTGCATCTGTTGTCAAGTCGACTCGAACCTCTTTGTCTTTCGCGAGATCAATCCTCAGTTCTTCCTCCGACGTCGTTGTTTTTCCCTGTCCAAAGTTGTCTTTGTTTTTCCCACCCGCCCACCCCTTTTTCTTCTTGGAGCCGGAGCCTGTAATCGAGTATCCATCCTACTCGTGTGAAGTCTTTGCTTTCTTTCCTCAATGATTTCAACCGGGGTTTTCTCTTCAAGATATTCGTCGGTTCCCCCTTCCAAGTTTCCTTTGTTTTCCCGCCCTCCCACCCTCTTCTTAACGGATCCTGAGTCTCTTTCGAACATCAATGCCATTTGTGCGGAGCCTCTTCAGTCTTTCCTCAATTGTCTCAACCGGTGAATTCTCATAAAGTTAATCGTTGTTCGTCTCATTTTCTTTTCTGGTGGACTCAATTCAAGTTTTTCGGTTGATCTTATTCTTTTCCTCGGCTCAAATGTTTTTCCCCTTGCTCATTGCCTCTCGCCATTCGATCATTCCGCAGTTCGGAAGACATCTCAGAAGATTCGTCTGTGTTCGAATTAATTCAAGGTTGTCACCTCATTCAAATATTTCAATTGTTCCCATGTATCATCTATCTGTTCAACATCCCTTTCCAACGGTGCTTTTCTCTTCAGTGGGCCATAACCCACAGGTCTTTTCCCAAGATCTTACCTGACTCTTCTAATTCCCCTAGAGTTATTCTAAAGTCTTTTCAAGTGTGACATAAGAATGAATTTCATCAGTCACATGCCTTCTCCAAGATCTCGTTCAAATTCTTTTCATTGTTGGCTCAACCTCTCTGCTTTTCTACCAGAGTACCTCAGTAATTTTGGTGGTGTTTCTCATCGTCACTCTCAACATTTGAAGATCGAAGAAGAATTTCTCGTAAATCTTATCCGCTCTCCAGGAGGTTCGCGGTGCTAGCTCGATGTTATCCTATCTAATTGTTTCCAGTCA
Source organism: Triticum timopheevii (assembly GCA_963921465.1). Lineage (NCBI taxonomy): Eukaryota > Viridiplantae > Streptophyta > Magnoliopsida > Poales > Poaceae > Triticum > Triticum timopheevii. Next base: position 92,169,925 of record OY997268.1, on the reverse strand, counting down.
TGCAGTTCTTTTCATCCATCCGGAGTATTTCAGGAGTTCATTTCTGTTTCGTTTCACCGGAGGCCATCATTCAGCTACCGTTATCCAATTATCCCGGTGCTTCGTTCAAGTGTTCTTTGATCAGCTCATGATCTCTTTGTTCTTTTTCATCTAAACCCCCTCTAGCATATGGGTTCTTCTAATTCTTCCCGTTGATTCAGTCTCTTTCATCAGTCATTTTCGAATTCTTACGGTGGTTCTCTCAAGATTCTTTTCTTGGATTATCACATTAATTCATTCGTTCTTTCCAATCCTACTGGTGGTTCATGAAGACTTTCTCAAGTTTTGTGCTATACCCCCCCCCCCCCTTAATCCTTTTCAACAAGAATAAGTAGTATGCAAATCCATTGCTTCTCATCAATTTAATTGGTGGAGGATAAGCATAACGTATCATCGGAGTTTGTTCGTGATGAATAAATTCTAGTTCCAAGTGTTTTTCATCTTTTCGTTTCCGGAGTTCAAATTTTCCTTGGCCATTTCGTCGGAACCTCCATCTAAATCACCGCAAGGCTTAATCTTATTCTTTCATCCTTCATTTCTATCTCATCATCCTTTTGTCACCGGAGTTCTTCATGGTGGTTCTTCATGATTTCACTCATTTTTCAAGAGTTCTTCAAGATTCTTGTTGGTGGAGTTCAAGTATCTTTTCTTCTCGCGTCTCAAAGTGCAATTAATTCTCCGTATTCTTCTGAAGTGGAGTTTTGCTTTTTCTTCGTTCTTCTCAGCTATTCAAACTTTTGGTTGTGGTATAATTTCACCTCAAGTTTTGAGTTGCTTTTGATAAGTCCACAACAAGCTTATTCTTTCGTTGTTGATTTTCTCAACAACTCCATTCAATCCTTCCTTCTAAGTTATTTTCATTCAATGCTTTCAATTCTTCCGGAGGCATTGCATTGTTCATCAAGTCAAGTGTCATCCCATCGTGTGAAGTTGTTGTTCTAGTCCTTCCATTTTCAGTCGAAGTGTTGCCGAAATTCTTTTATTCATTCCTTTTCTATCTTGTTCTAATCGGAGTGGTTTTAGAGTTTGTCTTCTTCTTGAGCTTTTCATTCTCTTCATATTCTCTGTTCATCTTTTCTACCCGAGTGCTCTCGAATTTGTTCATCTTTTCTCTTGAGTTCCTGTTTCACCTCATCCCTCTTCTTCTTTCTCTCCTGTCTCGGTCCTAAGATCTCGGGACGAGATCTCTTGTTAGTAGAGGAGAGTTGTAACGCCCCGGATTCGATGCGCCAGGTGTCTGCCAGTTATTCGCCGTCATTACCATGTCATTTGCTTGCGTGTTGCATATTGCCATATTATCATGTGCATCTCATTTTGCATACGTGTTCGTTTCATGCATCCGAGCATTTTCCCCGTTGTCCGTTTTGAAATCCGGCACTCCTATGTCATCTGGCGTGCCCTTCTTGTCTCTTTTCGTTAGCAGGTGTTAAACATTCTTGGAATGGACCGGGTCTTGCCAAGTGGCCTTGGTACACCACCGCTAGACCGCCTGTCAAGTTTCCTGCCATTTGGAGGTCGTTTGATACTCCAATGGTTAACCGGGTAACCGTAAAGGCCTCTTTTGTGTGCAGCCCAACACCCCTCCAAAGTGGCCCAATAACCCATCCAAACCATCTCCATGCTCTCGGTCGTTAGATCTCGATCGTGTGGGCGAAAACCGCTCCTCATTTGGAGTCTCCTAGCTCCCTCTACCTATTTATAGACCCTCCCCCCGAAATTTCGCGGTACAAACCCTAATCTACTTCCTCTCCGTGCCGCTGGACAAAAACCCCGCCGCCCGGACATGTCCGCCGCCCTCAGCCGCCTCCCCCTCGGCCAACCGCAGCCCGCCACGTCACCCCGCCGCCGTCTCCCACCGCGCGCCGCCGCCAGGGCCCGCCAAGCCCATCGCCAGCCCGCCCGAGCCCATCGGGGCCCGGACGAGCCCGCACACCGCCACCCTTCGCCGTGCTCGCCGCCGGTCCGCTCACCCGAGGCGCCCGCCAAGCCCCGGCGACCTCGCCGCCCTCCGGCCGCGCCTCCGCCGCCTCGGCATCCACCGACCCTCGCCGGGGCAGGAGCTCCCCGTGCCGGCGCGCCGCCCCGCCGGCACCAGCCCCGCCGGACCTCGCGCCCCTGCCGCTGCTTCGCCCGTCCGCCCGCCATCGGCGTGGCCCCGCCGCCGTGTCGCCCGACCTTCGCCGCCCAGCGCCATCCATTCACCGCCGCTCCCCTCCGGCATTGTCCTCCGCTGCCCGATCCAGCCCCTCGCCGGCCCCGCGCCCTCGCCGGCCTCCTCCCCGCGCCTCCCTTGCCGGAGAGCTCGCCGGAGCTCTCCTCCAGCCAGATCCGCCGCGGGTGGATGAGATCCACCCGCCCCTTCAACCAAACAGCGTCCCGCGTCCCCGGATCCCTCTGTCCCGCACCGTCCCATCCCGCGTTGACTTTACACGGAGGTATTTTTCTGCTAAGTCCCCGATTTCCTACATTCTGGTGCTATATTTTGCCATGCCATAACCACATATAATATATCAAAATGTTCAGTGAGAGATGCTCCTCATTTCATTCCATTGTTCCATGCTTTTTTGAGTTCATCTTGATGCCCAAATCATCGTTGCAAGAGTGCTATATGATGTAAACTGCTGTCTGTTAACAGAACTTGATGATTTGTCTTTTTCGTTGCATTTTGTGTGTGCATCCTATGAGCATTAGCTCTACATGTGTTTTGTGCTACATCATGCCATCTTTACAGGGGTGCAATCCATGTATTTTTGTGAGTCTTTTAGTGAGTGCATCGATCTCGTGAAGTAGGGTACTTGCAGTTACTGTTTTGCTAGGCTGAATCTGTTATATCATGATTCTATGTAAACCTGCTGCTACATGTCATTATGTGCATAATCTGGAGATGTTCACTAAGGATGTTTTGTTATAATTTCATGCTCTATCCATCCATGCCTTTTTTCCAATTTATAACCTGCTGAAGCTTGTTGTAATCTTGCTCTCAACTTGCTAACTAATGTTGCTGTCAGCCTGTTAACATTAAATTCAGTTTTGCCATGAACTTTGCTAGTGATCTATGAACCCTATGAACTTACTCTTGCCATTCTTAGCTTCATAAACATGTACTATTACTATTGGTTACCTTTTCATGGCATGTATTGCTCTGTGTTGAGTGGTACAGCCTCACCAACATGCCTACTTATCGTTATTTTTGCCATGTCTAAATCTGTCATATCATTTGCCATGTTTGCATGGATGACACCATCTTTTCCGTTGATCTTTGGAATTAGTTCAGTAGGGAAGTTTTTTACTTTGTCTTTAGTATCATCATTCCATACCTTTGTTTGACATGATAAGTTCCTGTAGCATGTTGTTTTATAGCTCTAAACTTTGCAACCTGATGTTATTTCTGCCAAGTCTGTAAACTGTTATTATTTGCAATCTTGCCATGTCCTTTTGAGCATGTTATAGTGTTTTCTGGAGATAGCTCAGTGTTCATGATTTGTCATGCTTTACCTGTACCTCATGCCCATGCCTTTTGTTTTCACGTGGAGATGCTGTAGCATATTGTTTTGATGCTTGCTAGATGCCTAGTTGTTGTTTTGGACAGCTTGTCCTTTAAACTTGTATAGAGTGTATATGTTGAACCGTTGCTCCGTTTTGAGTGTGCTTTATATGAAACTTGCTTGATTTTGCATGAAGATTCATATTATCATGTTGCATCCATGTTTTGAGAGTGTTTTCTTGATGTTTGTATGCATTTTGCATCAATTCCATGTTTGACTTGTTTTGCTCATATCTTCTAGGCCGTAGCTCCAAAATAAATGAACTTTATATGTAACTTCACTAGAATCTCATGCAGATCATCTTTGTCGGATTTCGGGTTCCGGCTGACCCTCAAGGTTTGAACACTGGGGTGCACGCGGAGATCACACCTCCAGCCTACCCATGTCTCACCGCCTCGCCAGGACCTAAAACTACACGAAGCACAACACAAGGGACACGAGATTTATATTGGTTCAGGCCACCATTGTGGTGTAATACCCTAATCCAGTTTGTGGTGTGGATTGGCTCAGGGGCTGATGATGAAGAGTACAAGGAAGAACAGCCTCGCGAGGGTCTGTTCTTGGCTAGGGCAATGAACTGCTAGGGGGAGTTCAATCGCTTCTCTCTCTCTCTCTCTCTATGTCTCAGATGCGGATCCCCTCCCCTTCTACCCTGTGGGTGGCTAGTCCTATTTATAGGCGAAGGCCCCGGGCTTCTTCCCAAATATCGAGTGGGAAGGGCGCCAACAATTGGCCATTTTGAAGGGGAACATCTAGTACACTTATCCTGACTAAATTTGGTCCTTGCCTGCCAAAGACCCTGACGATGACGCTGGCTTGGGCTCCACGATGACCTCCGCTCTGCCGTCCTGCTGGTCTTGGACTTGTTGCACCAAAATGGTTTTCTTTGCTTGATACCCTTGCCTGCGCTTGCCCCCTTTGAACCAAAGAGGAAACAAGGACTCTGCGCATGCCAAGCGCCCGCCTGGCGCCCGCCTGGCCTTGGTCGTCATGGCTTGCGTCATGGGCACCTCGTGAGGTACCCCGCCTTGATCTCTTCGCCTCCTCGCGAGCCAGCCTGACGAGGCCGTGCCTGAGGAAGCCTTCTGTCTTCTGCCCCGCGAGGCTTGGCCCCTCGCGAGGGTCTTGAGCATGTGTTGACGAAGGTGGGCCGTACTGGGCCACCCCTTAAGCCACACCGCAGGCAGGAAAGTCTGGGTACCCCCGTTCCCAGAACGCTGACAGTAGCCCTCGGGCCCAAGGCGCGCTTGGACTTGGCTTAGCAGAGAAGCGAAGAGGCAAGTGCAAAGCGCCGCGGGCCCCAATAGCGTGCGGCCTTGGGCGCCGCGTCGCGGTTGATTGGACGTGGGCGTCCTGGCTCCCCCACGACGCCTCGATAACTGCACGAATTGACAAGTCCCTGCATGCAAAACGGGTCATGATTACCTGTGATCGTGGAGGCCGCCGGTTGGCCTCCCTTGGCTATATGTACGGAATGGCGCGAGCCCTTCCTTTCCATCTCTTCCCGCTACTCTTCGTCTTCCTCTTCGTCCTTGCTCCTCCCTTCGCCAATGGCACCGATCCGTCGGTTTTCTGCCGAAGAGAAGGGGAAGGCCCCCCGAGAGAGTCCTGTCCCGCTTCCTCCGAAGAAACGACTCGTCTCTTGCCACGGGGAAGGAGGTGCTCGGCAGGAGGTGTCGAGGCCATGGTTCAAGCGGCCGCCGCGGGGATTCCCACTGCCCTTGTACGCCCGGATCGAGGGCCCTGAAGGTGCTGGCGCCGAGCGGCATCGCCAGAGGCGCCGTCGCCGCCGGCGGATCACAGTGGTGCACGTCGTTCCTCTTGGAGTTCACGCCGAGGGCTCTTCTCGCGAGTTCGTGCTTCACGCCGCCACGCCTCCTTGGTCTTGGATTCGCCTTCCTCCTTCCTTCGCCTTCGAGATCCAGCCGAGAGGGCCTATCGAGCTTTGGCTGCCGCATGCTGGCTGCAGTACCCCCACGACCGAAGCGGAGGTCGAGGTCGTTGCTCCGGGCAGGGTCTACCTGACCCGTGGCTGGGGCGAGATCGCCCGGGTCTGCAGGACTGGTGGCGCCCTCGCAATCCACCTCGAGTACGATGGCGCCTCCCTGATGTTCTTCAAGGTCTTCGATGCGGAAGGACGCCGGCTGGAGTGCTGCCCCGAGAAAGGCGTCGGGGACCTGCTGCGGCGAGGACTAGGCTCGTCAACCGCTTCCCCAGCAGCTCCTCAGGTAGGGGAGGTGTCGGGGAAGCCAGCGACTCCGCCGAGCTCCTCGCGACCCCGGAGACGAGCGACGACAGCTACGAGCCCCCGAGCTTGCGTCACTCCCGGAGCAGGGCGGGCTCGTCGGGCCGCCGTCGCCACTGATCTGTATGGGGTTGGCACCGGTGGCTGACGGCCCACTGTTGATGATGGCATCTCTTGCGGAGGCGCGCATAGTTAGCACTCTTTAGGATCTGCTCCTTTCGTTCCCTGCGAGGAATCGAAGAACACACCCCGCGGGAGTTTGTAAGGTGGTTGTAGTTCCATTTGTTAATATGATCCTTATCATGAAGTGGTGAGGGATGCTCGTCCCGCCTTAGCTTAGTTCCTCCTTTCGAACCTCGCGAGGACTTGACGCTCCGCGTTGACAGGTCCCGGTCCCAAGGCAGGCTTCAACCGTCGCTAGTATGCCAGGTCGCGATGCCGTGGTCAAGGCCAGGAGGTGAGCGGCCCGGGGTCCAGTAAGAGCCCCTGAGTCGCGATGGTCAGGAGGTCCCCTTTAGGGCTCAAGCAGCCATCGTTCAGTGAGAAAGGAGCGCGACGTCGCCAAAGCGGGACTGCATTAGGTGGGAGGTTGGCGCTGTGACAGCTAGTGTTTCCGGAGGATGACTTATCTCGGGGGTCAGAAACCATTCCTTGGCGCGGCGCCGGGCCCACGCGTTGATAGCAGAGGAGTTTCCTGGCGAGGTCCCCACGTGCCTCTTCCCTCTCGCCTTTGCTCCCCTTCGTGCTCTACGTCCTCAGGTCCCGGCCCTCAAGCGGGCTCAGCCGTCGCTGGTATGCCAGGTCGCGATGCCGTGGTCAAGGCCAGAGGGTGAGGGCTGGAGAGCTAGTAAGTGCCCATTAGTCGCGATGCTCAGGTACCCCCCTTTAACGTGCAAGCGGTTCGCGTGGACGAGGGAGAAGGAGACGCCACGGAGGCCTCGCCAGACGTTGCTCCTTAAAATGATCCTGCGAGTTCATCATGAGAAAAGCGAGGGTTTGCCGTTACAATTGCCGGTCAGCTGCTGGTTGCTCTAGGAAGGTGGCGAGGCACTGAAGGCTTGGTGAGGTGGCGCCCTGCGGGGTTGCCGCGGCCAGAGCTCAGCCGTCCAGGTTTGTCGACGTTGCAGGGATGGACCCATGCGCAAGTGTCATGCCGTGAGGGAACAGCTCCATCAGTTGGTCTCAATCGAGCGGGCGATTAGATCAAGCACGTTAATCATGGAGGAGAAAATCCATTTAGATAGACGCAGGAAAAGACGATCACCGCTGGGTCGGGCCCGAGCGACCTTGGGGATGATGCAGCCCGAGGGGCGCCCCCGATAAAGTAAGCTGAAAACATGAACTAAAGGGATACATGCCACAAGGACGGACCCACGCGGCCTTGGAATGATGCAGCACTGGGGGGCACTCCCAGCTGAAAACGAAACTCGAAGGATGTCAGCTGATGATGCTGAAGATGGAGGGATGCTGAAGTAGCGGACGGCGTGCGCTGCGGGAGACGATCTTTATGAGCCCCCAGGCCCAGGGGCCTCGGGAGGCTCTGGAGGCGCTGGCGGCTCCTCGCGGACCATCTCCATCTCCGCCAGGACTGCGGAATGCCTGACCGTATGAGCCTCCAAGATGCTCCTCATGAGGCGCTGACACACAACAGCCGCGTTCGGCAGGCTGTAAGGCATGCGAACATAGCTGTGGGGTGGGCCTTCGCAGTGCCCCACGCGAGAGGGCCAGAGGCACTCCTGAGAGGTGGCTCGGTTGAGTCCTGATATGTCGATGCAGATGCACAGCCCACCATCCTCGCCTGGATGGGGGGCTACGGCGGGTAAGCGGCGGCTGCCACTCATAACTCTTGCCTCCTGCAGCTCCTGAATGATCTTGCTGACGAATTCCTGAGGGTTTGGCCCTCCTTGCCTTGCTTCCTCCTGAGGGAAACGTGCGTTGAAGCACGCCTCCAAGTGGTGCCCGAGCGCCTCCCTCATGATCTTAGCAAAGTCGATGGCCCTCCAGGGGAGAGCCCCCGAGCCTTTCCTGAGGAGGGCGTCGGGCGCGCCTTCCTATGCGACAGAAGGAGGTGCCCCCTGAACAGGCGCGGACCCTGAGGGGCCTGCCTCCTGTGGGGTCGGGCCAGGCAATGTCTTCTTCTTCTTAGGAGCAGCCTCGGGAAGCCTCCCGTTCCTGTGATCTAGGTCTTCAATTGATGCAGCATGGAAAGAACGTTCCAGAGAACAGACATCGTCTCTCTTCTCACAGGGCACCATGATGACTCCACCGCTTCCTGGCATCTTGAGGACATTGTAGCCGTGATGGGTCACGGCCATGAACTTGGCCAGGGCAGGGTACCCGAGGATGGCATTGTACGGCAGGCGGATGTGAGCGACGTCAAAGTCAATGAGCTCGGTGCGGTAGTTGTCGCGCTTCCCGAAGGTAACAGGAAGGCGGACCTGCCCTATCGGAACCGTGGAACCATCAGTGACTGCTGAGAAAGGCTTGGTTGGCTGTAGCTGATTGTATGGCACTTGGAGATTGTTGAACATCTCGACGGATAGGACATTGAGCCCTGCTCCACCATTGATGAGGGTCCTGGTGACTTGCACATTGCTGATGATTGGGGAATAAAGCATCGGGAGGACTCCTGCTGTGGCCGCGCACTTGAGCTGATCCGCTGAGTTGAACATGATAGCGCACGCTGACCACTTGAGAGGGCGTGTGGCCTCAAGCGTGGGGAGGACTGCATTCACTTCGCGAGCAAACTACTTGAAGATGCGCTGAGAAGCCGAGGCTTGAGCGCCGCCCAAGATGCAAGCGATTGCGCGCGGCTCCTGGAAGCCTCCAGCCCCCTTGTCCTAGTGATGGTCTTCATTCCTCCTTGGCTGCGGTGGCAGAGGAGGGAGGCCCGCGTTGCCTTGTGGGCGATCCTCTCGAGGCTAATCCCTCCATCCCCCCTCGCGAGGTGGGTCCCTCCAACCTCCCTCACGAGGCTGGTCATGCCAGCGGTCCTTGCGAGGTCAGTCACGCCACCCTTGGCGAGGGCCATGGTCTTCCCATCGTCCTCCACCTCTTCCTCCTCCTCGGCCATAGCCCCTGTCGCTGCGTTCGGGGCGTCGGCCGGCATGCACGTCTTGCATAGCCCTGAGCTCTTGGCATTCGTTGGTGTTGTGGGTGTGGAGGTCGTGGTACACGTAGTACCAGCTGCCCTTGGATGACTCAGGCTGATCTCTGCCTCGCTTGGTGTCCAGTTCTGCTGCAAGCACGACAGCCCCCTTGCGCTTCACATCCTTGGCCTTGGGCTTCTTTTCTTCTGGGTCAGCAGCTGGCAGTTCGAGGAGGGAAAGACGCCCTTCCTCAGCCCTAGCGCACTTGGTCGCCAGATTGAACAGCTCCAGGGAGGTGCACAGGTCCTCATGGATCACGAGCTCCTCCTTCATCTTGACGTCACGCACACCGTCGGAGAAGGCTGAGATGATGGCCTCCTCAGACACCTTAGGGATCTAAAGGCAAGCGCTGTTGAAGCGCTGGATGAACTTCTACAGGGTCTCTCCCGGCTGCTGCTTGATGTGGTGCAAGTCGCTCATGGACGGGGGTTGGTCGCGGGTGCCTTGGAAGTTGGTGATGAATCGGGTGCGCATCTCGTCCCAGGAGGATATCGTGCCCGGAGCCAGGTTCAGGAGCCAGGTGCGGGCGACGTCCTTGAGCGCCATGGGGAACCAGTTCGCCATGACCTTCTCGTCCCCGTTGGCAGCTTCGATGCCCAGCTCGTAGAGCTGGAGGAATTCAGCAGGGTCAGCCGTGCCATCATAGCGCGGGGGCAGGTCTGGCTTGAACTTTCCTAGCCAAGCCACGCTGCACAGCTCGGCAGAGATGGCACATCAGCCTGCAGTGGCCACGGGATCCCTTTGGTGATGGAGAGCTTGATCTTGCGGGTCTCTGTGCGTTGCAACCAGGTGCAGCGCGGGGTGCGCTGGAGCCGGTCCGTGTTCGTGCCGGGCCGGTGCGGGGAGCACACGTGCGACTTCTTGGGGACGAGGGATCTCTTGGAAGCTCTTCTCTTGCTGTGCTGGCGCCGGACGGAGTGGATTCCGCTGAGGGGCCACGCGCCTTGGGTTCAAGGCGCCTTCTTGAGGGGGAGGCGACTGAGGCACCCCCGGAGCTTCATCGCCCGTGCAGGGCGGGGGGCGGTGCGGTGAGAGTGATGGTGCAGGGGAGCCCCCAGCGGCGCTGACGAGCTCGGTGATGCGGGCGAACCATTCGTCGTAGAGGTCGTCGACGGGACGGTAGTGCAGGAGCTCCCGCGCCAGGAGCAGCGCGGCGTGTGCGTCCGCAGGAGCGCGACGGGCATGGGACGAGGAGCCGGGCTGAGTCAGCGACGGGGTGGCGGTGCGGCCTTCTCGCCGCACTGAAGGATGCATGGACGGCAGCTGCTGCTCTTTCCCTGCCGGGCCGGTGGCGGCGTTGATGGCAGGTGACGGGGAACGGCGGGGGCGCCCGCCAACGGGCGCCGTCTGGGCGATGCGAGTGGTGAGAGCGGCCCGGCGCTCGGCGCGGGCGCGACGTGCGTCTGACATGGATGGGACGGGTGGTGAAACACGAGGCGACGGAAGGCAGATTCCGGCACGCCCCTCCCTGGCGCGCCAAATGTCGGATTTTGGGTTCCGGCAGACCCTCAAGGTTTGAACACTGGGGTGCACGCGGAGATCACACCTCCAGCCTACCCATGTCTCACCGCCTCGCTAGGACCTAAAACTACACGAAGCACAACACACGGGACACAAGATTTATACTGGTTCAGGCCACCATTATGGTGTAATACCCTACTCCAGTTTGTGGTGTGGATTGCCTCAGGGGCTGATGATGAAGAGTACAAGGAAGAACAGCCTCGCGAGGGTCTGTTCTTGGCTAGGGCGATGAACTGCTAGGGGGAGTTCAATCGCTTCTCTCTCTCTCTCTCTCTATGTCTCAAATGCGGATCCCCCTCCCCTTCTACCCTGTGGGTGGCTAGTCCTATTTATAGGCGAAGGCCCTGGGCCTCTTCCCAAATATCGAGCGGGAAGGGCGCCAACAATTGGCCATTTTGAAGGGGAACATCTAGTACACTTATCCTGACTAAAGTTGGTCCTCGCCTGCCAAAGACCCTGACGATGACGCTGGCTTGGGCTCCACGATGACCTCCCTCTGTCGTCCTGCTGGTCTTGGTCTTGTTGCACCGAAATGGTTGCCTTTGCTTGATACCCTTTGCACCAAAGAGGAAACAAGGACTTTGCGCAGGCCGGCGCCCGCCTGGCCTTGGCCGTCATGGCTTGCGTCATGGGCACCTCATGAGGTACCCCACCTTGATCTCTCCGCCTCCTCGCGAGGCAGCCTGACGAGGCCGTGCCTGAGGAAGCCTTCTGTCGTCCGCCCCGCGTGGCTTGGCCCCTCGCGAGGGTCTTGAGCATGTGTTGATGAAGATGGGCCGTACTGGGCCACCCCTTAAGCCACGCCGCAGGCCGCAGGCAGGCAAGTCTGGGTACCCCCGTTCACAGAACGCCGACAATCTTGGTGCATCTTAACTTGTTGTTTAACAACTTGGACATAAGGTTTATTCAGTTCTAGACCAATTTCTAAATTTGCATATGAGGACTTACCGAAAGTGTTATATGTTGTTTCTGGCCTCATTTAAACTTGCTTTGATGTGTTGTTCTTGTTTGCATCATCTCTTGCCATGAGTAGCCTCATCTAGCTTTATCATGCATCATACTTGGTTGAGCATCATGCCATGTCTATGTGTGGTGTGTTTACCATGTTGTGTGCTTCTTTTCGATAGTTCCCATTTCGTTGCGATCGTGAGGATTCGTTCGTCTACGCTTGGTTTGTCGTCGTGGATTCATCTTCTTCATGGACTCGTTCTTCTTCCTTGGGGGATTTCAGGCAAGATGACCGCTACCCTGGATCTCACTACTATCATTGCTATGCTAGTTGCTTCGTTCTATCGCTTTGCCGCGCTGCCTATCTCTTGTTGATCAAGCCTCCCAAATTGCCATGTCAGCCTCTAACCTTTTCACCCTTCCTAGCAAACCGTTGCTTGGCTATGTTACAGCTTTGCTCAGCCCCTCTTATAGCATTGTTAGTTGCAGGTGAAGTTGAATATTGCTCCATGGTGGACAGGATTATGTTGGGATATCACAATATCTCTTATATTATTAATGCATCTATATACTTGGTAAAGGGTGGAAGGCTCGGCCTTATGCCTGGTGTTTTGTTCCACTCTTTCCGTCCTAGTTTCCGTCATATCGGTATTATGTTCCCGGATATTGCGTCCCTCACACGGTTGGGTCATTTATGGGACCCCCTTGATAGTTCGCCTTCAAAAATTCCTCCCGCAAGGCCGGACAATGGTTTTACCATTTGCCTACCACCTATACCTTTTCCCTTGGGAGTAATTAACCCAAGGGTTATCTTTACGAACCGAGTAGACTGCAGGGGCCCCTCGGGGAAACTCGAGGTCTGGTTTTACTCGTAGGATGTCTCATCCGGTGTTTCCCTGAGAACGAGATATGTGCAGCTCCAATCGGGATTGTTGGCACATCGGGCGGCTTTGCTGGTTTTGTTTTACCATTGTCGAAATGCCTTGTAACCGAGATTCCGAGACTGATCAGATCTTCCTGGGGGAAGGAATATCCTTCATTGATCGCGAGAGCTTATCATGGGCTAAGTTGGGACACCCCTGCAGGGTATGAACTTTCAGAGCCGTGCCCGCGGTTATGTGGCAGATGGGAATTTGTTAATGTTCGGTTGTAGATAACTTGACACCAGATTTGAATTAAAACGCATCAACCGCGTCTGTAGCCGTGATGGTCTCTTTTCGGCGGAGTCCGGGAAGTGAACACGGTTTTGGGTTATGTTTGATGTAAGTAGGAGTTCAGGATCACCTCTTAATCATTGCTAGCTTCACGACCGTTCCGTTGTTTCTCCTCTCGCTCTCATTTGCGTATGTTAGCCACCATACTTGCTTAGTCGCTGCTGCAACCACACCACTTTACCCCTTCCTTACCCATTAAGCTTTGCTAGTCTTGATACCCATGGTAATGGGATTGCTGAGTCCTCGTGGCTCACAGATTACTACAACAACTATTGCAGGTATAGGTTATGCGATGATCATGACACGAGAGCGATGTTTGCTTGTTTTGGAGTTCTTCTTCTGCCTCTTCTTCGATCAGGGGATAGGTTCCAGGTCGGCAGCCTGGGCTAGCAGGGTGGATGTCATTTGAGTTTCTGTTTGTGTTTCATCCGTAGTCGGATGGTGCTCTTATGTAAGATGATGTTGTATTCGTGTGGCATTGTATGCCTTTTGTATGTATCCCCATCTATTTTGTAATGTTGATGTAATGATATCCACCTTGCAAAAGCGTATCAATATGCGGTTCTATCCTTGGTGGGACCTTCAGGTCTCTGTAGGATAGTATCGCATATAGGGCATGACACCTTGATTCCTTTGTGCGACACTAGGAAACCCAGCAGCTTGCCAGAGGGAACCCCGAACACGCACTTCTCGGGATTGTGCCACAGGTCCGCCTTGCGCAGGTTGGCAAACGTTTCCTTCAGATCCTCAATCAAGGTCTTCTCCTCCTGATACTTCACCACTATGTCATAAACATAAGCCTTAGTGTTTCTCCCGAGTTGCTAGCCAGGGCGATGTGCATCAGCCGTTGGAAGGTAGCCCAGGCATTGCGCAGCCCAAAAGGTATGCAGGTGTAGCAGTACACCCCGCAGGGAATCAGGAACGCCGCCTTACCCACATCTTGCACGGCCATCTTGATCTGGTGGTAGCCCGAGAAGGCGCCCAATAACCACAGCAGGTCGCACTCTTCAGTGGAGTCGACAATTTGGTCGATGCACAGAAGCGGGAAGGGATCCTTGGGGAAAGCCTTGTTGAGGTTGGTGAAGTCGACACACATGCACTCCTTCCCTCCTTTCTTGGGGACGATGACTGGGTTTGCCAACCACTCCGGGTATCGCACCTCCCGAATGACTCCAGCATCCTGCAGCTTGCGGGTTTGTTGGACGATGAACACCTGCTTGTCGGTGGACTGTCATCGGGCCTTCTGCTTCACTGGGCGCATGTTTAGGCACACTCTCAGGTGATGCTCGATTATCCCCCTTGGAATCCCGACCAGGTCCTTGGGCTCCCATGCGAACACTTCCTTGTTGGTGTGCAAGAAGCTGACCAACGCTTCCTCTTGGTCCTGGGGGAGGTCAGCTCCTATGGTGGGAGGTGGCGCCTGACGCCCCATCCTCATCAACTGGCACTTGCTTCATCTCGGCTCGGTGTTGGGAAAACAACTGCTTCTTCTTGGCTAGTGCTGTCTGCGGAGCCTCAGGGCCCCCATTCTTGCTCGGCTGCACGGACGCCTCAGTCCTGAAGACGAGCTTGAGGGCGTGCAACGTGTCCTTGGTGTCCCCTTCCACCGTGAGGACACCGCTGCTACCTAGCATCTTCATGAGGTTGTAGGCTGGATGGGTTGCTGCCATGAACTTGGCCAGGACTGGGCACCCAAGGATGGTCTTGAATGGCATGTCGACTTGAGAGATGTCGAAGTCGATGAGCTTGGTGCGGTAGTTGTCACAGGTCCTGAAAGTGACGGGGCGGCGGATTTGTCCGAGGGGCTGGTGGAGCCATCGCCGACTTCGGAGAAGGGCTTGGTGGGGCGGAGACGGCCGTGGGGCACGTGAAGCAAGCCAAATGCCTCCACGGAGAGCATGTTGAGGCCGGCTCCGCCGTCGATGAGGGTCTTGGTGACCGCCACGTTGCAGATGGTGGGGTGCAGAGCATCGGGAGCGCGCTCGCTCCCGCCATGGTAGCTGGATGATCTTCTAGGCCGAAGTTGAGGTTGGCCTTGGGTGCTGCCCAGCCCCGGGGAGCCCCCGAGCTCACCTGGGTAGCGCTTACTTGGTGGTAGAACTGCTTGATGTGGCGGTCGGAGAGTGGTGTTTCCGAGCCACCCAGGAGAGCCGCGACGACGGGGGGCGCCGACACCATGAATTGTGCGATGAAGAGGCTGTGCAACTCCTCCTGGGAGGCCACAGAAGACTCCAGTAGGTTGAGCAGCCAGGCGCACGGTGTGCCTACAAGGGCCATGGGGAGCCAGTTGGACATCACCTTGTCATCTCTGCCGGCCGCCCAAACTACTTCCTCGTACGCCTGGAGGAAGCCGACCGGATCCGTCGCACCGTCGTTCCGTGGCGGCATCTCCGGCCTAAACTTGGGTGGCCACTCCACCTATCGCAAGGAGGGGGTGAAAGCGCGAAGGCCCATGGCTCCCTCGAAGGAGCACAATGGCCGAGTAGACGAGGGAGCGCCTGCCATCAGAGCCGGTGGCGGGACGTGGTGGACAGAGCAATGGATCTTCGATGCACCCCTAGCTGGCGCACCAAATGTCGGATTTCGGGTTCTGCAAACCCTTGACCGGTTCAAACTCTGGGGTGCGTGCGGAGATCTCAACCTACCCAGCATTTCTACTCACGATCCTCACATCCTAGCGCGTCGAGCTCAAAGGGACAGAGAGACACAATAGTTTATCCTGGTTTGGGCCACCTTGCGGTGAAATACCCTACACCAGCTTTGTGGTGGATTGCCTCACAGGGCTGAGGATGAACTAGTACAGTGGATGAACAACCTCAGGAGGTGAGGTGTTCTTGAGCTCAAGAGAGCTGGTGAAGGAGGAATGGCTTCGCTCTGTTCGGATCGATCACCCTCTCTATAGTGGTGGCTAAGTCCTATTTAGAGTGGCCTTGGTCCTCTTCCCAAATGTTGACGGGAAGGAATCCCACAACAGCCATATTTGAAGCGGGACAAGAAGTACACCCTATCCTGACTAAAGTGGTCTTCGCGTGCAAAAAGTTCTGGTCGTAACACTGCGGTGGGCTCGGCGATAACCTCCGTCCTGTCATCGTGGCAGTCTTGGTATTGTTGCACCAGAATGGAAACCTTTGGCTGATCCCTCAGGACTCCGCGCCTGCCACTTGCCTCATTTACACCAAAGAGGAAACTGGTACTCTGTGCCCGCTGGCGCCTGCCTAGCCTTGATCGTCATGGCTCACGTTGTCGGATATCGGGTTCTGGCAAAACCCTTAAGGTTCGGACTCTCGGGTGCGCACGAAGATCTTCTCCCTACCAAAACACGCCCACAACTTCGCCGCGATTCTAAGCTAGAACGATGAGCAACACAAGATACACGAGGGTTTATACTGGTTCGGGCCAACATTGTGGTGTAATACCCTAATCCAGTGTGTGGTGTGGTGGATTGCCTCTTGGGTTGATGGTGAATAGTACAGAGGAAGAACCACCTCGCGAGGAGAGGTGTTCTTGTGGTGGTGTGGATGAGCTAGGTTCGGATCAGCTCTCCTTCTACTGTGGTGG
The DNA here is from genome assembly GCA_963921465.1 of Triticum timopheevii. Lineage (NCBI taxonomy): Eukaryota > Viridiplantae > Streptophyta > Magnoliopsida > Poales > Poaceae > Triticum > Triticum timopheevii. The sequence continues at coordinate 92,153,706 of OY997268.1, read as the reverse complement.
CTAGCCCTATTTATAGAGGCCCTGGTCCTCTTCCCAAATATTGAGCGGGAAGGGAGCCAACAACGGCCATTTTGAAAGGGGACAGCTAGTACAAGCTATCCTGACTAAAGGTGGTCTTCGACTGCCAAAGGCACTGTTGATGACGCCGTCTTGGGCTCCATGGTGACCTCCGTCCCGCCGTCCTGCTGGTCTTGGTCTTGTCGCACCGATATGGAAACTCTTGTCTGATGCCTCAGTACTCCGCGCCTGCGCTTGCCCCCTTTGCACCCAAGAGGAAACGAGGACACTGCGCAAGCTGGCGCGCACCTAGCGCCCGCCTGGCCTCGATCGTCATGGCTTGCGTCATAAGCACCTCGGGAGGCACCCCTTGCCTTGATCTCCCCGCCTCCTCATGAGCTTGCTTGGAGAGGCCGCCCCTGAGGAGGCCTTGCTTCGTCCGCCCCGTGAGGATTGGCCCCTCATGAGGGTCTTTAACTTGGGTTGATGAAGACGGTCCATACTAGGCCACTGGTTGAGCCACGCCGCAGGCCGCAGGCAGGCAAGTCTGGGGACCCCCGTTGCTAGAACACCGACAGTAGCCCCCGGGCCCGAGGCGCGCTCGGACTTGGCTTAGCAGCAAAGCCAAACGGCAAGTGCGGAGCGCCGCGGGCCCCAACAGCCTGCGGCCCTGGGTGCCGCGTGGCGGTTTATTGGACATGGGCGTCTCCGCTTCCCCTCGCTGCCTCGGCAACTCCCCGACTGACAAATGGCTGGCCTGGGTAAGGCTTGCCTTCATTGCTCTCTTTCGCCTTACTCCAGATCCCCTTCCTTGCTCCCTTGCTTCCGAAATCTCCAGATCCGCTTGGCTCCTTACCTTTCAGCAAGCAATGCCGCCCCGCAAGGCCAAGGCCGCCGGCTTGGTATTCGTTGGCCCTGGATGCCCCCAATATGTCGGAGAAGAATCTCGTCGCTACCCACCAGATGACGGTTGAAGAGGGCAGCGAGATGGGGGACAATGAACTCCGGGCTGCCTCCGCCGAGCCGGAGGCCAAGGGGAGCACCTTCTACCCCTTCTTCATGAACGCCGTCATCGCCGGCCTTGTCCCTCCCTTTTCGAAATTCTTCTACGCCGTCCTTCGCCATTACAGGTTGCAGGCCCTTCATCTCCATCCCAGCTCCGTTCTCCTCTTGTCGATTTTCACCTACTACTGCGAAGCGCATGTTGGGGTGATGCCGTCCGTGGCTCTGCTGCGCCACTTCTTCTCCCTCCGAATCAATGGCGATCACACCTTGGCGTGCGCGAACTTCGTCGCGTATTCCAAGGCCAACGCGATCTCGAAGACCGGGAAGAGGGTCGATAACTTCTGAAGCGTGGGTTATGATGGATGCCAGATGCATCCACTCCTGATTGGCGTTGCCAACGGAGGCACGCCAATCTAACGAAGGGTGGTCCCGCGCGAAGCTTACCGATGACAGGGCAAAGTTGGTTCTGGAGAAGATGGACGCCGACCTGAGGCTGGGCAACGCAAAGTCGGCGAAGCTGACAGGGGCCACGCTCCTGAGGGAGTTCCTGACGCAGCGGGTGGCTCCGCTTCAAGAGCATTCGCGCCCGTTGTGGACGCTTGGGTGTGCAGACGACGAGCTTCGCCTGAACTCGGCGGCCTTGGCCGACGAGGATCTGGCCGCAGCTCTCCGCCTCTTGGTTGGGGACGACCAGGAAGGCCTGGGGGGTTCCCCTGCTCCCCTGTTCCTTCGCGATGATTGGAAACAGGTGGGGGAAGCCATACCCACCTTTGATGAGCGTGGACTGGTGCCGGCGGAGCCTCCTGTGGCCCAGGGGGTGACGGCGCCGGTGAAAGTGTCTTCAGGTGACTCCCGCGGGGGAGGAGGGGAAGACAAAGAAGAAGAGGAGCGCGACTCGGAGGCGACCACTGAGGGGACGGGGGAGACCTCCCCCCGGCGCAGGGACAACATCCTCTGCACCCTGCCAGACGATGACGAGGCCGACGCCATGCGAGAGGAAGAGGACCCGCCCGTGATCCCTAAGAAGGACAGGTTGGCGCTAATCTCCCGAGGGGCTACTCCTGCCTAGGCACCGGCCGAAGACGCCTCCAGCCCTTCTGGTGCGCCCTCTTCCGCTCCTGGACCTCTCAAGGCTGCACCCCGGACCAAGAGGCTTTCGGGCTTTAAGCTCGGCAAGAGGTCGGTGGCCTATGCCGCGATTGACCAGTAAGTGCTCGAACTCCATCTTGTTCTTGCTTTTGCTGCTGGGGCTTGTTGTTCTCCATCACTTGGTTAGGCCGCCTCTTGCGGCGAAGAAGAAGAAGGGGGACACGGTGGCTCTGCCTGGGGCAGACTCATCTGCTGTGGCCGCGCCTTCGTCCGTGGGAAGGGGAGGCTATGAAGTTCACACCTCCCCTGCCCGATCATCCTCACGAGGCACGGAGGAGCGCTCTGGCAGGGTGCCAGCCCCCGTGGCCCACCTGACTCTGGAGGTGCCGGTGCCAGATGCTGCCGCTGAGGTGCCCAGGGCTCAGGAGCCCCCTGTCTCCCGAGCCGTGGTCACGCTGCCGCCACCTCCTCCTGCGTCGCTGGTTTTGTGCCCTCCTGCCTCTTCTCCTGTCTTGGACCGTGCCCTTTCCGAGTTGGGCCAGCTGCGGGAAGACCTTCAGGGCACCGACTCCCACCTAGTGGCTGTGCGCCTGGAGCTGATATCTGGTTGGTTTTATTACGACACCTCCGTCCGAGCGGCATTGAGGCAGGCCAAGGCAGCTTCTGAGAAGGAGAAGCAAGCCGCCACCCAGGCCGCAGCCGCCCGCGATGCGACACTGAAGGATGCCACGGTTGCCTAGGATCGTTGCAGGATGCTGGAGGCCGAGTTGCAGGGTTTGCGCGATGAGCTCGCCAAAGAGGCTTGCGACCGCAAGGTGAAGGAGGAGTAGATGAAGGCTCGGGAGGACGCCATCGGGGACCGCGACGCCGAGCTGACTGCTGAACGTGGCCGGCTGGTGATGCTGGAGCAGAAGCTGAAGACGGGAAGGGCCGAGTTGGACGCCAAGGCGAAGGTCCTGGCCGAGGACCGCCTGGCCTTCGCGCGCCTTGAGGAGAGATCTCGCAAGGCACTGAAGACGCTCTACGAGGGCATCCTGGAGAAGCCGCTGGCTGGCGCCAAGGATGGCCCCGCCCAGCTGCTTCCCTTCTTGGTCGAGGCGCTCGAGGAAGTTGTGACCGGCGTCGGCCCTATGGCCGAGGTTGAATCTTGTGTCCTTTCTTCTGCGGCGCTGACGTGCGTCTTCAGCCACGTCTCCCTTCGCGACCCTGGCGCCAACCTCGACGAACTGCCGGATCCCGTGGACGACGAGCGCTTCGCTGCTGTTGTTGAAGCCATGAAGGGCCAGGTGGAAGCCTTGCTGGCGAAGTTTCGCGTCTTTGCCACTTTGCCCACGACAGGTGTCGCTGATCCCGCGGCCTCGGGAGGTGGAGCTAGTGGGGGCGACACCATCACGGAGGCGGAGCCCCTAGCGAACGACGGCGCTGTCCAAGCGTGATCTTCTCACACCTTATTTCTTGTTTCAACTCCTGCAATGTGTACCATGCCTCGTGGAGGCGTTTAAACTTGCGTTTCGTATTGCAAAAACAACTATGGTTTGTAATATTTGCTTCTGGATTTGCTTTGAATTCTTGTTGTTTCCTTCCTTTTTGCTTTATGTTCTACGTCGGCAGAGCCCGGCCCCGCGCATACCTCAACCACCGCTAGCCCCGACCGGATCACGAGGACGGGACCAAGGAGTGAGGGGCTACGTGACAAGTTAGGCTCCTGAGTCGCGATGCTCAGGAGTCCCCCTTGACATGCAAACAACAAATAGGGAGGGAATGTAGGGGTGGATTAGGCGTTCTACGTCGGTAGGGCCCGGTCCCACGCATACCTCAACCGCCATTAGCCTCGCGGGACTAAGGAGTGAGGGGCTACATGATGAGTTAGGCTCCCGAGTCACGATGCTCAGGAGTCCCCCTTGACGTGCAAACTATCTTCATACCTTGGCTCCGCTCGGGCAAAGGCGCGCGACGACCAGGCCCGTGGGACCTGGCTGGGTGGCGTGCGTTCGGGTGTGGCCCTCGGGCGCAGCCCCCGTGTCCAGCCCCCTCGCGTGATGCTCCTGAGGGGAGGTGTTGCGATGAGGCCAGACACTGAGCTCTGGCCTCCCTGAGGTTGATACAGCCATGGCCGCCCTCAGTTGTTTATCACCGGCACGGAGCATAGTGCTTCCGTATGTGTACGGGCATAGCTGCTCCTCGGCAGTGTCGTCAGCCAGCCCGGAGCATGGTGCTTCCACTGGTACATGGGAGGGGCCCTCCTCTGGGAGGAGCCCCCAGGGCATGTACAGCCCCGCCCTGACACGTGGCTTGCACGGCAGGGCTAGACGAGTTGTATCTGGGCACTCGTGAGCCAGTGCGGGACTCACAAGGACCTACCTCAAGGCGGGTTGCGTCTGGTCTTGAGCCTTGGACGGCTGTGTGTTCCTGCTAGATGGTTAGATACAAATGCTCTATGTCCTCAGGTCCCGGCCCTCGAGCGAGCTCAGCCGCCGCCGGTATGCCAGGTCGCGATGCCGTGGACAAGGCCAGGGGGTGAGGGCTGGAGAGCTAGTAGGAGCTCCTGAGTCGCGATGCTCGGGAGCCCCCCTTTTAACGCACAAGCGATTTGCATGAGGGAGAGAAGGCCCCCGGTAGGCGGCATATGATAATCATAAGTAGATTAATCATGAAAGGCAAATCAGCTTAGATAAATGCAGAAGGGATACAAGCCACTAGGTCAGGCCCGAGCAGCTTGGGGATGATGTAGCCCGAGGGGCGCCCCCAGCAAGGTAAACTAAAGACATGAGCAACAGGGATACATGTCGCAGGGACGGACCCACGCGACGTGGGAATGATGCAGCCCTGAGGGCGCTCCCAGCTGAAATGAACATGGAAGATGTCACCTGGTACCATTGTAGAAGGGGTGTTGGAGTAGCTGAAGATGCGCGGTGAAGAGGCCGATCCTCACGATCCACTAGAGCACTGAGCATCGGGAGGCTCTGGGGGTCTAGGCGGTCCCTCGAGGACCATCTCCATCTCCACCAGGACCGCGTGGTGCCTGGACTCCTAAGCCGCCAGAATGCTCTGCACATGGCGCTGGTGGGTGACATCCGCGTTTGGCAGGCCGAAAGGCATGCAAACGGAGCTGTGCGGCGGACCCTCGCAATGTCCCACGCACGAAGGCCAGAGGCGCTCCTGAGATGCGGCTCGGTTGAGCCCTGGGACATCGATGCAGACGTGCAGCCCACCATCCTCGCCTAGATGGGGAGCTATGCCAGGCAAACGACGATCGCCGCGTATGACTCTTACATCCTGAAGCTCCTGAGTGGCCTTGGTGATGAACTCCGGAGGGTTGGGATTTCCTTGCCCCATGCCTTCCTGAGGGAAACATGCTGCGAAGCACGCCTCCAAGTGGTGCCCGAGCGCCTCCCTCATGATCTTGGCAAAGTTTGAGGCCCTCCATAACAGAGCCCCCGAGCCCTGCCCGAGGAGGGTGCCGTGTGCGCCTTCCTATGCGATGGACGGAGGCGCCCCTTGCACGAGCGTGGATCCTGATGCGACACCTCCTGAGATGCCAACCTCCTGAGGCCTTGAGTTGGGCGATGTCTTCTTCTTCTTGGGGACTGCCTCAGGAGGGTTCTCGCCCTTGCTGTCTGGGTCCTCGATTGATGCAGCTTGGAAGGCGTGCTCGAGGGAGCACACCACATCCTTCTCTTCGCAGGGGACTGTGATGATTCCGCCACTTCCTGGCATCTTGTGGACGTTGTAACCATGGTGAGTCACCGCCATGAACTTGGCCAGGGCTGGATACCCAAGGATGGCATTTTATGGCAGGCAGATGTGGGCAACGTCAAAGTCGATGAGCTTGGTGTGGTAGTTGTTGCGCTGTCCGAAAGTGTCAGGGAGGCGGACCTTCCCTATCGGGGTGGTGGAGCCATTAGTGACTCCTGAGAAAGGCTTGGTAGGCTGAAGTTGATCATATGGCACTTGAAGGTTGTTGAACATCTTGACGGACAGAATGTTTAGTCCTGCGCCGCCATCGATGAGGGTCCGGGTAACTTGCACGTTGCTGATGACTGGGGAACAAAGCAGTGGGAGGACGCGAGCTGTAGCTGCACACTTGAGTTGATCTGCTGAGCTAAAAGTGATGGCGCACTTGGACCACCTGAGCGGGTGCGTGGCCTTGAGCTTGGGGAGGACTGCATTCACCTTGCGAGCAAACTGCTTGAAGATGCACTGAGAGGCTGGGGCCTGGGCACCGCCCAAGATGCAAGCGACAGCACGTGGCTCCTAGAAGCTCCCAGCCCCCTCGTCCTGGTGGTGGTCGTCGTTCCTCCTTGGTGGTGGCGGCAGAGGAGGAAGGCCTGCGTTGCCCTGCGGGCGGTCCTTGCGAGGTTGATCCCTCCAGGCTCCTTCGCGAGGCTGGTCCTGCCAGCGATCCTCACGTGGTCGGTCATGCCATTCCTGGCGAGGGCTTCGGTCGTCCCATCGTCCTCCGCCTCGGCCTCCTCCTCGGCCGTAGCTCCGGTCGTTGCGCTCGGGGCGTCGACCGAAGCGTCCTTCTCGAACAGCCTTGAGCTCCTGGTATTCGTTGGTGTTGTGGGTATTGAGGTTGTGGTAGGCGCAGAATCGGCTGCCCTTGGACGACTCCGGCTGGTCCCTGCCATGCTTCGTGTCTGGTTCTACTACGAGCACGGCTGCTCCTTTGCACTTCACGTACTTGGCCTTGGCCTTCTTCTCTTCCGGGTCAGCAGCTGGAAGCTCGAGGAGGGAGAGGCGTCCTTCCTCAGCTCTTGCGCATTTGGTCGCCAGGTTGAACAACTCCAGAGATGTGCACGGATCCTCGTGGATGGCGAGCTCCTCCTTCATCTTGACATCGCAGACGCCATCAGAAAATACTGAGATGATGGCCTCGTCCGTCACCTTGGGGATCTTGAGGCGCGCGCTGTTGAAGCGCTGGATGTATTTCTTCAGGGTCTCTCCAGCCTGCTGCTTGATGCAGCGCAGGTCATCCGCGACCGGGGGGCGGTCGCGGGTGCCCTATAAGTTGGCGATGAAGCGGCTGCGCATCTCGCACAAGAGGAGATCGAGCTGGGAGGCAGGTTCGGGAGCCAGGTGCGGGCACCATCCTTGAGCGCCATGTGAAACCAGTTCGCCATGACTTTTTCATCTCCGTTGGCCGCCTTGATGCCCACCTCGTAGAGCTGCAGGAACTCTGCGGGGTTGGCAGTACCTGTTGGAAATATGCCCTAGAGGCAATAATAAAAGCATTATTATTATATTTCCTTGTTCATGATAATTGTCTTTATTCATGCTATAATTGTGTTATCCGGAAATCGTAATACATGTGTGAATAACAGACACCAACATGTCTCTAGTAAGCCTCTAGTTGACTAGCTCGTTGATCAATAGATAGTCATGGTTTCCTGACTATGGACATTGGATGTCATTGATAACGGGATCACATCATTAGGAGAATGATGTGATGGACGAGACCCAATCCTAAACATAGCACAAGATCGTATAGTTCGTTTGCTAGAGTTTTCCAATGTCAAAGTATCTTTTCCTTAGACCATGAGATCGTGTAACTCCCGGATACCGTAGGAGTGCTTTGGGTATACCAAACGTCACAACGTAACTGGGTGACTATAAAGGTAGACTACGGGTATCTCCGAAAGTGTCTGTTGGGTTGACATGGATCAAGACTGGGATTTGTCACTCCGTATGACGGAGAGGTATCACTGGGCCCACTCGGTAATGCATCATCATAATGAGCTCAGAGTTACCAAGTGTCTGGTCACGGGATCATGCATTACGGTACGAGTAAAGTGACTTGCCGGTAATGAGATTAAACGAGGTATTGGGATACCGACGATCGAATCTCGGGCAAGTAACATATCGATTGACAAAGGGAATTGCGTACGGGGTTGATTGAATCCTCGACATCGTGGTTCATCCGATGAGATCATCGTGGAGCATGTGGGAGCTAACATGGGTATCCAGATCCCACTGTTGGTTATTGACCTGAGAGTCGTCTCGGTCATGTCTGCTTGTCTCCCGAACCCGTAGGGTCTACACACTTAAGGTTCGGTGACGCTAGGGTTGTGAAGATATGTATATGCAGTAACCCGAATGTTGTTCGGAGTCCTGGATGATATCTCAGACGTCACGAGGAGTTCCGGAATGGTCCGGAGGTAAAGAATTATATATAGGAAGTGCAGTTTCGGGCATCGGGACAAGTTTCGGGGTTATCGGTATTGTACCGGGACCATTGGAGGGGTCCCGGGGGCCCACCGGGTGGGCCCACCTGTCCCGGGGGGCCACATGGGCTGTATGGAATGCGCCTTGGCCTTCATGGGCCAAGGGCACCAGCCCCTATAGGCCCATGCGCCTAGGGTTTCCACCTAGGTGGAGTCCTAGTGGTGGAAGGCACCCCTAGGTGCCTTGGGGGGGGGGGAGGGAAACCTCCCCTTGGCCGCCGGCCCCCCTAGTAGATCTCATCTACTAGGGCCGGTGCCCCCCCCATGGCACCCCTATATATAGTGGGGGGGGAGAGGAGGGAAACAGACCAGCCCCTGGCGCCTCCCTCTCTCCCCGTTACGTCTCTCCCTCGTAGTATTGGCGAAGCCCTGCTGCTGTGATGCCCTGCATCCACCACCACGCCGTCGTGCTACTGGATCTTCATCAACCTCTCCTTCCCCCTTGCTGGATCAAGAAGGAGGAGACGTCTCCCGTCCCGTACGTGTGTTGAACGCGGAGGTGCCGTCCGTTCGGCGCTTGGTCATCGGTGATTTGGATCACGTCGAGTACGACTACATCATCACCGTTCTTTTGAACGCTTCCGTGCGCGATCTACAAAGGTATGTAGATGCATCTAATGACTCGTTGCTAGATGAACTCCTAGATGATCTTGGTGAAACGAGTAGGAAAATTTTTGTTTTCTGCAACGTTCCCCAACAGTGGCATCATGAGCTAGGTCTATGCGTAGTTCTTCTTGCGCGAGTAGAACACAATTTGTTGTGGGCGTAGATTTGTCAACTTTCTTGCCGTTACTAGTCCTTTCTTGCTTCAGCGGTATTGTGGGATGAAGCGTCCCGGACCAACCTTACACGTACGCTTACGTGAGACCGGTTCCACCGACTAACATGCACTAGTTGCATAAGGTGGCTGGCGGGTGTCTGTCTCTCCTACTTTAGTTGGAGCGGATTCGATGAACATGGTCCTTATGAAGGGTAAATAGAAGTTGACAAATCACGTTGTGGCTTTAACGTAGGTAAGAAGACGTTCTTGCTAGAACCCTAATTCAGCCACGTAAAACTTGCAACAACAATTAGAGGACGTCTAACTTGTTTTTGCAGCGAGTGGTTTGTGATATGATATGGCCAAAGTTGTGATGAATGATGAATGATCTATATGTGATGTATGAGATGTTCATGCTATTGTAATAGGAATCACGACTTGCATGTCGATGAGTATGACAACCGGCAGGAGCCATAGGAGTTGTCTTTATTCTTTTATATGACCTGCGTGTCATTGAGAAACGCCATGTAAATTACTTTACTTTATTGCTAAACGCGTTAGCCATAGTAGTAGAAGTAATAGTTGGTGAGCAACTTCATGGAGACACGATGATGGAGATCATGATGATGGAGATCATGGTGTCAAGCCGGTGACAAGATGATCATGGAGCCCCAAGATGGAGATCAAAGGAGCTATGTGATATTGGCCATATCATGTCACGTTTATTATTTGATTGCATGTGATGTTTATCATGTTTTGCATCTTGTTTACTTAGAATGACGGTAGTAAATAAGATGATCCCTCATACTAATTTCAAGAAGTGTTCCCCCTAACTGTGCACCGTTGCGACAGTTCGCTATTTCAAAACACCACGTGATGATCGGGTGTTTTATTCAGACGTTCACATACAACGGGTGTAAGACAGATTTACACATGCAAACACTTAGGTTGACTTGACGAGCCTAGCTTGTACAGACATGGCCTCGGAACACAGAAGACCGAAAGGTCGAGCATGAGTCGTATAGAAGATACGATCAACATGAAAATGTTCACCGATGTTGACTAGTCCGTCTCACGTGATGATCGGACACGGTCTAGTTAGCTCGGATCATGTAATACTTAGATGACTAGAGGGATGTCTAATCTAAGTGGGAGTTCATTAATAATTTGATTAGTTGAACTTAATTATCATGAACTTAGTCTAAATATTTTACAATATGTCTTGTAGATCAAATGGCCAATGTAGTCCTCAACTTCAACGCGTTCCTAGAGAAAACTAAGCTGAAAGACGATGGCAGCAACTATACGGACTGGGTCCGGAACCTGAGGATCATCCTCATAGCTGCCAAGAAAGATTATGTCCTACAAGCACCGCTGGGTGACGCACCTGTTCTCCCTGCAGAACAAGATGTTATGAACGCTTGGCAGGAACGTTCCGATGACTACTACCTCGTTCAGTGCGGCATGCTTTACAGCCTAGAGCCGGGGCTCCAAAAGCGTTTTAAGAGACATGGAGCATATGAGATGTTCGAAGAGCTGAAAATGGTTTTCCAAGCTCATGCCCGGGTCGAGAGATATCAAGTCTCCGACAAATTCTTCAGCTGTAAGACGGAGGAAAACAGTTCTGTCCGTGAGCACATACTCACTATGTCTGGGTTGCATAACCGCTTGACTCAGCTGGGAGCTAATCTCCCGGATGATGCGGTCATTGACAGAATCCTCCAGTCGCTTCCACCTAGCTACAAGAGCTTTGTGATGAACTTCAATATGCAGGGGATGGAAAAGACCATTCCTGAAGTATTTGCTATGCTGAAATCAGCAGAGGTAGAAGTCAAGAAGGAACATCAAGTGTTGATGGTCAATAAAACCACTAAGTTCAAGAAAGGCAAGGGTAAAAGGAACTTCAAGAAGGACGGCAAGGAGGTTGCCGCGCCCGGCAAGCAAGCTGCCGGGAAGAAGCCAAAAAATGGACCCAAGCCCGAGACTGAGTGCTTTTATTGCAAGGGAAGCGGTCACTGGAAGCGGAACTTCCCTAAGTACTTAGCGGACAAGAAGGCCGGCAAAACAAAAGGCATATGTGATATACATGTAATTGATGTGTACCTTACTAGTGCCCGTAGTAGCTCCTGGGTATTTGATACCGGTGCAGTTGCTCACATTTGTAACTCAAAGCAGGGGCTGCGGAATAAGCGGAAACTGGCAAAGGACGAGGTGACGATGCGCGTCGGGAATGGTTCCAAGGTCAATGTGATCGCCGTCGGCACGCTACCTCTGCATCTCCCTTCGGGATTAGTTTTAAACCTTAATAATTGTTATTTAGTGCCAGCTTTGAGCATGAACATTGTATCAGGATCTCGTTTAATTCGAGATGGCTACTCATTTAAATCCGAGAATAATGGTTGTTCTATTTATATGAGAGATATGTTTTATGGTCATGCTCCTATGGTGAATGGTTTATTCTTTATGAATCTCGAACGTGATGCTACACATGTTCACAATGTGAGTACCAAAAGAAGTAAGGTTGATAATGATAGTCCCACATACTTGTGGCACTGCCGCCTTGGTCACATAGGTGTCAAACGCATGAAGAAGCTCCATGCTGATGGACTTTTAGAGTCTCTTGATTACGAATCATTTGACACGTGCGAACCATGCCTTATGGGAAAAATGACCAAGACTCTGTTCTCAGGAACAATGGAGCGAGCAACCAACTTATTGGAAATCATACATACTGATGTGTGCGGTCCAATGAGTGTTGAGGCTAGCGGTGGCTATCGTTATGTTCTCACCCTCACTGATGATTTAAGTAGGTATGGGTATATCTACTTAATGAAACACAAGTCTGAAACCTTTGAAAAGTTCAAGGAATTTTAGAGTGAGGTTGAAAATCAATGTGACAGGAAAATCAAGTTTCTACGATCAGATCGTGGAGGAGAATACTTGAGTCATGAATTTGGTACACACTTAAGAAAATGTGGAATAGTTTCACAACTCACGCCTCCTGGAACACCTCAGCGTAATGGTGTGTCCGAACGTCGTAATCGCACTCTATTAGATATGGTGCGATCTATGATGTCTCTTACTTATTTACCGCTATCTTTTTGGGGCTATGCTTTAGAGACTGCCGCATTCACTTTAAATAGGGCTCCGTCGAAATCCGTTGAGACGACATCGTATGAATTATGGTTTGGGAAGAAACCTAAGCTGTCATTTCTAAAAGTTTGGGGATGCGATGCTTATGTCAAGAAACTTCAACCGGAAAAGCTCGAACCCAAGTCGGAAAAATGCGTCTTCATAGGATACCCAAAAGAAACTATTGGGTACACCTTCTACCTCAGATCCGAAGGCAAGATCTTTGTTGCCAAGAATGGGTCCTTTCTAGAGAAAGAGTTTCTCTCGAAAGAAGTAAGTGGGAGGAAAGTAGAGCTTGATGAAGTATTACCTCTTGTACCAGAAAATGGCGCAACTCAAGAAAATGTTCCTGAGGTGCCTGCACCGACTAGAGAGGAAGTTAATGATGATGATCAAGATAGTTCTGATCAAGCTCCTACTGAAATTCGAAGGTCCACAAGGACACGTTCCGCACCAGAGTGGTACGGCAACCCTGTCTTGGAAATCATGTTGTTAGACAACGGTGAACCTTCAAACTATGAAGAAGCGATGGCGGGCCCGGATTCCGACAAATGGCTAGAAGCCATGAAATCCGAGATAGGATCCATGTATGAAAACGAAGTATGGACTTTGACTGACTTGCCCGTTGAGCGGCGAGCCATAGAAAATAAATGGATCTTTAAGAGGAAGACAGACGCGGATGGTAATGTGACCATCTATAAAGCTCGGCTTGTCGCTAAGGGTTGTCGACAAGTTCAAGAGGTTGACTACGATGAGACTTTCTCACCGGTAGAGAAGCTGAAGTCCGTCCGAATCATGTTAGCAATTGCCGCATTCTACGATTATGAAATATGGCAAATGGACGTCAAAACGGCATTCCTTAATGGTTTCCTTAAGGAAGAATTGTATATGATGCAGCCGGAAGGTTTTGTCGATCCTAAGAATGTTGACAAAGTGTGCAAGCTCCAACGCTCGATTTATGGGCTGGTGCAAGCATCTCGGAGTTGGAACATTCGCTTTGATGAGATGATCAAAGCGTTTGGGTTTACACAGACTTATGGAGAAGCCTGCGTTTACAAGAAAGTGAGTGGGAGCTCTGTAGCATTTCTCATACTATATGTAGATGACATACTTTTGATGGGAAATGATATAGAACTCTTGGACAGCATCAAGGCCTATTTGAATAAGAGTTTTTCAATGAAGGACCTTGGAGAAGCTGCTTATATATTAGGCATCAAAATCTATAGAGATAGATCGAGACGCCTCATAGATCTTTCACAAAGCACATACCTTGATAAGATATTGAAGAAGTTCAATATGGATCAATCCAAGAAGGGGTTCTTGCCTGTGTTACAAGGTATGAAATTGAGCTCAGCTCAATGTCCGACCACGGCAGAAGATATAGAAGAGATGAGCGTCATCCCCTATGCATCAGCCATAGGTTCTATTATGTATGCCATGCTGTGTACCAGACCTGATGTAAACCTTGCCGTGAGTTTGGTAGGAAGGTACCAAAGTAATCCCGGCAAGGAGCACTGGACAGCGGTCAAGAATATCCTGAAGTACTTGAAAAGGACTAAGGAAATGTTTCTCGTTTATGGAGGTGACGAAGAGCTCGTCGTAAAGGGTTACGTCGACGCTAGCTTCGACACAGATCTGGATGACTCTAAGTCACAAAACGGATACGTGTATATTTAGAATGGTGGGGCAGTAAGCTGGTGCAGTTGCAAGCAGAGCGTCGTGGCGGGATCTACATGTGAAGCGGAGTACATGGCGGCCTCGGAGGCAGCACATGAAGCAATATGGGTGAAGGAGTTCATCACCGACCTAGGAGTCATACCCAATGCGTCGGGGCCGATCAAGCTCTTCTGTGACAACACTGGAGCTATTGCACTTGCCAAGGAGCCCAGGTTTCACAAGAAGACAAGGCACATCAAGCGTCGCTTCAACTCCATTCGTGAAAATTTTCAAGATGGAGACATAGAGATTTGTAAAATACATACGGACCTGAATGTAGCAGATCCGTTGACTAAACCTCTCCCTAGGGCAAAACATGATCAACACCAGAATTCCATGGGTGTTCGATTCATCACAATGTAACTAGATTATTGACTCTAGTGCAAGTGGGAGACTGTTGGAAATATGCCCTAGAGGCAATAATAAAAGCATTATTATTATATTTCCTTGTTCATGATAATTGTCTTTATTCATGCTATAATTGTGTTATCCGGAAATCGTAATACATGTGTGAATAACAGACACCAACATGTCCCTAGTAAGCCTCTAGTTGACTAGCTTGTTGATCAATAGATAGTCATGGTTTCCTGACTATGGACATTGGATGTCATTGATAACGGGATCACATCATTAGGAGAATGATGTGATGGACGAGACCCAATCCTAAACATAGCACAAGATCGTATAGTTCGTTTGCTAGAGTTTTCCAATGTCAAAGTATCTTTTCCTTAGACCATGAGATCGTGTAACTCCCGGATACCGTAGGAGTGCTTTGGGTATACCAAACGTCACAACGTAACTGGGTGACTATAAAGGTAGACTACGGGTATCTCCGAAAGTGTCTGTTGGGTTGACATGGATCAAGACTGGGATTTGTCACTCCGTATGACGGAGAGGTATCACTGGGCCCACTCGGTAATGCATCATCATAATGAGCTCAGAGTGACCAAGTGTCTGGTCACGGGATCATGCATTATGGTACGAGTAAAGTGACTTGCCGGTAACGAGATTAAACGAGGTATTGGGATACCGACGATTGAATCTCGGGCAAGTAACATATCGATTGACAAAGGGAATTGTGTACGGGGTTGATTGAATCCTCGACATCGTGGTTCATCCGATGAGATCATCGTGGAGCATGTGGGAGCCAACATGGGTATCCAGATCCCGCTGTTGGTTATTGACCTGAGAGTCGTCTCGGTCATGTCTGCTTTTCTCCCGAACCCGTAGGGTCTACACACTTAAGGTTCCGTGACGCTAGGGTTGTGAAGATATGTATATGCAGTAACCCGAATGTTGTTCGGAGTCCCGGATGAGATCCCGGACGTCACGAGGAGTTCCGGAATGGTCCGGAGGTAAAGAATTATATATAGGAAGTGCAGTTTCGGGCATCGGGACAAGTTTCGGGGTTATCGGTATTGTACCGGGACCATCGGAGGGGTCCTGGGGGCCCACCGGGTGGGGCCACCTGTCCCGGGGGGGGGGGGGGGGCACATGGGCTGTAGGGGATGCGCCTTGGCCTTCATGGGCCAAGGGCACCAGCCCCTATAGGCCCATGCGCCTAGGGTTTCCACCTAGGAGGAGTCCTAGTGGTGGAAGGCACCCCTAGGTGCCTTGGGGGGGAGGGAAACCTCCCCTTGGCCGCCGCCCCCCCCCCCTTGTAGATCTCATCTACTAGGGCCGGCGCCCCCCCATGGCACCCCTATATATAGTGGGGGGGAGAGGAGGGAAACAGACCAGCCCCTGGCGCCTCCCTCTCTCCCCGTTACGTCTCTCCCTCGTAGTATTGGCGAAGCCCTGCTGCTGTGATGCCCTGCATCCACCACCACGCCGTCGTGCTGCTGGATCTTCATCAACCTCTCCTTCCCCCTTGCTGGATCAAGAAGGAGGAGACGTCTCCCGTCCCGTACGTGTGTTGAACGCGGAGGTGCCGTCCGTTCGGCGCTTGGTCATCGGTGATTTGGATCACGTCGAGTACGACTACATCATCACCGTTCTTTTGAACGCTTCCGTGCGTGATCTACAAAGGTATGTAGATGCATCTAATGACTCGTTGCTAGATGAACTCCTAGATGATCTTGGTGAAACGAGTAGGAAAATTTTTGTTTTCTGCAACGTTCCCCAACAGTACCGTCGTAGCGAGGAGGCAGGTCCGGCTTGAACTTGCCCGGCTAGGCAACGCTACGCAGCTCGGTGGTGAAGGCGCGGTAGCCTGCTGTGGCCACCGAAGCCCTTTGCAGACGCAAGGCTTGCTCTTGATGGTTCCCACGCACCGTCACCAGGCGCAGCGCGGGGTCTTGGCGTGCTGGTGTAGGAATGTGGTCTTGTCGTGCTGGTGCAGGGAGCACGTGAGCGCCTTCTTGAGGCCGAGGGATTTCTTGGCAGCTTCTTTATTGCCGCGTGGGCACCGGACGCGGTGGGTCATGCCAGGGGCCGCGCTCCTTGGAGCCAAGGCGCCTTCTTGGGGAGGAGGTGGTAGAGGGCAAGGCAGCGAGAGGGACGGCGCGGGAGAGCCCCCTGCGGCGCTGACGAGCTCGGTGATGCGGGCGAGCCATTCTTCGTAGATGTCATCGACGGGGCGGTAGTGCAGGAGCTCACATGCCAGGAGCAACGTGGCCTGCACGTCTGTGGGTGCGCAACGAGCGTGAGACGATGAACCAGCCGGGGTCAGCGACGGAGTGGCGGTGCGGCCTTCCCGCCGCACCGAGGGGTGCAGCGAAGATGCTTGCTGCTTGTTCCCTGCCGGGCTGGTGGCGACGTTGGCGGCAGGCAACGGAGAATGACGAGGAGGCCCACCCAAGGGAGCCGTCTGGGCGGCGCGGGCAGCAAGAGGAGCCCAGCGCGGGCTCGGCGAGCGTCTACCATGGATGCGACGAAGCGATGGGACGCAGATCAACGGAGAAAAGATTTTGGTGCACCCCCTACCTGGCGCGCCAAATGTCAGATATCGGGTTCCGGCAAAACCCTTAAGGTTCGAACTCTAGGGTGCGCATGAAGATCTTCTCCCTACCGAAACACGCCCACAACCTCGGCGCAATTCTAAGCTAGAACGATTAGCAACACAAGAGACACGAGGGTTTATACTGGTTCGGGCCATCGTTGTGGTGTAATACCCTAATCTAGTGTGTGGTGTGGTGGATTGCCTCTTGGGCTGATGATGAACAATACAGAGGAAGAACAGCCTCGCGAGGAGAGGTGTTCTTGTGGTGGTGTGGATGAGGTAGGTTCAGATCAGCTCTCCTTCTACTGTGGTGGCTAGCCCTATTTATTAGAGGCCTTGGTCCTCTTCCCAAATATTGAGCGGGAAGGGAGCCAACAACGGACATCTTGAAAGGGGACAACTAGTACAAGATATCCTGACTAAAGGTGGTCTTCGACTGCCAAAGGCACTCATCATGACGCCGTCTTGGGCTCCACGGTGACCTCCGTCCTGCCGTCCTGCTAGTCTTGGTCTCATTGCACCGATATGTAAACCTTTGCCCGATGCCTCGGTACTCTGCGCCTGCCCTTGCCCCCTTTGCACCAAAGAGGAAACGAGGACACTGCGGAAGCTGGCGCCCGCTTGGCCTCGATCGTCATGGCTTGCGTCATGAGCACCTCGTGAGGCACCCCTTGCCTTGATCTCTCTGCTTCCTCGCGAGCCTGCCTAGAGAGGCCGCCCCTGAGAAGGCCTAGCGTCGTCCGCCCAGTGCGGCCTGGCCCCTCGCGAGGGTCTTGAACTTGGGTTGATGAAGACGGGCCGTACTGGGCCACTGGTTGAGCCACACTGCAGGCCGCAGGCAGGCAAGTCTGGAGACCCCTGTTCCCAGAACACCGACACACATCAGCTGAGCCTCATGAGGTGCACCTTGCATGGAAATCTCCGCTCCTCGGGAGCCACCTGAGGAGGCCGATTCCCTTGGAGGTCTTGATGTCGCCCACCTCGCGAGGGTCTTGAGTTGTCGATGCTGAAGCTGGGCCGTACCAGGCCGTCGATGGAGCTACGCAGTGCGCCCCAGGCAGGAAAGTCTGGGTACCCCCGTATCCAGAACGCCGGCATATGCAGGCCCAAGTATATAATTGCATGCAAGACCGTTTCAATACATGCAGTGGTCCTTTCCTTGCGTGCGCCTCCTCTTCCTGATTTTCGTGGGCATTAGTACGAGTCTAAGAGGGAAACGAGGAAGAAATTTAATGTATGCGCCTAAGACTTTATTTGGTTTTCGTGAAGTGACTTATACACCTAGGCAGAGGGAGTACTATTGTTGATTGGACTCATCCGATAACCTGTTGCAATGCACGTACAATTATGTATTCGGAAAATATTTTTTTGCCTCGTCGCAGCACCCACTCTGAGAAGCGACTCGAAAGCCATTCATAAATTTAGTAAGTTTATCGCAGGCACATCATTTATCATTACACACAACAGGTCATCAACCCACAACGACAACGAGGATACACTATAAATACTAAAGTTTTCATCACACAACAAATAATAAGCAATGAAATGAACTTCAGCTCAACCACTCGTCGGCGTTGGAAACGCTTGCTTTGAACTAGAAGTGATTCTCTGGGAAGGGCTAGCTACTATCAATCTCAAGACCAACGCATGACTGATCATCTAGGCTGAAGCGGCCTATGTTACGACGCATATTGTGATAGCCACGGTAGGGAAGCATAGAAATGTCCAAGGTATAGATACAGTTGCTTCTCGTAAATGGTAGTAACATTGTGTCAACAGCATCTGGATCACCTTTCACCATCATTAGATAGTTTTGTCCAAGGAAGAGCAAGTTTCCTTCAAGACTATCAATACTGAACCAGGGAGAAGGTGTTGGAGCTAGCACACTAGTATCCATGCCGAATACCCTGCAACGGATGTTGGCATAGGTACGGAGAGTGCGACCATGCGAGACAACACCTGCTTCCTTAGTAACATCAGCAGTGCCCTGTACACAGACAACAAGAGGTGATCCATCAGAATAAGTTGCCAAGCGCCACTGAGTATATGGGTCCTACTCGTCCTCATGCTCGTGATCATCACCATCGTCATCTCCCCCTTGGTTATAAATTTTTTCAAGTATAGGTGGTGGAATGTTGACAGGACCTTGGAAACAAAAAAAGGTTAATTAGTAAACAGAAATTAGCTAACCCACATGCATGTGGATGAAACAATTACAATTACGGTGGAAGATAAACATACAGAATGCATAAGGATCCCATGCAAAAACAGTGCCACAAGTGGTGGCAGCAAACACAAGACCTCGTATTGAATTGCATCACAGTACTCATTCGTGTACAGAAATTGATTTTTGAGCACCATCGAGGCGTGGAAGTAAGGACGGCAACAAGCTTGTCGAAGATAGCAAAAACTTCATAGTTCATGTAATCCCAAGAGCAGTTGGGAACTCGACAAATTGTTATCTTCCATACATGACAGTGACCATGATCGTATCTGAACGCACGTAGAATACTGGTGTGTTCAACCTCTGGGCAGTCTGGGATTTTTGGAAGTGGAACCCGGTGACGAGTGTACACATTCACAAGTTCCTACTCGCAGTTGGACCCAATATAAACAACCCAATCTCCATTTGCGCCTGCCCAAGCCTTACCCTCAAGTGATGGCATCTTAACATCACACATATCATTATCAAGCGGCATCAACTTGCACAAGGCGAGGCCTCCGTCATCCGCGCGCCAGTCAGCAGGGTCACGACAACGAAAATTGGGGATATCAAAACGCTCCTGGACCCTTGGGTTCCTTGTAATGATGTTATTACTTGAATCGAGAATGGTCTTGAACGAACCTACCATGCTAGCTGAGGTGATGACGTCGCACCGATCAATGAGTTCCCCACCACATCATCTTTCAAATCGGGGCAAGAATAACGGGGTCGTTTCCGGCCTCTTCCCTCCATGAAGAAGATGATCGAACAATGGCAGAAGGAAGGGTGAAGGCAAATGGAGGAGGGAGGAAGAGCATGCGACAACAGTTCCAAATCGAGAGGGAATGGTGTAACATCCCAATTTTCAATTTGGATGTTATTTATAGATCATTCATATGCATCCATGATTTATGCATTTTTGCTTTCTTTTATTTTATTTGAATTTCGATCCTAGAAACCTTAAGCAACTCAAGCACCAATTCAGAGAGTTCGAGGTTTCTCAAATCCATTTTTGAATTTTCAAATTTTGGAAAATTGGATCAATTTGATTTATTCAAAATTCTTTTCCAATTATTTCAAATAAATAAAATAAAGAGAGAAGATAAAAGGACTTCTTCAAAAACAACAAAGAAATATTGGAAATTGATTTCTGAATTTTTGAATATTTTATTTGATTTTTATTTGCCTGATTATTTATTTTATTGCGGTGTTTATTAGTACTAAAATTGTATTTTCAAAACTTGCATTTTTAGGCCCACAAAAATGTTCATAAGGGCAATAATAAGGCCCTTAGTATATGTGAATTTTTCTGTTATTTTTAGATTTATATTTATGATAGTTTTCATACTTTTCTTCCTCTGGATAATGTTTTAAAAAAAATCTTCCCCGCCGAACTTGGCCGGCCCAGCTACCAGCCAGGCCGCGGCCCAGTTCAGCCGGTGTCGCCACCGACCTCGAGCCAGACTCCTGCCGCCGCACGTCGCACGCCGCGTGCCGCCGCCGTGTCCGAGGCAGACACCGCCTAGGCCTCGCCCCCTCGTCCAAGCCACCGCCCCGCCCCGCACCTTCATAAGCCAAGCTCCGACCCCTCTCTCCTCCCAAATCGCAGCCGCCGTCGCCGTCGAAAGCCGCCGCTGCCACATCCCGATGCAGCCGCCATCGCTGTTTGCACTGCTGCCGTTGCCACCGCCTCGTAGCAGCCCGAAGCCGAAGTAGATGTCGCCGACCACCGGAGCCGCCGCCGCTGCCGTTTTCTCGCCACCGATGACCACCGCTGCCACGGAAATCCCCGCCTCCCTCTCGTTCGTTAGATCTCAGATCGACGATCTAGATTAGATCGCTTTTTGTTTTTTCTCTCCCGAACTGTTTTTTGTTATATAGTAAACTTTCGCTAGTTTAGCCTCTGTAGCAAACGATTTTGTTCTTTAAGTTTCTGTAGCGAATGTTCGTTCGTTAGCTTTTCTGTCAAGTAGCCAGGGACCCAGATGCAAATAGCTTTCTTACACTTTAGCCTGTGCTTTTCAAACTAGCACAAATTTTTACTCATTTGTCCGAATTCACTGAAACCAACGCCAAAATCTTCAGATCTCACCTATCCAGTAAACCAACTCAAATATATTTTTGAAGATTTTAAAATTCGAATTTGTTCAGATCTGAATTCAAACTTCTTTAGGCCATAATTTGAGTTTCGTGATTCCGTTTTAGTTGATTCTTTTTGCAAATCGAAGCTCATCACATGTACTTTCTGTTAAGATCCAATCCACATAATTTTGGTACAACTAAAAATTGTTTTATGTTTAAAAGAGTTATTCGATTGTTTTTTAGTGTTCCGAATCTTTTTATTCGATTCTCTTTGCATCTTTTGCTTGAGTGCTTATGTATGCTATTGTTTATTTACGATAGATTTTCCGGAGTGCGAATCTTGCTATTAAGAATTTCTAGGGTTTACCGATCGTCAGCAAGGCAAGTTACACTTTGATCATGCTCTTTTGGACCCAGTTTTTACTATGCATTAGTTTTAGCCTCAAAGATTGCATGAGTAGGATTGGGAACATGTGGTTTTGCTATATAGTGCATGAGGTCGGAACCTATTACCTTTGATCACCCCAGGAATATACGTTATGCTCATAAATTGCTTAGCCATGCTCGTAGACGGGGATTGGTATGTGAGATTCATGAAAGTTGCAAGAGTAATAATAACCAAAGGAAAATTAAGGTGGTAACTTTAATACACATCAAGTTGGATTGTTTGGGGCACCTCGAGATACCAGTGCTTGCGCAAGGGAATCCCGGAGTACCCGTGTGATTACCAAAGGTCCGCCACCCAAGCTAAAAGGGATGATATGGTAGTTCATGCCTAGAAACTTCCGTGTGCAGCCACAAGCCATTATGGGCTCTGGCATAGTTGAGTAAGTTGTGTGACCTCTTTCTGTGGTAGACTAGCGATGTAGTGGGAAAGTAGGTGTACCATTCTACCCAAGGTTTAGAGGGAATACTTGAGAAAGGCTATGTCTTGATCTTCCGATCATGGATGCGGTCGAGTCTTGTGGGGAAAAGTGCACAAACCTCTGCAGAGTGTACAAACTAATCATGATTAGCCGTGTCCCCGGTTATGGACAATTTGAGTATTTGGAAGTGAATTATTTGTTGATCTCATCACTCCTTAATTAACGTATTGGGTTTATTGTTTATACTTGGTAATTTTGGGATTCAGTTGAAGGAACCTTCTCAGTATTGGCATAAACTTGGTAGTAAATAAAATGTATTCCTTTGTTGTAGGGAAAAATTAGCATTATACAAAATCAAACTTAGAGCCTCCACCAGCCAAATATGCATATAGATATAGTTTTTTTCATTCATTGCTCTATAGTGTGACTTTGCCAGCATATTCCATGTGCTGACCTACACGGCTGCAACGTCTCATGTTGCAGAGTTTTACGGCGAGGATTAAGGTGCGCTAGGTCGTTGTCATGTGCTCAGTTTTTCCATGGAGTTGATGGACTCATTTACCTTCAGCCATATTTTTGTAATAAATACTCTTTATGAGGAACTTGATGTAATAAGTGTGTGATTGAACTCTATTATAAATCCTCGAGTACTGTGTGTGTCAGCATACCAATGTAGGGATGACACTTAAGCACAGAGACTTCGATCCATTGGGATTGGGTCGCTAAGAGGCGGTGGACGGTTGCCACGGTACATGAAGAGGCGCCCCGGCCTACATAGACGTTCGTTCCAAAATTGTACAAAAGGACTCGCCATCGTCTCACTGACATGTTGGAACGGGACCACATGTCAACGAAACATGGTGTGTAATTTATCGTGCAAAATGCGATCTAGCCGCCTTGTCCCGAGGTGCCGCATTAGTTATCGACCTTTGTTTTTTTAGTGGTGTGCCGTTTAGTTTTGAAGCACGACTAATTGGTACTGTATGCAGAGAAAATATAAACTACTCTTCCACTACTCCACCTCTATTACTATTATCAAAAAAGATATATAGGCTGGAACTTCAGCGCTTTCTTGCTAAGGGTTGCCCACTTGCTTCACACACTATCACCCTCTCTCCAAATCTAAAAAAGACGGTGTCGTGGTACTAAGTCTGACAGTAAGTATAGGGGGTACGTATGAGGAGCCAAGGTCCTAGCTATAGTGAGATTGTACACAAGTGTTTACGAGTTCAGGCCCCTCTCTTTGGAGGTAAAAGCCCTACGTCTCGGTGCCCTGAGGCGGTTGACTGGAATATGGGAGTGTGTGTTACAGGGGGTGCGAACCCTTGTCCCAGAGGAGGGGGGTGGCTTATATATAATGCACCAGGACCCCAGTACACCTCCGTTACAGGGGTTCAATGTACATAAAGATAGGGCGTGACTGATAACGCCAGCTATAAAGTGCTATTAATGATCTTTAAGACTACGGAGTGAATGCCTGACCGTTGCTGTCCTGTGAGACTCCTGGTCTTCCGTAGGTCGAATGGTTTCTCATATGTTCGAATGGCTTCGTCTTGGTCGAGTGGTACCAGGAGGGAGGGGTTCCCGAGTGATATGATTGGTCAAGTGGATTGCACTCGATGACTTCA
This sequence comes from Triticum timopheevii, assembly GCA_963921465.1. Lineage (NCBI taxonomy): Eukaryota > Viridiplantae > Streptophyta > Magnoliopsida > Poales > Poaceae > Triticum > Triticum timopheevii. The sequence goes on along the minus strand of OY997268.1, from coordinate 92,130,063 downwards.
ACTGGTACTCCCTGTTGTTTCTACGTCTTCGTCGTATCTATAATTTTTGATTGTTCCATGCCAATATTATTCAACTTTCATATACTTTTGGCAACTTTTTATACTATTTTTGGGACTAACATATTGATCCAGTGCCCATGTTTTGCAGAAACCCCATATCAAACGGAGTTCAAACGGGATAAAAACAAACGGAGAATATTTTTGGAATATTTATGATTTTTGGGAAGAAGAATCCACGCGAGACTGTGCCCGAGGGGGCCACGAGGCAGGGGGCTCACCCCTGACCCTCGTGGGCACCCCGTAAGGCGGTTACTACTCTTCTCTAACCGCAAGAAAGCTAATTTTCGGAAAAAAAAATCTTGGCGAAGGTTTCAATCCAATCGGAGTTATGGATCTCCGGATATATAAGAAACGATGAAATGGTAGAATCTGACAACGCGGAAACAGAGAGAGACAGAGAGACAGATCCAATCTCAGAGGGGCTCTCGCCCCTCCCATGCCATGGAGACGAAGGACCAGAGGGGAAACCCTTCTCCCATCTAGGGAGAAGGTCAAGGAAGAAGAAGAAGAAGGGAGGCTCTCTCCCCCTTGCTTCCAGTGGCGCCGGAACGCCGTCGGGGGCCATCATCATCACCGCGATCTACACCAACACTTCTGCCATCTTCACCAACATCTCCATCACCTTCCCACCTTCTATATTCAGCGGTCCACTCTCCGCAACCCGCTGCACCCTCTACTTGAACATGGTGCTTTATGCTTCATATTATTATCCAATGATGTGTTGCCATCCTATGATGTCTGAGTAGATTTTCGTTGTCCTACCGGTGATTGGTGAATTGCTATGATTGGTTTAATTTTCTTGTGGTTATGTTGCTGCCCTATTGCGCCCTTCGTGTCACGCAAGCGTGAGGGATTCCAGCTGTAGGGTGTTGCAATACGTTCATGATTCTCTTATAGTGGGTTGCTTGAGTGACAGAAGGATAAACCCGAGTAAGGGGGTTGTGGCGTATGGGATAAAGGGGACTTGATATGTTAATGCTATGGTTGGGTTTTACCTTAATGATCTTTAGTAGTTGCGGATGCTTTCTAGAGTTCCAATCATAAGTGCATATGATACAAGAAGAGAAAGTATGTGAGCTTATCCCTCTCCCACATAAAACTTGCTATCGGTCTAGTAAAGTAGTCAATTGCTTAGGGACAATTTCACAACTCCTACCACCAATTTTCCACACTCGCTATATTTACTTTATTGCTTCTTTATCTAAACAGACCCTAGTTTATATTTACACATTCTTTATTATCTTGCAAACCTATCCAACAACATCTACAAAGTCCTTCTAGTTTCACACTTGTTTTAGGTAAAGTGAACGTTAAGCGTGCGTAGAGTTGTATCGGTGGTTGATAGAATTTGAGGGAATATTTGTTCTACCTTTAGCTCCTCGTTGGGTTCGACACTCTTACTTATCAAAAGAGGCTACAATTGATCCCTTATACTTGTGGGTTATCAAGACCTTTTTCTGGCGCCGTTGCCGGGGAGTCATAGCGTGGGGTGAATATTCTCGTGTGTGCTTGTTTGCTTTATCACTAAGTAATTTTCATTTTCCATTCTAAGTGGTTCTGTATCTTTAGTTATGGATATGGAACACGAAATACCAAAAAAATTAGGTGTACTTGCTACTCATGGAGATGGGGAACCTCCTAAAACCCTCGATGCTCATTATGTGAAACATATTATGTACTACTTTGATAATCCTGAGAAAACCCCATTCAATTATGTTATGGGAGACACGTTGGATCAACGTGAATACTTTAGGGATTATCGCTTGACACAAAAAGGGAAACTATTATGGGATCAAATCCATATGTTGCATTGGTATGCTCGTGAACTATGCAAGAGATATGATTATACTTGTTGCTCTAGGATGAAGGCTCCACACCTTTCCTTTTCATGCAAATTTAATGATAATGAAACCTTGGCTTCTTATGCTAATGGTATATATGATTACTATGATGTGGAACAAATAGAAGAATTTGTTGCTTTTATGGGTGCTTATGAAATTGAATCTTTGTTTAAAACGTGTGAAAATCTTGATGATGCTGTTTACAGACCTGAAAATTATGCTATACTTAAATTGCTATGACAAATATGAATTCAATTCCGATATTTTTGCATTTATTGAGGAAGTCTCCGCTGTCCAAGAAGAGACTAATATTTTGCAGGAGTCTATGGAAGAAGGAATTGATGGAACTGTGAGCTCATTGGATGAAAAAGATGATGAGGAGAGCGAAGAACAAAAGGAGGAAGAGAGGAATAGCTACCCATGCCCACCTTCTAATGAGAGTAACTCTTCAACTCATACATTGTTTAATTTCCCTTCGTGCTTACCGAAGGATGATTGCTATGATGATTGCTATGATCCCGTTGATTCTCTTGAAATATCCCTTTTTGATGATGCTTGCTATGCTTGTGGCCAAGATGTCAATATGAATTATGCTTATGGAGATGAACTTGCTATAGTTCCTTATGTTAAACATGAAATTGTTTCTATCGCACCCACGCATGATAGTCCTATTATCCTTTTGAATTCTCCCAACTACACTATATCGAAGAAGTTTGTGCTTATTAAGGATTATATTGATGGGTTGCCTTTTACCATTGCACATGATAATTTTGATGAATGTGATATGCATGTGCTTTCTGCTCCTACTTGCAATTATTATGAGATAGGAACTATATCTCCACCTCTCTATGTTTCCCATATGATAAAATTGCAAGAAACTGCTTATACTATGTTTTGGCATTTACTATGTGTGCATGAATTGTTCTTTTATGACATGCCGACGCATAGGAAGAGAGTTAGACTTCGTTGTTTCTTGATATATGTTACTTTGTGCTCACTACTAAATCACAAATCATTGTTAACTAAAATTGGCTTTGATATACCTTGGGATCCGGGTGGATCCATTACTTGAGCACTATATCCCTAGCTTAATGGCTTTAAAGAAAGCGCTGCCAAGGAGACAACCCGGAAGTTTTAGAGAGTCATTTATTTCTGTTGTGTGCTTTCATATAGTCTAAAAACAAAAAAATAAAGATGGGACCCCAAAACTTTTCAAAAAGGAAAGTGAAAGTGAGAAAGACAAGCATTGTTGAAGTGGGGGAGCTCCTTGAACTTTGTTCATGCTCATGGAAACTTTGTGAATCTTGATTACAGAAAATTTTCAACAAAAATAATTATCCCCTTGTACAATTCCATTCTATTATAAAAATAATGTGCTAATGTTTGCCTTTAGGATGTTTACAATGCTTGTTGGTTTGTATGGTGCAGGACAGAAACTTTGCCTGTAGTGCGCGATTTTATATTTTTTACTAGAACGTTAAACAGTTCTGAAACTATTTGCACTGTCTTTCTATACAAATTGTTTATTCTTCCTAATTTCGGCAGAATTTTGGGGTAAAAGAAGTATGGTGAATGTTCAGATTACTACAGACTATTCCGTTTTTGACAGATTCTGTTTTTGATGCATAGTTTACTTGTTTTGATGAAACTATCAATTTATATTAGTGGATTAAGCCATGGAAAATCTATATTAAAGTAGACACAGTGAAAAAACAAAATATGAATTGGTTTGCAACAGTAGTTAGAGTAGTGATTTGCTTTATTATACTAACGGATCTTACTGAGTTTTTTGTTGAAGTTTTGTGTGGATGAAGTGTTTGATCGAGGAGGTCTCGATATGAGGAAAAGGAAGAGAGGCAAGACCTCAAGCTTGGGGATGCCCCAGAAGGCATCCCCTCTGTCTTCAACAAGTATCGTTATGTTTTCGGATTCGTTTCGTTCATGCGATATGTGCAAATCTTGGAGCGTCTTTTGCATTTAGTTTTCACTTTTCTGTTATGCACCATGCTGGTATGAGATAGTCCTTGGTTGATTTATAGAATGCTCATTGCACTTCACTTAAATCTTTTGAGTGTGTCTTTATAGAATGCTTCATGTGCTTCACTTATATCATTTGAAGTTTGGATTGCCTGTTTCTCCTCACATAGAAAACCGCCATTTGTAGAATGCTCTTTTGCTTCACTTATATTTGTTAGAGCGTGGGAATATCTTTTGTAGAAATAATTAAACTATCTTGCTTCACTTATATGTATTTAGAGAGATGACACGAATTGGTCATTCACATGGTTAGTCATAAAATCCTACATAAACTTGTAGATCGCTGAATATGATATGTTTGATTACTTGCAATAGTTTTGAGATATAAAGATGGTGATATTAGAGTCATGCTAGTGGGTAGTTGTGGATTGTAGAAATACTTGTGTTGAAGTTTGTGATTCCCGTAGCATGCACGTATGGTGAACCGTTATGTAACAAAGTTGGAGCATGAGATATTTTTTTGATTGTCATCCTTTGTGTGGAGGTCGGGATCGCGCGATGGTTAACTCCTACCAACCCTTCCCCTAGGAGCATGCGTGTAGTACTTTGTTTTGATGGCTAATAAATTTTTGCAATAAGTATGTGAGTTCTTTATGACTAATGTTGAGTCCATGGATTATACACACTCTCCCCCTTCCATCATTGCTAGCCTCTTTGGTGCCGTGCATATCTTTCCCACCTCGAGAGTTGGTGGAAACTTCGCCGGTGCATCCAAACCTCATGATAGGATACGCTCTGTCACACATAAGCCTCCTTATATCTTCCTCGGAACAGCCACCGTACCTACCTATTATGGCATTTCCGTAGCCATTCCGAGATATATTGCCATGCAACTTCCATCATCATCATATACATGACTTGAGCATTCATTGTCATATTGCTTTGCATGATCGTAAGATGGCTAGCATGATGGTTTCATGGCTTATCCGTTTTTTTATATCTTTGCTATGCTAGATCGTTGCACATCCCAGTACACTGTCGGAGGCATTCATATAGAGTCATATCTTTGTTTTAGTATTGAGTTGTGATATTGAGTTGTAAAGTAAATAAAAGTGTGATGATCATCATTATTAGAGCATTTCCCCATGAAAAAAAGAGAGGCCAAAGAAGCCTAAATAAAAAAAGGGGGCCAAATAAGCCCACCAAAAAAGGGGCCATGTTACTATCCTTTTACCACACTTGTGCTTCAGAGTAGCACCATGTTCTTCATATACAGAGTCTCCTATGCTTTCACTTTCATATACTAGTGAGAATTTTCATTATAGAACTTGGCTTGTATATTCCGATAATGGGCTTCCTCAAACGCCCGAGGTCTTCATGAGCAAGCAAGTTGGATGCACACCCACTTAGTTTCCAGTTTGAGCTTTCATACACTTATAGCTCTTAGTGCATCCGTTGCATGGCCATCCCTACTCCTCACATTGACATCAATTGATGGGCATCTCCATAGCCCGTTGATTAGCCGCCTCGATGTGAGACATTCTCCTTTTTTGTCTTCTTCACATAACCTCCACCATCATATTCTATTCCACCCATAGTGCTATATCCATGGCTCACGCTCATGTATTGCGTGAGAGTTGAAAAAGTTAGAGAATACTAAAGTATGAAACAATTGCTTGGCTAAAACCGGGGTTGTGCATGATTTGAATATTTTGTGTGATGAAGATGGAGCATAGCCAGACTATATGATTTTGTAGGGATAAATTTCTTTGGTCATGTTGTTTTGAAAAGACATGATTGCTTTATTAGTACGCTCGAAGTATTATCGTTTTTATGTCAAATGATAGACTATTGCTTTGAATCACTCATGTCTTAATATTCATGCCATGATTAGATATATGATCAAGATTATGCTAGGTAGCATTACACATCAAAAATTATCTTTTTTATCATTTACCTACTCGAGCACGAGCAGGAATGAAGCTTGGGGATGCTGATACGTCTCCGTCGTATCTATAATTTTTGATTGTTCCATGCCAATATTATTCAACTTCAATACACTTTTGGCAACTTTTTATACTATTTTTGAGACTAACATATTGCTCCAGTGCCCAGTGCTAGTTCCTGTTTGTTTCATGTTTTATCTTTCACGGAAACCCCATATCAAACAGAGTCCAAACGGGATAAAACGGACGGAGAATATTTTTGGAATATTTATGATTTTTGGGAAGAAGAATCCACACGAGACGGTGCCCGAGGGGGCCACGAGGCAGGGGGCGTGCCCCTGACCCTCGTGGGCACCCCGTAAGGCGGTCACTGCTCTTCTTTGGCCGCAAGAAAGCTAATTTTCAGAAAAAAAATATTGGCGAAGGTTTCCATCCAATCGGAGTTACGAATCTCCGGATATATAATAAACGGTGAAAGGGCAGAATCTGAGAACGCAGAAACAGAGAGAGACAGATCCAGTCTCGGAGGGGCTCTCGCCCCTCCTAGGCCATAGAGACTAAGGACCATAGGGGAAACACTTCTCCCATCTAGGGAGAAGGTCAAGGAAGAAGAAGAAGAAGGGGGCTCTCTCCCCCTTGTTTCCGGTGGCGCCAGAACGCTGCCGGGGGGCCATCATCATCACCGCGATCTACACCAACACCTCCGCCATCTTCACCAACATCTCCATCACCTTCCCACCTTCTATATTCAGCGGTACTCTCTCCCGCAACACGTTGTACCCTCTACTTGAATATGGTGCTTTATGCTTCATATTATTATCCAATGATGTGTTGCCATCCTATGATGTCTGAGTAGATTTTCGTTGTCCTACCAGTGATTGGTGAATTGCTATGATTGGTTTAATTTGCTTGTGGTTATGTTGCTGTCCTATTGTGCCCTCCGTGTCGCGCAAGCGTGAGGGATTCCCGCTGTAGGGTGTTGCAATACGTTCATGACTCGCTTATAGTGGGTTGCTTGAGTGACAGAAGCATAAACCTGAGTAAGGGGGTTGTGGCGTATGGGATAAAGGGGACTTTATATGTTAATGCTATAGTTGGGTTTTACCTTAATGATCTTTAGTAGTTGCGGATGCTTGCTAGAGTTCCAATCATAAGTGCATATTATCCAAGAAAAGAAAGTATGTTAGCTTATGCCTCTCCCACATAAAACTTGCTATCGGTCTAGTAAAGTAGTCAATTGCTTAGGGACAATTTCACAACTCCTACCACCACTTTTCGACACTCGCTATATTTACTTTATTGCTTCTTTATCTAAACAGCCCCTAGTTTATATTTACGCATTCTTTATTATCTTGCAAACTTACCCAACAAAACCTACAAAGTCCTTGTAGTTTCATACTTGTTTTAGGTAAAGCAAACCTTAAGCGTGCGTAGAGTAGTAACAGTGGTCGATAGAATTTGAGGGAATATTTGTTTTACCTTTATCTCCTCGTTGGGTTCAACACTCTTACTTATCGAAAGAGGCTACAATTGATCCGCTATACTTGTGGGTTATCAATTGTCTCTTGGATGTCTTTTCTTCTAGGGTAGTGACCTTGGGTAGGGCGTATAGGTCCGGCCTATGACCCTACCCTAGGTCTATATCATCATCATTAGCCCCTGAATGGATTGAGGACCGAGTGAAAGGAAGGTTGAAGTTAGTCTTGCCTTGGTTCTTGTGCTTCACAAGTACCCCTGTTGAACTGGAGGCCCATGTTGGAACTTCGACTTCGTTTCAGTCGCCTTGATCGATTCAGATGTTGTCGAGTTGATTTGTACCGCCACTCGTTGAGTGTTACTTTTGACGCGAAATCTTTGGCGCGATTGGTTACGGCGTATCCCGGATTTCACGGGAACCAAATTTTGGGGAAGTGCGCGAGGTGGAGCGTGCCGTAGTAAGTGGGATGGGTAGACATGAGTGCCTCAATTTCGGCGCCACCTTTTTTGCCACGTACCCAGCGCGCGACTATTGCGGGATTTGACAGGATTGCTCGGGCCCACGCGTCAGCCACTCGGAAGCAGGTCCTTAAAAGGCGTCGGGGCCGAGGCATCTGCACTGTGCGCATCCATTCTCCCTCTTCCTTCTCCGCTTCTCCTCTACACTCTTTTCCTCCGCCCTCGACGCCGCCGCCCCGACACCATGGTGAAGGACAAGACGGCGGCGCTGGAGCGCGCAAAGAATGTGACGGGTGCGGTGAAAGGGGAGAAGATGAATCGGGGGTCGTCGTAGAGGTCCGTGCTGTCGCCGGGTTGGATCCTGGGCGATTGGATCAAATCTTCTCTCCGGCCAGAAGATTTGGAGGAGCTGGCCAACTCCGGGTTGATCGTTGAGGGAGTTGCGAGGCTGCCGAAGGGGGAGACGGAGCCTCAGCCGCGGTTGGGTGAGTGCGTCCTCCTTGCAACCCACGCCAACCGTGGTTTCTCCCTTCCTCCGCATCCTTTTTTCTGGATGTCCTAGTGAAAGGACTTAGTTGTGGAGCCATCGCAACTAGGAAGCTTGAAGGGGTTAATCAGGATAAGAGACACGAGAGGTTTATACTAGTTTGGCCCCTTACGGTGAAGGTAAGGCCTACGTCTAGTTGGGTTGGTATTGCTTGATGTTTCGATGACCAGGGAGCGAGATACGCTATGCCCGGTTCTCGATGAGTTGTTTCTTGCCAAGTGCTCTGCTAAGGAGGAGCTTCTGGAACGCTGAAAGACCAAGCTAGACATTGCTGACTATACTCATTTAAGCATTGGAGACATAGTCTCTGGATATCTCAATCAAGTACATAGTATCCATGACCTGGAAATTGACATGGTGAAGCAAATATAGCAAAAACCTGAGGTATATCTTATGCCCCTTTTCTGAATCATACTTATTGTATCAGCCCCCAACTCTATTGCTTATGAATAAATATGCTGTAGACTTAGAAAACTGCTTAGCACTGCTCTGTCCGGTTTAGAAAGAAGATATTTAACCCGGTTGTAACATGATACCTTGAACTTGCGATACATATTAGCCCCCAAGTGTCAAATATCTTTGCTTGTAAAGTGCGTGGGACTTAATTTGCATGAACCGGCATTGTAAGTTAAAATTCTTCAGCATACATTAGCCCCCAAGTGTCAAGAATCTTTGCTTGCAAAGTACTTGGGACTTAATTTTATCTTACCATGATTCTGACTATAACCCGGCATCAATGCAGGCCACCATAAGTCAATTTGAGTCGGAGATTGCTGACCTGAAGAGCCGTCTGACAGCTCAAGAACTTGAAATTCAAAAGGCCAACTCCAAATTTGAATTCAGCGTCTCTAAACAAGAGAAGTTGAAGAAGAATTTTGAGGCGGAAAAGAAAATCTGGGCTGATGAAAAGGCTTCACTGGTGACCCGGGCCGAGACGGCAGAGGCATCACTTGCAGAAGCAATAGCCGAGCTGTCCGACTTAAAGCGCCAGATATCTCAAATGGTCTCAGCCATCTTCGTTAAGTTACTGTATATGACCTTAAATATTGTAGTCCTTCCTTTGATGACTATTTTAATCGTTATCTCCAGCTCACCTTATGCTTGTGAACGCAGGCCCCAGGAGCACAAACCTCAAGCAGAACATGTTGATCAAACTGAAAGCGGTTTACACTCTAGTAGAGCAACTGTACAACGGGTCACAACGTGCTTTGGCCATTGTAGCTTTATCAAATAACACTCCCCACCTCCTGCAAGACATGCCGAAGTGTCTTGCTGTACTACCTCAACGGGTCCAAGATCTAAGGCGGGCGTCCCCAAGAGCCGGGGCCATAGCCGCGTTGAGCCGGGAAAAAGCATGGATTCCAGAACTAGACCCGGCCGACCTCGCTCTTGGATAACCGAGTCTGAAAGAGGAAGGGACCGTATTTGATGATCAGGATTTCACCGTCTGCGTCAAAGACATACGCCCCGTGGCTACCCTCATTGGGAACGACACTGATCTTACCAAGTATCAGCCGTGCTATGACAATGAGAACCGGAGAATTCCAACACCTCCCTATGATCAAGTAAGCCTGATCCCTCCAACTCGTAAGCATACCTTTGCCCCTGAAGTGGACCCAGCCGGTTTAATAGATGATGAAGCTGAGTTTGAAGCCTTGAGTGGCATTGACTGGGCCTCGTCAACCTTCCAGGACAAGGCAACCGACGGAAAGGCGGAGAAGGATAACCCAGAATCTTCAAGCCCACCAAAGGAGTGAACCGCCAGAAATGCTTCGTTTATTCAGACTCGGGGAGTCTTGTAATAGGGTACAAAAACCTCTCAATTTTTGTCATGCCTTCGCACATGTTTATGGCGCTTAATACTTTCGTAAGCCGCCATCGCTATATATTTCCTGCTTATGTTGATCGTTTATTTCCTTGATGTTAAATTTGCTTGCCGTATCCTGCATATAAAACAAGAAAAATTCCCTTGGCGGTTTATCGCATCAGGGATCGCATAAGGTATTGATAACCCAGAGGGCGAACCAAAAACATCATATACAGGCCGGTTTATGATTATATTTGTTAAACATAATCACAATAGCATACCCGCGATCCCTTTGGTAATCTCGCCTGCTTATATGACCTTCACCATGCGGGTAAATTCAACTCCTGAAAGTTGGAACATATAATGTTCACCTGGCACTTAACAACCTGGGGTGGTCAATATTAAGCCGGAAGAACAAAAACCATCTCATAGTGCTTTCAAAAATGTCTCAAGATAGTCAAATAATTATGCTTATGAAATATAATGGATGATAAATAATATTCAAAGGCTTCTGATTCGAATACGATCAGTAAACCGTTTCAAAGGGGTTAAGCTAAGATTCAGATACGATCATATAGCCCCCAGTGGCTTTGGCGATGCCGATCAAGTGGGTATCGACAGCTATGTTCTCTTTGGTTCGAATACGACCTATGTTTGAACAGGAAGCCCCCAAGTGACAATAAGAGTTGTTTAATGACGCTGATTCGAATACGATCCACGTCAGACCCAAAGGAGTTAAGCTATGATTCAAATAAGATCAAGAAGTGTAAGTGCATCTAGTGCCCCTTAGTGATTTTGGTGTATTGAAGACTTATAGGTTAAGGGACTAATGCGTTTGTGAGTGTACACAGGTCTATAAGTCTATGAGGAGTTTGATATTTACAGAGAAAGTCGACCCCTAAAAATGAAGTTCTTCGACTAAAGACTTTGATATTCTGAAGACTTTTTGAAGACTTTGAAAGTGAAGAAATTGTTGTGACCTTGAAGACTTGGTATTCATTTGAGGAACATGAAGCGTGAAGACTTTTGTTTTCATAGTTTCATTTTCTCTTTCATGAGTCATAGGAAACACCGTACTGTTAAAGGGGGTCGAGGAAATACTAAGGAAAAATTTCCATGTGATGCTCAACTCAAAATCCTACACCTACCAATCCCTTCGAGTGAAGCCTTTGGAAATCTCATACAGTTCAGTCACTTTCTTCAGTGACAGAGACGAAGTTCTTCTGGTCACTGAGGAATTTGTTCTAACTGAGGAGTTAGGAATTCTCCAATGCGAATTGCCTACACAGTGAGAAACATGATAGCCCTGAGGAATTTGAGAGTCAAATTTCCGACCATTGCCGTGCTGCACGCCAGCTGTCCCAAAATATCTTATCCACCTAACGGTCATATCATTGAAGGGCATTTATGTCTTATCATGTCGGGCTGCTCCCTAGGCTATAAATAGCCGCCCCCTACAACCACTAGCTGGTTGGCTGCTCCGAGAGAACTTGACACTTGTCATTTGAGAGCAACCCATCCTCCGAGGACTTTGAGCAAAAATCATCAAGTGAGGAAAACCCAAAACCAAACCCCCACAAACCCAAAGTGATTGAGCATCACTGAAGAAACTGATCCTGCGTGGATCCGACGCTTGTTACCTTTGAAGACTGTGCTTCTTCCAGACGGTTAGGCGTCATGGTCTAGAGCATCCAAGAGGAATTGTGGATTGCCGAGTGACCAAGTCTGTGAAGGTTTGGAAGTCGCCTGAAGAATTACCAAGAGTGATTGGACGAGGTCTGTGTGACCTTAGTTCAAGGAGAATACGATGAGGACTGGGTGTCCTGAGCTGTGTGCTTAGCGACTGGGTGTCCGGGACTGCGTGTCCTCGAGTTTAAATACTCAGCCGCTCCAACCAGACGTACAACTGAGACAGCAGTTGGAACTGGTTTACCAAATCATTGTCTTCACCAACTAACTGGTTCTATTTCTTCAACCCTTTCATTTCCTCATTACTGTGTTGAGTGTTTGTTCATATCTGTGCTTGAAGACTTTGACTGAAGACTTTCTCAATTTCCTCAGTTCAATTTCTTCAGTCTGTTTGTCTTCATCTTGTGTTATCCTCTGATTACGCTTTCTGTACTCTGTGCTAGTCTTCATTTCATCATGATGACCATGCTTGTATTCTGTTATGCTTACTTCTGAGTACTTATTCTGCTGCAAGTAGTTCTTCGCTAAGGAATTTCCTCACCGGCAAATTCCTCAGTGAAGAATTCATAAAAATCGCCTATTCACCCCCCCTCTAGTCGATATAACGCACTTTCAATTGGTATCAGAGCAAGGTACTCCCTTGTTCTGTGTGATTTTGGTTTAACCGCCTGGAGTTTTAGTTATGTCGACCGCAGGTATGATCAAGGTCTCGGCTGGGTGTCCTACCTTTGGTGGGACGGACTACCCCTACTGGAAGAACAAGATGCGAATGCATTTTGAGGCAATTGACAACGATCTCTCGTATGTTGTGGAAAATGGTGTTCCCTCTGTCTCACCCTCGCTGAACGCTACCGATGTGAAGAGATTCAAGCAACTCGATTCTCAAGCGAAGAATATCATATGTGGTCATCTGAGTAAAGGACAGTATGGAAGAGTGAGTGCTTTGGAAACTGCTAAGCTTATCTGGGATAGGCTGTCCAAAGTGAATGAAGGAGTCTCAACTCAGCGTGACTCTCGAGTTGATGTTCTTCGGAATCTCTTCAACCGCTTGAAAAGACTCGACAATGAAAATGTCCAACAAACCTTTGATCACCTCACTGACATCTCAAATGAGCTTCAAGCCCTCGGTGCCACTGAGATCACTAACCATGAGGTGGTGAAGAAATTGTTGAGATCGCTTGATTCCTCATTTGATACTCTGGGACTGATGATACAAGAACGTGCTGACTACAAGTCTCTTGATCCTGCCGATATCCTCGAAAGGCTAAATACTCATGAGTTCCAGCTTGCTGAAAAGAGAGATCTCTATGGTTCAAGCTATGGCAAACCACGTGCCCTGAAGGCCAAGGCTGTGTCTGACTCTGAATGTGAGGATTCTGGTAGTAGCCTTGGTGATCCTGAAGAACTGAGCCAGGAGCTAGCACTGCTCGTGAAGAAATTCCAGAAGTTCTCAAGACGTGGTCGCTTTGGAAAATCCTCAAGAAGCAGTGATTCCTCATCCAGTGACTATAAGAGAAGGCTATGCCACAAATGTAAGAAACCTGGTCACTATATTCAAGATTGTCCTCAGTGGTAAAAGGAAATGAAGAAGAAGAAATACAAGGATTACAGTTCTGATGATGCGAAGAAGAAGAAGAAATCGTCAAAATCTTCGTCATCAAAATCCTCGAAGTCTTCATCTCACAAGAAGAGCAGCTCCAAGAAGGCTCGGGCATTCATTGGCAAGGAAATGGACTCTGAAGCTGAATCTGTGGAAAATGAGGAAGAGGAGGTGTCTGAAGAATCCGAATCTGGTGTGGCGAGTCTGGCCTTCGCTACTGCCTTCGTTAGCAAGTCCATCTTCAACACTGAAGAAACTGACCCCACCGACAAGCCTGATTAAGATAATGATGACTACGCTCCCACCTATTGCTTCATGGCGAAAGGTGCAAAGGTACTCAAATACACCTCCTTTGAATCTAGTGAAAATGAATCTGATGAGGATCTCAAGCCCAGCTACTCTAAACTTGCTAAGATTGTTGTAAAACAACAAAGGGCTTTTGAAAAGGTTCAAAACATGCTAGACAAAAGTGATGATATGTTGGGTGAAGAAATGGATCGCACTAAAGCCCTGACTGAAAATCTTCAGAGACTTCAGTCTAGGTTTGATAACCTTCAAGGTAATCATAACTCTCTCTTATCTGATCATGAGAAACTTTCTTATGAATTTCTTCAAAGAAAGCAAGATCTTGAGAAGCTAAGAGTGAGTTATGAAGATCTTCAGAAGGAGCGCGATTCATTACTAGCTCAACAAATCAGCGCTTCTCAGGAAGAATTTGTTCCTCCATGCTTAAAGTGCATTGAACGTGAATCTGCTAATTCTTCACCTGAATGTTCAAATGCTTCAACTGTTACAAATTCTTCACCTGCCTCTGCTATCACTAATTCCTCATCTGAGGACATTGCTAGTTTCACTAACAATGCAGGGCTGAAGGAATTGTACATGACAGGCATGTACAAAAGCCTCAAAGGGCATCAGACTCTTTGTGATGTGCTTTAAAAGCAGATCCTCAACAGAAACCCTAGGAAAGAGGGTATTTCCTTTGAGAGGAAACTTAATGCTGATGGAACATATTGGAAGCCTGAGCAGTACCCCAAAACCTCATGGGTTGCTGCAAAGGGATCTCCAGTTGATCCATCTAACTTATCTGGCTTTACATGTGAATCTCCTCATTCTTCTGATGAGTCATTTGACCCCAACTATAAACTGTTCAAAAATCAGAATGGTGAAGTATTTGCTAGATATGTTGGCATTAACTGCAGGAACGGCTCTCCTATGAAGAAAATCTGGGTTCCCAAGAAGTGCCTTGAAAGTCTTCAGGTGAATGTCCTCATGACACCACCTGTGAAGAACAGGAACCCCAGATCAAATTCTTCATATGGACCAAATTCTTCATATGGATCCAAGTCCTCATACGGACCGAATTCCTCACATGGGTCAAATTCCTCAAAAGGGTCAAAGTCCTCATATGATTATCATCGTGCTAACAACTCTGTCTCGCAGGGTAGAGCTAAGGGCTATGAATATGTGCATTATTCTTCAAATCATTATGTTCATAATTCCTCGAAGAATTTCTCTGCTTATTCATATGCTTACCCTAACCCCTCTTATGTGAAACGAAATGGTTTGGCATCTTTGCCACCTTTCTCATATGGTGCTCGCGGAGTGATGAACTCTTTGCCACCCCTTCAGATGTGGGTGGTGAAGAAAAAGAACTAATCTCTTCTACAGGGTCAGGTCTCTAGACATTCCTTAACGTCTGAAGAATTTGCTGGGGACTTGACGAAATTGCCTGAAAGGACGCAGGCGAATCATGTTGAAATGAACTTTCATTTCACACGTCCTAATACTGCTATATTTGTTTACTGATTGATGAAATTCATCTGATGAACTTGATATCATATTCTTCACTGATGAAGCATATGAGATTGTAAGCTACACTAATTCATCTGCAGGATGATCAACCCAAAGCTAGTGAGTGGGTCCTCGATAGTGGATGTACGAATCACATGACTGGTGACAAGAATCTATTGATGGATGCTCCCTTATCACCTTCACATCTGAAGCATATCATCTTTGCTGACAAAGGCAAAAGTCAGGTATTGGGTCTTGGTAAGGTTGCAATCTCTAAGAATAAACATATGGACAAAGTCATGCTTGTTGAGTCCTTAGGATACCACCTCATGTCAGTCTCAATGCTTTGTGATCTTGATATGGTTGTTGTCTTTGGCAAGTATCGCTGTGTTGTGATTATGGAAGCTGACAATTCCAAAGTCTTCGAAGGCTTTAGGAGAGGAGATCTGTATATTGTTGATTTCTCTATAGGACCACAACTAGCCGTGTGTCTACTTGCAAAAGCTTCAGAAGGCTGGCTATGGCATCGACGACTTGGTCACGCAGGCATGAGGAATTTGATCATGCTTGCAAAGAAGAAGCATGTCATTGGCATTGAGAATGTCAAATTCCTCAAGGATCACTTATGCGGAGCCTGTGAAACTAGAAAAATGACCAAGGCCAAGCATCCAACGAAGACTATCATGACCACTACTCGTCCATTCGAATTACTTCACATGGACCTCTTCGGACCTAATCATTACTCAGCAGTCACTAATGATGCATCTCTATATGGTTTTGTCATTGTTGATGATTACTCTCGATATACATGGGTACACATTGTTACTTACAAACATGAAGTGCAGGAAGTCTTCAAACGATTTTCCTCGAGGGCTTCAACCAACTTTGGTGTGAAGATCAAGCACATCAGAAGTGACAATGGAACTGAGTTCAAGAATTCCGGTCTTGATGACTATCTTGATGAACTTGGTATTACTCATGAGTTATCTGCTCCCTATACTCCTCGGCAAAATGGCGTCGTGGAGCGCAAGAACAGAACTCTTGTTGAGATGGCTCGCACTATGCTTGATGAATACAAAACGCCTCAGCGTTTTTGGATTGATGCAATTGATACTGCGTGCCACATCATCAACAGAGTATATCTTCACAAATTCTTCAAGAAGACGGCCTATGAACTCCTCACTGACAAGAAACCCAATGTGAGTTATTTCAAAGTCTTCGGTGCTAAATGTTGGATTAGAGATCCTCACCACAACTCTAAATTTGCACCGAAAGCACATGAAGGTTTTATGCTTGGTTACGGAAAGGACTCGCACACCTACAGAGTCTTCAACATTGTTCTTCACAAGATTGTTGACACTGTAGATGTGCGGTTCGATGAAACTAATGGCTCGCAAAGAGAGCACCTACCTTCTGTGTTAGATGAACCAGCACCTAAGGATTCTATCAAGTTCAAGGCAACTGAGGATGTCATTCCTACTGAAGAATATGCTGAAGAATTCATTCCAGTTCATGAAGAACATCGAGCTGATGCACCTGAAGAACATGATGAGGAAAATGGTGCTGAAGAAAATGCTGATCAAATTCCTCAACGACAACCAGCTCATCCTCGCGTTGCAAAAGAAGTGCAAGTGGAGAAGATCATCGATGACATTAGTGCACCAGGTCCTCTCACACGCTCAAAAGCTTCACATTTATCTAACTTTTGTGGGCACTATGCTTTTGTCTCTATCACAGAGCCCACTAAGGTAGATGAAGCATTTATGGAGCCGGAGTGGATTCAGGCTATGCAAGAAGAATTACATCAGTTCGAGCTCAACAATGTCTGGGGACTGGTCAATCGTCCAGATCCTCGCAAGTATAATATCATTGGCACAAAGTGGATCTACCGCAACAAGCAAGATGAAAATGGCCTTGTGGTGAGGAATAAGGCATGACTAGTAGCTCAAGGCTACACACAGGTTGAAGGAATTGATTTCGATGAAACTTTTGCACCTGTTGCTAGACTTGAGGCTATTCGCATATTACTTGCTTATGCTAACCATCATGATATCATCTTATATCAAATGGATGTGAAAAGTGCATTCCTCAATGGTAAGCTTGAGGAAGAAGTATATGTTGCTCAACCCCCAGGTTTTGAAGATCAAAAGAATCCTGACAAATTCTTCAGACTTAATAAGGCCCTCTATGGCCTCAAGCAAGCCCCTCGGGCGTGGTATGATACATTGAAGGAATTCTTCGTGAAGAATGGCTTCACACCCGGTTCACTCGACCCTACTCTCTTTACTAAGTCTTATGATGGTGAACTGTTTGTGTGCCAAATATACGTTGATGATATTATCTTTGGCTGTACAGACCAACGTTATAGTGATGAATTTGCCTATATGATGAGTGAAGAATATCAAATGTCTATGATGGGAGAGTTGAAATTCTTCTTAGGTCTTCAAATTCGTCAGCAGTGCAATGGCATATTCATATCTCAGGAGAAATACCTCAAAGATGTACTGAGGAAATTCAGCATGCAAGATTGCAAAGGCGTCAAAATTCCTATGCCTACAAATGGCCATCTATGCACTGATTAAAATGGTATTGACTTCGATCACAAGGTATACCGCTCCATGATTGGTTCTTTATTGTACTTATGTGCATCTAGGCCAGATATAATGCTTAGTGTTTGCATGTGTGCCCGATTTCAAGCTGCACCGAAGGAATCACACCATAAGGCTGTGAAGCATATTCCTCAATATCTAGCTCACACACCAACACTAGGATTATGGTACCCCAAGGGCACTGCTTTTGATCTCATTGGATATTCTGACTCTGACTATGCTGGTGATCGTGTGGACCGCAAGTCAACATCTGGCACTTGTCATTTCCTCGGACGATCTTTGGTCTGTTGGTCCTCGAAGAAACAGAATTGCGTATCACTGTCCACTGCTGATGCTGAATACATTGCTACTGGCTCGTGCTGTGCTCAACTGCTTTGGATGAAGCAAACCCTCAAGGACTATGGCGTCAACGTGAAGAATGTGCCTCTCCTCTGCGACAATGAGAGTGCCATCAAGATTGCTCACAACCCAGTTCAGCACTCGAAGACAAAGCACATTCAGATTCATCATCATTTTCTTCGTGATCATGTGTTGAAGGGCGACATCTCCATCGAGCACATGAAGACTGAAGAACAGCTACCTGATATCTTCACTAAGCCCTTGGATGAGAAGAGATTTAGCAAGTTGCGGTGTGAGCTAAATATCTTAGAATCTTCGAATGTTCTTTGAAAAGGACACACATCCTAACACTTATGCAAAATTGATGACTTAGATGTGCAACACATGAAGAAACGTTTTTCTTCAATCAATGAAGAATAACACTCTAAGTGTGAAGAAATTAATGAAGAATTTGATTCTCAGAACCCTACGACAATTGTACGCGGTGTCTGAAATCATCATTCTTATACGGTGGGTCACGCCACCACAAAAAGTTGAAAATCTTCAATTTGAGTTTTTCCTCAGTTTTTGAAATTCTTCAGTTTTTCAAGTTCTTCAACTTTGCAAAATCTTCACTGTTTCCGTCGTTTTCTTCATTGGCTATATATATATATATATATATATATATATATATATATATATATATATATATATATATATATATGAGTTTATGTCCTCTACAGCATTCACTTATGGCTATTTCTTCATGTTGCGTTTTCTGCTAAGTGAATGTGATCGGATCCTTCCCCCTCTATGCTATACTCAACCCAATCTATTCACAAATTCTTCATGCGCGTTCTATTTGAAACTCATTTAAAATCTTCACTGTGTCCTTGTCAGCTGAAGAAATTGCGAATGAAACTTTAAAACAAATCTTATCTAGATTTTCGGTTTTACCGCTCAAACCGTTCCGCATCCCACGATGCATTATTCTATTCACCCACAATCTTACATGATCTCATCTACACAGTACGTGGGTGACACATGTCGCGAGAAGGAGAAAGGGCAGGGGCATGTTCGTCCCAAAATCTTCGGGCGAACAGTTTTTAACCGTGTCTATAAATACCCCTCTCCCCTTCCTCACTTCATTTACTCCGCTCGACCGCTCTCTCTCTCACTCGAGCTCCTCAAACCCTAGCACCGCCGCTACTCCATCGTCGCCGGTGAGGAAGAGCTTCGCTGCCTCGACCTCGTCGCCGTCGTACTCGCGCCAGCTGCGGAAATCTTCACTCCGCCGCCGCCGTAGCTGTTTCCCTCTGCCAAGTTAGGGCGTGGGATATCTAACCTGACGAACTTCACATCTGTTCTTCTCAGTTCGTCGCGTTCTTCACTTCGGGTAATTAAAAGTTACTTTTATTACTCACTTTGATTCTCAAGCTTTCCTGAAAATCTTCAAAGGTGTTTTATTCTTCAAATCTTCACACATATGAACACCTCACACATTGTATGCTCTTGATCCATTTCTCTAAGCAATCATTTTCTTCAAGATTCCTCAATTGTGTGGATCTTCGATCTATACAACTCTGGAACCTAAGACAAGAACGCTTAGTGAAATTCCTCAAGGTTAATCTGGTCAAATTCCTCAAAACTTGTCTTTTCGAATAACCTTCTGAGAACGCATATGACCTCTCCAAAATTCCTCGCACCTACACTCTGTTCACAGGTACTCATGTCCGCTGCTGAATCACTAGGTTCTCATCAACTTAACTCATTTGCAGCATTCCTCGAAGAAAAATTGCATACTTCTTCAGAGTGTTCCATTGTTCAAATTCCTCATCTGAAGAATATGGCTGAAGGTAAGAGACCGCAGAAAGGAGGAAAGAAACCTGAGGTCATGACTGCTTTCGAGATCCCCGATGACATTTCCAAGGACTATTGCACACCTGATGAAGCCAAATTTGGCAAAGAAAACAAAAATCAGCGTAAGGTGCGCATTCAGAGGATTGAACGGAGATGGGCAGGAGAATGGAGGGAGTACAGATATGTGACTCCAAAGTACATGAAGATATTCGCCCTCAATCCTCCATGCCCAAGAGCTCCATTGGCACCTGGCCAAGTAGCTGATCCCACCAGCATCAAGCGTGGTGAGGACTTTCCTGAAGAATGGGCTAAGCGCCAAGCAAAATTGGCAAGACAAGCCAAGGAGGCAGTGAAGAAATTCAATGAGGATTCTGCCACTGCTGCTGCTGCTGAGACCTCGGTCAAACCAAGGAATTCCATGCCAAAGAAGCCTGCCCGTAAGCCAAGTGCTTCACCAACAGCTCCCTCACGGCCAAGTTCCTCAGCTATGCCCTCATGGCAAATTCCTCAGATTGCTACTGCTCCACCAAAGTCCTCAGCAGCTCCTTCAAAGTCCTCAGCTCATGTGCATCTAGCTACATGCCAAAGGACTGCTGGTTTTTCGATTGCCTCTGGTGTCTCAGCAAGTTCCTCAGCTGCACCGATTTCCTCATCAGGCCCCACACTGTTGAAGACTAAAGCAACAGCTGGACGCGGTCCTTGGCCAAGTCCAAAGAAGAAACAGGTCGCATTCCATGTGCCCTCTGATGATGAAGCTTCTGATGATGAACTTGCAGAAATCATCAGAGACAGACAAGTGAAGGCCGCTAGAGCCAAAGGCACATCTGTGCCACTGCTTTTGGATCCGAGGAAAATCCTCGATTACATTGATCTCTGGCACAAGGATCCAAACACCCCAATGCCTGATTTTCCTCTGACTCCTGGTCAAAGTCACATGCAGACCCATTTCATCACTCAAGAGAAATGGAAATTTGAAAAGGCAAGAGAGATCAAGAAAGCGCAATACAGAAAGGAGAAGCTCCTGAAGATAAATGTTGTCAGATTGACACCTGATGAACTTCTCCAGGCTCAGTCTGAAATTCAAGCACTCAGCAAAGACTTTGATGCCCATTATGCTGATTGGCAAGGAGCCAAAGTGAGATTCGTCAATCTGACGAAGGAATTCACGAATGTTGCAGCCCCATCGCAACAAGAAAATCTTCCGGCTGCAGACTCTGCTCAGCCTGCTGAAGAACATGCCAGCACCACTGATGACTTTCAGCCTGCTGAAGAAAATGCTAGTTCCAAGGCTGATGACTCCATTCCAGCCGCTGAAGAAATTGCCAGGGCATCCACTAGTGGTGCGCCTGAAGAAACTGAAGAGATCAGGGCAACTGCATCAGTTGCGCCTGAAGAAAATCAACCAGATTCCTCAGCTCCTCCCGCGCCTACACCAACTCCAATTCTTCCATCTGCCTATGAGGTGAAGAAGACCAAGGTTGCAGAGCGAGCTGCAGTGAAGAAAAGGAAGGCATCAGCTGCGTCAAATTCTTCGGCTACGAAGAAAATGAAGCCAATGACCAGCTCTCTTGAAAATCCAATTGATGTTGTTCCAATTTCCTCCATACCATCAAAGGACCTTGTTCCTTTCGGAGAAGACTATGTGATCCCAAGCGGATCAGATGAAGAAAATCATTCTGCTGCTTCGTCAGAGCAGATTGATGAAGAAATTGAAGTGGACGCAATCCCTTCAACACCAGTAATTTCCTCACCTATGCCTCAGTTCACAGCTGAAGAGGCTGGTGTTGAGGAAATTGAAGATGAAGATGTGGATATAGGATGCACTACACCGGTGATGAATGATGACTTTTGGGAAAGTCAGCATCCAAATACTCCTCTCTTCACCCCTATCCAACAGATTCCTCTGTCCCCCGCAACAACAGTTCAACTGGGCTCTGAAGAAACTCAACCCACTCCCTCTGTTCATGAAGAAGTTCCAGCCACTAGTGCTGAAGAACCTGCTGCTGCTGATACTCAGGTTGCACAAGAAGAGGAACCAGAAATTCCTTAGCCTGAAGTACCTGAGCTCGCGATTCCTGAGGTGGTGATGCAACTCACTGACATCCCTCTGCCAAAACCAACGAATCCGTTCTCAAGCAAACAGAAGTTCAAGGCTGAAGACTTCTTTTCCAAGCATGTATTCTTCACTGACTACAACCCCTATGACTCTGCTCGTATAAGGAAGAGGCGTTTCTGGACTTCTTGTCAAGCCAACTTCTATTCTTCTGTGTTGTTTGACAAAGACAAAATCTTCGATCATGAACATATTCCTCACGTGGATATGGAATCTCTGCCATGCTTCGAGCCAATCCTCAGTGTTCTTCACGATGCTGGACTACTCAATTTCTGCACTGACATCTGTGATTGGAATGAAGAACTCATTCTTCAGTTCTACGCTACACTGCACATCACTAGAGACGCTGAAGATGTCAACTCATGGGTGTTGGATTGGATGACTGAAAACACTCACTACAAGGCACCGGCAACTGAATTGCTTCGTGTCCTTCCTCTCGATCCTCCCCATGACAGTGCATGTTGCATCTACAATGACCCTGAACTGACAAATCACTATATGCAAGTGCTCATGAAGCCTTTGAAGCCTGGGCAAGCCCCTCGAACCAAATTCCTCATCAAGGAATTACTCTATGTGCCTCGGACTGTCTATCGCATTCTAACGAAGACAATGAGTCCTATCAAAAGCCACGCCTCAAATGATGAAGAAGTCGTTGGCATCATGAAGAATATGCTTTTCAACATCATTCATGGCGTTCCCGTCAACTTCCATGATTTCTTCATGAGGACTCTGGCTAATATTGCTATGTCACCATTCGAGCTGAAGCCCTATGCTCCTTGGATTATGAGATTCATCAGGGCAAGATCTTCACTGAATTACAAAGCTGACACTTTGAACCACGGTAGCTACTTGCCTCCCATTGAAGTCCTCAAACGGACAGTTTCATCAGCTGATGATAAAGGCAAGGCAGCTGCTGTGATCGATGAAGGCATTCATCCATTGGATGGTCAATTTCGCCTGGCTGCATCTTACTCTACCAATGACGACTCTGCCACACACGACACTGCCGCAAATACCTCAGCCAAGCAAAATCCTCAAGCCACAACACCCAGGGTGATGACTGACCGTGAGTTACTCCTCAGTCTTCATCAGAAGGTTGATCGCAATCACAAATGGGTAAAGCGTCAGTTTGGTGCAATTCTTCACAATATGACCTCAACACACAGTGAAGAAGAACCATTACTACCTTCATGAAACCCTGAACCGCACCTGGGGTGTCCTCACTCATGTCTATAGCGCTGAAGAACTGAAGACCATGGGTCTCAAGGAAGAATTTGAGTGGTCTGCACCTCCTCCGAAGAAATTCAAGAGGGTCAAAGTTCCTCCACTAGTGGCCAGCTCTTATTCTTCATCGCGTGACACTGATGAGTATGAAGATTTGGACGACACTACGGCAGGCCCTGCTACAACAAACAACCCCGACAACGCTGGCGCTCCTCCATCGACTTGAAATTCTTCAGGGGCGTTAGTCCTTAGATTCAATCCTTTTGGTCATTTGATGACAAAGGGGGGAAATCTGAGTTAGTCTTCAAGCGGGTCTATATTAAGGGCATTTTGTTAAGTTACAACTCTCGTTCTTCTGAAACTCTTATTTGGATCGAGTTGTAATCTTAAACCCGATGGTGCGCTGATGCTTTTGTTGCATCTTGCTCTGATACTTTTGATGCTTTATTCGGCATGCTTATTCCTCGTTAATATTATTGCACGCATGCTGATTTTCATCAGGCACCATATTTCATCATGCATTTAAAATCTTCATATTATATATCAAATGCGTGTATGAATTACAAGATATAGGGGGAGATCTCCATGATTCAACTCTTCAAATGTGCATTGCCTCAAACGCAAATTCCTCACTATGCACATCTTCAGGGGGAGTTCTTCTATATCTTGCAACCAAATTCCTCAATATCAGTATTTACACTTCATATGTTTATCCCCGTTGAAAACTTAACCTATGTTGTCATCAATCACCAAAAAGGGGGAGATTGTAAGTGCATCTAGTGCCCCTTAGTGATTTTGGTGTATTGAAGACTTATAGGTTAAGGGACTAATGCGTTTGTGAGTGTACACAGGTCTATAAGTCTATGAGGAGTTTGATATTTACAGAGAAAGTCGACCCCTAAAAATGAAGTTCTTCGACTGAAGACTTTGATATTCTGAAGACTTTCTGAAGACTTTGAAAGTGAAGAAATTGGTGTGACCTTGAAGACTTGGTATTCATTTGAGGAACATGAAGCGTGAAGACTTTTGTTTTCGTAGTTTCATTTTCTCTTTCTTGAGTCATAGGAAACACCGTACTGTTAAAGGGGGTCGAGGAAATACTAAGGAAAAATTTCCATGTGATGCTCAACTCAAAATCCTACACCTACCAATCCCTACGAGTGAAGCCTTTGGAAATCTCATACAGTTCAGTCACTTTCTTCAGTGAGAGAGACGAAGTTCTTCTGGTCACTGAGGAATTTGGTCTAACTGAGGAGTTAGGAATTCGCCAGTGTGAATTGCCGACACAGTGAGGAACATGATAGCCTTGAGGAATTTGAGAGTCAAATTTCCGACCGTTGCTGTGCTACGCGCCAGCTGTCCCAAAATATCTTATCCACCTAAGGGTCATATCATTGAAGGGCATTTATGTCTTATCATGTCGGGCTGCTCCCTAGGCTATAAATAGCCGCCCCCTACAACCACTAGCTGGTTGGCTGCTCCGAGAGAACTTGACACTTGTCATTTGAGAGCAACCCATCCTCCGAGGACTTTGAGCGAAAATCATCAAGTGAGGAAAACCCAAAACCAAACCCCCACAAACCCAAAGTGATTGAGCATCACTGAAGAAATTGATCCTGCGTGGATCCAACGCTTGTTACCTTTGAAGACTGTGCTTCTTCCAGACGGTTAGGCGTCATAGTCTAGAGCATCCAAGAGGAATGGTGGATTGCCGAGTGACCAAGTCTGTGAAGGTTTGGAAGTCGCCTGAAGACTTACCACGAGTGATTGGACGAGGTTTGCGTGACCTTAGTTCAAGGAGAATACGGTGAGGACTGGGTGTCCTGAGCTGCATGCTCAGCGACTGGGTGTCCGGGACTGCATGTCCTCGAGTTTAAATACTCAGCCGCTCCAACCAGACGTACAACTGAGACAGCAGTTGGAACTGGTTTACTAAATCATTGTCTTCACCAACTAACTGGTTCTATTTCCTCAACCCTTTCATTTCCTCATTACTGTGTTGAGTGTTTGTTCATATTTGTGCTTGAAGACTTTGACTGAAGACTTTCTCAATTTCCTCAGTTCAATTTGTTCAGTCTATTTGTCTTCATCTTGTGTTATCCTGTGATTACGCTTTCTGTACTCTGTGCTAGTCTTCATTTCATCATGATGACCATGCTTGTATTCTGTTATGCTTACTTCTGAGTACTTATTCCGTTGCAAGTAGTTCTTCGCTAAGGAATTTTCTCACCGACAAATTCCTCAGTGAAGAATTTCATAAAAATCGCCTATTCACCCCCCTCTAGTTGATATAACGCACTTTCAAGAAGCCCCCAAGTGAGTTTGGCAGTGTGCCGATCAAAGTGGGTATCGCCAGCTATGTTCTCTTTGGTTCGAATACGACCTATGTTTGAACAGGAAGCCCCCAAGTGATCATGGCTAGATTTAGATATATTCATAAGCCGGACGAAAGGGAATGCCGGATTCAGATATGATCCGCTCCCTGTTGGTTGTTCCACCACCTGATAAAGAGGACACATAAACTTTTGAAGGTGAAAAGGACAGAGGTCCTGCTTTATTGCTTTATATAATATATACATTGTCAAAATATATACATCTTGAAAGCTGGTGGCTCAAGTATAGTAAGGCCGAAGATGGGCGATATTCCACGGCCGGCAGGTCTCCTCCTCCGACTTACGTGAGTCTTTGTGCTCTCGAACATCGATGAGGTAATATGACCCGTTGTTCAGATTTTTGCTGACCACAAAGGGTCCTTCCCAAGGAGGGGATAGCTTGTGCATATCAGACTGATCCTGGATGAGCCGGAGCACTAGGTCGCCTTCCTGAAAGGTTCTGCTTCTAACCCGACGGCTGTGATAGCGGCGTAGGTCTTGCTGGTAAATTGCCGAGCGGGCTATTGCTAAATCTCGCTCCTCATCCAACAAGTCAAGTGCATCCTGACGAGCCTTTTCGTATTCAGTCTCAACGTCAGCCGCCACACGGGGTGAATCATGCCGGATGTCACTTGGCAGGACTGCCTCTGCTCCATACACCATGAAGAAAGGGGTGTAACCTGTAGATCTGTTGGGTGTAGTGTTGATGCTCCATAGTACAGAGGGTAACTCCTCCACCCAACAACCCGGAGTTCGCTGCAAGGGGACCAAGAGCCGGGGTTTGATACCCTTCAGGATCTCTTGAATAGCTCTTTCTGCTTGACCATTGGATTGAGGATGAGCAACAGCCGAAACATCAAGCCGGATATGTTCTCGTTGACAGAACTCTTCCATGGCACCCTTGGAGAGATTAGTGCCATTATCAGTTATGATGTTGTGTGGAAAACCAAAACGAAAAATCACCTTTTTCATGAATTGAACCGCCGCGGCTGCATCACACTTACTTACAGGCTCTCCCTCAACCCACTTCGTAAACTTATCCACTGCTACCAGGAGGTATGTCTTTTTATCCTTAGACCTCTTGAAAGGTCCAACCATGTCAAGCCCCCAGACTGCGAACGGCCAAGTAATTGGAATCATTCTCAATTCTTGAGTCGGCACATGAGCTTGTCGTGAGAATTTTTGACATCCGTCACATTTGCTGACTAGATCCTCCGCATCAGCATGAGCCATTAGCCAATAGAAACCATGACGGAAAGCCTTGGCCACTAGAGAATTTGAACCGGCATGATGACCACAATCTCCTTCATGGATCTCATGAAGTATCTCCTGACCCTCCGCAGGCGACACACAACGTTGAAACACCCCAGTGACACTGCGGTGATGTAACTCGCCATGAACAATCGTCATAGATTTGGACCGCCTAATGATTTGTCTCGCCAAGGTCTCATCCTTAGGCAACTCTCCCCGGGTCATATAGGCCAAATATGGCTCTGTCCAATCCAGGATGACGTGAAGAGCTGCCACCAGCTGTGCCTCCGGGTCTGGCACTGCTAGTTCCTCCTTTGTAGGTACCTTGACAGAAGGATTATGCAAAACATCGAGAAAGGTGTTAGGCGGCACCGGCTTATGCCGAGATCCCAACCGGCTCAAAGCATCAGCTGCCTCATTCTTCCTTCGATCAATGTGCTCCACTTGATAACCTTTGAAGTGCCCAGCCATAGCATCTACTTTACGACGGTAAGCCGCCATGAGGGGCTCCTTGGAGTCCCACTTGCCTGATACTTGTTGGGCCACGAGATCTGAATCTCCCAAGCATCTTACCGGGCTCAAATTCATCTCTTTGGCCATCCGGAGACCATGGAGTAAGGCCTCGTACTCAGCTGCATTGTTAATACAAGGAAACATAAGCCGGAGCACATAACAAAATTTTTCACCTCGTGGGGAAGTTAAAACAACTCCAGCCCCCGAGCCTTCTAGCTGCCTGGACCCATCAAAGTGAATGGTCCAATATGTGTTATCTGGCTTCTCCTCAGGTGCCTGCAACTCTGTCCAATCATTGATAAAGTCCACCAAAGCTTGAGACTTAATAGCAGTACATGGCATATACTTCAAACCATGAGGCCCAAGCTCAATAGACCACTTGGCGACTCGTCCTGTGGCTTCCCTGTTCTGGATGATGTCCCCCAAGGGGGCAGAACTTACTACAGTTATAGGATGACTTTGGAAGTACTGCTTCAGCTTCCGGCTTGCCATAAACACTCCGTAAACAAGTTTCTGCCAATGTGGATACCTTTTTTTAGACTCAGTAAGCACCTCACTGATATAGTAAACCGGCCGTTGAACCGGATGCTCCTTGCCTGCCTCCTTACACTCCACCACGATGGCAACACTGACAGCTCATGAATTAGCAGCCACATATAACAGCAACGACTCTTTATCAATGGGAGCCGCAAGGACCGGTGGCTCAGACAACTGTCTCTTTAAATCTTCAAAGGCAGCATCAGCAACATCACTCCAGACAAAAGTGTCCGTTTTCTTCATCATCTGATACAGCAGTAGGGCCTTCTCACCTAATCGACTTATGAACCGGCTTAAAGCAGCAACACGACCCGCCAGTCGCTGAACATCATTGATGCACGCCGGTTTACCCAGAGAGGTAATCGCCTTGATCTTCTCCGGATTAGCTTCAATGCCTCTGTTTGAGACCAGAAAACCCAAGAGCTTGCCTACAGGTACACCAAACACACGCTTGGCCGGGTTAAGCATCATCTTATAAACCCGGAGATTATCAAAGGTCTCTTTCAAGTCAGATATCAAGGTTTCCTTCTCTCTGGACTTCACCACGATATCATGCACATAAGCATGAACATTGCGCCCAATTTGATCATGGAGACAGTTCTGTACACATCTCTGATAAGTCGCCTGAGCACTCTTGAGCCCAAATGGCATAGATACATAACAGAAGGCTCAAAATGGAGTGATGAAAGCTGTCTTCTCCTGGTCCTTAACTGCCATTTTGATCTGATGATAACCAGAGTAAGGATCCAAAAAAGCTTAAACGCTCGCAACCCCCCGTAGCATCAATGATTTAATCAATACGGGGGAGAGCAAAGGGATCAGCCGGACAAGCCTTATTTACATCCATGTAATCCACACACATCCACCAGGTGCCATTCTTTTTGAGCACGAGCACCGGGTTAGCCAACCACTCCAGGTGAAAAACTTCAACAATAAACCCAGCCGCTAAGAGCCGGGCGACTTCCTCACCAATAGCTTTCCGCCTCTCTTCGTTGAACCATTGAAGAAACTGCCTGACTGGCTTATACTTTGGATCAATATTAAGAGTGTGCTCAGCGAGTTCTCTCGGTACACCCGGCATGTCAGAAGGTTTCCATGCAAAGATGTCCTGGTTCTCACGGATGAACTCGATGAGCGCGCCTTCCTATTTAGGATCCAAATTGGCACTGATACTGAACTGTTTAGATGAATCACCTGGATTGAAATCCACAAGCTTGGTTTCAGCCGCCGACTTAAACTTCATCGCCGAGTCATGCTCGGTGGTTGGCTTCTTTAGGGAGGTCATATTCGCCGGGTCAATGTTGTCTTGATAAAACTTCAGTCCCTCTGCTGCAAAAACAGACTCAGCATAAGCCGCGTCGCCCTCCTCACATTCCAGGGCTACCTTTCGACTTCCATGCACGGCGATGGTGCCCTTGTGACCCCGCATCTTAAGCTGCAGATAAACATAACATGGCCACGCCATGAACTTGGCATAAGCCGGCCGCCCAAACAGAGCATCATATGGACTCCTGATCTTGACCACCTCAAACGTCAATTTTTCAACCCTGGAATCATATTCATCTCCAAAGGCCACTTCCAGTTCAATCTTGCCAACTGGGTAAGCCGATTTACCAGGAACCACTCCATGAAAAATAGTGTTGGACTTCTTCAAATTCTTATCAGTTAACCCCATGCGTCGAGAGGTCTCATAATAGAGGATATTGATGTTGCTACCCCCGTCCATGAGTACCTTAGTGAATTTATATCCACCAACCTGAGGTGCTACCACCAAGGCTAACTGACCCGGATTATCAACCCGGAGGGGGCGATCTGCGCTGCTCCATACAACGGGCTGTTCTGACCACCTTAAATAACGGGGAACCGCCGGCACAACAGAATTGGCGGCCCTCTTATGAATCTTCTGGTCACGTTTGCACAAGCTGGTGGTGAACACGTGATACTGCCCACTATTCAGCTGCTTCGGATGGCTTTGATAACCCGACTGCTGCTGCTGTTGCTCCCCTTGACCAGACTGCTGTTGATTATAACCGCCTTGATGTCCCTCAAAGCCGGAGCTTGAACCACCGCCCGGGCCATGAAAGCCACCCGCTCCTGAGCCGCCGCCTGACCCATGATTGCCATCAAACATGTTGGAATTCTTGAAAGCCTTCATGATCGCGCAATCTTTCCATAAGTGGGTGGCGGGTCATTCCCGGGTGTCGTGTCTCGGGTAAGGCTCATTGAGTAGCTGCTCAAGAGATGGGCCTGACCCGCCAGATCTAGGGGGTGGTTTTCCCTTACGTCTCTGATTATTACCCTGCGCATTGGCATTGGCCAAAAACTCCGGGTTACCCTCCGCCTTAGGCTTATTGTCTCCTTGATTCATCGGGTTATGTTGTTGTCCCTTTCCATTGCCGTTCTTCTTTCCCTTCCCTGTCTTTTCCTCATCAGACGCGTGATCCGTGGTACTATCAGAGTCGGCATATTTGACTAAAGTTGCCATCAGCGCACCCATGTCGTTGCAATCACGCTTAAGGCACCCCAGTTTCTGTCTCAGCGGCTCAAAGCGACAGTTCTTCTCCAACATAAGGACTGCAGAGCCGGCATCCATCTTGTCAGATGAATGTATTATCTCCGTGACCCGGCGTACCCAGTGAGTCATGGATTCACCCTCCTCCTGCTTACAATTTGTCAAGTCCACAATCGACATAGATTGCTTGCAAGTGTCCTTGAAGTTCTGGATGAACCGGGCCTTTAGCTCTGGCCACGAATTAATGGAATTGGGTGGCAAGCCCTTTAACCAAGAGCGGGCCGTTCCATCTAACATCATGGTGAAGTACTTGGTCATTGCTGCATCGCTGACCTCCAACACCTCCATGGCCATCTCATAACTTTCAATCCACGCTCCGGGCTGTAAGTCGGCCATGTAATTCGGTACCTTTCGAGGTCCCTTAAAGTCTTTGGGCAAACGTACATTACGCAGAGCCGGTACCGAACAAGGAACAACGCCGGTTCTAGTAGCCACTCCCGTCTCAACGGAAGTCGTTGGATACTCCGGGAAATCTTGATGAGCCATCTCTTGAGCCGCTAGCTGAGCTGCCCGCTCGTTCTCCTGACGTATTCGGTCTTGCATCGGATTATAGCCACCAGGCTGGTTACGGCGTTGGGCGTTGCTTGACAAAGCTTCTGACTCCATGTGCCTGTTGTAACTTAGACTCCGGTTTTGAAGAGGCGGTGCTAACCAAGGCGGAGGAGTTGAATGGATCCTGTCCCGGCTATAAGAATAGGTCTCTTGCTGAGCCAGGGCCGTCTGGATAAGTTCTCTGACCCTCTGGGTCTCCACCGCTGTCGGGTCATCACCGTCCGCTAGGAGAGCCGCCAAGTGCGCCGATGCTGCGATTAAGTTCTCCATGGGGTTGGAAAAGTGACCCAGCGGTATCGACACGTAACGGGGTGGTGCCATGCTCCCATGAGGAGGTGCCATCTCCCGAGGCTGAGCCGATCCTCCTGTTCTCGCTGTCATAAACTGATTTGCATCTGGCGGGTTACTTGGGAAGGCTCCAGGTGTAGCAAAAAGATTCCGAGGATCATAAAACGGAGGTAAACGGGACTAGGTTTTCTCATGTCTCCTCCTCATCACCTCGTTAGAAGTGTTTAGGCTGATCGTCAGCTGGTAGGCTTCTGACTATAGCCGATGTGCCCGCGCATCCAAAGCCGCCCGTTCCGTGGCTAACCTGGTGTCCTCAGCTGCCAAGGCCTCCTTGGCCCGAGCTATCTCCTCACGCACCCGTGCCACCTCCGCATCATGCTTATCTTTATTTGCAAGAATAACTGTGGCGGTTAACAGGGCCGTAAGCTTATCCATGAGATCTATCAACACCTGAGCCGGCGGGCGCACAAGGCCTCCTGCCCCGGCTGCTCCTGTCCCGGATGTTATTGCCGTAGCGGTTGTAGAGTTTTGGCCGGGTTGAGTCCCAGCCATGAAGACTCCTGCCCATCTTGGCGGCTCATAGGGGTCCAGAATACTGGTACCATCGACACAGCCCCCGAGCACACAGTCTTGCACTTGGTACAACGAATCTGTTGAACTGGCGGACGAATCACCGTTAGAGAGGATGGCCGTCTCACCACCATCTTCTGATCCTTCAGAAAGTTCCTCTCCATGGATGTAGCCCACGAAGGCACGCTTCTTGACGGATTGAACTCGGGCCTTTCTCGCACGCTGAGCCGTCTCTACGAGGTCGGTGCAGTTGTCCGGCTCAGAGCCCGGTTCACCGATCCGGCCGATGAAGACATGGATTCCGCCGAAGGGAACCCGGTACCCACACTCGATTGAGCCGGCGTCGGGGCCCCAGCCTTCGTCGTCGATGTAGATTTTGCCGCGACGACTCTTGGTCATCTGACCTACTACGTATCCCTTGAGGCCTTTGAAGTTTCCCTTCAAGAACTCAAATCCAACGTACACTGGCCCCATGGTGGGCGTCAACCTTGGTATTTCGGCATTCCAGAAGCTCCTCCTTAGCAGAGAACTTGGCAAGAAAAAACTCATCGAGAACCTGGCATAGCGTATCTCGCTCCCTGGTCATCGAAACATCAAGCAATACCAACCCAACTAGACGTAGGCCTTACCTTCACCGTAAGGGGCCGAACTAGTATAAACCTCTCATGTCTCTTGTCCTGATTAACCCCTTCAAGCTTCCTAGTTGCGATGGATCCACAACTAAGTCGTTTCACTAGGACATCTGACATGACAATTCCACGACACCGGGGCTTCTTCAACTTTTTCGGAGCTCAGCTCCATCACTTCTCTCCCAACACCATTAGGTACCTCGCCATGTTTGTGTCCATGTGTGAAAACTTCCTGGGTTTTCGACCGCACTGGGGTATTTTCAAGCACATCCTCACAATCCGCTATTAGTCTGTGAAGAAAGCGAATTCGAGTGATGAGAGGACGCACGTGATCCAAATGTGCAGGGGTTTGGGGATCCAGAAGAGCAAAAGGAGCGCTTTCCCTTCCATGACACTTCCTGAGTCGGTTAGGGGCTGGCAGTCGACCTGGTTCTATTGCCAGGATATTGCGACTCCCGGTCAGTCTATCGGTCTTCCCCTTTTCTCTTTAGATCGCGACCAGCAACCTTCTTCGCTGAAAGTGACCGCTGCCGAGACGGTGGAAACAAACATGTTGGTCGAGAGAGTGGTCCAGTTGATCAATCAAGGTGTAACTGGCATGGACTTGTTGGAGGTGTTTCTCAGTCGACGCATCGAGCAACTCCAGGCTCGTGATCACTCGATGTGGATGTACTCTGGAGCCAACGGCACCGCTCGGGTTCATCCAGAGGAGGTTACGGCCGAGCCGGTGGCCCTGTGGCTGAAGGGCATTACAGGGATCAAGGATAACCCCGAGGGATCCAGGAGTGTCGACCCATTCAACGCCAACAACCAGCCAGACAAGGTCTGATCTTTGCTACCGACTGTAATTCAATATGTCTTGCAACTGTCTCTAAATCCGACTGATATTTATTTGACTTCTTGTCTTGTAGGTTTATACTGGGATGTACTTGATGCCCAATGGTGAACAAGCTATGGAGCAAGACCAGGAGGGAGAGCACAGCACGGAAGAAAGCGGTGACTGGTAATCTGCAAAAGATGACGGTGAGGAGGTAGTCGACTCACCACCTCGCTCAGAGCGTCGATCCAAGCAACTCCAAGATCCAGCGGGCGGGCGTGGCATGACCGTGGCTCCAAGTACTCAAGCACATAAGCGCACTCGGACTTCGCCTCCGGAGCCGACAGAGAAGGTCGCCAAGCAACCCAAGGTCGCCCCTCCAAAGGCTCGGAAGACCTTTCCCAAGATCAAGATGGACGTTCCTGTTGCCTCTGGGTGAGTGCTCTATCTTTCTGTGTTTTCTTCTTTCAACTGATACTGACCGAGTGGATTATGAACTTTTTCAGCGCTGCAACTTCTGCGACTGATATGGACATTGACAAGGCCCCAGGTGATGAGGAGGCCGATGATGCGGCCACTTCCAAAGCTAGTACGCCCTTTCCAACTTGAATTTATTCTGCCGACTGGATTGTTGGTCAATTGAACTCTTAAGGTTACTTTTTGTTGCAGCTCCACGGGACGTCATTGAGCTTCCGGATGATGAAGAAGAAGTGCCTCTGAGGGAGAGAAGAAGGAGGAGCTGAGACTCAAGCGGGAAGACTACCGAGGGTCAGGTGCCTTAATCGACATCGGTGCCTGAGACAGTGGTCCAGCGATTCGGAGATGCGGCTCGGACCAATGTTACCTTTGCCAACCCATTGTCGAATGACCGTCCTTCGGGGTCGACTGCTCAGGCCTCTGCCGCTCCAGTACGACTCCATGCTTACGACCCTGTGACTGCTCCCACTGTACTGCCATCATCGCTCATTGCTGCATACCAGACTTCAGACGACCCGCCGAGTGCCGCTAGGGAGGCTCTTCTCTAGGTTAACCTCGTGATAAAGTAGATGAAGATGGTGCATGAGGCCAGTCAGGTTGCCTACAACACCACTACTGCTCTGCAAGCCAACGTCAAGGTTAGTTGCGACTGTTGCTTCACTGTCCATATGGTGTCCTTGGATGATCGTTTTGGAACCTATTATGTGCATCTATCATGGGTCTGCATTTCGCATCCAATCACCCGCTGGGGTGTTTCTGACTTAGAGCTGAACAATTCTTCCACTTGAATTGACTAGGTTGAGTCAAGTGTTTTTTTGAACCAGTGGGGGCACGCAGAGTGCACCCACTGGGTGTAGTCCCTGAGACCGTGGTCGACTGCTGGTAGTCGGCTGGGGTCTGAGAATCTCTCTTTTTATTTACTCATGCTGGGCAGACCATGCCGAGTGTAAAACCGAACCAGTGGGGGCACGCTAAGTGCACCCACTGGGTATAGTCCCCAAGACTACTGTTGAATGTTTGATTCAGCGGTAGTCTTAGAGCAAGTTTCACTATGATTGACTTTTGTTTCCGTCGACTGACATATCTTATTTGCTGACTGCAGAAATCTTCTGATCTTGGAGACCAAATCTCTGAACTGGATAAGAAGCAGATCAGCCTCAATCTCGATCTGGAACTGGCCAAGAAGAACCTCAAGAAGGCTCAGGACGAAGCAGCTATCATAGTCGGTAACCACTCATCGAGTGTCCACCTTGTGACTTTGAACCGAGTGATTTCACTCAAACAGATGTGCGTAGTGAAAACCGTCCACTTCAAGCTCGTCTAAAGAATGTTATTTCTTTAGAGAAAATGAAGCAGTCTCTGGAGAAGAAGGATCAGGATCTTGCCGTGGCCCAGAAGGATGCGCGAGAGAAAACAACACTTGCGGACAAGACGTTGGCCTCAGTCAGCAAGTTGGAAGAGGAGAACTCTAAGTTGAAGACTGCTGTTTCTGAAGCTAACCAGGAGGTTGCGCGAATGAAGAAAGACAAGGAAAGCTTGACCGACAAAGTTGGGAGTCTCAAGGCCAAGAAGGGCGAATTAGAGTCGTATTTGGGGCAGCTTGCTGCGAAATTGGTCTGGAAGCTTGAAGGTATTTCCTCTTGTTCGACTGATTTGTTGATGCGGACTGATACATCTTGCTAAACTATCGACTCACTACTTTTCCAATTGTGCAGAACTTTTTCAAGATTTCAAAGCAGAAACTGGGTGGGTCTAGACAGGTCTTGACCCCATAAACTCTCCTGTCAAAGATGACATTGCAATGAATGTGTTGCGGTTGGAGTCACGCCTGGACAGTGTTGTGGATTATCTCGCTCGGCTGAAGGCGGCAATGAAGCGGATTGATGCTAAACTCTGGCCTCAGGCGGAACTCTCATAGGATCTCGAGTCTCTGATGACTCGACTGAATCAAATCCCCGGTCGAGTGCAGGAATGGAAGAAGTCATCTGCTCGTTGTGGCGCCGACGTCGCCCTGTCATTGGTCCGAGTGCATTGCAAGGATGTCAGAGAAGACAAGATGGCGGCCCTCAAGGTTGCGAACACCAAAAAGCTCAGTTTCCAGTCCTTTATGGACACCTTCCTTGACGCCGCCACTCACATCGCAGATAGCATCGACCTTGGCAGCTTCTGTGATCCAGCAAGTCCTTCTCCTGAAGAGTGAACAAAACATTAGGCCCCACCTTTATTTGCCTCGGAATGCGGAGTGATCATGTAACCGTTAAACTCTTTTAGGCTTGATGCTTGAGTAATTCTGCCCGTTGCAGTTCTGAACTTTTGCAAGATTTATCTGAACTTGGTTTTCCTTTAATATCATGGCTTTTGCTTTTATTGCTTCTAAATGTCTTTTGATTCCGAGTGAACTTGATCTTTTCACCTTTGGTCGAGTGGGTCTGACGATGTGATCAGTTGACACCTTGTCGCCCTAGCAGATCGGGATGGAGCGTACATTGTACTTGTGACACAGCTCAGACGCGGTGTTCAGTCATCACCTTGTCGTCCTTGGGATTGGGATGGTTCGTACGTTGTACTTGGGACGCAGCTCAGACGTGGTGTTCAGTCGACACTTTGTCGTCCTTGCGGATCGGGATGGAGCGTACGTTGTACTTGTGATGTATCTCAAAAGATCTTTGTGACTTATGCGAGTACGGGGTCGCAGCTAAGCCTCCGAGTGGGAGGATTGCTCTCCACTCATAATGTTTTTAACTCAGGCGAGTACGGGGTCGCAGCTAAGCCCCCGAGTGGGAGGATTGCTTGCCACTCGGAATGTTTTTAACTTAGGTGAGTACATGGTCGCAGCTAAGCCCCTGAGTGGGAGGGTTGGTCTCCCCTCGGAATGTTTTTAACTTAGGCGAGTACGGGGTCGCAGCTAAGCCCCCGAGTGGGAGGGTTGCTCTCCACTCGGAATGTTTTTAACTTAGGTGATTTTGGGGTCGCAGCTAAGCCCTCGAGTGGGAGGATTGCTCTACACTTGGAATGTTTTTAACTTAGGTGAGTACGGGGTCACAGCTAAGCCCCCGAATGGGAGGATTGCTCTCCAATCGGAATGTTTTTAACTTAGGTGAGTACGGGGTCGCAGCTAAGCCCCTGAGTGGGAGGATTGCTCTCCACTTAGAATGTTTTTAACTTAGGCTGTGCACCTGGCGGTAGGAGGCTGACGAGGAGCTAGAGGCAATGCGGCCGTCTATCATCCAGCGCGCCTCGGTGATCGCCAACTTCACCGACACCAGCGCCTTTGCCCCTGAGGTGAATGAAGATGGCGTTGCCCAGCTGGAGGAGTGGTTCGGGCTGAACCCGGCAGAGGGAGAGGACTCGGTGGAGGAGATCGACTCCAGAGACGAGGGCGAAGAAGATGAGGAGGAGGATGGTGAGGACGCCGTGCCGGACGGTGGAGCGACTGGCCAGCGTCAGCCTGATCGTGCCTCTAGCAACGAGGCGTGCGCGAGCATGCTGCCTGCGGCAGGCGGTGATCGAGCCCATACTCTTCAGCCGGCCACTCCTCTAGCCAACACTGCCGTCTCCACCAACCTGCCCGACACGCCTGTTGCTCCCCTGGCTTGACTTGTCGTCCTAGCTTTCCTGCCCGTTACTTCTTGAACAACTTTCATTAATTTTGCGCAGTTCCACCCACTGGGGGTGTATTCAAACTTTGTTGAATGCTGGCCTTTCAAAGGCCATTTGTGTAAATATAATTATGCATGTGCTTGGCTTCCATTCCTATTTTCTTTCCATCTTTTGGCTGTTTTCCTTTGTCGCCCTCCCTTGGACGCCGCCTTCCCAGCCGGATAGCTACTCTGCAGTCTGAGGCCGGGTAAGGACTTGGCCGTCTGGGAGGGCAAGTACTCAATCTTTCTTAGATTGTAGCAAAGTAAGAAGGGAAGCCGGCCAGCCGGCTGCTCTGACAGCCGGTTGGCGAGGGGGAAGCCGCTTGTGTTATATAAGTTTGTTTAGTCCTTAGACGTTTTTCATGTGGGCATCCTTTCCTGCCTTTGACTCTTGTTAGTCGGATAGTCAATTCTTCAAGCTGTGACTTTTAACAAGAGAGGGCTTGCGTGTCGGCACACTACTTGTCTAACTGCAGGTAGAACTTTAAATATAACTCAAGGCGGCAAGTCCCCAGGCCGACTGATCGAACCCGGTGCCAGATG
The DNA here is from genome assembly GCA_963921465.1 of Triticum timopheevii. NCBI lineage: Eukaryota > Viridiplantae > Streptophyta > Magnoliopsida > Poales > Poaceae > Triticum > Triticum timopheevii. The sequence continues at coordinate 92,091,981 of OY997268.1, read as the reverse complement.
AGAAAATGAATATGATAACATAAAGATGGGCGTGATACTCATCATTCATAGATAAAAGAGGGTAGTCCCCGAGTACTCCTCGGGGAGCCCGTTGTCTCATACTTAGTACAAAAAGGTAGCATGGTACATACTGTATTTTAACTGTAAAATCTTCGGAGGAGATTGGCGTTCCATGGTCGTTCCGACTCCTTGCCGGAATCATCCCTCTTGCGTGCCTTCGGCTTCTGTGCGTCGATCAAGTAGTAGGAGTCGTTGCCCAGAGGTTGGCTGATGACGAATGGGCCTTCCCAAGGGGCCGAGAGCTTGTGCTGGCCAGCTGTTCGCTGGATCAGCCGGAGCACAAGATCGCCCTCTTGGAAGGAGCTCGGCTTGACCTTCCGATTGTGATAACGGCGTAGACCCTGCTGGTAGATGGCGGACCGGCTAAGGGCTAACAGCCGGCCTTCTTCTAGCAGATCGACACTGTCTTCTCGCGCTTCCTTCGCCTCCGCCTCCGTGTACATGGTGACCCGAGGTGAGTCGAACTCAATGTCAGTTGGGATGACAGCCTCGGCACCATATACAAGGAAGAAAGGGGTGAAGACGGTTGACTTGTTTGGGGTAGTGCGCAAGCTCCAAAGGACGGCCGGCAGCTCGTTGAGCCAATAGCCGGCCGAACGCTCTAGTGCTACGACCAATCGGGGCTTGATGCCAGAGCGGATGAGACCATTTGCTCGCTCGACTTGGCCGTTTGACTGCGGGTGGGCAACGGACGCTAAGTCCAGTCGGATGCCCTGTGTCACGCAGAAACGTGCCAGTGCTCCCTTGGCGAAATTCGTGTCGTTGTTGGTGATGATGCTATGTGGTATGCCATACCGGGTTGTGATATCTGCAATGAATGTCACGGCAGTCGGCCCATTCAGCTTCTTGATCGGCTTCGCTTCAATCCACTTGGTAAACTTTTCCACGGCGACAAGCAGATGAGTCATGCTGCCGCGCGCCGTCTTGAATGGGCCCACCATGTCCAATCCCAGACGGCAAAGGGCCAAGTGAGGGGAATGGTCTTGAGTGCAAAAGCCGGTAGGTGTTGCCTGGAGCTGAAGACTTGGCACCCTTTGTAGTGTTTGACTAATTCCTTGGCGTCATCCAAGGTAGTCGGCCAGAAGAATCCATGGCGGAAAGCCTTGGCGACAAGTGATCTTGAGGCTGTGTGGTGGCCGCATTCGCCTTGGTGTACATCCTTGAGGATTGCTATGCCCTTCTCTGGTTCGATGCAGCGCTGGAAGACTCCAGTGACACTGCGCCTAACTAGCTCTCGGTTCACTATTGTGTGTGCTCCAGCTCGGCGTTGGACTTGTATTGCCGAGTTCTCGTCAGTTGGCGGCTCTCTGTTAACCAGGAAATTGAGGATGGGCTGGGCCCATGATGGAGCTGTGACTTCTTCTGTTGTCAAAATGGCTACTGCGACCAGGTGGGTGGGCTGGGTGATGAAGAGTTGGAGTCAGCCACCACCTGTTGTGTCGATGAAGTCCCCGGGCCAGCTGCAGTAGTCCCCGGGCCGGGTACGACTATAGCAGTCCCTGAGCCGCCTTCCGAAGTCCCCGGGCAGCCTGCTTGGCTCCCCAAGCCAGATCTGACTGCATCGAGTTCAGGCGGCACAACGATGGAAATAGCCTCCGGAGACGGCTTGACAGATGGCTTGTGGAGGCGTTGGAGGGAGACGCCGGTTGGTATGGCTTGTTGGGTGGAGCCTATTCATGCCAGGGCATCAACTTGCTCGTTGTCAGCCCGTGGCACATGGAGGAACTCGCACCCTTCAAAATATCTGCTGAGTTGCTGAATGAGGAAGCGGTAGCTTGCCATGTTTGCGTCCTTGGCGTCCCAATCGCCGGATGATTGCTGGACTACCAAGTCCGAGTCGCCATAACACAGGATCCGGCGGATGCCGAGTTCTTTGGCTAGCCGGAGCCCGTGTACGAGCGCCTCGTACTCGGCCACATTGTTGGAGGCGGCAAAATGAATTTGCAATGTGTATCTGAGCTTGTCGCCTTTGGGAGAGGTGAGGACGATGCTGGCTCCCAAGCCGATGCGCATCTTGGATCCATTGAATTGCATTCGCCAATGAGTGGAGTCGGGCGCAGGCCGCAGGTACTGGGTCTCGGCCCAGTCGACGAGGAAGTCGGCCAACTCCTGGGACTTGATGGCGGTGCGGGGCTGGTAGAAGATCGTGTAGGGAGCCAGCGCAATGGCCCATTTTGCCACCCGGCCAGATGCATCCTGGCTGCCTATGATCTCGGCCAGCGGGGCAGTACATACGACCGTGATGGGGTGCTCTTGAAAGTAGGGCTTGAGCTTCTTGGCGGCAAAGTACACGCCATAGCACATCTTCTGATAGTGTGGGTAATTCTGCTTCGAGGTGGACAATACTTCACTCAGATAATACACCGGTCTCTGGACTAACTGAGCTCGGCCTTCTTCTGGGCGTTGAACTACGATGACGACGCTGACCACTCGGCTAGTGGCGGCAATGTAAAGGAGCATGGGCTCTTTCTCAGTCGGTGCCGCCAAGACAGGCGGCATGGACAGCATCTTCTTTAACTCGTGGAAAGCTTGGTCTGCTTGGTCATTCCACTCAAAGTGAGTGGACTTCTTCATGAGTCGGTAGAGAGGGAGAGCCTTCTCTCCGAGCCGGCTAATGAAGCGGTTGAGGGAGGCCAAGCATCCGGTAAATTTCTGGACGTCTCTCAGCTTGGTAGGAATCTCCATTCTCTCTATGGCCTTGATCTTCACCGGATTGCATTCAATGCCGCGTTCGGAGACCAGGAAGCCTAGGAGATGGCCGGCTGGTACTCCTAACACGCATTTCTCGGGATTGAGCTTAATCTGAAATCGGCACTGACTTTCAAATGTCTCTTTGAGGTCTTCCAGCAGGGTACCGCACTTCTCCGTCTTCACCACAATATCGTCTACATAAACGTGGGCATTTTTGCCGAGTTGCTTGAGGAGGCATTTCTGCATGCAACGCTGAAAAGTGGCACCAGCATTTCTCAGGCCGAATGTCATAGTCAGGTAATAGAAAGCTCCAAATGGTGCGATGAAGGCGGTCTTCAGGCGGTCAGCTGGGTCCAACTTTATCTGGTGGTAGCCCGAGTAAGCATCCAAGAAGCTCAACAGCTCGCATCCGGCTGTGGAGTCTATCACTTGATCAATTCTTGGCAGAACAAAAGTCTCTTTGGGGCAGGCTTTGTTGAGACTGGTGTAGTCAATGCACATGCGCCACTGTTTGTTCTTCTTCAACACCAGGACCGGGTTGGCAAGCCACTCAGGGAAGAAAATTTCCATAATGAAGCCGGCTGCCAGGAGCCGGTGTATTTCTTCTCCGACTACTCTTCTCTTCTCTTCTGACAGGCGGTGCAAGGGCTGCTTGACCGGCTTGGCATCTGATCGGACATGTAGCTTGTGCTCGGCGAAATCCGTCGGAACACCCGCTATGTCTTTGGGAGACCATGCGAAGATGTCCTGATTCTCACGGAGGAAATCGACGAGCTCGCTTTCCCATTTGCTGTCAAGGCCGGTTCCAATGACAGCGTACCTTTCCGGGTGCTCCGCGTCCAGAGGTATCTTCTTTGTTTCTTTGGCCGGCTGGAAAGAACACTGAGCCTCATATTCCTTGGGGTCGGGGGACAAGGTCGGCTGCTTGCCGGCCATGGCCACGACTCGGTCCAGCATCTTCTTCTCTTCGGCAATCACGAGGGACTCGGCCAGCCGGCTGCTGGCAGCCGCCACTCAGCGGACTTCTTGTAGTCTCCAGATATGGTGATGATGCCCTAGGAGCTTGGCATCTTCATCTTGAGGTAGGCGTAGTGGGGCATAGCCATGAACTTGGCTAAAGCAGGTCGGCCAAGCAGTGCGTGGTAAGGGCTCTCCAGATCCACTACCTCAAATCATATTGCTTCTCGGCGGAAATGATCTTTGTCTCCAAAGAGGACCTCTATCCTGATCTTGCCGATTGGCGCACAAGACAGGCCGGGTACGATGCCATCGAACACAGTCCGACTCGGCATGAGTTGCTTTGTCTTGATATTCAGCTTCTCCATGGTGTCACGGTACAGTATGTTGATGCTGCTTCCACCATCTATCAGCATGCGGGAGAATCGGGTGGCTCGCCTATCCGTCGAGAGGGTGGCATCCAACACCAGTGCATAAGAGCCGGGCGAAGGCATCACCTCTGGGTGATCGGCCCAGCTCCAGCTAATGGGCTTCTCCGACTAGTGCATGAACTTGGGGTTGTTGGAGGCGACCGCATTGACTTCTTGGTGTTGTCGGCGCCGGCTTCGCTGGTCTTCGAGCTGGCTTGTAAAGACGACGTAGGTGGCATGCTCATCAGGGAACTCGTTTTGAATAGCTCCGACTGCTGGCCAAGCTGCCGGCTGCTGAGGAGCCAGAGGCGGCTGACCAGTAGGTGGAGGTGGCACCAGCCCTTCACCCTTGGAGATTCGCGTGAGCCAATGGCATTTCCGAGTAGTGTGGTTGGAGGCCTTCGCACCACTGTGGAACTTGCAGGGGGCATCAAGGGCTTGTTCGTAGGAGAAAGCCGGTTCCCAATCCGGCCTGCTGCGCTTCTGCTTCTTGGGCGCGGGCCGCCCTTCGGGTTGTTCGTCTTCGACTGTAGCCACTTGCCGACTTGTGGAAGCCGGCATAGGAGCCTTGCGCTTGTTGTCGTTCTGGTATGGGCGTCGGTTGGAGTCTCCAGCCGGCGTCTTGGGAGCCGGCGCGAGCACCTTCCCGGAGGCATCTACTCGGAGCTCGGTCTTCATGGAGGAGTCGGCCGTGGCTTACTTGTCCGCAATGTCAAGCAGCTCGTCAAGGGTAGTCGGCTCGTCGCAGAGGAGTCGGTGCTTGAGGAGGGTGCCTTCTGCACCCGGCGGTAAAGTATTCTATGGCTTGAACCTCGTGTACCCCCTTGCAGGAGTTACAGAGCTCGGCCCAATGTGTGAGATAGTCGCGGGTTGACTCGTTGGGCCCTTGAACGCACAAGGAGAGCTGTCGGGGCTTAGGAGCCCGTTTGTAGGTACTGGTGAAGTTGCGGATGAAGGCTTCCGTGAAGTCCAGCCAGTTGTTGATGCTGTAAGGCTTGAGGCTGTTGAGCCAGGTGCTCGTCGTGCCTTGGAGCATCAGGTGGACATATTTCATGGCAACACGCCTGTTGCTGTTTGCTATGCGGACTGTGATGGAGTAGTCGATCAACCAATCTTCCGGCTTCACAGAGCCGTTGTACTTGGGCGTGTCTCTGGGAAGCGAGAACCCTTTGGGGAAGGGCTCGTCACGGATGCGGGGGCCGAAGCAAGGCGGGCCGACATTGTCTTCTTCTTCTAACACCAGGGATCGCACAGGGCGGTCAATCCGATGGCGGGCATCGTTTTCGCTGACTCCTTCGTGGTGACCTAGTCGGCCGCTGAGAATCGGATGCGTGACAGGCGGTGGGGTGGGATATCTTTCCCCACGAGGTGGAGGAGGAGGCAGATCGCCTCGTCGCTCCATAGCTCGAGGGTGGCCTTCTGCGTCATGCTCGATGGTGACTCGAGTCCGATTGCGGCTAGCAGCCGGCTCCTTTTCTTGCCTCGTGCAGGCTCTGGCTGCAGTCGGCGTTCGTGACATTGCGCCGTGCTCTCGGCATGGGGGAGAGCTTTCGGTGTAGATGCCGGCTTCGTGCTGCGTTGCGGCCGCGTCGATCAGCTGTTGGATTCGCCTTGTCATGTAGGGGAGCTCGTCGGCCCTACTCCGTTCACCTCGTCTACGACCGACTGGGCGGCGCGTAGTTTCTCGAGAGGCGTGGCGTAGACTGGGCGTTCTGCTCCCAGCATGTCGGCGATGGCCGCGCTGCGTTTCTGAATGACGCCGACCCGGCTCAGCCCGTCGGGAGGCGGCGTGCCAAAGGCGGCGTGGTCGACTTCGCGCTGGTGAGCTTCAGTGAGGCGTCTCATAGTGGCTAGCTTCTGGCCCTCCGCAATGAGGGCAAGGCGGCGTGCCTCCAGTGCCTCGGCATCGGCGTTGGCCGGGATAGGGGCGGACAAATCCTTCAGCGCCGCCTGCAGGGCGTTGTGGGTATTCTCGCCAGAGGCGACTCCGTGGCTGATGACCAGCACCTCAGTGACGGTGCTGCCGCCGCTGTCGGCTCGAGGGAGAGGATCGTCGGAGACCACCACGTTGGTGGGGAAGGCGTCGAGCGACGCTGTGTCGGAGTCGACAAGCATCGGATCGGTGGAGCCAACCGACTCCAAATCCACAGCGGGCTCACTGGAGACATGGAGTTGGTCGAGAAGGCTGATGAGGCGGCTCTCGAGGCAGCCGGTACCCGCGTCGGATGCGGGCTCGTCGGAGATGCGAGCCTCGCCGAGAAGATCGGCGAGGCAACTCGTGGCGTAGGTGTTGTCGATGCCTTGCAGCGCGTCGGGGCAAGCGCCATAGGGTGTGCCGGGCTGGCTACGCTCGAGGGGGAGAAAGAGGGTTCCCGTCCAGAACAGGTCTCCGGACGACGGTGCACCTGGCCCCACGGTGGGCGCCAAATGTCGGGTGGTAGGTGCGACATATGCCAACGGATGGCTTATCATTGTGGGAGCCAATAAGACATCGCCGGTGCCTGGAAACGGGATAAGGCAAAGACATGCACGCCGGCGAATCTTACCCAGGTTCGGGGCTCTCCGTGGAGATAACACCCCTAGTCCTGCTCTGCGGGGTTTCCGCATGATCACTAGATCAACAAGTAGCTACAAGAGGCTCCTTGAGCTGTTCGGCGAGAGGAGGATGAAGGGGCAACTCTAGCTCTCTTCTCCTCTCAAAGTTGTGTCTAAAACTATCAAAGTCCAGCCCTTTGCATGGGTGCCCTGGGGAGCTTATATAGACCTACCCCCCAGGGGTACAACGGTAATCCGGCTGGGCTCGGGCCCAGCCGTCAGTGTCTACGCTAGCCGGCTTCTCCGCCGACTGGTGGGGCCCGCCGATTGGTGGGTCCCGCCGGCTGCCGGCCTCCTGATAGACAGGTAGGCCCCACCGCTTGGGGGTCTTATCGGGGGTTGGTTACTATTGCCTCACCCTTGATGACGAGGGCTTTGCCGAGGTAAGCGTGGCTATAGTACCGCCGCCTTGCGGGCGCTCACTGTAGCCTTGCCTCGTCCTGTCTCCTTAATGGGGAACAATCTTCAAGGGAGAGAGCAAGCCGGCTGGGGAGAGCCGGCTTCATAGCTGGCCGACTAGGGGAAGCGTGGCCACCTTCGGGTGTCTCTCTGACCGAAGGGGCCCACCATCTGCGGGCAGTACTGACAGCCCGCCGTGGGTGATGTCATGGTCCACATGACAACAGTGTCACGCCGGACGGGTCATGGCTGTCCTGTATGGCATACTGTAGCCATGCGTATTCCGAGATTCGGGGGCGACATGTTTCACTGTTGCCACACCCCGTCACGTCGTCATTACGTTGGTTCAAACTTTGAGGGCTCAGTCTGGGCCGCCTGTTGGGGGCCGACTTCTTGGAGTTGGTCATGTTGTGGCCAGCTTCTTGGAGTCAGCCCTCCTGTGGCTTTCTATGTGGGGATTCTAGGGACGGGCCGTCTTCCGGTAGCTGGCTGATGGGGTAGCCGGTGGGGGGGAGGCGGCCCCGTGTCTTGGGTGCTTGAAGGCTTGACCGGCCCATTATTTTTTGAAGAGCCAGGGGGAGCCGTCTAGGCTACCCGTGGCCATTTACTCCGACAGTGATGATGATGGGACCTTCCTAGGCCGGAGCGAGCTTGTGAGGCCGTTTCTGATCCACTCGGAGCACAAGGTCTCCTTCCTGAAATGCTCGACCTCTGACATTGCGAGCATGGAATCGACACAGATCTTGCTGATAGATGGTCGACCGAATCAAAGCCATCTCGCATTCTTCCTCCAGGAGATCAACTGTGTCTTCGCGTGCCTGCTTTGCTTCAGCCACTGAGAACAGTTCCACTCGAGGGGTATTGTGCAGCAAGTCACTCGGAAACACAGCCTCAGTGTCGTACACCAGGAAGAAAGGGGTTCGGTCAGTCGACCAGTTTGGCATTGTTCTCAGCCCCCATAGGTCAGACTGTAATTCAGTGACCCAAGCTCCCGCAGCGTGCTTAAGGTCGGGCATCAGCCGTGGTTTTAACCCTTGAAGGATCAAACCATTCACCCTTTCTGCTTGTCCATTCAACTGCAGGTGTGCAACAGACGCATAGTTCACCCGAGTGCCTTGGGATGCGCAGAACGCCTTGAAATCATCAGAATCAAATTTGGAGCCGTTATCTGTGATAATGCTGTGAGGAACTCCATATCTGAATATCAACTCCTTGATGTGCCTGCGCCAAGGTTTTGGATGGGCTTGGCTTCGATCAATTGGTGAACTTGTCAACTGCTACAAGCAAATGGGTGAAACCACTCGTGCCGGTCTTGAAGAGTCCAACCATATCCAATCCCCAGACTGCAAACGGCCAGACGAGTGGAATAGTCTTCAGGGCAGACGCAGGCTTGTGGGACATGTTGGAGTACTTGTCAACTATATCTTTCGCCATCTCATTTGCTCGAGGCCAATAGAATCTTGCTCGGTATGCTTTGGCCATGATGGTCCGAGAGGACGCATGGTGAGCATTGGTCCCCGAGTGGATATTGTTTAGGATCATTCGACCTTCTTCTGGGGTGATGCAGCGTTGAGCCACTCCTGTGACACTTTCTCTGTAAAGCTGCCCTTTCATCACGGTGAAAGCTTTCAATCGACGGACTATCTGGCGAGCCTCATTTTCATCTTCTGGGAGCTCCTTCCTGAGAATGTATGCGATGTACGGTACTGTCCAGTCGGGTGTGATTATCAAGACTTCCATGATCAAGTCGACCACGACTGGAACCTCGATCTCAGTCGGGTCAGTTGAACTTATTGGTTGTGGGGGCTTCTCGGAGTAATGGGCCACAGGTAGGCTGACCCGGGACCCTAGATCTTTCAAGACATCGGGGCAGGCCGCGCCCCTTCAGCCGAGTCCCAGCTGGCGACCTCCAGAGAAGCCGAGTCCCAGCAGGTGATCTCCAGAGAGGCCAAGTCCTAGCTGGCGATCTCAGAAAGCCGACTCCAAGGCATGAAGACTCCAAGGCAAGCCGACTCCGAGCTGGTGACCTCCAGAGAGGCCGACTATGGGAGTCGGCCCATGACACTTCACAAAGCCCGATGCGGGGTACGGTCACGACGTGGCTGTCCCCCTGCCTACGAGGGACTGGCATGGCTACAGTGAGCCGTATCGCCAGAAGATCTCCGGCGAGGGTCGGCACTGTTGCCATGCCTGCCCTGACCTCAGCCACAGGGCGCAACGCACTGTGCCCACGACGCCGGCCTGTACGGCCCAAAGACCGCGGGGCCGCCTGTCAGTGGGTAGACCGAAGGCGGCCAGAGCGCCCAAAGACGGCCCTGCGGGAGTCGGCCTCCCCGGAGTCGGCCGTCTCCCCTCCAGGGCCCCACGAGCCATTAACCAGATTGGATGGGGAATGGCGACAGTGATCGCCCGATAGACGGCGGCACTGTCGCCATGACCCAATGACCAAGACTGTGTCATCAGGAGCGCCGCACAGTGTCTGGCCTGTCCACGGGACCCACCAGTCGGCGGGCCCCAAAAGCCGGCAGGAAGGACAGCGGCATGAGAGACAGACGGCTGGGACCCACCCCAGCCGGATTACCATTGTATCCCCGGAGGGTAGGCCTATATAAACCCCCCGGGGCACCCATGCAAAGGGTTCGGACCTTGATAGAGATAGACACATAGCCCAGGGAGGAGAGAACTAGCCTCGCTCTCTCCTGCCTCCCGATACAGCTCTAGGAGCATCATTGTAGTCACCTTGATATAGTGACCATGCGGAGACCCCGCAGAGCAGCAGTAGGGGTGTTATCTCCCCGGAGAGCCCCGAAGCTGGGTAAGATTCGCCGGCGTGCATATCTACGCCTTATCCCGTTTCCAGGCACCGGCGACGTTCTACTCGCCCCCACCATGATAAGCCATCCTTTGGCATATGTCGCACCCAACCCCCGACATTTGGCGCCCACCATGGGGCGAGGTGCACCGTCGTCTGGAGATCTGTTCTGGACGGGAACCCTCTTCCTCCCTGGCGAGCACAGCCAGCCAGGCTCGCCAGATGGAGTCTGCATCAACACGCTGCGCGGCGCTGAGGCCGCCTGCGCCGCGAGCAGCCTCGCCGAACTTATCGGCGAGGTACGCCTCTCCGACGAACCCGCGTCCGACGCGGGCACGAGTGGCCCCGAGAGCCTTCTCGCAGGTCTCCTCGACCAACTCCACGTCGCCAGCGAGCCTGCCGTAGATTTGGAGTCCGTAGGCTCCACCAACCCGATGCTGGTCGACTCCGACGCCGTATCGCTTGACATCTTCCCCACCAATGTGGTGGTCTACGATGAGCCGGTTCCGTACGAGGAGAGCGGCGGAAGCGCCGTCACGGAGGTGCTCGTCATCAGCCACGGCGAGCACTCCGGTGAAGAGGCCCAGGACCTGCTGGCTGCGGCCCTGCAAGACCTAACCGCGCCCATTCCAGAGGACGCAGACGCCGAGACGCTGGAGACGCGCCGCCTTCAGATCATCGAAGGCGCCAAGAAGCTGGCAAGCATGAGGCGCTTGTTAGAGGCATACCAGCGCGAGATGGATCGCGTCGTAGGCGGCTCGCCGGCTCCAACTGGGCCGAGCCGTCTAGGTGCGGTCCGGCAGCGCGACACAGCCATCGCCGACTTGCTCGGGGCAAAACGCCCCATGTACGCCACCCTAGCGGAGAATATCCGCGCCGCCCAAGCGGCGAGTGACGAGCTGAAGAACTTCGAGGGCGAAGAGTGCCGTGTGATGACGGAGCGAGTCCAGCAGCTCCTTGACGCGGTTGCTGCGCAAAACATGGCCGGCGCCCGCGCGGATGCGCTGCAGCAGCCAAACGACGACTTGCCTGCCTGCCGAGATCAAGGCGCGACCTCTCGGACGCCGACTGGTGGAGTCCGCGGAAGGAAAGAGAAGGAGCCGGCTGTCAGTCACAGTCGGACTCATATCACCATCGAGCGCGACCAAGACGGCCGCCCGAGAGGAGTAGAGCGGCGGGACGACTACCTGCCACCCCCGCCCAGAAGAGAGCGGCGAGTTTCCCCGCCGCCTTTTGAGCATCCGACTCTCGGAGGTCGCCTTGGCCGCCGAGAGGGAGTCGGAGAGAATGATGCCCGCCACCGGATCGACCGACTCCACCGATCCCTAGCGCTGGAAGAAGAAGACGAGCTGGGTCCGCCTTGCTTCGGGCCCCGCATCAGAGACGAGCCCTTCCCCAAAGGGTTCACGCTCCCCCGAGACACACCCAAGTACACCGGCTCCGTGAAGCCGGAGGACTGGCTGATAGACTACTCCACAGTCGTCAGCATAGCGAACGGCAACAAGCGAGTTGCCGTGAAGTACGTTCCTCTCATGCTCCAGGGCACGGCCCGGACATGGCTGAACAGCCTGAAGCCCCGCAGCATCAACAGCTGGGTCGACTTCACCGAAGCCTTCATCCGCAACTTCACAAGCACGTACAAGCGACCTCCCAAGCCGCGCCAGCTCTCCTTGTGCGTGCAAGGCCCTGATGAATCAACACGCGACTACCTCACGCGCTGGGGCGAGCTTCAAAACTCCTGCGAGGGCATGCACGAGGTGCAGACTATCGAGTACTTCACTGCCGGGTGCCGAGAGGGCACCCTCCTCAAGCACAAGCTCCTCTGTGACGAGCCAGAGACCCTCGACGAACTGCTAGTCATAGCAGACAAGTACGCCACGGCCAACTCGTCCATGAAGACAGAGATTCAAGTCAACGCGGCTGGCAAGGTGACTCCCCAGGCTCCCAAAACTCCGGCTGGAGACACCGGTCGGCGGCAGCAACAGAGCGACAACAAGCGCAAGGCCCAGCAGCCGACTTCCAACAGTCGGCAAGTGGCGACAGTTGAAGATCAACAGCCGGAGGGGCAGCCTCCGGCCAAGCGGCAGAAGGGCGGCAAGTCCAATTGGTTGCCGGCTTTCTCCTATGAGCAGACTTTGGATGGTCCTTCCAAGTTCCACAGCGGCACGAAGCCATCAAACCACACCACCAGAAAGTGCCACTGGCTCACCAGGATCGCCAAGGGAGACGGCCTCACTCCTCCACCGCCTGCTGGGCCACCGCCTCCGCCGCCGCCCCAGCAGCCAGTGGCCCGTCCAGTCGGCGCAGTGCAGGACGAGTTCCCAGAAGAGCACGGAGCCTACATAGTGTTCACCAGTGTGGCAGATGACCGGCGCAGCAGGCGCCAATAGCAACAAGAAGTAAATGCAGTGGAAACAGATGCTCCAGAGTTCATGCATTGGCCTGAGAGGCCTATCAGTTGGAGTTGGTCGGATCACCCAGAGGTGATGCCGAGCCCGGGCTCTTATGCCCTGGTCCTAGGAGCGACCCTGGCCACTGATAGGCGGGCCGCCCGTTTTTCGCGAGTCCTGATAGACGGAGGTAGCAGCATCAACATGCTATACAAGGACACCATGGAAAAGCTAGGAATCAAGCGAAGACAGCTGCAGAGCAGCCGGACCGTGTCCCATGGAATTGTACCCGGCCTCTCCTGTTCGCCGATCAGCAAGATCCTGATAGACGTCCTCTTCGGAGACAAAGATCATTTCCACCGAGAGCCGGTCTGGTTCGAGGTGGTGGACTTGGAGAGCCCGTACCACGCTCTGCTTGGCCGACCTGCCTTGGCCAAGTTCATGGCGGTTCCCCACTACGCCTACCTCAAGATGAAGATGCCGAGTTCCAAGGGGATTCTGACCGTAGCCGGCGACTACAAGAAGTCGTCCGCCTGCGCGGCCGAGAGCAGTCGGCTGGCCGAGTCCCTGGTGATCGCGGCCGAGAAGCGGCTCCTTCACCGAGTCGTGGCGATGGCCGGAAAGCAGCCAGAGATGTCGCCCGACCCCAAGGAGTCGGAGGCGGAAGGATCATTCAAGCCGGCCAAAGAGACCAAGAAGATACCCTTGGACCCGGAGCACCCAGAAAGGTACGCTGTCATGGGCACGGGCCTCGACAGCAAATAGGAAGGCGAGCTCGTCGATTTCCTCCGTGAGAATCGGGACATCTTTGCATGGTCCCCCAAAGACATGCCGGGTGTACCGACGGAATTCGCCGAGCACAAGCTACACGTCAGGCCAGATATGAATCCCGTCAGGCAGCCCTTGCGCCGCCTGTTAGAAGAGAAAAGAAGAGTTGTTGGAGAAGAGATAGCCCGGCTCCTGGCAGCCGGTTTCATCATGGAAGTGTTTTTTCCAGAGTGGCTGGCAAACCCGGTTTTGGTGCTGAAGAAGAACAAGCAGTGGCGGATGTGCATCGACTACACAAGCCTAAACAAAGCCTGCCCAAAGGACCCGTTTGCTCTGCCAAGAATTGATCAGGTGATAGACTCCACAGCCGGATGCGAGCTGCTGAGTTTCCTAGACGCATACTCAGGATGCCACCAGATCAAGCTGAACCCAGCGGACGGACTGAAGACCGCATTCATCACACCATTTGAAGCCTTCTGCTACCTGACAATGACGTTCGGCTTGAGGAATGTCGGCGCCACCTTTCAGCGTTGCATGCAGAAGTGCCTCCTCAAGCAACTCGGCAGGAACGCCCACGTCTATGTGGATGATGTGGTGGTGAAGACAAAGAAGCGTGGGACGCTGCTGGAAGACCTCAAGGAGACCTTTGAGAATCTGCGCCAATTCCAGATCAAGCTCAACCCTGAGAAGTGCGTTTTTGGAGTACCAGCCGGCCAGCTCCTTGGCTTCCTGGTCTCCGAACGCGGCATAGAGTGCAACCCCGTGAAGATCAAGGCCATCGAGAGAATGGAGGTACCCAGCCGACTATTGGATGTGCAGAAGTTCACCGGCTGCCTGGCGTCCATCAGCCGATTTATCAGTCGGCTGGGCGAGAAAGCTCTGCCCTTGTATCAATTGATGAAGAAGACCACCCTTTTTGAGTTGAACCACAAGGCGGATGACGCATTTCTCCAGCTGAAGAAGATGTTGACTACTCCTCCCGTGTTGGCGGCTCCGACTCCCAAAGAGCCCACGCTCTTGTACATCGCCGCCATCAGCCGAGTAGTCAGCACAGTCATTGTAGTCGAGCGCAAGGAGGAAGGCAAGGCGCTCCCTGTCTAGAGACAGGTATATTACCTGAGCGAGGTACTGTCGACCTCCAAGCAGAACTACCCTCACTACCAGAAGATGTGCTACGGCGTGCATTTTGCCGCCAAGAAGCTGAAGCCCTACTTTCAAGAACATCCAATCACTGTGGTTTGCACCGCTCCACTCGCCAAGATCATTGGAAGCCGAGACGCCTCTGGCCGAGTAGCCAAATGGGATATAGATCTAGCTCCTTACACCATCTACTACCAGCCCCGCACCGCCATCAAGTCGCAGGCGCTGGCCGACTTCCTCGTCGACTGGGCCGAGACCCAGAACCTGCCGCCAGCACCTGACTCCACCCATTGGCGGATGCATTTCGATGGCTCCAAGATGCGCACCGGCCTGGGAGCCGGGTTCGTCCTCACCTCCCCTAAGGGCGACAAGCTCAAGTATGTGTTGCAGATCCACTTCGCCGCCTCCAACAACGTTGCCGAATATGAGGCGCTCATTCATGGGCTCCGGCTTGCCAAAGAACTCGGCATTCGCTGGATCCTGTGTTATGGCGACTCCGACTTGGTGGTTCAGCAGTCATCCGGCGACTGGGACGCCAAAGACGCAAACATGGCGAGCTACCGCTTCCTGGTGCAGCAACTCAGCGGATACTTCGAGGGGTGCGAATTCCTTCATGTGCCAAGAAATGACAATGATCAAGCAGATGCCTTGGCACGAGTCGGCTCCACTCGCCAAGCGTTACCTTCCGGCGTCGCCCTTTAGCGCCTCCTCAAGCCGTCTATCAAGCCTTCACCAGAGTCAGACTCCATCTTCGTGCCGGCTCCTCCAGAAGTAGTCGGATCCAACTCCAAAGCCCCAGCAGACAGCCTCAAGAAAACCACAGTTGAAACCGGCCCGGGGACTTCAGAGCCCGGCCCAGGGACTGTGCCAACCGGCCCGGGGACTTCAGAGCCTGGCCCAGGGACTGTGCCAACTGGCCCGGGGACTTCAAAGCCCGGCCCAGGGACTATGCCAACCGGCCCGGGGACTTCAGAGCCCGGCCCGGGGACTGTGCCAGTCGGCCCGGGGACTTCAGAGCCCGGCCCGGGAGCTGCGCCAGTCAGCCCAGAGACTCCGTCAATCCAGCAAACGGCCGCAGACTCCAACCTGCCGCCTCCCAGCCCAGCCACCCTTGTACAAGTCGCTATGGTAGCAGCTGAAGAGATAACAGCACCTTCATGGGCGCAGCCCATCCTCAAGTTTTTACTGAACAAAGAGTTGCCAACATATGAGATCCTGGCTCGGCAAGTGCAGCGCCGAGCGGCAGCATACACCATAGTCAACAGAGAGCTAGTCAGGCGCAATGTCACTGGTGTCTACCAGCGCTGCGTAGAATCAGAACAAGGCCAAGCGATTCTCAGAGACATCCATCAGGGCGAGTGCGGCCACCATGCGGCTTCAAGGGCACTCGTCGCCAAAGCCTTTCGGCACGGTTTCTTTTGGCCGACTACCCTGGAAGATGCTAAAGAGCTAGTCCAAAAATGCAAGGGGTGCCAGATATTCCGCTCCAAGCCACTTCAGCCGGCTTCCGCGCTGAAGACAATCCCCATCGCCTGGCCCTTCGCAGTTTGGGGCCTGGACATGGTAGGACCATTCAAGACGGCCCGAGGCGGCCTAACTCATCTGCTTGTCGCGGTGGACAAGGTCACCAAGTGGATGGAAGCAAAGCCCATCAAGTAGTTAAACGGGCCGACTGCAGTAACCTTCATCGCCGACATAACAGTGCGATACGGCATACCGCATAGCATCATCACCGACAACGGCACAAACTTTGCCAAGGGCGCCTTCGCTCGTTTCTGCTCGACGCAGGGCATCCGACTGGACTTAGCGTCCGTTGCCCATCCGCAGTCAAACGGCCAGGTGGAACGAGCCAATGGCCTCATCCTGTCCGGCATCAAGCCTCGACTGGTCGAACCACTCGAGCGTTCGGCCGGCTGTTGGTTCGAGGAGCTGCCAGCCGTCCTCTGGAGTCTGCGCACGACTCCAAACAAGTCAACCGGCTTCACGCCTTTCTTCCTCGTCTACGGTGCCGAAGCTGTCATCCCGACGGATATAGAGTTCGACTCTCCACGAGTCACCATGTACACCGAAGAGGAAGCTGAAGAAGCACGCCAAGACGGCGTTGATCTGCTAGAAGAGGGCCGACTATTGGCACTCAGCCGGTCCAGCATCTACCAGTAGAGTCTGCGCCGATACTACAACCACAAGGTCAAGCCGAGATCGTTCCAAGAAGGCGACCTTGTGCTCCGGCTGATTCAGAGAACTGCCGGCCAGCACAAGTTGTCGGCACCTTGGGAGGGTCCCTTCATCATCAGCAAGGTGCTAGGGAACGACTCCTACTATCTGATTGACGCCCAGAAGCCTCGAGCGTGCAAGAGGAACGACTCCGGCAAAGAAACAGAGCGCCCGTGGAACGCGAATCTTCTTCGAAGATTTTACAGTTGATGCAGTATGTATCGCACTACCCCCTTTGTATTAAAGTACTAAGACCTTAGGCCCCCCGAGACGAGCTCGGGTACTGCCTTTTTGTTATCTATATGATAAGAATCACGCTTCCGAACATGCTACTGTTTTTTATCATACCGTCTGGCACCGGATTCGACTAGTCGGCCCGGGGATTTGCCGTCTTGCGCTATGAAATGCTTCCTACAGTCGGACAAGTAATGTGTTGCGCTCAAGCCGTCTCCTGTCAAAAGTCGCAGCTCGCAGAGCGACTGCTGGTAGGCAGAGAACAAGCAAGAACGAGCGCACGCATGAAAAAATGGCTAAGGACCTAAAAGCTTATGCATAGCTCAAGCCGGCTACCAGCCTCCCCCCATAGAGCCGACTCATGAGAAGTCGGCTCGCCGTCTTAGCTTTTATCAAAGACAGCCGACTCTCGGATAGTCGGCCTGTCGCTTTCTAGCCGACTTGCTAAGGAAACTCTAAACGGCCAAGTACTCGCCTTCCCGAAGTAGCCAAGCACTTGACCTTGCGACAGTCCGCAGAGCGGTTGTCCAGCTGGCAAGGCGGCAACTAAAGGAAGACGGCAAAGGAAAAAGTCTAAGGAGTAATAAGCAAGGAAAGGCGGAAATCGGATAAATATTTACATAGGCCCTTAGCCGAATCTTCGAATAGAAATTCAGGATACATCCCGCGGGTGGAATTGTTCGAACCTAACAAGTCTTTCAAAAGATTACTAAAGACAGATAAGCAGAGGCGGAAAAAGCAATCTAGGAGGCGGCCTCCGGGGCCAGAGGATCGGAGGTGACGGCGGTGTCGGGTGCCGGGGCAGTCGGCTGGGCGGTCTCAGCTTGGTCGCCTCCGGCAGCAGTCGCCTTGTCTCCGCGTGGCTCGT
The DNA here is from genome assembly GCA_963921465.1 of Triticum timopheevii. Taxonomy (NCBI): domain Eukaryota; kingdom Viridiplantae; phylum Streptophyta; class Magnoliopsida; order Poales; family Poaceae; genus Triticum; species Triticum timopheevii. The sequence goes on along the minus strand of OY997268.1, from coordinate 92,074,443 downwards.
TGTTGGAGGCGCGATCGGGCTGAGGCTGGTCGCCTGCTCCGTCTTCTGGCGCCTCCTCCTCGCCTCCGTCCTCCGCCTCGTCCTCCTCCTCGGCGCTGGAGTCGATCACCTCCACCGAGTCTTCGTCATACTCCGGGTTCATCCAAAACCAGTCCGGCGGCACTTCCTCGCCGCCTTCAGTCCGCTCGGGCACGAAGATGCTGGTGTCCGTGTACTCGGCGATGGCTGTCGCGTGCTTGACAAGGGCGCTTTCTACGGCCTCCAGCTCGGCCTGGGCTTCTGGCCGGAACGCGTCCAGGCGGTCCAGGTGCAGCCCTGGATACCACGCCTTGACGAACTCCAAGGCCCGGCGTGCTCCGGCCCGGGCCGAGGAGCCCTTCCAAGCCTCAAGGCCGCCGGCGGCGACTTCCAGCCAGTCGGCGGTCCGACTGGCGGTGCGCCGAGCCGGCATGTCCGGCCACAGGGCGGCAACCGCCTGCGCACCGGCACGCTGAAGCCGGCGCAGCAGCTGGTGAGCCGGACGAAGACGGGCCCCAATGCTCAGGAGCTGCTCGTCGATGGTTCGGGGGGCATTGGCGGCGATCACCTCATCCTTCGCCCGTCGCGCCTCCGGAGCCACCTCGATGGCCAGAGGGACTGCCTGTGAATGACCAGGAAAGAAGTCTGCCAAGACAAAAAACAAGATAGTCAGAAAATCAGAAGTCGGCCTGACACGTAGTCGGAAGCCCAAAGAAACAAAAGAGACTTACCATCAACGATGTCCTCGAGCTCGTGGTAGCCAGAGGTCAGCATCGTCTCCCTGTCAGTCCAGGCAGAACGCTGGATCTCGAACTCGGCCATGAGGGCGGCCTCCCGCGTCTTGGCCTCGTCCTGCGCCTTCTGGAGCAGCTCCTTCTGCTCGGCCAGCTGCATCGCCAGCAGATCGCGCTCTTTGGCGAGCCTGCTACACTCCTCTTCCTTGGTACGCTGAGCAGTGTTGGCCTCGCCCAGCTGCTCCTGAAGGGCGACGTTGGCACCTGAAGAACGAAGGAAGAGACAAGAAAGTCATCAGTAAATTAGATTGCCGGGGAGATCCGGCCCGACTACTCAGCAGTCGGCCCGAATCTCGGGGACTACAGCCCGCGGGTGCGCCAGCGCGCCCCCGTGAATAAGAAATAAAAGAGCTCACCCCAGCTTTCCACCAAGTCGGCAGTCCGCTTGTTCAGCTCCTCAACATTACGGTTGAAGGCAGTGGCGCGGAGGTTATGATATTCCTACAAAAAGCCGACAAGGGCGAAGTTAGTATTCGGAACTCGCCAGCGGGAGTTCCGAACCGCCTGCTCAGCAGCCGGCCCGGAACTCGGGGACTACACCCAGTGGGTGCGCTGGCGCGCCCCCACGGAGGAAGATAAGAATCAAAAGAAGAAGAAGGAAACGTACTCGGACGGACGTCCGCACGGCCAGATGCGCCCTGGTGCAGACTTGGAGGGCGTCGCTTTCCACGCGCAGTTTCGCCTGGACGTCCAGGAGCGCTTGGTTCAGCGGGCCGGTGCCGCCTCCGAGCAACCACCCGGTGGTCGCGACACTGGAGGCCTCGATGTCTAGACTCGCCGAGCTGGCGGCGCCCGTCTCCCGAGCTTGCAGCGCCGAGGTCGTCCTCTCAAGCCGGCGGCGCGCCGGCGCGGCGACTTGAAGAAGCAGCTGCGCCTCGGCCTCGTCCGTGATCGGCGGATCCAACGGGCCCACCGGCTGTTTGCTGTGCGGCCTCCCAAACGGTGGCGGAGGCGGCGGAGGCGGCGCAAGGGTGTCCAAGCCTGAAGCCTCGCCGCCCTCCTCCATGAGGGGGTTCTCGGTGCCGACCTCTCCGGTCTGCCCCGTGAACTCCGGAGCCGGCGGCGCGGACGACAACGGAGGGACGAGCATCGCCGATCGGCGACGCGCAGCCTCCACAGCACGCCGCTTCGTCGCGGAGGCAGTTTCGGCCTCCTCCAGCCTCTTCTGGGCATTGGCGGCCGCCTTCTCGGCCTGCGCCTTCTCCAGGCAGTCGGCCTCCTCCTCGTCGCGCTTCTCCCGCGCGTTCCGCTCCGTCGCCTCCCGAAGGTCGGCGGCGGGATCGACCCATCGGGTGTTGGCGGATGTCTCTACCGACCCCATGACAGAGGGGACGGCGACTCTCTCAAGGGAGAGGGGGACTCTGGAGAAGAATGGAGGGAAAATCAAAGAAGACTCGGACAAGATCCAACAAAGAAAATAAAAGAGCGTAAAGACTTACGCGGAAACTAATGGCGGCCTTCTCACTTCCCTTCGGAAGCGGTTGGCCTTCGCGGCCGCCTCCTCCCGTTTGGTCGCGGCGGCCGCCCCCTTGAACTTCTTTGGCTTGCTGCCGGGCGCGCTCGGCCCGGCGTGACGCCTCTTCGTGCCGCCTTGGCCGGAGTGGCCGGCCCTCGGCTGGTGGCATGGGACGACTTCCACGTCGGCATCGTCTTCGGGCCAGTCGGCGAAGGTGGCCGAGGGCCTGAAGCCGCCGTCTGCACCTTCTCCGCCGCCTTCGGCGTTGGCCTCCAGCGCCGCCGCCCCCAAGTCGGGGTCGTCGATGTCACTTTCCTCGTGGTCTGGGACGTAGTCGCGGGGCTCTCTCACGGCGCCGGCTGCAGGCTCCATGAGGGGGTTCTGCCCCGAAGGAAAGAACAAAGATTAGAAGCCGGAGTCGGCTGCAAAGAAGACCAAACTACATAAAGATGCAACTTACCACTGGAGGGGGGTTGTCGCGCGAGTACGGCTCCTTGCCGAACTGCCAGTCCTCCGTGAACTCGTAGTGCGCGATGTGGTTCACCAAGTTTGCCACCTCCCTGCGGGGCATCTCCTTGGTGCACAGCCGGCTCGGGTCATGGCGGCCGCTCATCTGACAGATGAGGTGAGGCCGGCCTTGAAGTGGGAGGACTCGGCGTGCCACGAAGGCTGCCAGAAGGTCGGATCCGATGAGGCCCTCCGACTGCAGCAGAACTCGGAGTCGCGCTACGGTGGCGGCTCCAGAGGGAGTCAGCGACTTGGACCGGTGAGACCAACTGGAAGCCTCCCAGTTAAAGGAGCGGGGTTGAAGGGCGGCAGGTTGACCCAGTCGCCGTCAGTGGAGAGGTTCTTCACATAGAAGTAGGAGCGCTGCCATATCTTCACCGACTTTATCAGCGAGATGGGAGGAAAATGGTTGTCGGCCGTTGAGCGCCGCACTGAGCCGGCGTGCCGGCGGCCTGCGTGCCGAGCTTCGAAGAGAAAAATTCTCCCCATAACTCGAGGGTGGGGAGAACGCCGAGGAAACCTTCGCACAGAGTGGCGAAGGCGGAGAGCAACACCACCACATTTGGGGTGAGGTGGTGCGGTTGAAGGCTGTGGAACTCCAGGAACGAGCGAAAGAAACCGCTCGCCGGCAGCCCCAGCCCGCGCATGAGGTGCGAGCTGAAGACGACCCGCTCGCCCTCCTCCGGCGCGGGCCGGATCTCTCCCGCCGGCGCGGGACGAGCGTGCACGAGGTCCGTGCTGGGGAGACGCCGGGTCCGGCGGAGGAACTCGATATATTCCGCCTCCACATCCGAACCGTCCCACACGCCGGAGCGTGTGGCAGGGGCCGCGGCGGAGGAAGAACTCATCGCCGTGGTATGAAGTGCTCCTGCTCGCGGCAGAGGAAGAAGAGAAGGCAGGAGAATGGGGGAGAGGATGCGCGTGCAGTGCCGCCCCACTCCTCCCCGCCTATTTATAGCCCTACGGGACACTTGTGGTAAATAGATTGATTCTAAGAGGGTTTCAATCTCTCCTTTCCTTTGGCAGGAATGGATGGAGAAGGCTGAGCAGCTCATCTGTCCGGCTCCCATGCCAGAAGATCCAGTGGACGCCCGTCTAGCGGGGCTGCTGGTTCCGGCACCGCACGTGGTCCCGGAGAAGAAGGCCAAGAAGGTGGCCGCGGGGACTCGAAAGAGTTCCCGCAATCAGGCGTCCGACGACGAGGCAGACTCCTCCCCCGAAGACGAGGAGGAGGAGGAAGACTCTCTCCCGGAGGAGGGAGAGAAGAAGAGGAAGGCTTCCCCAATAGGGGAGGCCGAAGGGTCCAAGAGGGGGAGAACTATTCCCCCGGACAGTTTTGCCAACACCATCGTTGGCGAGGAGGAGTGGCTTTCAAGGGCCGGGCGTCCGGCGAGATCGTAAGTATCCGGATCCCTGATATGCAATTTCTTTATTGTCACCCAGTGTCCTACTAATGCCGCATTCTGTACGTAGTCCGGCCGATGATGATCTCCCCGCTTCATCGAGCGGGTCGTTGGCCCCGTCGGATGTGGATTCACTTCCGACTGCCTCTACCCCCCGCGCCGACGAGGACGCCGAGGTGGGATCCCAGAGAGGGACCCATCAGGAGGAGGCTCCGGAGGCGCCGCCAGGCAGCCTCCCGGGCTTTGCGCCGGACTCTACATCGGAACCTGTAGTGGTTCCAGAGTCCGGCAGGCGGCCCCTTCGAAAGAAGGGCAAGACCGTGACACCGGCGGCCTCCGTCCAACCGGAGGCGCCGGATAACTTGTTGGAGGCGCCTAAAGGCGCTTCCATCGAGGAAGAACACCGCACTATCATGAGTGTGGTGATTCAGAAGATTCAGCTCACCAAGAGCGGGCTGACCGAAGCCTGCAGCAGCCTTCTAACAGGCTTTGAGGTAAGAAGTTATAATTATGTAATGTAATATCGCATAGACAGTAGCCCCTGATGCTCGGTTCGGTGTTCGGAAAGAAAAGCTGGACTGAGGATCTAATAAGATATACGCAGGGTTGCTTAAAATATGTCAATATGGGTTTGCAGGCTGCGCTGCTGACCTCTGCCGCACTGACTGCAGAGGTCAATGCGTTGAAGCAAGATCTCGAGCGGTCCGAGCAAGAGCTCGGCCATGCCAAGAAGCAGCTCGAGGACAAAAAAGGTGAGTAACACCACTTTGAATAGGTACCTTACAGAAAAGGATTTTGGTTGCAATAAAATTAACAAGGATAATATGGTTATTGCACGGGCCATGAATGAGGTGGCAGCCCTGAAGGAGGCTGTGTCCGCGACCGAACACAGTGCGGACGCGGAACGGGCAGAGCGAGAAAAGCGGGAGGCACAGGTGGCGGAAGTACGGCAAGAGCTCCAGGCTCTCATGGAGAAGCTTGAGAGCTTGGAGCGTGACTCCAAGACTCGAGAGTCCGAGCTTGCCTCGGCTCTCGAAAGTGCCAAGTCCGCCAAGGCCGAGGCCCGTAAGGCCCTTCAGGAGGTTGAAGATTTAAAGAAGATAGCGGCGGGTAAGGCATTTTTCATGCAAAGCAAGCATGTTAATGTAAACTACTTGACACTTACCCGCATTCGGAGCTCTCCAGGGGCGTTTGCAGATCTGCTGCGTAGTGTGTCCGATGCCGCCGCATTCTATCGTGGCGAGGAGGGGAGCTCGACGGAGAAGGTCTTCTGGTCTCAGTACGCTGAGGCCGGCCATCCGGTGCCCCCAAGCGACCAGCTGAAGCAGCTGGTCGAACTCCACAAGGTAGCTGAGGAGGCCATGAAGGGCCTTATAGTCTGGTTGTGGCCTGGACAGGCCATGCCTGGGAGCTACTTCGGCCTCGTGCGGTGGCTGGTGGATGCGTGTCCCTGGGTGGAGGTCATCAAGCGCTCTGCCTGTATTGAAGGTGCTCGTCGGGCCCTTGCCCGCACAAAGGTGCACTGGGGCAGGCTGGATGCGGAGAAGCTTCTCACGGACCCGCCGCCATCGGGCAAGGAGTATCGTACGCCCGAAATGTATTATAAAACTGTCCTGAAGGGAGCCCGCGATATTGCGGATGAGTGCCCCAGAGATGTAATTTTTGAGTAAACTCGCTGTGTGTTATCCTGTGCGCTGAAAACTTTGTTTATGTGCGCATTAAGCAACGCTTGTTTAATTTAAAATATTACCTTATGTTCGTCCATTCATAAAATCTGAGAGATGGCAAGTCGTTGGCTTCAGCCCCTGAGCCACGAGTGCTGGGGTGTTCGGGATAAACTTGAGCACTCTTGTTCCCATTTTTGGGTCCATCTAGGGAGGCGCTCAACACAACGAACAAGGCAACCGGACTTATAATGCTTGAACACTCTCACTTAGCCATAGAATTCTATAATTTTAAATTTCGGCGAAGCCCCTGGTATTCGGAAGACCGAATCCGGGGCGCTATCCACGCCTTCGTCGGACATTGTCCAGAACTTCGCTCGAAGCGGGGTGAGTCTTTAAGGACCCGAAAAAACCTCTCGAACAGTGACCAGTCTCTCGCCTTATCATGTCGGTCAGTTTTAGCTTTCTCCACTGAGGCGCTCGCCCGGCTCAACCGGGGCGCAATCGCAGTGGTTCTCCCAGTGCCACCTTAGCCGATAGAATGGAATGTAAGGCACCAAAACGTGGGAGCCGGGCAAACCCAACTATTGACCCAAGACATGATTCGGAGCCGATTCATATAATGCTATAAGTTCGGGGTGCCGCACTTATGAAAGTGTTCGGACTTATCACACCATAATGTGGGGAACATAAGCCCCTGGTGTATTAGGTCGTACCAAAATATACGGGTGTAGGATGTCATCTAATGAACATATATATAAAAGGTAATGCAATTGCCGTCGAAAAGTGCTGCATTATTTATTAAAGAAAGTCTGCTATGAGTGCGGACTGATACAAATAGTGCGGTAAGCAAGGGTTTGGACTAATTAAACCTGTCCCCCTCTAGGGGTGAGCTGCGGACTTGGTGTATATAATCGAATTTAATGCTCGTAATTGAGACCACCTGAGTGTTCGTCGCAGCCTTCTTTCTTCCCTGGCTGTTGCATCATGAGTTCGGCAGGTTCACCGCCAGACAGGGCCTCTGGTTAACGGAGTCTTGTGTACACAAAGAAGGAAAATAATAATGATAAAAAGGTGGGGCATGCTTGCGAGCCCCTGGTGTGGTCGAGCCGCACTCTGGGTCCATTGTGATCGTGCCTCTTCCCCTGCGCCCATGGTATCTCCAAAGCGTAATGATGTACGCGGAGGGTTGTTCTTGCAATCATGCGAGGGCAGGGGTTAGGGCAGCATTGCTACGCGTGCTCGTATCGTGCCAGGTTGTCTTGGTTGGTATTGCTTCGGGCACGTTTTGCTGTATCCGGCCGTTTAACAGCCGGACTCGAAAGTTGCCTTAAAAGGCTGCTCTGTACTTCTGCCGCGAGAGCCGCTGTATGTTCCTCCGTTCGGAGGGAGCGTTCCGTATTTCCGTTGACCGTGATGACTCCATGAGGGCCTGGCATCTTGAGCTTGAGGTATGCATAATGCGGCACCGCGTTGAACTTTGCAAACGCAGTTCGTCCGAGCAGAGCGTGATAGCCGCTGCGAAATGGGACTATGTCGAAGATTAACTCTTTGCTCCGGAAATTGTCCGGGGATCCGAAGACCACTTCCAGTGTGACTGAGCCCGTACAATTGGCTTCCACACCTGGTATGACACCTTTAAAGGTTGTCTTTGTAGGTTTAATCCTTGAGGGGTCTATGCCCATCTTACGCACTGTATCCTGATAAAGCAGGTTCTGGCTACTACCGCCGTCCATCAGGACTCTCGTGAGGTGAAATCCATCGACGATTGGGTCTAGAACCAATGCGGCGAATCCTCCATGGCGTATGCTGGTCGGATGGTCTCTTCGATCGAAAGTGATCGGACAAGAGGACCATGGATTGAACTTCGGGGTGACTGGCTCCATCGCATAGATGTCCCTTAGTGCGCGCTTCCTCTCCCTCTTGGGTATATGGGTTGCATAAATCATGTTCACCGTCCGTACTTGTGGGGGGAAGCCCTTCTGTCCTCTATTGTTCGGTGGTCGGGTCTCCTCCTCGTCGTCGCTGTTTAGCCCCTTGTCATTGTTTTCGGCAATTAACTTGCCTGCCTGCTTGAACACCCAGCAATCTCTGTTGGTGTGATTGGATGGCTTTTCGGGGGTGCCATGTATCTGGCATAAGCGGTCGAGTATTCGGTCCAAGTTGGACGGACCCGGAGTGGTTCTTTTGAATGGCTTCTTCCGCTGACAGGGTTTAGATCCTCGGAATCCGGCGTTGACTGCCGTATCCTCCTTATCGTCGCCGTTAATGCGGCGTATGTTTTTGTTTTGATGTGACCTGCCGTTGTTGTCCTTAGTATCCAGACTGCCAGAATTTTTGCTGAGGTTGTTGCTGCGAGCTAGCCAGCTATCCTCTCCCGCGTAGAAGCGGGTCATTAATGATGTGAGGGCTGCGATGGATTTCGGCTTTTCCTGTCCCAGGTGCCGGGCTAGCCACTCGTCACGGATGTTATGTTTGAAGGCTGCAAGGGCCTCTGCATCCGGACAGTCGACGATTTGGTTTTTCTTTGTCAAGAACCGTGTCCAGAATTGTCTGGCCGATTCGTCTGGCTGCTGAATTATGTGGCTTAGGTCATCGGCGTCTGGTGGCCGCTCATACGTGCCATGGAAGTTATTGAGGAATGCGGCTTCCAGGTCTTCCCAACACCCAATTGACTCTACGGGCAAGCTGTTAAGCCAATGCCGAGCTGGTCCTTTAAGCTTGAGTGGGAGATACTTGATGGCATGGAGATCGTCACCGCGGGCCATATGGATGTGAAGAAGATAATCTTCGATCCAAACCGCGGGGTCTGTTGTGCCATCGTAGGATTCGATGTTTACGGGTTTAAACCCTTCAGGGATTTGATGATCCATTACTTCGTCAGTGAAGCATAGCGGGTGTGCGGCGCCTCTGTATTGAGCAATATCACGACACAGCTCGAGAGAGCGTTGTCTGCTGTGTTCGGCCCGGCCGGGGTTATTGTATCCGGCACGACGGTATTCGTCATGGGTCGTGGGGCGCCCGCGTGATCCATAGATGGATCTGGATTGCCTTGCTTTGTCCTCCAATATATCTCGCAAGTCCGGCGCGTTCCCTCTTGGCTTCGTACTTTTGTAGCGATGCCGGGGTACGGTCTTGGTTGGGGGCCTGGATGCCTCACTGTCACGACCGCGGGGTGGTCGGTCAGTCGTATCGTGCGCTGGTGATGGAGGTATGTATGCTTCCTCCTCTAATCAGCCTGCGTCTTGGGTAACTTTTGGAGGGGCGTTCGAGTTTATACTCTTCGGCCGCGAGGACCTCGGTCCATCGATCGGCCAGCAGATCCTGATCAGCTTGAAGCTGCTGTTGCTTTTTCTTTAGGCTATTTGCTCTGGCGATAAGCCTGCGTTTGAAACGCTCTTATTCGACGGGATCCTCGGGCACGACGAATTCGTCGTCGTTGAGGCTTGCCTCGTCTTCGAAGGGAGGTGTATAGTTATAATCCTCAACCTCTTTGTCTGCCGCCCTCTCGTGAGGGCTTGCTTCTGCATCCTCCTGCGCTGAGTCTTGCTGGAGGGGATTATCTTCGGCACTCTCTGGGGTATTATTATCTCCTGTGCTGGAATCTCCATTCTTGCTGTGGCGGGATTTAGAGCGGCGCCGCTGACGCCGGTGCTTGGGCTGTTTCTTTAAAGAATCTGCCTCCACTGCTTCTTCGCCGTTCCCGTCTTTTGGGATGTCCACCATGTATATGTCGTATGACGAGGTGGTCTTCCAGTGCCCTGTAGGCGCTGGTTCCTGTTCGTCTCCGGCATCGTCGTCCATAGCGTCGATGTCTTCGGAGTCGTAGTCTAGCATGTCGGTTAGATCGTCGACAGTGGCTACAAAGTGGGTGGTGGGTGGGCTCTGAATTTCTTCGTCGTCCGTATCCCAACCATCCTGGCCATAGTCCGGCCAGGACTCTCCGGATAGCGAGAGATGCTTTAGCGAGTTTAGGATGTCGCCAAAGGGCGGGTGTTGGAAGATGTCCATGGCGGTGAATTCCATAACCGGTGCCCAATCAGATTCGATTGGCAGGGGCGCGGGAGGTCCGGAGTCCGGCACCTCGGAGTCACGAGCTTCGCGAGGGACAAGGGTAGTGTTCGGCTCCATCTCCGTGGAAGTTGAAGCCCCCGAGATGGCGTCCACCCACCGATCCTCGATCTGGGCGATCGGCTACGGACTAAGGGCCGTAGCGGATTCGAGTGCGGCCACCAAGGCACTGTTCGGCGGCAGAGCTAGTTCATGCCCATCGTAACAGTGCGGCGCGCTTGGCTGTGGCTCGAGCCCGTCGAAGATCAAGTCTCCGTGGACGTTGGCCGTGAAATTTAGACTTCCGAATCTGACCTGACGGCCAGGGGCATAGCTTTCGATCTGCTCCAGATGGCCAAGCGAATTAGCCCGCAGTGTGAAGCCGCCGAATACGAAGATCTGTCCGGGGAGAAAAGTCTCACCCTGGACAGCGTTGTTGGTTGAAGATGCCATCAAGCCTATTGGTGACGACACAGAGGAACTCTCAATGAAAGCACCAATGTCGGTGTCAAAACCGGTGGATCTCGGGTAGGGGGTCCCAAACTGTGCGTCTAGGCGGATGGTAACAGGAGACGAGGGACACGATGTTTTACCCAGGTTCGGGCCCTCTCGATGGAGGTAAAACCCTACGTCCTGCTTGATTAATATTGATGATATGGGTAGTACAAGAGTGGATCTACCACGAGATCAAGGAGGCTAAACCCTAAAGCTAGCCTATGGTATGATTGTTGTAATGTATGCTGTGTCCTACGGACTAAAGCCCTCCGGTTTATATAGACACCGGAGGAGGCTAGGGTTACACAGAGTCGGTTACAATGGTAGGAGATCTACATATCCGTATCGCCAAGCTTGCCTTCCACGCCAAGGAAAGTCCCATCCGGACACGGGACGGAGTCTTCAATCTTGTATCTTCGTAGTCTTGGAGTCCGGCGGACGATGATAGTCCGGCTGTCCGGACACCCCCTAGTCCAGGACTCCCTCAGGGAGCCCGAAATGTGCGTCTAAGGTCGATGGTAACAGGAGGCAGGGGACACGATGTTTACCCAGGTTCGGGCCCTCTCTATGGAGGTAATACCCTACTTCCTGCTTGATTGATCTTGATGAATATGAGTATTACAAGAGTTGATCTACCACGAGATCGTAATGGCTAAAACCCTAGAAGTCTAGCGTATATGATTATGATTGTGATTGCCTTTACGGACTAAGCCCTCCGGTTTATGTAGACACCGGAGGGGAATAGGGTTATACAAAGTCGGTTACAGAGAAAAGAATCTTCATATCTGGACGCAAAGCTTGCCTTCCACGCCAAGGAGAGTCCTATCCGGACACGAGTGAGAGTCTTCGGTCTTGTATCTTCATAGCCCATCAGGCCGGACGCCTGGGGACCCCTTAATCCAGGACTCCCTCACCCGGGTTGGGAAGCACTTTGAAAGATGTATGATTTTCAAGAGGGTATGTTTGTCACCATGGATCTTGGTGATCCTGACATCAACCAAGACAATTTGGACATTTGGGTCCTTGTTCATATGCTTCCAATTCTACCGCTATGTGAGTTTCTCAAACATAGTTATTAACGAATTTATATTGTTTATTTCAAAATAGTTGACAGCTTATTTCCATTGATAGCTTATTTTCATTCTTCAAATAATGTGCGGAGAGATGGTAGACAAAACCTACTACACCGATGGCTCTGAGTTAACTTATCAGGAAAAAATCATCTGGTCGCATATTGTACTGACCTTGAGAATTACAATGCCTATTATCGAACTCCTCCATATTATGGTCAATACGTGCCACTAGTGCACGTGTTGAACCATGATAACTTCCATGGAGATGCCCTGGTAAGATTTTTTACTATTACAACATCCGTGCATCTTTTGCATACTTCTAAAACTGAACTACATTGCTAACTACAAAGTTATTACTATGTTTTTCAACAGAAAATCTTGATGGATTGTCTGCCTCATTTGATGTATCAGAATGGTCGCCTTGATGTTTTGAATATACAGCCAGGTCATCCTAGGAATCTCACCTGTCCATACCGGATTTCTAAAACCGGTGAACACATGATAATCAAAGAATAGAAAAAATGTATGGACATTCGTAAGGAGGTTCTTGGAAGCAACATTGTGCGAAAGGCAAGAATTGGAGACAGGATAATCTCCATTCTCCATAATGGAGAGTCAGGGGCTATCTTGTTTTATGTTGTTTTACCTAAGAGAATATAGTAGGTCCTAAGAGAATGTACTAGGTCTTATGAGGTACAATATGTTTATGAGAGTTGATGATGAGTAGTTGTGATTATGACTAGTGACCAACTTGCTATGTGATGTCTCATTGATGAAAACGATGATCATGAGGAGGTGTTATATGACAATGATGTATTATGATGACAAGTTGTTAATGATATGATGATGATGATGATGATGATGATGATATTTATTATATCATTGGGTGAAAGAACCGCGGATTAGTTTCAAGTAGATGTCCATCCACTTGAAACTAGTCCACGGTTCTTTTCTCCCAGTGATGTAATAACTCATTATGATGTAAAAAAATCTCTAAATTGCTGCGGTATGAACACTTGTATAAAGGTGTATGAATACAACATGAAATAAAAAAGAAGTAAAATACGGCATAATAGTAGTAGCGCGTGCTGGGAGAAGCACTACTACTAATTACCAGTAGTGCTCATTGTAGAAAGCGCTACTACTAAGTCGATATAGTAGTAGCGTGGTCTGACCCACACTACTGCTAACCTTTAGCTATAGTGCCTTACTAGTAGCGTGGTTCCCCGCACTACTGATAGGCATTAAACCCGCCCTATTGCTAGGGTTTTCCCTCGTAGTGGACCCTCAGGTATGCTACCTCTTTTCGAACCATACCCTTGTTCTATTGCCCCATCTGCCACGTCGCTGCATGTGGATCTTTTTCCACTCCACCATCTTCCCCATTTGCTATCCTATTCTCTACTCATCACACAGACGAAAACCTTAATTTGCACTATTAAAGGAAACCCTACTTCATGCAGACTAATCCATGTCTGGGATGAATAATGAAAGGAAGGGAGAAAGTACTGTCCAACAGACTAGGCATCGAACCCGCATCTAGGTTGAAAGGGGGAAATCGGTAGCTAAGGAACGATTCTCGTGTCTCTTGGATGAAAAAGGGTGAAAAGGGTAGAAAGGCATGAAAACACAATAGAGAATGACCAGGTCGATCGGTTTGTTATCATCATATAGGAAAAAGGTGGCTAAAGAGAACAAAAATGGGACATAATCCACATATGTTGCGTGGATATTTGTTGCTCTGGGCACCACTCTATGCGTCTGTGGAGATACATCGTAGTAGTGCGCCCACTGTCCGAATGGGCATCCCATGCTCTTATTGCCACTTTTTTGCTATTAGTATAACGCCACCGGTAAAGTTAAGGAATGCTACTACTAAAGTGATGCCACATTTAACTAATGCCGCACTTAGTCTAATGCCACCGATAAATTTAAGCAATGCCATTTAATGTCATTTGATTGGTTCAGGGTTAGCTATTGATTGTGGATGTATTCATGATTTTTTAGATAAGGCATTCTAATGCTGTTGCACAGCCAGTATACCAACGATGAAACTTGTTATTACCTTCAGATTTTTGCACTGATAATGTTTATAGATTACATACCTGTCGATTACATACCTAACATCATGATGTAATGTTAAGTCATTTCTTTTTGTACAGTGTCACCGAATTTTCAAGGAGGTGATGGCATTTTATTGTAGTTGAACTGCACAAAATATGCTTTTTCTAAACGCACAAAATATGCTTAAAAGAAGAGGAAAGGTTAGGAATCGTTCATTTTATTCAGAAAGAACTATATTTGCCTTCCTAACATCAGCCGATGTTGCCTTATTTATTACTTCAAAAAGGTGGTTAGAAACAGTCTTGCTACCTTTTCCCATTAAGAAATTGGAATGCTTATATTTGTGAGTCTATGCTTAGACTAGTGCCACTTTAATAGTAATCATACTTTCAATATATATGAAAACAAGGATGCTCGATTTTATTGGAACTGCACAAAAAGTCCAAATGGTTCAACATTAGGAGCATGTTTTCTTCCGAACATTTATATCCAATTGGTGGCACTATGAGCTATTCATTATGAAGGTACATGGTTTGCTACTATCTTGCTACTCTTTTTGTACTGTCATTAGACAGTAATATTAGTGGTTTGCATGTGAATCTATTGGCAGGGTGAGACCTACATTGGAGGTGCAGGACATGATTCAATGATTGGATGCTCAATTTCGGTTGTATCGATTTCACCTCTTCCATCACTGCGAACATGGATATCCTTGGTATGATGAAGAATATGCGCTATATTTTTGCTCTGAACCAGCACATCAATTCAGTAGAAAATTTTCCAGGGCCAAACATGACAGTATGAAATTGTCGAGTGCAAAACATGACAGATGCTAAGAGGAAGAGGCGTGTTTAAACCGGAAATACATGGTGGGGTATATGTTTACTAGCTGGTTGATATTTGTATAGACAGTTGTCTACCTGAACAAGCAAAGTGACCGCAATTTTTGTGGAACTGCACAGAAGAATAGTATAGTCACTGCATGCAGTGCCATTTGAAAATAGACACAGAAAGACTAGATAGTCACTTCATGGACTGCACAAAAGTAGTAGTGTACTATTTTTTGGCCAACACTAGGTGTTTCATTGCTTTGGTCTGATTATACAATGGGCATTTTGCCGAAGTTACAGTTTGTATTCCGAAAATAGTCTCGCCGTGTGATCGAGAGAAGACCAGATCATATTGAAGTGGATGTTCCTCCGTCATTTGTGGTTCATTCTCATGGTTCCAGCTATTGGTGAAACCACTTACGTTTGCAAGAGGAATTGTAGACTTCACAAACAAATTTGTCTTTCACTCTGTACTAAATGTTCGCCCAGAGAAGCATCCATGTTAGTAGGAAGAACAGATGTTTTTTCTAGATCTTTGCTTTGGAGCTACATATTTGTATATGATCTATGAATCATTGAGATGCATTAACAAGTTACTAGTTGGTTGTGAACTTGGGCTACTAATGTGAACATATTCCAATGCCAGGCCTGTAAATCTCGTGTGAACATTCCGAACGGATCGACTCTTACTACTGTGCACAACATGATCCTGATTTCTATGTTCTCACTGTTTACAAGTTACTAGCAATTCCTTATTTCTGTTCGCTCAGTGTTTGCAAGTTACTCATCGATCACTAGCTAGCCTACTAATACGATCCTGACAGTTTTAGTTGAGACGCAAGATCCAAAGGTGGCAGTTTTCTGAATAAAAATGCCTATCTCTAAAAAAACTAACAAGCTGTTCTGAAGAAAATGCCATGCGAATCTAAAGAAACTGACAAGCTGTTCTGAAGAAAATGCCATGCGAATCTAAAGAAGCTGCCAGCAAAAACATTCGCAAATGCCTTATCTCCCAGCGAACGTTCACCATCTAATGTGATCCTACACGTACACTATCCGACCTACTTGATCCTAGACGTACACTATCCGACCTACTCGATCCTACATGAATAAATAGCGGATCTCGCACGTACTACCTCCTTTCCGGTTTGTAGGGCTCAATTCAACAATCTCACCAAATAGGGTAGATGTTGAGTGGTGGAATCATTTTGACAAGGAGGGAGTACCTCATCTGGATGATTCGAGTGCACAGGTTTGACCATCATGGCGTGGGTAGCACCGTCACCCAGCACGAATGGGACGCACCACCGACGGGACAGGGCACGCTAAGCCATGCCTGCTTATGCACTAAATTCTGATGACCATCACGTTTCCCGCGGCACGATGCTTCAACTGCCTTGGTTGGTGAGATTTTTTATCACAGTAGCGTTTCCCGCAACACATTGCTACACGTACACTATCCGCCTATAATTATTGGTTCCCGGTGTTCTCCTGTAGCACCATCACACAACTCGCCCTATCGGCTCCCCTCAAAAACCCCAACCGACCCGACGCCGCTTGCCACTTGCCCTCAGTCTCGCCACATCTGTCATGCCCCCGACCGTTCGAAATAGGTGACGCCAGAGGCGCTCACTTTCAGAGCTAGTGTTCGGTTATTCACCGGAAGGAAGAAGGAGGAAGGAAGTGTCCTATCGGTCTTTAGATGGCAATGCGGAGTACGGGGACTTGTTGCTGCGCGACCGCCTGGCGGAGGAGTAGTGTATCGCTGATTTGCACCGCTAGCGGGGCATGAAGCAGCAGCACACCGCCACTTTGAGTCGCGATCAGAGCGCCCACGACTGGGCCGACTACATGGAGGCCGGCGCCCGGCAAATAGCCCTAGAGGTTGTCAGGCACACACGCGTGCGCGACGCCGAATTTTACTACCAACTCATCAAGTGGGTTTTCCGCTTAGAAGCTGAAGCTTAGGTGGACCATGCCGGCATGGAAAGGGCCAACGCGTGCGAGCAACGTGCCCTATCGCACCTCCGGCAAGTCTGAGGCGAGGAGGAGGACGTTGGTGCCGGCATTTATCGTGTACTGCAGATGGCAGCCAACATCGTCTAGTTAGCTAGGAAAAAGTCAGTACTTGTACACTAGAGTATTAGTGCGAGTAGATAGTTAACTTGGCTATGATGGTTGTCAACGTGGAAGTTCAGTACTCTATATCTGGTCAGACCTGTTACTTTTTTCTGTATGTTGGACTTTCCATGTGAACGTATGGAATGGGCTGTTATTTTTTTTAAATGGGTTGTATTTGTCCTCCATGGGTTTAGAGGCTAACTTCTGGGCCTACTAGGTTGACGCGTACACAATCAGGAGTTGATTGTATGTGGAGAGGATGACAGGAGGGACCCATCAGGGTCATGGCAGTACGCAAGCAAGTGCCTCCTTATTAGCCAGAAAAATGGTTCCTCCTAATGGATTTCTGACATCTGGGTCCCATGCCATTGTCAACGTAGTCAATAAACAAGAGAATTGCACAACGAGCGGCTGACATGAGGGATCCAGTAGCTTGCCCGGTTTTCTTTAGGGGAGTAGTTTGCCCAGTTATCTTTGTTTTTGAGATGGAAGCAGGGTGTCAACTCAGCTGTGCAGGGCACTCTGGCCTGTCTAGCCAGCCTTTTCTTTTTTGTTTACCACAAGACCAACCCAGTAGTTTTTTTCCTTCTGAAAATTGCTAGCCAAGATTTTTTGTTCTTTTGTAGAATACCCAACCGAGGCTTACTTGCTTTGTCAACCTTGCTGGGCTGTAAATCTTTTAAGGCGAGAAAATGGGCTATCAGTAATGAGAAATGGGATGTACATTTTTAAAACAAATCAAACCAGCAATTAGTTTCAAATTTCTTTTTTTTTCATTAAGAGATTTTAAATTCCGTTGATTTTTATGTGTGGATAATTATTTGGATTTTATATTGATATGAATTTATTTATCAAATTAGTTTGAATATGACTCAAAATGTCAGGATTTAAAACAGCTGACCGCACCTAAATATGCAAAATTTCATATAATTTTTAACCGTGGCCACAATATGGGCTATAATGCTAACAAAAATAAGATGGGCTCCAAAATAATCCTTAAGAATTAGCGAATGGGGTATATATTATTAGAAATATTGACAGATGGGTTGTATGCTGTTTTCCACACATTTGAGACTGACTTGTGCGCCTACTATAGGTTGACGCGTACGCTTTCCTAAAAAAAGCTTGACGCACACGCAACGCCGTGTCAATTTAGTCAACACACGAGAGAAGTGACTGCTGGATGTCCATCCAACGGCGGCCATGCTTCTTCAATCTTTGCTCTTCCTGCTCCAGCCGCTCAAACAAGCGCCGGCGGGACTGCTCTCTCCTCCCGCGGTCGGCTGTGCTGCTGCGCAGGCCACCGCCCCACTGTACTCCCATCGCTGGCCTAGCCATCCCTCCACTCACCACAAATGTTGTTATTTTTTGGCGAGGGAAGATGAACAAGTAAACCCTCTTACTCCACTCCATGTGGGAAATAACTGCCGAGTCTTCCCTGGCACCATGTCATTCCCCTCCTAGGACTCGCTGTCGTCCACCGCCCTGGTGCTCTCGGGGTGGCGTGGTCAACATGGTCAACGAACGACATCCATCGGAAGTGGACTGGATGTGGAGAGACCGACAGTCGGGTCCACGGCCGCACACAAGGAAATGCCTCCTTATTACGCGCAAAATAATGATTCCTCCACTTGACAGATGGGACCCACTAGAAGGGCCTCTGTATTTCGCAAAAAAAACGTACCCCCCGCTAACAGCTCGAACCCACCAACTATATCTTCGCACGCAAGGAAGTGCCTCCTTATTACGCACAAAAAATTGAATACTCCCCCTCCTAGCTGGGACCAACCATAGTGGGAGGCTGACTTGTGGGCCTACTAAGTTGACACGGAGGGAGGTCTTCATCAACTTAGTCAATAAATATCAACGATTTTAGCTCCAGTGACCGTACGATGTCCATCCAACGGTCGTAGTGCTTCTTCAACCTCTGGTCTTCCTGCTCCAGCCGCCCAAACCAGCGCCGGTTGTGTCGCGTGCTCATGCTTCCTGTGGCCGGCTGTGCTGCCGCGGAGGCCTCACCGCTCCCTACTACTCCCAGCATTGGCCAGGCCATCCCTCTACTCACCCACACCCCCTGTTATTCTGCGGTGACGGCAGCCTCACACCGCAGCCGAACCAATGAACCCTCGTACTCCTCTCCGCGTGGGCATCCACTGTCGCGTCTTCCCCGGCTCCGCGTCGTCCCCTTCCTAGGTCTCGCCATCGTCCATCGCCTTGGCGCTCTCGGTGCGGCATGGTCAATGTGGTCAAGGAACGACTTCAATCAGACGAGTATTGTACATCGAGTGGCTGACAGCTGGGTCCATGGCCGCAGCAAGGAAGTGGATCCTTATTACGCGCAAAATAATGATTCCTCCACCTGACAACAGGGACCCACCGGATGGGCCACCGTGTTTTGTGAAAAAATCATTCCCCCCTGACTGCTTGGACCCACCAGGTACATCTTCGCACACAAAGAAGTGCCTGACAGTCGGGACCCACCTGGTCGAAGCGTATGTAGTGTTGTCATTCTGGTCGCGAACGTGTACGTACATACTGGTCGATCGGTCTGTCTACAGGCTGCAGCAATGAACCGTGGCCGAGTAAGGAAGGGCACGTATCGTAGTAGAGGCGTGCACGTAGCATGTACACGTACGTACAACCAGGGTGCAAGAAAGTAAATGCGGCCACGTACGTACATACGGGCGGGGTCTCGAATGCCTACTCGAGCATTCGTACGGCCAGGGCTCGTGTACATGGAGAGGCAGCGACGACGTCCTTTTCATGGGCAGCCAACCAGCTGGGTCGGAACGGAGAAACTGCACCATCATGTTCATCGGGAGGCAATCGGCTTGGACAGAACAGCTGATCGAAACGAGGCCTGGCATACCGCAGAACGGAGGAAACGGCCTTGTGTTCGATCGCCTAGGGTCAAAATAGGATCCTATTCATCAGGAGGGGTCTGGCATACCGTGAAATGAAGGAAACTGACTTGTGTTCGAGTGCCTACGGTTGAAACGGGGTCCTGTTGATCGGGTGGGGTGTGGCGTACCGCAAAACGAAGGAAATGGAGTTGCGTTGGAGCATTATGATCGAAACGGGAGTCCTGTTCATCGGGAGGGGTGTGGCGTACCGCAAAACGGGACTCCATGGGCTACTGTTCATACCCACCATCAACCTCCTCCAGCCTCCATGGGCTACTATTCTTCCACCGTCGACCTCCTCCAGCCTCCACCTGTGACTGTTCATCCACGGGCTCCTGTTCATCCAGCCTTCACCGCTCCTCCACCGGCTACTGTTCAACCAGCTCTCTCCACCGGTTCCTGTTCAACCACCCCTCCACAGGCTACTGTTCATCCAGCCCTCCACAGGGTCGTCCTGTTCATCCAGCCCTCCATGGGATCCTATTCATCCACCCCCAACCCGCTCAATCAATCGGGGTCCTGTTCATCCAGCAACAATGGTCTCTACTACCACGGGGCCCTATTCATCCAACCACCATCGGGAACTATCCATCCAACCTCTCCCTCCCCCCAACAATGCTGACTGTTCATCCAGACGCAACAGGTTCGATCGGCTTCAGTTAGTAGCAGTAGCGAAGGAATCGCTCGATCGGGTTCAGTTAACAGCCAGGGATCAATCGATCGCTGAGGTTCAGTAACGCGTAGCTTGTAGTGCAATCGCTCGGGTTTAGTAGGAGCCCAACGCCTTGCACCCACGCGCGTACGTGTACGAGAGAAATGCGCAATCCCTCTGTGCATCGCTTGTCTCGACCACCCATCGTAACCGGGAACTCCCTGAAATTTTCCTTGCCCTCGCTTCTAGCATGATTTTTTCCGTCATGGACGGCCAAAAGAATGTCATGTTGGTGCATCTCCGGCCCGCCCAGGATGAAAAGCCCATTTTCTATCATGATTTTTTGTGATAGAAGTAGGATGCCACCACATCTATGATGATACCGGGTTTTTTCATAATTATTCTCATAGAAGTGTCATAAGTATGACAGAAAAAATTTCGTTCGGCCCAAAATGTCATGGATGTGTCTTTTTTTGTAGTGCATGATGGATCTTGAGGTGAACTCTCTTTGTCTCCATATTCTCATGATGTTCGAAATTTAGCTTCTCCAAGGCATAGCGTCTTGCATGGCAGGGGATTCACTAGTCTAATTGTAAAAGACGGAATTTACATGTTGAAGAAGCAGAAGTCATGCTTAATTACGAAAAAATTCTTGTCGTTGTTGCGTATCATTTCAACATCGAAGGTCTTGTCGAGCTTAATACTAAAGCACCGACCATCTTGCAGGTGAGGACTGTCACATAAACCCCAGTCGTTGCTGCAGTAGTCGCACTCCGGGATCCTATCATCGTCGTCGGACATTTCCTATGTTCATAATTCAAAAATTAAACTTCTAAAATTCAATATATTACGACAAAAACTAAATTAGATCATTATTATTCATCACAGGTTGACTATCAGTCTGTCAAGTCTTTTTCTGGAAAACTCTCAGCTCATGTGGTGTACATATTCGACCGTCGGTGATGGTCGCTCCGCCCTTCATCCCCGAGTGCATTACACCAAAATGTCTAGCATGCGGGAACGAAGGAGAAGCGACCCCCACGACAACAGTCAGGATTCCTCCTCTCTGACATTTGCGACCATCGATGATGGTAGCTCCTCCTATTATTTGAAAGTTCATTACACCAAAATGTCCAGCACTTTGGAATGAAGAAGAAGCTAACCCCACGACAATAGTCGGGATTCTTCTTCCTCTCTCATATATGGTGGACACTCCCTCACTGATTTTTTGACTGTCTTGTATGGATCCCTGATAGACTTAAAGTGAACCCAAAATATCGTTTAATTATCTTTCTGGAAAATACGGGCCACTCGATATTTCCTACATATTCTAGCACAAGTCAAGCTAAAATTCACGGAAAAATCGGGCATGACCTTTGCTAAAATAGGACATATCGAACACCTAAAATTTGCCGGCACGGAAATGAATCAACATTCCGGCAAAATATAGGCCACTCGTAGGTGTTCCCTGTAAAATGCATCTATGCATCCATTTTGTCGACATTTTTCAAAAGCATTAATGAAACAAAAGTATTGAAGCAGAATATTAAAGCGGGAGTACTTGGTCGCAGATGGGATGGACTTTAAGAAAATTAGTCCAGCGGAGGAGACAATCGATGAACTCATGTGATAAGTTAGCAGCTTTTCATTGTCACGGCTTCCTTACTCATCTACTACAACTACATCTATGATAACACCTACATCATCATCGACATCAATGACATGGGGATTTGGCTGGTCTCACCACAAGGTCGGAGGGGGTCGGCGACGGGGACGACAAAGGGAATGATGCAGGGGCTCCTTGATTTCTACAAAAACAAAATATAAACCAAAACATTATTATCCTGATTTTAGGACTTAGTGAAACCCTATAAGCTATCAACTAAACATTATTATGCTAATTCAAAAGACCTACATTTACTAAAAAATAGTAAAACTAGTTTTTTACTAAAAAATGTATTACTTACCCTAACAGCTATCCATCCATCCATCTATCTATCCAAAGCATTACTAACCATAAAAACTATCCATCCATCCATCCATCTATCTATCCAAAGCATTACTAACCCTAACAGCTATCCATCCATCCATCCATCTATCTATCCAAAGCATTACTAAAAAAACCTATAAGATATCAACTAAAAAATATTATTTCTTGATACACATACAAACAATTCATCAACATGCAGCTCAAACCAATCATAGCAATTCATCAATCACCGATAGGATAACCAAAATCTACTCAGCATAGGATGGCAACACATCATTGGAAAATAATATGAAGCATAAAGCACCATGTTCAAGTACAGGGTACAGTGGGATGCGGGAGAGTGGACTGCTGTAGATAGAAGGGGGAAGGTGATGGAGGTGTTGGGGAAGATCGCGGTGATGATGATGGCCCCCGGCGGTGTTCCGGCGCCACCGGAAGCAAGGGGAAGAGGGCCCCCCTTATTCTTCTTATTCCTTGACCTTCTCCCTAGATGGGAGAAGGGTTTCCCCTCTAGTCCTTGGCTCCTATTGTTGGGGAACGTAGTAATTTCAAAAAAATTCCTACGCACACGCAAGATCATGGTGATGACATAGCAACAAGAGGGGAGAGTGTTGTCCACGTACCCTCGTAGACCGTAAGCGGAAGCGTTAGCACAACGCGGTTGTTGTAGTCGTACGTCTTCACGATCCGACCGATCCAAGTACCGAACGTACGGCACCTCCGAGTTCAGCACACATTTAGCTCGATGACGATCTCCGGACTCCAATCCAGCAAAGCTCCGGAGATGAGTTCCGTCAGCATGACGGCGTGGTGACGATGATGATGTTCTACCGGCGCAGGGCTTCACCTAAACTCCGCGATGATATGACCAAGGTGGAATATGGTGGAGTGGTGCACCGCACACGGCTAAGGAACGATCCGTAGATCAACTTCTGTGTCTATGGGGTGCCCCCCGCCCCCGTATATAAAGGAGCAAGGGGGAGGCCGGCCGGCCCCTTGAGGCACGCCAAGGAGGAGGAATCCTCCTCCTAGTAGGAGTAGGACTCCTTTCCTACTCCTACTAGGAGGGGGAAGGAAGGGGGAGAGGGGGGAAGGAAAGGGGGGCGCCGCCCACCCCCCCCCCCCCTCCTAGTCCAATTCGGACCAGAGGGAGAGGGGGCGCGCAGCCCACCCTGGCGGCCCCTCTCTCTTCCCACCAAGGCCCATGTGGCCCATTAACTCTCCCCGGGGGTTCCGGTAACCCCCCCCGGCACTCCGGTCTTCTCCGAAATCACCCGGAACAATTCCAGTGTCCGAATATAGTCATCCAATATATCAATCTTTATGTCTCGACCATTTCGAGACTCCTCGTCATGTCTGTGATCACATCCGGGACTCGAACAAACTTCGGTACATCAAAACTTATAAACTCATAATAAAACTGTCATCGTAACGTTAAGCGTGCGGACCCTACGGGTTTGAGAACTATGTAGACATGACCTAGAACTATTCTCGGTCAATAACCAACAGCGGAACCTGGATGCCCATATTGGTTCCTACATATTCTATGAAGATCTTTATCGGTCAAACCGCATAACAACATACGTTGTTCTCTTGGTCATCGGTATGTTACTTGCCCGAGATTTGATCGTCGGTATCCAATACCTAGTTCAATCTCGTTATTGGCAAGTCTCTTTACTCGTTACGTAATGCATCATCCCGTAACCAACTCATTGGTCACATTGCTTGCAAGGCTTATAGTGATGTGCATTACCGAGAGGGCCCAGAGATACCTCTCCGACAATCGGAGTGACAAAACCTAATCTCGAAATACGCCAACTCAACATGTACCTTCGGAGACACCTGTAGTACTTCTTTATAATCACCCAGTTACGTTGTGACGTTTGGTAGTACCCAAAGTGTTCCTCCGGTAAACGGGAGTTGCATAATTCTCATAGTTACAGGAACATGTATAAGTTATGAAGAAAGCAATAGCAATATACTAAACGATCAAGTGCTAGGCTAACGGAATGGGTCATGTCAATCACATCATTCTCCTAATGATGTGATCCCATTAATCAAATGACAACACATGTCTATGGTTAGGAAACATAACCATCTTTGATTAATGAGCTAGTCAAGTAGAGGCATACTAGTGACTATATGTTTGTCTATGTATTCACACATGTATCATGTTTCCGGTTAATACAATTCTAGCATGAATAATAAACATTTATCATGATATGAGGAAATAAATAATAACTTTATTATTGCTTCTAGGGCATATTTCCTTCACCTATGACTTGGGAGGGGCGAGAGCCCCTCCGAGATTGGATCTATCTCTCTGTTTCTGCGTTCTCTGCGTTGCCAGATTCTACCCCTTCACCGTTTCTTTTATATACGGAGATCCGTAACTCCGATTGGGGTGATTCTTTCGCTCAGATCTTCCTTGTAAAATTATATTTCTTGCGCCACAAGGAGAGCATCAACCGCCTTACGGGTGGAGCACGAGGGTCAGGGGTGCGCCTGGGGGGTAGGGCGCGCCCCCTACCTCGTGACCACCCAGGACACCGTTTCGCGTTGATTTCACTTCCAGAAAATCATAAATATTCCAAAAAATCTCCGTCCGTTTTTATCCCGTTTGGACTCCGTTTGATATTGGGTTTCTGCGAAACAAAAAACATGCAACATACAGGAACTGGCACTGGGCACTGGATCAATATGTTAGTCCCAAAAATAGTATAAAAAGTTGCCAAAAAGTATATCAAAGTGAATAATATTGGCATGGAACAATAAAAAATTATAGATACGACGGAGACGTATCAGCATGTCCAAGCTTAATTCCTGCTCGTCCTCGAGTAGGTAAATTATAAAAAAGAATAATTTTTTATGTGGAATGCTACCTAGCATAATCTTGATCATATGTCTAATCATGGCATGAATATTAAGACACGAGTGATTCAAAGCAATAGTCTATCATTTGACATAAAAACAATAATACTTCGAGCGTACCAATAAAGCAATCTTGTCTTTTCAAAACAACATGGCCAAAGAAAGTTATCCCTACAAAATCATATAGTCTGGTTGTTGCTCTATCTTCATCACACAAATTATTTAATCATGCACAACCACGATGACAAGCCAAGCAATTGTTTCATACTTTAATAATCTCAAGCTTTTTCAACTTTCATGTAATACATGAGCGTGAGCCATGGATATAACACTATAGGTGGAATAGACTATGATGGTGGAGGTTATGTGGAGAAAACAAAAAGGGAGAAAGTCTCACATCAACTAGGCGTATCAACGGGCTATGGAGGTGCCCATCAATAGATATCAATGTGAGTGAGTAGGGATTGCCATGCAACGGATGCACTAGAGCTATAAGTGTATGAAAGCTCAAACTGAAACTAAGTGGGTGTGCATCCAACTTGCTTGCTCATGAAGACCTCGGGCATTTGAGGAAGCCCATCTTCGAAATATACAAGCCAAGTTCTATAATGAAAATTCCCACTAGTATATGAAAATGAAAGCATAGGAGGCTCTCTCTATGAAAAACATGGCACTACTCTGAAGCACGAGTGTGGTAAAAGGATAGTAACATTGCCCCTTCTCTCTTTTTCTCTAAATTTTTTTTGGTGGGCTTCTTTGGCCTCTTTTTTTTATTTGGCCTTCTTTAGCCTCTTTTATTTTTTTGTAAAGTCTGGAGTCTCATCCCGACTTGTGGGGGAATCATAGCCTCCTTCATCCTTTGCGCACTGGGGCAATGCTCTAATAATGATGATCATCACACTTTTATTTACTTACAACTCAATATCTAGAACAAAGATATGACTCTATATGAATGCCTCCGGCGGCGTACCGGGATGTGCAATGATCTAGCGTAGCAATGACATCGAAAAATGGACAAGCCATGAAAACATCATGCTAGCTATCTTACGATCATGCAAAGCAATATGACAATGAACGCTCAAGTCATGTATATGATGATGATGGAAGTTGCATGGCAATATATCTCGGAATGGCTATGGAAATGCCATGATAGGTAGGTATGGTGGCTGTTTTGAGGAAGGCATATGGTGGGTGTAAGGTACCGGTGAGTGTTGCGCGGCACAAGAGAGGCTAGCAATGGTGGAAGGGTGAGAGTGCGTATAATCCATGGACTCACATTAGTCATAAAGAACTCATATACTTATTGCAAAAGTTTATTAACCCTCGAAGCAAAGTACTACTACGCATGCCCCTAGGGGGATAGATTGGTAGGAAAAGACAATCGCTCGTCCCTGACCGCCACTCATAAGGAAGACAATCAAAGAAACACCCCATGCTTCAAATTTGTCACACAACGGTTACCATACGTGCATGCTACGGGACTTGCAAACCTCAACACAAGTGTCTCTACAATCCACAACCACCCAATAGCATAACTCTAATATCACCATCTTTATATCGCAAAACTATTGCAAGGAATCAAACATATCATATTCAGCGATCTACAAGTTTATGTTGGATTTTATGACTAACCATGTGAATGACCAATTCCTGTCATCTCTCTAAATTGATATAAGTGAAGAAAGAGAGTTTAATTCTTTCTACAAAAGATATGCCCACGCTCTAACAAATATAAGTGAAGCAAAAAAAGTATTCTACAAATGGTGGTTTTCTATGTAAAGGGAAACAGGCAATCCAAACTTCAAATGATATAAGTGAAGCACATGAAGCATTCTATAAAGCCACACTCAAAAGATTTAAGTGAAGTGCAATGAGAATTCTATAAATCAACCAAGGATTATCTCATACCAGCATGGTGCATAAAGAAAAATGAAAACTAAATGGAAAAGACGCTCCAAGACTTGCACATAATGCATGAACGAAACGAATTCAAAAACATACCGATACTTGTTGAAGGAAGAGGGGATGCCTCCCCAGCATCCCCAAGCTTAGACGCTTGAGTCTCCTTGAATATTTATTTGGGGTGCCTCGGGCATCCCCAAGCTTGAGCTCTTGCCTCTCTTCCTTTTCCTCATATCGAGACATCCTCGATTAGACACTACATCCACACAAAACTTCAACAGAAAACTCGGTAAGATCCGTTAGTATAATAAAGCAAATCACCACTCTAAGTACTGTTGCAAACCAATTCATATTTTTTTTTGCATTGTGTCTACTTTAATATAACTTTTCCATGGCTTAATCCACTGATATAAATTGATAGATTCATCAAAACAAGCAAACTATGCATCAAAAATAGAATCTGTCAAAAACAGAACAGTCTGTAGCAATCTGAACATCCACCATACTTCTTGTACCGCAACAACTCTACCAAAATTAGGAAAAATAAACAAGTTGTATAGAAATACAGTGCAAAAGGAATCAGAATCAATTGACGTTCCAGTTAAAAATGTAAAATTGCACACTACAGCCAAAGTTTCTGTCATGCACCGTACAAACCAACAAGCATTGTAAACATCCTAAAGGCAAACATTGGCACATTATTTTTATAATACAATGGAATTGTACAAGGGGATAATAATTTTTGTTGAAAAGTTTCTGTAATCAAGATTCACAAAGTTTCCGTGAGCATGAACAAAGTTCAAGGAGCTCTCCCAGTTCAACAATGCTTGTCTTTCTCACTTTCACTTTTCTTTTTGAAAAAGTTTTGGGTTCCCCTCTTTATTTTTGTTGTTTTTAAACTATATGAAAGCACTCAACAGAAATAAATGACTCTCTAAAACTTCCAGATTGTCTCCCTGGCAGCGCTTTCTTTAAAGCCATTAAGCTAGGCATATAGTGCTCAAGTAGTGAATCCACCCGGATCCCAAGGTATATCAAAGCCAATTTTAATTAACAATGATTTGTAATTTAGCAGTGAGCACAAATTAACATAAATCATGTAATGACGAAGTCTAACTCTCTTCCTATGCATCGGCATGTCATAAAAGAACAATTCACGCACACATAGTAAAGGCCAATGCATAGTATAAGCAGTTTCTTGCAATTCTATCATGTTGGAAACATAAAGAGGCGGAGATGTAGTTCCTCTCTCATAATAATTGCAAGTAGGAGCAGCAAGCACATGCATATTATATTCATCAAAATCATCATGTGTAATGGTAAAAGGCAACCCATCAATATAATCCTTAATAAGTGCAAGCTTCTCCGATATAGTGTAGTCGGGAGAATTCAAAAATATAATTGGACTATCATGCGCGCGTGCAATAGCAACAATTTCATGTTTAACATAAGGAACTATAGCAAGTTTATCTCCATAAGCATAATTCATATTGGCATCTTGGCCATAAGCATAGCAAGCATCATCAAAAAGGGATATTTCAAGAGAATCAACAGGATCGTAACAATCATCATAGCAATCATCATGGCAACCATCCTTCGGTAAGCACGAAGGGGAATTAAATAATGTATGAGTTGGATGGTTACTCTCATTAGAAGGTGGGCACGGGTAGCTAATCCGCTCCTCGTCCTTTTGTTCTTCGCTCTCCTCATCATCTTTTTCATCCAATGAGCTCACAGTTTCATCAATTTCTTCTTCCAGAGCTTCCTGCAAAATATTAATCTCTTCTTGGACAGCAGAGACTTCCTTAATAAATTTTTTCACATAGGCATTAGAAGCATAATTCTCATAACAATATTCAAGTATGGCAAAATTTTCAGATTTGTAAAGATTAGCATCATACTTTGCAATCAACATAGCAATTTCAAAAGCACCCTTAAAAGCAAAAAATTCTTCAATTTGTTGAACATCATAGTAACTATAAACACCCTTAGCATAAGAAGATAAGATTCCATTATCAATAAAGTCACACTGGTAGGGAAGGTGTTTTTTAGGGTTTTCAGAACAACAAGTAGAATCATATTCCCAACATAAATTCCAAGCATAGCATTGTAAACGTTGAATTTGACTCCATAATAGTTTCCCTTTTTCAGATATACGGTGCCACACATAACAAGCATGCTCATGTAAAGATTTGCCCTCAACTAAGCTAGTTGGGGTTTCAGCACGAGCACATAGGGATCAAAGATGATCCAAGTAATAAGTTTCAGCGGTGTGATAGATTTTGAGTGGTTCTTCAACCATTGGTTCAGCAGGTACAACTAATTTTTTTGGTATTTTGCGTTTCCTACCCATGACTAAAGATAGAAAACAACTAAGAACAGCAAATAAAAATTACTTAGTGATAAAGCAAACAAGCACACACGAGAATATTCACCCCACGCTATGATTCCCCGGCAACGGAGCTAGAAAAAGGTCTTGATAACCCACAAGTATAGGGGATCGCAACAGTTTTCGATAAGTAAGAGTGTCGAACCCAACGAGGAGCTAAAGGTAGAATAAATATTCCCTCAAGTTCTATCGACCACCGATACAACTCTACGCACGCTTGACGTTCGCTTTACCTAGAACAAGTATGAAACTAGAAGTACTTTGTAGGTGTTGTTGGATAAGCTTGCAAGAAAGTAAAGAACATGTAAATAAAAAGTAGGGGCTGTTAAGATAAAGAAGCAATAAAGTAAATATAGCGAGTGTGGAAAAGTGGTGGTAGGAGTTGTGAAATTGTCCCTAGGCAATTGACTATGTTACTAGACCGGTAATCACTATTGCAATTCTATTTGAGGGAGAGGCATAAGCTAACATACTTTCTCTACTTGGATCATATGCACTTATGATTGGAACTCTAGCAAGCATCCGCAACTACTAAAGATTCATTAAGGTAAAACCCAACCATAGCATTAAAGCATCAAGTCCCCTTTTATCCCATACGCAAACAACCTACTTACTCGGGTATGTGCTTCTGTCACTCACGCCACCCACCATAAGCAAATCATAAACATATTGCAAACCCAACAGCGGGAATCCCTCACGCTTGCGCGACATGGAGGGCACAATAGGACAACACCAATAATAAAACATGCAGCTCAAAGCAATCATAGCAATTCATCAATCACCGATAGGACAACGAAAATCTACTCAGACATCATAGGATGGCAACACATCATTGGAAAATAATATGAAGCATAAAGCACCATGTTCAAGTAGAGGGTACAGCGGGATGCAGGAGAGTGGACCGCTGTAGATAGAAGGGGGGAGGTGATGGAGGTGTTGGTGAAGATGGCGGAGGTGTTGGTGAAGATCGCGATGATGATGGTGGCCCCCGGCGGCGTTCCGGCGCCACCGGAAGCAAGGGGGAGAGGGCCCCCTTCTTCTTCTTCCTTGACCTTCTCCCTAGATGGGAGAAGGGTTTTCCCTCTGATCCTTGGCTCCCATGGCTTGGTAGGGGCGAGAGCCCCTCCGAGATTGGATCTATCTCTCTGTGTCTGCGTTCTCTGCGTTGCCAGATTCTACCCCTTCACCGTTTCTTTTATATCCGGAGATCCGTAACTCCGATTAGGGTGAATCTTTCACTCAGATCTTCCTTGTAAAATTATCTTTCTTGCACCAGAAGGAGAGCATCAACCGCCTTATGGGTGGACCACAAGGGTCACGGGCGCGCCTGGGGGGTAGGGCGCCCCCCTACCTCGTGACCACCCTGGACACCGTTTCGCATTGATTTCACTTCCAGAAAATCATAAATATTCCAAAAAAATCTCCGTCCATTTTTATCCCGTTTGGACTCTGTTTGATATTGGGTTTGTGTGAAACAAAAAACATGCAACAGACAGGAACTGGCAGTGGGCACTGGATCAATATGTTAGTCCCAAAATAGTATAAAAAGTTGCCAAAAAGTATATGAAAGTGAATAATATTGGCATGGAACAATCAAAAATTATAGATACGACGGAGACGTATCAGGTTGCGCGCCGGCAACGGCGGCGGGTGGTGGCGCGAGGGTGGCGGTGACGGGCGACGACGACCAGAGAGTGCGAGAGAGATGGAGTGAGAGTGAGAGTGTGGTGAGGGAGAGGAAACAGATGGGATGTGGTAGGGATAAGGTGGTCTTAGCAGTAGCGCAGGGCAAGGGGACGCGCTACGGTTAGTACCCATAGAAGTAGCGCTCGTCTATAGACCTACTACAATTTTGGGCCCACCACCTGCCCAGGTGCAGATTTAGTAGCAGCGCGGGCCGCCCAACAGGTGTTGCAACTAACATTTTAGTTGTAGCGCATTTATGCAAACCACGCTGCTACTAAAGCTAGACCCGGGGGTGGCCGTGTGGCCCACTTAGCAGCCACACCTGGGCCGTGAGCCGGCGCTACTGCTAAGTATTACCTGTAGTGCATCCATTGTACCCGCACTGCTGCTAGTTAGCAGTAGCGCCTACTTTTAGGTAGCGCTACTGATAAGCCTCCACCTATAAGGTTTTCCCTAGTAGTGATGTCATTGTTCTTATTGCATTACTCCGTTTCTCCATGAACTTAATACACTAGATGCATGCATGATAGCGCTCGATGTGTGGAGTAATAGTAGTTGATGCAGGCAGGAGTCGGTCTACTAATATTGGACGTGATTCCTATTCATGATCATTGCCTTGGATATCGTCATAATTATTTGATCTTTTATCAATTGCCCAGGAGTAATTTGTTTACCCACCGTGTGCTATTTCCTCGAGAGAAGCCACTAGTGAAATCTACGGCTCCCAAGTCTATCTTTTATCATATTTGCTTTCCGATCTATCTTTTGCCATATTTATTTTCATATCTATATTTCCAAAAACCCAAAAATACTTTCCTGCACTTTTTCTTTGCTTATTTTATTTCGCATTTTATCAAGATCTATTTATCCAATCTCATAAAAAACAATTTATCTTTTTACCGTGGAGGGATTGACAAGTCCTCTTATGCATCACGTTGCAAGTATTTGTTCTTTGTGTGCAGGTACCGTTTACATAGTGTTGCTTGGTTCTCCTATTGGATTGATACCTTTGTTTCACAACCGAGGGAAATACCTGTTGGTGTCAAAACAGGAATATCTTGGGTAGGGGGTCCCGAACCGTGCGTCTGAGGATTGATGGTAACAAGGGACAAGGGGGACACAATGTTTACTCAGGTTCGGGCCGTCTTAGTGGAGGTAAAACCCTACCTCATGCTTGGTTGTATTTGATGAGAATAGGGGTTACAAGAGTTGATCTACCTCGAGATCGTAATGGCTAAACCCTAGCTGTCTAGCCTATAAGAATTTTGATAGCCTCTACAGACCAAACCCACCGGTTTATATACACACCGGAGGGATCTAGGGTTGTACAAAGTCGGTTTGTAGAGAAGGAAATATCATATCCGGACACCAATCTTGCCATCCACGCATATGGGAGTCCTACCCAGACACGGGGGGAAAATCTTCACGGCCCATCAGTCCGGCCCATATCAAATAGCCCAAACACCCAAGGACCCCCTAATCCAGGACTCCCTCAGTAGCCCCTGAACCAATCTTTGATGATGATGTGTTCGACACGCGGATTGTCTTCGGCATTGCAAGGCGGGTTCCTTCTCTTGAACACTTTAGGATAACAACCTGCACAAAGGAATTGTGCCCGGCCCTGTATAATTAACACAACCCTTAGCCACGAAGGCAAGATGTCAAAATAAAATAGTGTCCTTTACTGACAACTTTTTCGGTGAAGCATCACATCTAGCTCCTTAATCTTTTGAACCGTTTTCACGCCACCCCAATTCGCGTTTCAAGGCATGACCTCCATTGGCATGTCTTGCCAAAACAGAGATCGTGCCCGGCCATTGCGGGATTCAAATCAATATGGTTTTGGGAAATCCAACCGCACCATTCGCACGATCTCTTTGGGAACATGCGAGTTTTAAGGCTTGAGTGGGGGGCGTCTGGCATTCACCGCCTATAAGAGGGTAGAGATTCCTCCCTTTTCCCATGCCTACTTCCATCTCCTGCCTTCCCTTCCTCTGAGCTCCAGCACTAAAATCTCAATCTTTCTCACCGCCACCAACCTCCCCAGCCTTGTCTGGATCTGGTTCCAAAGGCAAGTGGGCGGCCTCCTCTGTCACTGAGAAGGACATCAAGGTGCTTCGGAATGCAGGGTATTTGTCCGGGGGTATCACACATAGGCTCCCCCCCAAGGATCATGTCATCCCCACTCCGGAGCCCAGCGAGAGGGTTGTATTCATTCCTCACTTCCTCCGGGGGCTATGGTTCCCCCTCCACCCCTTTGTCCATGGCCTCATGTTCTATTATGGGCTAGATTTCCATGATCTGGCCATGAATTCCTTCCTACACATGTCGGTGTTCATCGTCGTGTGTGAGGCTCTACTCCGCATTCCCCTACACTTCGGCCTATGGCTCATGGTTTTCAATCTAAAGCCGAAGGTGGTCGACGGACAACACACAGATTGCGGCAGGGCCATGGTGAGCAAGCTTCCCAATGTCATCTGGCCCAAAGGGGCATTCGTTGAGACGGTCAAGGTGTCACAGCAGGAGTGGTTCTACATCACCGAACCTTGCAACGGCACCTGGGTAGCCGCTCCCGACTTCAGATCCGGACCCCTCATGAGGCTCACCTCCTTGACCGCTAAGGGCCTTGACTGGGGATCCACGGCGGAGGTGCAGAGGCTGAAAACGCGCATCACCAACATGATAGGCAAAAACACTGGCCTCATGGACATGATTCAGGTGATGCTCTTCTACTGCACTCTTCCCTACCAACTTCGGGCCTCTCACATGTGGGCATTCAATCTGGAAGAACCACGGACCTTGAAGCGTTTCTTTGGCACCATGCATGAAGACATATGGAAGCTGCTCTTCCAGGCCCAAAAGACGTGGCCGAAGAAGACCGAAGACATCGGTCTTGACATCGAGAATCCGGCCTCACCAGTAAGCATGACTTTCCTAAGTACCTATTCGGTAAAATAAATTTAGATATAACGATTCTACTATGCAATTTTATTCTTGTAGACACGTGTTGGGCCTCCAAGCACACAGTTTTGTAGGACAGTAGAAATTTTCTCTCAAGTGGAAGACCTAAGGTTTATCAATCCGTGAGAGGTGTAGGATGAAGATGGTCTCTCTCACACGACCCTGCAACCAAATACAAGAAATCTCTTGTGTCCCCAACACACCCAATACAATGGAAAATTGTATAGGTGCACTAGTTCGGCGAAGAGATGGTGATAAAAGTATAATATGGATGGTAGAAATATATTTTTATAATCTGAATAAATAAAAACAACAAGGTAGCAAATAAAAAAGGGCACAAAAATGGTGTTGCAATGCTTAACAATGAGGCCTAGGGTCTGTACTTTCGCTAGTGCAACCTCTCAACAATGCTAACATAGTTGGATCATATGATTATCCCACAAAGTGCAATAAAGAATCACTCCCGAATTCCTATTAGCGGAGAACAAAAGATATGAATTGTTTGTAGTTCACGAAACCACCTCAAAGCTATTCTTTCTGTTGGATCTATTCAAGAGTTCGTACTAAAATAACACAAAGCTATTTTTTCCGATAGATCTATCCTAGAGTTCATACTAGAATAACACCAAAGCAAATTCATATTCATAATACTCAATCCACACAAAGAACTATAAAGAGACCCCAAAGTTTCCGTCGGAGAAAAACATGCATCAACCCCTATGCATAGATTACCCCAATATCACCGCGGGAATCCGTGAGTTGAATGCCATAACACATATCAAGTGAATCAATAAGATACCTCATTGTCACCTCAAGTATTCATATTGCAAGACATATATCATATGTTCCCATCTCTGAATATTCAATCCGACAAGACAAAACTTTGAAGGGTAAAGATTCAATTCGTCATAACAAGATTATAGAGGAGAGAAACATCATATGATCCGACTATATTAACAAAGCCCATGATATAGATCACGAGAGAGAGAGAGAGAGAGAGAGAGATCAAACACATAGCTACTGGTACAAACCCTCAGCCCCGAGGGTGGACTACTCCCTCCTCATCGTGGTGGCCGTCGGGATGATGAAGATGGCCACCAGTGATGATTCCCCCCTTCGTCAGGGTGCCGAAACAGGGTCTAGATTGGATCTCATGGATACATAGGCCTTGCAGTGGCGGAAATTTTAATCTAGGGCTACCCCAAAGCGTTTCGGAATATTTGGGAATTTATAGTGCAAAGAGGGGGTGCGGGAGGCCACCAAGGTGGGAACAACCCACCTTGGCGCGCTAGGGGGCCCTGGCATGCCCTGGTGGGTTGTGCCCCCCTTGAGGCGCCCCAAGGTGCAGCTCAGGCCCATTGGGTTCCTTCTGGTCCAGAAAAAATCTCCAAAAAGTTACGCGGTGTTTGGACTCCGTTTGATATTGATTTCCTGCAATGTAAAAAACAAGCAAAAAACAGCAATTGGCACTGGGCACTGGGTCAAAAGGTTAGTCCCAAAAAATGATATAAAGTTGCTATAAAATTATTGTAAAACACCCAAGAATGATAATATAATGGCATGAATACTCCATAAATTATAGATACGTTGGAGACGTATCAATAACATATTGTCTGTCTTCCGTGTAGGGCTGGACGGCGAAGGCAGAGCGTATCAAGTGTCTGGCACCGCTGCCCGAAGACCCAGCTACACCCCAGCTGACGGAGATGCTCCCGGCGCCGTATCAGGCGCCGGAGAAGAAGGCCAAGAAGAAGAAGGGCAAGGAGGCCAAGGGCGGCCCCCACCATATGGGTCCATCGGACGCTATGTCTGGAGAGACCGAAGCCCTCTCCTCTGAAGAAGAGGAAGAGGAGGAGGAGGTGGGAAGTGACTCCCCTCATAAGGGGAGGAAGAAGAACAGGGCGGCCTCCAAAGACCCGAAGGGGAGGCGCCCAAGAGGAGGATGATGACCCTCCAGGACAGTTTGGACTCAGACGTCGAACTGGTCCCCAAAAATCCTCCCAAGGCGAAGCCCCTGGCTGAATGATAACTATCTGTACACTCACTGTTTATCTTTCAGCTTTCTTATTTGCATTATATAATTTATTATGCCATGTGCCTTTCAGCCCTCCCTGCTATCTCCCGAACCCTTCATTATCGGAGGGGCGTTCTCTGCCACCAGACATGGCAGAGAGCGAGATGCTGCCACGAGCCTCCTCGCCCATCACCATGGATGACACAGCGGTGTTGTCCCGAAGGACCTCTCCTGGTCGTGGAGGGGCGGGCAAGGCTGTGGAGAAAGCGCCCGAGCTTAACACCTCGTCCACCGAAAGCATAGGGGAGGCGACCCTATGACAACTAACGGCGGGGACCCCAACAATCCGGCCCCCTGCCGGATACCATTCCGGAGACCAATGCAGCTCCGGGAATAGGTGTGTTGGAAATATGCCCTAGAGGCAATAATAAAACGGTTATTATTATATTTCCTTGTTCATGATAATTGTCTATTGTTCATGCTATAATTGTATTGACCGGAAACCGTAATACATGTGTGAATACATAGACCACAACATGTCCCTAGTGAGCCTCTAGTTGACTAGCTCGTTGATCAACAGATGGTCATGGTTTCATGACTATGGACATTGGATGTCATTGATAACGAGATCACATCGTTAGGAGAATGATGTGATGGACAAGACCCAATCCTAAGCATAGCACAAGATCGTGTAGTTCGTTTGCTAAAAGCTTTTCTAATGTCAAGTATCATTTCCTTAGACCATGAGATTGTGTAACTCCCAGATACCGTAGGAATTCTTTGGGTGTACCAAACGTCACAACGTAACTGGGTGGCTATAAAGGTGCACTACAGGTATCTCCGAAAGTGTCTATTGGGTTGGCAAAAATCAAGACTGGGATTTGTCACTCCGTATGACGGAGAGGTATCTCTGGGCCCACTCAGTAATGCATCATCATAATGAGCTCAATGTGACTAAGTAGTTAGTCATAGGATCATGCATTACGGAACGAGTAAAGTGACTTGCCAGTAATGAGATTGAACGAGTTATTGGGATACCGACAATCGAATCTCGGGCAAGTAACGTACCGATAGACAAAGGGAATTGTGTACGGGATTGCTTGAATCCCCGACATCGTGGTTCATCCGATGAGATCATCGTGGAACATGTGGGAGCCAACATGGGTATCCAGATCCCGCTGTTGGTTATTGTCCGTAGAGCTATCTCGGTCATGTCTACATGCCTCCCGAACCCGTAGGGTCTACACACTTAAGGTTCGATGACACTAGGGTTATAGGGAAAGTTTGTATGTGGTTACCAAATGTTGTTAGGATTCTCGGATGAGATCCCGGAAGTCACGAGGAGTTCTGGAATGGTCTGGAGGTAAAGAATAATATGTAGGAAGTGAGGTTTTGGCCACCGGAAGTATTTCGGGCGTCACGGGTAATGTATTGGGACCACCGAAAGGTTTCCGGGGGTCTATCGGGAGGGGCCACCAGCCTCGGAGGCTTGCATGGGCCAAGAGCGGGAAGGGACCAGCCCCTGAGTGGGCTGGTGTGCCTCCCACCAAGGCCCAAGGTGCAGCTAGGAGGAGAGGGGGAAACCCTAGGCGGAGATGGGCCTAAAGGCCCACCCTAGGGCGCGCCCCCCTCTCTCCCCCTCCTGGCCGCCCCCTCCAGTCCCATCTAGGGCTACCGCACCCCTAGGGTGGGAACCCCAGAGGGGCCGCAGCCACCTCCCCTCCTCCTATATATAGTGGGTTTTGGGGCTGCCAGAGACATGAATCTCTCTCTCTCTCTCTCTCTCTCTCTCTCTCTCTCTCGGCGCAGCCCTACCTCTCCACATCCTCGTCCTTCATAGTGCTTGGCGAAGCCCTGCTGGAAACCATGCTGCTCCACCACCACCACGCCGTCGTGCTGCTGCTGGAGTTGTCTTCCCCAACCTCTCCCTCCTCCTTGCTGGATCAAGGCGCAGGAGACGTCACTGGGCTGCACGTGTGTTGAACGCGGAGGCGCCGTTGTTCGGCACTTAGATCAGTATTGACTGCAATCTGAATCGCTGCGTGTAGGACTCCTCCAACCGCGTTCTTGTAACGCTTCTGTATCGTGATCTTCAAGGGTATGAAGATGCCCTCCCCTCGCTCTCGTTGCTAGTCTCTCCATAGATTGATCTTGGTGATGCGTCGAATTTTTTTTAATTTCTGCAATGATCCCAAACAAGGTGAACAACCTCCTTCGAAGGAGCGAGAAGCATCAGCTCCATCGGCGGCCTGCACTAATCCAAAGGCGCCGAACACTCTAGTGGAAGCACTGCGACGTGCTTCCATTGTGGAGGAGCACCGCACCCTGATGGGTGCAGTAGTGGCGAAGGCTCAGTCTGCCAAGAGCAGACTGAACGAAGCTTTTACCAGCCTACTGACAGGCTTCAAGGTATGTGACGTAATGCTCTAAACGCCTTTCCATATGTTGAGGAATCGACCTGTATACAGATAGTAGCCCCCGAGGCTCCGTCCAGCGAAAAAGAACCTGAATAGAGGATCCACATGAGATTTGAGAAAACTAACATACTACTCTATTATTGTAACAGACCTCTCTGTTGGCGGCGACCTCCCAGGCAGCCAAAGTTTCAGAACTCAACCGGAAGCTTCAGGTGGCCGATGATGAGATCGACCGCATTAACAAGCGGTTCAATGAGATGCAAGGTATGCGTATAGTGTTTAAAAGGTTAGTTGTATATCATAAGTGATAGTGGTATTTAGAGACTAACTCAGGTAATGCTTTGATTATGAGCATAGTTGGAGCAGTCAAGGTCGAGACCCTCAGAGGCACCCTTGCCCAAACCCAGCAAGAGGCGAAGGCAAACAATGTATCCGCTGACAAAGCGGCTGCGGAACTGAAGACCGAGCAGGCCGCCCGCCTTCAACATGAAGCTCAGGTGGCTGAAGTCGAGCAGGAGCTCAAGGATGCCATCCTCAAATGTGAGGATTTGGAGGAGAAGACTTCAGCACAATCGACCGAACTCGTCAAAGCTCTCCAGGAGGCTAAGGAGGCGCGGGTCGAGTCCCGGAGTGCTCGCGAGGAGATCCGATAGGCGAAGCAGATAGCGGCTGGTAAGGCATTTCTTTTGCAGAGTATATTTGGAGGTCAAATATATGCTTTGCTCACTCGGGTGTGGAGTTCTCCAGATGTGTTTGCGGATCTTCCGAGGAGTGCCGCCGATGCCGCACAATTTTTCCAAGCCCAGGAGGGGAACTCGATCTAGAAGTTGTTCTCATCACAGTTTCTTGCACCGGAGCACCCGACTCCCCTGAACGACCAGCTGAAGCAGCTGATGGACCTACATAGGGTGGCCGGTTTGGCCATCAAGGATCTAATAGTCCGGCATTGGCCAGCCGAACCAATTCCCAGCAGTTACTTCAGTTTGGTGAAGCGGCTTGCCGTCGCGTTGCCCCGGATTGACACTGTAAAGCGCTCGACCTGCATAGAAGGTGCCCAGATGGCCTTTGCCTATGTCAAGATGCACTGGGCAAAGATGAAGGCCACCTACGTGGCAACTACAAGCCCGCCTGAAGGCAAGGACCACTGCAAGCCGGAGAGATACTTCGAGGACGTCCTGGCCGGGGCCCAAATAGTAGAGGGCCAGTGTTCGAAGGACGTGATATTTGAGTAAGTGTGTTCGGGTTGTAAAAACTATGTTATGAACCCATGCTTGTAATATATCTATGTTTGCACCTTTTGTCTGCAAGCGATTTTTCCTCTTGTGCGGCCGTTTATTTTTGAAAGTTGCCAGTCGTCGGCTTCAGCCCCCACGTAGATGTTACGGGGGTGTTTAGCATAACACGTGACCGCTCTTTATCCAACGTCTTGGTCCGTGAAGGAGATGTGCGTGAGGTGAACCAGGCAATCAGACTATGCGGCTTTATTACTTTCACTTAGCCATAGGATTTTGATTGTGGAGCTAAGTACTAGCCCTTGGTGCCTTTGCGGCTAACCAAACTATGGTGCCGTTTTCCACGTGGCTGGACGAAGACCAGCTCCTCGTATAACACGGAATGAATTGCCAATGATTTATAGTATAAGACAAGCCACCGAATTGTCGACCAGCTCTCGCTTATCATGACAGTCAGTTTTCGGCTTTCTCTACTAATGTATTTGATCGGATGAGTCAGAAATACAATCGCAGTAGTTCTCCTGTTACTACCTTAGCCGAACTGGCGGAACGTAAGGTAGTAAGCGCAGGAGCCGGGCAACCCAACTATAGACTAAAGACATGTTTCAGAGCCGATGCATACAGAGCAATACTCGGGACGCAGAAGAGTACCCTACATGTGTTCGGACTTTTGAAAACGTGTAGGGCTGAATACATCCCCTGGTGTTAAGGCCGAATTAAAACACGTGTGGCAATCTGAAGTAAGGAGGGAATACAGATGACGAAATAAATCAGTACCAAACAAAAGTGGTGATCAACTGTTTCCTTTATATCCTGGTTAATGCATCGAGACGCGCTGTTACAGATAATGTCATGAATATCAAGACTATGTTACATGCTAAGAGTTTACACAAGGGAAATTTGTACACAGGGCCTAACAAACAATGGTCTTGAAGATACCTGTGGTGCCCTGACGCATGTCTGCGTCGTTTCTCCTTGGTGAGAAATCCTTTGAGAGGAAAAGTCGATGGTCGCCTATAAAAAAGGGGAGCCCGGAAAAGAGCCCCTGTACGACCATAGAGTAGGTAGGCTTTTAATGAACCTGTAATAAAAAAAGGAAAAAGGAAAAGGTTAAGTTACAAATAAGGTCAATCCGTACTATAGACCTTTTTCGCAATATGCCCCCGGCGCTGCCCAAGGTATTTTAAGTGTGTATGATGCACGCGCGGTACGTGTGCCACAACCTTATGGGGAGATCGGTGGGAGTAGAACTACTATTCAAGCTCTAGATCCGCTGAGTTATTATGCTTTAGCGCGGCTCGGACTCGCTTGGCAGTGTCAGGGGTCTTAATGACCGATGAGTTATTCGGCTTGATAAGGTCGTTCTGTATCTCGACTGCAAGGGCCGCGGTGTGCTCCTCAGTATGGAGGGAGCGTTCCATATTTCCATTGACTGTGATAACACCGCGCGGTCCGGGCATTTTTTAGCTTCAAGTAAGCATAATGTGGTACTGCATTAAAGTAGCAAAAGAAGTTCGTCCAAGCAGCGCGTGATAACCACTGCGGAAAGGGACGATATCGAAGATCAAGTCTTCACTTTGGAAGTTGTCCGAAGAACCGAAGACTACCTTCAATGTTAGGGAGCCCGTACAGTGGATCTCCATGTCGGGTATTACTCCTTTAAAGGTAGTATTGCTAGGCTTGATTCTTGACGGGTCAATACCCATCTTACGGATAATGTCTTGGTAGATCAGGTTCAGATTGTTGCCGCCGTCCATAAGGACTCCAGTGAGATGGTATCCATCGGTGATGGGATCGAGTACCAGGTCCGCCGAACCTCCATGATGGATACTAATTGGGTGGTCTCTGTGATCGAAGGTGATCGGACAAGCCGACCAGGGGTTGAATTTTGGGGCGAGAGGCTCTACGGCGTAGACGTCCCTTAATGCGCGCTTGCATTCCCTCTTGGGGATGTGCGTGACATATATCATGTTTACTTTCTTCACCTCGGGGGGAAACTTCTTTTGTCCCCTGGTGTTTGGAGGACGGGGTTCGTTATCGTCCTAGCTTGGAGGTCCTTTCCCCTTGTGTTTGATATTGAATTTACCGGCCTGTTTGAAAACCCGATAGTTTCTGTTGGTGTGGTTGGCAGGCTTGTCAGGGGTGTCATGAATGTGGCAAGGCCTATCTCATATTTTGTCCAAATTGGATGGACCGTCTCTATTTCCTTTGAACGACTTCTTTGGCTAGCTGGATTTGGAGCCGCTGAATATGACATTTACCGCCATATGCTCGGTTTCTTCAGTGTTGTTCTGACGCTTGTTTTTGTTGCAGCGTGGCTTTCCATTGCATTCCCTGGCTTCAGAGGTGGCGGGGTCGTCTGTACTGTTGCTTCTACGAGCCAGCCAGCTATCTTTGCTCGCACAGACGCGGGTCATAAGTGCAGTAAGAGCTGCCATAGTCTTCGGCTTTTCCTGACGGAGATGTCGGGTGAGCCATTCATCATGGATGCTGTGCTTAAAGGCCGCTA
The DNA here is from genome assembly GCA_963921465.1 of Triticum timopheevii. Classification (NCBI taxonomy): domain Eukaryota; kingdom Viridiplantae; phylum Streptophyta; class Magnoliopsida; order Poales; family Poaceae; genus Triticum; species Triticum timopheevii. The sequence goes on along the minus strand of OY997268.1, from coordinate 92,032,442 downwards.
AGGCTTCGGCGTCCGGACAGTTGACTATTTGGTTCTTTTTTATTAGGAACCGGATCCAGAATTTGCGGGCTGACTCTCCGGGTTGTTGGACTATGCACTACAAAAAAATACACTTCCGTGATGATACGTATTTGTCACAGCAGGTCACGTTTTCTGTCATGCATGTACATCCATGACAATTTTATGACAGAATCAAGATAGTCATACCTGTGCTGTCGTAGAAGTGTACCATGAAATTACCAAAATTATCATCATGGAAGTGCCCACTTCCATGACGATAAATCGCGCGTCATAGAAGTGCTTTCGTCAAGGGTGACCGACACGTGGCATCCGCCGTAACGGAACGCCGTTAAGCTATCAGGTCTGGTTTTGGATCAGATAACCCATTAACAGCCCCGACCAATGGGGATTTTCCATGTGTAAAATCATCATTGGCTGGAGGAAACACGTGTCGGCTCACCATTGGGACAGATGTCATCCACTCATTGGACAGAAGGCGCCTATGATACGTCGACACGTGGCACGGCCCAACAGAGGCCCATTCCTGTGAAAAGGCCGGCCCATTTGACTTGGTCAAAAGGTGGCGGGCCGGCCCATGGAAAGCCTGTTAACGGCCTGTTCGCATATAGCCCATTTACAGCCCGATAACCCAAGGCACATTACGCCCTATCCGAATTAGGCCCAGTAGCATCATCTGGGCCATCCAATATGATTCCAGCCTGTTTTCACTTCTGGCCCATGTATGGCCCATGACGTCTTTCGGCCCATATGAGGCCCTTTGTAACTCTTGGCCCATTAACGGCCCATGGTGAAACTTGCCGGTAATGAACAGTGTATCACTTTATGCCCATTAACGGCCCGTGGTGAAACTGGCCCGTAATGAACAGTGTATCACTTTATACCCATTAACAATCCGTTATTCCGTTGGGCCATTTCCAGCCCATGTTGTCTTTCGGCCTTCTCAGAGCCCATTTATTCTTGGGCTCATTTCCAGCATTCGTTTACTTGCGGCCCGTTACTATCATTTTCTGCTTGTGGGCTAAATTCAGCCCGAGGTTACAGTCGGCCCGTTTGTGGTCCATTAATACGTTGGGCCGTTTTCATAGCGTCATCAAATACAGCCAATTAACAACGGCCCGTTATGGTCTGCCCATGAACAGACGATTCCAAGTCTAACCCATTTACGGGCATAATGCGGTCTGTTATTGGCCCATGTTTGGCCAACCGATCATACGACCCGTAGAAGGCCCATTGTGTCTATGACCCATATAAGCCCATTGTTTCTACGACCCGTAGAAGGCCCATTGTTTCTACGGCCCGTATGAGGGAAATGGTAACTATAGTAAATATGCAGCCCATGGTTATTGTGGCCTAGTTCTAAAAAAACAGGTTATTGCGGCCACTAGCAAACCGCGGAAAAAGAACTGCACTGACTACAAGCAAAGAAATAAACAAGAAAATAAGGAAATAAATAAGCAAGAAACTTATGTTAGGCTATCATGCCTATTACACATATTACATCCACTGGGCAACAAAGTTCGCCACCAGTGCAAATATAGGGAACACAACAGCATATAAACACCGCAGCAAAACAAGTCCAGAACTGAAACCACTTCAGAAGAGCTCAAGAAACAATATCCTGGGTACCCATAATGCTGGCAAGATGCTTAGCAAGCTTATTAACTTTCTCTTATTTGGCGCTTAAGTCCTCCATTACTTGCTGTTGCACCAGAAAGTATGCATTTGAATTCTGTAGGGACTTCCTTAGTCCATCGGCTTCCTGTCGCATAACATCTGATCGATGTCTTTCAACTTGAAGTTGAGACTCAAGAAGCTGAACTGATGCAGGCAACAAGTTCGGAGATCTGGTGCCAGCAGTAGTAGCCAGTAACTCGAACACTACATCAAGACAGGACTTTGGGGTTGTCTCATTGTCTTCAATATAGTTTTTATCAGCTTTCTTGGAGACCAACAGGGATGTCTCACTATCTTGAACCTTTTCTGCATTACTTCCTTTACGATTGCATAACGGGGTACTCTTCTCTAATATTTTATCCGCGTTCTAAAAGAGAAACAAACAAACACATCACAGGTTTACAATGTAGTATATGAAACTCATTTTGGTAAACCAGTTCAGTAGTAAGGTGGACGGGATAAAAACATGAAACAAACGTATATCTATGTATTATGGTCACTGTATGGTCTATATCATTCTAGTTTATGTTGCCAAATTAAGATAGATAAAGTTCGAATCATATCTATTTAAGACAAAGCAGCATAGACAGAATATAAGTGTGGGAAACTACACAACAATAACAACACTTGTAATGTGCATGGCATGAGAACATAACTGTTTATTCAATTGAAACTGAAATCAACATAGAGCAAGTTAAAACAGCAAACACGTTAAAGAAACAGGTTTAAAACATACCTGTTGCACCATTGGAGTTTCAATTGCATCCTTCAAATTTGAAATTAGTTGGTATGAGTAAATACAGTGATGCAAGAGCAAAGTAGTATGAACCATAGCTACGGAACCTGACCTGAGAACAATTCTTCTTCTACTTTAAGTGTTGACTTGGGGTTCAGAGTGGTGGTCCTCATGCTTTGGGCACTGCAGTTGCCTTACTAACTTCTTGTGTTTGGGTGCTCTGTGGTGGAGATGGTGCTGTGTCAACGGGAACTGGGTTACTATTTGCTGGGTTTGGGGTTAGAAGGGGTGTAGCTGGTTCTCTGTCCAACTGGGTAGGAGTACAATCTGCATGAGTTTGGGTTATGTGTGGTGGGGCTGGTTCTTGGGCAAGTACAACCGTTGTTCTATCTACATCGACAGGTAGCATGATCTTTTCTGAAGGCCGTGTTTTTACTCCCACAGATACTGCCATCACCCCCTCCCATTGAAATGGCTGATAAACAAGAAAAATAATTGAATATACAGACATTGTTAGATAGATAGGTGCAATGGATAGTAGGGAAGAAAACAGGGCATGAAATAAATCACATTTATGTTGTCTAACCAAACAGAATAGCAGGACATAATTTCACATATATGATAGCTAATTAAACAGGATAGCATGACACAATTTCACATGTATGATGGCTAACTAAACAGGATAGAATGACATACTTCAAAATATGATGACTATGTAAACAAGATGACATGATATAACTATACGATGTGTCTATTAAAGTGGTTGGCATGCCATAAATCAAAAACATGCCGTCGATGGAAACATGATGGCATGATATAATTCACGGATAGAATGACATAATTTAAAATATGATGACTATGTAAACAAGATGAGATGATATAACTATATTATGTCTTTAGAAAATGGGTTGGCATGCAATAATTCAAATACATGCTGTCTATGTAAACATCATGGCATGACATAATTCAAATATATGATTTATATATTAAGGAAGTGAGCAGAGCGCAATCGCATATATGATGTGTCAACTAAGGAGATGGCATTCAATATTGTGTATGTGATGTAAAAACTAAGCATTGCAATACAACATATGCATGATATGAGTAATATAACCCTGGCAAGTTTGAGCATACACCTCAGGGGGATAATAGGACTGGTCATCTGCCTCTGGATCCTCCTCTAAAGAGCTATCTGTAACCAGCAAGATATCTGTTCAGCAGGTAGCATTGTCTGCTCTGAAGACCTTGTTTTCACTCCAGATTTCTCCATCACCAATTCAAATGGCTGATGCACAGGAAGAGCAGTTGAATATACAAACACTGTCAACAAAAGCAATGAGAAATACAAAAAAGGACAGCGTGATATAACTCACATATATGACGCTTGCCTAAACAACATGGCATTGCATAATTCACATATATAATGCCTTGCCACAAGATAACATTGCATAATTCACATATATAATGTCTTGCAACAAGATGGCATTGCATAATTCACATATATGGTAATTAGACACTAAACAGGTGGCATTCACACAAAGCATGTCTAAACTAAGCAAGTGACATAGCAATGCAAGATACCATACGCACGATATGAGCAACATAACCCTACCAAGTTAGAGCATGCACCTCGGGGGGGGGGGGATGTGACTGGTCATCTGTCACTGAATCCTCCTCTGAGGAGCTATCGGTAACCAACAAGACGCACGCTTCGTCAGATAGCATTGTTTGCTCTGAAGAACTTGTTTCCACTCCATATTTTTCCGTGACCGTGCCAAACGGCTAATGCAAAGAAAGAATATTTGAATGTACTAAAATTGTTGACAAATTTAACATGTAATAAAAAATGATGGCATGATATAATTCACATATAAGATGACTGGCTAACCAGGGTGGCATTGCAAAATTCACATATATGATGCATGTCTAAACAAGATGGCATTGCATGATTCACATATACGATAAAGAAACTAAACAGATGGCATTGACAAAAAGCATGTCTAAACTAAGCAGATGACATCTTTAATTATACAGTAAGCAATGCAAGGCACCATATGCATGATATTACCAACATCAGCATGCCAAGTTAGAGCGAAGACCTCATGGGGTAAATAGGAGTGGTCTTCTCCTTCTGAATCCCCCTCAGAACAGTTATCTTCCTCTTGATTACGATCCAAAATGGGTGGAGGGGGGGCTGCCTTTGCGCCCACCATGGAGCGACATCTGCATGAATTTTTATTGCCACGCAAGGCTCGTCTCTTTTGCTCTACATGATCAGTTCCATTGTGTACAATAACTGGCATGCATAGGAATAAAACATAGTGAGATTATGTCAGGAGTGCATGCACAAATCCAGAGTGATGGTAGCAAACTGTGGATAGACGCAAAACCAATGATAGCAGGCAGATAATAGTTTTAGTTAAAAAAATACAGATAATGGCTCCTTTAATGTTTGTTTGCACCCAACATGAAACTCATAGTAGTTTTGGAAATATGCCCTAGAGGCAATAATAAAATGGTTATTATTATATTTCCTTGTTCATGATAATTGTCTATTATTCATGCTATAATTGTATTTACCGGAAACCGTAATACATGTGTGAATACATAGACGACAACATGTCCCTAGTGAGCCTCTAGTTGACTAGCTCGTTGATCAACAAATGGTCATGGTTTCCTGACTATGGACATTGGATGTCATTAATAATAGGATCACATCATTAGAAGAATGATGTGATGGACAAGACCCAATCCTAAGCATAGCACAAGATCGTGTAGTTCGTTTGCTAAAGATTTTGTAATGTCAAGTATCATTTCCTTAGACCATGAGATTGTGTAACTCCCAGATATCGTAGGAATGCTTTGGGTTTACCAAACGCCACAACGTAACTGGGTGGCTATAAAGGTGCACTACAGGAGAGGTATCTCTAGGCCCTCTCGGTATGCATCATCATAATGAGCTCAATGTGACTAAGTAGTTGGTCACGGGATCATGCATTACAGAATGAGTAAAGTGGCATGCCGGCAACGATATTGAACGTGGTATTGGGATACCCATGATCGAATCTCGGGCAAGTAACATACCGATTGACAAAGGGAATTATATACAGGATTGCTTGAATCCTCGACATCGTGGTTAATCCTATGAGATCATCGTGGAACATGTGGGAGCCAACATGGGTATCCAGATCCCCCTGTTGGTTATTGGCCAGAGAGCTGTCTCGGTCATGTCTACATGATTCCCGAACCCGTAGGGTCTACACACATAAGGTTCGGTGACGCTAGAGTTGTTATGGGAAATAGTATGTGGTTACCGAATGTTGTTTGGAGTCCCGGATGAGATCTCGGACGTCACGAGGAGTTACGGAATGGTCTGAAGGTGAAGATTTATATATGGGAAGTCATCATACGATCACCGGAAGTATTCGGGGGTTTGCCGGTATTGTACCGGGACCACCGAAGGGGTTCCGGGGGTCCACCTGCCCCAGAGGGCCCTATGGGTTGTATGTGGAAGGGAACCAGCCCCTAAGTGGGCTGGGCGCCATCCCCCCTAGGGCCCATGTGCCTAGGGTTTGGGGGAAACCCTAAAGGGGGCGCCCCCTTTGTTTGGGGGGCAAGCCCCCTCCCCTTGGCCGCCCCCCCTCTAGATCTCATCTAGAGGGGCCGGCCCCCTTGCCCCTTCGCCCTATAAATAGAGGGGAGGAGGGAGGAAGCAGCACCTCATCCAAGGCACAGCCCTCCCCCTCTCCAACACCCCCTCCTCCTCCGTTGAGCTTGGTGAAGCCCTGCCAGAGAACCGCTGCTCCTCCACCACCACGCCGTCGTGCTGCCGGAGTTCTTCCCCAACTTCTCCTTCCCTCGTGCTGGATCAAGAAGGAGGATACGTCCCCGTGCTGCACGTGTGTTGAACGCGGAGCAACCGTTGTTCAGTGCTTAGATCGGAATCAACCGCGATCTGAATCGCTGCGAGTACGACTCCTTCATCCGTGTTCTTGCTTCACTTCCGTTTCACGATATTCAAGGGTATGAAGATGCACTCCCCTCTCTCTCATTGCTAGTCTCTCCATAGATTGATCTTGGTGATGCGTAGAATTTTTTTAATTTATGCAACGATCCCCAATAAGTAGACACCCAAGATTAACCAGATAGTAGACAGATAGTACTGATTGCTGCCCCAATATGTACCCCAAAACCATTTAAAAACTCAAGTTTCAGCATTAGTTTGGACCTGACTTGGAGTCTAATAGGTGAACACGACGATAATGTAGTATGTCATCGTATTAAGCGATGCATAACGTAAGCAGACACGAAAGAGTGCGACCTCTCTTGCCGATCCGTGTAGTCCTCAAGGTCATTTGCTCAGTTGATGATGGTAATGCAGTTGTCGTGGCTGCTGGTGGCGGGGAAGAAGATCTGAGGCGGCGAAAGACAGTCTGGAGAGCGGATCCCTGCTATGGTGAACACTTTTGTCGTTGGAGCAGCTGAGCTGGGGTGGAACACAGCGCCACAGGAGCAGGACAAACCACACAAGGTTTTCTTTGACACATATCTGTAACAGAAGTAATTGTGTAAGGGCTTCTTTGAATTTGAGGATTCTAACAATGCAGGGATAGGAAATAGACAGTAATAGGATAGGAATGCACGTGGAAAACAGATAATTTAAAAACACAGGATTTCTGCCAATCTGGGTGTTTGATTCACAAGAATTGGAAGATCACAGGATGCAAAAAAGCATGGGGAAATTAAGTCAAACCACAAGAAAATGTATGGTTATAATGCTATTATACTACTATCTCTTAGTCTTGTGCTTGATGAATAGGAATATGAAAAGGAGGACAAGTGGAAATTAGAATTCCTACGGTTTTTCTTTCAAGGAGACACTAAAGGAACAAATCCTACAGTTTTCCTTTGCTCCATTCCTTTGCACCAAATTCATGAAAAGTAGTACCATAGGAAACTTTCCAATTCCTATGTTTTTCATTCACTTTTCCTTTCAAGCACTGGCGATTCTAGTAGGCAGGCTTGATCAAGGAAAATCCTACACTAAAAAAATGTTTTTGTGCTACTTCCATTACTTTGGACCCAGGCCACTGCCCTACTAGCTCAACTCCCAGGCCCATCGAAAAATGCACAGCTCAAATGCGCAGAGATAAATAATGATGGCGTTCAAGAGAGTCCATCACGGATAGCTAAGTTTCCTGGTACCTCACTGCTTGTCATATAATAGGATAAAATAATCGTATTTCACGTTACTACGTGTGCTCAGTGGACAATATATATAACACGTAGAGTAAAAAAGAGATGCAACAAGTGTACAACCTCTTTGGCGAAGCCATGTCGATCTCAGCATGATTGGGTTGGCCGGTGAGGATGCTCCGGCTGACTTGGCTGTCGGAGGAGGGGAAGAAGATCTTAGGTGTCTGGAGATGGAGCCTAAGGTACTGCTCTGCTATGATGGAGGGTTTCATCGTTGGAGCAGCTCCGGTGAGTTGCACGACACCGAGGCTGAAGCAAGACAAGAGAGACAAAGTTAACCTGAGTGGAATTCTAATAGCATCTCCAATAGATGACGTAAAATACATAACCACAAAGTGCTAGATCTAAAATACATCAGCCGCTCATCTCTAAACTTAACTATCGAAACTGAATTTAACTGCCAAAACTAAACTTAACTGTCGAAACTGAATTTTGCTATCGAAAATGAATTTTACTGTCGAAACTGAATGCACTAGCAAGGTGAGGCTACATGTTAGTCGACTGACTTTTTCATCTCTGGTCAGTCGATTTTGCAGCCGTTGGATACGAAATCAAGGGTCTGCAGTTCATCTTCAACCTCCACCCCCCTGAGCCGCCAGCCACCACCGGCCAAACAGCAGCCCCCCGCCGCTCAAGGCCGGCGGTGCGCCGCCCTGCCCGCCTCGAAAACACTCCCCACCACCGGTCCGCCGCCGCCCCGGCCATCCCTCTAGGCCCCCCGTGTCAAGATTTTTCTCCAGCGATCCCCACGCCACCGCCCCACCACCGCTGGCGACCACCGCCCCCACCCTAAACCGTAAGATAGATAGTGGGGTACCTCTCCGGCGAGCCCCCCCCCCCCCCCCCGCTGCGGCTGGTTCTTCCTTCACTCCAGCGAGCCCCCCACCCCCTGAAAATCGACAGACCCAAAAGTCGATTCAGTCGACTGAAGTGTAGCTAAATCGAAGCAGCATCGCAAGCAAGAGCAAGAGCGAGAGTAGCAGCGCGAGCAAGTGCAATAGCAAGAGCAGACAAGGTAGAGGACCGAGAGCAAGAGCAGAGCAGCAGCGCGAGTGAGAGCTAAAGCAGCAACAGCTCCTACTGATGTGGACGTCGCCGCCGAGGGAGCGACGCCGTGGAGGAAGTGGCCGGCGACACCGCCGTGGATGGAACTGCATTGTGTCGGCTTGGTACTGAGCGCCGACAGCACCGTGAGATCGAATCAAGAAGAAAATGCGGTGACTAGTGTACAACCTCTTTGGTGGAGTCGATTAGACCGGAGCTTCATCCGAGGGAACGGTGATGATGATGCTCTTCCGGTGGTGCAGGTGAAGACAGTGGTGTGGGAATGGAGGTGGCGCGAAGGACGAGATGGCTGAACCGGTGGGACGACGAGATCGACGACGGGTCCTCATCCGGTACAGTGGATGAAGGAAGTCGAGGTGTTGCTATGGACGACGTCGTCGGGGGAAGAGGCTCCGGCTGGGTGGCGGACGGAGGAGGGTGTGGGGCTTCGTCACGGATTTTTGTGGCCTCAGTGTATGAATGGGTGGGCGGATGGGATGGGAGTGGGGAACCTTGGCTTAGGGACGCGCTTGTATGAAATGTGGGGTAAGTTACGAAAGTACCCCCCCCCCCCGATTTGAGGCGGTTCTTTTGGTTCAGGGGTACCCTGGGCATTTCGCGTGTCGGGATTTCACAGGAGGTGGGAGTTTTTGCGCGCGTTGTAATTTTGGAATAGCAAGGCGCGGGTTGAGATGGAGGGAGTTGTCGGAGCACAACGAGACAAAGATATATCTTAAATATTTCGGGGTAACAAGGCGCGGGTTGAAGAGGCGGGAGTTTCACAGCACGATAGACAGAGACGCTAGCTTGAAATTTCGGCATAACAAGGCACGGCTTGAAATTTTGGGAGAACAAGCCTAACGTGTACCCAAAAAAAGAAAATTTGCACCACAACACGCACAACACACACACACACACACAAACACCATTTAGACTAGAGTAAGGCACACATGCATTACACGCATGAGATTTGGCAACCAAAATATGAATAAATACCACATTATAGCATGTAAGCTTTGAGTCATATATGCATGATGTAGATGTTCCTTTAATTCTTATAGTTAATTTTATTCAAAATTATCTAGTTTTTATAAGAAAGCTAATCTATTTTAAGATTCATGGAATTGCGCATTGTAAGACATAAAGTAACAACAAATAATGGCAAATATGTAGAAAATCATTTGGGCAATTCTGATACGGAAGATTCTAGAACAAAGAAGAAGTGCTTGTGTTTTGAGGTTTGTGCATTATGCTTAAGTTCAACCATGGAGTCTTCTAGATTATACATGTGGCGAAATATGGTGAAATCTAGAGGATATCGAACGGCCAGTAGTGCTCAAATTTGCCATCTCTGCACCATCGAATTCGCCTCATCCAACGACCATCTTTCAAAGTTAAAGTTACCCGCACACAATATAAAAATATAAAATAATATATATATATGGGTATAGATATAGATATGTAATGCGAAAGCCACCCATCACATCCAATTAGAATAGTGTGTCCATGCACGGATGCGATATGGCCAAACGATGTCTGCCATCGGTATCTCAAATTCAAATCAGTCTGACCTTGTTCAATGTGTATACATTACAACATGCTCGTTTCCAAACCACACCGCGTAGATCTCCATTATATTCATGCATGCATGGGTTTCAAACATCAGGATCTCTTATTCAAATATTTGAATTCAACTTTACATTGATTATGACCTCACCTAGTCTTTTACACCCACACAGGTGTCTTCTCTTTATAATTGTACCTCTAACTTTCTCTCGTGCATGCATGCACACACACTACCAGTCAGCATTATCCATCGCACACATGCAATCCTTTTCGTCAGGTCGGTCTCCCATGAAGGCACACACCCACACACATCTCCCTCTCCATCATATCGGGCGTTCTTTATCTCTCACACGTGCATGCGCAACGATCGATGTTCCTCTATGTATGTGTGTGTATAGCTAGGTCTTTCATAGTTTTTCACATAAACCGATCAATCGATATATCTAGTGAGGTCTCACCCTCTTTCCCACGTCCACATCGATCAATCTATACCTCTCTATATAGGATTAACATGTATAGCTAATACACCCACATTAATTATATATCCAATGCCCCCCTCTCATCATCCATGCCTTCCGCTTCATCTCTCAGACGCGCGCACAATGGCGAAGACAGGGGCAGCAAGGGCCCTGCCCCCCCCCCCTAACATCACTATATATCGAGGCTAATATGAATGTGATCATTAGACAATTGCTGCTAAAAATGGTTTAAGTTCATGAATTGGCCCTCCTGTTAAAGGATTAGCAGTGCTTGGCCCCCTAGCTCATTTATTTTTCGTGGCTCCGCAACTGCGCAACAGCGCACATTCTCGCCCCCTCTCTCTAAATATCGATCTCGCACTTGTGCACTCCTTCATAGTCTCCCTCCACTCGGCCCCTCGCACTATCTTCTAGCCCCCACCGGATTTAGCCACATGTACAATCTAGCAGACTCCATGGTTGAACTTAAGCATAATGCACAAACCTCAAAACAACAGTGGTTCTCCTTTGTTCTAGAATCTTCTGTATCATAACTGCCCAAACTTTTTTTCTAGTTGAATTGCCATTATTTGTTTTTACTTTATGCTTCCATGAATCATAAAATAGATTAAGTGCTTCTTTCATTCAAAGGATTCTCAAAGGAATTTTGGAGGATTCTAATCCTTTAGAATTTTTCCTATCTTGGTTGTTTGATTCGTAGGATTGTAAACCATAGGAATTTTTCCATATGATTCATTTGCACTAGATTTCATAGGAAACATCCCATCCACTCAACCTCTTTGAAAGAATTCTGCATTTTTTCTATGCACAATCAAACACTCGTACAATCCTGTAGGATTCAGGACGACATTCCACTATAATCCCATGTTTTTCATATTCCCGCCTTTTGGAAATCCTACAAATCCAAGAGGCCCTAGCTTTTTTATAAGAACTAATTGATTTTGAATGAGATGAACTATAAGAATTAAATGAAGGTCTACATCAGGCATATATGACTCAGAGCTTACATGCTATAGTGTGGTATTTATTCATAACTTGGTTGCAAAATCTGATGCGTGCAATGCACGTGTACCATACTAGTACTTCGAGTATGTGCAAAACACGTAAATTAGAATTCCATTGGCACGCTACATAGTGTCTCTCTTACAGTTCATGAAGCCACGTGGCACATGTGGAGGCGTTGTCGCGACCTCCTTGTGTGGATTTTTCACAGTGACGTGCTGCTGGTTCCAGAAGAATGTACTCGTCCTCGCTGAGCCATACTGTCGGTACATGCACGAAGTGAAGATGTGCACGCACACCATGCACGCACTCATTCCCTCACACACACACGCGGGTACACGAGCGGATGCAATTTTGTACCAAGATCCACCCCATGTGATAATTTGACGCATGTAAAGTCGTTCACTTCATTGATGGTCAATTAATACAGTGCATGCAAATTGAGTGGACATGAGGGCGGAAGAAAGACACTACTACTCCACTGCGCGCATGCGAGTAGTTAAATCATGGGTTGCTAGTAGTACTTCCATTGGTCTCCTTCATTTTGTGCCAATTTGTGACAGTAACATAATATTTACGCATTTGAGCAGTGTAGTCTACTTGAAATTTATGTTCCACTAAACTCATTGGGAGCCATTTCGGGCCTCGAAACCAAAACCATCAATTAATCTTTACCTTGTTCCCATCCCATTCGAAAGCCTGCTCACACCTACTAGTATGTACCAAACCTGAATGTGTTCCCACTATGCAGGTATTAGTACTAGTGCTAGTACTTAGGTTATAAAAAGGGGAACTACCTAACCGAAAATTACTCTACCTTTCCTCCTCATAAGTGCTTCTTCTTCGTCCGTCCTTGCCATGGCCGGTGAGGAGAGCTGTAGGTCGAGAGCTACTCATAAAAAGGGAGCGGCAACCAAGGCTACAAAAAAAAAGAGGGCTCGCCGCCACACAAAGACCTCGAAAGATCTCTCACGGGCAGGCGATGGCTCCTAGGAGCACCCTAGCCGCAGAGACGAACATGCCGAGACGACGGCGCTGGAGTCGTTATCCCTCGACGGCATGCCCGATCACCTCAATAAGCACCTCAATAAGCAGAAGGAGTTCATCCATGGCTTGGTGGAGCTGCTGAAGGAGCGCCACGATCACATGCCCGCTGAGCTCAATAAGCAGGGGGAGTTAACCGCCGGCTTGGTGCTGCTGCTGAAGAAGAGCATTGCCTCGGAGAAGAAGGCGACTAGCGAAATCCTGCAACTTCAGGAGGACAAGGCGAAGCTCTACCACGAGCTCGACCTGTTGAAGGAGAAGAAAGCCGGCTGGAAGAAGCTGCATGAGACTAGTAGTTCCTCGATGAAGATGCTGCAGGCCCTCGTCATGGAACAGAAGGAGGAGTTGGCGAAGCTCCGCATCGAGGACCCGACTGCTGTCAAGGTACGTAATGTGGGCATGGAACAGATGATGAAGGCTCACCTCTAGAAATCTCGCGTCATGGACAGAATGAAGAAGATGGCGGAGGAGACGCACAAGGAGATGGAGGTCGTGGAGGCGATGAAGAAGCAGTTACGACTCCGCGACAAATTAGATCATTTGGGGTGATAATATTCCATCTTCTTTTGCTCCTGTGTTTCATCTTTTGCTTCGGGTGTTTCGCCGCACGTGTCATGTTCTCTGCGAGGCATGAATAGAAAAATGCTAACAATGAGATGACTACCAAACTAGATCAATTTTTATCTCCATATCGCACTGGGCTGCCGTGTTTCGTGCTCCTCCTTCGTAGTACTACTCCAGTGGAAAACTTGAGTATACCGCACGGTTCTTTGCTCCTCCTAAAGTCGTCGGCACATTTATACGAGTAGTCAAATCACAAGGCCCTGCCTTCCAGCAGTAATGAGCCATCAAATCACAAAGGCCCTCGCCTCTCGTGAAATCGACCAAGCTAGACTGCCCCGCCGTCTAGCCTTTTAAAAAATGTATACTTTTGTACAGTAGTAGTATCGATGGATTGCGACATGGAGCAAAACTTGAAATTAAAAAAAGGTGGTACATATAGAGAGCGCTCGTCGCCAAATTATGCATATAGTACTATTAAAAAGGCTAGTCACAATAATGGTGTCCAGCATAACCCACCCCTCAAATAAAACTAAGCACCCTGGAATTCTTTGACAAAACTAAGCACCCTGAAATTCTTTGACAACTAAACTATTGGCTAAATGATGTTGGCCATATATATTGTACATATATAATATGAAGAATGAGTGGTAGTACTATACCAACTAAAAGATGAAATGTAAGAAATACTAGTATGTATGTACTGAAGAGTTAAAGTAAGAAGAAGAAACATAACATAGTTCTGTTGGGGGCTCAGCACAACACACCCATCAAATTAAACTAAGCACACCTGAAATTAAACTATGCAACTAATCCGGTAGACACTACATTAGAACCACCATGAGCAACGACACTGCCACCTTACTCGGAGTCCTCGTCCACGTCCTCGACTTCGTCCGTGTCCCTCTTCCTCTTGGCCGATACTTGTTTTCTTGAACCGCACACTTGACTCTTGCTCTTCATCCAACCCTTGTAAATGTTGAAACAAAGGTAACCATCCATTGTAGCATAGTGGATGTGGTCTATATCTAGTACATTCCGCTGCCATGCATGACGATGAAACGTGTATGGAGGTTTCTCCAGTTTATCGTACGAAGGATTTACCATGGCTCCTGCCATTGTCAGCATTGAAGGCTGACACTGGAGGGCAGCAGCCGATTCTTCTGGAGGTCGAAGGGGTTGCCTACAACGAGGCCTATCTGACCCATGACTCTTTTGTCGTTCGTAAAGTCTACTGTAATGAATTTGACTAGGTTGCTCTTGAGGAAGTTCTTAAAATCCAGGCATTCAACATCGACATGGCATATGTGGTAGACCAAGCATAAGTCATGCACGCAAACCTGGATCACGGCGGGCTTCTTCCTCTCTTCCTCCTTTAGATCCTTCTCTCGTCCTAGGACTGTGGTGTACTCAACATCTAGCCCAGCGACCCACTCATCATCTGAGTTTTCGAACATGCGTCTGAAACGAGCAAGGCATCTTTTCACCGTCGTGGAAGAACGGGTGTAGATGACGTCGAACTCATCGCCGGTGATGGTTCTAACCTTGTACTCACTGCCGATCATGGAGATTTGGGACGCCATGGATTTGGGAGGAGGGTTAGGATTAGTGGAACTGCCGTAATGTGAAAGGACAGGACGACTAGGAGCGAACCGCTGTAATATTAACGGACGTGCGGGGATGAGTAGGAGTGAACTGCTAGCGTGCGAACGGCAGGGTAGTGGCTTTCCATTCTCCCGTGATACGGGCTTCCGAGAGCCCTTGGATCCAAAATCGAATGGTTTCATGGCGTGATTCTAGACCTATGGGTGAATATCCTATCCTGGAGGGTTATTCTGCAAATTTTCAGCAACTTAGCATGCGACCGTTCGATCTCAGATCCAACGGCTGCCAGCAGCCCGTATCATGGTTGCACCTACCACGACCGTCGCGTCGCTCACGCGGTCGCGCTCTTGGAGATTTAACACGGTGCGTTAGGCTATCTGATGTTGGCATGTCATCACTTAGTCACTCATACTACAACAAGGTTAGCTATAACGTTGGCTATAAGTGTATTTATTTTTTTACTTCTCTCTATCTCTTTATTCGTAGTAGTATTTATTGGATTTGCCAAGGGGTGACCTCTTCCAATGAAATGGTGCTTTAGATGAGGTGCTAAGGGCATTAAATGGCTTAACAATCAAGTCCCCAATGCATAGGTGTTTATTAGTTTTTTGTTGCTAAGTTTGCTTCATTTAATTAGCTGTAGACTCAAAATTGTCTTTTCACCTAGGTACACACGCTTAGCACCGTTTCTTCCTTGGGTCACCAAACTAGTCTCTCTCTTCTTAATTAACTTGCCACATCAGACTTTATGCCTATGTGGCAAGCTTAGCACCTGTAGGAGCAAGTAAGTACAATAGTGCGCTTTACATGGCATTTTTGCATATGTGGAGGAAAGAGAGGCAAGGAAAAAGTGGAGAAGTGGGCTCTCATGCAAGAGCCAGCCTCTACTACATGGTGGAGCATTGGGAGAGGCACCTGTATGGAGGTGGTCAGGAATCGGGAGACTCACGCCGGTCGTAGCACCGCAGTTAAAATGATAATGGCAAGTCAAATCACAGGGCCCCACCTATCCAGCAGTAACTCGCTGTCAAATCACACATCCCTACGTTTGCAGCAGCCTACTCCCTCATCTTCTCGCGTCCCTGTCGAACCGACTAGGCGGAACTGCCCCGCCTACCGCACAGGAAAAGCCCCGCCCTCGACTTTTAAATAGTATAGTATACTAATTTTGTATCCATGGATTGCGCCATGGAGCAAAGCCTCTAGAGAACGGCGGTACACATGTACGGAGTATACAGCACGCCCGTCGTGTTTGCGTCGCACACCAGACGGTCGGTCGGTCTGGCACGCTGCTCTCCGAATGGAACGCGCGTCATATTGCGTTTGCACGCACATGTAGGACCGCAATTGAGAACCGACCATAGGCACACTCCCCGGCCCCGCAAGTCGGGTGACTTAATAGAAGAGGGAGACGAGCGATAGTACTAGAGAAGTGTTGTACTACGTTGGTGCCTGGACGATCCCTGCAAGACACGGAAGATCAGTTTGTCCATGCATGTGACCAGACTGCAGCAGACACGCCTGGATTGGCTATTGTCTAAATATCGTGCAGGCTGTGTTGTACAGGGCTGTAGTTCTGGTGAGAAATCTAAAAAAGGTTTCTTGTCATCTCGCAAAATCAGGTGTCATGTGCTTCGGATCACTACGAGGGTTAAACAGCGACAACTGAGTTGGGCTAGTCATTGGGGGCACATGCACGAAGACTACTCGGCTGCCATCTAGGTCAAGCCGGCTATGTTAATTAGGACATCTATCGACGGACCCCTTTTCTACGAGTTTATCTTTAATTTGAGCTTTGTTCCTCGTCTAGTTTGTCCGTCAGGATTCATGTTGTCTCCTTTGGGCAGTGAGGTTATGATTTCTTGTCATGTGGCATTTTTTCGTGTTATATGTTATAATCCGGTGCTTTAGATCAAAATGACGACAACTGCGCCTCCGGGCCACGTGCATGAAGACTTCTCGACATTCACTTACGAGGTCAAGCCGGCTCCGGTTGACAAAAGAAAACTAGTACTCCACTATATAGGCAGGAGCCTCCGCACTTGCTTGCTAGTGTTGCTCTCTTCACACTGTCTCGTCCACTCCAGATCTAAACACGACAATGGTGGCCACACTCTCTCTCTCTCTATGCTCACCGCTGATCACAGATCCAGTTGGATCCTCTCCGCCGGGGAAGGTGAGAAGGTGCAACGTTCACGCGGTCGTCCTCGGCGACGGCTCTTACCCACTGCTGGCGCGTCCCGATCAGCCTGCCTCGACATTCTCTCCCAAGCACCGCTGGCGAGGGAGGGCCTCCGACCCCTTCTTCCTCGCTGACGTAGTGTGGGCAGATCCAGCCTCCCACCGCCCACCTAGCGATATCCCAGCGACCATCAGGTATAACTTTCTTCGAAACCGGCCTTGCTCTACTTCCCAAGCTCCTGACGTCACTGCATTTGTATCTTTTACTATTTCTCAGGTCCCCTCATAGATAGGATCGATCGGCTGTTCGAAAACCAGCTAAATTTTTACGGTTAAGAGGTAAAACTAGTTCATGCACTCGAATCTAGTACTACTTGGTTCAAACAAGGAAGAAATGGGTGGGGGTACGGGAAGATTTGTTACCTGAACCTAGGACTTGGTCGAAAGAGGAAATAATGGGGGAGAAAAGTAGCAGAGACTGGCTATCCAACTGGTCTCTAGGTCTAATAGGGAAATAAAGGGAAACGCGGTACAACCTCAATATAAACCCGATCTATTGGTTGAAAAAGGAAAGAAGGTGGGGACTGGGGGACAAGTCAACAGAGTAAGTCTAGCACTAGATTTGCTACACAGTATAAGGTGGCTATACCAAACAAAAATGGGACCAACCCAGATATTTTGTTCTGATGTTTGTTGCCCCGAGCCACTCTTATTTAATGCCACTGGTAAAATGTAGCAGTCGCACTGTTAAAAGTAAGGACATGTTAAACCAATGTTGTTTTCAATGTAATGCCTCCAGTAATATTAATCAATGGCACTTTTTGACATGTCCTGCTATATTTCCCATTAAGATAAGTTGGTTATTTTTGTTAGAAATGCAACTGTCCTGGTCCGCGTACTCTCCCGTGCCCAAAGTAATGTCGTATTTAACGGATGTCATAGTTAATCCTAATGCCCACACTAATATCTAGCAATGCCACTTCTTTAGAAATTGCTACTGTCCTTGTAGGATTGCCATTCAGATAAGGAACATGCTTCTTTTCATTTGATGCATGTTTCATCACTTGTTAGTCACCCTCCTTTCCACCTTTTTTGTGCAAACAGAGATATACATTCATGCTCGATCTTAGTTGAACTGCACAAATGGTATCCAAATTATAGTTGAACATTCCAGGAGCTTCACAACCAACCTTGATGTTGCTCAATTTTATTGCAACTAATGAAAATAAGCTCTGTGGGTTTCGTTTCCTGATAGAAATGGAACCGGGGTTGGAGCCCTTTTCTTAAAAAAATGAAGAAGAAGCTGCTAGCTCACGGGATATTGCTTCAGTTTAGGTGAACTGCACCAAAAGGTCCCATGAATTGAATCATCCATGTTGGTGACTGAAAGAGTCAGCTTCAGCATCCCAGTCTAAGCACCCCCGGCTTCTATCCTTGCGACGCATGGTACACCTCGTTTTCCACCTGCTCGACCCTATTGTCACTGATAAAATAAAGTAATAATACAGTTAAAATGGAGCGAGTGTCCTCTCTATCATTTCATTTCCAATGTAGATAAAGAAAGTTCTTCTCTTTGTTAATGTATGTTTCATCAACTAGTCCCATTGTTAATGTTTAAGCGTTTCTGCAAACTGGGGTGCTTAATTTTAGTTGATATGTAAAAAAATAGAGATTTGAATGTCTCAAGGCGCCTCCTTGTACTACCGCTGTACACTGATGTTCATCACTCGCAGAAGGTGTATCTGGGAGACTTGGGACGATTTCCAGTATGAGGCATCGCAGGGCCCATCTCGCCCTCTCAGCATGGCATACTATTATACTATCGCAATATTTTCGTCTATTTATTTTGTGTGTTTTATCAACTAGTGCCATTATAATGTAATCATGCTTTTTCATTATCTGTGCAAACAGGGTTATTCAGCTGCATTTTGGTGGAACTGCACAAATGTACGTATGGAACCAGCATATACGCAGAGTGCGAGGTGTGCCAAGTAAAACTTACCGACACCAACCATGCTCCATGCACGCATTGGCATCGACCACCACCAGTGGGATGTGCGGCCCTCTCTGTGGACGGATCTTTCTCGGCAGCAAATATTGGCAGTTTTCTAGGGAGTACTCTTTTCTGAAAGAAGCACCAATCTATTTTTCTTTATTTGTAAACCGTGTCACAACTTTGACCCAAAGGTCTAGAACTATTTTAGGGTGATTGGTGTAGTACTTGGAGACTGATTGTAAGCATGATTTTCATTAGCTGTCACACTGAGTGTAAACATGAGCAGGTGGAAGATTAGGTTAGTGCGAAGCTTACCTTAAACCCTACCGCCGCCGTTGAAATGAGGCAAGCGTCGAGGGAACCATGGAGAACGGTAGGGAAGCGACGTCATGCCATACGGCCTCCTCTTGCGGTGGGAGAACGAATACTCCTATGGCTCCGGCTGGCTCTGCAACCTCACAAACGGCACACCATACTTGAATGATTTGTTATCCTCTGGGTGCTCGACCTTCGACATGTACGCCTACCATCTCCGCCCGACTGTCGCCTCGGGCGAATCTGTCTGCTCCATCACCCAGAGGATATACTCGATGAACTCGGAGGACTGCGGCATGACTGCCACCGAGGAGTACATGTACATCGCCGCCGTCTCGCTCTTTCGCATACATTGCCACATGGCCCTCACCGTCCTTGAAATCTCCCACTCATTGTCAAACCAAGTAAGGATCTCCTTCAACCTGGCTAACTTTGCCTAGTCGCCACCGGCAATCTGCCTGATTCGTTGCTGCATCCTCTCCATAGATGTCCTTCTGAGTGGAACGGTGCTAGCTTTGGAAGATGGGAGGAGAGATGATGGTCTTGCAATAGAGAAGAGGGAGAGGCGAGACGGTCGTTTTGGAATGGAGATGATGGAGAGGAGAGGAGGTGGTTTTGCAATGAAGAAGATCAGAAGAGGGAGAGGCGAGACGGTGGTTTTGGAATGGAGATGATGGAGAGGAGAGGAGGTGGTTTTGCAATGGAGAAGAGGGAGAGGAGCGTGCAGCAGCGATTTAGGATTGGACGAGAGGGCCGGTCTGCTGTGACTGGATCAAAATCAAAATCAATTTACCCTTCAATTAAGAAAGCGACCCCACATTAACTAGTCTCCCTTTTATTCTGGGTCATAATTGACCATGATTTTCGCACATAAGATATATGTTATACGATGCAAAAATAATATAATTTGAAAGTACATTCAGATACGAACCAAACGATACAATTTTTGGTGACATGCATTCACATTTTGCTTGTCAAATACAGTACGTGGTCAAACTTTGACCCAAAATACGCAAAACAAAAAAATACTTCCAAGACCAGCGCTGCTCTTCCGCTCTTCTCCTCTTAAAGCACCGTCGCTCCTCTCTTGTTCCAATCTAAATCCAGCGCCGCTCCTCTCCTCTTCCATTTCAAAACCACCGCCGCTCCTCTCCCGTTCTAATACAAAACCAACGCTGCTCCTCTCCTCTTCCATTCAAAAACCACCGCTGGCGAGTGAAGGTGCTGTGGAGAAGTAGATCGATGGAGGAGTACAACCGATACGTGAGGATCGCAGACGGTGACCCTATGAAGCGAGCTATGATGTTGGAGATACAGTCTTGGTTTGACAACAAGGACCAACTAGCAGCGATGGCGACATCCATGGCCAAATATCTGCAACAGAGCAAAAAGGCGGCGATATTCCCAGAGGGAGTCACGCGGGAGTACATAGAGCTGCTCCTCTGGGCCATGGAGCAAACAGATTCACCAAATACGATCGTGAGGGAGCGGTGGTGGGAGTATTGATCCCAGATGGAGCATCCACCAGAGACTGAAGGATCGAGCATCTACAGGGTGCAGTTTGTGAGGGTGTCCTGCCAGAGCGAGCCGGTGGAGTCTTCGTCAACCGAACCCAACTGCAAGAGAAAAGCAGTTGGCCCGACGACGCTTCCCCACCATCCTCTCCCTCGCCGTTCACATCGTCTCACGGGGCGGCTGTCTGCCGCCGAGGAATAGGAGGGAACTGCCCCCCAGCCCAATAGTCGGGTAGGTTGTGAATTATCAGGAGGAGCTTAGGGTTGTCAGTATTTGCAGGCTGTGAATTGTGTTTTGTGTTGTGTATTTTGAGAGTACTTTCAGATATGAATATCTTTTGAATTTCAGATTTGCAGTATTGAGCATATGAAGTATTTTATGAATTCTAGAGATCTATTTTTAGCACTTAAAAATGTAGTTTCATAGGAGTATAAAAAGTGCAGACAATGTGATTCTCAGAGAAGAAACTGCAAGTTTTAGTTTCAGATAAGAAACTGCAAGTTTAGTTTCAGATAAGAAACTGCAACTTTCAGAGGTGGAGCATTTATATTAACACGACCTTTTCAAATAGGGTTAACATCATGTTGGAAGTTTTATTCATGGTAGAAAATAGAACTACCAGCCAATTAACATCATGCTGATCAACATTCATGCATAGCACATCTTCATATGATGCACAGTCAAAAAGATATGCTATTTTCAAAATGCCCACACAATGTCGAGTGTGCGAAACACACAGAAAACGAGGGACAAAGTTTTGGCAAGTGTTGGACATGGTGTGCGTAGTTGACAATGGGGACCCACATGTCAATAAAGGCAGAGGCAAAAAATTTGGAGATATTTTCGCTGCACAGGTGGAATCGAACCCGGGCGGAACAGCTGTCGGGTAGTCTCACTTGGCCACTAGGCTAGTTCAGTAGTTTCGTTAATAATAAGGCACTTCCTCAGGTGGTCAGATCCCCTCCTGCGCCTTTGTGCGCTCGCCGCGATGCTGATGTCTGCCGTTGTGAACATGCTGAACAAACGAGAGGAATCTAGAGAGGACTATACGTGGAGAGGCGGACAGTCGGGACCCACCAGGTCTATGGCTGTACGCAAGCAAGTGCCTCATCGAAAAAATACTTCCTCCTAATGCTATACTGACGTTGGGGCCCATGGGTTTGTCGACATAGTTATATTTTTTAGGTGCTTCAACGTAGTTACTATAGGAGATAAATTCACAACGAAGCCGGGGAGCTGGTAGGTATCATCTATTATCTCTGGGGCAGCAAGTATTAGCTAGGTTTTGGGCTGCCCCGTCTAGGCTTTCTTTTTTAACATGCGCAGCCCACGACCTCGGATGGGAGGTCCATAGGCCTGTTTTTATTTTCTTGAGGGTTGTCATGTATCGACCGGCCTATGGACCTCCCATCCGAGGTTTTATTTTTCCTGAAACATCGGCAGCCCAATTTATGTATTTTTTTGAAGAAAAAAAACATAGAGGTCTGTTCTATTTTTCTATATAAGAACAGGAATGCCAGGTCCAACTTATGTTTCCCTTCTAACTATATTATATATATTTAAATTGTTTTATATGTTATTATATATTATTTTTATTGTCATCATATATTTAACAAATACTTACATATGTAAGAAAACAATATCCCACATCTTATTAACTTATAAAAATAATTTCTTAACAATAAAATCTTGGATTGTTTTGGCACAAAAATCCTAGTGATTGTGTACAAAAGCTTGGTAAGATTTAAGGACGAACGTAATAATATCACTTATTATTTAAATATATTTATAACAAAATTCTCAGCCCTTGATTATTTTTTGATAACATTGCTGGCCCAACCCAACATTATAATTAGAACCAGCCCAGCAAGATCGTGTATTTCGAGAAAGTGCAAATGTCCTGTAATTTTTTAGGAAAAAAATAAATGGGCCGTCACCCAGCCCAGCTAATAGACTGAAATTAAAAGAAAGATCAAATTGAGTGTAAATTCTACCGCGCAAAAAAAAAGACTGTAAATTCTGAAAAAATGGGTTGAATACGTGCCACATTTTTGGAGGCTAAAATGTGGGCCAATAGGTCGAAGCCAACCCAAGTCGTTGTCAACTTAGTCAACAAATGATTCTGACATCGTTAGCCGTTGGATTTACATCCAACCACCGGCATCCATCTTCAATCTCTCGTGTTCTTCCTCCAGCGCTGCCGAGACCACCTCCCGCCTCCTGCTGCTAGCAGCTCCGCTTAGCACGCTTCACTGTGAAGCGCTACTCCACCGTTGGCCAGGCCATCCCTCCACCCCGCCACACCTCTTGTTCTTCTCCACCGACTACCTAACCACACTGCACTAGAACCAGTTAACCCTCATACACCTCTCCGTCTGTGACTCTACTCCCGTGTCTTCCCATCTCCGGCTCGTTGCTGTCCGGGGCCTCGCGGTCATCCACCACCTTGGATGCGCTCAGTGCGGTGTGGTCAACATGGTCAACGAACGACACCGTCGGAAGTAGACTATGCGTGGAGAGGCTGACAGCTGGGTCCACGGCCGCACAGAAGGAAATGCCTCCTTATTACGCGCAAAATAATGATTCCTCCACCTAACATCTGGGACCCACCGAAAGGGCCTCTGTAGTTCGTGAAAAAAACATGCCCCCCGCTGACAGGTCGGACCCACCAGCTATCTTCGCACGCAAGGAAGTGCCTCCTTATTACACACAAGAAAATGAATACTCTCCCTGCCAGCTGGAACCCAGCATAGTGGGAGGCTGACTTGTGGGCCTAACAAGTTGACGGGGGCGATGGGCTTTGTCAACTTAGTCAATATGAACGATTCTAGCTCCTGTTACCGTCCGATGTTCATCCAACGGCCATAGTGCTTCTTCAACCTCTGGTCTTCTTGCTCCAGCCGCCCAAACTAGCGCCGGTCGTGCGGCGTGCTCCTGCCTCTGGTGGCCGGCTGTGATGCCGCGGAGGCCTCACCACCCCCTACTACTCCCACCGCTGGCCAAGCCATCCCTCTACTCACCCACACCCCCTGTTATTCTGCGGCGACAGCAGCCTCACACTGCTGCCGAACCAGTGAACCCTCGTACTCGTGGGCATCCACTGCCGCGTCTTCCCCGGCTCCGCGTCGTCCCCTTCCTAGGCCTTGCCGTCGTCCACTGCCCTGGTGCTCTCGGCGCGGCGTGGTCAACGTGATCAAGGAACGACTTCCATAGGACATGGACTATACGTGGAGAGGCTGACAGCTGGGTCCACGGCTGCAGCAAGGAAGTGCCTCCTTATTACGCAGAAAATAATGATTCCTCCACCTGACAGCAGGGACCCACCATACGGGCCACCATATTTCACGAAAAAAACATTTCCCCCCTGACTGCTGGGACCTACCAGCTACATCTTCGCACGCAAGGAAGTGCATCCATATTACAGGCAGAAAAATGATTCGCCCCCTGACTGCTAGACCCACCAGCTACATCTTGGCACGCAAGGAAGTGCGTCTGGGAAAAAAAACGATTTGCCCCCTAACTGCTGGGACCCACACTAGTAGAAAAAGGGGCAAATCTGAGACACATTAGTGTCGGTTTGATTTTGAGCCGGCACTAATGTGTCCATTAGTGCCGGTTCCAACGGCTAGCCGGCCGCTCTCATTAGTATCGGTTCATGGCGAACCTTTAGCACCGGTTCGTGCCATGAACCGGTACTAAAGAGAGTGATTGCAGGATGTTGTCAGTATAGGGCCCGTCCAGCACCTTTAGTACCAGTTCATGGCACGAACCGCTACTAAAGGTCGACGTACATAAACCCTTCGTCCACCTGAGCCACTCTGTTCTTCCCCTTTCCCCTCACTTCCTCTGTTCTTCCCCTCTCTTCCTCAAGCTCCTCACAAATTTTGCCCTAAATTTGTCAAGATTTGAAGGCCCCCATCCATTCAAATGATCACAAAGGTTAGCAATTTTGTCCTTTCAACTCTCATTGCTAGATTAGCTCTTGCAATGCTTTGTATAGTGATTAATTTGGGAGGAATTATATTTGCTAGTATTTGATTTATATGCAATTTGAGGTCAAAAATAACACTTAGTTTGCATATGTAGGTGTGGTTTACTTAGTGCCTTCTAAATCTCCGTCATAACCACCGTCGATCACCCGCTCCGTCCCGTTGCCGGCACCACCTTGTGGTGAGGCTCTTGTTCATGAATGTTTTACATTACCAAATTGAAGTTTGTGTGATTTGGATATATAGTTACTCGTATAATTATCTTACCCGTACGTTGTTTGTTATACATAGTGCCATGGTTTTGATATCCGTCCCCGTCGGCCCTCGTCCTTGTTATGATTCGGATGTGGTATATTCTCTTTTAAAACTAGTTGTTGCATTTCGTGTTTATGACAAATTATGCCCATCAAGTTGACATAGATATTTTTATATAGGAGGTATGTGAACCGGAAATTCCAACCGACCCTATTGTCGAGAGGTTAAATTTAGTTGAAAGAGAAAACGAGTATTTGAAAGAAAAATTGAAAAGAATTGAGGGGGAGAAGATGGAACTGGAGTTGCATGTTGCCGATGTCGTCGATGATCACAAGATTAAGATGGAGAAAATGAGGTTGAAGATTAGAAAGATTACAAAATATGCCATTGATAGTGTGGCTTGGTATCATTATGCTGTTGGATCAATTGTTACCTTAGTTGCGATCTTGATCGCATTTGTTGTTGCATTTAAATTCTTTAGCTAGAGAGTTATTTGTATGTTCCATTTAATTAAGTGTTGTATATGAACTTTATGTATGAACTTGTATTAATTTGGTCTATTCGGTGTTGTGTAATGAAGATGAGCCGACAATGGATGTATGATGACCGATGCTCTCCCGAGTTCATTAATGGCGTGCATACTTTTCTGCTTGCCGCTGAGGCAAACAAGCGGGCGGATGGTTTTATGCCTTGTCCATGTGCTGGCTGTAAGAATGGTCACAGTTACTCTACGTCAAGAACCATTCACGTCCACCTATTTGAGTCCGGCTTCATGCCCCACTATAATGTTTGGACCAAGCACGGAGAAATAGGGGTTATAATGGAAGACAATGAAGAAGAAGAGGACGACGATGGTTGTCCTGGCCATGGGTTCCCTGAATACGATGATACAACAATGGGGGAAGAAGCTGAGCCGGCAATGCGGGAAGAAGCTGAAGAAGAGGCATCAGATGAGCCTGCTGATGATCTAGGTCGGGCCATTGCCGATGCAAAGAGAAACTGCGCAAGTGATCTGGAGAGGACGAAGTTGTAGCGCATGCTAGAGGATCACAAGAAATTGTTGTACCCGAATTGCGAAGCTGACAAAAAAAAGTTGGGCACCACACAGGAATTGCTGCAATTTAAGGCAGAGAATGGTGTATATGACAAGGGATTTGGAAAGTTGCTGGTAATGATAAAGAATATGCTTCCAAAGGACAACGAATTGCCCGAGATTACATATGAAGCAAAGAAGGCTGTCTGCCCTCTAGGGTTAGAGGTGTAGAAGATACATGCATGCCCTAATGACTGCATCCTCTACCGCGGTGAGTACGAGGATTTGAACGCTTGCCCGATATGCGGTGCATTGCGTTATAAGATCAGTCGCGATGACCCTGGTGATGTCGAGGGCGAGCACCCCAGGAAGAAGATTCCTGCCAAGGTGATGTGGTATGCTCCTATAATACCACGGTTGAAACGTTTGTTCCAAAACAAAGAGCATGCGAAGGCGATGCGGTGGCACGCAGAAGACCGTAAGAAAGACAGAAAGTTGAGAGTACCCGCTGACGGTTCGCAGTGGAGAAAAATCAAGAGAAAGTACAGGGAGGAGTTTGCAGGTGACCCAAGGAACGTATGATTTGGTCTAAGCGCAGATGGCATTAATCCTTTTGGGGAGCAAAGCAGCAACCATAGCACCTGGCCTGTGACTCTATGTTTGTAAAACCTTCCTCCTTGGTTGTGCATGAAGCGGAAGTTCATTATGATGCCAGTGCTCATCCAAGGCCCTAAGCAACCCGGCAACGACATTGATGTGTACCTAAGGCCATTAGTTGAAGAACTATTACAGCTGTGGAATGGAACAGGTGTACGTGCGTGGGATGAGCACGGACAGGAAGAATTTGACCTAAAGGTGTTGCTGTTCGTGACCATCAATGATTGTCCTGCTCTCAGTAACCTTTCAGGATAGACAAACAAGGGATACCGCGGATGCACGCACTGTTTGGATGATACCGACAGTATATATTTGGATAGTTGTAGGAAGAATGTGTACCTGGGACATCATCGATATCTTCCGACAAGGCATCCCGTAAGAAAGAAAGGCAAGCATTTCAAAGGTGAGGCGGATCACCGGCGAAGCCTCGCCACCGTACTGGTGCTGATGTACATGATATGGTCAAGGATTTGAAGGTAATCTTTGGAAAGGGTCCTGGCGGACAACCTATTCCGAAGGATGCTGACGGACGCACACCCATGTGGAAGAAGAAATCTATATTTTGGGACCTGCCATATCGGAAAGACCTAGAGGTCTGCTCCTCAATCGACGTGATGCACGTGACGAAGAATCTTTGCGTGACCCTGCTTCGCTTTTTGGGCGTGTATGGGAAGACAAAAGATACACCAGAGGCACGGGAGGACCAGCAACGTATGCACGGAGAAGACGGCATACATCAGGGTTAGGCCAGCTACGCTCTTACCAAAGAAGAGACGGAAATCTTCTTTGAATGCCTGCTCAACATGAAGGTACCGTCTGGCTTCTCGTTGAATATAAAGGGAATAATAAATATGGCAGAGAAAAAGTTCCAGAACCTAAAGTCTCATGACTACCACGTGATTATGACGCAACTCCTTCCGGTTGCATTGAGGGGGCTTCTACCGGAAAATGTTCAATTAGCCATTGTGAAGCTATGTGCATTCCTCAATGCAATCTCTCAGAAGGTAATCAATCCAAAAATCATACCAAGGTTACAGAATGATTTCGTGCAATGTCTTGTCAGCTTCGAGTTGGTGTTCCCACCATCCTTCTTCAACATCATGACGCACGTCCTAGTTCACCTTTGCAAAGAGATTAACATTTTGGGTCCTGTATTTCTACACAATATGTTCCCCTTTGAGAGGTTCATGGGAGTCTTGAAGAAATATGTTCATAACCGTGCTAGGCCAGAAGGAAGCATCTCGAAGGGCCATGAAAATGAGGAGGTCATTGAGTTTTGTATTGACTTTATTCCTGACCTTAAGCCGATTGGTGTTCCTGAATCGCGGCATAAGGGCAGACTAGATGGAAAAGGCACGCTAGGAGGGCATCAAATAATATGTATAGACGGGCATTCTCTCACTGAAGCACACTACACAGTTCTACAGAATTCTGCCTTGGTGGCTCCGTATATGGAGGAACACAAGAATTTTCTACACTCCAAACACCCGGAGAAATCTGACGACTGGATTACACGCGAACAAACGAGGACTTTCGCCAGTTGGTTGTAGAAACGTGCCCTGAATGATGGCGATATGCAAAATGACATGTACTCGTTGTCCAAGTTACCATCTTCGAATATAATGACTTTCAAAGGGTACCACATAAATGGGAATACATTTTACATGATCGCCCAAGATAAGAAGAGCACCAACCAAAACAGTGGTGTCCGCTTTGATGCAACAACCAACACGGGAAAGGAAACATATTATGGTTACATAGAGGACATATGGGAACTTAACTATGGAGGTGATTTGAAGGTCCCTTTGTTTCGGTGCAAATGGGTCAATATGGCACGAGGCGGGGTAATGGAAGACCCGCAGTACGGAATGACAACAGTGGATCTCAACAATCTTGCATATGCAGACGAACCATTCGTCCTAGCCAATGATGTGGCGCGGGTTTTTTATGTGAAATACATGTCTACCAGGCCGAGAAAAAGAAAAGATATGGAAGCGAATGGATCATACGACGAGCCAAAACGCCACATAGTTCTTTCAGGAAAAAGAAACATCGTGGGAGTGGATGACAAGACAGACATGTCAGAAGATTATGATAAGTTTGATGAAATTGCTCCATTCACAGTGAATATTGACCCGAGCATCCAGTTAAATGATGATTTTCCATGGCTACGGCGCAAAGGGACACACGCGAAGAAAAAGTTTCACACCCAAAGATCTGGGATGTGATCGTCTTCACTACCATCACTTTGTTCTGTGTTTCACACCCAGGAGTGAATCTCTGTAATAGTTAGGGTAGTTACGTGTTTTAGCATTTGAAACGCGAAGAAATTTTATGTGCTAACAAATTCTTTCATGCATTTACTGATTTTTTCCAGCTAAATGACCCTGAAATTGAAAAGCATTTCAAATGAACTCAGAAAAGGTTGAAAGTTGGCATGGTATCATAATTTCATCCAAATAGCATGTGCAAAAAAGTAGAGAGGGTTACGGCAAAAACTGGATGCACTTCGTGTACAAAATGGACAATCTCTTTCGAAGTATCAGGGTTTCCGACGAAAACTCGTCTGTTACAAAGGCATTTAATTTTTTAAATAACCTAAGCATTACCAAATTGAATATAATGATAAAACACACTAATATTAAACATAAGAAAAAAGAATCACTAAAAAATCTTTTTTCAAAGTTATGTTATTCACAAACTAGTGATTCACACAAATTTATAATAATTCAAAATTTAAACTATTCAAATTTGAAAACTACCGGCACTAACAAAAAGTTTGTAATTTTTTGTACCTAAAGCAAAAATATTCACAAAGAAACTCTAAATACAGCAAAAAATAACTCAAAAATAAATAAAACAAAAACAAATAAAGCAAAAAAAAATTAAGAAAATAAAAAAGCCCGCCTACTGGGCCAAAGCGGCCTGCGTACGACTAGAAACACAACCTTTTGTTGGGCCAGGATGCAGGCCCGCAAAGGCACAGTAGACCCACAGGACAGCACAGAACAGGTAGGCCCAGTAGGCCTGCTTAGGAGAGGAGCTCGAGAGAGCTACCGCACTGGGGCTTATAAACCAGTGCGGTAGCCCCTCGACTAGCGAGGTGGGGCTAAACTTGCCGCACCGCACTGCGCCAGCGCACCCCCTTTAGTACCGGGTGGTGGCTGCAACCAGTACTAAAGAGGATGTCTTTAGTACTGGTTGGTGCCACGACCCGGTACTAAAGGGGGGGCGCTTCCTGCCGCTTGGCCTGGCCAAAACAGACTTTTAGTACCAGTTGCTGGCTCCAACCGGTGCTAAAGGTCCATCCTATATATACAATAGTTGAAAAAAATTCACTTTCTTCCCTCCGTCGCGTCGCCCTGCCCCGATCGACGCCGTCCCCGTCGACGTCGCCGACCCCGGCCGTCCCCGCC
This sequence comes from Triticum timopheevii, assembly GCA_963921465.1. Classification (NCBI taxonomy): domain Eukaryota; kingdom Viridiplantae; phylum Streptophyta; class Magnoliopsida; order Poales; family Poaceae; genus Triticum; species Triticum timopheevii. The sequence goes on along the minus strand of OY997268.1, from coordinate 92,002,097 downwards.
CCTCGTCGCCACCCCCGTCGACGTCGCCGCCCCAGCCATTCCCGTCCCCATCGCCGCGCCCCGGCCGCCCCGTCGTCGCGCCCCGCCCCGTCGTCGCCGCCCCGTCCCGTCGCCCCGTCGTCGCCGCCCCATCCCGTCGCCCTGTCGTCGCCTCGCCGGTGAGCTCACCCCGGCCGCCATGTCCACAGACACACACACTACACACACACACACACACACACAAACACACACACACACACATTCGTTTGTTTGTTATAAATTTTTCTGTTTTTTAGTTATAGAAATGTTAGAAATTATTCTGCTTTTTAGTTATATAAATATTAGAAATGTTAGTTATATAGAAATGTTATAAGTTTTTCTGTTTTTTAGTTATAGAAATATTTATAGAAATGTTAGCAATTTTTCTGTTTTTTAGTTATATAAATATTAGAATTGTTATAGAAATTTTAGTTATATAATCAGGAAATTTTAGAATTAGTTTTAGTTAGATGAATTAGATTAATGTCAAATTGTTAGAATTTGCATATATATAGAATTTTAGTTATCACAATCCAATCATTTAAAAAATGGTACTTTTTGCGGGCATATAGTATTTGTTCTCGACGATATGCCCGGCCCGCATCCTCGACGTCGACCCGTTCGCGACGACGTCCTGCTTCAGAGGACCCATGTCCGGGATTGGGCTCCGCCGGGCTGGCACTGGGAGGTGCTACCTAGAGGGGCGCGCCGCTTGGTGAGGAACCCGGCCTCGGGTCCCATCGTCGACCCTGATGTCCTTTGGTGGCGTTCACGTGGGCCACATTCGGTGCAGAGGGAGCCGGCGCCACCGGAGGTGGTGCGTCGCCGTGTCAGGGAGGAGGACGAGCACGCCCATCGCTACATGGCTGCTATGGACGTCAGGTTCTCCAATACTTGGCAGGTTCTTTGGGCAGATGACCGGAGATATGATCCTGTGACGGTTCCTTCTCTTTCGGTGTCCACCGCCCGTGCCCCAGGGACCGCGAGTGGCCTAGGTTCTTCTGTAGTACTCGATCTTTATTAGGTACCTAGACAGTGATGTATTCGATATATAATATTCGAGACGATGTATTCGAGATTATATATATTAAGACAATGATGTATTCGAGATTATACATTCGAGACGATGTATTCAAGATTCAGTTTTTCCTTATTGATTGCATCCATGCATTGTAATTTGAATACTAAATTGTTTTATATTTCTTCTGTATTAGTTAAGTAAAAGCTATGGCGGACAATACCGGCAAAGAGAGAGAAGAGGAATTGTTTGACATTATACGCAGCCCTCATAGGCTAGATGATCTGAATGAAGTTGATGACGGCTCCCAATATCTGAACAATACCGGAGAGGGTGATGAAAAGATATTCGATCTCAACGACCGAGCTGATGAAGTCATGAACTATGATTATGATTATGATGACACAGACAATGTTTGTGATGACACAGACAATGCTGATCTTCAAATAACAAAGACTACCGGCAAGGTATATTTATATAAGCATGCATCATGGTGATCATCACATGTTTTTTTATTGAAGATATATTAACAAATCGATCTTTCTTCTTTCAGCCCTCCGGATCGAGCAAATCAGCTTCTACAGACAGCAGGACAAAGCGAGGCCTGGGCAGATTGTTGAAGGATGGTGTAAAGTACAACATCGAATCCACCAAACCTAGTGGCGAACCCCTCACGCCTAAGAATGTTGCAGACAAGTGGACTCGTCAGTGCGGAGTTCTTGTGAAGGACAAACTCCCGATCTCCATTCAAGAATGGAAAGAGCCAAAGACTAAACGTCCAGGTGTTACTTGGGTCGACGACAGAGCCAAAAAAGACCTTTGGAAATCTCTGATGGAACATTTCATCCTACCAGATCATTTCACTGAAGCAGATGTGGAGAAAGTCAAGGGCGCTGCTCTTAAGAAGATGGCAATTGCATTAAACACCCACAAGAAAACTGTATGGGCCAACTACCTCGCTGCAGAAAGGAAGACTCCAGAATTCACAAGAACACTGGAGAAGCAAAGAGAACATTGGGACGATTTTGTGACCTTCAAGGATTCAGAATTATCTAAGGAACGGTCGATGAAAACCAAGGCAAATGCCGCAAAAAAGACGCAGTTCCAGAGGCTGGGTCCAGGAGGCTACGCGGTGGGATTGCCTAAGTGGGATAAGTATGAGCAAGAGATGGAGGATGCAGGGGTCACTCTGGTTACTAGGAACTGGCCCCCCCAGGTGCAGAACTTGGTTCTATGCGCATGGGGGGCGTTGGACCCGAAGACAGGCAAAGTTTCACCGAAGGCAATTTAAAAGGAGCCGAACAAAAGATACTGGACGCAATAGAAGAAGCTCGAAGGGGGGTGTTCATGCCCAACAGAGAGAACGACGAGCTTACGCGCGCCCTGGGAAATCCTGAACACCCGGGAAGAACACGAGGCAAGGGCGTTATTCCCTGGTTGAGGGCTTTTCAGAATGGAACAAGGACTACAGGACCCGTGCAAGAAGGAAGATGGAGGAGGAGAAGAAAAGGAAGCTGGAGGAGGAGCAGAGGAAGCAGGACGCAGAACGCCTTCAAGGCCTAGAAGCAAGGCACGCGGACCTGGCACTCAAATTCCAGTAGCAGCAGCAGTAGATCGACTCACTTAGCCAGGAAAGGGGGTCTCAGTAGCGGCAGCAGCAAGCGGATGATCGTCCAGCATTGGATAGCACCGTCCCATCCATGCCGAGAAGCAGCGTTGGTTCTGCCCCGGGCGACACACCGCTGGATACATACCTTGTGGATGACATCATAGAGAACACTAACTATGAGCTACACTCCAAAATGAAGAACATATCCATGAAGGTGGCGGACAGTGTTGCTTTTACAATTACCCCCAAGCAACCTTCCATTGCATCCTGATTCCAGAGCGCTATGCTCGTGACTTGGTTGATGAAGTGGTGGACCCATATTCGGGGCTACAGCTTGACATTCCTAGAGGTGAAGACAAGCACACACTGGGAGAGGCCATACATCGTATCATCCTATGGAGAAAGGATTGCATCATCTTTCGAAGTCCACCGACACCGCGTCGTCTGCCGACTCCTCCTCGAAGTCCGCCACCAAGTCAGCAGACTCCCGCTCCTCCAAGTCCACGAACGCGTGAGCCGACTCCTCCTCGAAGTCCGCCACCTCCTCCAAGTCCCCGAACGCGTGAGCTGACTCCTCCGGTTTCAAGTCCGGCACAGCGTCATGCCACTTCTCCGGTTTCAAGTCTGGCACTGTGTCAGGCCACACCTCCTGCTTCAAGTCCGGCACATCGTCAGGCCGCTTCTCCTGGTCCAACTCAGCCATGTCAGCCGTCTCCGTCATCTCAGCAATCGCAGAAGAGACACGCCGGAGCTATGGTGCGTAGCGGTATGAGTCGAGGTAGTTCAGGAAGTACAGGCGGAGACAAGCGATATAAATATGGTCCAAGCCTTGCTCCTCTTCCTCAGAGGCCTTACGACATGACTAAGGAGCAAAACGCAGCCATAGTGCAGGCCCAAGTGGACGCCCATTTTGGACCGAAACCGGCACCGCTGCCAAAGGAGAAAGTGCCTGAGAAAACAATTGACCACTTCATTCGTATGGCTAGAGAACTAGCCCCCAAGCCTGTTGACTCGGACGATGAGCGCCAAATCGGGAAACTACATCGAGAACGGCTAAAGAAGGAAGCGAGCTCGAGCTCGAGCCAACAAGCAGCGGGCAAAAAATGCGGGAAAACCGTTCCCCAGCTAGGAGAACAGGCGGCGCAATCGATCCCCCCGCTTGTTGTGCCAACAACACATGAGAGGAGGCCGCGCACCCAATATTATTGTGGGCAAACCGTTAAAGTTCCCCAGCTAGGCGATGTGGTAATAATGGAGGAGCATATAATGCAGGCTGAAATGCTCAAGATCTCTGTTGGACAACTCCTCGAAATTGAGCACATGTCTCCGCTTAGAGAGGAGGAAATAAAACAGAAATATGTCCGGGGCCAACCTTTGGTCGAGCCAGACAAGGTCAAGAACCTCCCAACGAGAATGTATGAATTGCATCAATGGTACATGAACATTACCAAGATTTCCAATCGAGAGTCCCTCATGGTGAATGTCAAGAAGGAGCATTACTACCATGAGAAAGCTCTGTGCTTGAGTATTCAGAACTATTTCAGTTATACAATCAAGACGCACTCGACAAATCTCTCGCCAGTTGCTATTGTCTGTAAGTGATTTCTTTCTGTAATTTTTTATCAATCATTACATGTAATTATCCTCACTATATATTCTTTTCTGTGGTATTATATGCAGGATGAAGATGTATGAAATGAAAAAATCTGGACGCTATGGAATTGGGTTCATTGACCCAAATACCATTAATGAGTACACATGGAATCTTGCAACTTCTCAAGAAAGTGTAGAGGAAAGCATGCTAGAGTTCTTGAAGCGCCTCAATACCAATGAAGATATACTACTTCCTTACAACTTTCTGTGAGTTAATATAAATTATGTTTTTGCTTACTAGCTAGCTAGATATTAATAATTAAGTGTATACGGTTTGCGATAGTTGATTAATTTTATGCACATGCCCGCTTAATTAAGACATGCAAACGTGTGCGCATGCAGTTTCCACTGGATCTTGTTAGGCATTAAAGTTGACAACGCAACAGTTGAAGTACTGTACTTGTTACTTAAAGAAGATAAAGACTATACCATCATGAAGGGGATAGTCAACAGGTAATTTCAATCATTATTAACTATATCTCGGCCTATTATTAGTTTGTCATTTCCTAATATGAACTATTTAATAACCCCTTTATTAATTTTCTTTGTCGGCGGGCAGGGCTTGGGAAAAGTTCATCAAGATGACTCCAGGCAAATGGCCAAAAAAGTTGTTTTGGCATCGACCAAAGGTAAGTAATTAAGTAGTACTAGCTAGCCATCTCTTTAATTCTTGTTTCAATACCATTAATTAATTATCATGCTTGATTGATCATTATCTGATTCAATTCCATTCTCGTAAAGGCCCTGAAGCAGGCGCCGGGGAATGATCTGTGTGCATTCTACGTTTGCGAGAACATTCGCATGATGGCGTCCGAAAGGAGCAGATCTCAAAGACAGGATTGGGTACGTTGTCAGTACACTATTCACACCATTATCGATATCTTGTAACACAACTAATACACATGCATATTGATCTCCTTCTTAACAGTTCAGAGAGGTGCGGGATAAGCTCCTACAGCGGACCGCATACTAGCACTTCAAGAGGAAATAGCCGGATTTTTTCTCGACCAGGTCATCGATCCCAAAGGAGAATACTATTACCCGCTACCGCCCCCATGAACCACTTGCCATCGTGCTCCGAAGCCACCAAGGCAACATGTAGGAGAAACTGTATATGTATATATATGTGTATGTGTGAATAGTTAATGGTGTTGGCAGTGAGACATTCGATGATATTATATATATATATATATATATATATATATATATATATATATATATATATATATATATATATGCGGTTCTACGTACGAGAAAATCTATTTATATATATGCATAACGTGTACAATTTGTAGTATCGTGAAATACCAGCAAACAAAAAAGAATTAAATTGAAAATAAAGCCAAATTGAAAACACAAAATTAAAGAAAAAATTAAAAAAATACCCAAACATTTAGTATCGGTTGGTGTTACCAACCGGTACTAAAGCCCTACGCGCACCCGGGCCTGGCTCGTGCCACGTGTTTGCACTTTAGAGCCGGTTCGTGACGAACCAGTACTAAAGGGGGGGACCTTTAGTCCCCACTCTTTAGTGCCGGTTGGCGAACCGGCACTAAGGGCCGTCACGAACCGGCACTAAAGGCCGGTTCTGCACTAGTGCCACCAGCTACATCTTCGCACGCAAGGAAGTGCCTGACAGTCGGGATCCACCTGGTCAAAGCATACGTAGCGTTGTCATTCTGGTCGCGAACGTGTATGTACATACTGGTTGATGTAGAGGCACGCACGTGTCATAGTAGAGGCGCGCACGTACCATGTACACATACGTACAGCGGCCAGGGTGCAAGAAAGTAAATACGGCCACGTACGTACATATGGGCGGGGTCTCGAATGCCTACTCGCGCATACGTACGGCCATGGCTCGTGTACATGGCTGGGTCGGAACAGAGAAACATCGTTGTCGTCCTGTTCATGGGGAGTCAACCGGCTGGGTCGGAACGGAATGCGTCATTCTGTTCATCGGGAGGGCTTGGACGGAACAGGCGATGGAAGCGAGGCCTGACGTACCGCAGAATGGATGAAACGGCCTTGTGTTCGACCGACCACATTCTAAACGGGATCATGTTCATCGGGAGGGGTCTGGCGTACCGCAAAACGGAGGAAACGGACTTGTGTTGGACCTTCTATGGTCGAAACGGGGTCCTGTTGATCGGGAGGGTTGTGGCGTACCGCAAAACGGAGGAAACGGACTTGTGTTGGAGCGCTACGGTCGAAACGGGGGTCCTGTTCATTGGGAGGGGTGTGGCATACCGCAAAACGGGACTCCACGGGATAGTGTTCATCTCCACCCTCGACCTCCTCTAGCCTCCACGGGCTACTGTTCATCCACCGTCGACCTCCTCCAGCCTCCACCTGCGACTGTTCATCCACGGGCTCCTGTTCATCCAGCCTCCACACCGCGCTACTCCACCGGCTACTGTTCAACCACCCCTTGATACGTCTCCAACGTATCTACTTTTCCAAACACTTTTGCCTTGTTTTGGACTCTAACTTGCATGATTTGAATGAAACTAACCCGGACTAACGCTGTTTTCAGCAGAACTACCATGATGTTGCTTTATGTGTAGAAAAGAAAAGTTCTCGGAATGTCTTGAAAATCCACGGAGGCACTTTTTGGAATTAATAAGAATTTCTGGGTGACAGAAATACATCAGGGGGCCCACAGGCTGTCCACGAGACAGGGGGCGCCCCCCCCCCCCCCTATAGGGCGCGCCCTCCTATCTTGTGGGCCCCCTGGACCTCCACCGACCTCAACTCCAACTCCATATATTCACGTTCGGGTAGAAAAAAATCAGAGAGAATGTTTCATCGCGTTTTACGACATGGAGCCGCCGCCAAGCCCTAATCTCTCTCGGGAGGGCTGATCTGGAGTCCGTTCGGGGCTACGGAGAGGGGGATTCGTCGCCGTCGTCATCATCAACCATCCTACATCACCAATTTCATGATGCTCACCGCCGTGCATGAGTAATTCCATCGTAGGCTTGCTGGACGGTGATGGGTTGGATGAGATTTACCATGTAATCAAGTTAGTTTTGTTAGGGTTTGATCCCTAGTATCCACTATGTTCTGAGATTGATGTTGCTATGACTTTGCTATGCTTAATGCTTGTCACTAGGGCCCGAGTGCCATGATTTCAGATCTGAACCTATTATGTTTTCATGAATATATGTGTGTTCTTGATCCTATCTTGCAAGTCTATAGTCACCTATTATGTGTTATGATCCGACAACCCCGAAGTGAAAATAATCGAGATACTTCTCGGTGATGACCGTAGTTTGAGGAGTTCATGTATTCACTATGTGCTAATGCTTTGTTCCGGTTCTCTATTAAAAGGAGGCCTTAATATCCCTTAGTTTCCACTAGGACCCCGCTGCCACGGGAGGGTAGGACAAAAGATGTCATGCAAGTACTTTTCCATAAGCATGTATGACTATTTACGGAATACATGCCTACATTACATTGATGAACTGGAGCTAGTTCTGTGTCACCCTATGTTATAGCTATTACATGAGGAATCGCATCCGGCATAATCATCCATCACTGATCCATTGCCTACGAGCTTTTCACATATTGTTCTTCGCTTATTTACTTTTCCGTTGCTACTGTTACAACTACTACAAAAACCCAAAAACTATTATCTTTACTTTTGCCACCATTACTTTTATTATCATACCACTTTTACTACTAAATACTTTGCTGCAGATACTAAGTTATCCAGGTGTGGTTGAATTGACAACTCAATTGCTAATACTCAAGAATATTCTTTGGTTCCCCTTGTGTCGAATCAATAAATTTGGGTTACCCTCGAAAGCTGTTGCGATCCCCTACACTTGTGGGTTATCAGGACTAATTTCTGGCGCGGTTGCCGTGGAGCATAGCTCTATTCTATGAGTCACTTGGGATTTATATCCGTTGATCACTATGAAGAACTTGAAAGACAACAGAACTACTATTTTGCCCTCAACTACGAGGGGAGGAAAGGAACTACCATCTAGCTCTACACTAGATTCTCCTTCCGTTATTAGTAAGCTTGCGACACCTAAACCTGCTACTACTATGAATTCTGATATGTCGCATGTTATTGATGATGCCACTTCTGCTATGCATGATGAAACTACTTCTGTGTGTGATACTACTTTGCCATTAGGTGAATTTCTTGATGAACAACTTGCTAGAGTTAGGGGGAATGAAAATATTGAAGATGCTATTATTGATGATAGTGATGATGAAGGTTCTCCCAATGATTATGTATTGCTTGTTGTTCCTGAGGGTTATGTTATGAATGAAGAAGCTGCTAGGGAAATCTTTGCTTCCAATGATAGATATGATCTTAAGAAGTTATTAGCTAAATGGAAGCAGCAGTCTCTTAATGCTAGAATGAAACCTGACCCTGCTTTTGCTACTTCACCTATCTGTGTTACTGATAAGGATTATGAATTCTCTGTTGATCCTGAGATTATTACTTCAGTTGAATCTGATCCTTTTTATGGCCTTGAATCTGAAACTGTTGTGGCACATCTTACCAAGTTGAATGATATAGCTACCCTGTTTACTAATGATGAGAAGTCTCGCTATTTTTATATCCTTAAGATATTTCCATTCTCATTAAAGGGTGATGCTAAGACTTGGTATAATTCTCTTGCTCCTGGTTGTGTGCGTAGTCCCCAGGATATGATTTATTACTTCTCTGCTAAATATTTCCCTGCTCATAAGAAACAAGCTGCCTTGCGGGAAATATATAATTTTGTGCAAATCAAAGAAGAGAGCCTCCCACAAGCTTGGGGGAGGCTTCTCCGATTACTTAACGCTTTGCATGATCATCCTCTCAAGAAAAATGATATACTTGATATCTTTTATAATGGACTAACCGATGCTTCCAAGGACTACTTGGATAGTTATGCTGGTTGTGTTTTCAGGGAAAGAACCGTCGACGAGGCTGAATTACTATTGAATAATATGTTGACTAATGAAACTAATTGGACTCTTCCTGAGCCAATTCCTGAGGCAATTCCTGAACCAATTGAGCCAACTCCTGAGCCTATTCCTAAACCCACTCCGAAGAAGAGAGGTGTTTTATTTCTAAGTCCTGAAGATATGCAAGAGGCAAAGAAATCAATGAAAGAAAAAGGTATTAAAGTTGAAGATGTTAAGAATTTACCACCTATTGAAGAAATACATGGTCTTAATATACCGCCTGAAGAACCACATTGTCTTGATAACTCGACACAGGTAGTGAAGGTAAATTCTCCCTATAGATCTGATAAAGTTGAAATCCCCTCTACTAAATTTCATAGCCCATGCTTAGATGAATTTGATGACTTTATGGCTAGACAAGAAATTTTTAATGCTTATGTTGGTAGAGAGTTAAAGAATAATGCTTTCGAGATAGGACGCGTGTGCGATAATATGGCTAGAGTTAAAGGTGAACTCCAACTCGTTAGCAAATATACTTCTATGGTTGCTACTCAAGCTGAGCAAGTACTTAAAGCTCAAAATAATTTGCTTGATGAATTAAATAAGAAAAATGACCTTGCTGTTGGAGTGGCTACTAGAACTAGTAGAATGACTCAGGAACCTTTGTATCCTGAAGGCCACCCTAAGAGAATCTCGAAGGATTATCAAAGAAACAATTTAGAGGCACCTGGTTCTTCTAAAAAGAAGAAAAAGAAAAACGATACAAATTTGCATGCTTCTAGTGAACCTGTCGTAGACACACCTGAGAATCCCAATGATATTTCTATTTCTGATGTTGAAACACAATCAGGTGATGAACATGAACCTAGTGATAATGTTAATGATAATGTTCATGTTGATGCTCAATCTAGCAAAAACAATGATGTAGAGATTGAACCTGCTGTTGATCTTGATAACCCACAATAAAAGAATCAACATTATGATAAGAGATTTTGTTGCTAGGAAGCACGGTAGAGAAAGAGAACCATGGGTTCAGAAAGCCATGCCCTTTCCTCCTAAACCATCCAAGACAAAGGATGATGAGGATTTTGAGCGCTTTGCTAAAATGATTAGACCTATTTTCTTACGTATGCGCTTAACTGATATGCTCAAAGTAAATCCTTATGCTAAGTATATGAAGGATATCATTACAAATAAAAGAAAGATACTGGAAGCTGAAATTTCCACTATGCTTGCTAATTACACTTTTAAGGGTGGAATACCAAAGAAACTTGGAGATCTCGGGGCACCAATTATACCATGCTCCATTAAATGAAATTATGTTAGAACTGCTTTATGTGATCTTGGAGCCGGTGTTAGTGTTATGCCTCTCTCTTTATATCGTAGACTTGAATTGAATAAGTTGACACCTACTGAAATATCTTTGCAAATGCCTGATAAATCAACTGCTATACCTGTCGGTATTTGTGAGGATGTGCCTATTGTGGTTGCAAATGTCACTATCTTAATGGACTTTGTTATTCTTGATATTCTCGAGGACGATATTATGTCTATTATCCTTGGTAGACCTTTTTTGAACACTGCAGGGGCTGTTATTGATTGCAACAAAGGCAATGTCACTTTTCATGTTAATGGTAATGAGCATACGGTACACTTTCCGAGGAAACAATCTCAAGTTCATAGCATCAATTCTATTGAAAAAGTTCCAACTATCATTTTTGGGGGTTTTGAATTTCGTCTCCCTAGTGTCAAGAAAAATATGATATTCTTATTGTTGGGGATTTTCATATCCCCGTTGAGGTAACTTAGTGTTATTCGAAATTTCTCCGGTTCCATGTTATTCAGAATGAGTTTGTTAACAAGACTTGATCAACCTTATTAGTGGATTCATTTTGATGATCATGAGATGGATGAAACTAGAAGGCACAACCTTCTGTACCCTCTTTTTACTTTCTGTTATTTAGAATAGATAAAGCAAAAATAGTATTATTCGTCTGTTTTCTGAATTATCCGTGCATTAAAAAATATCCCGAAAATAAAAGTGCTCCAAATGCCCTGCAAATTTAGTATGATTTTGGATTTTAGGCACTGAAAACACTACATGAGGGGCAAGCACCAGGCCACGAGAGTGGAGGGCCCCCCCCCCTATAGGGAGCGCCCCCTGTCTCGTGGGCCTATGGTGGCCCCCCTCCACTTATGCCAGCACCCACACACTTCATCTTCTACCCAAAAAAATCCCCATCCAGCTCAAGCCCGAGTTCTAGCTTGTTTTGCTGCGATTTTCGATCTCCTTGCTCAAAGCTCCATTCACAAAACTGCTTTGGGAGATTGTTGCTTGGTATGTGACTTCTCCATTGGTCCAATTAGTTTTTGTTCTAGTGCTTTATTCATTGCAAATTTTTGCTGCATAGGTGACCATGTTCTTGAGCTTGCATGTTAAATTTATGAGGTCCCAAGCAATTCTAATGCATGATATAGGCTCCAGGCACTTGTAGGAGTAGTTGCTATCAATCTTGTTTAGTTTTATTCACTTTTATTTTGAAGTTACTAAAAATTTCAGAATTATTTCAGGAAAAGAATTATGTTTAGAAGAATGTACCAAGGTGGTTCCTCGGTGAAGAAAGGGCCCAGGATTGCTATACGCGAGCAAGATGTTGAATTGCCGAGGGACGCGGATGTACGAGCTTGTGAGTGGCCATTCAGTGATTTTATGGTCGAAGCAGGCTTCAAGGAGGAATTTGACACGTATGTGCGTAATGCTGAGCTGGAGGACTTCTTACAAGATAAGTGTCTGCGGTACTATCAATTGACTGATTCTTTTGTGCAGAGGTTTAAATATAATTGTGCGCATAATTCTCCTAGTGTCATATTTGATATTTATGATACATCTTACACCATGGATTTAGAGGATTTCACAACTGCTTGCAAACTCCCACAGTGGGGTAATATTAATGATCCTCACAAATCTGAATTTAGAGATTTTCTTGCTAGTATTACTGTGGGAGAATCTAGGGACATAGCACAAGCTACTATAGGGAGCATTCATTTTCCTGCTATACATTATTTTGCTCTCTTTATTGGTAGATGCATTAACGGTAAGGATGAAGCATGTCACATGTGTGTCCCTGATCTGTGTGTCCTCAAGAGTGCTGTGTTAGGTTATAAAGGTTATAACTTGGGGTCAATAGTTGCACGTAGGTTGCAAAATAATAGTAGAAAGGGAAATTTATTTGGAGGAATTTATGCAACCCGTGTGGCTAATTATCTTGGTACAGCCCCACGAGAGGGAGATATGATAATACCTCCTATTTATTTGGATTCTGAAGCTATGGTCCATCATCAGTTTCTTGGGAGGAATGAACAATTCTTCCAATATCAACTAATCTATGACAGACGCAACGTCGTCCATGTTACTCTTCCTGCTCCCTGCCTTTTTGATTATCAGGCTAAAGGAAGATATGTTGTCACTAGGGAGGAAGCAGCTGAACACGAGAGGAGAGCGGAGGCAGCTCGCCAACACGCTGCAGCTCAGGAGGCGGTTGCCGCTGCATCTCAGTACGACCCCAGTTTCACTTATGGATTTCAGCCAGGCGGTCCTTGGTACTAGACCAACTTAGGCCAAAAGCCTAAGCTTGGGGGAGTACGCATTTCTAACCGACTTTACATTCATGTTCACACACTAGTCATCGGTGCTCATACTCTTTCATTGTATTATCCATGCTAGTTTAATTTTTTTTCTTGTTCTAGTTTTCTTCTTTTGTGTTTGATAAACCTTAAGAAAAACGAAAAAAATTAGTTAGTTTAATTTCCATGTTTGTAGTAGAATTTAAAATGAAAACCCAAAAATATTTCTAGTTCTTCTTCTTACTTGTTGGGAGCTTTCCCGTGTAAATAGCTTTATTTTCTTTTCTTTCCTTTGGGGGTCGAGAAGACCATATTGAAAATGTTTAGTGGCTCTCATATGCATGATTGTTTATTTAACTTAGAGCCCATATTACTTGTCTTCTCTCTTGAGTTGAATGCTTGCAGATTCCAGCTTAGTCCAATGCACGTGCACTCTTATTATTATACACATCGTTCGATCGTGCAAGTGAAAGGCAATAATGACGATATATGATGGACTTATTGAGATGAGAAAAGCTGGTATGAACTCGACCTCTCTTGTTTTTGTAAATATGATGAGTTCATCGTTTCTGAGTCAGCTTATTATGAAGTAAACATATTTGCAATGACATTTAGAGATTATAGTTGCTTGTGCCATGCTTGATTAGCTATGAGTTATAATGGTTTACCTTGCGTGCCAACATGCTATTAGAATGATTATGATGTGATATGATGGAATGGTATCCTCCTTTGAATGAATTGAGTGACTCGACTTGGCACATGTTCACGCATGTAGTTGAAACAAATCAACATAGCCTTCATGATATTTATGTTCATGGTAGATTATATCCTACTCATGCTCGTACTCGGTGTGAATTAATTTTAATGCATGTTTATGACTGTTGTCGCTCTCTCAGTTGGTCGCTTCCCAGTCTTTTGCTAGCCTTCACCTGTACTAAGCGGGAATACTGCTTGTGCATCCAAACTCCTTAAACCCCAAAGTTGTTCCATATGAGTCCACTATACCTTCCTATATGAGGTATTTACCTGCCGTTCCAAGTAAATTTGTATGTGCCAAACTCCAAACCTTCAAATGAAATTCTGTTTTGTATGCTCGAGCAGCTCATGTTGCAACTAGGGCTGCCTATATCTTCCATGGTAGGTGGGTTATTCTCAAGAGGAGTGGACTCCGCTCCTCATTCATGAGAAAGGGCTGGTAACCGGGATGCCCAGTCCCATGATCCAAAAAGATCAAAGCAAATCAAAATAATTAAACAAAACTCCCCCAGGGCTGTTGTTAATTGGAGGCACTCGTTGTTTCGAGCAAGCCATGGATTCATGCTTGTTGGTGGTTGGGGGAGTATAAACCTTTATCATTCTGTTTGTGAACTGCCTATAATGCATGTAGTATGGAAGATACAGGCATCTCATAGTTGTTGCGTTGACAGCGAAGGTATGCCGCTCAAAATATTATTCAATCTCTATTTTAAAATCGTGCTCTGGCACCTCTACAAATCCCTGCTTCCCTCTGCAAAGGGCCTATCTATTTACTTTTATGTTGAGTCGTCACCCTTCTTATTAAAAAGCACCCGCTGGAGAGCACACTGTCATTTTTATTCATTATTATTGGTTTATATTGGGTATGACTTGACTGGATTTCTTTTACCATGAATTACAATGTTTAGTCAGTCCTTGATCTTTAAAGGTGCTCTGCATTTATGTTTTGCGGTGTCAGAAAGGGCTAGCAAGATACCATTTTGTTATATCATGTTATGATTGTTTTGAGAAAGTGTTGTCATCCGAGTTTTATTATTATGGCTCGCTAGCTGATTATGCTATTGATATGAGTAATTGTGAGACCTAAGTGTTATTGTGAGTATGGTTAGTTCATAATATTTGCTGAAACGTGAATGCTGGCTTTTCATGTTACAACAACAAGAGCAAACAGAGTTTGTAAAAGTTTTTCTTTATCACTTTCAGTTTATCAACTGAATTTCTTGAGGACAAGCAAAGGGTTAAGCTTGGGGGAGTTGATACGTCTCCAACATATCTACTTTTCCAAACACTTTTGCCCTTGTTTTGGACTCTAACTTGCATGATTTGAATGAAACTAACCTGGACTGACGCTGTTTTCAGCAAAACTACCATGATGTTGTTTTATGTGTAGAAAAGAAAGTTCTCAGAATGTCCTGAAAATCCACGGAGGCACTTTTTGGAATTCATAAGAATTTTTGGGCAAAAGAAATACACCAGGGGGGCCACAGGCTGTCCACGAGACAGGGGGCGCCCCCCCTATAGGGCGCGCCCTCCTATCTCGTGGGCCACCTGGACCTCCACCGACCTCAACTCCAACTCCATATATTCACGTTCAGGGAGAAAAATCAGACAGAAAGTTTCATCGCGTTTTACGACATGGAGCCGCTGCCAAGCCCTAATCTCTCTCGGGAGGGCTGATCTGGAGTCCGTTCGGGGCTCCGGAGAGGGGGATTCGTCGCCGTCGTCATCATCAACCATCCTCCATCAGCAATTTCATGATGCTCACCGCCGTGCGTGAGTAATTCCATCGTAGGCTTGCTAGACGGTTATGGGTTGGATGAGATTTACCATGTAATCAAGTTAGTTTTGTTAGGGTTTGATCCCTAGTATCCACTATGTTCTGAGATTGAAGTTGCTATGACTTTGCTATGCTTAATGCTTGTCACTAGGGCCCGAGTGCCATGATTTCGGATCTGAACCTATTATATTTTCATGAATATATGTGTGTTCTTGATCCTATCTTGCAAGTCTATAGTCACCTATTATGTGTTATGATCCGACAACCCTGAAGTGACAATAATCGGGATACTTCTAGGTGATGACCGTAGTTTGAGGAGTTCATGTATTCAATGTATTCACTATGTGCTAATGCTTTGTTCCGGTTCTCTATTAAAAGGAGGCCTTAATATCCCTTAGTTTCCACTAGGACCCCGCTGCCACGGGAGGGTAGGACAAAAGATGTCATGCAAGTTCTTTTCCATAAGCACGTATGACTATTTACGGAATACATGCCTACATTACATTGATGAACAGGAGCTAGTTCTGTGTCACCCTATGTTATAGTTGTTACATGAGGAATCGCAACCGGCATAATCATCCATCACTGATCCATTGCCTACGAGCTTTTCACATATTGTTCTTCGCTTATTTACTTTTCCGTTGCTACTGTTACAACTACTATAAAAGCCCAAAAACTATTATCTTTACTTTTGCCACCGTTACTTTTATTATCATACCACTTTTGCTACTAAATACTTTGCTGCAGATACTAAGTTATCCAGGTGTGGTTGAATTGACAATTCAACTGCTAATACTCAAGAATATTCTTTGGCTCCCCTTGTGTCGAATCAATAAATTTGGGTTGAATATTTTACCCTCGAAAGCTGTTGCGATCCCCTACACTTGTGGGTTATCACCCCTCTCCATGGGCTCCTGTTCAACCACCCCTGCACGGGGCTACTGTTCATCCACCCCTCCACCGTCTACTGTTCATCCAGCCCTCCACGGGGTCGTCTTGTTCATCCAGCCCTCCATGGGGTCCTGTTCATCCAGCCCCAACCGGCTCGATCGATCGGGGTCCTGTTCATCCAGAGGCAACACCACAGGGTCCTTTTCATCCACCCCAACTGCTCACTGTTCATCCAACCCCCCACCCTGCAACACTCACTGTTCATCCAGAGGCAGCATCGATCGGCTTCAGTTAGCAGCAGTAGTGAAGGAATTGCTCGATCGGGTTCAGTTAACAGCCATCGACCAATCGCTCGGGTTCAGTAACGCGTAGCCTGCAGTGCAATCGCTCGGGTTCAGTATAGGCGAACGCCTTGCTCGGGTTCAGTTACAGCCCAACGCCTCGCACCCACACGCGTACGTGTACGAGAGAAACGCGCATCGCTCGGCCCCGACTTCCCACCGTAACCGGGAACACCCCGAAACTTTCCTCGCCCTCGCTTCTACCACGGTTTTTTCCATCATGGATGGCCCAAAGAATGTCATGCAGCTGCGTCTCCGGCCCGCCCAGGAAGAAAAGCCAACTTTCTGTCATGATTTCTTGTCATAGAAGTAGGAGCCCACCACATCTATGATGATACCGGGTTTCGTCACAGTTATCGTCATAGAAGTGTCATAAGTATGACAGAAAAAATTTCATTCGGCCCAAAATGTCATGGATTTTTCTTTTTTTTGTAGTGATGTGACTAAGGTCATCGGGGTCCGGTGGCCGGACATAAGTGCCTTGGAAGTTGTCTCGAAAAGCATCCTCCAAGTCCTCCCAACTGCCAATGGAGTTATCTGGGAGGCTATTCAACCAGTGTCTTCCTGTTCCTTTTAACTTTAGGGGGAGGTATTTGACGGCGTGGAGATCATCGCCGCAAGCCATGTGAATGTGGAGAAGAAAATATTCAATCCATATAGTGGGATCTGTCGTTCCATCGCACACCTCGATGTTTACGGGTGTAAACCCTTCCGGAAATAGGTGTTGCATTACGTCATCGGTAAAGCACATAGGGTGTGCAACGCCTCTATATCAGGCAACATCACGACGGAGTTTGGATGACATCCGTGTTTGGTTCTCAGTCCGAACTTGGTTATGCTTGTCGCGCCAGTCTTAATGGGCGTTGTCTTGTGTTGGACCACATGTCGTTGATCCATAGATTGATCTGGTCTGGCCGGCTCTATTGTCCAGGTCCTGACGTAAGTCGTAGGTGTAGCCCGGAGCCGCTACCTCTTTGCCTCTACGGCGAGGTGGCGCGGGCTGGTGTTTGGCATGAGTAGCCACTTTGTCCCGTCCACATGGTGGAGAGTCTGGTTGATCAACATGATTGTATTTCGATGGTATTGGCTCAAGGGCCTCGTCATCAAATTGTGGTAACAGCCTGCGCTTTGGGTAGCTCTTTGCCGGGCGCTCGAGGCCGTATTCTTCGGCTGCCAGGACCTTGGTACATCTATCGTTGAGCGTGTCCTGTTCGGCTTGAAGTTTTTGTTGTTTCTTTTTCAAGCTCCTCGCAATGGCGATGAGCTGACGCTTGAAGCGTTCTTGTTCGAGGGGTTCCTCTGGCATGATGAAATCTTAATTGCCGAGGCTAACATCATCTTCAGAGACATGTAACTTGATGTCCTCTGAATCCTCATGATTGGCGTGTTTGAGGTTGTATTGACCCTCTTCCCTCTCCTCCTGCTCGAACTCGGGTTCAATGGGGTGATCGGGGTCTTCGGCATTGTCCGGAGTGTCATTATCTCCGGTGTCGGTATTGCTTTCCTTTCCCCAATGCGATCATGAGCGGCGCCGCTGATGGCGGCACTTTGGGGGTGCCTCGACGGGTTTGTCTTCAATTGGGTCTTGTGTGCAATTGTCGTCCTTCTTATCAGGCGTATCCACCATGTACATGTACGTCATAGGCGGGTTTTTCCCTAGTTCGGCTCCAGCATCGTCATCCATACCATCGATCTCTTCAGAGGCATATCTAGAATGTCGGTTAGGTCCTCGACAGTGGCTATTAAGTGGGTGGTGTGTGGGGCATAAAATTCCCTGCTCTCAACCCCCAGTTCAGGCTAGGTATAGTTTGGAAGTGACACTTCCGTGATGGCGAGAGGTCGCATCAAGTCCAGTGCCTCGTTTAGGAGCGAAGGTTGGACCATTGCCTGAGGACCTGCGGAGCCGGGTCCAGTAATCATTACTTGACCAAGCTCGGAGGACGTAGACCTCGGGAGTTCGGAATTGACATCCAGAGACGAGTCCGACTTCCCGATGACAGGAAGAGTCATGTTTGACTCTGGGCCTGCCGATGGCATGGTCGCCTCTGGGTCTCCGGCAGGAAGTTCCATAATGGGAGAGAGTCCAGCAGGATTTATCCTCCCGTCTTCGGACAGAGTGGTTTGCTTTGGATCTAAGGCCAGGGCAGACACGAGAGTTGATCCTTGAGCGGAGTCTGATGGTGGATCCGACGGGCTTCCTTCATGTAGATGAGGAGCGGCAGTCGAGGCCGCGAAGCCTTCGAAGATCAAGTCTCCTCGGGTATCAACAACGTATTCAAGCTTCCAAACCTGATCTGGTGACCCGGGGAGTATCTGTCGATCTGCTCGAGGTGACCAGTTGAATTGGCATGTAGAGCGAAGTCGCCAAACACAAAGAGTTGTCCAGGGAGAAAAGTCTCCTCAAAAATAGCATCAGTGCCAATGACAAGCTGAGCCATCGATCCTTCTATTGACGGCACAGTGGAACTCTCAATGAAAGCACCAATGTCAGTGTCAAAACCGGCAGATCTCGGGTAGGGGGTCCCGAACTGTGCGTCTGAGGATTGATGGTAACAAGGGACAAGGGGGACACAATTTTTGCCCAGGTTTAGGCCCTCTTAATTGAGGTAAAACCCTACATCCCGCTTTGTTGTATTTGATGAGTATAGGGGTTAAAAGAGTTGATCTACCTCGAGATCGTAATGGCTAAACCCTAGTTGTCTAGCCTATGAGAATTTTGATAGCCTCTACAGACCAAAGCCTCCGGCTTATATACACTTCGGAGGGATCTAGGGTTGTACAGCGTCGGTTTGTATAGAAGGAAATATCATATCCGGACACCAATCTTGCCATCCATGCATATGGGAGTCCTACCCGGACACGGAGGGAAAGTCTTCTGCTTATATCTTCACGGCCCATCAGTCCGGCCCATATCAATACCTACTGTAGCTGTATTGCATCATCCCATCCTCTTGGGGAAATATCGACGCAGTCTCAAGCTGCATCAGGGAGTAGCAGTTGGAAATGGCCCAACGAGAGCATGGGCTGTTAATGGGTCCAAAGTCATTTACTTTTCTTGATAGGGCCAATCACCACGGCCCATTAAAGTACCACCAGATACAAATGGCCTCATATGGGCCAAAATACATCTATCAGTGTCGCAAGTAAGGGGTACCCGCTGACTCCCTGTGTGTGGGCCGTATCGGCTTGTTGCCGGGAAAAACGCCAAGAGAACTACGTTGCCCCAAGCTCTGCCAAGACTTCATTCCAGGGATTCAAGAAAGGCAAGGTTCTGGAGCCTCACTACTATATATTAGAGGATATTATCCTCATGTCCACTACTAATTCAACGAGAAGGTATCAAGATGTCCGCACCTCTCTCGGGAACGCCTGAGGTGAGGGCTCCCACGAACGGGTCGTTCCCCGTGAACGAGCGTCCGACCAAGCACGGATCTAGCCCGACCCGATGGGGGGACAACCCCCGAGTGCTGCAGTGGCCCGTCTCGGTGGCACCGTAGGTTGCAAACCTTTGCTGCCGCATGGCTCGCTAGAAGCCGCCTCACTCTTAAGTGGTTGTGACGTGCCACACAGCTGGCCCCATTTTCATTGTGCTCGACACCTATTTTTCTATGTGTGGCGGTGATAAAAGGTAGTCACCCTAAGCGGTGGTGATATGACAGGCGTCTGTTCACGGAGCCAGGAGACGAGGACACATGCACCCACATTTAACGCGGTAGGTATATGGCAGACACTACACAATGTACACACTTGCCATCTATAGTTATTATGGTGATCCCTTCCACTATAAGGGGGGGGGGTCTTTGGATTGCTAGAAACACTAAGATAGGGATCACTTCTTCTTTTCTAGGGAACAAGCAACATCACTCCACTCTTTGTAAAAACATAATCCACCAAATAATCCACCAAAAAAGGAGGAGTGTGTTAGGCACAATGCAGGCCTAAATCAACCATGCCCAAGTAGAATCTGTGTCTGTCGCGCCACCCCCTAACCAAGTAAAAGGGGCGGTCTCCTGCCCTAATGTCACACGTGTCTCTAGACGCGCACTGTTATGTGACGGGCCACACATGGGCTGAAAGTATCAATGGGATGGAACCATATTGGATGGCTCACATGACTCTAATAGGCTGAATTCAGACAAGCCATAACAGGTCATGCATACCTGAGCCATAAATGTGCTATATGCAAAGAGGTTGTTAACACGCTTTCAATGGGCTGGCCCACTAAATATTGACCAAGTCAAGTGGGCCTTAAGCAAGCTTCAGACCAATCCAGCCTTTTATCTTAAATGGATCACTGTTGGACCGTGCCATGTGTCGCAGTTTCATAGGCACATCTCGTCCATTGGATGGGTGACACCTGTCACAACACAGCGTTGACACGTGGTTCCGTTGGGGAATGAGAATTTGACATGTGAAAACCCTCATTGGTCGGGGCAATTAACCGGTATCGGATCCAAAACCCGCACTACATAGCTTAGCGGCGACTCGTTATGATGGCTGCCGCATGTCGGTTACCCTTGATGAAAACACTTCCATGACACGCCATCTATCATCATGGAAGTGGACACTTCCATGATGATAAATTGAGTATTGTCATGGAACACTTCCACGATAGCACAAGTATGACTATCTTCATTCTATTATAAAAAATTCACGGATGTACATGTGTGACAGAAAACGTGACCTACTGTGACAAACGTGTATCATCAAGGAGTTGTTTTTTGTAGTGGGAAGAATCTCCTTCATTGAGTCATGGATATTTAGATATGTGAAAAAATTACCTTGTTTGGGAAGCGTACGAGATTTCAGTTTTCTTCATGTGCACTAAGTGAGATGGTCATAAGCCTTCCACACGTTGTTGTTGAATGACTAGAGAAGGAGAATAGCTATATGTGCTGGAACACCGGTTTTAAACTACTAAAACTTTAAGCATAGAAGATTGAAGCTTATGTCCAATCAAATAAATAAATATAGCAAATAGCTAAAGCATAAAGATCTTGAAAATTAATAAAAGTTTTTTATCTCTCTTAAATAAAGATGTTTAACTTTCGTATCACATGAAAACAAAGTGTGAGGTGGGCAAATAAATATGTTTCAAGTGTTGGAAAAAGAAAGTGAAGAATAATATTTTCAATAAGAGGAGGATTCCCCGCTATTTGCCCAGTTGAAATAAAGGATGGCCTAATACATAAAGTTGTGCCATGTTAATTAACGAATTGGGTAATAAGGTGTGCAAGCCTTCGTGATCATAAGAACAGTGGAAATGTGTTACTGATTGCTGCAATCTTTTATCTCTTTCCTTTTTGATATCTTGTGATGGACACATGCCTCTATATGTTTCCACATCTCATAAAACCGCAATAAACTTATTTTTACAGGTCAGTGCTTGCTCTGGGACGAGCAAGACTTAAGCTTATGGGAGTTGATGAGTCCAAATGTGATGTTTTTAGTCTTCTCTCAAGTGTATAAGATTCTAGGTAGATGAAGATCATGATGATATGAATCCACAAATAAGGATGTACGCACGGAATAGTTACAAAATGGAAAGAACCAGATATCCATAAGGAAGTCATAAATATACCAATAAGATATTTGATGGTAAGCATAGAACATGGCTAGATATGGTCTTATTGTATATAAATGATGTCCAACCACACGAACATCAAAGACATCCCAACCAGCAACATGAGATCATTGTTGGAATGCTTTGAGAAAGGGAACAAGTATCACAAGAAAGAATGAATTACATGCCATGATACAACCTACACAAGGTTGATGCAAGAAATGTATGCATGGCGTGGATGATGATACTTGTTACCGAGATAGCATTGGAATGATGCAGTAGATACCAATTGAATGTAGTAGATAGAGGTTCATTGATCATCCTACCTTGACTCCAATAAGCACATGGTGACAACACCTTCTTGGTTAGTGAGCCGAGCATCCAATGCATCTCCAATTGTTCCAAGAACAACATCACAAACAAAATTGTGTCCAGACTCATTGGGACCAAGGAGTTAGAAACACCAATACATAGGACAAACTCCACATAAATATGTGCACATAGATATGAAAAATATATTTCATGTATATCATCCAATTTGAGACTTGGTGGAGTTTCCCCTATATATTGGGTCAAAGAAAGAAAGCATGCCAAAGAAAATACATGAAGTAAATATGCATGCTAAAGACTTTCAAGGACCGATACCAAATGAAAAAGAAATACCAAGTGAAAATAGGATATCAAATGGAGAAATCATCACTTGGAAGATACCACTAAAAGATACATCAAGGAATATCCATTGTACACGCAAAAAAAGATGTCAAACTCTCAAAAGAGAGGACGGTTCCAAACAAACCAAGCTCTCTACAAATTTTCATGATGGCACAAAGTACCAAAAAGAAACGAATTGCCTTCCACCAACACACACTTGATAAGGATCAAAGATGAGTGTTTTATAGGAAATAGGATAGCTCCCCCGAGAGTAGTGCATTATAGAGAATTTGCATTTAAATACAAAATGCGCAAGGTGGGATCACCACTTTCACTATATCTAGAAAAGACTAGACAAGATCAAGAAAATAACAAGATCCACAAGTGGTATGGAAGACAATGGGAGTTGACACAATCATTGGCAAGAGATAAGGCAAATAGAAGCAAAATCCAATGTACAGATGATCAATAATTTCTACCACATAGGTGAGTACCAATTGTCAAAAGCCAAGAAGTATTTGGAAATAATTCCCGATGGTAGATAGCAAGGATATCCAACATCATCTTCGCACCAAACACAAGCAAATTGCAACTTGTAGAGCTAACATGTCACCTAGGAACAAGATAATTTACAATATCAATTCTAAGTGACAATACCTCAAATGTACACATTTTCTAGGCTTGCACCCCCATAATGCACATAGTCAAATTCTAAATAGTCCATTAATTATCTCTTGTATAGCATATTACGCCCCCATAATGTACTACCAATGAAAACTTAACTAGAGGCAATAATAGGATCCAACAAGAGATAATTAATGGACTATTTAGAATTTGAATTTCTCATGAGAAGACATACCACATAGAGACTAGATAATCTTGTAATATCAATACTAGATGGTACTCCTCATGTACACACATTTATAGGATTGTGAGGTGCACAAAGCACATCACTCCCCCAAAATGGGATGATCCATTAATATCTCACAAGAGCCACTAAGATGCAACCAAGAAGAAAAAAGGCTCAACACAACTCTCACACGTACATGATGTGCAAACCAACATACAAACTTGATTACTCAAGTTAAGCAAATTGGAAGCACAACATGTACAAACACATACAAGGTACAAAACCTAAACATGCAAGGATGCAAGTAACTTTCAATGTAAACAATTTAAGTACAAGTTACCGCACGGAGGCACATTGGATATAAGATAGAAACTTCATAACCCAATTGACCTGGTTTGAGACAATATGAATGGGGAAGATCCCTTAATTCTTCATTATGTAGACAAGTATCCAATGCCCCCCATCAACTCCTATTGATAATGTTTGAGCTTGTTGGTCCCCAACCAAGTTGGGTCCTAAGAAGTTAGTAACAATAGGCTTGGCAACCCAAATGGTTCTTTTCTTGACACCACTTTGAGTACCAACAAATTTGGCAAACACATTGCCAACCTTATCCTTCCCAAGATAATAGACATCATCAACTAGAATAAGGTTGGATAAGGTACCATTCGTGCATGAAGAAGTGCCGTCACCTTTTTCACGACATAGGTAGCAACGTCTACTCTTCACTTTCTTCTCACTTGATTTCTCAACTTGAGAAGCATTAGCTTGAGTCTTCTTGGGAAGAGGCCTTTCTTCAACTTGAGGTTGAGCATGAGAATGAACTTGTGCCTGCTTCCCTTGTTCCTTGTCACTAATGGCCTTCTTCTTCAATGGGCAAGATCCAACATGATGACCTTAAATTTTGCACTTGAAGCAAATAATCTTGGCCCAATTCTAGACTTATTTTTGGCCCTTCTTCTTGTTGCTCTTGGACTTCTTCCTCTTATTGGAGTTGAATCCAAGTCCACCTTTGTCATTGGGGGATTTTTGCACACTCAAGATATTGTTGAGTGTGGACTTCCCTTCATGACACTTTTGCAATTCGGTCTTCAAATAAGTGACTTGGGCTTAAGCTCGTTGATTTTCTCTACATGGTTAGTCTCAACAAAAGTATTCGAGGAAGTATAAACTTCAATGTTAGAGCAACAAGGCATGGAAAGTAATTCATCACAAGATGTAGCAACATTATGAGTAGATGAATTACGAGGACTAGCACATGGCAAGATAGAATTTTGACTTGTAATAGTGCTGGTATCCACATGAGGCTCATTGTATGTTACCTTAGTAGTCATAGCCGCATGAGCTAACTTTAGCACATTATGGGATACTAGAAGATCATCATGAGAGCTAGAAAGCTTTTCACGACTTTCTTTCAGTTTCCCATAATTGCTAGATAGCAACGCAAGTTGAGCCCTTAGCTCAACATTCTCCTTCAAAATGGATGCTTCACAAGAAATAGAGTTAGTAGCACAAGCATCATCATAAACAACAAGAGGAGAAGGCAACTTTGCAAGATCCTTTGAATATGAAGCTTTTAGTTGAGCATGAGACTCGCTGAGTTTGATGAACTCACTCTTAATGACCCTTCAGCCATTTTCGAGGTGCCCAAAGTCCTCAAGGAGTTTAGCATGTGCAACTTCAAGCTTCTCATTTTTAGTTTCAAAATCATTGGCCACCTCAAGAGCTCTATCACGGGATTCCTTTATTCTAGATAGTTCTAAAGCAAAAGTCTCATCAAGAGATACCTTGGTGGTTTGTTCAAGTTCAAGAGCTTGAGAGAGGTCCATGATTTCATTAGCGTAATAACGCTCATGACCTTCCATTTTATCAATGGTGACCTCATGCTCCTCGAGATGAGATTCCAACTCCTCAATGTATTTCTTGCCCTCAATGGCAATAGACATGATTTCCATGAAGTTGGAATGAGCAATTCTATTTTTATGAAGAGCTTTAAAAAACATTTCCCCCTTAACTTTTAAGGAGGCCGCATTATCATTCTCTTCATCATTAACAACATCATCATCATTCTTATCATCATCAACATCATTATCACAAGATATATTGGGATTTGAAATAGGAGATACCTTCAAAGCCTTAGCCATAAGGCAAAAGTGAGAAGAAATAGATGATGATGTAAGATCCCTTGAAGCACCATTCAAGACCACATCTGGTTCCGTGGAGTGTTGGGTTTCCTCTACATAGTTAGCACAACAACGATAGGAAATACATGCATTTTAATCATGGCAACAAGATATAGCAAGCATATCATCATGAGATTTATTCGTGCCATTTCTACATGATATTCAAGGACTATCAACACAAGCATGTGAATCATGTAGGGTGCTCGAAGTGTCAAAGTCCAAAGATGAATCATTGCAATAAGATAGTGATGAAGAATCATCAACAATAAGCCCACTATCATCATTGCAATGAAGAACACTACTCACCATATCATTACCTTGTGGAAATCCACATGTAGGTGAAGTAGAAGAAGTTGAGAACACAACATGGTCGGAGGTGGAGGGAGAATAGTCATTCCCACAAATCTTGGACACACCATATTTGTCTTGTAGCTTTGTCCACAACTCATGAGCATCCCGGAACGACATGAGTTGAAATATAACTACATTGTTCAAAGCATCAAAAAGCACATTAGAAGCTTGAGCATTGAGATAAGAGTTTTTCTCATCCTCTAAAGATAATCTTTGGGAATCCTTTGGAGGAGAAAAACCCATATCTACAATTTGCACTAAATTTGGGTCCATGGCCCTAAAGAGATTAAGCATGCCAATTACCCAAACATCAAAATTTGTGCCATCGAAAATAAGAGTGTCAAAGAATCCTAATCCCCTAGTCGACATCTTTACTCTATAGGCAGTTAAGCCTAACAAAGAGAGACGAGGCTCTGATACCAATTGAACGATCGAGGATATTTGCCTAGAGGGGGGGGTGAATAGGTGCTTTAAAATAATTACGGTTTAGGCTTGAAAAAAATGCAGAATAAACCTAGCGGTTAATCTGTCAAGCACAAAACGTACAACAGCTAGGCTCACCTATGTGCACCAACAACTTATGCTAAACAAGATAAACAACTCAGTGATAGCAAGATATATAACATGAAACACAGTGTCCATCACAAAGTAAAGGGCATCGATAAAGGGCTCGGGTAAGAGATAACCTAGGCATGCGGAGACGATGATGTATCCCGAAGTTCACACCCTTGTGGATGCTAATCTCCATTTGGAGCGGTGTGGAGGCAGAATGCTCCCCAAGAAGCCACCAGGGCCACCGTAATCTCCTCATGCCCTCGCACAATGCAAGATGCCGTGATTCCACTAAGGGACCCTTGAGGGCGGTCACCGAACCCGTACACTTTGGCAACCCTTGGGGGAAGTCATCGAACCCGTACACTTTTGGAAACCCTTGGGTGCGATCACCAGTACCCGTCAAATTGCTCGGGGTGATCTCCACAACCTAATTGGAGAGCCTGACACTTGCCCGGAGGTTTACACCACAATGATTGAGCTCCGAAGCACCACCAACCGTCTAGGGCGCCCAAGCACCCAAGAGGAACAAGCTCAAGGGTATGAAGCACCCAAGAGTAATAAGCTTCTCAACTTGTAACTTCCACGTATCACCGCGGAGAACTCAAACCTATGCACCAAATGCAATGGCAAGGGCACACGGAGTGCCCAAGTCCCTCATTGTCAAATTCCACCAAAGCCACGGAGCTATGGAGGAAAATGAGAGGAAGAACAAGAAGGAGAACACCAAGAACTCCAAGATCTAGAACCAAGGGGTTCCCCTCACACAGAGGAGAAAGTGATTGGTGGGAACATAGATCTAGATCTCCTCCCCCCCCCAAAACTAGCAAGAATCCATGGAGGGATTGAGAGATAGAAAGCTCGAAGAAGGTCAACAATGGGGGGGGGGAGAACACGAGCTTAATGGATAGAGACCATTGGGGAAGAAGGCCCCCATAAATAGGCCTCCCCAAATATAACCGTTATGTGCACAGGTCGTGCACAAGTGGTACTACAGCTTATAAGCGGTACTACCGCTGCCCAGATCGGTACTACCTCTTATAAGCGGTACTACCGAGCAATGCTACCGCTTAAAAAGTGACTTGCGAATGAAACTGCCATAACTTTTGCATACGAGCTCAGAATTCGACAAAATCATGTTTGTTGGAAAGCTAAAGACAAGGTGTCGGTGTCAAAACCGGCGGATCTCGGGTAGGGGGTCCCGAACTGTGCGTCTAGGTGGATGGTAACAGGAGACAAGGGACACGATGTTTTTACCCAGGTTCGGGCCCTCTCGATGGAGCCTGCTTGATTGATATTGATGATATGGGTAGTACAAGAGTGGATCTACCACGAGATCAAGGAGGCTAAACTCTAGAAGCTAGCCTATGGTATGATTGTTGTAATGGTTGTTGTGTCCTATGGACTAAAGCCCTCCAGTTTATATAGACACCGGAGAGGGCTAGGGTTACACAGAGTCGGTTACAATGGTAGGAGATCTACATATCCGTATCGCCAAGCTTGCCTTCCACGCCAAGGAAAGTCCCATCCGGACACGGGACGGAGTCTTCAATCTTGTATCTTCCTAGTCTTGGAGTCCGGCGGACGATGATAGTCCGGCTGTCCGGACACCCCCTAGTCCAGGACTCCCTCAGTAGCCCCCGAACCAGGCTTCAATGACGATAGGTCCAGCGCGTATGTAGTCTTCGGCGTTGCAAGGCGGGTTCTCCTTTAAGTTCCATGTACCTGCCGAACGGTGTCCGGCTTCCATATCAATGTTGCGCTTCTTGGCGTCCACGCCCAATAATGGCCATCTTCCACGCGTCGCACGAATGTGAAAAGCCAGGGTATCTTTTATGTTTTACCCCTTGGCTGTGCAAATAATCTGCCTATAAGAGAGGCAAGAATCCAGATCCAAATCACACCATCTTCCTTCCGCGAGTACTCATCGGAGCGCCTCTGACCAAAAGATCCATTCCATCATGGACCGTCGACGCGGCTCCTCCTCTCGCGCTCCCAGCCCACTGCCAGGAGACTGGCGGAGATGTTATGTCCCGCACAACGAGCTGGTGACGCTCCAAGCAAAGGGATATCTCCCTCCGGCCTTCATGGTCCCGGTTCGAGCCGGGTTGGCCACCTACCAAGGTGGGAAGCAAACGGAGGCTACCCCAAGTCCCAACAAAGGGGAGCGGGTATGCTTCGTCCCCTATCTAATAAGGGGGCTCGGATTTCCTATACATCCGTTCCTCCGCGGGATCCTGGAGTTCTACGGACTCCAGCTCCATCACCTCACGCCCGCCTCTATTCTGCATATCGCGGGTTACGTAGCTCTTTGCGAGCTGTTTCTGGGCGTCGAGCCCCATTTTGCGCTGTGGAAGAGGTTGTTCTGCCTCGTACCCCGCTCTCACGAGGGGTCCATATATCAAGTGGGCGGCGCTGAAATATGGCGCATTGCCGGGACCGGATATCCATCCGGAACCCCTAAGAAGGCGTCCGAAGACTGGCCTTCGGAATGGTTTTACATAGAAGACGCTCCGCTGCCGGACCCTGTTCGGATCGGCCTCCTGGAGTTCAGTACTGCTCCTCTGAAGAAACGCCTCAGTTGGTGTCCGCGGAGCCCCCAACTGGAGGAAGACAAGAGCGTCCATTATTTGATGGGCCGGATAAGGTTACTGGCCCATTCCGGGTTGACCATGATTGGAGTCATGGCAACATGCATTATGCGGGGGGTGCAGCCACTACAATACAGGGGCCACCCCATGTGGGATTTCAACGGGGAGGACGATGCCACCCGTCACGGCCGTAAAGGGCCGGGTTCGGCCGAGGACCTAGCGAAGATCCTGTCCGGCCTGTACAAGGGGGAGAAGGAGGACTTCCTTCAGACGAACCCGTTGAATGGGTTCTCCATGAATAACCCTCGGCGTTGGCTAAGCGAACACTTTAAGGGCCCGACCCATGCTTTCAAAGTTTAAGCTCCTTATATTATGTCTTTGACGCAGGAGCTGCGTCGGATTGTGGAGGACATGATAAATCCAGCTCCGCAACCCGAGGATCCAGAGAGATCCCAGGATCCGGCCTCCGAAGAGGTGGAGCTAATCGACGGGGTGTTCCACCAGCTCAGCATGGATAATGCTTTAGTCACCATTACGGCTGACTAACCCGGACTATATCCGGCTTCTCAGGTGATTGTGACGGAGGTCTCGACACCCTTATCTCTTCCTTGCTCATTTCTGACCTTCGCATACGATGGTGTTTTGCAGGAAGCGCCTTCAAGGCGGGAAGCCGAGCCCGCGGCGGCTGGACAACAGAGGCCAGTCCGGACCAGTAGGCAGAAGAGGAGCGCGGCGCGGACTGAAACGTCGCCGCAAAGGTATAGCTCGCAGTTAATTATTTGGAGCAACGTTCCTAGGAAGCGTTTGAGTGCTCATGACTTTTGTAGGAGAAAAAGCGCTCGCCGGACTGTGGGCGTAGAGGTTGCCAATCCAACCTCTACTAGCCAGGCTCCAGCACCTGGTCTGGAGGGGGAGGCAAGCGCAAGGCGCGAGCCGGATACTCCTCCAAGAGAGGATGCCGACAGACTGTACGCCACCAAGTCTGAGGTGGAGAGCGCCATGAACCACAGGCACCGCCGGACAGTATTTCGTGACGCGTGCTTCTCCCCTGAGGCGTTGAATGCCTTTAACGCGGGGGACGCGCACCTCCGTGCTGCTCAAGATGGTTTTACCAGAGCCACGGAGCAGTATGTAAAGGACATACGGGTAAGAGAATTTAATAGTTGTATATGCCAGTAGCCCCCGAGACTTAAAGTAGTTATATTAACTGATTTAAGGATCATTTGAAACGCAGGATCTTACGGAGAAGAATACCCAACTGTCTCAAGAGCTGCAAGAGTGCAAGGCCCAACTCGAGGCCGCACTTGCTGCCGCAGGAGGAAACACAGAGACCCCTCCTGGTAACACATTATTTTAAAAAGATAAGTGGTGTGCGGCGTGCGCGCAAGTCTACTAATGACGTTGCAGGTGCTGCCGGACAAGATCCGGATATGCAAGAACTACTGCGCCAGCTGAAGGCCGGCAAGAGGGTGCTGAATAGGGTGCAGCAGGAAAGGAACAAGCTCCAGGATGCCCATGCCCAGCTCGGAGAAGAGTTGAAAGGTGTTCGGGCCGAGCTGTCCGGCTCCGTTAAGGAGACTGAGCGGCTTCGTCGCGGCATCTATAGTAAGTGCTTGAGAGGACCCCTTTGAAAAGAAGAGTTCGACGAGGAAGTCAATTGACGAAATATGTCTTGTAGGTATACTCACAGGTCGCCCTGCGGAGGAGATGCCCGTATCAACGGGTGATCAACTTCCCGAGCTGTTGCAGCTGCTCGAACGAGTTCGGCAGGCAATGAGCGGCGTCTTCCAGGCTTTATGGCCAGCACTCTCCCTACCCGAGGGCCTTGGGGAGCTTGCGGAGAAGCTTCAGGGAGTGCGGCAGCGCTTCCGTTTATGGAAGATTTCGGCCTGCCGCCAAGGTGCCAGGGAGGCTTGGGCCATGGTGAAGACACGGTACAAGAAGGCGGATCCCAACCACATGGCCGAGGTCGGACCTGTTGGGCCCGATGGGAAGGAGATCCCTGTGAGTTTAGTATACGGCCAAGTAGAGTTGGCCGCTAAATTTTCTCAACGGGACTGTAAATTAGACAGCCTGTTAGACGGGATTGAGGAGGAATACAGTCAATATATTTGACAATGTATTTGAAAATGACATGTGAAATGCCTTCTAGCCGGATTGTAGATTGTTTGTCTTTGCCGACCTTTTCGCTTCAACCTCGGGACCCTAGAGTCCGGAGTGTGTCCGAATACCTTCTCGGTTAAGAAACAACCGGGGTATGCATGGAGACCAGGCGTAGGGGTCATGAGTGCTTTATCAGACAAGTGCCCAACTAGTTATGTTATATTACATGGTTAGTAAGAAACATCTTCCAAGGAGAATAGTTCCGTTAAGGGTTCCTTTCCCTGGGAGGCATGCCCTAAAGTGCATGTCCGGATTGCGAAAAGAGCAGAAAAACATCTGGGGGCAGATACATAAGTAGGTAATAAAAAGATCATCTTTCAAATCACCGACCGAATATTCCCTTAAGAACGCTAGCTTTCGGCTTCACCCAGTCTGAGGTACACATCCGGCTGACCCGGCAGTAACAATCGCAGAGGTGCTCCCTTTACCCCCTAGCCAAACAATTGGGAACGTAGGGGTAAGCACAGGAGCTAGGCAACCCAGCTTGGCCAAAACTTAAGTCATATCGATGCATATAATGGTGAGCAAAAGGTACATGTGGAAGCTTGACACATGTGCTGGGCATGAAGCCCTTATAATTAAGCTTCTGGTAAAGAAGCCCCCAGGTATAATGAGTGCGGATAGCACATCAAGTGTGTGTGATCAATGCACAAGTAGGCCCTTAAGGGATTTTTAGGAAAAGAGATGAGGGAAGAAAGAGAAACAAAAGACAGATGAAATGTAAAAATTTGGACGGTGGAAGGGGACGAACTCTTAGTCCGGCACTAGGCATAGAATCTTCGGAGGCGGGCTGCGTTCCATGGGTTCGGCTCGAGTCGGTTGTCCGACGCATTTCGTAGACAGTACGCTCCGCCGGTCAGGACTTGATCGATAATGAATGGGCCCTCCCATTTGGGCTTGAGCTTGTCCTTTTTTTTGTCCGGCAGGCGTAGAACTAGTTCTCCAACATTGTAAGTCTTGGCCCGTACTTCTCTGCTTTGATATCTTCGAGCGTTCTGCTGATAAAATGCTGAACGAGCCTTGGCAACGTCGCGTTCCTCCTCCAATGCGTCCAAGCTGTCCTGCCGATCCAGCTCGGCTTCTCTTTCTTCATACATGCGCACTCGAGGTGAGTCATGAATGATGTCGCAGGGCAGAATTGCCTCTGCGCCGTATACCATAAAAAATGGTGTGCATCCGGTAGTACGGTTGGGCGTTGTCCGCAGCCCCCAGAGTACGGAGTCAAGCTCCTCTACCCAGTGTGTGTTAGATTTCGTAAGTGACCGCACTAGTCTGGGTTTGATGCCGCTCATTATTAGACCATTTGCTCGTTCCACTTGACCATTGGTTTGAGGGTGATAGACTGAAGCGTAATCGAGCTTAATGCCCATGTTTTTGCACCATGACTTAACCTTGTCGGCCGTGAAGTTCATGCCGTTATCGGTGATGATGCTGTGGGGGACACCATAACGGTGTACTACCCCGGATATAAAGTCTATCACTAGTCCGGACTCTGCCGTTTTGACTGGCTTGGCCTCTATCCATTTGGTGAATTTGTCCACCATGACCAATAGGTACCTTTGCTTGTGGGTTCCCCCTTTAAGGGGTCCAACCATGTCAAGCCCCCAAACCGCGAATGGCCAGGTAATGGGTATAGTTTTGAGGGCGGTGGGTGGCATATGGCTCTGATTAGCAAAGAGCTGACAACCGACGCATCTTTGGACTAAGTCCTGAGCATCTGCCCGGGCCGTCGGCCAATAAAATCCTGTACGGAATGCCTTTCCTACAAGGGCCCGAGCTGCTGCGTGGTGTCCGCCTAGTCCGGCATGAATTTCAGCCAGAAGGTTTCGCCCTTCCTCTTCGGAGATACACCTTTGAAGGACTCCGGTTGTGCTTTTCTTATAAAGTTCTCCCTCATGGACCTTGTAAGCTTTAGATCGCTATGCAGTGGGCCTCATTTTGGTCTTCGGGAAGTTCCTGCCTAAGCAAGTAGGCTAGGAATGGTTCTGTCCACGGGGCGATTACTGCCATTATGTCGGGGGCTGAAGGTGTTATTTCGGCTGAATCGCCGGTTATGTCAGATTGCTCTGTGTCGGTTGGTGCGGCTGCTTCCGGTTTGTTATTTCCGGACTCCGCTTCCCATAGTACGGATGGCTTAAAGAGCCGTTCCAGGAAGATGTTTGGAGGGACAGCATCACGTTTTGTGCAGATGCGTGCCAATATATCGGCTGCTTGGTTATTATCCCGGGCTACGTGATGGAATTCAAGTCCTTCAAACCGAGCTGACATTTTTAGGACAGTGTTGCGATATGCTGCCATTTTCGGATCCTTGGCATCAAAGTCTCCATTTATTTGGGATATTGCAAGGTTTGAATCCCCGCGCACCTCTAGGCGTTGAATGCCCATGGAGATTGCCATCCGGAGGCCATGTAAAAGGGCCTCGTATTCGGCTGCGTTGTTGGAGTCCGTGTACATTATCTGAAGTACGTATTGGACTGTGTCCCCGGTTGGGGACGTCAATACATTGTCAGCCCCCAATCCGGCCAACATTTTAGAGCCGTCGAAGTGCATAATCTAATGGGAGTATGCGTCGTACTCTTTAGGGAGTTCGGCTTCGGTCCATTCAGCGACGAAGTCAGCCAAAACTTGTGACTTTATAGCTCGCCGAGGTTTGTAAGTTATATCGAATGGTAAGAGCTCAATGGCCCATTTTGCAATCC
Organism: Triticum timopheevii; assembly: GCA_963921465.1. Classification (NCBI taxonomy): domain Eukaryota; kingdom Viridiplantae; phylum Streptophyta; class Magnoliopsida; order Poales; family Poaceae; genus Triticum; species Triticum timopheevii. The sequence goes on along the minus strand of OY997268.1, from coordinate 91,967,893 downwards.
TGCCCGTCGCATCGTGGTTGTTTATAATATCATTGAGGGGTACTTCGGAGGCCACTGTTATCGAACAATCTTGAAAGTAGTGTCGGAGCTTCCGGGATGCCATGAACACCGCATACGCTATCTTTTGATAGTGCGGGTAACGGGACTTGCAGGGGGTTAACACAGTGGAGACGTAGTACACTGGTTTTTGAAGAGGGAATTTATGCCCTTCTGTCTCTCGTTCGACGACGAGTACCGCGCTTACAACTTGATGTGTTGCCGCGATGTATAACAACATTGGTTCGCCCAGGTTGGGTGCAGCCAGGACCGGATTTGTTGCCAATATGGCTTTTATTTCTTCGAGTCCGGCAGTGGCGGCATCCGTCCACTCGAAGTGTTCGGTGCGCCTAAGGAGGCGATAGAGGGGCAATGCCTTTTCTCCTAGACGGGAGATAAAGTGGCTTAGAGCCGCCACACATCCAGTCAATTTTTGTATTTGTTTGAGGTCTTTTGGAATATCTAGCTGAGACAGAGCTCGGATCTTGGCTGGGTTTGCTTCAATTCCTCTACCGGATACAATGAAGCCGAGGAGCTTTCCGGCTGGTACGCCGAAAACGCATTTTTCCGGATTCAACTTGATGTCGTATGCTCTGAGGTTGTCGAATGTGAGCCTCAACTCGTCTACTAGAGTTTCGACGTGTTTGGTTTTGACGACTACGTCGTCTACGTATGCCTCTACTGTTTTGCCGATCTGGGTGGCCAGACATGTCAGAATCATGTGCTAATATGTTGCGCCGGTGTTTTTAAGTCCGAAGGGCATCGTGTTTAAGCAGAATGGTCCATATGGAGTGATGAATGCCGTTGCGGCTTGGTCTGCTTCCGCCATCTTGATTTGATGGTAGCCGGAGTATGCGTCGAGGAAGCACAGTGAATCGTGTCCTGCGGTAGCATCGATTATCTGGTCGATGCGGGGGAGGGGGAAGGGATCCTTTGGGCAGGCCTTGTTGAGGTCTTTAAAATCGACACATAGGCGCCAGGATTTGTCCTTTTTTGGTACCATTACCAGGTTTGCTAGCCAATCCGGATGTTTGATATCTCTGATGAATCCGGCTTCCAATAGTTTGGCTAGCTCTTCTCCCAGTGCCTGTCTTTTGGGTTCGGAAAATTGTCGAAGAGCCTGTTTGACTGGCTTGAATCCTTTTAGGATATTTAGGCTGTGTTCTGCCAATCTGCGTGGGATTCCAGGCATATCCGAAGGGTGCCAGGCGAAAATGTCCCAATTTTCCCGAAGGAATTCTCGCAGTGCGGCGTCTACATCAGGGTTCAACTGTGCCCCGATGGAAGCCATCTTTGTCGGGTCCGTTGGATGGACCTGGAATTTTATTATTTCGTCCGCTGGTTTAAAGGAGGTGGACTTGGATCTCTTATCGAATATCACATCGTCTCTATTCACAGTAGAGCGTGGCGCGGTAAGTTCTTCTGCCGCTAGGGCTTCGGATAGTGCCTCCAGGGCTAATGCGGCTGTCTTGTTCTTGGCGCGGAGTGCTATGTCCGGATCACTAACGAGAGTGATTATTCCGCCGGGCCCAGGCATTTTGAGCTTCATGTACCCGTAATGGGGTACAGCTTGAAAAATTGTGAATGCCTCTCGTCCTAATATAGCGTGATATCCGCTGTTGAACGGGGCCACTTGGAACATAACTTCTTCGGATCTGTAATTGTCCGGCGAGCCGAACACCACATCGAGTGTGATTTTTCCGGTGCAGCGCGCTTCCCGGCTAGAGATTATTCCTCTGAAGGTTGTGCTGCTTCGCTCAATGCGGCTCCAGTCTATTTCCATTTTTGAAGAGTTTCCTCGCAGATGAGGTTTAATCCGCTGCCGCCATCCATGAGGACCTTTGTAAGTCGAAAGCCGTCCATTATTGGACTACGTACCAGTGCGGCTGGTGCTCGGGCTGTTCGGAATTTAGGTTTGTCGTTGTCGTTGAAGGTGATGGCTGTGTCGCTCCATGGATTTGTTGTTGCTACTTGGTAGACTTCAGCGAAGCTGTGGATTGTTCGTTTCTGCATATTATTTGATGCGAGGGTCTCGAAGACTGTTGATACCGTACCGGTATTGTTGGAGTGGTTTTCCGGGGCTAGAAGCTTCTCGCCACTTTTGGCCACCTACCATAGTATCCAACATGCTCGAAGGCTATGTGTTGGGGTGGCGCCCTCTGTACTGTGAATTTTACAGGGTCCGCTAAGCCACCCCTCCAGTACGGTTCCATGCCCTTTATGGGGGTTTTGCTTTTTGGTTTTTGTACCCGGTGCCTGAGTGTAATGCACACTTTTGTTGCGGACTGGGGTTGTATTCGGGGCCGGATTGTCCCAAAACTTAATTTTGGTTTTCCAGAAACTCTCCATCGCACAGTACTTTTGTACTATGGACGCCAGGTCGGCGAAGCGTGTAACTTCACGACGGCTGATGGCGTTCAAGATTCCCTCGTCCGTGCAATTATTGCAAAGATTGAGATTGCGTTTTCCTCTCGGCAATCCTTTATCCTGTCCATAACCAGGAGGAATCTGGCCCAGTAATGATGTACTGTTTCAGTGGGCTCTTGCCGGATTAGAGATAGATCGCATATGTCTGGGCGGGTGGGTGGAATTGAGTCCGGAAGCCTACCCACCATTAAGGCCGAGAAGTTTCCGAATTTGGAAGTTTGGAAAGTGGAACGTTGTCCGACGAGTCCGGTCCAATGCCTGACTTTAGGTTCAGTGCTTGATCGAAATCCGTCCCTCCGCGGAGATCCGGCATGGAGGGTTCGGCGGCCCGGACATGACTAGTTTTCAATACAGGGGAAGAGTCGCCGCATTGTTCCTCTACCACTGCAACGTGGTGGGTGACCTGGGGAGAGTTAATCTCTCTCAGATCGGTTTTAAGCCCAATCTGATTGTAGCCTGTAGCGACTCCCAGGGCGGCGATGCGATCCAAGAGCTCATTTACAGACGAGAGCTCTATTGGATCCAACCGCTCGGCGAATTCCGAGCTGACGTGAAGATTGCTTTTGACGACTTGAGAGGTCATTGTCGAAGCGGTGGCCGGACAGGCGGTCATAAGAAAACCACCTAGCCGGACAGTTTGGCTGGCGGCCAAGGCTCCTTTGGTGAAAATACCATCCTTGAAGACGGGAGGAGGCATCCTTCCTATCGGTGACGGCACAGAGGAACTCTCAATGAAAGCACCAATGTCGCTGTCAAAACCGGCGGATCTCGGGTAGGGGGTCCCGAACTGTGCGTCTAGGTGGATGGTAACAGGAGACAAGGTACATGATGTTTTTACCCAGGTTCGGGCCCTCTCGATGGAGCTAAAACCCTACTCCTGCTTGATTGATATTGATGATATGGGTAGTACAAGAGTGGATCTACCACGAGATCAAGGAGGCTAAACCCTAGAAGCTAGCCTATGGTATGATTGTTGTAATGGTTGTTGTGTCCTATGGACTAAAGCCCTCCGGTTTATATAGACACCGGAGAGGGCTAGGGTTACACAGAGTCGGTTACAATGGTAGGAGATCTACATATCCGTATCGCCAAGCTTGCCTTCCACGCCAAGGAAAGTCCCATCCGGACACGGGATGGAGTCTTCAATCTTGTATCTTCGTAGTCTTGGAGTCCGGCGGACGATGATAGTCGGGCTATCTGGACACCCCCTAGTCCAGGACTCCCTCACAAGGGCTAACACGATCTTGTTAGAGATATCAACAAAAAGCAACTGAGAAAAATACTAAAAATTAAATGTTGAGAACCCTTTCTTAAATAAGACGGTAAAAACTCCAACACCAAACATGGAAAAGAAGGTGCATATGAAATGGGTTTTCAATGAACTAGAGCTTGTCACAAAGAAGACCAAAAGCTCCTAAACTCACAAAGGGAAAAGCCAAACAAGAACCAAGAAAGATGATGATGCCAATAATGCGATGGTTTGAGCTCTCACCGAACGATACGATCAAGCTACTCACTCAAGAGCCCCCCTTGATAGTACGACTATCGGTCCTATAATCTGGTCTCCCAAATAAGACCATGAGACCAGTTAAATAGAAAACCTATCAAGGATAAACCTTTTCCTTTCACATAGTCCACTTGAGCTAGATGATGATGATCTTGACTCCCTTAAGTTGGACCACCTTTCTTGATTCCATTGACTCGACGAATACTAGTAGATTTCTCCCCCATACTCCACTATGGGTGAGCTACTCCTCGATGCATCTTCACAAATCCATTGTCACCAGAATGGACGGCAAGCTTCAAGGATGATCTCTTTGTGATGGTCCACTTGAACTTGCACAGCGCAATCTTAATGACGATCACCACTTGATGTCATCCTCCATGGGTTGTATGAGATCTTCCTCTTGATGCAAACCCATGGAAACATACCTAACCCCATATAGAACTCACACATAGACCATGGGTTAGTACACAAAGCGTAATGGACAATGCTTACCATACGATGGGATCACTTGATCCCTCTCGGTACAACTTGTGCGCGTTGTGTGTTGATCAACTTGAATCACACTCTGTACTTAGTCTTGATCAACCTTGAATATTCCCAACTCTCTTAATTAGGATGATGTCTTGAAGGTAAACAATAATGTTCACAAAATCTTTTTCTTCAAGACATGCTTGCAATAAGATCAACTCTCACATGACAAATCTTTGTATAATTCCTTGAAAAGCACTTTGGCCATCTCATAAACTCCTTGAAACCAACATATGGTCTTCAAGAAAAGCCTATGGTCAAATCCTTCGAATATAACTCGAGGCAACAATTAGTCCATAGAGATTGGCATCAATTACCAAAATCAAACATGGGGGCACCGCATGTTCTTTCAACTGAGGCTCCAGAGCTCAAGATGGCCTCTAGTATGAGAGAGGGCGCTCGTACCAGCAGTCATACCAGGAGTGGCCGCTCACCCAGGTGGACTGCTTTCTCCCTGTGAGATCAGATCGGAGATCAAACAGACAGAGACACCAGATAATCGTCCATAATGTAGAGCCCTATCCTCTCGAAGGCATGTGGACGGGAATTGGCAAGGAGGAGATTTTCATCTTCACTACCATGTCCAAGGGAATGCCAACATCATCACCCTCCATCAACCGTCTTCAACAACATCAACATACATCTCGTTGTAATACCAAACCTTGTGGATTGCTATGTGTATTACTTTTTTGATCCATCCATGTTTACCACCGCAATTCGTGTGATGTTTGTCGTCCTTATGTAGGAGTAGAGGCCCTATTTCTCAGGGATATCGATGAACTTTGGTATGTATAGGTGCTGAAATGTTAATAAGGACACGATCCTCTGTTGAATGCTTAGTTTAATAATCTTTGTGAACGTGATGAAGGTGCCCCAATCAACATTTTCGCTATAAGGCCAGGAAAGGAATTATTGTCGTTGTAAAGGTTAGGAATGAAGGAAATATGCCCTAGAGGCAATAATAAAGTTATTATTTATTTCCTCATATCATGATAAATGTTTATTATTCATGCTAGAATTGTATTAACCGGAAACATGATACATGTGTGAATATATAGACAAACATATAGTCACTAGTATGCCTCTAATTGACTAGCTCATTAATCAAAGATGGTTATGTTTCCTAACCACGGACATGTGTTGTCATTTGATTAATGGGATCACATCATTAGGAGAATGATGTGATTGACATGACCCATTCCGTTAGCCTAGCACTTGATCGTTTAGTATATTGCTATTGCTTTCTTCATGACGTATACATGTTCCTGAAACTATGAGATTATGCAACTCCCGTTTACCGGAGGAACACTTTGGGTGCTACCAAACGTCACAACGTAACTGGGTGATTACAAAGGAGTAATACAGGTGTCTCCGAAGGTAGATGTTGGGTTGGCGTATTTCGAGATTAGGTTTTGTCACTCCGATTGTCGGAGAGGTATCTCTGGGCCCTCTTGGTAATGCACATAACTATAAGCCTTGCAAGCAATGTGACCAATGAGTTGGTTACGGGATGATGCATTACGTAACAAGTAAAGAGACTTGCTGGTAACAAGATTGAACTAGGTATTGGATACCGACGATCGAATCTCGGGCAAGTAACATACCGATGACAAAGGGAACAATGTATGTTGTTATGCGGTTTGACCGATAAAGATCTTCGTAGAATATGTAGGAACCAATATGGGCATCCAGGTTCCGCTATTGGTTATTGACTGATAATAGTTCTAGGTCATGTCTACATAGTTCTCGAACCCGTAGGGTCCGCAGGCTTAACGTTACGATGATAGTTTTATTATGAGTTTATAAGTTTTGATGTACTGAAGTTTGTTCGGAGTCCCGGATGTGATCACGGACATGACGAGGTGTCTCGAAATGGTCGAGACATAAAGATTGATATATTGGACGACTATATTCGGACACCGGAAGTGTTCCGGACGTTTTCGGAGAAAACCGGAGTGCTGGAGGGTTACCGGAACTCCCCCGGGAGAGTTAATGGGCCACATGGGCCTTAGTGGGAAGAGAGAGGGGCGGCCAGGGTGGGCCGCGTGCCCCCTCTCCCTCTGGTCCGAATTGGACTAGGAGGGGGGGCGGCGCCCCCCTCTTTCCTTCCCCCTCTCCCCCTTCCTTCCCCCTCCTAGAAGGAGTAGGAAAGGGGGAGTCCTACTCCTACTAGGAGGAGGACTCCTCCTCCTGGCGCGCACCCCTTGGGCCGGCCGGCCTCCCCCCTTGCTCCTTTATATACGGGGGCAGGGGGCACCCCATAGACACACAAGTTGATCTACGGATCGTTCCTTAGCCGTGTGCGGTGCCCCCCTCCACCATATTCCACCTCGGTCATATCGTCGCGAAGTTTAGGCGAAGCCCTGTGCCGGTAGAACATCATCATCGTCACCATGCCGTCGTGCTGAAGGAACTCATCCCCGAAGCTTTGCTGTATCGGAGCCCGGGGATCGTCATCGAGCTGAACGTGTGCTGAACACGGAGGTGCCGTACGTTTGGTGCTTGGATCGGTCGGATCGTGAAGACGTACGACTACATCAACCGCTTTGTGTGAACGCTTCCGCTTACGGTCTACGAGGGTACATGGAAAACACTCTCCCCTCTCGTTGCTATGCCATCACCATGATCTTGCGTGTGCATAGGAATTTTTTTGAAATTACTACGTTCCCCAACAGTGGCATCCGAGGCAGGTTTTATGCGTAGATGTCATATGCACGAGTAGAACACAAGTGAGTTGTGGGCGATACAAGTCATACTGCTTACCAACATGTCATACTTTGGTTCGGCGGTATTGTGAGATGAAGCGGCCCGGACCGACATTACGCGTACGCTTACGCGAGACTGGTTTCACCGTTACGAGCACTCGTGCTTAAAGGTGGCTGGCGGGTGTCTGTCTCTCTCACTTTAGCTGAATCGAGTGTGGCTGCGCCCGGTCCTTGCGAAGGTTAAAATAGCACTAACTTGATGAACTATCGTTGTGGTTTTGATGCGTAGGTAAGAACGGTTCTTGCTAAGCCCGTAGCAGCCACGTAAAACTTGCAACAACAAAGTAGAGGACGTCTAACTTGTTTTTGCAGGGCATGTTGTGATGTGATATGGTCAAGACGTGATGCTATATTTTATTGTATGAGATGATCATGTTTTGTAACCGAAGTTATCGGCAGCTGGCAGGAGACATATGGTTGTCGCTTTATTGTATGAAATGCAAACGCCCTGTAATTGCTTTACTTTATCACTAAGCGGTAGCGATAGTCATAGAAGAAATAGATGGCGTAAACGACAACGATGCTACGATGGAGATCAAGGTGTCGCGCCGGTGACGATGGTGATCACGACGGTGCTTCGAAGATGGAGATCACAAGCACAAGATGATGATGGCCATATCATATCACTTATATTGATTGCATGTGATGTTTATCCTTTATGCATCTTATCTTGCTTTGATTGACGGTAGCATTTTAAGATGATCTCTCACTAATAATCAAGAAGTGTTCTCCCTGAGTATGCACTGTTGTGAAAGTTCTTCGTGCTGAGACACCACGTGATGATCGGGTGTGATAGGCTCTACGTTCAAATACAACGGGTGCAAAACAGTTGCACACGCGGAATACTCAGGTCATACTTGACGACCCTAGCATATACCCATATGGCCTCGGAACACGAAGGCCGAAAGGTCGAACGTGAATCATATAGTAGATATGATCAACATAGTGATGTTCACCATTGAAACTACTCCATCTCACGTGATGATTGGACATGGTTTAGTTGATTTGGATCACGTGATCACTTAGATGACTAGAGAGATGTCTGTCTAAGTGGGAGTTCTTAAGTAATATGATTAATTGAACTTAAATTTATCATGAACTTAGTACCTGATAGTATTTTGCTTGTCTATGTTTGTTTGTAGATAGATGGCTCGTGCTGTTGTTCCGTTGAATTTTAATGCGTTCCTTGAGAAAGCAAAGTTGAAAGATGATGGTAGCAATTACACGGACTGGGTTCGTAACCTGAGGATTATCCTCATTGCTGCACAGAAAATTTACGTCCTGGAAGCACCGCTGGGTGCCAGGCCTGCTGCTGATGCAACTGACGACGTTAAGAATGTCTGGCAAAGCAAAGCTGATGACTACTCGATAGTTCAATGTGCCATGCTTTATGGCTTAGAACCGGGTCTTCAACGACGTTTTGAACGTCATGGAGCATATGAGATGTTCCAGGAGTTGAAGTTAATATTTCAAGCAAATGCCCGGATTGAGAGATATGAAGTCTCCAATAAGTTCTATAGCTGCAAGATGGAAGAGAATAGTTCTGTCAGTGAACACATACTCAAAATGTCTGGGTATAATAATCTGTTGATTCAACTAGGAGTTAATCTTCCTGATGATAGTGTCATTGACAGAATTCTTCAATCACTGCCACCAAGCTACAAGAGCTTCATGATGAACTATAATATGCAAGGGATGAACAAGACTATTCCCGAGCTCTTCGCAATGCTAAAAGCCGCGGAGGTAGAAATCAAGAAGGAGCATCAAGTGTTGATGGTTAACAAGACCACCAGCTTCAAGAAAAAGGGCAAAGGGAAGAAGAAGGGGAACTTCAAAAAGAACAGCAAACGAATTGCTGCTCAAGAGAAGAAACCCAAGTCTGGACCTAAGCCTGAAACTGAGTGCTTCTACCGCAAGCAGACTGGACACTGGAGGCGGAACTGCCCCAAGTCTTTGGCGGATAAGAAGGATGGCAAAGTGAACAAAGGTATATGTGATATACATGTTATTGATGTGTACCTTACTAATGCTCGCAGTAGTACCTGGGTATTTGATACTGGTTCTATTGCTAATATTTGCAACTCGAAACAGGGACTACGGATTAAGCGAAGATTGGCTAAGGACGAGGTGACGATGCGCGTGGGAAATGGTTCCAAAGTCGATGTGATCGCGGTCGGCACGCTACCTCTACATCTACCATCGGGATTAGTTTTAGACCTAAATAATTGTTATTTGGTGCCAGCGTTGAGCATGAACATTATATCTGGATCTTGTTTGATGCGAGACGGTTATTCATTTAAATCAGAGAATAATGGTTGTTCTATTTATATGAGTAATATCTTTTATGGTCATGCACCCTTGAAGAGTGGTCTATTTTTATTGAATCTCGATAGTAGTGATACACATATTCATAGTGTTGAAACCAAAAGATGCAGAGTTGATAACGATAGTGCAACTTATTTGTGGTACTGTCGTTTAGGTCATATCGGTGTAAAGCGCATGAAGAAACTCCATACTGATGGGCTTTTGGAATCACTTGATTATGAATCACTTGGTACTTGCGAACCGTGCCTCATGGGCAAGATGACTAAAACGCCGTTCTCCGGAACTATGGAGTGAGCAACTGATTTGTTGGAAATCATACATACTGATGTTTGTGGTCCAATGAATGTTGAGGCTCGCGGCGGGTATCGTTATTTCCTCACCTTCACAGATGATTTGAGCAGATATGGGTATATCTACTTAATGAAACACAAGTCTGAAACATTTGAAAAGTTCAAAGAATTTCAGAGTGAAGTGGAAAATCGTCATAACAAGAAAATAAAGTTTCTACGATCTCATCGTGGAGGAGAATATTTGAGTTACGAGTTTGGTCTACACTTGAAACAATGCGGAATAGTTTCGCAACTCACGCCACCCGGAACACCACAACGAAATGGTGTGTCCGAACGTCGTAATCGTACTTTACTAGATATGGTGCGATCTATGATGTCTCTTACTGATTTACCGCTATCGTTTTGGGGTTATGCTTTAGAGACGGCCGCATTCACGTTAAATAGGGCACCATCAAAATCCGTTGAGACGACGCCATATGAACTGTGGTTTGGCAAGAAACCAAAGTTGTCGTTTCTTAAAGTTTGGGGCTGCGATGCTTATGTGAAGAAACTTCAACCAGATAAGCTCGAACCCAAATCAGAGAAATGTGTCTTCATAGGATACCCAAAAGAGACTATTGGGTACACCTTCTATCACAGATCTGAAGGCAAGATTTTCGTTGCTAAAATCGGATCCTTTCTAGAGAAGGAGTTTCTCTCGAAAGAAGTGAGTGGGAGGAAAGTAGAACTTGATGAGATAAATGTATCTGCTCCCTTATTGGAAAGTAGTTCATCACAAGAACCGGTTCCTGTGACAACTACACCAATTAGTGAGGAAGCTAATGATATTGATCATGAAACTTCAGATCAAGTTTCTACTGAACCTCGTAGGTCTACCAGAGTAATATCCGCACCAGAGTGGTACGGTAATCCTATTCTGGAAGTCATGTTACTTGTCCATGATGAACCTACAAACTATGAGGAAGTGATGATGAGCCCAGATTCCGCAAAATGGCTAGAGGCCATGAAATCTGAGATGGGATCCATGTATGAAAACAAAGTATGGACTTTGGTTGACTTGCCAGATGATCGGCAAGCCATTGAGAATAAATGGATCTTTAAGAAGAAGACTGACGCTGATGGTAATGTAACTGTCTATAAAGCTCGACTTGTTGCGAAAGGTTTTCGACAAGTTCAAGGGGTTGACTACGATGAGACTTTCTCACCCGTAGCGATGCTTAGGTCTGTCCGAATCATGTTAGCTATTGCTGCATTTCATAATTATGAAATTTGGCAAATGGATGTTAAAACTACATTCTTGAATGGATTTCTGGAAAAAGAGTTGTATATGATGCAGCCAGAAGGTTTTGTTGATCCAAAAGATGCTAACAAAGTGTGCAAGCTCCAGCGATCCATTTATGGACTGGTGCAAGCATCTTGGAGTTGGAATAAACACTCTGATAGTGTGATCAAAGCATATGGTTTTATACAGACTTTTGGAGGAGCCTGTATTTACAAGAAAGTGAATGGGAGCTCTAGCATTTCTGATATTATATGTAGATGACATAATATTAATTGGAAATGATATAGAATTTCTAGATAGCATAAAGGGATACTTGAATAAAAGTTTTTCAATGAAAGACCTCGGTGAAGCTGCTTACATATTGGGCATCAAGATTTATAGAGATAGATCAAGATTCTTAATAGGACTTCCACAAAGCACATACCTTGATAAAATTTTGAAAAAGTTCAAAATGGATCAGGCAAAGAAAGGGTTCTTGCCCGTGCTTCAAGGTGTGAAGTTGAGTCAAACTCAATGTCCGACCACAGCAGAAGATAGAGAGAAAATGAAAGATGTTCCCTATGCTTCAACCATAGGCTCTATCATGTATGCAATGCTGTGTACCAGACCTGACGTATGCTTAGCAATAAGCTTGGCAGGAAGGTACCAAAGTAATTCACGAGTGGATCACTGGACAACGGTCAAGAACATCCTGAAATACCTGAAAAGGACTAAGGATATGTTTCTCGTATATGGAGGTGACAAAGAGCTAGTCGTAAATGGTTACGTTGATGCAAGCTTTGACACTGATTCGGACGATTCTAAATCACAAACCGGATACGTATTTCTATTAAATGGTGGAGCTGCAAGTTGGTGCAGTTCTAAACAAAGAGTCGTGGCGGGATCTACATGTGAAGCGGAGTACATAGCTGCTTCTGAAGCAGCAAATGAAGGAGTCTGGATGAAGGAGTTCATTTCCGATCTAGGTGTCATACCTAGTGCATCGGGACCAATGAAGATATTCTGTGACAATACTGGTGCAATTGCCTTGGCAAAGGAATCCAGATTTCACAAGAGGACCAAGCACATCAAGAGACGCTTCAATTCCATTCGGGACCAAGTCCAAGTGGGATACATAGAGATTTGCAAGATACATACGGATCTGAATGTTGCAGACCCGTTGACTAAGCCTCTCTCACGAGCAAAACATGATTAGCACCAAGACTTCATGGGTGTTAGAATCATTACTATGTAATCTAGATTATTGACTCTAGTGCAAGTGGGAGACTGAAGGAAATATGCCCTAGAGGCAATAATAAAGTTATTATTTATTTCCTCATATCATGATAAATGTTTATTATTCATGTTAGAATTGTATTAACCGGAAACATGATACATGTGTGAATATATAGACAAACATATAGTCACTAGTATGCCTCTACTTGACTAGCTCATTAATCAAAGATGGTTATGTTTCCTAACCATAGACATGTGTTGTCATTTGATTAATGGGATCACATCATTAGGAGAATGATGTGATTGACATGACCCATTCTGTTAGCCTAGCACTTGATCGTTTAGTATATTGCTATTGCTTTCTTCATGACTTATACATGTTCCTGAAACTATGAGATTATGCAACTCCCGTTTATCGGAGGAACACTTTGGGTGCTACCAAACGTCACAACGTAACTGGGTGATTATAAAGGAGTACTACAGGTGTCTCCGAAGGTAGATGTTGGGTTGGCGTATTTCGAGATTAGGTTTTGTCACTCCGATTGTCGGAGAGGTATCTCTGGGCCCTCTCGGTAATGCACATCACTATAAGCCTTGCAAGCAATGTGACCAATGAGTTGGTTGCAGGATGATGCATTACGTAACGAGTAAAGAGACTTGCCAGTAACGAGATTGAACTAGGTATTGGATACCGACGATCGAATCTCGGGCAAGTAACATACCGATGACAAAGGGAACAACGTATGTTGTTATGCGGTTTGACCGATAAAGATCTTCGTAGAATATGTAGGAACCAATATGGGCATCCAGGTTCCGCTATTGGTTATTGACCGAGAATAATTCTAGGTCATGTCTACATAGTTCTCGAACCCGTAGGGTCCGCACGCTTAACGTTACGATGATAGTTTTATTAAGAGTTTATAAGTTTTGATGTACCGAAGTTTGTTCGGAGTCCCGGATGTGATCACGGACATGACGAGGAGTCTCGAAATGGTCGAGACATAAAGATTGATATAATGGACGACTATATTCGGACAACGGAAGTGTTCCGGACATTTTCGGAGAAAACCGGAGTGCCGGAGGGTTACCGGACACCCCCCCCGGGAGAGTTAATGGGCCACATGGGCCTTAGTGGGAAGAGAGAGGGGCTGCCAGGGTGGGCCGCGCGCCCCCTCTCCCTCTGGTCCGAATTGGACTAGGAGGGGGGCAGCGCCCCCTCTTTCCTTCCCCCTCCTAGTAGGAGTAGGAAAGGGGGAGTCCTACTCCTACTAGGAGGAGGAGGACTCCTCGTGGCGCGCCCCCCTTGGGTCGTCCGGCCTCCCCCTTGCTCCTTTATATACGGGGGCAGGGGGGCACCCCATAGACACACAAGTTGATCTACGGATCGTTCCTTAGCCGTGTGTGGTGCCCCCCTCCACCATATTCCACCTCGGTCATATTGTTGCGGAGTTTAGGCGAAGCCCTGCGCCGGTAGAACATCATCATCGTCACAACGCCGTCGTGCTGACGGAACTCATCCCCGAAGCTTTGTTGGATCGGAGCCCGGGGATCGTCATCGAGCTGAACGTGTGCTGAACACGGAGGTGCCGTACGTTCGGTGCTTGGATCGGTCGGATCGTGAAGACGTACGACTACATCAACCGCGTTGTGCTAACGCTTCCGCTTACGGTCTACGAGGGTACGTGGACAACACTCTCCCCTCTCGTTGCTATGCCATCACCATGATCTTGCGTGTGCGTAGGAAATTTTTTGAAATTACTACGTTCCCCAACAAGGAAGTGGAGGTAATTCAAAGTTACAGTAAAGCCCTCACTCATCGTCTTTGCAATTGGTAGGGGAATAATAAAGAATCCTTAGAGAAGCCATCTCCACGGGGAAACCCTTAATCACTGAAGTGATGACCTACAGGGGGAAACTACAGTAGTGGCATGTGTGGTATGAAGTCTACCTAGAATAGAATGCATTTTGTACAACATAAACGTCAAGAGTGGCTTATCATGATAGTGCTATACATAGCATGGATCGTGATAGAAACATACCAATGGTAATTCCAGACTCCTTGAGAATGCCTTACTTCTCTGCCAGTTCACGTGCCACTATTCTCGCTGCTCTCATTTATTTCTTTTTATGTTATTTACCTTACTTCGCAGTTCACTCAAAACGAGTATTTATTTCCACCCTCACTTTACTTTCAGTCTACAATTACTTGCCGGCACAATTCCATAAGTCACTACAACAGACAAAGCCCAGTTCTTATGCTCCTTGTGGCATCCATACTCTTACTTAGACTACAACTAAACCATGTGCACTTGCAGTCCATCACGGGTTCCACGACATATACCTCGCGGAGCGCACGCTTCCTCTCCTTCTTGGTGACATGAGTGGCGTAAATCATGTTCACATGCTTCACCTCAGGAGGGAACTCTTTTGGCTGGCGTTGCTTGGCCTGGGCAGTTGTCCATATCCATTTTTATCGTTATGACATTGGATTCCGGCATGATTTTCAGCTATGATCTTCCCAACTTGCTCGATGACCCAATAGTTCCAATTGTGGGTCACTAAATTTTCCTGGTTACCATCGATGGCGCAGGGCTGGTCCAAGATTTTATTCAACTAAGGCTTATCACCTCTACGCCCCTGGAAGGACTTCCTCTTGTTTCTACTTCCTTAACCTTGGTTTTCGAAACCGGCATTGACATTGCCGTCCCCGGCGTTGTTGTTGCTCCTGCTGTGACGCTTGCTCCTCCGGTTGCGTTGTTGTCTCCCTTTTCTGTCGCACACTTCGGATGTGCCCAGGTTGGGCGAGATCTCTCCGACACTCGCAGAGATTCTTCGCCAGGTTCCACGAGATGTGTAGCTGGTTTCCTAACAGGGTTGTGCTCTACTTGGAATCGTTGGGGATTGTGTTGCAATATATATTTGAGATTTAGTTGTATAAAACGTAAACATTGGATAAATAATATATGAACACAAACTAAAAATACATATTATATATTGTATATGATTATTATATAGCTGAAAATGTTTATTGAATATGAGTAGCATCATACAATGAAAAAATCACATGCATATTAAGTGGACCTTTGATGAGGTGGCATGTGTGCATGTTAAAATAAATAGAAGTAGTGATGATAAACTAATAACGTAAAAAGCATGCATGTTATGGTGGCCATTTGATGATGTGGCATGTATGCATGTTAAGATAATAAAGATAGTGATGATAAACTATTTAGGTATATAGTATTATGTATCAAGTTTTTATTGTAGAATAGATCAATTTTGTATTGCAGTTTATATCAAGTTTCTAATGTTGCAAAAATAATTTTGTACCAGCTTTCATATTAATGAAATTTGAAGAAGTTTGTATATTACTAAATTTTGCGACATGCCCAATAGTAGTAAAAAAAATGGGGTACTGGGACTTGAACCCAGTACTTGCAGTTGTTAGCTCTACCTGTTTAACCAAAGAGTTTTATTTAAGCAGCCCACGTATACAATATATGTGTGCTTTCCTTAAAAAAACATGGATTCTCCTATTACCCGCCGATCTTCTCCCTCCTTTGGCAGCCGATAGCGCCGTACGAAATGCAACGATGCGACATCACGACAACACTCTATCATAGCCGAGACCATATATATGATTGTGGATGTCATGTATTCGCATGTATAAGTATCGCATAGTAATGTTACTCAAGCTTGATGATGTTCTTGTTATGCGCCAGCGAGTTCAAGTACGATTAATTTTCTCGCTGGGCTGTGAGGAAACACAAGTCATTGAAATGCATCAATACAATAGCAATGCCTGCTCTACAATCTGAGGCCTTCTTTGGTTTCTAGGAATTCTATAGGATAGATTTAAAAAAATTTGTCTCGAGCCCTTTGGTTTTTAAGAATGAATTCCTATTCCTACGTAGGATAGAAATCAATCCTTCACATTTTAAAGGACAAAAAACCATTAGGATAGACTCAATGGAAAAATTATTATCATATGCATTAAATTATTGTACATCTCTTTCCTTATAAAAGTTGAGATACATTCATCTCACTTCGTATGATATTCGTATCCTAGAAGCAAAAGAAGGCTCGACAGTAAATCCTTTGGGCGAAAAAAAGAAAAACAAAACAAAACCAGCTTCGTCTCCACCGGCGATTCTACAAAAATTCCCTAGAAAGCCACTCCAAGCCCTTTGATTTGACCCGAAAAAGAAAGCCCCCGCAGACACAGCACTATACATTACAGTACAACACCGCACCATCCATAGCACCATCCTACACTACACTGTCTCTCTCTCCAAAGTCGAGGTGTGTACTGCAGTATTGCCCTCCAGCTTTTTCCTCTCGCTCCCCATCTCCTTCCCTCTAATGATAGCTTAGAGAGAGAAGGAGAAAAGGCTATTCCGCTCAAGGCAAGGCAGGCAGGTACCCTTCTCCTTCCCCAAACCCAAACCCTTTTTCTCTTTCTCTCCGCCCAAGAACTTCACCTCAAGCTCAATCCGTCTCCTTTTGCGCAGGAGCTAGCTCGGGGACAGCGTCGCCGGGAGAGCTCGATCGCTGCACCACTACATCACTAGAGATAGCCCATGGAGGAGATCGGCCACCACTTCGGGCTGGGAGCCACCGCCCACGGCCAGCACCACAGCCAGCTCCCATGGGGCTCTTCGCCGCTCAGCGCCGTCATCGCGCCGCCCCCACAGCAACAGCAGCAGCAGCAACAGTCCGCCGGCTATCTGGCGCACAGCCCTCTCTCCCTGAACACGGCGCCGCCCAGTGGAAACCACGGCGGCGGCAGCGGGTGTAGCAACCCGGTGCTGCAGCTGGCCAACGGCAGCCTCCTGGAGGCGTGCGCCAAGGCGGCCAAGGAGCCGTCGTCGTCGTCCTACGCCGCCGACGTCGAGGCCATCAAGGCCAAGATCATCTCCCACCCCCACTACTCCTCCCTCCTCGCCGCCTACCTCGACTGCCAGAAGGCAAGTGATGGTTCTTAGTACTGGTAACATTAACAGCAGCCCTGCTGTGCTGCATCTGCTTCTGCTCCTGCACGAGAAGTTTCTCTTCTACATCTCATGTCAAACATGAAGCATGCATGCTTTCTTGCTTGCCTTTTAATAGCAGCTACAGTGCATCCATGTTTATTGTTGGGAAGTACTTGTGCTTAGCCTGGGTGGTTGTAGGTGGGGGCGCCGCCGGAGGTGTTGGCGAGGTTGACGGCGGTGGCGCAGGACCTGGAGCTGCGACAGCGCACGGCGCTCGGCAGCCTCGGCACCGCCACGGAGCCGGAGCTGGACCAGTTCATGGTGAGCCAATCGATCAATCTTGGAACATTTTTCCTAGGTTGTGTAGCTAGTACTCACACGAGGTGACCTGTTCGTTCTTGTTTTTCTGGTGCGCGCGCAGGAGGCGTACCACGAGATGCTGGTGAAGTACCGGGAGGAGCTGACGAGGCCGTTGCAGGAGGCCATGGAGTTCCTGAGGAGGGTGGAGACGCAACTCAACTCCCTCTCCATCTCCGGCAGATCGCTGCGCAATATCCTTTCCTCCGGTAAAGAAAACAGCTCGCTTGCTAGCTCCTGCAACCACGAATCAATCAATCCATCCATCCATACCCCCTCTTGGTGCTTGCTATTAATCCCTGCATGATTTCTTCATCTGCTTCTCCCTATTCTGATTTCTTCTTCATCTTCTTGGGCATCATAATTTATTGGTTTCGATTTAACAGATTTTTTTAAAATGTGAAATTTCCTGGGTCCGTGAAAAACAATTCCATAATAACTATCATTTTCTCGTGCATCCTGGTATATATGATTGTGCCTGCATCTGCATGTGCGGAACGCGCACGAATGGGTAGAGGGTTTTCCTCATCAGGGTCCTCTTGGTGCTCTAATGTCGCGGCATTCCTCGTCAGGGTTTCCCCCCGAAAAGATTCTTTCCCGGCTTGGCCGCTGGCTTTTCCTGAAGGAGCATGCGTACGAGAGATTCTTCTAACCTGGGCATCCATGGATCTTTTCTTCTGCTGGAAAGGAATAGTCCTCGCCTCTCCAAACACATGCGCATCAGTTTCTTCCATTCACGCACCTTCTCATCGTACTCCATGATCGATGACAGATTAGCTGCGCAAAAAACCATTGATTGGTTTCCTCCTCCAGATCGACGAGTTGGTGGTGTGTTTCGGTTCTTGGAATTTATGTGGCGTTAGAACGATTCCCTTTCGGGAGGAGCATGTGCATGTGCCTCCGAGGGGCTCTTGCTTCAGCCATCTTTTCCCCATGCTGATGGAAGGAAACCCAGCCAGCCTTCTTCTTCTAGGGTTTTGGGGGGTGGCACTGTGCAGCCCAACAGTGCAAGGCCGAGGAGTCTCACTGCCGTATGTCAGTGGAGCAAGTACTACATGTACACACATGCATGTGTAGTGAGTGTTACTGTGTAGAGAGAGAGACGCTCAGCTCAGCTCAGCTCATCCCCCATCTGTCACGCAAGCCAGAACAACATTCTTGTCATCTTTCTCCCTCCCTCAAGAAATCCATGCAGCTACCTCTTGTCCTAGAATCTTTTTGTTCCGGGGTGTGGTCTTCCAGATGTACATGCATGCATAGATCATAGGGTCAGACGTGTGTTCTTAGTCTTTGCTAAATTTTATTTTAAAATGCACATGTACAGGGTGTGCCAAGCCGAACACGATGATGCCAGGGCCTCTAATGACCTATCACGAGGCTATAGTGGCAACTGGTACTACCCACACACCTGCACAGTCGTTCAGTGCCCAGGGCTTTCACTCACGTCTGCTGGCAGCACTGGTACTGGAGTAGTACTAGTACCATGCCACACAATCACTTCATTATTGGAGCATGGGGTGCAGCCATCTGATGTGTTGTTGTAGATCAATAGTAGTGCCTTCAGATTTCCATGAATTAACCCCCCCTCCCCCCCCTTCCCTCAAAGCTCAGGTCAATCCTGTGCAAAAAAATAAAAAAAATTGAAATGGTATGTTTCAGATACTAGTAGATGCATAGGTAGACAGATGAGTAAATAGCATATGTGGCTGGGGTTAGTTCTTTGTGTGTGTTCTGATGGGTTCTGACCAGTTGCAGTGGCATGGCATGGACTGCCAGACACTGGTCTAGGTGCCTCGAGAACCATAGAAACAGTTAAGTGCTGCCATTATTTGATGTGAGATCTCCAGCAATTTATTCGTGATCTCCTTGGCAGCAATATTATATGCATGCTAGATCGATCTACTTGTGTAGGAGTAGCTAGACTAGATACCATGTTGCTGTATTTTGCGACAGCCTTATCCATGGTCTCTCTCTCATGAATAATGGCGGTCAAGAGACGTTGGATGCTTTCCGAGGCGAGTCCAAGTTCAGTTCAAACCCGTCTGCATTTTTCAGACGTCAACTCATATTTCTTCGCAGCTTCAATTGTTCTTTGTCCTATATACTTCTTGCTAGACCACTGGAGTACTCCACATATCTACTCCCTCCGTTCCGAATTACTTGTCGCATGTATGGATGTATCTAGATGTATTTTAGTTCTAGATACATTCATTTTTGCGACGAGTAATTTGGAACAGAGGGAGTACATGTGTTCTCCTTTCTTTTCTTTTCAGTGTTTCCAAGAGAATGACAAAGTTGTTTTGGAGAAAACAAGGGAAGGATAATGTAGTTTCCTAACAACACAAGTTAAGAGGCAAAATGCTAGATTAATTACCACAACATATCTCCTGTTAATAAATTGCATTTACAAATTAGATGTATGGAGTTTTGCTCATCAGAAAACAACAAGGCTTTCTTTTCTGATTGATGTTGCACCCGTCCTCCCAAGATTCTTCGTTGCATGCATTCTTTCAAGGCCATGCAAAAGCAGGGGACACAGATATCACGAGTTTCCGTTTGTCTTGAGGTAAGGCCAAAAGAGATACTGAAAACTTACCAGGTAGTAAAAAGCAACCAAAAGAAAACAAAAGGGTAAAGGGCTGACTGAGTTTGCATTGGAATGTCACCGGAAAAGACAATGCAACTGGAGAAAAACACACATGCATGACTTGACGATTTGATGCATGCTTTCATCTGCATGCATGTCTTGCTAACAAAATCCTTCAGATAATCATTTGCACCTCAATGGTTTTTGTGATTTGTACCAGATCCGAGGTTTTAAGCCCAAACTTCCCTGGGAAGTAGTTCTGTGGCTGGCAAATCCATAATCATTTGCTTCTGTTCTAGCCTAATAAGCGTCATTCATGCCTTCCCATTGCATACAATACCATGTCCAGGTTCTGTGCATGCCTAGTTATATATACTCGACACTCCTCAGATTTTATTTGATAATGCATGTGTGAGGTTTTTGGTATCTGTTGCTTCAGCTTTTGTTTTTTGAAAAGCTAGCTTATTGGATATACTATATGCAATAATAAGTTTATGACGTGGCATGGCTTAATTTAGGGCGTTTTTCCTATATATGGTACTACTTAGATTGTTCCATCGAGTAATTATGGAAAAGCATATATCCTAATTATTGTTATAATGATCATCAGCAAACACTTCTATGTTACTTTCAAAAGCATTGCTAACACATTCTGGCACAAGATGTGGTCAATCCTCTTGAACTCTCTTACTGTATAACATTGTTATTAACTTATTATGCAGGAAAGTGGCACATGTTTGTAGAGACATATTTTATAATGAATCTCCGAAATGCACTGATAGAAGAAATATTTTATGCAAATATCCGAAATGCACCAATACCGATGATTTTCACCTTCCTGCGCATCTTATTTGCACAGGAGTATTTTAGCATTTTTTTTCGAAGAGTAGTTATTCTTCCATTTCTTTTTAGCATACTGGCGCGCTTTCTCCTAGTCTTGTAGTAAGTTCCTAACCAGTCCATTATAGGTACCATATGCATCAGATATTGAGGACCTCTCAAGTCATACATGTGCAAAAAGTTGCTTATCTATAGCACTAGTAATATCCCGTGCATCAACATAACCGAAATCTGAAGAAAAATAATATTAATAACAACATTGCCCACGTCATCATGAGGTGCTCACATATGCACATGTATTGGACAGCATGATTTATTTCTTATAAAGTGGTAAAAGTATGAGATGTGTAATGTTTATGTAATTTTTTTGTTGCCGGATTTATGCCATTATTTTCATCTGGTCAATCCATATAATTTGATACTCCCTCTGTTCCAAAATAATTGAAGTTCTAGGTTTATCTTAAGTCTACACACAGTACGGAAATGTTTGTCATAAAGAATCTCAAGAGACTAATTTGGTGTTCTAGATGTTAATATATTTTTCTGTAGACTTGGTCAAACCCAAACAAGTTTGACTTTGGATAAATCCAGAACCTTCAATTATTTTGAAACGGAGGTAGTATGCCAAAGGTAAAAGGTTTGTTCAATATATGTAGAAAATCTGTACTCAGGAAGTATCAACTCTCAATGGACATGGGTTTCTTATGAATGTTTGTGGAAAGAGGGTATTCCTTCCATCCACATTTGAAAAACTATTATGAACTAGCTTTATAAAAAAAAGGTTAAACGGACTTGCACTCTTCTGTTTCGTTTTATCTTTACTTACTACATAGCTCCAAATGTTGTACCGCTTTCTCTTAAAAAAATATGTTGTACCGCTTAACCCTTGTGATGGCATTTTGAACGCTTTGTAAAGGAACTAGATTTATTTGGAAAAGCCTACGGGGCATTAAGCACACCTGAATATTTTCCATTAAACGGCTTACACAGTCATTAGGGTTTCCATTGCAGAGTAGGGCTAAGAGAGGAGGGTAGGGTTCCCAATCATGTATAAGGTGTCATATACATACCAGCTTTATATGTGACGCTTCTCTCTTCCAACTCTATTTACTGAACTTATATGACTTGCCATCATTTCTTAAAAATGAAGATCCATATCAAGGTTGTCAGAATCGTGATTTTGAATCGGATCGGAGCTCCGATGGTAGGATTGCACATCGTAGAATCTTCACTATCAGGATCGTAAAAACGTAGATTCTATGAACTAAAATCGTAGAATCATAGGGGTCAGTTTGGATTGTAAAGTCGTAGAATCGTATAACATAATCATGATTCTGACAACCTTGATCCATATATTCTTAGAGATCAATCCACACCATACCTTGTACTGGTATACATTATTTTTACGAAGGTGCAGCTACAAATTGATACATATAGAGAATATTCACAAGCAAATTACTAACTTATATATCGAGTTATGAACACATGATTATCTCATACAAAGTAAGCATAAAATTGTTAAGAAAATAAATGGATTGCATACCATAAATATGTAATTTGCTAACTGCCCAAGACTGAATTCATGTAAGATTAAGTTCCCTGTTATTTCACTTCTCACAGGTGCGGTAGCTACTTGATGCTTCACTAAATCCATGAAGACATTTCTCACCTTTTGTTGGAAACTGTTATTTGTTTTTCTTTTATCTATTGATCTAATTAATATTTTCCTGTCTAGTACCATGCACAACTATCAATCTGGTTTCATCCCTTGTTACATACTGTCAAGATATATGCTTGATGTTTTCGCAAAAAAAAAAAAAGATATATGCTTGATGTGTCTACAGCCTACATTGATCTAGTATTTTTTGGGGGTGATGAACCTACATTGATCTCGCTATGTGAAAGTGAGTCCGTACCTTGCATCTTACTTTACTAACAAATTTCATTTGATATTTGTAAATTAAGGCTCATCTGAGGAAGATCAAGAAGGTAGCGGAGGAGAGACAGAGCTTCCTGAGATTGATGCCCACGGCGTGGACCAGGAGCTGAAGCACCATCTCCTGAAGAAGTACAGTGGGTACCTGAGCTCCCTCAAGCAAGAGCTGTCAAAGAAGAAGAAGAAAGGAAAGCTCCCCAAGGATGCTCGCCAGCAGCTCCTCAGCTGGTGGGAGATGCACTACAAATGGCCCTATCCCTCGGTATACAAATCTTCCGATTTTAGACATATGTAGTCCCACACATGTAGTATTGATGCTGAACATATCTAGAACGTCTCTTCTCGATATAAACTTTGACGATTTGCATTGTCCAACAGGAGAGCCAGAAGGTGGCGCTGGCCGAGTCGACGGGCCTGGACCTGAAGCAGATCAACAACTGGTTCATCAACCAGAGGAAGCGCCACTGGAAGCCGTCGGACGAGATGCAGTTCGTCATGATGGACGCTTACCACCCCCCTAACGCCGCCTTCTACATGGACGGCCACTTCGTCAACGACAGCGGGCTCTACAGGTTCGGCTAGCTCGGCCAGGCCTCGTCTCTTGCCGGTAACCTTGGTCGGCGCCAATGGCGGCGACCGAGTGCCTTATGCTGAAGCACTTGGGGACCGACGACCGAAGCTAGTTAAGTTAGCGTTTGTGTGCCGCATGCGAGCTGGAAAGAGGCCGCATGCTTATTTTGTTTATCATCACTACTTATACCTACCTACCTATCATTTATGCATGGACTCGATCGCTTTTGTGTGGTTTTGTAGCGATTGACGCGACCATATGGACAACCGCCTGTTTGCTGCGACATGCCTTGCTACGTGCATGCTTGAATAATTTGCCTTCTCTCTACCTACCTGTGCATCTTTCTGAATTTGTTCATGCCTGCTAATGATCGATATTGCTCGTTCAAGCTTTTCCAGTGAATGCCACCAGCAAACAAACCATAATACCTAACAGTATGAATAAGTTACTTACCCGAGACACTGACATTTTCAATGAGCCAAAAGAGTACCAACAGACCCATGATCATGTAATACCTCTTCTGGAGGGAGCTGAGCCGATTAATCTCAGGCCGTATAGATACTCAGTATAGATACTCAGCACGATTAAAAGGCAGCCATTGAAAAGTTGGGTTACAAGGGTACGATTATGAGTTCTTTGTGCTTGATTTTTTTTAAAAAAAAAGGTGTTTGCCCTGGCCTCTGCATCAAAAAGATGCATACGGCCATATATTATTGATAAGCAAAAGGTCCAACCAATGTCTCGGAGTCTCAAACAAAGGAACAGATGCTCAATAAAGAGCATGAAAGCAAAAACCGGCAGCCACAACCGGCAGGCAATAAAACAGATAGGAAATTAAACACCTATCCTATTCCATGACCGCCATCCAAACCGATTGAAAATAGCCTGTGCTACCGTCTACCATCGGATAGATCCAGTAATCAAATGCTCCCTGGCCTCCATCGCAATGAGTAACGACCACATATGGATGAGTGTAGTGGCCCTGAAAACAACCTGCAAGAAATGTATATTTGTTGTTCTGTTAAAAACCAAATCGTTTCTGCAGTTCCAAACTACCAATAGTAAAGCACATACTCCTACACGAATATGTCTCGCTGTTACTGCGCCAATCCCATCTAGCCACATGCCAAATAACGTGTTGATGGAATTCAGAGTTATATTAAAAGCAATGTGGACCGACCTCTACAAAATCTTTGCCAAAGGGCAATCAAGAAAGAGGTGTCTGATTGATTCATCATTATCATAAAAATTACATCTTTTAGAACCTGTCCAGTTGCGCTTCGCCAAATTGTCTTTAGTTAAGATGACCTGTTTGTGAACAAACCACATAAACACTTTGATTTTTAAAGGCACTTTGACTTTCAAACATGTTTCGAACTAGGAATAACGCTAGCGTTGATAATATCCAAATACATGGATTTAACCGAAAACTCCCCATTCTTAGCTAGTTTCCAGCGTAGCTGATTTGGCTGTTGAGAAAGTTGGACAACCATCAATCTTCTCCCAAGATGGAGCCAAGCTTCCCAACGGTTGCCCACTAGCGTCCTCCTGAATTGAATATTAAGAGGATT
The DNA here is from genome assembly GCA_963921465.1 of Triticum timopheevii. Taxonomy (NCBI): domain Eukaryota; kingdom Viridiplantae; phylum Streptophyta; class Magnoliopsida; order Poales; family Poaceae; genus Triticum; species Triticum timopheevii. Next base: position 91,942,683 of record OY997268.1, on the reverse strand, counting down.
TGACTTAGTACTGTTGCAACGTAAGCTTCTCTTCGCTGAACAATATTACAGAGAGAAGGATATTGGATCGCAAGTGGTGTCTCCCCTAGCCATGTGTCCTCCCAGAATCTTGTGGAAGTACCATTTCCAACTACAAATTTAGTCCTATTAAAAAAGACTGATTTCACTCGCATGAGTCCCTTCCAAAAAGGCGAATCAGTCGGTCTTACTGTCACCTGGGACAAAGTTTTGGACTGGAGGTACTTATTACGAAGAATCTGTGCCCAAGTGGCATCCGTCTCTACAGATAACTTATACAGTCACTTGCTGAGAAGACATCTGTTCTTCACCTCTAAATTTTCAATGCCTAGACCCTCTTGGTCTTTCGGCCTACAAATGATATCCCACTTAGCGAGTTTGTATTTTCTTTTTAATTCATCGCTCTGCCAGAAGAAGCGCGGTCGATAGAAATCTAGCATTTTCCGTACTCCAACTGGTACTTCGAAAAAAGACAATAAAAATATAGGCATACTTGTGAGAACCGAATTAATCAGAATCAACCGTCCTCTGTATGACATAAGCTTGCCCTTCCAGCAGCTCAGTTTTTTCTCAAATCGATCTTCAATGCTCTTCCACTCCTTGTTAGAAAGCTTGCGATGGTGGATTGGTATACCCAAATACATGAAGGCTAAAGATCCCAATTCGCACCCGAACAATTCTTTGTAAGCTTGTTGTTCTTATTTAGCTCTTCCAAACCAGAACAATTCACTTTTGTGGAAGTTAATCTTGAACCCCGATAATTGTTCGAACAAGCACAAAACTAGCTTCATGTTTCTAGCTTTAGCCAAATCATGCTCCATAAAGATGATAGTATCATCAACGTGAAGGAAATATGCCCTAGAGGCAATAATAAAGTTATTATTTATTTCCTCATATCATGATAAATGTTTATTATTCATGCTAGAATTGTATTAACCGGAAACATAATACATGTGTGAATATATAGACAAACAAAGTGTCACTAGTATGCCTCTACTTGACTAGCTTGTTAATCAAAGATGGTTATGTTTCCTAACCATGAACAAGGAGTTGTTATTTGATTAACAAGGTCACATCATTAGTTGAATGATCTGATTGACATGACCCATTCCGTTAGCTTAGCACACAATCGTTTAGTATGTTGCTATTGCTTCCTTCATGACTTATACATGTTCCTATGACTATGAGATTATGCAACTCCCGTTTACCGGAGGAACACTTTGTGTGCTACCAAACGTCACAACGTAACTGGGTGATTATAAAGGTGCTCTACAGGTGTCTCCGAAGGTACTTGTTGAGTTGGCGTATTTCGAGATTAGGATTTGTCACTCCGAATGTCGGAGAGGTATCTCTGGGCCCTCTCGGTAATACACATCACTTAAGCCTTGCAAGCATTTCAACTAATGAGTTAGTTGTGAGATGATGTATTACGGAACGAGTAAAGAGACTTGCCGGTAACGAGATTGAACTAGGTATTGGATACCGACGATCGAATCTCGGGCAAGTAACATACCGATGACAAAGGGAACAACGTATGTTGTTGTGCGGTATGACCGATAAAGATCTTCGTAGAATATGTAGGAACCAATATGGGCATCCAGGTCCCGCTATTGGTTATTGACCGGAGACATGTCTCGGTCATGTCTACATTGTTCTCGAACCGTAGGGTCCGCACGCTTAAGGTTTCGATGACAGTTTCATTATGAGTTTATGTATTTTGATGTACCTAAGGTTGTTCGGAGTCCCGGATGTGATCACGGACATGACGAGGAGTCTCGAAATGGTCGAGACATAAAGATTTATATATTGGACGGATATATTTGGACACCGGAAAGGTTCCGGGTGAGATTGGAAATATACTGAAGCTCCGGGAGGTTACCGGAACCCCTCGGTAAGTATATGGGCCTTATTGGGCCTTAGTGGGATGGAGGGAGAAGGAGCAAGGGAGGGGGCGCGCCCCTCCCCAAGCCCAATCCGAATTGGGAGGGGGGCCGGCCCCCCCTTTCCTTCTCTCCTCCCCCCTCTTCCTTCCTTCTCCTACTCCGAATAGGAAAGGGGGGGCCAAACCTACTTGGAGTAGGTTTGCCCCCCTAGGGCGCGCCTCCCCCTTGGGCCGGCCTCCTCCTCCCTCCCTCCTTTATATACGGGGGTAGGGGGCACCCTAGACACACAAGTTGATCATTGAGATCGTTCCTTAGCCGTGTGCGGTGCCCCCCTCCACGAAATTACACCTCGGTCATATTGTAGCGGTGCTTAGGCGAAGCCCTGCGACAGGAGAACATCAAGATCGTCACCACGCCGTCGTGCTGACGGAACTCCTTCCCGCGCCTCTGCTGGATCGGAGATCGGGGTGCGTCATCGAGCTGTACGCGTGTCAAGAACTTGGAGGTGCCGGAGTAACGGTGCTTGGATCGGTCGGACCGGGAGGACGTACGACTACTTCCTCTACATTGTGTCAACGCTTCCGCTTCGGTCTACGAGGGTACGTAGACAACACTCTCCCCTCTCGTTGCTATGCATCACCATGATCTTGCGTGTGCGTAGGAAATTTTTTGAAATTACTATGTTCCCCAACAGTGGTATCAGAGCCTAGGTTTTTATGGTTTGATGTTATATGCACGAGTAGAACACAAGTGAGTTGTGGGCGATATAAGTCATACTGCTTACCAGCATGTCATACTTTGGTTCGGCGGTATTGTTGGATGAAGCGGCCCGGACCGACATTACGCGTACGCTTACGCGAGACTGGTTTTACCGCCGTGCTTTGCACACAGGTGACTAGCGGGTGTCAGTTTCTCCAACTTTAGTTGAACCGAGTGTGGCTACGCCCGGTCCTTGCGAAGGTTAAAACAACATCAACTTGACAAACTATCGTTGTGGTTTTGATGCGTAGGTGAGATTGGTTCTTGCTTAAGCCCGTAGCAGCCACGTAAAACTTGCAACAACAAAGTAGAGGACGTCTAACTTATTTTTGCAGGGCATGTTGTGATGTGATATGGCCAAGACATGATGCTATATTTTATTGTATGAGATGATTATGTTTTGTAACCAAAGTTATCGGCAACTGGCAGGAGCCATATGGTTGTCGCTTTATTGTATGAAATGCAAAGCCCTGTAATTGCTTTACTTTATCACTAAGCGGTAGCGATAGTTGTAGAAGCAATAGATGGCATAAACGACAACGATGCTACGATGGAGATCAAGGTGTCGCGCCGATGACGTTGGTGATCATGATGGTGCTTCGGAGATGGAGATCACAAGCACAAGAAGATGATGGCCATATCATATCACTTATATTGATTGCATGTGATGTTTATCCTTTATGCATCTTATCTTGCTTTGATTGACGGTAGCATTTTAAGATGATCTCTCACTAAAAATTATCAAGTAGTGTTCTCCCTGAGTATGCACCATTGCCAAAGTTCGTCGTGCCCAGACACCATGTGATGATCGGGTGTGATAAGCTCTACGTCCATCTACAACGGGTGCAAGCCAGTTTTGCACACGCAGAATACTCAGGTTAAACTTGAAGAGCCTAGCATATGCAGATATGGCCTCGGAACACGGAGACCGAAAGGTCGAGCGTGAATCATATAGTAGATATGATCAACATAAGATGTTCACCATTGAAAACTAATCCATCTCACGTGATGATCGGTTATGGTTTAGTTGATTTGGATCACGTGATCACTTAGATGACTAGAGAGATGTCTGTCTAAGTGGGAGTTCTTTAGTAATATGATTAATTGAACTTAAATTTATCATGAACTTAGTACCTGATAGTATCTTGCTTGTCTATGTTGATTGTAGATAGATGGCCCGTGCTGTTGTTCCGTTGAATTTTAATGCGTTCCTTGAGAAAGCTAATTTGAAAGATGATGGTAGCAACTACGCGGACTGGGTCCGTAACTTGAGGATTATCCTCATTGCTGCACAGAAAAATTACGTCCTGGAAGCACCGCTGGGTGCCAGGCCTGCTGCTGATGCAACTGACGACGTTAAGAACGTCTGGCAGAGCAAAGCTGATGACTACTCGATAGTTCAATGTGCCATGCTTTACGGCTTAGAACCGGGACTTCAACGACGTTTTGAACGTCATGGAGCATATGAGATGTTCCAGGAGTTGAAGTTAATATTCCAGAAGAATGCCCGGATTGAGAGATATGAAGTCTCCAATAAGTTCTATAGCTGCAAGATGGAGGAGAATAGTTCTGTCAGTGAGCATATACTCAAGATGTCTGGGTATTGTAATCACTTGATTCAACTGGGAGTTACACTTCCGGATGATAGCGTCATTGACAGAATTATCCAATCACTTCCACCAAGCTACAAGAGCTTCGTGATGAACTATAATATTTTCAAGGGATGGATAAGACGATTCCCGAGCTCTTCACAATGCTGAAAGCTGCGGAGGTAGAAATCAAGAAGGAGCATCAAGTGTTGATGGTTAACAAGACCACTAGTTTCAAGAAAAAGGGCAAAGGGAAGAAGAAGGGGAACTTCAAGAAGAACAGCAAACAAGTTGCTGCTCAAGAGAAGAAACCCAAGTCTGGACCTAAGCCTGAAACTGAGTGCTTCTACTGCAAGCAGACTGGTCACTGGAAGCGGAACTGCCCCAAGTATTTGGCGGATAAGAAGGATGGGAAGGTGAACAAAGGTATATGTGATATACATGTTATTGATGTGTACCTTACTAGAGCTCGCAGTAGCACCTGGGTATTTGATACTGGTTCTGTTGCTAATATTTGCAACTCGAAACAGGGACTACGGATTAAGCGAACACTGGCAAAGGACGAGGTGACGATGCGCGTGGGAAACAGTTCCAAAGTCGATGTGATCGCGGTCGGCACACTACCTCTACATCTACCTTCGGGATTAGTATTAGACCTAAATAATTGTTATTTGGTGCCAGCGTTGAGCATGAACATTATATCTGGATCTTGTTTGATGCGAGACGGTTATTCATTTAAATCAGAGAATAATGGTTATTCTATTTATATGAGTAATATCTTTTATGGTCATGCACCCTTGAAGAGTGGTCTATTTTTGATGAATCTCGATAGTAGTGATACACATATTCATAGTGTTGAAGCCAAAAGATGCAGAGTTGATAATGATAGTGCAACTTATTTGTGGCACTGCCGATTGGGTCATATCGGTATAAAGCGCATGAAGAAACTCCATACTGATGGACTTTTGGAATCACTTGATTATGAATCACTTGGTACTTGCGAACCGTGCCTCATGGGCAAGATGACCAACACGCCGTTCTCCGGTACTATGGAGAGAGCAACAGATTTGTTGGAAATCATACATACAGATGTATGTGGTCCGATGAATGTTGAGGCTCGTGGCGGATATCGTTATTTTCTCACCTTCACTGATGATTTAAGTAGATATGGGTATATCTACTTAATGAAGCATAAGTCTGAAACATTTGAAAAGTTCAAAGAATTTCAGAGTGAAGTTTAAAATCGTCGTAACAAGAAAATAAAGTTTCTACGATCTGATCGTGGAGGAGAATATTTGAGTTACGAGTTTGGTCTACACTTAAAACATTGTGGAATAGTTTCGCAACTCACGCCACCCGGAACACCACAACGTAATGGTGTATCCGAACGTCGTAATCGTACTTTACTTGATATGGTGCGGTCTATGATGTCTCTTAAAGATTTACCGCTATCGTTTTGGGGTTATGCTTTAGAGACGGCCACATTCACGTTAAATAGGGCACCGTCGAAATCCGTTGAGACGACACCTTATGAACTATGGTTTGGCAAGAAACCAAAGTTGTCGCTTCTTAAAGTTTGGGGCTGCGATGCTTATGTGAAAAAGCTTCAACCTGATAAGCTCGAACCCAAATCGGAGAAATGTGTCTTCATAGGATACCCAAAGGAGACAGTTGGGTACACCTTCTATCACAGATCCGAAGGCAAGACATTTGTTGCTAAGAATGGATCCTTTCTGGAGAAGGAGTTTCTCTCGAAAGAAGTGAGTGGGAGGAAAGTAGAACTTGATGAGGTAACTGTACCTACTCCCTTGTTGGAAAATAATACATCACAGGAACCGGTTTCTGTGACGTCAAACCCAACTAGTGAGGAAGTTGATGATGATGATCATAGAACTTCAGATCAAGTTAATACAGAACCTCGTAGGTCGAACAGAGTAAGATCCGCACCAGAGTGGTACGGTAATCCTATTCTGGAAGTCATGCTACTAGATCATGATGAGCCTACGAACTATGAAGAAGCGATGGTGAGCCCAGATTCCGCAAAATGGCTTGAAGCCATGAAATCTGAGATGGGATCCATGTATGAGAACAAAGTATGGACTTTGGTTGACTTGCCCGATGGTCGGCAAGCAATTGAGAATAAATGGATCTTCAAGAAGAAGACTGACGCTGACGGTAATGTTACTGTCTACAAAGCTCGACTTGTTGCAAAAGGTTTTCGACAAGTTCAAGCGGTTGACTACGATGAGACCTTCTCACCCGTAGCGATGCTTAAGTCTGTCCGAATCATGTTAGCAATTGCCGCATTTTATGATTATGAAATTTGGCAAATGGATGTAAAAACTGCATTCCTGAATGGATTTCTGGAAGAAGAGTTGTATATGATGCAACCAGAAGGTTTTATCGATCCAAAGGAAGCTAACAAAGTGTGCAAGCTCCAGCGATCCATTTATGGACTGGTGCAAGCCTCTCGGAGTTGGAATAAACGTTTTGATAGTGTGATCAAAGCATTTGGTTTTATACAGACTTTTGGAGAAGCCTGTATTTACAAGAAAGTGAGTGGGAGCTCTGTAGCATTTCTAATATTATATGTGGATGACATATTATTGATTGGAAATGATATAGAATTTCTGGATAGCATAAAGGGATACTTGAATAAAAGTTTTTCAATGAAAGACCTCGGTGAAGCTGCTTACATATTGGGCATTAAGATCTATAGAGATAGATCAAGACACTTAATTGGACTTTCACAAAGCACATACCTTGACAAAGTTTTGAAGAAGTTCAAAATGGATCAAGCAAAGAAAGGGTTCTTGCCTGTATTGCAAGGTGTGAAGTTGAGTAAGACTCAAAGCCCGACCACTGCAGAAGATAGAGAGAAAATGAAAAATGTTCCCTATGCTACAACCATAGGCTCTATCATGTATGCAATGCAGTGTACCAGACCTGATGTGTGCCTTGCTATAAGTCTAGCAGGGAGGTACCAAAGTAATCCAGGAGTGAATCACTGGACAGCGGTCAAGAACATCCTGAAATACCTGAAAAGGACTAAGGATATGTTTCTCGTATACGGAGGTGACAAAGAGCTCATCGTAAATGGTTACGTTGATGCAAGCTTTGACACTGATCCAGACGATTCTAAATCGCAAACCGAATACGTGTTTACCTTAAACGGTGGAGCTGTCAGTTGGTGCAGTTCAAAGCAAAGCATCGTGGCGGGATCTACGTGTGAAGCGGAATACATAGCTGCTTCGGAAGCAGCTAATGAAGGAGTCTGGATGAAGGAGTTCATATCCGATCTAGGTGTCATACCTAGTGCATCGGGTCCAATGAAAATCTTTTGTGACAATACTGGAGCGATTGCCTTAGCGAAGGAATCCAGATTTCACAAGAGAACCAAGCACATCAAGAGACGCTTCAATTCCATCCGGGATCTAGTCCAAGTGGGAGACATAGAGATTTGCAAGATACATACGGATCTAAATGTTGCAGACCCGTTGACTAAGCCTCTTCCACGAGAAAAACATGATCAACACCAAGACTCCATGGGTGTTAGAATCATTACTGTGTAATCTAGATTATTGACTCTAGTTCAAGTGGGAGACTGAAGGAAATATGCCCTAGAGGCAATAATAAAGTTATTATTTATTTCCTCATATCATGATAAATGTTTATTATTCATGCTAGAATTGTATTAACCGGAAACATAATACATGTGTGAATATATAGACAAACAGAGTGTCACTAGTATGCCTCTACTTGACTAGCTTGTTAATCAAAGATGGTTATGTTTCCTAACCATGAACAAGGAGTTGTTATTTGATTAACAAGGTCACATCATTAGTTGAATGATCTGATTGACATGACCCATTCCGTTAGCTTAGCACACAATCGTTTAGTATGTTGCTATTACTTCCTTCATGACTTATACATGTTCCTATGACTATGAGATTATGCAACTCCCGTTTACCGGAGGAACACTTTGTGTGCTACCAAACGTCACAACGTAACTGGGTGATCATAAAGGTGCTCTACAGGTGTCTCCGAAGGTACTTGTTGAGTTGGCGTATTTCGAGATTAGGATTTGTCACTCCGAATGTCGGAGAGGTATCTCTGGGCCCTCTCAGTAATACACATCACTTAAGCCTTGCAAGCATTTCAACTAATGAGTTAGTTGTGAGATGATGTATTACGGAACGAGTAAAGAGACTTGCCGGTAACGAGATTGAACTAGGTATTGGATACCCACGATCGAATCTCGGGCAAGTAACATACCGATGACAAAGGGAACAACGTATGTTGTTGTGCGGTATGACCGATAAAGATCTTCGTAGAATATGTAGGAACCAATATGGGCATCCAGGTCCCGCTATTGGTTATTGACCGGAGACATGTCTCGGTCATGTCTACATTGTTCTCGAACCGTAGGGTCCGCACGCTTAAGGTTTCGAGGACAGTTTCATTATGAGTTTATGTATTTTGATGTACCGAAGGTTTTTCGGAGTCCCAGATGTGATCACGGACATGACAAGGAGTCTCAAAATGGTCGAGACATAAAGATTGATATATTGGACGGATATATTTGGACACCGGAAAGGTTCCGGGTGAGATTGGAAATATACCGGAGCTCCGGGAGGTTACCGGAACCCCCCGGTAAGTATATGGGCCTTATTGGGCCTTAGTGGGATGGAGGGAGAAGGAGCAAGGGAGGGGGCGCACCCCCCCCAAGCCCAATCCGAATTGGGAGGGGGGCCGGCCCCCCCTTTCCTTCTCTCCTCCCCCCTCTTCCTTCCTTCTCCTACTCCGAATAGGAAAGGGGGGGCCAAACCTACTTGGAGTAGGTTTGCCCCCCTAGGGCGCGCCTCCCCCTTGGGCCGGCCTCCTCCTCCCTCCCTCCTTTATATATGGGGGTAGGGGGGCACCCTAGACACACAAGTTGATCATTGAGATCGTTCCTTAGCCGTGTGCGGTGCCCCCCTCCACGAAATTACACCTCGGTCATATTGTAGTGGTGCTTAGGCGAAGCCCTGCGACAGGAGAACATCAAGATCGTCACCACGCCGTCGTGCTGACGGAACTCCTCCCCGCGCCTCTGCTGGATCGGAGATCGGGGTGCGTCATCGAGCTGTACGCGTGTCAAGAACTCAGAGGTGCCGGAGTAACGGTGCTTGGATCGGTCGGACCGGGAGGACGTACGACTACTTCCTCTATGTTGTGTCAACGCTTCCGCTTCGGTCTATGAGGGTACGTAGACAACACTCTCTCCTCTCGTTGCTATGCATCACCATGATCTTGCGTGTGCGTAGGAAATTTTTTGAAATTACTACGTTCCCCAACACAACGTACTGTAGGATAGACACTCCCCCGTCAACTAAATGCGGGGCGAGGCCACCTACCTGACAATCATCCTTGGCCCTTCCTATTAGGATTGTCAACATGTCAATGACTATGTTGAACAGAATCGACGACATCGGATCTCCTTGTCTCAGACCCTTGTTTGTTTGGCAATAATGACCTATGCCATCATTAACCCTGATTCCAACACTCCCTTTCTGCGTGAAAGAATCTACCTTGTCTCTCCAGGCCTGATCGAATCCTTTCAGACGCAAAGCCTGCTGAAGAAATGGCCATTTTACCTTGTCGTACAATTTCTCAAAATCCACTTTGAAAACCACCCCATCTAGTTTTTTCGTGTGGATTTCATGGAGCGTTTCATGCAGAACCACAACCCCTTCTAGGATGTTTCTGTCCGGCATGAAAGCAGTTTGGGACGGCTGCACCACAGAATGCACAACCTTGTGTGTTATCATCCCCTTCGACGATTTTGCAAACTTTAGCTCACAGTGCCCACTTCAATTCCTCCTCACGGAGCAATTCTTTCAGTCTTAATTCCGCATCCACTTTAGTTTCCAGCTCTCTGGTATCTAAGATGGAGGACTCAGCTTTTAAATCTAGGGATTGAATAAGCAAAAGGAGCCTTTCCTTCTCAGCCTTATATATCCCAATTAGATGTTTAGCCCAACCCCGCAAGAATTGCCTCAAATGCCTGATCTTATTTTGCCATCGCTCAACATTCATTCTCCCTCCTGAATCTTTAGCCCATTCTCTTGCTATCAGATCAAGAAACCCTTCTCTTTCAAACCACGCTGATTTGAAAGAAAACGTACTCTTGTTCCCCGCATGCATTGCCTCTCCCGAGTCAACCAACAATGTGGTAAATGAAACACCACTCCTCATCTTGTCCCCTCCAGGTAGCACTTGCTCCACAACGATGCCCCCGTGAGGAAGAACAAAACCGAAGGCGCAGCCATCATCCGATAGGAGAGACCCCCGAAACATCCCGAGCATGGTGACGCAACCTGTACCGATGATGCCCTGACAAGAAAATAACGTCACAGATACCGCCGTCGTTCGCCATGACCGAAGTCGGCATGATTTTCACCGGCAGTCACACCACCACGATCTCGCAGTTGTCTCGATCCGCTCGAAGCCTCGCCATGAAGATGTACACCACAGCCAGAATGCCAGTAGAGAGCCTACACCGACCCCTCCACGCGCCGCCCGCCGGCCAAGGGTCACACCGCGACGGATGGAAAATTGCTACTATTCTGCGTGCAATCTTTGAGCACGCAGAATAGTAGCAATTTTCCATCCGTCGTGGTGTGGCCCTTGGCTGGCGGGAGGCGCGTGGAGGGGTCGGTGTAGGCTCTCTGCGGGCGTTCTAGCTGCGGTGTACATGTTCATGGCGAGGCTTCACGCAGATCGAGACAACTGTGAGATTGTGGTGGTGCGACTGCTGGTGAAAATCATGCCAACTTCAGTCATGGCAAACGACGACGGTGTCTGTGACATTATTTTCTTGTCAGGGCATCATCGGTATAGGTTGCGTCACCATGCTCGAGATATTCCGGGGGAAACCCTAGATCTGGGTCTCTCGGATCGGATGATGGCAGCGCCTTCGGTATTGTTCTTCCTCATGGGGGCATTGTCGTGGTACTAAGTCTGACAGTAAGAATAGGGGGTATGTATGAGGAGGCGAGGCCCTAGCTATGGCGAGGTTGGACACACGAGTTTACGAGTTCAGGCCCCTCTCGGAGGAGGTGAAAGCCCTATGTCTCGGTGCCCTGAGGCGGTCGACTGGAATATGGGTGTGTGTTACAAGGGGTGTGAACCCTTGTCCCAGAGGAGGGTGGCGGCTTATATAGAGTGTGCCAGGACCCTAGCCGTCCTCTGTTACAAGGGTTCAATGTACATTAAGATAGGGCGCTACTGGTAACGCCAGCTATAAAGTGCCATCAATGATCTTTAACGCTATGGAGTGAACGCCTAAGCGTTGCCATCCTGAGTAACCCTAGGTCTTCTGTACTCCGAGTGGTTTCCTGTATGGTCAAATGACTCCATCCAGGTCGAGTGAAATTGGGGGTATCCGAGTGAGGTGACTGGTTGAGTGGATTACACTTGGTGGATTGAGTTAATACTTCTTGTTGTGCTTCGAATGTCCTTGCTTCTAGGATAGTGACCTTGGATGGGGCGTATAGGTCAGGCCTACCCTACCCTAGGTCTATAGCATCGTCATTAGCCCCCGAATGGATTGAGGTCCGAGTGAAAAGAAGGTCGAAGTTGGTCCTGCCTTGACTCTTGTGCTTCACAAGCATTCAAACTGGATTTGAGGTCCATGCTGAGACTTCGGCTTCATTTCAGTCGCCTTGATTGATTCAGAGGTTGTCGAGTGAACATACATGGGTACTCTTCGAGTGTTAATATGACTCGAAATCTTCGGCGCGATTGGTTACTATGGATCCCGGATCTCACGGGATTTGAAAATTTGGGGAAGCGCGCAAGGCGGAGCGCACCGGAGCAAACATGACGGATAGACAGGGGCACCTTGATTTCTGTGCCACCTTTTTCGCCACATATCCGGTGCATGACTATTGCGGGATTTGACAGGATCGTCCGGGCCCACATGTCAATCACTCAGAAGTAGGCCCCTAAAAGGCGTCGAGGCCGAGGCGTCTGCACTGTGCGCTCCCATTCCCCTTCCCCTTCTACTTCCTCTACCTCTCCACCGCATCCACTCTCGCCCTTGACGCCGCCGCTCCGCCAGTGTGTTTTCCTCCACCTTGGTGAAGGACAAGACGGCGGTGCTGGAGCGCGCAAAAAAGGCGACGGCGACGGCGAAGGGCAAAAAGATGAATCGGGGGTCGTCGTCGAGGTCTGCGCTGCCGCCGGGTTGGATTCAGGGAGACTGGATCCGATCTACGCTCCGGCCAGAGGATCTGGACACCACGGGTTTGATCACCACCGGGGTTGCGAGGCTGCCGGAGGGTGAGACAGAACCTCAGCCGCGGTCGGGTGAGTGTGTCCTGCTTGCTACCCATGTCGATTGTGGCTTCTCCCTTCCTCCGCATCCTTTATTCCGGGGTTTTCTGAACTTTTTCGGTGCTCCACTTCACCACTTCTCTCCCAATACCATCACGTATCTCGCTGCGTTCGTGTCTATGTGTGAAAACTTCTTGGGTTATCGATCGCACTGGGTCTCTTCAAACACATTTTCACAATCCGCTCCCAGACCATGAAGAAGGCGAATCCAAGTGACGAGAGGACGCATGTGATCCAGATGTGCGGGGTCTAGGGATCCAGATGAGGAAGAGGAGCACTTTTCCTACCATGACACTTCTCGAGTCGGTCAGGGGCTGGCAGTCGACCTGGTTCTACTGCCAGGATATTGCGACACCCGGTCAGTCGATCGGTCTTATTCCCTTTTCCCTAGATCGAGCCCAGCAATCTTCTTCACTGACCGTGACCGCAATGGAGAAAGTAGAGACAAATATGTTGGTCGAGAGGGTGGTCCAGTTTGTCCATCAGGGTGTAACTGGCATGGATTTACTGGGGGTGTTTCTCAGTCGACGTATCCAGCCGCTCCAAGCCCGTGACCACTCAATGTGGATGTACTCGGGCGCCAATGACACCGCTCGGGTCCACCCAGAGGAGGTTCCGGACGAGACGGTGGCCTTGTGGCTGAAGAGCATTACCAGGAACAAAGATAACCCCAAGGGGCCAGGAGAGTCGATCCATTCGGCGCTGACAACCAGCTGGACAAGGTCTGATCGTTGCTACCGGGTGTACTTCAATCTGTCTTGCAACTGTTTCTGAATCCGACTAATGTTTGATTAACTTCACGCCTTGCAGGTTTACACTGAGATATATTCAATGCCAAATGGGGAACAAGCCCAGGAGCAAGTCCAGGATAGCGCCGAAGAAAGTGGTGAGTGGCAATCCCCAGACGATGACGATGAGGAAGAGAGTGACGAATCAGGCGATGAAGAGGAGGAGGTAGACTCACCACCTCACACAAAGTATCGAGCCAAGCAGTTCCATGATCCAGCGAGCGGGCGTGGCAAGACTGTGGCTCTGTGCAGGCAAGTGCATAAGCGCACTCGGACTTCGACTCCAGAGCAGTCAGAAAAGGTAGCCAAGCAGCCCAAGGTTGCCCCTTCAAAGTCTCGGAAGACCTTGCTCAAGATTAAGATGGACGTTCTTGTTGCTTCTACGTGAGTGCTCTGCCTTTTTGTGTTTTCCTACTGACTCGTACTCTTGCTCTGACCGAGTGGATTATGAACTTTTTAGTGCTGCAACTTCTGGGACCTCCATGGATGTTGACAAGGTTCTCGGTGGCGAAGAGACTGATGATGCAACCACTTCCAAAGCTCGTACGCCCTTGTAATCTTGAACTTGTTTTGTCGACTGGTTTATCTATCGATTGTGCCCTTATGCTTGCATTATGTTGTAGCTCCACGGGACGTCATTGAGCTTCCAGATGATGACGAAGAAGCGCCTCTGAAAGACATGGGAAGGAAGGGCAGGGCTTCGAGCAGGAGGACGGCCGCAGGCTAGGGGCCTCAGTCGACATCAGCACCGGAGACGGTGGTCCAGCGATCTGGAGATCTGGCTCGGGCCAATGTTTCTTTTGCCAATCCACTATCGACTGACCGTCCCTCGGCATTGACTACTGAAGTCTCTGCCGTGCCCGTACAACTCCATGCTTCAGATCCTGTGATTGCCCCGACCGTACCGTCGTCGTCGCTCTTTGTTATGCATCGCACTCCAAATGACTTGGCAGGTGCTGCCAGAGAGGCTCTACTCCAAGCAAATCTTATGATGGAGCAGATGAAGGTGGTGCACGGGGCCAGTCAGGCTACCTACAACGCCAATTCTGCTTTGCACGTCAATGTCAAGGTTAGTTGGATTTCCAACTGATCTCTCCATTAGTGGTAGTTGCAACTGCTGCTTCATTGTCCATAAGGTGTCCCTGGATGAGCGTTTTGGAACCTTTATGTGCATCTATCATGGGTCTTCATTTCGCATCCAATCACCCACTGGGTGTTTTGACTTAGTGTTGAATAGTTCTTCCACTTGAGTGAACCAGGTTGAGTCGAGTGTTTTTCTGAACCAGTGGGGGCACGTAAAGTGCACCCACTGGGTGTAGTCCCCGAGACCGCCGTCGGGTGTTTGATGCGGCGGGGGTGTTTGTCGAATGTTACTTCATTGTTCTTTCACTCGGTGAATAGCTCGATCCGAGTGGAATCCAAACCAGTGGGGGCATGCTGAGTGCATCCACTGGGTGTAGTCCCCGAGACCGCGATCGACTGCTGGTTGTCGGATGGGATCTGAGGATCTCTTTTTTTGCATACTCATGCTGGGCAGACCATGCAGAGTGGAAGACCGGACCAGTGGGGGCACGCCAAGTGCACCTAATAGGTGTAGTTCCCGAGACTACTATTGAATGTTTGATTTGGCAGTAGTCTTAAAGCAATTGTCGCTGTGATTGACTTTTGTTCATGTCGACTGACATATCTTATTTGCTGATTGCAGAAATCTTGTAATCTTGGAGCCCAATTTGCTAAACTGGAGAAGAAGCAGATCAGCCTCAACTTCAATCTGGAGCTAGCCAAGAGGAATCTCAAGAAGGCCCAGGAAGAAGCAGCTACCATGGGAGGTAATAATTCGTCGACTGTCCACCATATGACTTTTTTTCATTTAGTCTCTTGAACCGAGTGACTCCACTCGAACAGATGTGCATAGTGAAAACCGTAAACTCCAAGCTCATCTGAAGAATGTTATTTCTTTAGAGAAAATGAAGCAGACTCTGGAGAAGAAGGATCAAGACCTTGCTGCAGCACAGAAGGAGGCGCGAGAGAAAATGGCACTTGCCGATAAGAAGCTGACCTCATTAAACAAGTTGGAAGAGGAGAACTCCAAGTTGAAGACTACCATTACTGAAGCGAACCAGGAGGTTGCGAGGCTGAAGAAGGACAAGGAAAACTTGACTGACGAGGTTGGAAGTCTCAAGGCCAAGAAGGGTGAACTGGAGGCTTATCTGGGACGGCTTGCTGAGAAGCTGGTCTTGAAGCTTAAAGGTATTTCATTTTGTCTGACTGATTTTTCGATGTCGACTGACACATCTTATTAAACTGTCGACTCACCGCCTTTCTGACTGTGCAGAACTTTGTCAAGACTTCAAAGCAGAGACTGGGTGGGTCGAGATAGGTCTTGCCCCATAAACTCTCCTATCAAAGATGACATTGCGATGAGCATGCTGCGATTCGAGTTTCGTCTGGACAGTGCTGTGGATTATCTTGCTTGTCTGAAGGTGGCAATGTAGCGGATCGACGCTGAACTCTGGCCTCAAGCGGAACTCCCAAAAGATCTTGAGTCTCTGATGACTCGACTGAATGAAATCCCTGGTCGAGTGTAGGAGTGGAAGAAGTCGTCTGTTCACTGTGGCGCCGATGTTGCTTTGTCGTTGGTCCGAGTCCACTGCAAGGATGTCAGAGAAGACAAGCTGGCGGCTCTCAAGGTTGCCAACACTAAGAAGCTCAGCTTCCAGTCCTTCATGGACACCTTCCTTGACGCTTCCACTCGTATCGCAGACAACATTGACCTTGACAGCTTCATCGAGCCAGCAAGTCCTCCTGCCGAGTGAACAAACATTATGCTCCACCTTTATTTGCCTCGGAATGCCGAGTGGTTTTCTAACCATTAAACTCTTTCAGGCCTGATGCCTGAGTACTTCTGCCCGTTGCAGTTCTGAACTTTTGCGGGATTTATCTGAACTTGGTTTTCTTTGAATACGATGGCTTTGCCTTTATCGCTTTTGAATGTTTTTTGATTCCGAGTGAAACTTGACCCTTTCACCTTTCGTCGAGTGGCTCTAATGATGTGTTCAGTCGACACCTCATCGTCCTTGCGGATCGGGATGGAGCGTACGTTGTACATGTGACGCAGCTCTGACATTGTGTTAAGTCGACACCTTGTCGTCCTTGCGGATCGAGATGGAGCGTATGTTGTACTTGTGACGCAGCTCTGATGTTGTGTTCAGTCAACACCTCGTTGTCCTTGCGGATCGAGATGGAGCGTATGTTGTACTTGTGACGTAGCTCAGAGGATATTTGTGACTTAGGCGAGTACGGGGTCGCAGCTAAGCCCCCGAGTGGGAGGATTGCTCTCCACTCGGAGTGTTCTTAACTTAGGCGAGTACGGGGCCGCAGCTAAGCCCCCGAGTGGGAGGATTGCTCTCCACTCGGAGTGTTTTTAACTTAGGCGAGTATGGGGTCGCGACTAAGCCCCCGAGTGGGAGGATTGCTCTCCACTTGAAATGTTTTTAACTTAGGCGGGTATGGGGTTGTGGCTAAGCCCCCGAGTGGAGGATTGCTCTCCACTCGGAGTGTTTTTAACTTAGGTGAATCAGGTTCGCGGCTAAGCCCCCGAGTGGGAGGATTGCTCTCCACTCGGAGAGTTTTTTTAACTTAGGCGAATCAGGTTCGCGGCTAAGCCACCCACTGGGGGTTTCGGACACAAATGATTACGGGAAATCAATCATTAAGATACTGCAAAAATCTTGTCTTTGGTAAGCAAATCGAGGTACTCTTATTATAACTCATTGACCCGAGTGATTTTAGGTATAGAACGGGAAAAGCAACTGTGCGTTCCATGCGCGTGGCTCGTCTATATTCTTGGCTATGTTGTAGATCTGGTATGCCCTGTTGTGAAGCACCTTGGTGATGATGAAGGGACCTTCCCAGGCCGGAGCAAGCTTGTGAGGCCATTTCTGATCCACTCGGAGCACAAGGTCTCCTTCCTGGAACGCCCGACCTCTAACATTACGGACATGGAATCGACACATATCTTGCTGATAGATGGTCGACCGGATCAAAGCCATCTCACGTTCCTCTTCCAGGAGATCAATCGCATCTTGGTGTGCCTATTCAGCTTCAACTTGTGAGAAGAGTTCCACCCGGGGAGCGTTGTGCAGCAAGTCGCTCGGAAGCACAGCCTCAGCATCGTACACCAAGAAGAAAGGGGTTCGGTCAGCCGACCGGTTTGGCGTCGTTCTCAGCCCCCATAGGACAGATGGTAACTCAGTCACCGAATCTCCTGCAGCATGCCTGAGGTCGCGCATCAGTTGGGGTTTTAACACTTGAAGGATCAAACCGTTCGCCCTTTCTGCTTGCCCATTCGACTGTGGGTGTGCAACAGACACATAGTCGACCCGAGTGCCTTGGGAAGCACGGAACGCCTTAAACTCATCAGAATCAAAATTGGAGCCGGTATCTGTGATAATGCTGTGAGGGACACCATATTTGAATATCAACTCCTTGATGAAATTGACGGCAGTGCTTGAGTCGAGGTTTTTGATGGGCTTGGCTTCGATCCACTTAGTGAACTTGTTGACTACTACAACCAAATGAGTGAAACCACTTCTGCCGGGCTTGAAGGGTCCAACCATATCCAACCCCCAGACTGCAAACGGCCAGACGAGTGGAATAGTCTTCAAGGTAGACGCAGGCTTGTTGGAGTAGAACTGGCAACCTGCGCACTTGTCGACTATATCTTTTGCCATCTCATTTGCATGAGGCCAATAGAATCCCGCTCGGTATGCTTTGGCCATGATGGTCTGAGAGGACGCATGGTGACCACAGGTCCCTGTGTGGATATCGTTTAGGATCATTCGACCTTCTTCTGGGGTGATGCAGCGTTGAGCCACTCCTGGGACACTTTCTCTCTAAAGCTGTCCTTTTATCACGGTGAAAGCCTTCGATCGACGGACTATCTGGCGAGCCTCATCCTCATTCTTTGGGATTTCCTACTTGAGCAGGTACGCGATGTACAGCACCGTCCAATCGGACGTGATCACTAGGACTTCCATGATCAAGTCGACCATAGCCGGAACTTCAATTTCAGTCCGATTGGTTGAACTTATCAGTTGCGGGGGCTCTTCCTTGAAGGGATCTTCTTGTACTGACGGGGTGTGGAGATGCTCCAAGAACATGTTGCTGGGGATAGGCTTCCGAGTGGAACCTATTTTTTTCCAGATCGTTAGCAGCTTGATTCTTGATTCAGGGTATGTGGTGGAGCTCTAACCCCTCAAACTTCTTCTCTAGCTTTCTCACTACATTGCAATAGCCAGTCATTGTCGGACTCCTGACGTCCCATTCCTTCATTACTTGAATAACCACTAAGTCTGAGTCACTGTAGACCATCAAGCGCTGGACACCGAGTGAAATGGCCATACGCAACCCATACAATAGCGCCTCATACTCAGCTTCATTGTTCGAAGAATCAAAGTGAATCTGGAGGACATAACTAAGCTTGTCTCCTCTCGGGGACACTAAAACCACTCCTGCACCAGAGCCATTCAATATTTTGGACCCATCAAAAAACATAGTCCAATGTTCCGACTGAATCTAAGTCGGCTACTGTTGTTCAATCCACTCTGCGAGGAAGTCTGCTATAGCTTGGGACTTGATGGCTTTCTTTGCCTCAAACTTGATATCTAAAAGAAGGAGTTCAATCGCCCATTTTTCACTCGACCAGTTGCATCTCTGTTATTCAGAATTTCTGACAATGGGGCGTCGCTGATGACTGAAACTGAGTGGTCTGAAAAGTAGTGTGCAACTTTCTTTGTGGTGAGGTAAAACCCATAAACAAGCTTCTGATAATGAGGATATCTCTGCTTGGATGGGGTCAAGACTTCTAAAATGTAATACACAGGGCGCTGAACTTTGAAGGCTTTGCCTTCTTCTTCCTTGACGCCTTCGGCGCCGTGCCTTCTTCTTCCCGCTCGACTATGAGCACTATGCTGACAACTTGTCCCGTGGCTGCGATGTAAAGCAGTAAAGGATCCTTGCTGATTGGAGCAGCAAGCACCGGCTGGGTGGAAAGCAGGGCTTTGAGCTCTTCAAATGCTGCTTCAGCTTCGTCATTCCACTCGAACTTGTCAGACTTCTTCATCAGTTGGTAAAGAGGAAGTGCCTTTTCACCGAGGCGTGAGATGAATCGACTCAGTGCATCCAAACAACCAGTAAGCTTCTGAACATCATGTACACGCACATGGCGCTTCATTCGGAGGATTGTGCCAATCTTCTCTAGATTTGCGTCGATCCCTTCTTCGGAAACGAGGGAACTGTGTAGCTTTCCGCCTGGGACTCCGAATGTGCACTTTGACGGATTGAGCTTGATATCATATCTTCTTAAGTTGGCAAAGGTTTCAGCAAGGTCAGTCAGCAGGTCGGAACCTTTGCGTGACTTAACCACTATGTCATCCATGTATGCTTCCACATTCCGTCTGATTTGAGTGAGCAGACAATTCTGAATCATGCGCGGGAATGGGGCACCAGCATTCTTGAGGCCAAAGGGCATAGTAACATAACAAAAACACCCGAACGGGGTGATGAAAGATGTCTCTATCACATCGGGTCCATACAGTCGGATCTGATGGTACCCGGAATAAGCGTCCAAAAAGGACAATCGCTCACATCCCGTAGTTGAGTCGACTATCTAGTCGATGCGGGGCAGGGAAAATGATCTTTCGGGCAGGCCCGATTGATGTGCTTGAAATCAATACACATTCGAAGTGACTTATCTTTCTTGGGGACCATAACAACATTGGCGAGCCACTCGGAGTGGTATATCCCACAGATGAACTCGGCGGCTGATACATCTCCAACGTATCTATAATTTATGAAGCATTCATGCTATATTATTATGTGTTTTGAATGATTATGGGCTTTATTATACACTTTTATATTACTTTTCGGACTAACCTATTAACTGGAGGCCCAGCCCATATTGCTGTTTTATTGTCTGTTTCAGTATTTCGAGGAAAAGGAATATCAAACGGAGTCCAAATGGCATGAAACCTTCGGCATCGTGATTTTTTGGAAGAATATCATCCTGGAGGCTTGGAGATCAAGTCAGAAGATACTCGAGGAGCCCAGGAGATAGGGGCCCCCTACAGGGCGCGCCCCCCTATCTCGTGGACCCCTCGAGCACCCCCCGACCGACTTCTTTCGCCTATATAACCCTACGTACCCTGAAACCATCAAATATCAAGATAGATTAGGAGTTCCGCCGCCGCAAGCCTCTGTAGCCACCAAAAACCTCTCGGGAGTCCGTTCCGGCACCCTACCGGAGGGGGAACCCATCACCGGTGGCCATCTTCATCATCCCGACGCTATCCATGACGAGGAGGGAGTAGTTCACTCTCGGGGCTGAGGGTATGTACCAGTAGCTATGTGTTTGATCTCTCTCTCTCTCTCTCTCTCTCTCTCTCTCTCTCTCGTGTTCTCTCTCGTGTTCCCTCTATGGCACGATCTTGATGTATCCCGAGCTTTGCTATTGTAGTTGGATCTTATGATGTTTCTCCCCCTCTACTCTCTTGTGATTAATTGAGTTTCCCCTTTGAAGTTATCTTCTCGGATTGAGACTTTTATGAGAACACTTGATGTATGTCTTGCCGTGCTTATCGGTGGTGACAATGGGATATCATGTGCCACTTGATGTATGTTTTGGTGACCAACTTGCGGGTTCCGCCCATGAACCTATGCATAGGGGTTGGCACACGTTCTTGACTCTCCGGTAGAAAATTTGGGGCACTCTTTGAAGTACTTTGTGTTGGTTGGATGAATTTGAGATTGTGTGACACATATCGTATAATCATGCCCATGGATACTTGAGGTGACAATGGAGTATCTAGGTGACATTAGGGTTTTGGTTGATTTGTGTCTCAAGGTGTTATTCTAGTACGAACTCTTTGATAGATTGATCCGAAAGAATAGCTTTGAGGTGGTTTCGTACCCTACCATAATCTCTACGTTTGTTCTCTTCTATTAGTGTCTTTGGAGTGACTCTTTGTTGCATGTTGAGGGATTGTTATATGATCTATCTATGTTAATATTGTTGAGAGAACTTGCATTAGTGAAAGTATGAACCCTAGGCCTTGTTTCCTATCATTGCAATACCGTTTACGCTCACTTTTATCATTAGTTACTTTGCTATTTTTATTATTTCAGATTACAAAAACCTATATCTGCTATCTATATTGCACTTGTATCACCATCTCTTCGCCGAACTAGTGCACCTATACAATTTACTATTGTATTGGGTGTATTGGGGACACAAGAGACTTTCTGTTATTTGGTTGCAGGGTTGTTTGAGAGAGACCATCTTCATCCTACGCCTCCCATGGATTGATAAACCTTAGGTCATCTACTTGAGGGAAATTTGCTACTGTCCTACAAACCTATGCACTTGCAGGCCCAACAACATCTACAAGAAGAAGGTTGTGTAGTAGACATCAAGCTCTTTTCTGGTGCCGTTGCCGGGGAGGTGAGTGCTTGAAGTTATATCTTTAGATCTTGCAATTGAATCTTTTTGTTTCTTGTTTTATCACTAGTTTAGTTTATAAAAGAAAACTACAAAAAAATGGAGTTAAGTTTGTCTCATACGCTTCGTCTTTTTAATATCTTTCGTGAGTTTGATGGAAAGGAAAATTGTGCTCAAGTGCTAGAAGAAGAGTGCATTAAAATGCTTGGTACTGAATCTTTGAATGATGAGCATGATTGCAATGTTGTTAGTATAAACTCCTTGAATATCCTTAGTAGTAATGATGATTGCTCTAGTCATGATGAAAATACCTCTTATAAGCATGTCAACTTTTGTGGAGTGCATGTTTGCATGAACACACCAAATAGAGAAGATATATATTGCAAGAGGCATAAGCATTTAGAAACTAAATAGTTGCAAGAAAGGCTAAATGTGAGTGCTGAAAATTTGAATTTCCTTTGCCGTACTTGTGAACTTTGCAATGAACATGGTCGTTTACATCTCCTATGCAAATTGTTTCATGATCGAACCGTGTCCAAAAATTGTGATGATTTGATCTCCCTTGCTCATTACAATGAACTTAGTTTGCTTTTCGGTTATGAAGAATTGAAATGTTTACTTAAGGACCTTCCAGAATTTGCCCAAAAGAAATTCCTTGATATTGATCTAGAGAAGATTTATTTGTATTGTGCGGAGAATTGCATTGAAAATCCTTATATTGCTAATTACATAAAGAACAGAAAGCAAATAGAAGATGATGAGAATACTAATGAAGGGGAAGAGACTTCCCAATATCCTCCTATTATTTCTTATGATGAATTGGGTAACGAGGAGGAGCTTTCTATTCAATCAATCTCTGCAATAAGGAGCTCAAAAAGGAAGGTTGAACCCACACATAATGTGAAGAAGAAAAGGAAAAGAAGGGGCAACAAAGGTAAAAAGGTATCCCTTCCAAATGATGTTGCTCCTACTACTCATTGCGATGATTATAATTGCTATACTATTGGTGCTATCCATACTATTAATGATGAGAGTGATTATGCTTATGATATGAAAAGGCCCAAGCTTGGGGAAGCTATGTTTGATGAGCATGACATATTTGAGAATATATTTGCTGAAATTAATGTTTGTCCCAAGCTTGGGGATGCTACGTTTATTGAAGATGATATTTTTAGCATCCCATGTTTTGATATGAAAAGTTGTTATGATGATAGCATGCCTCCTACCTATGATGATTATATTGATGAAAGTGGGTTCGGAAGAGTGTCAACTTTAGGAATTAGTGATCCCACTATTTTGGAGGATGTTGAATTTTATTGTGATGAATATGAAAGTGGATTTGGAAGAGTGTCAACTTTATTTAGTGATTCCACTATCTTGGGAGAGGTTTCAATCGATTATGATGAAAACGAAGTTGCTACTTAAGATGATTATTGTGATGAAACTTATGCTATAAAAAGTAGTGATGATTATATTTACTAATCTTGTCATGATTATGATTACCCTTTTTCTGAACATTACTCTTTTAATATGGAAACAATTTTTAGTGTTCAAGTCTCTTATGATACTCCCACTATTCTGAATGAGAAGAATTGTGCTTATGTGGAGAGTAGTAAATTTTCTATGCTCGTAGATCATGAAAAGAATGATTTAGGTTCTGGTTATATTGTTGAATTCATTCATGATGCTACTGAAAATTATTATGAGGGAGGAACATATGCTTGTAGGAATTGCAATAATATCAAGTTTCCTCCCTATGTGCTTAAATTCTTGAAGCTATGCTTGTGTTACCTTCCTATGCTAGTTGATTATGGTTCCCATAAGTAGTTTTCTCACAAAATCCCTATGCATAGGAAGTGGGTTAGACTTAATTGTGCTAGTCATATGCTTCATGATGCTCCCGTTATGTTTCAATTCTTACCTTTTATGTGAGCATCATTGTCATCATCATGCCTAGCTAGAAAGGCATTAAAGAAAAGCGCTTGTTGGGAGACAATCCAATATTTATCCTTACTGTTTTTGTGTGTCCACATGATTATGCTACTGTATTAATCATGTTTTATAGCTTTTGTTTCAATAAAGTGCCAAGTAAGACCTTTAGGATAGCTTACGGTGATAGTTGTGTTGATCCTGCTGAGAATCAGAAACTTTTGCACCCAGTAAATTAGTTTTGTTAATTCACATAATCGTTATTATGATATGATTCTTTTTGATCTGGATTGGTACACAAATTTCTTAGGACTTCCTAATTTAGTAGGATTTTTGGAGTTCCATAAGTCTACGTTTGATACAGATTACTACAGACTGTTCTGTTTTTGACAGATTCTGTTTTCTATGTGTTGTTTGCTTATTTTGATGAATCTATGAGAAGTATTGGAGGGTATGAACCATAGATAAGTTGTAGTAAAGTAGATATTACACCAATATGAATTTAGAATGAGTTCATTACAGTACCTAAGTGGTGGTTTTATTTTCTTATACTAACGGAGCTTACGAGTTTTCTGTTGAGTTTTGTGTTGTGAAGTTTTCAAGTTTTGGGTAAAGATTCGATGGACTATGGAATAAGGAGTGGCAAGAGCCTAAGCTTGGGGATGCCCAAGGCACCCCAAGATAATATTCAAGGACAACCAAGAGCCTAAGCTTGGGGATGCCTCAGATGGCATCCCCTCTTTCGTCTTCGTTCATCGGTAACTTTACTTGGAGCTATATTTTTATTCACCACATGATATGTGTTTTGCTTGGAGCGTCATTTTTTCTTGTTAGTATTTGCTTTATGTTATTTAGAATAATGTTTTGCATCTTTAGTTTCAATAAAAATGTCAAGGATAGCCTTTACCATGCTTATTTTGCTAGTATACATGTTGCTGTTTGAAAACAGAAAGTTAACCGCTGTTGCAAAAATTCCCTAGAAAAGTCAGAGAATGATATAATGTTGAAACTTTTTGCATAATGAGCTCTGATAAATTTACTACATGTCGGAGTAAATGACCACGGGTAGCCTAACTGGCTCCCTTTGGCCCTCAGAAAAAACAACGGGCCGATCGGACCTCGCAGCACCTAAGACATGGGGCCGTCTTCCCCCGGCCGGCTATCACCTAGGCCGGCTGGCGGAAGGCAGCCCGGCCATAAAACAACCTTCGGAGCATGCCAAGCTCGCGCCGACTCCAAGAAGTCGGCCCGCGAAGGACCGACTCCGAGAAGCCGGCCCATAGAGGACCGGCTCCCGGGAGGCGGCCCACGAAGGGCCGACTCTAAGAAGCAAGCGGCCGAACGCCGCGTCTTAAGGACCTTCACCCATAACGGTGACGGGACGGGGCGTGGCTACAACGGACCCTGCCACCCCTGAATCCCGGAGTGTGCATGGCTACAGTACGCCGTACGGGCCATCCTTCCCCCGTCCGGCGTGGCACTGTTGCCATGCAAATCATGACGCCATCCATGACGGGTTGCCAGTACGGCCCGCTGGCGGCGGGCCCCTTTGGTCAGAGAGACATCCGAAGTCGGCCCGGCCTCCCTCAACCGGACCAAGGCCGGGCCGGCTTCCAATAGCCGCCTTGCTCCCCCCTCGGGGCGAGCGCACCATTAAGCAGATAAGACACAGTAAGGCTACAGTGGGAGCCCTCAAGGCGGCAGCACTGTAGCCATACTTACCTCGACAAAGCCCTCGTCATCAGAGGCGAGGCAACAGTAACCAGCCCCCGACAAGATCCCCCATGCGGTGGGGTCGGCCTGTCGACCAGCGGGCCGACAGCCGACGGGACCCACCAGTCGGCGGGCCCCAGAAGTCGGCAGAGAAGGCGGCGGTCGTAGACACCGACGGCTTGGGCCCGCACCCAGCCGGGGGGTAGGCCTATATAAACCCCCCGGGACACCCATGCAAAGGGTTGATCTCATGGAGTTTAGACACTACTATCGGGAGAGGAGAGAGCTACCCTTGCCCTTCTTCCTCCTACCACCGAACAGCTCAAGGAGCCTCTTGTAGCTACTTGTTGATCTAGTAATCATGCGGAGACCCTGCAGAGCAGCAGTAGGGGTGTTATCTCCACGGAGGGCCCCGGAGCTGGGTAAGATTCGCCGGCGTGCATGTCTTCACCTTATCCCGTTTCCAGTCACTGGCGATGTCTTACTGGCTCCCACAATGATAAGCCATCCGTTGGCATATGTCGCACCTACCATCCGACATTTGGCGCCCACCGTGGGGCCAGGTGCACCGTCGTCCCGAGACCTGCTCTGGACGGGAACCCTTTTCCTCCCCAGCGAGCGTATCCAGCCCGGCACGCCCGAGGGCGCTTGCCCCGACGCGTTGCAAGGCATTGACGATGCCTGCGCGGCAAGCTGCCTCGCCGATCTCCTTGGCGAGGTTTGCATCTCCGACGAGCTCGCATCCGACGCGGGCACCGGCTGCCTCGAGAGCCGCCTCGTCAGCCTCCTCGACCAACTCCACGTCTCCGGCGAGCCTACCGCGGACTTGGAGTCGGTCGGCTCCACCGACCCGATGCTTGTCGACTCCAACACGGCATCGCTCGACGCCTTCCCCACCGACGTGATCGTCTTCGACGACCCTCTCCCGTGAGCTGACAGTGGCGGAAGCACTATCACCGAGGTGCTGGTCATCAGCCACGGAGCCGCCTCCGGCGAGAACACCCACGACGCCCTGCAAGCGGTGTTGCAGGACCTGTCCGTCCCCATCCCGGCCGACGCCGACGCCGAGGCGCTGGAAGCTTGCCGCCTTGCCCTCATCGCGGAGGGCCAGAAGATAAACACCATGAGACGCCTCACGGAAGCCCACCAGCGCGAGGTCGACCAAGCCGCCTTCAGCACGCCGCCTCCAGAAGGGCCAAGCCGAGTCGGCACCGTCAAGCAACGCGGTGTGGCCATCGCCAACATGCTGGGGGCGGACCGCCCGGTCTACGCTGCACCCCTCGAGAATCTACGCGCCGCCCAATCGATCGTTGACGAGCTCAACGGACTGGGAGCCGACGAGCTCCCTTACATGACCAGATGCATCCAGCAGCTGATCGACGCGACTGTAGCGCGGCATGAAGCCGGCGTCTGAGCTGGAAGCCCCCCTCGTCGAGAGCACAGCGCGACGTCGTGAACGCCGACTGCGGGTGGTGCCCGTGTGAGACAAGAGAAGGAATCGGCTGCCAGCCGCAGCCGGACACGAATCACCATCGAGCGTGACGCGGAGGGCCGTCCCCGAGGCGTGGAGAGACGAGGCGACTTGCCCCCTCCTCCGCCTCGCGGGGAGAGATATCCCACCCCGCTGCCTATCGAGCATCCGACTCTTAGCGGCCGACTTGGTCACCGCGAAGGAGTCGGCGAGAACGACGCCCGCCATCGGATCGACCGCCTCGCACGATCCCTGGCCCTAGAAGAAGAAGATGATGTCGGCCCGCCTTGTTTCGGCCCCCGCATCCGCGACGAGCCCTTCCCCAAAGGGTTCTCGCTCCCAAGAGACACGCCCAAGTACAACGGATCTGTGAAGCCGGAGGACTGGTTGATCGACTACTCCACCGCGGTTCGCATAGCAAACGGCAACCGATGCGTTGCCGTGAAATACGTTCCCCTGATGCTCCAAGGCACGACACGTGCCTGGCTCAACAGCCTCAAGCCCTACAGCATCAACAGCTGGCTCGACTTCACGGAAGCCTTCATCCGCAACTTCACCAGCACCTACAAGCGGGCTCCCAAGCCCCGACAACTCTCCTTGTGCATGCAAGGACCCAACGAGTCGACTCGTGACTATCTCACGCGTTGGGCCGAGCTCCGAAACTCCTGCGAAGGTGTGCATGAGGTTCAGGCAATCGAGTACTTCACAGCCGGGTGCCGAGAGGGCACCCTCCTCAAGCACCAACTCCTCTGCGATGAGCTGAACACCCCTGACAAGCTGCTGATCATCGCGGACAAATACGCCACGGCCGACTCCTCCATGAAGACCGAGCTCCGAGTTGACGCCTCTGGGAAAGTGCTTGCGCCAGCTCCCAAGACGCCGGCTGGAGAGTCCACTCGGCGCCCGTACCAGAATGATAACAAGCGCAAGGCTCCGATGCTGCCTTCCACTAGTCGGCAGGTGGCTACGGTCGAAGAAGAGCAACCTGAGGGACGGCCGGCTCCCAAGAAACAGAAGGGCGGCAGGCCGGCTTTCTCCTACGAGCAAACTCTCGACGCCCCCTGCAAGTTCCACAGCGGCGCGAAGCCGTCCAACCATACGACCCGGAAGTGCCATTGGCTCACCCGAATCTCCAAGGGTGAAGGGCTGTTGCCGCCTCCGCCTGCGGGCCAGCCGCCTCCTGCCCCCCAGCAGCCGGCCGCTCGGCCAGCAGTCGGAGCCGTCCACGACGAGTTCCCCGACGAGCATGCCGCCTACGTCGTCTTCACGAGCCAGCCGGATGATCGGCGAAGCCGGCGCCGACAACACCAAGAAGTCAACGCGGTCGCTTCCAGTAACCCTGAGTTTATGCACTGGTTAGAGGAGCCCATCAGCTGGAGCCGGGACGACCACCCAGAGGTGATGCCTTCTCCTGGTTCCTATGCCCTTGTCTTGGATGCTACACTGGCGACGGAGAGGCGCGCCGCCCGTTTCTCCTGCGTGCTGATAGACGGCGGGAGCAGTATCAACATACTATACCGAGACACAATGGAGAAGCTCAACATCAAGCCGAAGCAACTCATGGCTAGCCGGATCGTGTTCCATGGCATTGTACCCGGCCTGTCCTACTCAACAATCGACAAGATCAAGATGGATGTCCTCTTCGGAGACAAAGATCATTTCCACCGAGAGGCAATATGGTTTGAGGTGGTGGATTTGGAGAGCCCATATCACGCACTGGCCGACCAGCGTTGGCCAAGTTTATGGCCGTGCCCCACTATGCCTACCTCAAGATGAAGATGACGAGTTCCAAGGGCATTATCACCATAGCCGGAGACTACGAGAAGTCTTCTGAGTGTGCAGCAGCTAGTAGTCGGCTGGCCGAGTCCCTCGTAATTGCTGAAGAAAAGAAGATGCTGGACCGGGTTGTGGCCTTGGATGGAAAGCAGCCAACCTTGTCCCCTGACCCCAAAGAATGTGAAGCTCAAGGATCTTTGCAGCCGGCCAAGGAGACAAAGAAGATACCCCTGGACCCGGAGCACCCACAGAGGCACGCTGTCATAGGCACAGGCCTTGACAGCAAATAGGAAGGCGAGCTCGTCGATTTCCTCCGTGAGAATCGGGACATCTTCGCGTGGTCTCCCAAAGACATGCCGGGTGTCCCGACGGATTTCGCCGAGCACAAGCTACATGTCCAATCTGACGCGAAGCCGGTCAGCCAGCCATTGCGCCGCCTGTCAGAAGAGAAGAGAAGAGTAGTGGGAGAAGAGATAGCCCGGCTTCTGGCAGCTGGCTTCATTATGGAAGTATTCTTTCCAGAATGGCTTGCCAACCCGGTCCTCGTGCTGAAGAAGAACAAGCAGTGGCGCATCTGTATCGATTACAGCAGCCTCAACAAAGCCTGCCGCAAAGATCCATTCGCCCTGCCCAGGATTGACCAAGTGATAGATTCCACAGCCGGATGCGAGCTGTTGAGTTTCTTGGATGCTTATTCCGGCTACCACCAGATAAAACTGAACCGGTCTGATCGCTTGAAGACCGCCTTCATCACCCCATTCGGAGCTTTCTGCTACCTGACTATGACATTCGGCTTGAGAAATGCCGGTGCCACTTTTCAGCGTTGCATGCAGAAATGCGTCCTCAAGCAACTCGGCAGAAATGCCCACGTCTATATAGACGGTGTTGTGGTGAAGACGGAGAAACGCGGCACCCTGCTGGAAGACCTCAAGGAAACTTTTGAGAACTTGCGCCGATTTCAGATCAAGCTCAACCCGGAGAAATGTGTGTTCGGAGTACCAGCCGGCCAGCTTCCAGGCTTCCTGGTCTCCGAACGCGGCATCGAGTGCAACCCAGTGAAGATCAAGGCCATAGAGAGAATGAAGATCCCTACCAAGCTGCGAGACGTCCAGAAGTTCACTGGATGCCTGGCATCTTTGAACCACTTCATGAGCCGGCTCAGAGAGAAGGCTCTTCCCCTCTACCGACTTATGAAGAAGTCCGCTCACTTTGAGTGGAATGACCAGGCGGATCAAGCTTTCCACGAGTTGAAGAAGATGATGTCCACGCCGCCTGTCTTGGCGGCCCCAACTGAGAAGGAGCCCATGCTCCTCTACATCGCCGCCACCAGCCAGGTGGTCAGCACAGTCATTGTGGTTCAACGCCCAGAAGAAGGCCGAGCTCAGCTAGTCCAGAGGCCGGTATACTATTTGAGTGAAGTATTGTCCACCTCCAAACAGAACTATCCGCACTATCAGAAAATGTGCTATGGTGTATACTTCGCTTCCAAGAAACTCAAGCCCTACCTTCAAGAGCATCCCATCACGGTCGTATGCACTGCCCCGCTTGTTGAGATCATAGGCAGCCGGGATGCATCCGGCCGAGTGGCGAAATGGGCTATTGCGCTGGCTCCGTACACAATCTACTATCAACCCCGCACCGCCATCAAGTACCAAGCACTGGCCGACTTCCTCATCGATTGGGCCGAGACCCAGTACGTGCCGCCGGCTCCGGACTCCACTCATTGGCGGATGCACTTTGATGGATCCAAGATGCGCACCGTCTTGGGAGCCGGCATCGTCCTCACCTCTCCCAAGGGCGACAAACTCAGATACACATTGCAAATCCACTTCGCCGCCTCCAACAATGTGGCCGAGTACGAGGCGCTCATACACGGGCTCCGGCTAGCCAAGGAACTCGGCATCCGCCGGATCCTATGTTATGGCAACTCGGACTTAGTGGTTCAGCAATCATCCGGCGACTGGGATGCCAAGGACGCAAACATGGCGAGCTACCGTTTCCTTGTCCAGCAGCTCAGCGGATATTTCGAGGGGTGCGAGTTCCTTCACATGCCTCGGGCCGATAATGAGCAAGCAGATACCTTGGCACGAATAAGCTCCACTCGACAAGCTATACCAACCGGCGTCGCCCTCCAACGCCTCTTCAAGCCATCTGTCAAGCCGTCTCCGGAATCCAGTTCCATCTTCGTGCCGCCTGACCCCGACGTAGTCGGATCCGACTTCGGGGAAAAGGCAGGTGGCCCGGGGACTTCGTCAGCCAGCTCAGGGACTTCCATAATCGAACCCGGCCCGGGGACTGCCATAACCGAACCCGGCCCGGGGACTGCAGTGGCACAGCAGGCGGAGGCCGACTCCAACTCCTCACAACCCAGCCCGCCCACCCTGGTTGCAGTAGCCGTCTTGGTAGTCGAAGAAATCACAGCTCCGTCATGGGCTCAGCCCATCCTCCGGTTTCTGGTGAATGGAGAACTACCGACTGACGAGATCTCGGCCAGACAAGTCCAACGCCGGGCCAGAGCCTACACAATAATGAACAAAGAGCTAGTCAGGCGCAGCGTTACCGGAGTTTTTCCAGCGCTGTGTCGTGCAATAGAAGGGAACAACAATCATCAAAGACATCCACCAAGGCGAATGCGGCCACCATGCCGCCTCCAAAGCGCTCGTTGCCAAGGCCTTCCGCCATGGATTCTTCTGGCCGACTGCATTGGAGGATGCCAAGGAACTAGTCAAACACTACAAAGATTGCCAAGTCTTCAGCTCCAAGCAACACCTGCCGGCTTCTGCACTCAAGACCATCCCCATCACTTGGACTTTTGCAATCTGGGGACTGGACATGGTCGGACCGTTCAAGACGGCGCGCGGCGGCATGACACATATGCTTGTCGCCGTAGACAAATTCACCAAGTGGACTGAAGCAAAGCCGATCAAGAAGCTGAATGGGCCAACTGCCGTGACATTCATTGCCGACATTACGAACCGGTACGGCATACCACACAACATCATCACCGACCATGGCACAAATTTCGCCAAGGGAGCATTGGCACGTTTCTGCGTGACACAGGGCATCCGACTGGACTTAGCGTCCGTTGCCCACTCGCAGTCAAACGGCCAAGTCGAGTGAGCAAACGGCCTCATCCTCTCCGGCATCAAGCCCCGACTGGTCGTGCCACTGGAGCGTTCGGCCGGCTACTGGCTCGACGAGCTGCCAGCCGTCCTCTGGAGCCTGTGCACTACTCCTAACAAGTCGACCAGCTTCACCCCTTCTTCCTTGTATATGGGGCTGAGGCTGTCATCCCAACTGACATCGAGTTTGACTCACCTCGAGTCACCATGTACACGGAGGCGGAGGCCAAGGAAGCAAGAGAAGACGGCGTCGACTTGCTGGAAGAAAGCCGGCTGTTAGCCCTCAGCCGGTCCGCCATCTACCAGCAAGGGCTACGCCGTTACCACAGTCGGAGAGTGAAGCCAAGAACTTTCCAAGAGGGAGACCTTGTGCTCCGGCTGATACAGCATACAGCCGACCAACACAAGCTCTCGGCCCCTTGGGAAGGCCCCTTCGTCATCAGCCGGGCTCTAGGAAACGACTCCTATTACCTAATTGACGCGCAGAAGCCGAAGGCACGCAAGAGAGACGACTCCGGCAAGGAGTCGGACCGCCCATGGAATGCCAATCTTCTTCGAAGATTTTACAGTTGAAATGCAGTATGTATCACGCTATCTTTTGTATTAAGTATGAGACAACGGGTCCTCGAGGAGTTCTCGGGGACTACCCTATTTTATCTATTTATGCCGGGTATCACTCCCATGGTTACCCTACTGCACTTTACTTTCTCTGTCCGGCACCGGGTTCGACTAAGTCGGCCCGGGGACTTGCCGCCTTGAGTTATGCCCAAGTTCTACCTGCAGTCAGACAAGTAATGTGCCGACACCCAAGCCCTCTCTTGCGAGAGTCACAGCTCGAAGAATCAGCTGCTCGACTAGCAAGAGCTGAAGGCGGAAAGGATGCCCACGTGAAAAATGGCTAAGGACTAACGAACTTACATAACACAAGACGACTTCCCCCTCGCCAACCGACTGCCGAAGCAGTCGACCGGCCGGCTTCCTTTCCTACTCTGCCAAAATCTAAGAAAGCTCGAACCTTTGCCTTCCCAGACGGTTGAATTCCTTACCCGACCACAGACTGCAGAGCAGTTGTCCGGCTAGGAAGGCGGCAACCAAGGGAAGACGGCAAAGGAAGAAAGCTGAAAGATAAAAAGCAAGTCGGAATGGAAGCCAAACACATGCATAATAATATTTACATCCAAAGCCTTCGAAAGGCCGGCATTCAACAAAGTTTGAATACACCCCCAGTGGGTGGAATTGCACAAAATAACAAGTTTGTCCAAAGAGTAACTAGCAGGAAAGTAAATGAATACTCAAGCCAAGGGAGTGCTTGGAGCTTCAGGAAGAATGGTGGAAAGGGCGGTGTCGGCTGGAGGATTGGCCGGCTGACGAGTCTCGGCCTGGTCGTCGCCGGTGGCAGGCGGAGCGTTCGCGCGTGCCTCGTTGCTGGAGGCACGGTCAGGCTGAGGCTGGCCGGCTGCTCCGACATCCGGCTCGGCATCTTCGCCGTCTTCCTCCTCCTCCTCCTCCTCGCCCTCGTTGCTGGAGTCAATCTCCTCTGCCGAGTCCTCGCCATCGGTCGGGTTCAGCCCGAACCAGTCCTCCGGCTGCACGACGCCGTCTTCATTCACCTCAGGAGCAAAGGCACTGGTGTCGGTGAAGTCGGCGATCGCCGAAGCATGCTGGATGATAGCCGGCCGCACCGCCTCCAGCTCCTCGTCGGCCTCCTACCTCCAGGTGCGCAGCTGATCCAAGTTCAGTCCAGGGTACCAAGCCAGGACGGACTCTAGCGCCCGTCGAGCGTCGGATCGAGCTGCTGAAGCCTTTTAGGCCTCAAGGCGGCCAACGGCTACCTCCAGCCAGTCGGCAGTATGGCTGGGGGTGCGAGGAATTACTTCGCCGGGCCAGAGGGCAGCCAGCACCTGTGCCCCGGCATGCTGAAGCCGGTGGAGCATGCGGTAAGCCGGCTGGAGGCGGGCCTCGATCGCCAGAAGCTGCTCCTCAAGCGTCCGGTTGGCATCCGGCGCGATCTCAACCCCAGCTTGCCATCGGGCTTCACGGTGGGCTTCGATTGCTTGGTTGGCAGCAACAGAATGGCCAGGAAAGTACTTCTCACAAAGAAGAAGGAAAGAGAGCAAGTCAGGAGATAAGCTGACTTGCAAAGACAAGCAAAGAATAAAGAAGAAGGCGGCCTACCGTCAACCAGGTCCTTGACGCGGCCGTAGCCTTCGCTCAGAGCTTGCCTTGCGTCGGCCCAGCCCGCCGCCTCGGTCTCGAATTCGGCTTTGAGGGCGGCCTCGCTGTCCTGGGCCGCCTTCAGGGCCGCCTGGTGGCTTTCCTCCTGGTCGGCCAGCCTCTTGGCCAGGCGATCACGCTCCTGGGCCAAGGCACTGAGCTCACCCTCCTTAGTGCAAAGGGCGGTCTGGGCGGCACCCAGCTGCTGCCTCAAGTCGGCATTGGCTCCTGACAGCATGAAAAGAAGAAATTGAGAAAGAAGTCGGCAAGAAAGATCCGACCCGACTGCTCAGCAGTCGGCCCGAATCTCGGGGACTACACCCAGTGGGTGTGCTGACGCGCCCCCACATGAGATGAAAAGACAGAGGCACTCACGCCGACTATCCGCCAGATCGGCGGCCCTCTTGTCTGCCTCCCGGACCTGGGAGTTGAAGATAGCGGCATAGAGGTTGTGGTAATCCTGCAAAACGGATGAAGAAGCAAGCAAGGGCAAGTCAGTAAAACAAGCCTTCAAAGAAGTTCCAAGCCGCCCGCTCAGCAGCCGGCTCGGAACTCGGGGACTACACCCAGTGGGTGCGCTGACGCGCCCCCACGGAAAGAAATCAAGAACAAGAGAACTCACCCAAACGACCGCCCGCGTCCCAAGAAACTCTCGGGTGCATTGCTGCAGCGCGGTGGCTTGGGCTTGAAGCTGGCTGCGGACATCTTGTGCCGCCAAGTTCAGCGCGGCCGTCCCACCGCCTTGCGTCCACCCTGGCATGCTCGCGGTGGCCGACTCCAGGTCATGTGACAACGAGCTGGAAGCGGCCGCCCCCTGCGGATCCGGCTCTGAAGCCGCCCGCGCCGCACGCCGGCGAGCCGGCGACATGACCACAAGATCCCCCTGCACAGTCGGCTGCTCAGGCGGCACCTCGGGCTGGCCGCCTAGGCCGGTCCCGGCCGACAAAGGCGGCACCACTCCTCCCTCCAGGACGACTACGTCGCCTTCAGTACTAGGAAAAGGCATGCTAGTGGCGCACCAGTTTTGCCTTCTAATGGCGCACTACTGGTGCGCCACTAGCATCACGCCATTAGAATTAAATTCTAATGGCGCACCACTGGTGCGCCATTAGTATCTGGTGTTTTAATGGCGCACCACGTAGTGCGCCATTAGTATTGCCCACAGTGCGCCATTAGAATTCCTCTCAGGGTAATGGCGCACCACATAGAAGTGCGCCATTAGTAACAATTTTTTTTCAAATTTTTTTTAGATTTTTTTTTAAAAAAAATTCATTTTTTTTTCATTTTTTTCTTAATCTCATGTCACTATGGCTTAATCTCGGGTCAAATCGTACTCCGTGGTCAAACTTCCCGAAAGGTCACCCATCCTCACACTACTCCAGCCCAAGCACGCTTAACTTCAAAGTTCTATCCAACCCCAGCAACAGCTCACTTCACAGGCACTTGTTGATATATCTAGCATATCAATCCTATTATACCTTGTTGATGTCTAGGACTTTGTTCATGTTCATGACTATGATGAAATTTTGAAAAATACTTCCCGGTCATATTACGTATCATAGTTTGAAAAACAATTCAATTTTTTTTCAAAACCAATTTTTTTTGAAATTTTTTGATTTTTTTGCCTCTAGATCTTGAAAGCCCCGTAACTTTTTTTCTGTTAGGTTTTTGGGGATTTTGAAAATGTTTAACGGGGTTCCCTCGGTTAAATTTGGATGTAACTTTTCGAGTAGATGCTTTTTCATATATAAAACTTTTTAATCCGAGTTCGTATGCAAAGGTTATGCCCATTTTACAAATTTCCAGAGAGATTTTGCAAATAAAGTCGAAATTCATATTTCTAAATTTTCCCAACAACTAGACAACATATTACATGGGAAACTTATTTTCTTTTATTTTTTGACATTTCCATCAGTTTCTTTTATTTTTTTAAAATTGAAAAGGCGGTCCACGGGAGGGGGGGGGGGGGTGCATTCGGTGTTGGGCCAAGTTAGTAATGGCGCACCGTGGGGTGGTGCGCCATTACTAGTTTAACTTAGTAATGGCGCACCAGTGGACTGTCCGCTGGTGCGCCATTACTAACAATTTTTTTTATTTTTTTTTCATTTTTTTCAGAACTACTAATGGCGCACCGTGGGTGTGGTGCACCATTACTATGTCAAACTAGTCATGGCGCACCACCCCCACGGTGCGCCATTAGTAGTTTTGAAAAAAAAATTACTAATGGCGCACCGTGGGATGTGGTGCGCCATTAGTATTTGCACACTAATGGCGCACCAACACATGGTGCGCCATTAGTATTTAGTAATGGCGCATCACATGTACAGTGCGCCATTAGAGTCCATCCTATCTATAGCCCTTTTCCTAGTAGTGCTTCCGCCCCCTCCGTCGCCGGCGGGTCGCGGCTGATCTGCTCTGGCGGGGGCTGCGGAACGTCCGGGGGCGCAGAACGAAGGGGGATGACGAGCCGTGGGGGCTGGCCCCACAGGCCCTCCGCCATCTTCTCCGCGGTCTCGGCCTCCGCCCGGGCCCTGGCCGCCGCGTCAGCCTGCGCCTCGGCCGACTCCGCCGTCGTCTCCAGAGCCGGCTCGGCGGCGGCTGCCCTTCTCTCCTCCGCCTCCCGCTCCTCCCGTGCTTCCCGCGCGTTCCGCTCCGTCGCCGCCTGAAGCTCGGCGTGGGGATCTATGCGACGGGAGCCCGCAGACCCTCCCGTTCCGCCGACTATGGAGGCGGCGGTAGTCCGCTCAAGAGTGAGAGGGGCCCTGATTAACAAAACAGGAGACAAGACTTAGATGAACATCAAACAAAGAAAAGAAAGAAAGTTGCATAAAGACCAGAACTTACGCCGAGACCGCCTGCGGCTGCTTCACCACTTTACGGAAGCGGGCCGCCTTCGCGGCCACCTCGTCCCGCTTAGTTGCTGCCGCGGGCACCTTAGGCCTCTTCGGTCGGCCACCGAAGGGAGTTGGTGCCGCTCGGCGCTTCAGTACGCCGCCTCGTGCGGCCGGCCCGCCGGATGGGCCGGCGCCTTGCGGGTCGGACGCCGGCTGGCGGCGTGGAGCGGGGTTGGCCTCGTCATCATCGGGCCAGTCTTCGAAGCCGGCGATGAAGCCGGAGCCGCCTGCATCGCCGCCACCCCCCGCGGCGTCCTCGTCCAACGCGGCCGCCCCCAAGTCAGCGTCATCAGGTCGTTCGCCGCGCGGTCGGGGGCAAATTCGCGCTCCGGCCCCGCGGTCCCGGTCGGAGGGTGAAGAAGGGGGTTCTGATTAAGGATAGACCGACTGGTCAAGAGTCGGCCTGGAAAAGGAATTCGGCAACAAATGAAGAAAGAAAACTTACCATTGGTGGTGGATTGGCGCGAGAGAATGGCGCCATGCCGTACTGCCAATCCGGCTTGAGCTTACAGTTGGCGATGTAGTTCACCATATAGGACACCTCGTCGTGAGGCATTTCCCTAGTGCTGAGCCGGCTCGTGTCGAACCGGCCGCTCATCTGGCAGATCAGATGAGGGCGGCCTTGAAGCGGAAGAACCCGACGCTCGATGAAGGCGGCGATCAAGTCGGGCCTGGTCAGGCGGTCCGACTGGATGAGCACTCGAAGCCGGGCAACGGGTCCGGCTCCAGCCGGCGTCAGCGACCTGGCCCGGTAGGACCACTTGGCCGGCCTCCCAGGTGGCGGGGCGGCTACGTAAGCCGGCAAGTTTACGTAGTCGCCATTCGAGGCAACATTCTTTACATAAAAGTAAGACCGTTGCCAGAGTTTCACCGACTGGATCAGCGCAATTGAAGGGAAGGGGTTGTCGGCAGTGGACCTCCTCATGGCGATGAAGGCACCGCACGGAGCCGGCACGCCGGCCCTGACCGTGCCGAGTTTGGATTGAAAGAACTCCCCCAGAGCTCGATGGTGGGGAGGACGCCGAGGAAGCCTTCGCACAAAGAGACGAAGGCCGACAGCAGCACCACCGTGTTGGGGGTGAGGTGGTGCGGCTGGAGCTGGTAGAAGTCCAGGAACGCGCGTAAGAAGCCACTGGCGGGGAGGACGGTGCTGCGCATGTAGTGCGAGTAGAAGATTACCCACTCGCCTTCCTCCGGCGCCGGTGAGATCTCCCTCGCTAGCGCGAGGCGGACGTGCACAAGATCCTTGCTCGGCAGCCGCTGCGTCTTGCGGAGAAACTCGATGTGGTCGTCGCGGATGGTGGAGCCGTCCCAAGAGCTCGACGTCGGAGCCATGGCGGCGAGCGCGGCGACGGGGAGCGCCCGGCACAGAGGCAGCAAGCCTGCGGCACGCTGGAAAGAGGAATGGATGGCGAGGCAGGAGCACGGCGGGGAGCTACCGCGGCGAGGCAGAAGAAGAAGGAGGCAGGGCGAGGGCGAGCGTGTGAACTACTATTGCTCCCCCTCCCCGCCCCTACTTATAGCCTCGCGCGGCGAAGCCAAGGAGGCGAGGCACGCGCGGGGGGGGGGGGGGTGTGGGATTAACTGCACCCACTTCCCCACGCCCCGCGATTATCGCGCCTTGATGGCGAGTGGGAACCGCCGCCGGAAGACGTGCGGCCGGTTCGGGCCACAAAAGATTCGCGCACGGGCCGAGGCGCGGGAGTGGCGGGCCCCGGCCTGTGAACTGCGTCCCGTCACACCCGTGGGCTGGCAGGCCACGCCAGCCGAAGGGCGCCACGCGGCACGTAGAAGACGGGCAGCCAGCCCGCCGCTCGGCTGGCGCGCCAGCTGGTTCCCGCCTTTGAATTTTTAGGAGGCGTCGCCGAGAAGGCACGCGCAAGAGAGGCCAGCTCCTAGCTGCCGGCTCCTCGGGATAGGAAGCTGGCCGAGCTTCTCGATTCCCCTTCAGCAGCGAAGCACAACCAGCTTCGGGGACTACTGTCAGAGTAAATGACCACGGGTAGCCTAACCGGCTCCCTTTGGCCCTCAGAAAAAACAACGGGCCGATCAGACCTCGCAGCACCTAAGACATGGGGCCGCCTTCCCCCGGCCGGCAATCACCTTGGCCGGCTGGCGGAAGGCGGCCCGGCCATAAAACAACCTTCGGAGGACGCCAAGCTCGCGCCGACTCCAAGAAGCCGGCCCGCGAAGGACCGACTCCGAGAAGCCGGCCCATGGAGGACCGGCTCCCCGGAGGCGGCCCACGAAGGGCCGACTCCAAGAAGCAAGCGGCCGAACGTCGCGTCTTAAGGACCTTCACCCATAACGGTGACGGGACGGGGCGTGGCTACAGCGGACCCTGCCACCCCCGAATCCCGGAGTGTGCGTGGCTACAGAACGCCGTACGGGGCAGCCATCCCCCGTCCGGCGTGGCACTGTTGCCATGCGAATCATGACGCCATCCACGACGGGTTGCCAGTACGGCCCGCTGGCGGCGGGCCCCTTCGGTCAGAGAGACATTCGAAGGCGGCCCGACCTCTCTCAGCCGGCCCAAGGCCGGGCCGGCTTCCAATAGCCGGCTTGCTCCACCTCGGGGCGAGCGCGCCATTAAGAAGATAAGACACGGTAAGGCTACAGTGGGAGCCCGCAAGGCGGCAGCACTGTAGCCATACTTACCTCGACAAAGCCCTCTTCATCAAAGGCGAGTCAACAGTAACCAGCCCCCGACAAGATCCCCCATGCGGTGGGGCCGGCCTGTCGACCAGCGGGCCGACAGCCGGCGGGACCCACCAGTCGGCGGGCCCCAGAAGTCAGCGGAGAAGGCGCCGGTCGTAGACACCGACGGCTTGGGCCCGCACCCAGCCGGATTACCATTGTACCCCCGGGGGGTAGGCCTATATAAACCCCCCGGGACACCCATGCAAAGGGTTGATCTCATGGAGTTTAGACACTACTATCGGGAGAAGAGAGAGCTAGCGTTGCCCTTCTTCCTCCTACCATCGAACAGCTCAAGGAGCCTCTTGTAGCTACTTGTTGATCTAGTAATCATGTGGAGACCCCGCAGAGCAGCAGTAGGGGTGTTATCTCCACGGAGAGCCCCGAAGCTGGGTAAGATTCGCCGGCGTGCATGTCTTCACCTTATCCCGTTTCCAGGCACCGGCAATGTCTTACTGGCTCCCACAATGATAAGCCATCCGTTGGCATATGTCGCACCTACCACCCGACACTACAGTTGGAATTTTATTTCATAATTTTTGGAGTTAGGGAAGTATTGATACTCTTGCATTCTTTACAGACTGTACTGTTTTGGCAGATTGCTGTTATGTTTGCGTGGTTTGCATATGTTTGCTTGTTTAATGATTCTATTTGAGGATAGGAGTATTAAATATGCAGAGGCATTTAGTATGCAATGTTGAATAATAATTTAAGTGATATGTTAAAGTATAAATTGATAAGGTTTTGCATTGGTTTATACTAACCTATCTCACGAGTTCCTTTTGAGTTTGTTGTGGATGAAGCTTTTGATAAAAAGAGAAACCATGATATGAGAGGAATTAGGGAGACACAAAAGTTCAAGCTTGGGGATGCCCAAGGCACCCCAAGATAATATTTCAAGAAGTCTCAAGTACCTAAGCTTGGGGATGCCCCGGTAGGCATCCCACCTTTCTTCTTCAACAACTATCGGTTAGTATCGGTTGAGCCTAAGTTTTTGCTTCTTCACATGAGTTGTGCTATCCTTGCAATATCATTTTATTTCGCTTTGCTTGCTGTTTGAATAAAGTACTTAAGATCTGAAATTCTTAATGAGAGAGAGTCTTCGCATAGCTACTTAATTATTTAGCTACTCATTGATCTTCGCATTTATCTTTTTGGAGTAGTTTGTCATTTACTCGTGTGCTTCACTTATATCCTATGAGTAAATTGTTGAATGAGTTGATTGTCATGAATCTGAAATTATATATGTCTCATTTTCTTATCCCATGGGGAGTTATGACTTCACATCTAAGAAGTAGAGGTTGTAAATTTATTGAAGGTTAGCAAGCGTTGTATTGGTCATTTGAACAATTTCATGAAAGAATATTGAAGGAAGAGAGATTTCACATATAAATACACTATCCTAGACATCTTTTATAATTGGGAGCACTCATTAAGTATGACATGCTAAAGAGTTGATGTTGGACAAGGAAGACAACGTAATGGTTTACGTTTTTTGACATCTCAGTTAAAGTATATTGTCATGGATCATTCAAACATGTTGAGCTTGCCTTTCCCCCTCATGCTAGCCAAAATTCCTTGCACCAAGTAGAGATACTACTTGTGCTTCCAAATACCCTTAAACCCAGTTTTGCCATGAGAGTCCACCATACCTACCTATGGATTGAGTAAGATCCTTCAAGTAAGTTGTCATCGGTGCAAGCAATAAAAATTGCTCTCTAAATATGCATGACTTACTAGTGAGAAGAAAATAAGCTTTGTACGAACTTGTTATGGAAGCAATAAAAGCGACGGACTGCATAATAAAGGTCCATATACAAGGGGCAATATAAAGTGACGTTCTTTTGCATTAAGATTTTGTGTATCCAACCCTAAAAGCACATGACAACCTCTGCTTCCCTCTGCGAAGGGCCTATCTTTTACTTTATGTCTTTTACTTTATGCAAGAGTCAAGGTGATCTTCACCTTTCCCTTTTTCATTTTATCCTTTGGCAAGCACTTTGTGTTTGGGTGATCCTGATATATATCCAATTGGATGTAAGTTAGCATGAACTATTATTGTTGACATCACCCAAAGGTGAATACGTTTGGAGGCAACATTATAAGCCCCAATCTTTCTCTGTGTCTGATTAAAACTTCATAACCACAAGTATTGCGTGAGTGTTAGCAATTGTAGAAGACTATATGATAGTTGAGTATGTGAAGTTTGCTAAAATCAAAGCTCTGATATAGACCCTTCCTGAAAATAGGATGAATTGCAATTGTTTGATGACTAAGAATGAAGTTTGCTAGTTTTCAAAAATTTTATGGTCTATGCTTTAACTTGTGAATTGCTTGTTACTTGATTATGAAAAGTTTTATGAGATGAACTACTGTTATGAAATATTATCATGCTAGAAAAGGTGATTGAAATTATCATTGATCAAACTTGTGCACCTTCTAGCATTCACACTTCATAAATTCTTTCTTTATCATTTACCTACTCGAGGACAAGTAGGAATTAAGCTTGGGGATCCTGATACGTCTCCAACGTATCTATAATTTATGAAGCATTCATGCTATATTATTATGTGTTTTAAATGATTATGGGCTTTATTATACACTTTTATATTACTTTTGGGACTAACCTATTAACCGGAGGCCCAGCCCATATTGCTGTTTTATTGCCTGTTTCAGTATTTCGAAGAAAAGGAATATCAAATGGAGTCCAAACGGAATGAAACCTTCGGCATCATGATTTTTTGGAAGAATATCATCCTAGAGGTTTGGAGATCAAGTCAGAAGATCCTCGAGGAGCCCAGGAGATAAGGGGCGCCCCCCCTACAGGGCATGGCCCCCTGTCTCGTGGACCCCTCGAGCACCCCCCGACCAACTTCTTTTGCCTATATAACCCTACGTACCCTGAAACCATCAAATATCAAGATAGATCAGGAGTTCCGCCGCCGCAAGCCTTTGTAGCCACCAAAAACCTCTCGGGAGTCTGTTCCGACACCCTGCCAGAGGGGGAACCCATCACCGATGGCCATCTTCGTCATCCCGGCGCTATCCATGACGAGGAGGGAGTAGTTCACCCTCGGGGCTGAGGGTATGTACTAGTAGCTATGTGTTTGATCTCTCTCTCTCTCGTGTTCCCTCTCATGTTCCTTCTATGGCATGATCTCTATGTATCCCGGGCTTTGCTATTGTAGTTGGATCTTATGATGTTTCTCCCCCTCTACTCTCTTGTGATGCATTGAGTTTCCCCTTTGAAGTTATCTTATCGGATTGAGTCTTTTATGAGAACACTTGATGTATGTCTTGCCGTGCTTATCTGTGGTGACAATGGGATATCATGTGCCACTAGATATATGTTTTGGTGAC
The DNA here is from genome assembly GCA_963921465.1 of Triticum timopheevii. Lineage (NCBI taxonomy): Eukaryota > Viridiplantae > Streptophyta > Magnoliopsida > Poales > Poaceae > Triticum > Triticum timopheevii. The sequence goes on along the minus strand of OY997268.1, from coordinate 91,899,594 downwards.
CAACTTGCGGGTTCCGCCCATGAACCTATGCATAGGGGTTGGCACACGTTCTTGACTCTCCGGTAGAAAATTTGGGGCACTCTTTGAAGTACTTTGTGTTGGTTGGATGAATTCGAGATTGTGTGACGCATATCGTATAATCATGCCCATGGATACTTGAGGTGACAATGGAGTGTCTAGGTGACATTAGGGTTTTGGTTGATTTGTGTCTTAAGGTGTTATTCTAGTACGAACTCTTTGATAGATTGATTCGAAAGAATAGCTTTAAGGTGGTTTCGTACCCTACCATAATCTCTATGTTTGTTCTTTGCTATTAGTGTCTTTGGAGTGAATCTTTGTTGCATGTTGAGGGATTGTTATATGATCTATCTATGTTATTATTGTTGAGAGAACTTGCATTAGTGAAAGTATGAACCCTAGGCCTTGTTTCCTATCATTGCAATACCATTTACGCTCACTTTTATCATTAGTTACCTTGCTGTTTTTATTATTTCAGATTACAAAAATCTATATCTACTATGTATATTGCACTTGTATCACCATCTCTTCGCTGAACTAGTGCACCTATACAATTTACTATTGTATTGGGTGTATTGGGGACACAAGAGACTTTCTGTTATTTGGTTGCAGGGTTGTTTGAGAGAGGCCATCTTCATCCTACACCTCCCACGGATTGATAAACCTTAGGTCATCCACTTGAGGGAAATTTTCTACTGTCCTACAAACCTGTGCACTTGCAGGCCCAACAACGTCTACAAGAAGAAGGTTGTGTAGTAGACATCAGCGGCCAGAAGCCGAGCCACCTCCTTGTCAATCGCCTTTCTCTTCTCCGCGGCGGATCGACGGAGATTCTCTTTAACGGGTTTTGCTTTTGAGTCGACTCGCAAACGGTGCTCAGCAAGTCCCCTGGGTACACCTGGCATGTCAGATGGCTTCCATGCAAAGATTTCCCAGTTCTCACGGAGGAACTGGATAATCGCTTCTTCCTATTTGCTGTCGATTGTCGTTGAGATATGGGTCGGAGCAGCATTGGGGTCGGTCGGGTGAATGTGGACTAGCTTGGTCTCGCCGTCTGACTGAAATGCGGACTTCGAGGTAGGCCTTTTGGCACGCAACAAATCACTCGGATCTGCAGCTTCTGATATTCTTGAAACTCTACTGCTGCCATCTGCTCATCAACGATCTTCGAACCGTTCTGGAGACAATCCTCTGCTCTCTGCCGGTTACCAGTGACCGTGATTAGGCCTTTGGAGCCAGGCATCTTCAACTTGAGGTACACATAGCACGGTCGAGCCGTGAAACTAGCATAAGCAGGTCTGCCTAGAATGGCTTGATGGGCACTCTCAAAATCCACTACCTCAAACGTCAACTTTTCCTTGCAGTAATTCAAAGAATCACCAAAAACCACATCAAGAGTGATCTGACCGAGTGAATCAGCTTTCTTTCCCGGGATGATACCATGGAATCTCATGTTGCTCTCACTGAGTTTGGACATCGGAATGCTCATCCCCCGGAGGGCCTTAGTGTACAATATATTCAGACCACTGGCACCATCCATCAAAACCTTGGTCAGTCGGGTGCCCCCAACGACTGGGTCGACCACCAACGCTTGCCGCCTAGGGGTAGCAACATGCGGCGGGTGATCGGACTGGTCGAATGTAATAGGATTTGTGACCACTTCAAATATCTTGGTGTTGCCAGAGCAACCATGTTCACCTCTCTATTAATAACTTTCAATCGACTTTTGCTCTCGAGATCAGCAAAAATCACCGGGGTGGCATTAACATTCGGGTAACCACCATCATCCTCTTTGTCTTCCTCCTTATCAGATTCCTTGTCCTTCTCACGGGGTTGGCTTTCTCGGAAGCTCTGGATCAGGAGTCGACACTGTCGAGTGGTATTCTTAGTCGACACTGTATATGACACGACAAATCCATCACATCATTTCCTGCTTGATCCTTCACTTTTTTAGGGATCCAAGGCCCTTTAGGCTTCCTCTTGAACTTTGCTTGGTTCAAAACTGCGGCCTCGGCAGGGCCTGCTGCCTCAGCCTTTCACTTCTACTTCCGACTGGAATTTCCTCCTCCGGTGTCCTGGGCAACTGGTCTGTTCTTGCCACTCCGGATTTAGTCCTCTTCTTTTCCGTTAGCGTACTTAGTGGCAATATCCATCATTCGAGCCAGAGACATGTCTTCGGTCCGACCGAACTTCAGATTGAGCTCTCTCTAGCGAACGCCTTCTTTAAAGGCGCATACTGCTTGGTGATCTGATAGATTCTCTACTGTGTGGTGCGGAGTGATCCATCTCTGGATATAATCTCTCAAAGTCTCATTCTGTTTCTACAAACAATGGTGCAGCTCTAACAAACCAGCAGGTCTCTTGCAGGTGCCCTCAAATGTTTTGGTAAACACTCGGGCCAACTCATCCCAACTGAAAATGCTTCCAGGGGCCAACTGATTCAGCCAAGCTCTGGCAGAACCTTCAAGCATTAGAGGGAGGTGCTTCATGGCCACATCATCGCTGCCGCCACCGATGTGCACAACCACTCGGTAGTCCTCAAGCCAAGTGTTGGGCTTCGATTCTCCTGTGAACTTACTGACATCAGTCGCCAATCTGAAGTTGTGAGGGATCTCAGCGGCTCTGATGGCTCTTCCGAAACACTCAGGGCCAGAAACATGGACCCTGCTTCCACTGGGCCTATCTCTATCCAGCCCCTCTTTGTATGCTCTGTTCCGGTCGACCAAACCCTAAACAAGGACTGACCTTGCATTGAAGCCAGGCTCTCTTGGGTCAATCGGAACTCTGCGGTCATTACCATACGGGCGCCTGTCATCATACCACCGGGGCGCGTATGACCCATCTCTTAGAAGAGGCGAAGGCACTCGACGGTGGTTGTCACAGGCGTACTCCCAGTCGAATTCTCCATGAGCTCTTCCTAGGTGCCGATCTCGACGGTGATCATGATCTTCACATCGTAAAGGCGACACAGGACTATGTGCCGACTGAACGGTATCTGCCCTTACTGATCTGTTGTGGATCATGTTCCGCGCCTAGGACACGGCGGAGTTCAGCTCTCCTGCTGCTCGAATCAGCGTTCTGATCTGTTCCAAGCCTCTTCCAGCCTCTGAACGGGACGGCTGAATGCACTCTTCTATTCGTGCAGCAGCTGCAAGATTCTGGATTGATGTGCGGAATACCTGAGGTTCAGGCAGAAACAACTGTCGTGGACGTCGACTGGACTCGGGGATCAGTCGACGGGCACGCTCGTCGAGAGAATGTTGGAGATTCTCCAAACGAGTGTGCTCAGCCAGCGTGGCCAGGCGCACTGCCTCCAAGGCCTGAGCCTCGGTGGTTTCCCCTATGATGGGGGTCTGGAGGGCCTCCACGTTGCAGCGGTGCAGCTCCTCCCTCTGCTGCGAGTTGAGAGGTTGGGGCTGATACTCCTCGTGGCCGAATGACGGGCCATCGCCGCCACCGTTGCCACCGCTGCGATAGAAACCAGGTGGGCTGCGACAGTAGTTGACCATAAGGACTTCTCCCGCGGGGTCACATCTCCCGCTCTTGGAAAACGTAACGTGTCTACAAAGTCAATCGACATGTCGACTGGACCGCAGTGAAATTCGTCGGGCTCGATTGCCGCGACTTGGGGGTGACCGTCTGACGAGCCACCGCGTGCTTCACCCACCGCTAGAGCCACGACCGACCAGATCGCTAAAGGCGGCGTCCAACGGAGTGAGAAGGCGATGCGAGGACCGACCGATATGGGGTCGACGGCTGCCGAAGGGGGACGCCGCAGGCACTCGCCCGGAAGTGCGACGAACCACGGTGTAACATCCCAATTTTCAATTTGGATGTTATACATAGATCATCATATGCATATCATATTTATTCTTGCATTTTGTTGGGATCCTGGAAATCTTAAGCAACTCAAGGACCCAAGGAGAGAGTTGGAGGTTTCACAGAATTCATATTTGGATTTATTTCAAATTTGAAGAAAGGGTCAATTTGATTTTATTATTTTTCTCTCCAATAATTTCCAATATTAAAAATATATGAGAGAAGATAATATGACTTCTTCATCCTAAGAGAAATATTGGAGAAAGAATTTTAAAATCAAATTATGATTTATTGGTATTTTATTTGCTATTTCATTTGAATTAGAAAAATATTGCATTTTTGAAAATTGCATCTTAGTCCAGAAAAATGTTCATCTTGTCCTAAATATTTGGTTTGGACGGTGAAAATTGTTTCTGGAATTTTTAGAATTTTTTCTTATATTTATTTAGGATTTTTATCTTCGGCGGAATTATTTTAAAAAAAAGTTTTGGACCGACTGGGCCGAAGCCCACCCGGCCCAGCAGCCCAACTGCTCGCACCGCCACCGACTCTGAGCGGGGGGAATCCCGCCGCCGCACGCCGACGGGGAGTCTGGCTTGGACTCCCGTGCCGCCCCCTCTCCCAAGGCACACCTCCCGAGGCCCCTTTATAAGGCCGAGCCACTCCGCCGCCTCTCCTCGTCTCGCCACCGCCCCTCGCAACCCCGCCGCCGAGCGCTGCCGCCGCCGCTCGCACTGCTGCCGCCGCCGCCCCGAGCTGATGCCGCCATCGCCGCCTCGCCTCCCGACGCCCGCGCCGCCGCCGGCATCGTCGCCCTCCGCCGCCGACTCGCCGCTGTTGCCGTCGACATCGAACCGGTATGAACCAGCTTTTTCTCCGGTTTATTTTCTTCGTTTCAGTTTAGATAGGTTTTTCGTTAGGGTTTTCTTATTTAAAGAACGTTCGTTCGTTCGTCCGTTTTAACGAACAGTTTTCGTTAGGTTTGTTCTGTTAGCGAACGTTCGCGCCATGCATTTTTATTTTTAGTTTAATTTTTGGCCAGGGACCTATCCGCGAATAGTTTTCTCGCGATTTAGCCCCTGATCTTTAAACTAGCATAACTTTTTACTCGTTTATCCAAATTAGATGAAACCAACGCCTAAATCTTCGTATCGTTCTGTTGTTTGAAGTTAACCAACTTGAACATGGTTTTGGTACTGTAAAATTTGAGTTTAGTCAAGATTAGTAAATGATCTTGTTTCGTTCGTATTTTGAGTTTCATTTCTCTGTTTGAGTTGAATCTTTTTGCAAATTGAAGCTAATCACTTATACCTACTATTAAGATCTAATCCACATGATAATATTGCTGTTAGGTTTGACCTTTGTTAGTTTAAGCAATTTGCTTGTATCGTGTTCGATTTGGATCTTTTCTCTGTTTTCTCGTTGTTTCGTTTGAGTGATTGCTTATGTATGCTATTGTTTGTGTACGCTAGATTACCCAGAGTGCGAAGCTTGTTACTACGAATCTCTAGAGTTTGCAGATCGTCAGCAAGGCAAGTTACACTTTGATCATACTCTTCTTTACCCAGTTTTTACTATGCATTAGTATTGCTCCTCAAATATTTGCACGAGTAGGATTGGGAACTTGTGGTTTGGTTGTAGTGCTTGAGGTTGGAACCTAATACCTTTTGATCACCCCGGGAATATACGTTATGCTTATTTATTGCTTAGCCATGCTCGTAGACGGGGATTGGATCGTGATTTCACACATGGAAGTTTGAGAGGTATTTAATCATGGATAACATTAAGGTGGCAACTTTAATATACATCCGGGTGGATTGGTTGAGGCACCTGGGGAACCCAGTGTTGCCTATTTTTGGGAAATACCGGAGTACCCATGTGATTTTTCCTATGGTTTGCCACCTAGGCTCAAAGGGGTCATAAGATTATTCATGCTAGAAACTTCCGTGTGCAGCCACAAGCTATTATGGGCTTTGTCATAGTTGAGTAAGTTGCGTGAGCTCTTGAAGAGGTGGACTAGCAGATGTAGGGGAAAGTAGGTGTACTGGTCTGCCTAGAGTTGAAAGTTAATGATTCAGAAAGACTATGTCTCGATCATCCAATCATGGATGCGGTCGAGTCTTGTGGGGAAAAGTGCGCAAACCACTGCAGAGTGTATAACTAATCATGGTTAGCCGTGTCCCCGGTTATGGACATCTTGAGTATCTGGCACTTGAATCTATTGATGTGATCTCATCACTTTACTTAATGAACTTATTGGGTTAATGATGATACTTTTAATTGGGATTTGAGTTGGGGTTAGCTTCTCAAATAATGGGCAACTTGGGAGTAGTTAATTAAATTTACTAGATCTAGTACAAAGTTGAGATACTTATTTTGGGACGGAGGAAGTAGTTTTTTTGATTAATCTACATCGTTAGAACTTGGCCCTTCTAGATGAACGGTTCATATTTTAGATTAGCACGGAAATTTGAGTGATTAATCTACACTGTTATAATGTGGTCCCACCAGATGAACGGTTTGTATATTCTAATTAACGTGAGAATTTTTGGATTGATCTACACCGTTATAACTCGGTCCCACCAGAAGAACGGTTTGTAAATCTACACCGTTATAATGCGGTCCCACCAGATGAACGGTTTGTATATTCTAATTAACATGAGAATTTTTAGATTAATCTACACCATTATAACTCAGGCCCACCAGATGAACGGTTTGTAAATTCTAATTAACGTGGGAATTTTTAGGGAGTCTGTAATTAGTATAGGTATAGATTCCTTTGTTGTAGGGAAAAACTAGCTTTATGCAAAATCATAAACTTACAGCCTCCACTAGCCAAATATTGCATGTAGATATAGTTCTTGCATTTCATTGCTTTACAGTGTAACTCTGCCAGCATATTCAATGTGCTGACCTACACGGCTGCAACATCATGTTGCAGACTACTCAGGCGACTAATAAGGTGTGATAGGTCATTGTTTTGCACTCAACTATGCCGTTGGAGTTGATGGACTCATTTACCTTCGAAGCATCCGCAGTTATTTTGTTTAGATGGCCTTCAGCCATGATATTTTTGTGTAATCATACTATTTATGAGGACTCGATGTAATAAGTGTGTGATTGAAACTCTATTATAAATTCCTCGAGTACTGTGCGTGTTAGCATTACCGATCCAGGGATGACACTGATGCACAAAGACTTGACTGTTTGAGGTCTGGTTGCTACAAGATGGTATCAGAGCACACGCTGACTGTAGGAAGTGACCACTAGAATAAGCCACATGATGTCTCTTCTCTACTCATTTCTAATTCTCCTCCCTTTCTACTCTATAGATGGCGGATCCCAAGAACAAGTTCACTCAGCTGGATGACGACACCCCTTTCGTAAAACACTTGAAGGAAGTTACTAAGTATCTGAACATCGGACTACCAAGCTTCACGGGGACTTTCTCTACTTCTGTACCAGAAGAGGAGCGCTAGAAGATCAAAGTCTGGGTACCTGGGAGGACATTTGCACCAACAACGGAGCCTATTGATTTCTACCTGGTTGCACCAAGCTGGAGTATAGGAAAGAGCATGGTAGCACATATCACCTCTGGACGCATATGTGAAGTGTATCACAAGGAGATGGAGAATACCATTTATCAGATATGTGGCCCCGAGATGACAAATGTGAGATGATTCGTATCAGGATGGATGGATCAATTGCAGCCTACATTCAAGAGATGGGAGATCATATTCGTCGACAAGAGAATCAACAAATTATCCACATGAAGAAGATCAAGAAACTGGTGAAGAGAAATAACGAGCTAGAAGAGGAACTCAAGCCTACACGCGATGGATATGAGGAAGAGATTGTCATACTACTAGAGAAGCATGAAGACCTGAAGAGGAAGGTGGGAATATTAGTGGAGAATATCAAGCGAGCAACGGAGATCTGTTCGGAGGACTACATCATCCTGGACGACACCAACACAGATAGTGATGCAAATGATGACAGCGATGACGACTACGTTGACGAAGCTGGAGCAGATATCATGGAGTCTTCCTCTGATGAAAATTTCTAGATGACCACTATTGTAACTAGTAGTATTCCCTCCAAGTAGTTAGCAATGATCGAGTTTGTAATCATAGGTTAGACCGATTGTGTGTTCTTGTGTGCTATTGAATGAAGTGAATTGATTGTGTTTGTCTCATGAGCATATGGGTAGTGAATCTCTCTTAGACCTCATTCTATTCTATTTTCTCACCCCTTTTAATCCATCAGATGCCTCCGAGACGTGATAATGGATTTGCCTTCCCACCAGAGCTCACTCAGTTGATCTAGCAGCAGAATGCCTTGATGCAGATACTAGTTCAGAACCAGAACCAAGGCAACAGCAGCAACAACAACCCACCACCACCACCACCTGTTGACCACCTAGCCCGTTTCCTAAGTTTGAATCCGCCAGTGTTCTCTAGTAGCACCAAGCCGATTGTTGCAGATGATTGGCTCCGCAAGACTAGAAGAGAGCTGACCACTTCAGGATGCACAAATGTGGAGAGAGTGCGCTTTACCACACATTAGCTTGATGGACCCGCAACATCTTGGTGGGAGAATTTCACCACCACTTACCCCATTGACACTGTTACATGGGATCAGTTTCAGCAGGCTTTCCGCACTGCCCATGTTTCAGCAGGAGCTATGAGCATGAAGAAGTGCGAGTTTCGCAACTTGCGCCAGTATGCGGATAGAGTTTAGCAAGTTAGCATGCCCCTGATGACGTAGCCACAGATGCCTCTAAGCAGGAGAAGTTTCTTGAGGGACTCAACGATGAGCTGAGCATGCAGTTGATGGTGGCAACTTTCAACAACTACCAGGAGTTGGTAGACAGGGCTCTCATGATTGAAGGCAAGCAACAACAGATTGATAATCGCAAGAGGAAGTATGGACAGGGGAGGTACACCTCAGGAGCCCAGCAGAAGCCCCGCTATTTCCCGTACTCGGGAGGACATAACCACACCCATGGAGGCCATAACCATGGAGGGCATACGCACAATGGAGCAAGTTTGCATAACCATAGTGGCCCCAAGAATGGCAATGGGAATGGAGGAAGTAGCAGCCAGAACCGTTCCAACCCTTCAACACCAGCCAAGAGGGACCTGAGCCACAATACCTGTTTCAAGTGCCAGATGACCGGACATTATGTCACTGAATGTCCTGAAGCGAAGAATGGAAATGGCAATGGAGGTTCTACCAAGAATCCTGATAACCCACAAGTGTAGGGGATCGCAATAGCTTTCGAGGGTAAAGTATTCAACCCAAATTTATTGATTCGACACAAGGGGAGCCAAAGAATATTTTTGAGTATTAGAAGTTGAGTTGTCAATTCAACCACACCTGGATAACTTAGTATCTGCAGCAAGGTATTTAGTAGCAAAGTAGTATGATAATAAAGGTAACGGTGGCAAAAGTAAAGATAATAGTTTTTGGGTTTTTGTAGTAGTTGTAATAGTAGCAATGGAAAAGTAAATAAGCGAAGAACAATATGTGAAAAGCTCGTAGGCAATGGATCAATGATGGATAATTATGCCGGATGCGATTCCTCATGTAATAGCTATAACATAGGGTGACACAGAACTAGCTCCAGTTCATCAATGTAATGTAGGCATGTATTCCGTAAATAGTCATACGTGCTTATGGAAAAGAACTTGCATGACATCTTTTGTCCTACCCTCCCGTGGCAGCAGGGTCCTAGCGGAAACTAAGGGATATTAAGGCCTCCTTTTAATAGAGAACCATAACAAAGCATTAGCACATAGTGAATACATGAACTCCTCAAACTATGGTCATCACCGAGAAGTATCCCGATTATTGTCACTTCGGGGTTGTCGGATCATAACACATAATAGGTTACTATAGACTTGCAAGATAGGATCAAGAACATACATATATTCATGAAAACATAATAGGTTCAGATCTGAAATCATGGCAATCGGGCCCTAGTGACAAGCATTAAGCATAGCAAAGTCATAGCAACATCAATCTCAGAACATAGTGGATACTAGGGATCAAGCCCTAACAAAACTAACTTGATTACATGGTAAATCTCATCCAACCCATCACCGTCCAGCAAGCCTACGATGGAATTACTCACGCACGGCGGTGAGCATCATGAAATTGGTGATGGAGGATGGTTGATGATGACGACGGCGATGAATCCCCCTCTCCAGAGCCCCGAACGGACTCCAGATCAGCCCTCCCGAGAGATATTAGGGCTTGGCGGTGGCTCCGTGTTGTAAAACGCGATAAAACTTTCTCTCTAATTTTTTTCTCCCCGAACGTGAAAATATGGAGTTGGAGTTGGGGTTGGTGGAGGTCCAGGGGGGCCACGAGACAGGATGTGGGGCCCCTGGTCTTGATTCTTTCGCCAGTATTTTTTATATTTTCTGAAAAGTGCCTCCGTGGATTTTCAGGACATTCCGAGAACTTTTCCTTTCTACACATAAAACAACATCATGGCAGTTCTGCTGAAAACAACGTTAGTCCGGGTTAGTTTCATTCAAATCATGCAAGTTAGAGTCAAAACAAGGGCAAAAGTGTTTGGAAAAGTAGATACGTTGGAGACGTATCAACTCCCCCAAGCTTAAGCCGCTTTTCCTCAAGCAATTCAGTTGATAAACTGAAAGTGATAAAGAAAAACTTTTACAAACTCTGTTTGGTCTTGTTGTTGTAAACATGCAAAGCCATCATTCAGGTTTCAGCAAATACTATGAACTAACCATACTCACAATAACACTTAGGTATCACAATTACTCATGTTAATAGCATAATCAGCTAGCGAGCCATAATAATAAAACTCGGATGACAACACTTTCTCAAAATAATCATAACATGATATAACAAAATGGTATCTCGCTAGACCTTTCTGAGACCACAAAACATAAATGCAGAGCACCTTTAAAGATCAAGGACTGACTAAACATTGTAATTCATGGTAAAAGAGATCCAGTCAAGTCATACCCAATATAAACCAATAGTAATGAATGCAAATGACAGTGTGCTCTCCAGCGGGTGCTTTTTAATAAGAAGGGTGATGACTCAACATAAAAGTAAATAGATAGGCCCTTCGCAGAGGGAAGCAGGGATTTGTAGAGGTGTCAGAGCTCGATTTTAAAATAGAGATTGAATAACATTTTGAGCGGCATACTTTTGTTGTCAATGCAACAACTATGAGATGGCTGTATCTTCCATACTACATGCATTATAGGCAGTTCACAAATAGAATGGTAAAGGTTTATACTCCCCCAACCACCAACAAGCATCAATCCATGGCTTGCTTGAAACAACGAGTGACTCCAACTAACAACAGCCTTGAGGGAGTTTTGTTTAATTATTTTTATTTTCTTTGATCTTTTTGGATCATGGGATTGGGCATCCCGGTTACCGGCCCTTTCTCGTGAATGAGGAGCGGAGTCCACTCCTCTTGAGAACAACCCACCTAGCATGGAAGATATAGGCAGCCCTAGTTGAAACATGAGCTGCTCGAGCATACAAAACAGAATTTCATTTGAAGGTTTGGAGTTTGGCACATACAAATTTACTTGGAACGACAGGTGAATACCGCATATAGGAAGGTATAGTGGACTCATATGGAACAACTTTGGGGTTTATGGAGTTTGGATGCACAAGCAGTATTCCCGCTTAGTACAGGTGAAGGCTAGCAAAGACTGGGAAGCGACCAACTGAGAGAGCGACAACAGTCATAAACATGCATTAAAATTAATTCACACCGAGTACAAGCACGAGTAGGATATAATCTACCATGAACATAAATATCATGAAGGATATGTTGATTTGTTTCAACTACATGCGTGAACATGTGCCAAGTCGAGTCACTTAATACATTCAAAGGAGGATACCATCCCATCACACCACATCATAATCATTCTAATAGCATGTTGGCACGCAAGGTAAAGCATTATAACTCATAGCTAATCAAGCATGGCACAAGCAACTATAATCTCTAAATGTCATTGCAAATATGTTTACTTCATAATAAGCTAAATCAGAAAGGATGAACTCATCATATTTACAAAAACAAGAGAGGTCGAGTTCATACCAGCTTTTCTCATCCCAATAAGTCCATCATATATCGTCATTATTGCCTTTCACTTGCACGACCGAACAATGTGTATAATAATAAGAGTGCACGTGCATTGGACTAGGCTGGAATCTGCAAGCATTCAACTCAAGAGAGAAGACAAGTAATATGGGCTCTAAGTTAAATAAACAATCATGCATATGAGAGCCACTAAACATTTTCAATATGGCCATCTCGACCCCCAAAGGAAAGAAAAGAAAATAAAACTATTTACACGGGAAATCTCCCAACAATTTAGAAGAACTAGAAATCTTTTTGGGTTTTCATTTTAATTTCTACTACAAGCATGGAAGTTAAACTAACTAATTTTTTTGTTTTTTCTCAAGGTTTATCAAACACACAAGAAGAAAACTAGAAAAAGAACATTAAACTAGCATGGATAATACAATGAAAGAGTATGAGCACTGACGACTAGTGTGTGAACATGAATGTAAAGTCGGTGAGAAATACGTACTCCCCCAGGCTTAGGCGTTTGGCCTAAGTTGGTCTAGTACCAAGGACCACCGCTACTCTCCCTGGTGTACTACGGGGTGTAATCAGGATACCACTGGCTGGTCATCTCCGGATCCCACTGGACAGATGATGCACGATAAGGGTCCAGTTCAGGTTCCGGCTCAGGTTCAGGTTCTAGTGCAAAAGCTTGGGCTCGATGATTGTTCACCACTTCCGGTGTGACAAGAAAATTTTCTGCAAGCAAATCAAACAATAGAGGCGCAGGCAAAATAATAATCTCAATGTGTTTCTTATTAAATCTAAGTTTATACAAGAGCATCTTCTCTTCGTTGTCAACAATAAACTTGTGTGCTACCATGCTCTTGTAATCTAAAATGTGAGGAGGCAATTGTGTCTCCTCTTTCTCATGGTGCCTAATGGGTATCTGAAAATTTCTAGCAAGACGTGCAGCATAGATACCTCCAAATATAGGGCCTTTTGTATGATTCAGGGCTAGCCGTTTAGCAACGACGGCACCCATACTAAAAGTATTGTCTCCAAGCAAGGCATGTGGAAGAATGATAATATCAGGAACACTAAAGCTTCCACTATTTCCACGACCAATCAAGCATCTACTAGCAAATATGGCAAAGTAGCGTAAAACAGGAAAGTGTATGCTAGAGATTTTTGCCTCGGAACCCTTCTTTGGCTCCTCTACAGCGATAGTATTAACAAAGCCATCCACATCTTTACGATGGGGTTCCTCTAATTCTCCCTCATAAGGTATCCTACACACCGCGCAAAAACTACGTAAAGACATTTCTCTAAATTCATCATATAAATGAAATGATACTGCAGGCGGTGACTTCTTCAGATAATAATAAAAGTTTTGCACGAAAGTATTAGTGAGTAAGAGATACTGATCAATCTAGTCATTGATGAAACCGGTGAGGCCTGCAGTCTCGATCAAAGAATAAAAATCTTCATGAATTCCATCTTCTTTGAAGAAATCATTGCATGGCCATTCACACGACCGCACTTCCGCTAAGCGAGGAAGATTATACTTGGCTTTTTCCTTCTCTTTGGCTTGTTTTTCCTGAGAGCCTTGGCTAGAAGAGCCCCTCAAAAATTTCCTTAACATTTTCTGAAAATTTCTGAAATTTTAGTAACTTCAAAATAAAAGTGAATAAAACTAAACAAGATTGGTAGCAACTACTCCTACAAGTGCCTAGAGCCTATATCATGCATTAGAATTGCTTGGGACCTCATAAATTTAACATGCAAGCTCAAGAACATGGTCACCTATGCAGCAAAAATTTGCAATGAACAAAGCACTAGAACAAAAACTAATTGGACCAATCGAGGAGTCACATACCAAGCAACAATCTCCCAAAGCAGTTTTGTGAATGGAGCTTTGAGCAAGGAGATCAAAAATCGCAGCAAAATGAGCTAGAACTCATGCTTGAACTGGATGGGGATTTTTTTTGGGTAGAAGATGAAGTGTGTGGGTGCTGGCATAAGTGGAGGGGGACCACTAGGGGCCCACGAGACAGGGGGCGCGCCCAGGTGGGGTGGGCGCGCCCTCCACTCTCGTGGCCTGGTGCTTGCCCCTCCTGCAGTGTTTTCAGTGCCTAAAATCCTCAAATATTCCATAAAAACCATACTAAATTTGCAGGGCATTTGGAGCACTTTTATTTTTGGGATATTTTTTATGCACGGGTAATTCAGAAGACAGACGGATAATACTATTCTTGCTTTATTTATTCTAAATAACAGAAAGTAAAAAGAGGGCACAGAAGGTTGTGCCTTCTAGTTTCATCCATCTCGTGATCATCAAAATGAATCCACTAACAAGGTTGATCAAGTCTTGTTAACAAACTCATTCTGAATAACACGGAACCGGAGAAATTTCGAATAACACTAAGTTACCTCAACGGGGATATGAAAACCCCCAACAATAAAAATATCATAATTTTTCTTGACAGTAGGGAGAGGAAATTCAAAACCCAATAATAATAGTTGGAACTTTTCCAATAGAATTGATGCTATGAACTTGAGATTGTTTCCTCGGAAAGTGTACCGTATGCTCATTACCATTAACATGAAAAGTGACATTGCCTTTGTTGAATCAATAACAACCCCTGCAGTATTAAGAAAAGGTCTACCAAGGATAATAGACATACCATCGTCCTCGAGAATATCAAGAATAACAAAGTCCGTTAAGATAGTGACATTTGCAACCACAACAGGCACATCCTCACAAATACCGACAGGTATAGCAGTTGATTTATCAGCCAGTTGCAAATATATTTCAGTGGGTGTCAACTTATTCAATTCAAGTCTACGATATAAAGAGAGAGGCATAACAGTAACACCGGCTCCAAGATCACATAAAGCAGTTCTAACATAATTTCTTTTAATGGAGCATGGTATATTTGGTACCCCAGGATCTCCAAGTTTCTTTGGTATTCCACCCTTAAAAGTGTAATTAGCAAGCATGGTGGAAATTTCAGCTTCCGATATCTTTCTTTTATTTGTGATGATATCCTTCATATACTTAGCATAAGTATTTACTTTCAGCATATCAGTTAAGCGCATACGTGAGAAAATAGGTCTAATCATTTCAGCAAAGCGCTCAAAATCCTCATCATCCTTTGTCTTGGATGGTTTAGGAGGAAAGGGCATGGGTTTCTGAACCCATGGTTCTCTTTCTCTACCGTGCTTCCTAGCAACAAAATCTCTCTTGTCATAATGTTGATTCTTTGATTGTGGGTTATCAAGATCAACAACAGGTTCAATCTCTACTACATTGTTTTTGCTAGGTTGAGCATCAACATGAACATTATCATTAGCATTATCACTAGGTTCATGTTCATCACCTGATTGTGTTTCAGTATCAGAAATAGAAATATCATTGGGATTCTCAGGTGTGTCTACAGTAGGTTCACTAGAAGCATGCAAAGTCCTATCGCTTTTCTTTTTTCTTCTTTTTAGAAGAACTAGGTGCCTCTAAATTATTTCTCCGAGAATCCTGCTCGATTCTCTTAGGGTGGCCTTCAGGATACAAAGGTTCCTGAGTCATTCTACCAATTCTAGTAGCCACTCTAACAGCAAAGTCATTTTTATTATTTAATTCATCAAGCAAATCATTTTGAGCTTTAAGTACTTCCTCAGCTTGAGTAGCAACCATAGAAGTATATTTGCTAATGAGTTTAAGTTCACCTTTAACTCTAGCCATATTATCGCTCACGCGTTCTATCTTGAAAGCATTATTCTTTAACTCTCTACCAACATAAGCATTAATACTTTCTTGCCTAGCCATAAAATCATCAAATTCATCTAAGCATGGGCTATGAAATTTAGTAGAGGGGATTTCAACTTTATCATATCTATAGAGAAGGTTTACCTTTACTACCCGTGTCGAGTTTTCAAGACAATGTGGTTCTTTAACAGGCGGTATATTAAGACCATGTATTTCTTCAATAGGAAGTAAATTCTTAACATCTTCAGCTTTAATACCTTTTTATTTCATTGATTTCTTTGCCTCTTGCATATCTTCAGGACTGAGAAATAAAACACCTCTCTTCTTCGGAGTGGGTTTAGGAATAGGCTCAGGAGTTGGCTCAATTGGTTCAGGAATTGCTTCAGGAATTGGCTCAGGAAGAGTCCAATTATTTTCATTAGTCAACATATTATTCAATACTATTTCAGCTTCATCGACTGTTCTTTCCCTGAAAACACAACCAGCACAACTATCCAAGTAGTCCTTGGAAGCATCGGTTAGTCCATTATAAAAGATATCAAGTATTTCATTTTTCTTAAGAGGATGATCAGGCAAAGCATTAAGTAATCGGAGAAGCCTCCCCCAAGCTTGTGGGAGACTCTCTTCTTTGATTTGCACAAAATTATATATTTCCCACAAGGCAGCTTGTTTCTTATGAGCAGGGAAATATTTAGCAGAGAAGTAATAAATCATATCCTGGGGACTACGCACACAACCAGGAGCAAGAGAATTATACCAAGTCTTAGCATCACCCTTTAATGAGAACGGAAATATCTTAAGGATATAAAAATAGCGAGACTTATCATAATTAGTAAATAGGGTAGCTATATCATTCAACTTCGTAAGATGTGCCACAACAGTTTCAGATTCAGGGCCATAAAAAGGATCAGATTCAACTAAAGTAATAATCTCAGGATCAACAGAGAATTCATAATCCTTATTAGTAACACAAATAGGTGAAGTAGCAAAAGCGGGGTTAGGTTTCATTCTAGCATAAAGAGACTACTGCTTCCATTTAGCTAATAACTTTTTAAGATCATATCTATCATTGCAAGCAAAGATAGCTCTACCAGCTTCTTCATTCATAGCATAACCCTCAGGAACAACAGACAATTCATAATCATTGGGAGAATTTTCATCATCACTATCATCAATAATAGCATCTTCAATAATTTCATTCCCCCTAACTCTAACAAGTTGTTCATCAAGAAATGCACCTAATGGCAAAGTAGTATCACGCATAGAAGTAGTTTCATCATGCATAGCAGAAGTGGCATCACCAATAACATGCGACATATCAGAATTCACAGCAGTAGCTGGTTTAGGTGTCGCAAGCTTACTAATGATAGAAGGAGAATCTATTGCAGAGCTAGATGGCAGTTCCTTACCTCCCCTCATAGTTGAGGGCAAAATCTTGGTTCTGTCGTCTTTCAAATTCTTTGATCTGGAGGAAATTAAGATACAGATAAAGGAGTTACTGGAGAAAGGTTACATTCGACCAAGTTCATCACCTTGGGGAGCCCCAGTGCTTCTAGTTGAGAAGAAGGATGGATCTTCGAGGATGGTTGTTGATTATCATGCGCTGAATGAGGTGATGATTAAGAACAAATACCCACTGCCAATGATCAATGATTTGTTTGACCAATTGCAAGGAGCTAAAGTTTTCTCCAAGATCGATCTTCGATCAGGTTATCTCCAGTTGAAGATCCGAGAGCAGGATATACCTAAAACAACTTTTACCACAAGGTACGGGCTATATGAGTATACTGGTATGTCATTTGGTTTGACTAACGCACCTGCCTATTTCATGAATATGATGAACAAAGTTCTTATGGAGTTTTTTGGATAAGTTCCTCATGGTGTTCATTGATGATATATTGGTCTACTCGAAGAATGAAGAGGAGCATAAGGAGCATTTGTGTTTGGTTCTTGAGAAGCTCAGGGAACATCAGTTGTATGCCAAGTTCAGAAAATGTGAGTTTTGGTTAAAGGAAGTTAGATTTCTCGGACATGTTATATCCGGAGAAGGAATAGCAGTAGACCCTACCAAGGTTGTTTCTGTCACTAAGTGGTTGGCACCCACATCAGTTGGAGAGATCAGAAGTTTTCTTGGACTCGTAGGCTATTATCGGAGGTTTATTGAGAATTTCTCCAAGATAGCAAAGCCCATGACGGAGTTATTGAAGAAGGACACCAAGTTTAAATGGACTGAGGAGTGTGAAGCCAGCTTTCAGGAGTTGAAGAAATGTTTGGTTACAGCCCCAGTGCTGATTCTCCTAGACCAATGTAAGGATTACCAAGTATATTGCAACGCTTCCCGTCGAGGACTTGGAGATGTGCTTATGCAGGAAGGAAGAGTTGTTTCATATGCCTCACGACAGCTTCGACTTCACGAGTTGAATTATGCTATGCATGATTTGGAGTTAGCAGCCGTAGTGCATGTGCTGAAGACATGGAGACACTTTCTCATCAGAAACCATTGTGATGTATAAACGGATCATAAGAGTTTGAAATACATCTTCACCCAGAAAGAGTTGAATCTCAGGCAAAGGAGATGGTTGGAGCTCATAAAGGACTATGATATGAAATCGCACTATCATCCCGGAAAGGCCAATGTAGTAGCAGATGCGTTGAGCCGCAAGGGTTATGTTAACACGCTCATAACCGGAGGATTACCTAAGGAGTTAGCAGATGATCTTCGAGAGCTATGCTTGGAGATAGTTCCGAGAGGTTATGTTGCAGCATTGGAAATTCAATCCACTCTTTTGAGTAAGATCAGAGAAGCTCAGAAGACTGACAAGGAGATCGCCGAGATAAAGGAAAGGATGAGTAAAGGAAAGGCTAAAGGATTTCATGAAGATGAGCACGGCACTTTAAGGTTTGAGGATCGCATATATGTGCCTAATGACCCTTGGATCAGGAAATTGATTCTGCAGGAGGCCCATGATTCGCCGTACTCGATTCACCCAGGCAACACAAAGATGTATTTGGATTTAAAGGGAAGTTTCTGGTGGACAGGAATGAAGAAGGATATTGCCGAGTATGTAGCAGTATGTGATGTATGTTAGAGAGTCAAGGCAGAGCATCAGAAGCCAGCTGGATTGCTACAGCCATTGCCGATCCCCGAATGGAAGTGGGATAAGCTTGGCATGGATTTTATCACTGTATTACCCAGGACTCATCCAGGCTATGACTCTATCTGGGTTGTAGTCGATCGTTTGACGAAAGTAGATCATTTCATCTCGGTGAAGACAACTTATACGAGTGCTAAGTTGGCAAAGATATACATGACCATGATTGTATGTCAGCATGGAGTTCCAAGGACCATTGTACAGATAGAGGAACACAGTTTACTTCAAAGTTTTGGAATCAGTTGCATGAAACTTTGGGTACCATTCTAGAGTTCAGTACAGCCTAGGTCTTCAAGGTGCAATTAAGCAGGGATATAGGTCTGCAGTCACTTGTAGAAGCAGCTAAGCTATGTTTAGGAATTAAAGTGATGAAAGAGTAATTAATGCTTTGCACATTGACAGTGCGAGCATGAAAATATCTAATAAGGTTGTAAAATTCAGGTGCAATAATCTCCCAGCATGCTTTGAGGAAAGCAACATTAAAACCATCATGTCCAGGTGATTTGTCACTTCGCATATGCATCACTACTTAATCATTCTTTATCTTGTAAAATGGTTGCTCTAGGTCTGCCGGTAGAGGGTTTACTTGAGTAAGGTTATAAGGAGCAGGGGGTATCAGTTGGTTGGTTGCAGCCCAGTCTATCTTTGAAAGCTTTATATAAGATGGCAGCCTCGGATGCATGATCTTGGTGCTCAATCCCAATCACATCTTTAAGGACAAGAATACTAGTATTTCTGAGTTTAGTAGTAGCTTTTGCGTGAAAGTATTTAGTATTAGCTTTCCCAACTTTGTGGGCTCTAATATTGGCCCTTTGTTTCCAATAAATCCTCTGGAAGGCCAGAATTCCCTCTAAATTTTGCTTCAATGTCAGTTTGCCCTGAGTTTCCTTAGGTGTGAGTTGTTTGTATTCTTCCAAAGTGTCATAAAACAGGATGACACTATTGGTGTTTCTGATGATGCCCTTGAGATCAGAAATTTGCCTGCCCAATTCCTCAAGCCTTTTCTCAGCCTCTTAAATTTAGCAGAAATAATTTTTGCACATCATGCTCTTGCACTTGTTGATCCCAGATATCTTTCACCATTTGTTTGAATTGATTGTGCTCCAACCAGAAATTCTCAAAACTGGAAAGATTTGACTTAGGGATAGATGTACCAAATTTGATGACAGAAGGCACATGGTCAGGGATGGTTCTGGCCAAGGGGATGGCAATAGTGAGAGAATATGAGAGAGTCCAGGTTTCATAAGTGAAAAACCAGTCAAGTTTCTCCAGAAGAGGTGCATCTTGCATATTACTCCATGTGTAATTCCTTCCTTTGAGGGGGATTTCAACTAAAGCCAGTTTCTCCAGAAGTCATCAACCCAAGATGATGACTTTGGGTTGATACATTTATTTTTATTATTGGTTCTGTTGAATATTACAATAAGAAGGATGTGTGCATTGCTTGATGTAGAGGCCAGGGTAATTCTTATTTTCAAAATAAAAACAGATACCCTACTATTACTACTGGAATCTCTAAGTTTGTCGAGTTTCTATAAAGTCTAAACAATGGTTGGCAGTGCGTTTGCCGAGTACCGTCCTCGCTAAAGAGGATTCAGCTGGGATGCGACAACAATCGCTAATATCGTTCGGTT
Organism: Triticum timopheevii; assembly: GCA_963921465.1. NCBI lineage: Eukaryota > Viridiplantae > Streptophyta > Magnoliopsida > Poales > Poaceae > Triticum > Triticum timopheevii. Next base: position 91,879,134 of record OY997268.1, on the reverse strand, counting down.
CTTATTATCGGTGACTCAGCAAAATGTGTAAACTTCAGATAGGAAGTGCAAGATCAAATGAAAAAGTGTACAAGGAGTAACTAATATATCTATATAGCTGATATCTTCATTAGTTAGGTCAGTAATTACAAGCATGTGTGTTTGCCTAACACAAAGTTTTTTTCCTAAGTTTTTTACGAATGAAGCTAACTAACTACATATTAGTTAACTAGCACTACAATATCTAGCTAGTTAACTATCTAACAATAAACTAACAAGCTAGCGTTTGCAAATATTTCACACATATCTGCATTCTAATAAAAGACGGCATTTTTGTTACTACTAACTTCTTTTTTGTTTTATATTTCCTTTCATTTTCTTTCTATTGGCTGTTCTTTTTTATATCAATATTGTTAATACTCTACTACACATCAATTGACATATCTATGCAAATTAGAATGTTATACCTCTTATGTATTCTCCTCTCCTCTCATCCTCTTCTCTTCTCATCTCCTCTCACACTCTTAATCATAAAAATCATTGACATGTATCTATTCTAACTTATCTATAGCAATTTCCATATCATCCCATATCAAATTTCATCATCCATACATATGTTTATATATAATCCAATAAATATTAACCTAGCTATAGCTACTAACAATACTATATAACATCTACCAACTAATAACTAAACAATTAACAAATATACATTTGACCGAAAGAAAAAATGAAATAAAGGTGTAGAAGCTCATCTCGCACGGTGGTTGTCGGCTGGAGGGGAGACGAGCTGGTGGCGGAGGAGGTCTTCCGGGGCCGTTGGGATTTGGCCGGACGAGTGCGCATCCAGGAGCATAGGGGGAGAAGGGCGGGATGGTTGATGGGTGTCGGTGTCAAATCCAGCATATCTTGTAGTAGGGGTCCTAAGCTAGGCGTCTTGGAGCGATGGTAACATAGACACAGGATTTTACCCAGGTTCGGGCTCTCTCGAGGAGATAATACCCAACGTCCTGCTTTTGATTGTATTCATATGGGGTGCAGTAGAAAGTAAGTGTATCTGCCACGAGATTGTTCTAATGAATATGAGATGATCTATTGACTAGCCTGGCCTATATAACACACCAGAGGCCTAGGGTTTTAGGAGAGTCCTTGGCTTGAGTGCCATGTCTTGTGGAGTCTCCCTTGTATGCGGCATGGGCTGCCTAAAGTGGCCCATTAGCGAATCGCCATGGGGGTCCTCGGCCCGATCAATGTGGTTAGGAGACGACGTGGTGAGTACCCCCTAGTCCAGGACACCATCAGTAGCCCCCTGAACCGGTCTTCAAGTTGGGGATGCTCCTCGATTCTTTCGAACTATTCTCCATCTTCGGTCATCGGTCTTGAAAACTGGTTCAACAAATCTTCTTATCTTCGATCTTGAGGATTGCCGAAGTGAATCCGAAGAGTTTACAAGTCGGGTATCCGAGGAGCCCCTTTAAGTTCTCGGCCTTGATCAATGCCTTGTTATTTTTTATGCCACACCTCGGGTTTGAAGTTGTTCCCGTGCGGTGGTGTCCTCTTGCATCCGAGCTCCAACGTCGGACTGCATTTGAGGTATCTTTTGCAGCCAAGCACCAATGCCAGACTGTATCCGAGCTCCAACGCCGGACTATATACGAGGTGTCATAGATCACCTTGGGTTCAAAAAGTTTGAAGGAGGTTATCCGAGCTCAACGCTGAAAATTTCTCTATGGAGCCAGCCGCTTGCAGCCGAGTTTTATACCGCTCTGCTTCCGAGGTGATGCACCACCTCGGGCTCGGGCTCATTGTTTGCGGATTTAATTTCCGATTGATGCAATTTATTTACTAACGAGATATATAGCCAGTAGCCTCAAGGTGTGTGTCGGCCTAAAATCCGAGGTGCACATTAGAGGAGATAGTAATCGGTGGACGGGCACTTGAGAGAGGTGATACGTCTCCAATGTATCTATAAATTTTGATGTATTCATGCCATGTTTATAATATTTCTACATGATTTTGATATGATTTGGTTAGAACTAACCCGGACTGACGTTGTTGTCAGCAAAACTAATGTGGTGTTGTTTTTGTGCAGAAATAAAAGTTCTCGGAATGCGCTAAAAGTGAACGGATATTTTTTATGGAAAATATAAAAAATACTAGAACAAAAAGTTATCGGAGGGGAGTCGCGTGGGGCCCACGAGGGTGGAGGGGGCGCCCATCCCCTAGGGTGCGCCTCTGTGCCTCATGGACTCCTCATGGGCCCCCCTAACTTGTTCTCGACGCCAACCTCTCCTATAGATACAGAAACCCCAAGAACATAACCTAGATTGGGAGTTCCGCCGCCTCAAGCCTCTGTGGCCACCAAAAACCAATCGGGGCCCTGTTCTGGCACACTGCCGGGGCCATCTTCATCATCCCGACGCTCTACATGACGAGGAGGGAGTAGTTCACCCTCGGGGCTGAGGGTATGTACCAGTAGCTATGTGTTTGATCTCTCTCTCTCTCTCTCTCTCGTGTTCTTGATTCGACACGATCTTGATGTACCACGAGCTTTGCTATTATTGCTGGATCTTATGATGCTTCTCTCCCTCTACCTCCTTGTGATGAATTAAGTTTTCCCTTTGAAGTTATCTTATTGGAGTGAGTCTTTAAGTATTTGAGAACACTTGATGTATGTCATGCGTGGGATACCCGTGGGTGACAATGGGGTATTCTATTGATCCACTTGATGTATGTTTTAGTGATCAACTTGCAGGTTCCGTGACCTTGGAAATCTATGCATAGGGGTTGGCACACGTTTTCATCTTGACTCTCCGGTAGAAACTTTGGGGCACTCATTGAAGTTCTTAGTATTGGTTGAATAGATGAATTTGAGATTGTGTGATGCATATCGTATAATCATACCCACAGATACTTGAGGTGATATTGGAGTATCTAGGTGACATTAGGGTTTTGGTTGATGCGTGTCTTAAGGTGTTATTTTACTACGAAGTCTAGGGTTGTTTGTGACACTTATAGGAATAGCCCAATGGATTGATCGGAAAGAATAACTTTGAGGTGGTTTCATACCCTACAATAATCTCTTCGTTTGTTCTCTGCTATTAGTGACTTTGGAGTGACTCTTTGTTGCATGTTGAGGGATGTTACATGATCTAATTATGTTATTATTGTTGAGAGTACCACTAGTGAAAGTATGAACCCTAGGCCTTGTTTCTAAGCATTGCAATACCGTTTGTGCTCACTTTTATCATTAGTTACCTTGCTGTTTTTATATTTTTAGATTACAAAAACCTATATCTACCATCCATATTGCACTTGTATTACCATCTCTTCACCTAACTAGTGCACCTATACAATTTACCATTGTATTGGGTGTGTTGGGAACACAAGAGACTCTTTGTTATTTGGTTGCAGGGTTGTTTGAGAGAGACCATATTCATCCTACGCCTCCCATGGATTGATAAACCTTAGGTCATCCACTTGAGGGAAATTTGCTACTGTCCTACAAACCTCTGCACTTGGAGGCCCAACAACGCCTACAAGACGAAGGTTGTGTAGTAGGCATCAAGCTCTTTTCTGGCACCGTTGCCGGGGAGGTTAGTGCTTGAAGGTATATCTTTAGATATTACAATTGAATCTTTTAGTTTCTTGTTTTATCACTGGTTTAGTATATAAAAGAAAACTACAAAAAAATGGAATTGAGGTTGCCTCATACGCTTCATCTTTTTAATGTCTTTCGTGAAAATAAGGATTCCGATAGTTGTGCTCAATTGCTAGAGGAAGAATGCAATAAAATGTTTGGCATAAAATATTTGTATGATGAGCATGATTGCAATGTTGTTATTATGAATTCCTTGAATATCCATGATGCTAATGATATGCAAAGCCACAAGCTTGGGGATGCTATGTTTGATGAAGATGATATTTTTTGTTCCCCAAGTTTTGATGAGCAAATTGATTATGATGAAAGCATGCCTCCTATTTATGATGATTATATTGATGGAAGTGGGTTTGGAAGGGTGTCAACTTTAGGAAGTAATGATCCCACTATTTTTGAGGGTGTTGAATCTTATTACAATATTGATAAAAGTGGATTTGAAGAGGTCATGTCTTTATTTAGTGATGAATCCACTATTTCGGAAGAGGTTCCAATTGATTGTGAGAACAAAGTTGCTATCTATGATGATTATTGTGATGACATGTATGCTATAAAGAATAACGATAACCATGAAACTTGTCATCTTGATTTTAATTTTCAATTGGATTATGCCTCACATGATAGTTATTTTGTTGAGTTTGCTCCCACTACTATTCATGAGAAGAAATTTTCTTATGTGGAGAGTAATAAAAATTATATGCTTGTGCATCATGAAAATAGTTGTCAGGACCCCGACTCAATGTCACATCGATCTAGCCTGTAACACCTCATATCACTTTGCGGCCTCACGCACGGTATCCCCACGGGTGTCGCCTTACCTTTGCCTGGGACCGTTTGCGCCTTTTGGCACACGTATATGATAGTGTCGCTAGCATCCATATGAAAAGGAGCCCGGGCTGACATGGCCAGTTGTAAACCCAAAGTGGCACAGACTTACAGGGACAGGCGTCCATGACCCAGCATCGAACGTGTCGGTCATCAGCAAGTAAGTTCCGGGCTGTAGCACTGGGCTAGCAGGACTCCGGTAAACCGGGCTGTAGCGGGTTAACAGGACTCCGGTACTCAAAGCGTGACATTTCCCCGAAGGGACAGACACAGGAACGAAGAAGGACACATGCCGGTCAGCCTAAGTGTTCCGGAGCAGCAGCAATCTACCATGGCTCAGTGGAATCACTAGGAGACATTTCCCGGTAAGAGAGGCTACTAAAGATAAACAACTAGATAGTCAGATCCCACACATAGCAAGCATTTCAATCATACACACAATATGCTCGATATGTGCAAATACAACAAGGCATCACAACATGACTCTACGACACAAGTACTTTATTTAAAGGCTCAGAGAGCCATACATAGCATACACACAAGTACGGGTCACACGACCCACATTCAAGTCATACAAGCATACAAGCCAACAGCGGAAGTGTTTTGCCTGAGTACAGACAACTAGTAAAATAAAAGAGGCTTGGGTAAGCCTAGCTATACTACATGGTCCTTCACATGCTCAGGATCACCACCTGGGCCTTAGTCTACTCATCGATGTCAACGTCTACGAAGAACCCGTCGGAAGGGGTTGTGGCATCTTCTGAAAAATGTAAATTAAAGCAACATGAGTACAAAGGTACTTAGCAAGACTTACATCAGATCCTACATACATGCATATTATCAAGAAGGGTTGGTGGGGTTATTGCAGCAAGCCAGCTTTGACTCTTGGCTAAGCTATCCTACAAGACTCCAACTTGAAATAGTTTTGCGCACTCGAGTCAACTACTCACCACTTCAATACACTACCGAGGATCCACCTCCGTCTTCCTACGGAAGAGCCATCCTCGGCACTCACACTTATCTTGAGGCTTTTAGTAGTTTCCATTTACTTATCTATGAACTGTATAGGCAACCAAGTAGTCCTTTACCGCGGACGCGGCTATTGAAATAGATGATGTTAACCCTGCAGGGGTCTACTTCTTCATACATGTTTCCACCACTTAGCGTCTGCACACGACATGTGCTCGGCAGACTTCAAGGGAAAGCCGACGTGGGTGTAGATCACGACCTACCTAGACACTCAAGTCTCTAGTCCAGGTTTATCGCCTATTTGGGTTCCATCCATGAGGAGATCCGGCCGAAGTTTCCCTCACAGCCCCAAACGATGTGAGCAGGGTTCCCGAGACACCAAACGGGCATCTGGTACACCGTGCCACGTACCTACCGCATCACAGCCCACCCCTACGGTCAGCGCTGCCCACGGCCTCCAGTAGGCTACAAACACCAGAAACTACTTGCAACTCCTGGACAGAAGACTAGGGTGAATAAGAAGCCGAGAGGGTCCATTGGTTTCGGGCCCAATGCATGGTAGTAGCTGAATCTTAAATCACACATAAAGATCTCAGTGCTTAAGGACGGCCTCAATGAAACAACCCACCATGTACTCCTACATGGCCTCTCATCGATACCTTTACCAAATCGTGTTCAACACCTTACTCTCATACTGACACGATCATTTCACTCTAGCCCATCACCTAGATGAACCAGACCTGACACGACTCTAAGCATAGCAGGCATAGCAAGGTAGGAACAACACAATCATATGGCTCAATCAACTCCTACACATGCTAATGGGTTTCATCTAGTTACTGCGGCAATGACAGGTCATGCAGAGGAAATGGGTTCAACTACCGCAGCACACAACAGTTTGAATCGCGTTGTCTTAATGCAGTAAAAGAGATAAGAAGCGAGAACATGGGATTTTATCGATATGATCAAATGGTTGGTTGCTTGCCTGATGGGTCGGTGCACTGGTACTGTTCTTCGTTGGGGTAATCACGGTACTCCTCGGGGGCAGAACCTGCCGCAGAGAGTACCGATACACAAACATTACCAAATAGTATGCAACAATATGCTGCATGCATGAGACATGGCAAAATGAGTGTATTGGGCTAATGCAACTAAGAACAGATGGGTTTGAACTAATTTGAACCAAAGATTCAAAGTTAAAACTCATAAGTTGCCATTTAAAGTGCTTTATCTTGTTCTGTGATAAACAGCAGGTTAGCTTGTTTAAACATGCATGAAACCAGTACAGATGGAAAGATTGGATTTTTCTTATCATTTTTCATATATAATTTGTTTCATTTGGAGTTACAGATTAATTTCTATGATTTTTTGAAGTTTGTAGCATTTTCTGGAATTTCCTGTGTAAATATAATTCCAGTAATTAAATTACTGCATCAGCATTACGTCAGGATGACGTCAGTGGTCAACGGGCTGGTCCAGGTCAAACTGACCAGTGGGTCCCGCATGTCAGTAGTTAATTAAACTAACTAAATTGAGTTTAAACTAAATTGGGTTAATTTGCAGAGGGGCCCCACATGTCATAGACTCAGGGGAGTCAACCTGGGCCCACCCTGGTCAAGGTCAAAGTCAAAACACGCCGGCGTCTAGCCGCCGGCGAGGCCGAACACGGCGGCGAAAGTGCTTTTGTGCATTCCAGCGACCAACGGGCGGCGGAAGGCATCTACGCGTAGCTAAGATCGAGCTGCGGCTATTGGTGGTGGTGGTTGAGCTCGGGGTGGCCGGAGACATCGCCGGCGACGACTTTGGCGGTCGCCGGAGTCGGGTGAAGATGGATCCGACGCTACGAGGCACGGCGAGGCCCGTGGTGAGGTGCGTTAGGCCCCTGGGGATGCAGTGAGTGTGTTAGACAAGGTGGGGTGGCCGGTGGTTAGCCGGAGGAACGTCGGCGATGAGCTCCGTGGCGGCGCGTGCGGGTGAGCTACGTGTGCTCGCTGTGGTGCACGAGAGCGAGAAAGAAAAGGGGGAGGAGTTAGCTAAGCTCACGGCGGTCTTGGGGAAGCTGACGGCGCGGTCGGGAACGAGCTGGTGCGGCGGCGACGGCGAAGGGGATCTCCGGCGATGGCGGTTCGGTCGAGGTCGGTGTGGTGGCTTCGGGGCACGCGAGCGCTCGGGGCTCGGCTAGCTCGAAGGAGTAGAGGGCGGCGAAGCTTCTGGACACGGTGGCGCAGCGTGGAGACGACGGGGAGCACGACTACGGCGGCGGTGCGGCGACGGTGGCGTCGGCCATGGCGTGGGAGAGCGAGGGAGAGGAGCTGGGGGCGAATGGAGGTGTCCACGGGGTTCGGGGCGCGACGTGGAGACCGTCCAGGCCAGCTAGGCGGCGAGAGGAGGAGGCAGGGCGGCAAGCAGCTGCGTGGCGCGCGCTGCGGCCGCTGTCGAGCACCTGCCTGCCTGCCTGGCGAGCCAAGCAGCTCGGTGGAGCGGTGGCTGGGCTGGGCCGGCAGGTGGGCCTCTGGGTGGCGACAGGTAAGTTTTTCCTTTATTTCTGTTTCTGTTTTTATTTTGTAAGTTTGTTAAATTTCTAAAAGTACCTAGGCAACTCCTAAATTCACCAAACTGCACCTGGTCCTTAGTTGGAATATGTCCAACATGGAACATTTTAGTTTGGTAATATTTGAGCATTTGAAATATTTTATAAATTTTAAATGCCCAAATTCAAATACTTATGATTTAATTCAAAGACCTTAGGATGACCTAGGAAATTGTGCATCACTTTTGGCAGAGGTTCTGAGCCAAGACAAAAATGATGGACATTTTAGAAGGGCATTTCAGGTTCATTGAAAATATTTTTAGTAAACCCTAGTTTGATTCAGAGGGGGCTGGGGGTTTTGTCATCCCCATTTCAGGTTTCTGTTAAATGAAATAGACATGATGCAACACTCTAATGCATGAACTAGCTAGGGTCTGACAACTCACCCCCACTCAAAAGAATCTCGTCCCGAGATTTAGGTTCCTCCGGAAAGAAGGCGGGATACTCAAGTCGAAGACGATCCTCCCTTTCCCAAGTAGCTTCCTTCTCAGAATAGTTCGACCATTGAACCTTGAGAAACTTGATATTATGCCGTCGAGTGGTACGCTCGGCTTGGTCGAGGATACGAACGGGGTATTCTCGATAAGTGAGATTATCTTGAAGATCAAGCGTTTCGTGGTCCACTCCACGGATAGGATCCGAGAAGCAACGCCTGAGTTGAGAAATGTGGAAGACATCGTGGACTTTGGAGAGATGCGGAGGTAGTTCCAATTGGTAGGCAACTTCTCCTTGTTTGGCAAGAATCTGAAAAGGTCCAATGTAGCGAGGAGCCAATTTGCCCTTGATACCGAAGCGATGGGTTCCCTTCAGAGGAGTAACCCGAAGATAAGCCTTATCGTCAACCTCGTAAGTCATAGCCTTATGTTTTTGGTCATATTGACTCTTTTGACGAGATTAGACTATTTTCAACTTTTCACGAACGATGCGAACTTGCTCTTCTGCTTCCTGGATCATATCCGGGCGAAAGAATTGTCTTTCTCCGGTTTCTGACCAGTTAAGAGGCGTTCGACACCTTCGTCCATAGAGAACTTCAAAAGGGGCTTTACCCAAGCTAGATTGATAGCTGTTGTTATAAGCAAATTCGGCAAATGGAAGGCATTTCTCCCAATCCATTCCGAATGAGATAACAGAAGCTCGAAGCATGTCTTCTAGGATTTGGTTGACATGTTCTACTTGACCACTTGATTGAGGGTGAAAGGCAGTGCTAAAGGAAAGATGGGTTCCCATAGCGTTTTGGAAACTTTCCCAAAATCGAGAGGTGAAGAGACTTCCTCGATCCGAGTTAATTTCCAATGGAACACCATGGAGAGACACTATTCGGGAGATGTACAAGTCTGCTAGCTGGCTAGCGGTTATACTCTCGCGAACAGGCAAGAAATGAGCTACTTTGGAGAGACGGTCGATAACGACGAAGATAGCATTATTCCCTCTCTTGGTCCTGGGAAAACCGTTGATGAAATCCATACCAATTTTATCCCATTTCCATTCAGGAATAGCTAAGGGTTGAAGGGTGCCAGTAGGCCGTTGATGCTCTACTTTTACACGACGACAGACGTCGCAGCTAGCAATATACTGAGCAATTTCTCTCTTCATCCTAGTCCACCAGAACCTCTGGCGTAGGTCCTGATACATCTTAGTGCTACCGGGATGAATGGTGAGAGGAGATTCATGAGATTCTTTAAGGATCAATCGCCGCAGGTTTCGCACTTTGGGAACCACTAGACGGTTCCCTAAGTATACGACTCCTTGATCATCAACGGAGAAACAATCCGCAACTCCTTTCTTGATGTTTCTTTTGATGCGGGAAATCCCCGGATCTACCTTCTGAGCTTTGATGATCTGATTCGTAAGGGTAGGTTTCACCACCAAGGTGGAAAGGAATCCTTGAGGAACAATGTGAAGGTTAAGCTTCCGAAATTCCTCATGGAGAAGTGGTTGACTTTGTTGCAACATCAGATTGTTGCAATAAGATTTACGACTTAGCGCATCAGCCATGATGTTGGCTTTTCCTGGGGTATAAGTTATCCCTAAGTCAAAATCTGTGATCAACTCGACCCAACGTCTTTGCCTGAGATTCAAATCTGGTTGGGTGAATATGTACTTCAGACTTTGGTGATCAGTGAAGATTTCGCAACGATTACCCAGGAGGTAATGTCGCCAGGTTTTGAGTGCATGGACTACAGCTGCAAGCTCTAGATCATGAGTAGGGTAGTTTTCCTCATGTGGGTGTAATTGCCGTGAAGCATAAGCAATTATGTGTCGATCTTGCATGAGAATACAGCCTAGTCCTTGTCGCGAGGCATCGCAATAGATAACAAAGTCTTTAGAGAAATCTGGTGGTACCAGTACGGGAGCAGAAGTTAAACGTCTTTTCAGTTCCTGGAAACTGTGCTCACATTGTGGAGTCCACTCGAACTTTTTATCTTTCTTGAGGAGTTCAGTTAGAGGTTTAGCAACCTTGGAGAAGTTCTCGACAAAGCGGCGACAATAACTCGCTAAGCCAAGGAAACTCCGAACTTGCTTGACTGATTCAGGTGGAGTCCAATTGAGGACAGCTTGAACTCACTCGGGGTTGATAGCAATACCTTTACCAGAAATTACATGTCCTAGATAGGTCACTTCTGGCAACCAAAATTCGCATTTAGAAAATTTGGCATAAAGGCGATGCTCTCGAAGTTTCATCAACACTAGCCTTGGATGTTCGGCATGTTCTTCCTCGTTCTTGGAGTAGATGAGTATGTCATCGAGGTAAACCACGACGAATTTATCCAAATACTCCATGAAAATTGAGTTCATTAACCGGGAGAAAGTGGCTGGAGCGTTGGTTAAACCGAACGACATGACGGTGTACTCGTATTGGCCATAACGAGTAACAAAAGCCGTTTTAGGAATGTCCCCGTTCCGGATTTTGATTTGATGGTAGCCTAACCTCAAATCCATCTTAGAGAAGACTGAGGATCCCGCAAGCTGATCATACAGATCGTTGATCCTGGGGAGCGGATACTTGTTCTTAATTGTGACCAAGTTGACGGGTCGATAATCTACAACCATCCGGTCCGTACCATCCTTCTTCTTGACGAAGAGGACGGGGCAAGCCCATGGAGATGAACTAGGACGGATGAAACCCTTTTTCAAGGACTCATCGAGTTGTTTCTTAAGTTCGGCTAGTTCTAGGGGTGCCATCTTATAGGGTCTTCTAGAAATTGGGACAGTTCCTGGAATGAGATCTATCACGAACTCGACATCTCTGTCAGGTGGAACGCCTGGCAATTCTTTTGGAAAGACATCCGGAAAGTCACGGACTACCGGAACGTCTTCGAGGTCTGGCAAGGGACTGGCATTAAGAGAATATAGCTGTCGCTCGGATATTCGGGTCAAGACATTGACTATCTTTCCCGAAGGGTGCGTGAGTTGAACAGTTCTAGAGAAGCAATCAATTTTGGCATGATGGGCTGACATCCAGTCCATACCCAAAATGATATTGATGTCCGAAGATTTAAGAGCTATCAATGATGCAAGGAAAACAAGTCTGTCGACCTGAATTTCATTCCCATGGCTTACACTAGAAGTTTGCCATTTGGATCCCGGGGTTTGAATTACCATGGAGGTGGGCATGTCACAGAATGCAGTGTTGTGCAAGCGAGCATAGCTTTCGGATATGAATGAATGAGATGCTCCAGTATCAAAAAGAACAGATGTCGGGTGGCAATTAACAAGAAGCGTACCGAGGACGACGTTGGGATCCTCTTGGGCCTCTTCAGCTGAGACACAATTAACATGGCCACGTGCAGTAGTGGCCGGCTTGGCATAGAACACCTTTCCCGCTGGCTTGCCACGGCCAACAGCTTTTCCAGACTGGTTGGGGTTGGTCTGAGGACAATCGCGCATGTAGTGGCCTGATTCCCCACACTTGAAGCACGTCATGGGGCTGGTGCGTGGAGGAACATTGTTGGTTGGCCCACCATAGGGCTTAGCTGGTGCATACTGCTGAACTAGACGAGGCACCTGATAGGATGGCCTCGGTGTGAATCTGGGTGGCAGGGCAGTATTAGGCACCCACACCCGGCGCTTCTGTGGTCCAGCACCGGATGAGGAACCCATGTCACGACCATTCTTGCGTGTTGCTTCGAAATCAGTCTGACCCGTCTCAGCACTGATGGCTTTGTTCACAAGTTTCTGAAAAGAGGTGCACTCATGCAGACGGAGATCTCGGCGAAGTTCGGGGCTAAGTCCCTTGCGGAACCTTGCCTGTTTCTTGGCGTCAGTGGAGACCTCTTCGGTGGCATAGCGTGCGAGGTTACCGAACTCCCTGCTGTAAGCGTCCACAGAGAGACGACCTTGGGTGAAACTACAGAACTCCTCACGTTTACGATCCATGAGACCCTCCGTAATGTGATGTTCACGGAAAGCCTCACTGAATTCTGCCCAAGTAGTGACATGGGTCGCTGGGCGCATAGCCATGTAGTTCTCCCACTAGAGACTGGCGGGGCCTTCGAGATGATATGCAGCAAAGGTGACCTTATCAGCCTCAGCTACAAGTGCAGAACGTAGCTTGTGAGTAATGCTGCGAAGCCAGTCATTAGCGTCGAGAGGCTCGACGGAGTGGTGGAAGGTAGGTGGGTGTAACTTGATGAAGTCACTGAGCGACACCAAGTTATTTCTCTGATGATGTGCTGTGTTCTGTTCGATGCGCTCCAACAAACGGTTGGTCTCCCATTTGTTTCTCTCGGCCTCCAGCATAACTTCGGCCAGAGAAGGAGGGTGAGGCAGGTTCGCTCCTCCAACTCTGCTGCCTTCAGCCTGCTCTGGCGGAGCAGGGTTGTTGCGGGTGTTAACCATCCTAGGAAAAACAAGACAAGGGTTTAGTCCAGGATGATAAGATTCTGACATAGAAATGTAGAATGTAATGGATAACTCGGAATGCAAGATGATCATCCATATGACATGGTAGATACAGAAACTGCTTCTTTATTCCATCGTCATACACACCATACAAGGTTTAGTACAAGACCAAACAAAGTACTACTACGGTGAAAGGAAGATTACATCTCATCGAAGGCATACCAAGCTCCTATACATTATTTTTCTTACACCTCCGGAATGATACACACTAATTCATATTCCACAAGCCTCGCAGGACGGTGGAAATACAACCATTACAATACTAGTGGAACTACTACTAACTCAGACGTCTCCGTAGTAGTTCTCATAGAAGTCTCCTCCATAACCTGGAAGTTCAACGTGAGCGTCCGGAAACAGACGGTCCTGAGGAGCCTGTGGACCATAAGGGCAAGGGTGAGGTCTTGGACCAACAAACGATGGCCTGCGGGGACCACGAGGTGGGGTGATGCCCCCCACATCACGCCAATCCATCATGTCTGGCAGAGCAGATCTAACAGGATACAGGTCTCTCATATCCATATATCCAGCTTGCACAGCCGGTGCAAACCGAGTCAAAGTGGCCCAGTGATCGGCACGGGCATTGAAAAGCTCCATTCTCAAGGCCCGACTCTCTCGGTCCTTATCCTCGAGCAACTCGGCAGTGGTGCGGGTTAGTGAGTCCTCCTGACTGGAATCAGCATAGATAGCCCGGAGATACCCATGCGCTCCAGGAAGTGAACCTGGCATATACCGGAAGTCAGTATTGCGAAGCAGGCCAGTCCTGACTCGCATGATGGTCATCATGGAGTAGGCAGCATCTTGCACCGCCATATCAATAGTAACACCAAGTCCATAGGAACAGTGAAGGGCCTCGGTGGAACCAGGATAAGAGGGAAATATCCTGATAGTGCAGAGATACTGGCTTTGATTAAAGTCTCGGAACTGCTCTTCGACTGTGTATTCGGGATACCAGCGGTAACCCGTCTCGATCATTACCCGGACTAACATAGCCGTATGACCGGTCACACTGATGCATATGGTCAGACGAACCACTTGGTTTTGGTCACGAGTGGCCATCTGGAAGCATAACCATAATGCAAAGACATTAGAATTTCTAGCAGAATTTGGACAACATAACGGCTGTAAATGCTCAAAAAGGATTTGAGACATTTTACAAAGAATTGCATAGCCACTCAACAATATCATATCAAGGTTCTGGGTCCAACTTAGTAACATAACAGGATAGTAGAACTGAACTAGGCTTGTAATCATCAAACCTATAAGGTACTACTGATTAGTAACACGTGAACCTGATAGAGAGAGGAGATCCTAATCCTTAACCCCCGATGGAAGAATGGACTGACTCAGATCAGAATGCCATGAGGTAAAGGAGTAAAAAGAGCCTTACGTACCATCCCACAATCAATTCCCCTACATATAACTAAAGCATTTCTAGACTCAACATCGACCAGTTTGGCTTGGAGAACCTACAGGCAGTCCGGCTCTGATGCCAACGCTGTCAGGACCCCGACTCAATGTCACATCGATCTAGCCTGTAACACCTCATATCACTTTGCGGCCTCACGCACGGTATCCCCACGGGTGTCGCCTTACCTTTGCCCGGGACCGTTTGCGCCTTTTGGCACATGTATATGATAGTGTCGCTAGCATCCATATGAAAAGGAGCCCGGGCTGACATGGCCAGTTGTAAACCCAAAGTGGCACAGACTTACAGGGACAGGCATCCATGACCCAGCATCGAACGTGTCGATCATCAGCAAGTAAGTTCCGGGCTGTAGCACTAGGCTAGCAGGACTCCGGTAAACCGGGCTGTAGCGGGCTAACAGGACTCCGGTACTCAAAGCGTGACATTTCCCCGAAGGGACAGACACAAGAACGAAGAAGGACACATGCCGGTCAGCCTAAGTGTTCCGGAGCAGTAGCAAGCTACCATGGCTCAGTGGAATCACTAGGAGACATTTCCCGGTAAGAGAGGCTACTAAAGATAAACAACTAGATAGTCAGATCCCACACATACCAAGCATTTCAATCATACACACAATATGCTCGATATGTGCAAATACAACAAGGCATCACAACATGACTCTACGACACAAGTACTTTATTTAAAGGCTCAGAGATCCATACATAGCATACACACAAGTACGGGTCACACGACCCACATTCAAGTCATACAAGCATACAAGCCAACAGCGGAAGTGTTTTGCCAGAGTACAGACAACTAGTAAAATAAAAGAGGCTTGGGTAAGCCTAGCTATACTACATGGTCCTTCACATGCTCAGGATCACCACCTGGGCCTTAGTCTACTCATCGATGTCAACGTCTATGAAGAACCCGTCGGAAGGGGTTGTGGCATCTTCTGAAAAATGTAAATTAAAGCAACATGAGTACAAAGGTACTCAGCAAGACTTACATCAGATCCTACATACATGCATATTATCAAGAAGGGTTGGTGGGGTTATTGCAGCAAGCCAGCTTTGACTCTTGGCTAAGCTATCCTACGAGACTCCAACTTGAAATAGTTTTGCGCACTCGAGTCCACTACTCACCACTTCAATACACTACCGAGGATCCACCTCCGTCTTCCTACGGAAGAGCCATCCTCGGCACTCACACTTATCTTGAGGCTTTTAGTAGTTTCCATTTACTTATCTATGAACTGTATAGGCAACCAAGTAGTCCTTTACCGCGGACGCAGCTATTCGAATAGATGATGTTAACCCTGCAGGGGTGTACTTCTTCATACATGTTTCCACCACTTAGCGTCTGCACACGACATGTGCTCGGCAGACTTCAAGCGAAAGGCGACGTGGGTGTATACCATGACCTACCTAGACACTCAAGTCTCTAGTCCAGGTTTATCGCCTATTTGGGTTCCATCCATGAGGAGATCCGGCCGAAGTTTCCCTCACAGCCCCAAACGATGTGAGCAGGGTTCCCGAGACACCAAACGGGCATCTGGTACACCGTGCCACGTACCTACCGCATCACAGCCCACCCCTACGGTCAGTGCTGCCCACGGCCTCCAGTAGGCTACAAACACCAGAGACTACTTGCAACTCCTGGACAGAAGACTAGGGTGAATAAGAAGCCGAGAGGGTCCATTGGTTTTGGGCCCAATGCATGGTAGTAGCTGAATCTTAAATCACACATACAGATCTCAGTGCTTAAGGACGGCCTCAATGAAACAACCCACCATGTACTCCTACATGGCCTCTCATCGATACCTTTACCAAATCGTGTTCAACACCTTACTCTCATACTGACACGATCATTTCACTCTAGCCCATCACCCAGATGAACCAGACCTGACACGACTCTAAGCATAGCAGGCATAGCAAGGTAGGAACAACACAATCATATGGCTCAATCAACTCCTACACATGCTACTGGGTTTCATCTAGTTACTGTGGCAATGACAGGTCATGCAGAGGAAATGGGTTCAACTACCGCAGCACACAGCAGTTTGAATCGCGCTGTCTGAATGCAGTAAAAGAGAGCAGAAGCGAGAACATGGGATTTTATCGATATGATCAAATGGTTGGTTGCTTGCCTGATGGGTCGGTGCACTGGTACTGTTCTTCGTTGGGGTAATCACGGTACTCCTCGGGGGCAGAACCTGCCGCAGAGAGCACCGATACACAAACATTACCAAATAGTATGCAACAATATGATGCATGCATGAGACATGGCAAAATGAGTGTATTGGGCTAATGCAACTAAGAACAGATGGGTTTGAACTAATTTGAACCAAAGATTCAAAGTTCAAACTCATAAGTTGCCATTTAAAGTGCTTTATCTTGTTCTATGATAAACAGCAGGTTAGCTTGTTTAAACATGCATGAAACTAGTACAGATGGAAAGATTGGATTTTTCTGATCATTTTTCATATATAATTTGTTTCATTTGGAGTTACAGATTAATTTCTATGATTTTTTGAAGTTTGTAGCATTTTCTGGAATTTCCTATGTAAAAATAATTCCAGTAATTAAATTACTGCGTCAGCATTACGTCAGGATGACGTCAGTGGTCAACAGGCTGGTCCAGGTCAAACTGACCAGTGGGTCCCGCATGTCAGTAGTTAATTAAACTAACTAAATTGAGTTTAAACTAAACTGGGTTAATTAGTAGAGGGGCCCCACATGTCATAGACTCAGGGGAGTCAACCTGGGCCCACCCTGGTCAAGGTCAAAGTCAAAACACACCGGCGTCTAGCCGCCGGCGAGGCCGAACACGGCGGCGAAAGTGCTTTTGTGCATTCCGGCGAGCAAACGGGCGGCGGAAGGCATCTACGTGTAGCTGAGATCGAGCCGCGGCTATTGGTGGTGGTGGTTGAGCTCGGGGTGGCCGGAGACGTCGCCGGCGACGACTTTGGCGGTCGCCGGAGTCGGGTGAAGATGGATCCGACGCTACGGGGCACGGAGAGGCCCGTGGTGAGGTGCGTTAGGCCCCTGGGGACGCGGTGAGTGTGTTAGACAAGGTGGGGTGGCCGGTGGTTAGCCGGAGGCACGTCGGCGACGAGCTCCGCGGCGGCGTGTGCGGGTGAGCTACGTGTGCTCGCTGTGGTGCACGAGAGCGAGAAAGAAAAGGGGGAGGAGTTAGCTAAGCTCACGACGGTCTTGGGGAAGCTGACGGCGCGGTCGGGAACGAGCTGGTGCGGCGGCGACGGCGAAGGGGATCTCCGGCGATGGCGGTTCGGTCGAGGTCGGTGCGGTGGCTTCGGGTCACGCGAGCGCTCGGGGCTCGGCTAGCTCGAAGGAGTAGAGGGCGGTGAAGCTTCTGGACACGGTGGCGCGGCGTGGAGACGACGGGGAGCACGACTATGGCGGCGGTGCGGCGACGGTGGCGTCGGCCATGGCGTGGGAGAGCGAGGGAGAGGAGCTGGGGGCGAATGGAGGTGTCCACGGGGTTCGGGGCGCGACGTGGAGACCGTCCAGGCCAGCTAGGCGGCGAGAGGAGGAGGCAGGGCGGCAAGCAGCTGCGTGGCGCGCGCTGCGGCCGCCGTCGAGCACCTGCCTGCCTGCCTGGCGAGCCAAGCAGCTCGCTGGAGCGGTGGCTGAGCTGGGCCGGCAGGTGGGCCTCTGGGTGGCGACAGGTAAGTTTTTCCTTTATTTCTGTTTCTGTTTTTATTCTGTAAGTTTGTTGAATTTCTAAAAGTACCTAGGCAACTCCTAAATTCACCAAACTGCACCTGGTCCTTAGTTGGAATATGTCCAACATGGAACATTTTAGTTTGGTAATATTTGAGCATTTGAAATATTTTATAAATTTTAAATGCCCAAATTCAAATACTTATGATTTAATTCAAAGACCTTAGGATGACCTAGGTAATTATGCATCACTTTTGGCAGAGGTTCTGAGCCAAGACAAAAATGATGGACATTTTAGAAGGGCATTTCAGGTTCATTCAAAATATTTTTAGTAAACCCTAGTTTGATTCAGAGAGGGCTGGGGGTTCTGTCATCCCCATTTCAAGTTTCTGTTAAATGAAATAGACATGATGCAACACTCTAATGCATGAACTAGCTAGGGTGTGACAATAGTGCTTTATGTGATAGTTATATTGTTGAATTCATTCATGATGCTACTGAAAATTATTATGAGGGAGAAATATATGCTTGTAGGAATTGCAATAATATCAAGTTTCCTCTCTATGTGCTTAAAGTCTTGAAGTTTTGCTTGTTTTAACTTCCTATGCTAGTTGATTCTTGTTCCCATAAGTTGTTTTATCACAAAATCCCTAGGCATAGGAAGTGGGTTAGACTTAAAAGTGCTTGTTATATTCTTCATGATGCGCTCTTTGTGTTTCTATTCTAATCTTTTATGTGAGCATCATTGTCATCATCATGCCTAGCTTAAAAGGCATTAAAGAAAAGCGCTTATTAGGACACAACCCAATATTTACCCCTATTGTTTTTGTGTGTCCACATGATTAAGCTACTGTAGTAATCATGTTTTATAGCTTTTGTTTCAATAAAGTGCCAAGTAGAACATTTGGGAAGACTTGGGTGAAAGTTATTATGACCTTGCTGTAAAACAGAAACTTTGCGCTCACGAGATTTGATGTCATTTTTAACAGAAGAGTGCTTTTAAGTTAATTCTTTTTGAAGATGATTAATAAACAAATTATTCACGTTCACCAATTTATTTCAGAATTTTTGGAGTTACATAAGTATTCGAGAGTTACAGATTACTATAGACTGTTCTGTTTCTGACAGATTCTATTTTCTATGTATTGTTTGCTTATTTTGATGAATCTATGAGTAGTATCTGTCGGTGTACAAAAGTAGGGCCTCTGCTTTTGACCCCTCTACTTGTACACGGGCAGTCAGAGCCTCCCGCCACAGCCACGCATAATAGGGCGGGAAAGGGAAGCCGGAGAGAAGCCGAAGCCACAAGGCAAACAGAGCAAAAACAAGGACCAAGGCCACGAAGATCAGATGGACGAAGCAGGTTTTCCCGGCAAGGACCCTTGCCGGGGCAGCTCGCCCACGCCAACCGAACTGAGCCACCCTTGAGCCCACCAGCGCTTGACAAATGCATTGAGACAAGGCTCGGGAGGCACCTTCGTGGTGGCATGCAGATCTTTGTGAAGACATAGAATGCTCAAGATCAAATGAGGATAGGAAGGCAACCATCCTCACCGAAGAAACCCACAAGACCCCCGGTAATATCCTTGCCGGGGAAGCCAGCGCGCCACGGCAAGATCCTTGCCGGGCCACCCGACGAGAACCCCGCCAAGCGCACCAGTGGGCCACTGCCAGGACCGCGCCAGCTAAGTCTTCACCGCCGTTCGCATGGAGCTGCTGACCCAACCAGCTGGGCAGGCACCTGCGTGGCAACATGCAATCCTTCGTGGAGACTCCACTATCAAGCCACCTCAGCTGCCTGCCTGCCTACATGGCACCGCATGCATTGCTGGCCAGGGCGCGTGTCGAAGCAAGGAGGAGCGGCGACGGACGGGACGGGTCTCGCTCCCGTCCCCAATAAAGCGAGAGGACACCTAAGCCGCGCATTAAATGCGTCTTGTCCTGTAATACCAGCGATAATCTCGCGATGCTGTGGCACTTTCCACCTCCTATGTGCCACCGTGGCAGCCCCTTTCGTCTATAAAAGGAGGCCCATAGCACACGGAGGAAGGATTCGACTCTTTCAAACCTCACAACACCCAAATCTAGTTCAAGAGCTCAAGAACACTAAATACATCCACCAAAGTAGGATCGTAGGGTTTTACGCATCTTTGCGGCCCGAACCTGGGTAAATCCCTTTGTGTCATCTGTTAGTCCTGCTCTTCTCACGACCCCCGCGCCCCACAACCGTAGAAGGGATTCCAGTGATCCCATAGGTGTCGTTTCCCACCGATATCTTTGGCGCGCCAAGTAGGGGGCTCCCGATCGTGAGGCTCTGGCCTAGCGGTTGACTTAGTTCTTCTTCATCGCCATGGCTCCTAAGAAGAAGACGACCACGGCGATCGGTTCGTCCGAGACCGGGTTGGTATCGGCGCAGACCGACAGCAGGCCAGTCGCAGAGAGGACCCGTGGCATGGCCCGCAAACATCTACAATCACCCCAATGGTCCCGGCCTGGCGAGCGGCGTCGTTCGCACGCCAGGCGACGAGCCACCAGTCGCGGGCTCCGGAGGTGGTGTCGGGCCCAGGCGGCATAGGGCCCTCCAGGGGTGCCGCCGTCCCGCCAGGAGGTGGCACGGCGACCTCCAAGACGCCAACACCGGCGCCCACGGCGCGCTCCAATCAGGTTGTGCGTGATGAGCAACGTCACCCTGCCGGTGACCCTGCGCGCCGCCCTGGGAAGAGTCTCGTGCGTCCCTCCCATGAAGAAGAGGGCCAGCGTGCGTGCCGAGGTGCTGATGGATGTGGCAAACGGCTGCGGAGCCGCAACGCAGCTCCTTCTAACATGGTTAGGAGTCGAGGTGCATCGCAGTCCACCCAGATTTTGCCGCCACCCACGCCAGCGGAGACCCTAGCGCGTGCAGCTGCTCCTAGATTTTCCTCCCGCCGCGGAGAAGCATGACAAGTGGAGGGCCACCATCCGGAGCCTCGTCGGCATCACCAACAATGATGAGTTGCGGCCGGCGGGACCCGTAGGCCGTCGCTCCACCGGGCTGCCGCGTGCCAGGGGAGACCATGCTGGAGGCGATGCAGCCACGGTGCAATCCTCTCCTCCGTCCCGACCGCCCCGCGCGTCGATTCATCGCGACAAAGCTCGTGATGATATCTCCATCGCGTCGTCCAACCCACGAACCAACCGCGATCAGCGCCAAGTCCTTCGGGAGCGGGCTCATGAGGATGCTCGGACTATGATCGAGCGCCGACGTGATGCGCGCCACCAGTCGGACAGGCGGGCAGGGCCTGCTACGGACCACCCAGCGTCAGGAGGCTACGGTGGCCTACCCTACGAGGTGGGTTGTCCAGCTTTCACCCGTGAGCTGCGGCAGTTCCAGTGGCCCTCCCACCGTACGTTCAAGCCCGACGTTGGCGAGAAGTACAACGGCAAGACTCACTCGTCAGAGTTCCTCAGCATCTACACCATCACGATTCAAGCTGCTGGGGCCCGCGATGATAAGGTGCTTGCCAACTACTTCCCGTTGGCTGTCAAGCTTAATGTTATGTCATGGTTGATGCACTTGCCAGTGGATTCCATCTCTTCTTGGGCGGATCTGTGCCATGAGTTTGTTGGCGCCTTTACTTGAGGTTACCAAGCTCATGGCCAGACGAGTGATTTACACATCATCCCCCAGAAGGAAGGAGAAAACCTGCGCAAGTACATCCAGAGGTTCAGCCGAGTGCAGTACAACATCCCTGACGTTCATCCCGCCGCCGTGATCAGTGTGTTCCATCAGAACATGCGCAATCGCAAGATGCGTGAAGGGCTGGCGATGAACAAGGTTAAGGATGTGGCCGAGCTCTATGTTCTGGCCGATTGATGCGCTCGTGCTGAGCAGGGAAGCAAGTACCCCGGCGAAGACGCCGGCTCGGAAATCGACTCCACGGATGACACCGCCACCCCTGTGAAGAAGGGCCAGCGCCGCAACAGGAAGCGCAGGAGCAAGACCATGCTTGCCGTCGAGGGATCCGACGATATCGGCGCCACCAAGAAACCCAAGGCAAGTGACCCCGGCAAGGAGGTTGCCAGGTGTGCCTCTTGCCGGGCCTTGGCGGCCACCGATAAGCCAGGAGGCTCCGACAAGCAGTATTGCAAGATCCACCGCACCAAGGGCCACGATCTCCAAAATTGCCGACAGGTAGAGCTGCTCGCCGAGAAGCAGAAAGCAGAGTATGAGCGGCGGGACAAGGAGAAAGGCCCAGATGTTGCCAAGGGATCTGACAAGAAACGTGGCGGCCAAGGAGGCCGCCGCGGCAAGGATAATCAGCAAGAGAGGCCCGCCCGGGGCTGCAACAAGAAGCAGGAAGATGACAATCATGACGAGGACGACGAGTCCGGCGACCATGAGTTTCAGAAAGCCACAGAGGCCACGTGCGTCGATGGTGGTGCCTCGCTGCATACATCCCACCGCCAACTCAAGTCATGGGCGCGTGAGATCACAGCGGTAGAGCCATCGTTTGACGCACGGAAGACGCTGAAATGGTCCAGCACGCCCATCATCGTTGACCCCAAGGACCACACTGACCGCACCACTGCGGTCGCGTGCTTGCCGTTGTTGGTTTCACCAACAATCCGCAACCTCAAGGTGACAAAGATGTTGGTTGACGGCGGGTCCGGCCTAAACTTGATCTCGCATGTCATGGTCAGAAGGCTGCAGATCCCTGATGGAGACCTCGAGGAGATGGGCACGTTCCAAGGGGTTAACCCGGGGAGGAGCCAGCCAAAGGGAAAGATCATGCTGCCTGTGACATTCGGAGGCGAGCTGAACCACAGGATGAAGAGGATTGTTTTCAATTTAGCCAAGATCCCCTTGCCTTACAACGGGATCCTCGGTCGCCCGGCGCTAGCCAAGTTCATGGCGGCTTCACAGTACGCCTACAACATGCTGAAGATGCTCGGGCTGATGAACATCATCACCGTCCCCTCTGACAAGAAAGATGCGCTGACCTGCGCCGACTAACTCTACTGGGAAGCAGTTGCAGTAGCTGCCGCTAAGGCACCTGCTCCTGCCGATGGAGCCCCGGGGGAGAAGAAGACCGGCGAGACCCCTCGCACCCAATCCGGCAAGCGCACCTCTTCGGGGTGTTGTGCTTCCGTTGAGAACGTGCCAGAGAGCTCCACCGGCAAGAGCAAGAAGTCCAGAGCTACACCACCTGAGACCAAAAAGGTGCCCGTCAAGGAGGACGGCACGGGGGGGGGGGGCGTTCACCATAAGCTCCACCCTTGACGGCAAATAGGAAAGCAAGCTCGTCACCTTCCTGCAGGCGAATGTCGATGTGTTTGCATGGCAAGCCTCTGACATCCCTGGCGTTCCCAGGGAAGTGATTGAGCACCACCTTGCTGTCTGTCCTCATGCGCGGCCCGTCAAGTAGAAGGTCAGGAAGGAAGCTCTGGAGAGGCAGGAGTTCATCACAGAGGAAATCAGAAAGCTAGAGGCGGCAGGCTTGGTGAGAGGGGTACTCCATCCGACGTGGTTGGCCAATCCGGTAGTGGTGCGCAAGGCAAATGGGAAGTGGAGACTGTGTATTGACTGCACAAACATCAATAAGGCCCGTCCAAAGGATCCCTTCCCGTTACCGCGCATCGACAAGATTGTTGACTCCACGGCTGGATGTGACATGTTATCATTCCTTGACGCCTACTCAGGATACCACCAGATCTTCATGACGAAAGAAGACGAGGAAAAGACAGCATTCATCACCCCATGTGGTACGTATTCGTTTTTACGGATGCCTTTCGGGTTGAAGAGTGCTGGCTCGACCTTCGCAAGAGCAGTCCAAATTGGTTTTGAACCCCAGCTACATAGAAATATGGAAGCTTATATGGTTGACATAGTGGTCAAAACCAAGGACAAGGCGACCCTTGTGCAAGATCTGGAGGAAACATTTACAAACCCGCGCAAGATCAACCTCAAATTGAACCCTGAGAAGGGCGTCTTCAGCATTCGGTCCGGCAAGCTTCTTGGGTTCTTTGTGTCCTAGCGCGGGATTGAAGCAAACCCAGATAAGATCAAGGCCATCGAGCAGATTGAGGCACCCAAGCGGATCAAGGATGTGCGTCGGCTCACTGGTTGCGTTGCCACCATGAGCCGGTTCATCTCCAAGTCCGCGGAGCATGCCCTTCCTTTTTTTCAAGTTCTTGAAGAAGGCTGGGCCACTGGAGTGGACCCCAGAGGCCGAGGCAGTGCTGCAGGATTTGAAGAAATACCTCTCCTCTACCCCAGTGCTGGTTGTGCCCAAACCACAAGAACCGTTACTGCTTTACCTAGCGGCAACAAATCAAGTGGTTAGCGCCGCACTAGTGGTGCAGAGAGAGGTCGACAAAAAGGTAGCAGCAGCGGCAGAGCCAACAGATAGCGAGCTGAAACCCTCTCCGGCAGGGCTCGATCCCGGCAAGATTGAGTCCCTGGCAGGGGTTGACGCTAGCGTAACAAGACCCACGCGACCGGGTGAAGATGCGCAGAAGAAGAAGATGGTGCAGCACCCAGTGTACTTCGTCAGCTCCCTCTTGCAGGGGGCTAGGTTGAGGTACTCAGGTGTGCAAAAGATGCTCTTCGGCCTCCTTATGGCTTCGAGGAAGCTGCACCATTACTTCCAAGCGCACGAGATCACGGTGGTCACCCGCCTCCCGTTGCAACGGATATTGCACAACCCAGATGCAACGGGGAGGATCGTGGAATGGGCCATGGAGTTGTCGAGTTTCGGTTTGAAGTTTGAGAGTACCTCGACGATTCAGAGCAGAGTCTTGGCAGAGTTTGTTGCGGAATGGACCTCGACACCTGATGAAGAGGTACAGGAGACCGCTCTCCCCGGCAAGGAAACGAGCCGCAACTGGATCATGTACTTTGATGGTGCCTTCTCGCTGCAAGGCGCCGGTGCTGGTGTGCTACTTGTCGCACCCACCGGAGAGCACCTCAAGTATGTTATCCAGATGCACTTTCCTCGGGACATGTCAACCAACAACACCGCCGAGTACGAGGGTTCGCTTGCCGGTCTCAGGATCATGGCAGACCTCGGAGAAGCTTATCGTCAGAGGTGACTCACACCTCGTTGTCAGGCAGATTAACAAAGATTATCAAAGCCCGTTGATGGAAGCTTATGTAGATGAGGTGAGGAAACTGGAGGAGCGCTTTGACGGTATACAAGCGGAGCATGTCCCTCGGGCGGAGAACGACATCGCCGACTACCTGTCAAAGCGCGCTGCCCTCAAGCTACCCGTGGAACCAGGTACTTTTGTGCTTTAGTTAACCCAACCATCCGTTGAGCCGTCGACCGGGCAGAGCAAGCGGAGGAAGCTAGGCCCCGGCAAGTACTTCCCCACCGAGCTCCCCGGAGCCGCCGGCGAAGATGTTGCCGTGGATGCCAATCCTGCTGCAGGGCAACCGACTCCGGCAGGACCTCAGGTCATGGCCGTGGAGGCGGCCGCTCCCACGGCAGAAGAGATGCCTTTGGTCCTTGCCGTCGAGCCACAGGCTCCGGCATGGGCATAGTACACCGTCCGATTCCTTCAAAAAGGAGAGCTTCCTGAGGAGCAGGAAGAGGCAGAAAGAGTAGCCCGCCGGTCTGCTCTGTACCAATTTGTTGATAACGTATTGTACAGAAGAAGACCGAATGGGGTGAAATTGATGTGCATCTCCCGGGAGGAAGGACTAAAGCTGTTGGCAGAGATACATGGAGGCATATGTGGCTCCCACATAGGGTCGAGGGCCCTTGCCGGCAAGGCTTTCCGGCAAGGTTTCTTCTGGCCCACCACCCTCCAGGATGCGACGGTGCTAGTAACCAAGTGTGAAGCGTGCCAGTTCCATTCGAAGAAGCTTCATCAACCAGCTCAATCCCTTTAAACTATCCCTCTCTCCTAGCCCTTCTCGGTCTGGGGGCTCGATATATTGGGCCCTTTCCCTCGTGCTGTCGGGGGCTTTGAGTACTTGTACGTCGCAATCGACAAGTTCACAAAGTGGCCAGAAGTGGAAGCAATGAGGAAGGTGACAGTGCAGTCAGCCAATAAGTTTTTCAAGGGACTAGTGTGCCGTTTTGGGGTGCCCAACAAGATCATCACCGATAACGGCACACAGTTCACAAGCCACGCCTTCATGCAATACATTGAGGATCTCGGCAGCAGGATCTGTTTTGCTTCCGTGGCACATCCATGGAGTAACGGCCAAGCGGAGAGAGCAAATGCTGAAGTCCTGCGAGGCTTAAGGATGAAGACTTTTGATAGGCTGCACAAAAGCGGGAGGCGCTGGATTGATGAGTTACCGACGGTTCTTTGGTCGATCAGCACGATGCCAAATTGAGCCACCGGCCAGACACCCTTTGCCCTGGTTTACGGGGCAGAAGCAGTTCTCCCCACCGAACTCATGTACGGGTCACCTCGAGTGCTCGCTTATGGTGAGCTTGAGCAAGAGCAGTTGCGCCAAGATGACGTGACACTCCTTGAGGAAGATCGTCTCCGGGCGGCTGTGAGAGCAGCGCGCTACCAGCAAGCTTTACGCCGCTACCATAGCCGCAAGGTTCATGCCCGGAGCTTTGAGGAAGGCGACCTTGTTCTTCGGCATGTTCAGTCAGCCAAGAATTCCAACAAGTTGAAGCCAAAGTGGGAAGGCCCTTATCGGGTAACGCGAGTCACCAGGCCCGGCGCAGTCCGGCTGGAGATCGAAGATGCCATTCCAGTGAGCAACTCCTGGAACATCGACCATCTCCGCAAGTTTTACCCATAAGGCATGGCTGCCGGGCCTCCCGGCAAGCCACCCTTTTGTACAAGCCTTGCCAGCAAGGCATGTAACCCTCTGTACAAAGCCAGGCGCAGACCCTGAGCATAAATAAACGAAGTGCTGGCGCCCTAAGTTATAGCATGCATGCTAGGTTGAGTCTCTTCCTCGGTTAGGGTTGATAGTGCTTAGCGGCGGCTAACCCCTAACTTAGAGGTCGAGTGCGCGTCTCTTTGTTCTTCTCTGTCTTCTTTGGTTCGCAGGGCACATAAGTATTCTTGCCGAGATATTTTGGTAGAAAGGGAACGGACCGGCGTCCGGGCCCCGGCAAGCCAGAGTTGCCGGGGGGCTGCAAGAACCAGGATCCCTCCGCAGCAAGCCAAGGTCGCCGAGGGCTGCAGATCCAGATAAGTCCTTTATCCTCTATCATGCATTTCGTTATGGACTGGGATACGTGAAAAGCCCGTTCTATCTCTAAGCTGGCGTGCTCCCCCTTTTCGGCACCCAAGGATTATCCCCTGGGTCCGAATTTGGTCGTATCCACGGCAGCAAAGAAGGGGAACGAGGAGCCTAAGCCCAGCTCATCCCTGCCTCCGCCAAGAGCGTGAGAAAGGTCGAGCAAGGTGGGGGACAGCAAGGCCTGTTGCCGGGCCAAAAAACGTTTGTCCTAAAAGGCAACAAGGATTCACTCCTTGTCCTGGATTCCTCCCGCGAACGAAAATCCCTGTAAACATCCCTTTTTCATTAAAAAACATCCCGTACAAGTACAGTTCATACGAAATGAAAAACATGAACAAGGGGATTTCGAGTTCTAAAGCTAACAAAGGACCGAATGCTTACAAGACTAAAAAGATATAAGGTGCCCATAATCCCTTTCTTGTCCCTCTCCTCAGGAAATGGAACAAGAAAGCAGAAGGGCAAAAGGGGCGCCTAGGCGAGCTATGATTGGCAGAAGACACCAGGAGAACATCTCGGTGGTCGTCCAAGGGCTGGATGGTGATGGCGGCGCTGGAGGCAGAGCTCGAAGACGAGGCAGCAGGACGTCAACACGCGACGAAGGCGTCGGTGCCCGCGTACTCCGACTTGACGGCCTTGCCGCCCGCCCTCTTCCTCTTTTGCAGCCTCCCTACGCCAGCCGACCAAGGAGACGACCCCGAGAAGTTCAAGGAGCCGGCGACATGGATGATGGGGTCGCCGGTGCCGCTCGAAGCGGCGCCCGACACCCGTTGCCCTCGTCGTCGCTGCCATTGTCTTCCTCGCCACTCTCGCTTGAGGAGGAATCTTCATCGTCGGAGGACCTCTCCACGGAGCACCTCACGCGGATCCCGAAGTGCCCAAAGATCTTGATGGAGAGGAGGCCACCCTCCATTAGTTTGAAATGGAGAGCGAGCCCATCCGTCAAGCTGTGGAGGCGAGCGAACATCTTCCACCCTCGGTGAAGATACATGATGTGAGGGGCGGGGAACTCGACGTCGACCCATGTGCCACTGTTCCCACAACCCCTCATGTGCAGCCGCAGCGCCTGAGGCGGATCCAGATCCATCTCCCGTGCAAATGGAGTCGGGAGGCAAAGGTGACGATGCGGTGGATGGCGCAGCTTGATGAAGGATTCACAGGGGTTTTCCCCGGTGTGGCCCTCCATCGGAGGAGGGGCTACTGGAGGAGGCGAGGCTGATCTACCGCCCCATCCTCCTCTCCCTCGGGCACCACGACAGCCTCGACCGCGCCCCCTCCCCCTTCCTCTAGCGGCTAGCTCCGCTACTACGAGCTCTTGGGGAGGAGCGATGCGCTGTCTGGCCGAAACTCTCGCCGCCACCGATGAAGCGTCGCCACGCCCTCTCGCCATGGCAGAAGAAGAAAGGAAGCAGGAATGGGGAGAGGCAGATGGCGAAAGGTTGAGGGGCACTGTTCCTCCCGCTCCCCTCTTTATAAAGGGGCGGGGGCGAGGCTCGGCCGCCCCCTCTTGGCCAATCCGGCTTCTTGAAGTGACAGCAAGCGGGCTGTCGACCGCCCTCCCCGCTCTATTGAAGGCTCATGGGAATCGACCCGCACGCGCGCAACTACCCACGTCCCGCGCGCCTGCCATTCGCTCTGCATTATGCATGCAGCGAACGTGGCGCAAGGGGCGGGCGTAGTGGCACGCGTGGAATGACGGTTCCCAAGTGAGGGCAATAAATGGGAGGCGGCCCTGCGGTCTCGAAGAGACACGCAAGCCGCCTCTTTACTGTCCACCACAAGGTGACGCCAGCATGCCCACGTCATGCGTGCGCACGACCCACACATCATGCGTTCAACGGGTCATGGGGAAGCACAGCGGACGGAACAGTGGCCGCGGTAAAAATCCACCCCAACTGCCAGCGCACCGTTCTGGGCCTGACCAAACAACATGCTGCGCTTATGTGTGGCCCAGGCTTGGGGGCTCCTATCGATGTACAAAAGTAGGGGCTCTGCTTTTGATCCCTCTACTGGTGCACGGGCAGTCATAGCCTCCCACCACAGCCACGCATAACAGGGCAGGAAAGGGAAGCCGGAGAGAAGCCGAAGCCACAAGGCAAACAGAGCAAAAACAAGGACCAAGGCCACGAAGATCAGATGGATGAAGCAGGTTTTCCCAGCAAGGACCCTTCCCAGGGCAGCCTCAGCGGCCCCGGCAAGACCCTTGCCGGGGCAGCTTGCCCACGCCAACCAAAGTGAGCCACCCTTGAGCCCACCAGTGCTCGACAAATGCATTGAGACAGGGCTCGGGAGGCACCTCCGTGGTGGCATGCAGATCTTTGTGAAGACATAGAATGCTCAAGATCAAATGAGGATAGGAAGGCAACCATCCTCACTGAAGAAACCCACAAGACCCCCGGCAAGATCCTTGCCGGGGAAGCCAGTGCGCCATGGCAAGACCCTTGCCGGGCCACCGGGCGAGACCCCCGCCAAGCGCACCAGCGGGCCACTACGAGGCCCGCGCCAGCTAAGTCTTCGCCGCCGTTCACATGCAGCTGCCGACCCAACCAGCTGGGCAGGCACCTGCATGGCAACATGCAATCCTTTGTGGAGACTCCACCACCGCGCCACCTCAGCTGCCTGCCTGCCTACATGGCACCGCATGCATTGCTGGCCAGGGCGCGTGTCGAAGCAAGGACGAGTGGCGACGGACGGGACGGGTCTTGCTCCCGTCCCCAATAAAGCGAGAGGACACCTAAGCCGCGCATTAAATGCGTCTTGTCCTGTAATACTAGCGATAAGCTCGCAACACTGTAGCACTTTCCACCTCCTGTGTGCCACTGTGGCAGCCCCTTTCGTCTATAAAAGGAGGCCCATAGCACACGGAGGAAGGATTCGGCTCTTTCGAACCTCACAGCACCTAGAGCTAGTTCAAGAGCTCAAGAACACTAAATACATCGACCAAAGCAGGATCGTAGGGTTTTATGCATCTTTGCGGCCCGAACCTGGGTAAATCCCGTTGTGTCGTCTGTTAGTCCTACTCTTCTCACGACCCCTGCGCCCTGCAACCGTAGAAGGGATTCCAGTGATCCCATAGGTGTCGTCTCCCATCGACAGTATCGGAGGGTATGAACCATGGAGAAGTTGGAATACAATAGATATTACACCAATATAAATGAAGAATTAGTTCACAACATTACCAGAAGTGGTGATTTATTTTCTTATACTAACGGAGCTTACGAGTTTTCTGTTGAGTTTTGTGTTGTGAAGTTTTCAAGTTTTGGGTAAAGATTCGATGGACTATGGAATAAGGAGTGGCAAGAGCCTAAGCTTGGGTATGACCAAGGCATGCCAAGGTAATATTCAAGGACAACCAAGAGCCTAAGCTTGGGGATGCGCCGGATGGCATCCCCTCTTTCGTCTTCGTTCATCGATAACTTTACTTGGAGCTATATTTTTATTCACCACATGATATGTGTTTTGCTTGGAGCATTATTTTATTTTATTTTGTTTTTCTTGCTGTTTGAATAAAGTACTTAAGATCTGAAATTCTTAAATGTTAGAGTCTTCACATAGTTACACAATTATTCGACTACTCATTGATCTTCACTTATATCTTTTGGAGTAGTTTGTCGTCTACTCTAGTGCTTCACTTATATCTTTTTAGAGCATGGTGGTGGTTTTATTTTGAAGAAATAGATGAACTCTCATGCTTCACTTATATTATTTTGAGTCTTAAACATCATGGTAATTTTCTTTGGTTATGAATTTAGTCCTAATATGATAGGCATCCAAGAGGGATATAATAAAAACTTTCATATGAAATGCATTGAATACTATGAGAAGTTTGATTCTTTATGATTATTTTGAGATATGAAGATGGTGATATTAGAGTCATGCTAATGGAGTAGTTGTGAATTTGAGAGATACTTGTGTTAAAGTTTGTGATTCCCGTAGCATGCACGTATGGTGAACCGTTATGTGATGAAGTCGGAGCATGATTTATTTTTTATTGTCTTTGTTATGTGTGGAGGTCGGGATCGTGTGATGATTAACTCCTACCAACCCTTACCCCAGGAGCATGCGCGCAGTACTTCATTTCAATGACTAATAGTTTTTCTTCAATAAGTATGTCAGTTCTTTATGACTAATGTTGAGTCCATGGATTATACGCACTCTCACCCTTCCACCATGGCTAGCATCTCTTGTACCGCACAACTTTTGCCGGTACCATACACCCACCATATACCTTCCTCAAAACAGCCACCGTACCTACCTATTATGGCATTTCCATAGCCATTTCGAGATATATTGCCATGCAACTTTCCACCATTCTGTTTATTATCACACACTCCATCATTGTCATATTGCTTTGCATGATCATGTAGTTGACATTGTATTTGTGGCAAAGCCACCGTTCATAATTCTTGCATACATGTCACTCTTGAATCATTGCACATCCCGGTACACTGTCAGAGGCACTCATATAGAGTCATATTTTGTTCTAAGTATCGAGTTGTAATTCTTGAGTTGTAAGTAAATAAAAGTGTGATGATCATCATTATTAGAGCATTGTCCCTGTGAGGAAAGGATGATGGAGACTATGATTCCCCCACAAGTCGGGATGAGCCTCCGGAGAAAAAAAAGAGGCCTAAAAAAAAGAAGGCCCAAAAAAATGAGAGAAAAAGAGAGAAGGGACAATGCTACTATCCTTTTACCACACTTGTGCTTCAAAGTAGCATCATGGTCTTCATGATGGAGAGTCTCATTTGTTGTCACTTTCATATACTAGTGGAATTTTTCATTATAGAACTTGCCTTGTATATTCCAATGACTGGCTTCCTCAAAATGACCTAGGTCTTCGTGAGCAAGCAAGTTGGATGCACACCCACTTAGTTGCTTTTTGAGCTTTCATATACTTATAGCTCTAGTGCATCCGTTGCATGGCAATCCCTACTCACTCACATTGATATCTATTGATGGGCATCTCCATAGCCCATTGATATGCCTAGTTGATGTGAGACTATCTTCTCCTTTTTGTCTTCTCCACAACCACCATTCTATTCCACCTATAGTGCTATGTCCATGGCTGACGCTCATGTATTGCGTGAAAGTTGAAAAAGTTTGAGAATACTAAAGTATGAAACAATTGCTTGGCTGAAACCGCGGTTGTGCATGATTTAAATATTTTGTGTGATGAAGATAGAGCATAGCTAGACTATATGATTTTGTAGGGATAAATTTCTTTGGCCATGTTATTTTGAGAAGACATGATTGCTTTGTTAGTATGCTTGAAGTATTATTGTTTTTATGTCAATATTAAACTTTTGTTTTGAATCTTATGGATCTGAATATTCTTGCCACAATATAGAAGATTACATTGATGAATATGTTAGGTAGCATTCCACATCAAACATTTTGTTTTTATTATTTTCCTACTCGAGGATGAGCGGGAATTAAGCTTGGGGATGCTGATACGTCTCCAACGTATCTATAATTTTTGATGTATTCATGCCATGTTTATAATATTTCTACATGATTTTGGTATGATTTGGTTAGAACTAACCCGGACTGGCGTTGTTTTCAGCAGAAGTACCATGGTGTTGTTTTTGTGCAGAAATAAAAGTTCTCGGAATGCGCTGAAAATCAACGGAGATTTTTTCTGGAAAATATAAAAAATACTGGAACAAAAAGTTATCAGAGGGGAGTCCCGTGGGGCCCAGGAGGGTGGAGGGCGCGCGCCTGTGCCTCGTGGACTCCCTATGGGTCCCCCTAACTTGTTCTTGACACCAACCTCTCCTATAAATACAGAAATGTAACAGCCTGGATTTTGGCCCTTTTCTTTTTCTTTTGATTTATTTGGTTTTTGCTCAGTTTTTCTTTATGGAGTGGTTCTATGGTCTTGCCACCTGGGAAATCATCCTCATTCCTCCTCCCAAGTGGTTCATCATTCTCAAAACCTTGCCAAAGATCATGTCACTGCACTCCTTGACCAAACCCTAAAATCTTTTTCTAGGGAAAATTCCTTTTTTATTAAAGGAATAACCCTATCTGCCCTAGGTTGTGAAGCAACCTATATTTTTGTCCATCCAAAAATCCTCAAATAATTATAATAATTCCTTTGGGTCATATATAGATCAAATATGCCCAAACATTGCCTTGTCCAGTTCAAAAATAATTCCCCAATAATCCCTTTTCTATTCTACCCTGAATGGCACTTTGTGAAGGAAGTGTCATTTATATTTCTCCTAGTGCCTCCCAACCTTTTTGTGCATGATTATATGTCCAAATAATTGCCTCATGCACAAGTTCAAATTTATTTGCCTAGCCAATATTCCTCAGTGAATTTTCAAAGTTTCTGTCAGACAGAAGGCTTTGTGAAGGAAGTACTAGATAGGCGTATCCAAATGAGTTGAAATTTTGCACACTCCTTAGGGTGCTCATATTAAACCCCTTCACCCATTTTCAGCCCCATCCAATCATCTATGTGATCACAGGAGCAAATCTTTGATTCTGGCCTTATTTTCAGGTTGTGAAGCAAGTGCATTTTATATTGCTTCAAAAATCCCGATAAATTACCAGATCATTCTTATACCCATAAAACATCTCTCCACCCAATTTGGCATCATTTAATTGAGCCATTTGATCACCAAATTTATTCCAAGTTTCTGGTCAGCAGAGATGTTTGTGAAGCAAGTGCCATTTTGGCTTGTCCATTTGGCATGAGATTTTTACAGCATCTCCATATGACCATATGATAAAGCCTTGCCCAATTTTAGCTCAAGTTGACCTCCATGTGAGTAAACCATCATGATCTAGTTTTTGGACCATTTTGGTCAGTTGTGAAGCAACTGCATTAAATATTGGTCCATTCCTTCCCAAACTCCCCAGGACAGTAGTCCCTCCATAGGTAAACACCCCAGACAACTTATTTGGCCCATATCATATCCCTGTTGATCACAATGAGCTGATAAAATTTACTGGAGTAAACTTCAGAGGTCACTAACCTTTTGACCAGAACCTTTTTCACCAAGTTACCACCTCAGTTGAAACCACCCTTCGAATGACTTACCACTAGACAACATTGGCCAGGCATTTGGCTCTTCTTGATGCCAGTCTGCGTGGTGACCATCGCTTTGGCGTGCAATGGCCGTGCCCAGAGCGCCTTCTTGCTCGGTCCCCTCCTCCTCTCGTCGGCTTCGCGCTTGTGAAGATATCCATTGTCTTCCTCTCGTCGTCGCCGTTCCCTTGGACCCCTCTACCCCTCCGTTCTCTTGCTCACCGATGCTCGCCGCCGCGTGAACACGTGCGTACAGTGGAGTTTTGGATCTGTTCGTCGCCGTTGTCTTCCTCCCTGCGCCCCCTTGGCCTCCTCTGCCCCGTGAGAGCCCCCACTATGCCTTCCTCATCGCATGCCTCCGAGCTCATGCGCGTGGGCACGCGTCCGTAGCGCCGGCCACGCGTCCGCGGTGACGCTAGCGCGGCTCCCTCTCCCCCTGGCTATTTAAGCAGCCCCGAGGCTTCTTGTTCGCCCCAAGCTCTTCGCCTCGCTCCACTCTTCCTGCCCAGCCCCTCCATTGAGCTCGAGCTGCTCTCCTCGACTCCCCTGGCCACCTTGCCCGCCGTCGGCCTCGGCCTAAATTGGCTCGATGCCGGCCCCCCTCCTTTCTGTAGCCACCGGAGAAGTCCCCTCGACCCCCTGACCCTTCCCACCTACTTGCCCCTCGCCGGAGTACCCCGCAGCACCCTAGCCCCACCCCACCCGAGGCCGTCTCCGCCGGAGTCCACACCCTTGTCGCTCCGATCCTCCTCGGCGTTCGTGCCCATGCTGAATGGATCCGTCTCGTCCTGCTGAGCTCGTCGGTAGGTCGCGTGCCCCGTATGGAGGCCGGGATCGCCGGTGAGCCTCGTCGGGGTGAGCTCCCCTGCTCGACCCGATTCCTCCATGCGGGAGGAAGAAGAAGGAGGCCAGGAGGAGAGAGAAGATGCGGTGGGCCCCGCCTGTAAGCGACCCAGTCGTCGGGCCCGCGTTGACCCAGGTACCCTGACGTGGATAAGTGGAGGCGTTATCCACTGATTACGTCTTTCCTTTCCGAAAGCGTATTTCTCTATTATGCGTTCTGTTTTTCTGTCCAAGCCCCTGTTTGAAAATCTTTTTCTTGGAGATAGGTCCCTGGCAGAAAACACTCCAGAACTTTTTAACCGTAGCTCCAAATCAGGTGAAACCAACGCTCACTTCTTTGTTTCGTCGAGCCCGTTCTGTTGGTCATGCTTTCACTATGGTTTGACACTATGAAAATGAGCATTTTGCCCTTCCCCTTAATCAGCCCCCTTCGAGAGAGAACGATTTCCGACGATTCATTTCCGCAAGCTTCTTGCACTTTCTCCCGGTGATTTCTTCCACCCCAGGCAAGCCGCACCCTCCATTTGCATGATTGCAATGCAGTGACATGGTTTAACATATTTGAATTTGTTTAAAATATTGCTTTATCTACATGACTCAGTGCATGGCATTTTCTCGGAGTATTGTTTGGATCTTGTTGATGCCATGCTATTGTTTGGATTACTAGGAGTTATGTTTGTAATTGATGAGTATCATGTTACCATTGGAGTATTAGTGGCTGGTATTATGATTGTTCATGATGATATCTGTTAGAATATTTTTGGAGTATTACTTTGGATAACATGCAACCTTTGGATTATTAGTCGTTAGTATGAATATTTTCATGATGCTAGTTGATTTCTGTTGCTTGGAGTATTATTTTTGGAGATGATGGTTACATGTGGATCTTAGCTAGATAGCTAGGGGTGGACTAACGAGCAACTCGGCTCGTTAAGCTCGTACTCGTTAAGCTCGTGCTCGTTAAGGCTCGGCTCGTTAAGCTCATTAAGATTAACGAGCAGAAAACCCTGCTCGGCTCGGCTCGTTTGAAGCTCGTTAAGCTCGTGAGAGCTCGTGAGCGCTTGTTAACAGATTATAATGTGTTACGATATACATGATGAATGTGTAGGTGTGGTTTCCAAGACGAAATATGGTGACTATAAAAGAAATGTAGTAGTTTGTTGCCTCATATGTCGATTAGATTGAATATATGGGCTGAGGTGCTACAAAAGTTTGTCACGTAAGATGAAAATATGTGTTGTGTTGTTACTAACGAGCTTAACGAGCTACTCATGAAACTCGTTAGCTCGCTCGTTAAGCTCGTTAAGCTTAACGAGCTGAAATCAATGATTGGCTATGTTCATTAAGAAGCGAGCTACGAGCTTAATGAGCCGAACTATCGAGCGCTCATTAAGCTCGCGAGTTACGAGCTTTTGGTCCAGCCCTATAGATAGCTGTATTCTTGTTATTGGAGTAGTAGGATTATTGTTTCGGATTCATCATGATAGTAGTGTTTTGCTATCCTCGGAGTATTTTGAGATGATGATATTATGCTTGGATTATTTGTTGGATATTGCTATGACTTGGATTATAGTTTGATGGTTGACATAGGAGTATCAATTATCATGGTTATGTTTTTGGGGATAAATTCCGTCAGTAAGTTGGTCAGGTGCCGCCGAATCAAACTTTTCCAGTGCAACCACATTTGCCTGTATGGGACGGCCCTAATGCGGTCTATTGTCGTGCCTCTCGCCGGTGCTTCTAACGAGGGAAGGTTATGGGCGCGCGCTACCCTGATCAGGTAGGCAGACATAAGCCTTGTGTGCCCATTGTTTGAGTTTTTGGATCCATGTCCCCGTGTGGGACGGGCCACGACGGTGGTCGATGTGTCTTGAGGTAGACACGGGGCCACCCATGACTTAGCCCAGTGGGGAGTGAGTCGGAGTGGCCGGGAGAGTGTCATGGTAGTAGATCGGTTTTTTCGGAACGCCGTTGGTCCACTCGAATGGGAATGCAAGGCCATGGGTTCTGTGGTGTGGGTATAGTACGCTACCTCTGCAGAGTGTGTGTTTAATCTATCGATAGCCGCGTCCTCGGCCATGGGCATGGGTTCGTACTAGGGTACACCATTCGATCAACACTCACATGACAGAATGACTTATAGGTGATGGATATGTGGATATTTGGAGCAGTACAGATTGGCCATTTATTGGTCGGGTTGTGATCGCCGTAAGGATCACGAGCCATTTATTGGTCGGGTTGTGATCGCTGTAAGGATCACGGGCCATTCATTGGTCGGGTTGTGATCACCGTAAGGATCACGGTTACAGTTTGGTTTTGATCACGAGGTGATCGAGGTGGTATACTGCTTGGCCAGTTAGCCAAGAGAGATATGGTTATGGAGATCGGAGATGGTGATTTATCAGTATTGTAGCAGTTTCCTATTATGCTTAAGAGTTGTTGTTATATCATGGTAGCTATTAATTTAATTAACCTGCTTAATGCTATGTTGTTGTCTTTCCTTGATATTTTTGGTTGTTGTGAGCTTGCAAGTACATTCAATGTACTGACCTGGTGTGTCATGCCAGATTGCAGGTGATGCCGTGATTGCTTGGTTGCTTGTCGTGGTTTCCGTTCGTGCGAGCTAGATCGTGTCCCAGCAAGAGTCCCTGCAGAGTAGAGTTCACCACCTTCGTCGTTGTTCCGCTGCTACGAGTTGTTCCACTGCTAGCATAGAGCAAGTGTAGTATCGCAGGTGTAGTGTCGCCGTGCTGATGTGAACCTTTGAAACATCATACCTTTGTATTTATTCTTGTAATAAGAGATGATTTGTTCTATGTCAAGCAGTGCCGTATTCCAGAGACTTCTCCTTGATCTCTAGGCTAGAATATAGGGCGTTCCGGTTTCTCTGAGCTGGGGTGCCACAAGAAACCCCCAGAAAATAATCTAGATCGGGAGTTCTGCCGCCGCAAGCCTCTATAGCCACCAAAAACCAATCGGGATCCTATTATGGCACCCTACCGGAGGGGGGATCCATCACTGGTGGCCATCCTCATCATCCCGGCGCTCTCCATGACGAGGAGGGAGTAGTTCACCTCGGGGCTGAGGGTATGTACCAGTAGCTATGTGTTTGATCTCTCTCTCTCTCTCTCTCTCTCTCTCTCTCGTGTTCTTGATTTGGCACGATCCTAATGTACCGCGAGCTTTGCTATTATGGCTGGATCTTACGATGTTTCTCCCCCTCTACCTCATTGTGATGAATTGTGTTTTCCCTTTGAAGTTATCTTATCGGATTGAGTCTTTAAGGATTTGAGAACACCTGATGTATGTCTTGCGTGGGATACCCGTGGTGACAATGGGGTATTCTATGGATCCACATGATGTATGTTTTGGTGATCAACTTGTGGGTTCCGTGACCTTGGAAATCTATGCATAGGGGTTGGCACACGTTTTCGTCTTGACTCTTTGGTAGAAACTTTGGGGCACTCTTTGAAGTTCTTTGTGTTGGTTGAATAGATGAATCTGAGATTGTGTGATGCATATCATGTAATCATACCCATAGATACTTGAGGTCACATTGGAGTATCTAGGTGACATTAGGGTTTTGGTTGATGTGTGTCTTAAGGTGTAATCTTACTACAAACTCTAGGGCTGTTTGTCACACTTATAGGAACAACCCAATGGATTGATCGGAAAGAATATCTTTGAGGTTGTTTCCGTACCCTACAATAATCTCTTCGTTTGTTCTCCGCTATTTGTGATTTTGGAGTGACTCTTTGTTGCATGTTGAGGGATTGTTATATGATCCGATTATGTTATTATTGTTGAGAACTTGCACTAGTGAAAATATGAACCATAGGCTTGTTTCGAAGCGTTGCAATACCGTTTGTGCTCACTTTTATCATTATTTAACTGGCTATTTTTATATTTTCAGATAAAACCTATATCTACCATCCATATTGCACTTGTATCACCATCTCTTCACTGAACTAGTGCACCTATACAATTTACCATTGTATTGGGTGTGTTGGGGACACAATAGACTCTTTGTTATTTGGTTGCAGGGTTGTTTGAGAGAGACCATCTTCATCCTATGTCTCCCACGGATTGATAAACCTTAGGTCATCCACTTGAGGGAAATTTTCCACTATCCTACAAACCTCTGCACTTGGAGGCCCAACAACGTCTACAAGAAGAAGGTTGTGTAGTAGACATCAAGAGGGTTTTGAGAAGTCGTGGTAATATATTAGCTTGATGCTGGATAAGTCCCAGATGGTACCTATTGTTGTCCGAAGACGAGTTTGCCCGTAGCCGGTCAAGTCGAACATTGACCACTTTGAATTTTCTGCAATCAATGCGGTAGCCCCCGAGACACTGGTTGGGTGGCAACACCAGATCAGGGGATTGATGTGCTCCTTTAAAATTAGTAACTGATAAGCCCGAAGCCCAGTAGCCCCGGAGCCTTAATGCAGGCACGGGTGGCCGAATTAAGGATCGATATCTAGAGTAAAATCACAAATTATGTGTAATGATTCTATGTGTCCAAGTACTTCACATCATTAATGCTCGGATCCGCATTGTACAGAACTCTGTTGACCGACCATCGACTTCAACCTCCTCGGCCAGTAGCCGGGGAGTCTTTGTCCCACTTTATAAAGCATTTATGAGGGCAAAGATTTATGGCAAACAAGGCAATCTAGCCATATGGTTTTATAAACAAAGATATGCGGAGAGAATGTTATATTAGTATTCAATGTAAGAAACATCTTCCAAAAAAATAAACCCGCTATCGGTTCCTTTCTTTGGGTTGTCATGCCAACCATGATCATGAAACCTCACCTTCGATCAATGCAGGAGAAAAATATTGAGGATTTAGTTTGGGGAAAGTTCCCGAACTATGTGGTCTTTACTGAACCTAAATTTTCACTTCCATCATTGCCGACCAATTATATCCTTTAATATTGCTAGATTTCGGCTTCACCCAGTATGAGGTACTAACTCGGATGACCCGGTAGTAACAATCACAGAGGTGCTCCCTTTACTGCCTAGCCGAACAATCGGGAGCGTAGGGGTAATCACAGGAGCCAGGCAACCCAGCTTGGCCAAAATCTTAAGTCAAATTGATGCATATTTATGGCTTTATAATGATAATTATGGAAGGCGGTGTTTGTAAACTGAATACAAATGCTGATGATATGTTTATTTTGAGTCTGTTGTGACCGTTCATCATTTGAATGTGACCCATCATCGGCTTCCACCCCTTTGTAGATGCTATGCAGGGTGTTTCCTTAATAACAAAACAACCCTTAGCCAACGTCTCGGTGCCCAGAGGTGGTTGTGTTAGTGGAAACAAGGCAAT
Organism: Triticum timopheevii; assembly: GCA_963921465.1. Lineage (NCBI taxonomy): Eukaryota > Viridiplantae > Streptophyta > Magnoliopsida > Poales > Poaceae > Triticum > Triticum timopheevii. The sequence continues at coordinate 91,838,704 of OY997268.1, read as the reverse complement.
CAGATATGCGGGCTTTATAACTTTCACTTACTCATAGGAGCTTAACCTGGGGAAGCTAGCTACGAGCCCCCGGTTAGTGTTCGTCACGGATCAAAGTCTAACCATTAACACTTCAGCCAATGTTATGAGAGGCTCGTCGTTTAACACAGGGTGACTTCCATCTATCTGTAGTTTAACACAATCATCGGATCACCGACCAGTTTACATCTATTGTGACAGTCAGTTTTCGGCTTTCTCCACTGAGGCGCTTAACCATGCGAGCTAGAAGCACAATCGCAGTGTTTCTTCCTTTGCACACCTAGCCGAACAAAGCGAAACATAGGAGGCAAGCACAGGAGCCGAGCAACCCAACTATTGACCGAAGACACAATTCAAAATTGATGCATATAAAGCAATATCCGAGAATGTCTTGCCGAGGACTCCTCGGAGTACGTTGGCTTTTTGGTGGGTTCGGCTCTAGTCACAACCCTGCCTTGATATTGCAGAAGTTTTAGAGGTGTCCGGCGTTGTACTGCAAGACTTGTGTTGGAAACACAAAAATATGTTAAAAGTGGCATAATCTTGGAAAACCAAAAGTCTTTAGTAAAAACTTTAAGTCCGAACTAAATCAAGTTTTTGTGCCAATCCAAAATTAGTCTTGGAAAATTTGTGCTTTTGTCATGCTTTAACATGACACATCCGATCTCAAGACTTCAAGCTGGTCAGCCTATGGCTTCAACCTCCTATCCCGAAGGCGGAGTACTTCTCGTTAGGCTAGTTTAGAAAACTAAACTCGAGCGTCCTTGAGAGAGAAACTAGGCTCCCCGGCTATTGACCACACAGTCGCGTCGAGAAAAGGAGTGATAGAAAAAGACTTTGCAATGACTAAGAAGAAAACAATTATTATAAAACGGCGCATATAAATTTAAGAGCTCCTAGTTAACTTGGTTAAGAGAAGTGTTCTCAACAAACAACATTTTTAACAATTAAATCTTTTTGTTTAACAAAAATGTTATGCTTGGTTGAACCAAACAAAGAGTAACATTAAAAAAATTGAGCATGAAAGCGACTTAGCTGGTTAATGTGCTCGGTGTTGATGACGCGGGCCGAGCTTGCGGCGGGTTGAGTTCCCAGCCCCCAAGCCGGTCCTGAGGTGTCCGAGCAAAGAGCTTGGCTTGATGAAGTGGCGACGCAGCACGGTGGATGCGGCAAGTTGAAGCCCCTGAGCCGATCCCAAGGTGGCCGAGCAAAGAGTTCGAATTAATGAAGTGACAGCACAATCCGGCAGATGTGTCGAGGCGAGGCCCCCAGTTCAGCCGAGGAGAGAAATTAGGTCGGCAGGTTGACGCTGAAGTGACCGCGTGATGCAGCTGAAGTCGACTACCTGCACACATAATATAATGCAATACAAGAAAAGAGAGGAAAAAATTCTTCTACTTAATTGAATAAGTGAAGTAAAAAAATCGGCCTGGGCACCAAGGTCTGTCCGGCAGAGCGTCAGTGCGGAAAAGCTGACATAGGGACGCGTGTCGAGGCGATGTCACAACTTGGTCGACGCAGGCGGGATGACGACATCGGCTTGCTAAGGTGTTAGTGCGCCTCTGCCTTTATGGGTTTCCTGCACACACAAAGTAGTGCAAGCCAAATAATAATAATAAATTAAAAGATCCTTTGCATAGATAATTATGCAAAGTAAAATATGGCCCGTGTGCTGAAGATCCGACGAGTTGGAATTCTCTGGGAAATTCGATCGGGCGAGGCCGAAGCCATGGCAATTGGACCAACAAAGTGATGACGCAAACCAATAGACGCCAGATAGGACGACGAGGTCGGCTTGCCGAGGTGGCGGTCATAGCACAATTGCTATTAATTTTCACGGTGTGGTTGACATGGGCTCGGTTGAGTGACGCGATGACAATGTCAATGCTGGCAGTAATATGAGTGGCGCGGCCAAAAATCGACTAAGGATTGATGTACTGGCAGTGGCACGTCGGATCACCTCAAAACTAGTGGACAAAAAACTCCACATGCAACACCATGCTTGAAAAGTTTCGGCGAAAAAAAAGCAAAACAGGCCAGCGGAGAACATCTTTCAAGAGATAAATGTGCTCGTACAAAAAGTTCAGGGTTAAGAGCACCTTGAAAGCCATGCGAGTGCTACCCATAGGACTTTTACCACCACGTGAGGCAAACCTCGACCGAATTAGTATTAGTATTGTATACTGCCGATTTGTGCACACAGAACGTACGAGCGCTTGTGATTCTGCAAGCTGTCTGCTTGTCTCGACGTGTTGAAGCGACCCCCGCCTAAGACCGTTGGCGGCTCATATTGGCGTTGCCGGCCTTATGCCTCATCTTGTTCATATTTTTTATTCTTGGACATAGATCGAGGTTAGCAAAAAGTAAGAAAGAGAGATGAACGCATTTGTAGCCTACGCCCGCAGCTGTCATTTGTTCCGATATGTCGCGTCATCCACGCATGCACGCACGAAATTTCTATGCTTCTCTGCTTCCGCGTGTGCCCTTGGTTAACTACGTCGGCTGCCGCACACCACCGCCATCCAGCATACATCAAGATCGAGTCGGACTGGCTAGGCAGCCTCGCATATACTCCATATTGTCAATCACAATTTTTGCAAACAAAATTGCACAAGCCAGCGGCACCAATTTGAAAAGAAGCAAATTCACACATCATGAGATTAATAGAAAATATAACACCTGATTTTCAGGCGGTTGACAATCCCATCACACCACGGTGACACCTAGCAATCTCTCAATGAAAGCACCAATGTTGGTATCAAATCCGGCATATCTCGTAGTAGGGGTCCTAAGCTAGGCGTCTTGGAGCGATGGTAACATAGACACAGGATTTTACCCAGGTTCGGGCTCTCTCGAGGTGATAATACCCTACGTCCTGCTTTTGATTGTATTCGTATGGGGTGTAGTAAAGAGTACATGTATCTACCACGAGATTGTTCTAATGAATATGAGATGATCTATTGACTAGCCTGGCCTCGGTTTATATAACACACTAGAGGCCTAGGGTTTTAGGAGAGTCCTTGGCTTGACTGCCAAGTCTTGTGGAGTCTTCCTTGTATGCGGCATGGGTGTTGGGGAACGTAGCAGAAATTCAAAATTTTCCTACGTATCACCAAGATCTATCTATGGAGAGACCAGCAACGAGTAGAAAGGAGAGTGCAACTACCTACCCTTGTAGATCGCTAAGCGGAAGCGTTCAAGTGAACGGGGTTGATGGAGTCGTACTCGTCGTGATTCAAATCACCGATGATCAAGTGCCGAACGCACGACACCTCCGCGTTCAACACACGTACAGCCCGGTGACGTCTCCCATGCCTTGATCCAGCAAGGAGAGAGGGAGAGGTTGAGGAAGACTCCGTCCAGCAGCAGCACAACGGCGTGGTGGTGGTGGAGGAGCGTGGCAATCCTGCAGGGCTTCGCCAAGCACCGCGAGAGAGGAGGAGCACTTGGGAGAGGGAGGGCTGCGCCAGGGGCAAGGGTGAAGCTCCCATGTGCCTCCCCACTATATATAGGGGTGGAGGGGGCTGGTTTCTTGCCCTCCAAGTCCATTGGGGCGTTGGCAAAGGTGGGAGGAAAGAAATCCCATCATTTCCTTCCCCACCGATTGCTCTCCCCCCTTTTTAGGGATCTTGATCTTATCCCTTTGGGATATGATCTTATTCCTTCTAAGGGGGGATCTTGGTGCGCCTTGACCAGGGGTGTGGGGCCTTTCCCCCACTACCCACGTTCATGTGGGTCCCCCCATGCAGGTGGGCCCCACTCCGGAACCTTCTAGAACCTTCCCGGTACAATACCGGAAAATCCCGAACATTTTCCGGTGGCCAAAATAGGACTTCCCATATATAAATCTTTACCTCCGGACCATTCGGGAACTCCTCGTGACGTCTGGGATCTCATCCGGGACTCCAAACAACATTCGGTAACCACATGCAAACTTCCTTTATAACCCTAGCGTCATCGAACCTTAAGTGTGTAGACCCTACGGGTTCGGGAGACATGTAGACATGACCGAGACGTTCTCCGGTCAATAACCAACAGCGGGATCTGGATACCCATGTTGGCTCCCACATGTTCCACGATGATCTCATCGGATGAACCACGATGTCAAGGACTCAATCGATCCCGTATACAATTCCCTTTGTCTAGCGGTATTGTACTTGCCCGAGATTCGATCGTCGGTATCCTTATACCTTGTTCAATCTCGTTACCGGCAAGTCTCTTTACTCGTTCCGTAACACATCATCCCGTGATCAACTCCTTGGTCACTTTGCGCATATGATGATGTCCTACCGAGTGGGCCCAGAGATACTTCTCCGTTTACACGGAGTGACAAATCCCAGTCTCGATTCGTGCCAACCCAACAGATACTTTCGGAGATACCTGTAATGCACCTTTATAGCCACCCAGTTACGTTGTGATGTTTGGTACATCCAAAGCATTCCTACGGTATCCGGGAGTTGCACAATCTCATGGTCTAAGGAAGAGATACTTGACATTGGAAAAGCTCTAGCAAACGAACTACACGATCTTAGTGCTAGGCTTAGGATTGGGTCTTGTCCATCACATCATTCTCCTAATGATGTGATCCCGTTATCAACGACATCCAATGTCCATAGCCAGGAAACCATGACTATCTGTTGATCACAATGAGCTAGTCAACTAGAGGCTCACTAGGGACATATTGTGGTCTATGTATTCACACGTGTATTACGATTTCCGGATAATACAGTTATAGCATGAATAAAAGACAATTATCATGAACAAGGAAATATAATAATACTTTTATTATTGCCTCTAGGGCATATTTCCAACAGTCTCCCACTTGCACTAGAGTCAATAATCTAGTTCACATCGATATGTGATTAACACTCAAGGTCACATCCCCATGTGACTAACACCCAAAGAGTTTACTAGAGTCAATAATCTAGTTCACATTTACCATGTGATTAACACTCGATGAGTTCTGGGTTTGATCATGTTATGCTTGTGAGAGAGGTTATAGTCAACGGGTCTGAACCTTTTAGATCCGTGTGTGCTTTACAAATCTCTATGTCATCTCCTAGATGCAGCTACCACGCTCTATTTGGAGCTATTCCAAATAACTGTTCTACTTGGAGCTATTCTAAAAGTTGCTCCATTATACGTATCCGGTATCTCTACTCAGAGCTATCCGGATAGGTGTTAAGCTTGCATCGACGTAACTCTTTACGTCGAACTCTTTATCACTTCCATAATCGAGAAAATTCCTTAGTCCACTAGTTACTAAGGATAACTTTGACCGCTGTCCTGTGATCCATTCTTGGATCACTCTTGTACCCCTTGACTGACTCATGGCAAGGCACACTACAGGTGCGGTATACAGCATAACATACTGTAGAGAGCCTATGATAAAAGCATAGGGGACGATCTTCGTCCTTTCTCTCTATTCTGCCGTGGTCGAGCTTTTAAGTCTTAACTTCATACCTTACATCTCAGGCAAGAACTCCTTCTTTGACTGATCCATCTTGAACATCTTCAAGATTATGTCAAGGTACGTGCTCATTTAAAAGTACCATTAAGCATTTTGATCTATCTTATAGATCTTGATGCTTATTGTTCGAGTAGCCTAATCCAGGTTTTCCATTGAAAAACAGTTTTCAAATAACCCTATATGCTTTCTAGAAATTCTACATTATTTCTGATCATCAATATGTCAACAACATATACTCATCAGAAATTCTATAGTGCTCCCACTCACTTCTTTGGAAATACAAGTTTCTCATAAACTTTGTATAAACCCAAAATCTTTGATCATCTTATCAAAACGCACATTCCAACTCCGAGATGCTTACTCCAGTCCTTAGAAGGATCGCTGGAGCCAGCATACCTTTTAGCATCCTTAGGATCGACAAAAACTTTTGGATTGTATTACATACAACCTTTCCTTACGAAAACTGGTAAGGAAACTTGTTTTGACATCCATCTGCCAGATTTCATAAATGCAGCTAATGCTAACATGATTCCGACAGACTTCAAGCATCGCTACAGATGAGAAAATCTCATCGTAGTCAACTCCTTGAACTTGTGAAAAACTCTTCTCCACAAGTCGAGCTTCATAGATGGTGACATTACCATCCACGTCCGTCTTCTTCTTAAAGATCCATTTATCTCAATGGCTTGCCGATCATCGGGCAAGTCCACCAAAGTCCATGCTTTGTTCTGATACATGGATCCTATCTCAGATTTCATGGCTTCTAACCATTTGTCGGAATTTGGGCCCACCATCACTTCTCCATAGCTCATAGGTTCATTGTTGTCTAGCAACATGACCTTCAAGACAGGATTACTGTACCACTCTGAAGTAGTACGTATCCTTGTCACCCTACGAGGTTCGGTAGTGACTTTATCTGAAGCTTCATGATCACTATCATAAGCTTCCACTTCAATTGGTGTAGGTGCCACGGGAACGACTTCCTGTGCCCTGCTTCACACTGGTTGAAGTGATGGTTCAATAACCTCATCAAGTCTCCACCATCCTCCCACTCAACTTTTCGAGAGAAACCTTTCCTCGAGAAGGGACCCGATTCAAGAAACAATCCATATTGCTATCGGATCTGAATTAGGAGGTATACCCAACTGTTTTGGGTGTCCTATGAAGATGCATTTTATCCGCTTTGGGTTCGAGCTTATCAACCTGAAACTTTTTCTCATAAGAGTCGCAGCCCCAAACTTTTAAGAAACGACAACTTAGGTTTCTCCAAACCATAGTTCAAACGGTGTCGTCTCAACGGAATTATGTGGTACCCTATTAAAGTGAATGTGGTTGTCTCTAATGCCTAACCCATGAACGATAGTGGTAATTCGATAAGAGACATTATGGTACGCACCATATACAATAGGGTGCAACTATGATGTTCGGACACACCATCACACTATGGTGTTCCAGGCGGTTTTAATTGTGAAACAATTTCCACAATGTCTTAATTGTGTGCCAAAACTCGTAACTCAGATATTCATCTCTATGATCATATCATAGACATTTTATCCTCCTGTCACAATGATCTTCTACTTCACTCTGAAATTACTTGAACCATTCAATAATTCAGACTTGTGTTTCATCAAGTAAATATTCTCAACATCTACTCGAATCATCTGTGAAGTAAGAACATAACGATATCCACTACATGCCTCAGCACTTATTGGATTGCATACATCAAAATGTATTTCTTCCCACAAGTTGCTTTCTAGTTCCATTTTACTGAAACCGAGGATTTCAGTCATCTTGCCCATGTGGTATGATTTGCATGTCTCAAGTGATTCAAGATCAAGTGAGTTCAAACGGTCCATTTGCATGGAGTTTCTTCATGCATATACACCAATAGACATGGTTCGCATGTCTCAAACTTTTCAAAAACGAGTGAGCCCAAAGATCCATCAACATGGAGCTTCTTCATGCGTTTTATACCGATATGACTTACGTGGCAGTGCCACAAGTAGGTGGTACTATCATTACTATCTTTTGGCATGAACATGTGTATCACTACGATCGAGATTCAATAAACCATTCATTTTAGGTGCAAGACCATTCAAGGTATTATTCAAATAAACAGAGCAACCATTATTCTCCTTAAATGAATAACCGTATTGCAATAGACATAATCCAATCATGTCTATGCTCAACGCAAACACCAATCTCGATGGTAGAGGGAGCGTACGATGCTTTGATCATATCAACACTTGGAAACACTTCCAACACATATCGTCAGCTCACCTTTAGCTAGTCTCCGTTTATTCCGTAGCCTTTTGTTTCGAGTTACTAACACTTAGCAACCGAACCGGTACCTTAATACCCTGGTGCTACTAGGAGTACTAGTAAAGTACACATTAACATAATGTATATCCAATATACTTCTATCGACTTTGCCAGCCTTCTCATCTACCAAGTATCTAGGGTAATTCTTCTCCAGTGGTTGTTCCCCTTATAACAGAAGCACTTAGTCTCGGGTTTGGGTTCAACCTTGGGTTTCTTCACTAGAGCAGCAACTGATTTGCCGTTTCATGAAGTATCCTTTATTGCCCTTGACCTTCTTGAAACTAGTGGTTTCATCAACAATTGATGCTCCTTCTTGATTTCTACTTTCGCGGTGTCAAACATCGTGAATACCTCAAGGATCATCATATCTATCCCTGATATGTTATAGTTCATCACAAAGCTCCAGCAGCTTGGTGGCAATGACTTTGGAGAAACATCACTATCTCATATGGAAGATCAAATCCCACTCGATTCAAGTGATTGTTGCACTCAGACAATCTGAGCACAAGCTCGACGATTGAGCTTTTCTCCCTTAGTTTGCAGGCTAAGAAAATCGTTGAAGGTCTTATACCTCTTGACGTGGGCACGAGCCTGAAATCCCAATTTCAGCCCTCGAAACATCTCATATGTTCCGTGACGTTTTGAAAACGTCTTTGGTGCCTCAACTCTAAACCGTTTAACTGAACTATCACGTAGTTATCAAAACGTGTATGTCCGATGTTCGCAACATCCACAAACGACGTTTGGGGTCCAGCACACTGAGCGGTGCATTAAGGACATAAGCTATCTACTGTCCGCATAATCGCTACTGTCAACTTTCAACTATATTTTCTCTAGGAACATAACTAAACAGTAGAACTAAAGCGCGAGCTTACGACATAATTTGCAAAAGGTCTTTTGACTATGTTCAAGATAATTAAGTTCATCTTATGAACTCCCACTCAGATAGACATCCCTCTGGTCATCTAAGTGATCACATGATCTGAGTCAAACTAGCTCGTGTCCGATCATCACGTGAGACGGACTAGTCATCATCGGTGAACATTTTCATGTTGATCGTATCTACTATACGACTCATGCTCGACCTTTCGGTCTCCATGTTCCGAGGCCATGTCTGTACATGCTAGGCTCGTCAAGTTAACCCTAAGTGTTTTCGCGTGTGTAAATCTGTCTTACACCCGTTGTATGTGAACGTAAGAATCCATCACACCCGATCATCACGTGGTGCTTAGAAGCGACGAACTGTAGCAACGGTGCACAGTTAGGGGAGAACACTTCTTGAAATTTTGTAAGGGATCATCTTATTTACTACCGTCGTCCTAAGTAAACAAGATGCATAAACATGATAAACATCACATGCAATCAAATAGTGACATGATATGGCCAATATCATTTTGCTCCTTTTGATCTCCATCTTCGGGGCTCCATGATCATCATCGTCACCGGCATGACACCATGATCTCCATCATCATGATCTCCATGAAGTCGTCTCGCCAACTTATTACTTCTACTACTATGGCTACCGGTTAGCAATAAAGTAAAGTAATTACATGGCGTTGTTCAATGACACGCAGGTCATACAATAAATTAAGACAACTCCTATGGCTCCTGCCGGTTGTCATACTCATCGACATGCAAGTCGTGATTCCTATTACAAGAACATGATCAATCTCATACATCACATATCATTCATCACATTCTTCTTGGCCATATCACATCACATAGCATACCCTGCAAAAACAAGTTAGACGTCCTCTAATTGTTGTTGCATGTTTTACGTGGCTGCTATGGGTTTCTAGCAAGAACATTTCTTACCTACGCAAAACCACAACGTGATATGCCAATTGCTATTTACCCTTCATAAGGACCCTTTTCATCGAATCCGTTCCGACTAAAGTGGGAGAGACTGACACCCGCTAGCCACCTTATGCACCAAGTGCATGTCAATCGGTGGAACCTGTCTCACGTAAGTGTACGTGTAAGGTCAGTCCGGGCCGCTTCATCCCACAATACCGTCGAAACAAGATTGGACTAGTAACGGTAAGCATATTGAACAAAATCAATGCCCAAAACTACTTTGTGTTCTACTCGTGCAAAGAATCTACGCAATAGACCTAGCTTTGATACCACTGTTGGGGAACGTAGCAGAAATTCAAAATTTTCCTACGTATCACCAAGATCTATCTATGGAGAGACTAGCAACGAGTAGAAAGGAGAGTGCATCTACATACCCTTGTAGATCGCTAAGCGGAAGCGTTCAAGTGAACGGGGTTGATGGAGTCGTACTCGTCGTGATTCAAATCACCGATGATCAAGTGCCGAACGCACGGCACCTCCGCGTTCAACACACGTACAGCCCGGTGACGTCTCCCATGCCTTGATCCAGCAAGGAGAGAGGGAGAGGTTGAGGAAGACTCCGTCCAGCAGCAGCACAATGGCGTGGTGGTGGTGGAGGAGCGTGGCAATCCTGCAGGGCTTCGCCAAGCACCGCGAGAGAGGAGGAGCACTTGGGAGAGGGAGGGCTGCGCCAGGGGCAAGGGTGAAGCTCCCATGTGCCTCCCCACTATATATAGGGGTGGAGGGGGCTGGTTTCTTGCCCTCCAAGTCCATTGGGGCGTTGGCAAAGGTGGGAGGAAAGAAATCCCATCATTTCCTTCCCCACCGATTGCTATCCCCCCTTTTTAGGGATCTTGATCTTATCCCTTTGGGATATGATCTTATTCCTTCTAAGGGGGGATCTTGGTGTGCCTTGACCAGGGGTGTGGGGCCTTTCCCCCACTACCCACGTTCATGTGGGTCCCCCCATGCAGGTGGGCCCCACTCCGGAACCTTCTAGAACCTTCCCGGTACAATACCGAAAAATCCCGAACATTTTCCGGTGGCCAAAATAGGACTTCCCATATATAAATCTTTACCTCCGGACCATTCCGGAACTCCTCGTGACGTCCGGGATCTCATCCGGGACTCCGAACAACATTCGGTAACCACATGCAAACTTCCTTTATAACCCTAGCGTCATCGAACCTTAAGTGTGTAGACCCTACGGGTTCGGGAGACATGTAGACATGACCGAGACGTTCTCCGGTCAATAACCAACAGCGGGATCTGGATACCCATGTTGGCTCCCACATGTTCCACGATGATCTCATCGGATGAACCACGATGTCAAGGACTCAATCGATCCCGTATACAATTCCCTTTGTCTAGCGGTATTGTACTTGCCCGAGATTCGATCGTCGGTATCCTTATACCTTGTTCAATCTCGTTACCGGCAAGTCTCTTTACTCGTTCCGTAACACATCATCCCGTGATCAACTCCTTGGTCACTTTGCGCATATGATGATGTCCTACCGAGTGGGCCCAGAGATACCTCTCCGTTTACACGGAGTGACAAATCCTAGTATCGATTCGTGCCAACCCAACAGATACTTTCGGAGATACCTGTAATGCACCTTTATAGCCACCCAGTTACGTTGTGACGTTTGGTACACCCAAAGCATTCCTACGGTATCCGGGAGTTGCACAATCTCATGGTCTAAGGAAGAGATACTTGACATTGGAAAAGCTCTAGCAAACGAACTACACGATCTTAGTGCTAGGCTTAGGATTGGGTCTTGTCCATCACATCATTCTCCTAATGATGTGATCCCGTTATCAACGACATCCAATGTCCATAGCCAGGAAACCATGACTATCTATTGATCACAACGAGCTAGTCAACTAGAGGCTCACTAGGGACATATTGTGGTCTATGTATTCACACGCGTATTACGATTTCCGGATAATACAGTTATAGCATGAATAAAAGACAATTATCATGAACAAGGAAATATAATAATACTTTTATTATTGCCTCTAGGGCATATTTCCAACAATGGGCTGCCTAAAGTGGCCCATTAGTGAATCACCATGGGGGTCCTCGACCCGATCCATCTGGTCGGGAGACGACATGGTGAGTACCCCCTAGTCCAGGACACCGTCAACGGGGGAGACGGTGGAAGACATGGACGCGAGGGCGGTGCGGCAGCGGGGCCAGTGGTGAGTTGGAGGGTTCAAGGGTCAGTTCTTTGACGAGTATTTTTGTCGACTCCTCGACAAATGTGTGACCCCTGAGTTTCCTTGTTAAAAAATGAAAATGGTAAACCTTTGCCCAGTTTCCATTAATGAAAACACAAAAAGGCCACACCTCTCACTACAAAAAAAAAGACACATCCGTGACATTTTCGGCCGAACGAAAAAAAATTCTGTCATACTTATGGCACTTCTACGACGATAATTGTGACAAAACCCGGTATCATCATAGATGTGGTGGGCTCCTACTTCTATGAAAAAAAATCATGACAAAAAATGGGCTTTTTGTCCTGGTCGGGCCGGAGACGCGGCTACATGACATTCTTTGGGCCGTCCATGATGGAAAAAAACCACGGTAGAAGCGAGGGCGAGGAAAATATCAAGGTGTTCCCGGTTACGGTGGATGGTCGGGGCCGAGCGATGCACGAAGGTTTGCGCGTTTCTCTCATACACGCACGCGCGTGGGTGCGAGGCGTTGGGCTCTAACTGAACCCGAGCGAGGCGTTCGCCTACTGAACCCGAGCAATTGCACTGCAGGCTACGCATTACTGAACCCGAGCGATCGATCGATGGCTGTTAAGTGAACCCGATCGAGCGATTCCTTTGCTATTGCTGCTAACTGAAGCCGATCGATACTGCCTCGAGATGAACAGTGAGTGTTGTTGGGGGGTGGATGAATAGTTCCCGGTAGGGGATTGGATGAACAGGACCCCGTGGTAGTAGAGGCCGTTGCCGCTAGATGAACAGGACCCCGATCGAGCCGGTTGGGGCTGGATGAACAGGACCTGTGGAGGGCTGGATGAACAGGACGACCCCGTGGAGGGCTGGTTGAACAGTAGCCTGTGGAGGGCTGGATGAACATTAGCCCATGGAGGGGTGGTTAAACAGGACCCCGTGGAGAGGGCTGGTTGAACAGTTGCCGGTGGAGGAGCGCACGATGGAGGCTGGATGAACATGACCCGTGGATGAATAGTGCAGGTGGAGGCTGGAGGAGGTTGACGGTGGATGAATAGTAGCCCGTGGAGGCTGGAGGAGGTCGACGGTGGAGATGAACAGTATCCCGTGGAGTCCCGTATTGCGGTACGCCACACCCCTCCTGATGAATAGGACCCCCGTTTCGACCGTAGCGCTCCAACACAAGTCCGTTTCCTCCATTTTGAGGTACGCCACACCCCTCCCGATCAACAGGACCCCGTTTTGACTGTAGGAGGTCCAACAGAAGTCCGTTTCTTCCGTTTTGCGGTACGCCAGACCCCTCCCGATGAACAAGATCCCGTTTCGACCATGGCCGGTCGAACACAAGGCCATTTTCTCCGTTCTGCGGTACGCCAGGCCTCGTTTCCATTGGTGTTCCGTCCAAGCCCTCCCGATGAACACGACGACGCATTCCGTTCCGACCCACCCGGTTGGCTCCCCATGAACACGACGACGACGCAGTTTCTCCGTTCTGACCTAGCCATGTATATGAGCCCTGGCTGTACGTATGCGCGAGTAGGCGTTCGAGACCCCACCCGTATGTACGTACATGGTCGTATTTACTTTCTTGCACCCTAGCCTTTGTACGTACGTGTATATGCTACATGCGCGCCTCTACTACGACACGTGCGCGCCTCTACATCGACCAGTATATACGTACATGTTCGCGGCCAGAATGACAACGCTACGTACGCTTTGACCAGGTGGGTCCCGACTGTCAGCACTTCCTTGCGTGTGAAGATGTAGCTGGTGGGTCCTAGCAGTCAGTGGGGCGAATCAGTTTTTTTGCCCGTAATATGGACGCACTTCTTTGCATGCGAATATGTAGCTGGTGGGTCCCAGCAGTCAGGGGGGAAACGGTTTTTTCGTGAAATATAGTGGCCCGTCCGGTGGGTCCCTGCTGTCAGGTGGAGGAATAATTATTTTGCGCGTAACAAGGAGCCAATTCCTTGCGGCTGCCGTGGACCCAGCTATGAGCCTATCAACATACAGTACTCTTCCAATGGAATTCGTTCCTTGACCACATTGACCATGCCGCACCGAGAGCACCAGGGCGGTGGACGACGGTGAGTCCTAGGAAGGGGACGACGCGGAGCCGGGGAAGATAAGGCAGTGGATTCCCATGCGTAGAGGAGTATGAGGGTTCACTGGTTCGGCTGCGGTATGAGGCTGCCATCGCTGCAGAATAACAGGGGGTGTGGGTGAGTAGAGGGATGGCCCGGCCAGAGTGGGAGTAGTAGGGGGCGGTGAGGCCTCCGCGGCATCACAGCCGGCCACGGGAGGCAGGAGCACGCGACACGACCGGCACTGGTTTGGGCGGCTAGAGCAAGAAGACCAGAGGTTGAAGAAGCACTACGGCTATTGGATGGACATCGTATAGTCATTGAAGCTAGAATCGTTCATATATTGACTAAGTTTACAAAGCCCTTCGTCCCCGTCAACTTAGTAGGCCCAGAAGTCAGCCTCCCACTATGGTGGGTCCCAACTAGCAGGGGGTATTCATTTTTTAGTGCACAATAAGGAGGCACTTCCTTGCGTGCGAAGATATAGGTGGTGGGCCCAACCTATCATCGGAGAGAATGCTTTTTTCGCGAAATACAGAGGCCCTTACGGCGGGTTCCAGATGTTAGGTGGAGGAATCATTATTTTGTGTGTAATAAGGAGGCATTTCCTTGTGTGTGGCCTTAGACCCAGCTGTCAGCCTCTCCACATATAGTCCACTTCCGATGGATGTCGTTCGGTGACCATGTTGACCACGCCGCGCCGAGAGCACCAGGGCGGTGGACGACGGCGAGTTCTATGAAGGAACGACATGGAGCTAGGGAAGACATGGTAGTGTCTGCCCACGTGGTGGAGAGTATGATGGTTGACTGGTTCGGCTGCCGTCGCCGGAAAATAACAGGAGGTGTGGGTGAGTAGAGGGATAGACAGGCCAGGGATGCAAGTATGGTGGGGCCGTGAGGCCTGCCCGGCAGCACAACCGGCCACAGGAGGCGGAAGTAGGCGGTTCAGATGGCGCTGGTTTGGGTAGCTGGGGCAGGAAGATCAGAGACTGAAGAAGCACGATTGCCGTTAGATTGACATCTAACGGTTTGACGCTGGTAGAGTCAATTGTTGACTAAGTTTCTTTTTTGAGAAACATTGTGTACGCATGAACTTAGTAGGCCCACAAGTTAGCCTCCAAATCTGTGGCACACAACATAGAGCCCATTTGCTATTTTTCAATAATTTGCAACCCATTTGCTAATTATTAAGTAATTTTTTACAGCCCATTTTCTGCCCAGGACCACGGTCAAAAATTTCAACTTTATTTTGCATATTTAGGTGGAGTCCGAACTATTGTAATCCCGAAATGATAAACATCTTTTTAAGAACTTATTGATTTGCCAAAAAAATCGTTTTGTTTTTGTAAGCAAATAAGACATGGGACAATTGAGTTGGTTTAAGGGAAAACCAGTGGTAAAAAAATCAGCGCTCGGAGGGAAAACAAAAACAAAAATCAGGATGTAAATATGAAAAGGGAATTTTATGTATTTTCAATATAATGATACGTGTATATGAACTAGTAAAACTATAGGTAGAGATTAGAAAACGGATGTAGGACATGCGTTTCAAGAGGAAAATAGAACAGTGATGTGTGTTTGATTCAGTAAAAAAACTGCTTGCGGATGTTGTAAGACAAAATATAACTAACGCTGGCGGGCCAGAGGCCACTAGATACCTACTGGATCTTTGTGCCCCGTTGTTGTCATTGGTTGGTCCTACTAAAAACAAAACCAAGCTTGGGCAGTCTACAGCCTAGTTGAAACTTGCTCGACCTGAAAAACAATATACCTGCTCAATAAACGGGAAAATTCTGCAAGTACAGACTGATAACCGGGACCAGCTCCCACTCCTTATCTTGCTCCAGGTCCCCGAGGTGGTACTGGTGCATCACCCAGTTGGTCCTCTGCTGGTCGAAGTTCTTGTTGGTGTGCAGCACCAGAACCTTTTTGCTGCTCGTCTGCTGGCCGCTGACCATCACCGGCAAGGTATTGCCGGTATTGTGCCACATCGCGTGCATGCCGCACTCCGACTGTATCTTGTGACGCGTCCACGTGCCCCTTTTGAATGCCCTAGAATTGCGCTGGAAGAAATGCTTGCTTAGGACACTCAGTGTGATACCTGCAGTATTGTCGAATACAAGTTTTAGTGTACGTAGTTGGCATTTTCATAACATCTTCGGCATGTTGCAGTCACTTGTTTCACTTTTTCTTAACTATCAAATTGTAATTGCTTCACTAGGTTTGGGTCTAAAAAAATAGAGCTATAAACAAAGGAATATGTTTGTGCAATTAGACGGCCGATCGGTGTCTTACCTAGAAGTTTCCCAGGATGGGTGTAGCATATGTCGTGCACGTTGTCGATGGTTGGTATGAACAAATCGATGAGAGGGTGAGATCTCGCGCTGTCAGCACTTACTTTGGCCTCAAGGTGCTCGATCAGCTCATGATCAGTGGGATCGAACTTGACGCCAGCCGGCAGCATCAGCCAATCCTTCTTCGACTTGCATCGGTTAAATCCAGTTATATGGTACTCAATGTATGATCAATCGACCGTTTTAAGTGAATGATGAAAGATTTGGATTGATAAGTGGTACTCCAGGTCTGAAGTTCAGAATACCCGAACACGACGCCGGGATTCTTGTGCCACCTCAAGCGCTGCGTGTTGTTACGTCAATTAAATGTGTGGAAATGATGAATAATTTGACTGACGTATACTAGTACTGCTACTGTACTACTTACTAGTCGTATTTAGTGTTACATTTTTGTTGGAGAACGTAGTAATTTCAAAAAATTTCCTACGCACACGCAAGATCATGGTGATGGAATAGCAACGAGAGGGGAGAGTGTTCGTCCACGTACCCTCGTAGACCGTAAGCGGAAGCGTTATGACAATGCGGTTGATGTAGTCGTACGTCTTCACGAATCGACCGATCCAAGCACCGAACGTACGGCACCTCTGAGTTCAGCACACGTCCAGCTCGATGACGTCCCCCGGACTCCAATCCAGCGAAGCGTCGGGGATGAGTTCCATCAGCACGACAGCGTGGTGACGATGATGATGTTCTACCGGCGCAGGGCTTTGCCCAAACTCCGCGACGATATGACCAAGGTGGAATATGGTAGAGGGGGGCACCGCACACGGCTAAGGGACGATCCGTAGATCAACTTGTGTGTATATGGGGTGCCCCCTGCCCCCGTATATAAAGGAGTGGAGGAGGGGAGGGCCGGCCCTCTCTATGGCCCGCCCTAGGGGAGTCCTACTCCCACCGGGAGTAGGATTCCCCCTTTTCTAGTCCAACTAGGAGTCCTTCCAAGTAGTAGGAGTAGGAGACAAGGAAGGGGAAGAGAGAAGGGAAGGAAGGAGGGGGTGCGGCCCCTCCCCCTAGTCCAATTCGGACTAGGCCATGGGGGGGCGCGCAGCCTGCCCTAGGCAGCCCTTCTCTCTTTCCCGTATGGCCCAATAAGGCCCAATACTTCTCCCCGGCGAATTCCCGTAACTCTCCGGTACTCCGATAAATACCTGAATCACTCGGAACCTTTCCGAACTCCGAATATACTCGTCCAATATATCGATCTTTATGTCTCGACCATTTCGAGACTTCTCGTCATGTCCCCGATCTCATCCGGGACTCCGAACTCCTTTGGTACATCAAAACTCATAAACTCATAATATAACTGTCATCGAAACCTTAAGCGTGCGGACCCTACGGGTACGAGAACTATGTAGACATGACCTAGAACTATTCGTGGTCAATAACCAATAGCGGAACCTGGATGTCCATATTGGCTCCTACATATTCTACGAAGATCTTTATCGGTCAAACCGCATAACAACATACGTTGTTCCCTTTGTCATCGGTATGTTACTTGCCCGAGATTCGATCGTCGGTATCCAATACCTAGTTCAATCTCGTTACCGGCAAGTCTCTTTACTCGTTCCGTAATACTTCATCCCGTAACTAACTCATTAGTTACAATGCTTGCAAGGCTTAAGTGATGTGTATTACCGAGAGGGCCCAGAGATACCTCTCCGACATTCGGAGTGACAAATCCTAATCTTGAAATACGCCAACCCAACAAGTACCTTCGGAGACACCTGTAGAGCACCTTTATAATCACCCAGTTACGTTGTGACGTTTGGTAGCACACAAAGTGTTCCTCCGGTAAACGGGAGTTGCATAATCTCATAGTCATAGGAACATGTATAAGTCATGAAGAAAGCAATAGCAACATACTAAACGATCAGGTGCTAAGCTAACTGAATGGGTCATGTCAATCACATCATTCTCCTAATGATGTGATCCCGTTAATCAAATGACAACTCATGTCTATGGCTAGGAAACATAACCATCTTTGATTAATGAGCTATTCAAGTAGAGGCATACTAGTGACACTCTGTTTGTCTATGTATTCACACATGTATCATGTTTCCGATTAATACAATTCTAGCATGAATAATAAACAATTATCATGAAATAAGGAAATAAATAATAACTTTATTATTGCCTCTAGGGCATATTTCCTTCAGTCTCCCACTTGCACTAGAGTCAATAATCTAGATCACATCACCATGTGATTAACAGCCATAGTGCACATCGCCATGTGACCAACACCCAAAGGGTTTACTAGATTCAGTAATCTAGTTCACATCGCTATGTGATTAACCCCCAAAGAGTACTAAGGTGTGATCATGTTTTTCTTGTGAGAGAATCTTAGTCAATGGGTCTTTCACATTCAGATCCGTTATGTATTTTGCAATTTTCTATGTCTACAATGTTCTGCATGGAGCTACTCTAGCTAGTTGCTCCCACTTTCAATATGCATCTAGATCGAGACTTAGAGTCATCCAGATCGGTGTCAAAACTTGCATCGACGTAACCCTTTACGACGAACCTTTTGTCACTTTCATAATCGAGAAACATATCCTTATTCCACTAAGGATAATTTTGACCGCTGTCCAGTGATCTACTCCTAGATCACTATTGTACTCCCTTGCCAAACACAGTGTAGGGTATACAATAGATCTGGTACATAGCATGGCATACTTTATAGAACCTATGGCCAAGGCATAGGGAATGACTTTCATTCTCTTTCTATCTTCGCCGTGGTCGGGTTTTGAGTCTTACTCAATTTCACACCTTGTAACACAAGCAAGAACTCTTTCTTTGACTGTTCCATTTTGAACTACTTCAAAATCTTGTCAAGGTATGTACTCATTGAAAAAACTTATCAAGCGTCTTGATCTATCTCTATAGATCTTGATGCTCAATATGTAAGTAGCTTTACTGAGGTCTTTATTTTAAAGAACTCCTTTCAAACACTCCTTTATGCTTTGCAGAATATTTCTACATTATTTCCGATCAACAATATGTCATTCACATATCTTATCAGAAATGCTGTAGTGCTCCCACTCACTTTCTAGTAAATACAGGCTTCACCGAAAGTCTGTATAAAACTATATGCTTTGATCAACTTATCAAAGCGTATATTCCAACTCCGAGATGCTTGCACCAGTCCATAGATGGATCACTGGAGCTTGCGTATTTTGTCAGCACCTTTAGGATTGACAAAAACTTCTGGTTGCATCATATACAACTCTTCTTTAAATCCATTAAGGAATGTAGTTTTGTTTATCCATTTGCCAGATTTCATAAAAATGCGGCAATTGCTAACATGATTTGGACAGACTTAAGCATCGCTACGAGTGAGAAAATTTCATCGTAGTCAACACCTTGAACTTTGTCAAAAACCTTTTTCGACAAGTCTAGCTTTGTAGATAGTAACACTACTATCAACGTCTGTCTTCCTCTTGAAGATCCATTTATTTTCTATGGTTTGCCGATCATCGGGCAAATCCATCAAAGTCCATACTTTGTTCTCATACATGGATCATATCTCAGATTTCATGGCCTCAAACCATTTTGCGGAATCTGGGCTCATCATCGCTTCCTCATAGTTCGTAGGTTCGTCATGGTCAAGTAACATGACCTCCTGAATGGGATTACCGTACCACTCTGGTGCGGATCTCACTCTGGTTGACCTACGAGGTTCGGTAGTAACTTGATCTGAAGTTACATGATCATCATCATTAGCTTCCTCACTAATTGGCGTAGTAGTCACAGGAACAGATTTCTGTGATGAACTACTTTCCAATAAGGGAGAAGGTACAATTACCTTATCAAGTTCTACTTTCCTCCCACTCACTTCTTTCGAGAGAAACTCCTTCTCTGGAAAGGATCCATTCTCAGCAACGAATGTCTTGCCTTCGGATCTATGATAGAAGGTGTACCCAACAGTCTCCTTTGGGTATCCTATGAGGACGCATTTCTTTGATTTGGGTTTGAGCTTATCAGGATGAAACTTTTTCACATAAGCATCACAACCCCAAACTTTAAGAAACGACAACTTTGGTTTCTTGCTAAACCACAGTTCATATACTGTCGTCTCAACGGATTTAGATGGTGCCCTATTTAACGTGAATGCAGCTGTCTCTAATGCATGATCCCAAAAGGATATTGGTAAATTGGTAAGAAACATCATAGATTGTACTATATCCAATAAAGTATGGTTATGACGTTCGGACACACCATTATGATGTGGTGTTCCAGGTGGCATGAATTTGTGAAACTATTCCACATTGTTTTAATTGAAGACCAAACTCATAACTCAAATATTTGTCTCCGCGATCAGATCGTAGAAACCTTATTTTCTTGTCACGATGATGTTCCACTTCACTCTGAAATTCTTTGAACTTTTCAAATGTTTCAGACTTATGTTTCATCAAGTAGATATACCCATATCTCCCCAAATCATCTGTGAAGGTCAGAAAATAACGATACCCGCCGCGAGCCTTAACACTCATCGGATCACATACATCAGTATGTATTATTTCCAATAAGTCAGTTGCTCGCTCCACTGTTCCGGAGAACGGAGTCTTAGTCATCTTGCCCATGAGGCATGGTTCGCAAGCATCAAGTGATTCATAATCAAGTGATTCCAAAATCCCATCAGCATGGAGTTTCTTCATGCGCTTTACACCAATATGACCTAAGCGGCAGTGCCACAAATAAGTTGCACTATCTTTTGGTTTCAATATTATGAATATGTGTATCACTACGATCGAGATCAAATGAACCATTTTCATTGGGTGTGTAACCATATAAGGTTTTATTCATGTAAACAGAATAACAGTTTATTCTCTTACTGAAATGAATAACCGTATTGCAATAAACACGATCAAATCATATTCATGCTCAATGCAAACACCAAATAACATTTATTTAGGTTCAACACTAATCCCGAAAGTATAGGGAGTGTGCGATGATGATCATATCAATCTTGAAACTACTTTTAACACACATCATCACTTCACCCTTAACTAGTTTCTGTTTATTCTGCAACTCCCGTTTCGAGTTACTACTCTTAGCAACTGAACCAGTACCAAATACCAAGGGGTTGCTATAAACACTAGTAAAGTACATATCAATAACATGTATATCAAATATACCTTTGTTCACTTTGCCATCCTTCTTATCCGCCAAATACTTGGGGTAGTTCTGCTTCCAGTGACCAGTCCCTTTGCAGTAGAAGCACTTAGTCTCAGGCTTAGGTCCAGACTTGGGATTCTTCACTTGAGCAGCAACTTGCTTGCCGTTCTTCTTGAAGTTCCCTTCTATCCCTTTGCCCTTTTCTTGAAACTAGTGGTCTTGTTAACCATCAATACTTGATGTTCTTTCTTGATTTCTACCTTCATCGATTTCATCATCATGAAAAACTCAGGAATCATTTTCATCATCCCTTGCATACTATAGTTCATCACGAAGTTCTACTAACTTGGTGATGGTGACTAGAGAATTCTGTCAATCACTATCTTATCTGGAAGATTATCTCCCACTTGATTCAAGCGATTGTAGTACTCAGACAATCTGAGCACATGCTCACTAGTTGAGTGATTCTCCTCCATCTTTTAGCTATAGAACTTGTTGGAGACTTCATATCTCTCAACTCGGGTATTTGCTTGAAATATTAACTTCAACTCCTGGAACATCTCATATGGTCCATGACGTTCAAAACGTCTTTTAAGTCCCGATTCTAAGCCGTTAAGCATGGTGCACTTAAACTATCAAGTAGTCATCTTATTGAGCTAGCCAAACGTTCATAACGTCTGCATCTGCTCCTGCAATAGGTCTGTCACCTAGCGGTGCATTAAGGACATAATTCTTCTGTGCAGCAATGAGGATAAACCTCAGATCGCGGATCCAATCCGCATCATTGCTACTAACATTTTTCAACACAATTTTCTCTAGGAACATATAAACATATGAAGGCAACAACGCAAGCTATTGATCTTACAACATAATTTGCAAAATACTACCAGGACTAAGTTCATGATAAATTTAAGTTCAATTAATCATATTCTTAAGAACTCCCACTTAGATAGACATCCCTCTAATCCTCTAAGTGATCACGTGATCCAAATTCAACTAAACCATAACCGATCATCACGTGAAATGGATTAGTTTTCAATGGTGAACATCTTATGTTGATCATATCTACTATATGATTCACGCTCGACCTTTCGGTCTCCGTGTTCCGAGGCCATATCTGCATATGCTAGGCTCGTCAAGTTTAACCCGAGTATTCTGCGTGTGAAAAACTGGCTTGCACCCGTTGTAGATGGACGTAGAGCTTATCACACCCGATCATCACGTGGTGTCTGGGCACGACGAACTTTGGCAACGGTGCATACTCAGGGAGAACACTTCTTGATAATTTTAGTGAGAGATCATCTTAAAATGCTACCGTCAATCAAAGCAAAATAAGATGCATAAAGGATAAACATCGCATGCAATCAATATAAGTGATATGATATGGCCATCATCATCTTGTGCTTGTGATCTCCATCTCCGAAGCACCGTCGTGATAACCATCATCACCGGCGCGACACCTTGATCTCCATCGTAGAATCGTTGTCTTTTACACCATCTATTGCTTCTACGACTATCGCTACCGCTTAGTGATAAAGTAAAGCAATTACAGGGCTTTTGCATTTCATACAATAAAGCAACAACCATATGGCTCCTGCCAGTTGCCGATAACTTCAGTTACAAAACATGATCATCTCATACAATAAAATATAGCATCACGTCTTGACCATATCACATCACAACATGCCCTGCAAAAACAAGTTAGACGTCCTCTACTTTGTTGTTGCAAGTTTTACGTGGCTGCTACGGGCTTATCAAGAACCATTCTTACCTACGCATCAAAACCACAACGATAGTTCGTCAAGTTAGTGCTGTTTTAACCTCCGCAAGGACCGGGCGTAGCCACACTCGGTTCAACTAAAGTTGGAGAAACTGACACCCGCCAGCCACCTGTGTGCAAAGCACGTCCGTAGAACCAGTCTCGCGTAAGCGTACGCGTAATGTCGGTCCGAGCCGCTTCATCCAACAATACCGCCGAACCAAAGTATGACATGCTGGTAAGCGGTATGACTTGTATCGCCCACAACTCACTTGTGTTCTACTCATGCATATAACATCAACGCATAAAACCTAGGCTCGGATGCCACTGTTGGAGAACGTAGTAATTTCAAAAAAATTCCTACGCACACGCAAGATCATGGTGATGGCATAGCAACGAGAGGGGAGAGTGTTCGTCCACGTACCCTCGTAGACCGTAAGTGGAAGCGTTATGACAACGCGGTTGATGTAGTCGTACGTCTTCACGAATCGACCGATCCAAGCACCGAACGTACGGCACCTCCGTGTTCAGCACATGTCCAGCTCGATGACGTCCCCCGGACTCCAATCCAGCGAAGCGTGGATGAGTTCCGTCAGCACGACAGCGTGGTGACGATGATGATGTTCTACCGGCGCAGGGCTTCGCCTAAACTCCGCGACGATATGACCGAGGTGGAATATGGTGGAGGGGGGCACCGCACACGGCTAAGGAACGATCCATAGATCAACTTGTGTGTCTATGGGGTGCCCCCTGCCCCCGTATATAAAGGAGTGGAGGAGGGGAGGGCCGGCCCTCTCTATGGTGCGCCCTAGGGGAGTCCTACTCCCACCGGGAGTAGGATTCCCCCTTTCCTAGTCCAACTAGGAGTCCTTCCAAGTAGTAGGAGTAGGAGACAAGGAAGGGGAAGAGAGAAGGGAAGGAAGGAGGGGGTGCGGCCCCTCCCCCTATTCCAATTCGGACTAGGCCATGGGGGGGCGCGCGGCCTGCCCTAGGCAGCCCTTCTCTCTTTCCCGTATGGCCCAATAAGGCCCAATGCTTCTCCGCGGCGAATTCCCGTAACTCTCCGGTACTCCGATAAATACCCGAATCACTCGGAACCTTTCCGAACTCCGAATATAGTCGTCCAATATATCGATCTTTACGTCTCGACCATTTCGAGACTCCTCGTCATGTCCCCGATCTCATCCGGGACTCTGAACTCCTTCGGTACATCAAAACTCATAAACTCATAATATAACTGTCATCGAAACCTTAAGCATGCGGACCCTACGGGTTCGAGAACTATGTAGACATGACGTAGAACTATTCGTGGTCAATAACCAATAGTGGAACCTGGATGTCCATATTGGCTCCTACATATTCTACGAAGGTCTTTATCGGTCAAACCGCATAACAACATATGTTGTTCCCTTTGTCATCGATATGTTACTTGCCCGAGATTCGATCGTCGGTATCCAATACCTAGTTCAATCTCGTTACCGGCAAGTCTCTTTACTCGTTCCGTAATACTTCATCCCATAACTAACTTATTAGTTACAATGCTTGCAAGGCTTAAGTGATGTGTATTACCGAGAGGGCCCAGAGATACCTCTCCGACATTCGGAGTGACAAATCCTAATCTTGAAATACGCCAACCCAACAAGTACCTTCGGAGACACCTGTAGAGCACCTTTATAATTACCCAGTTACGTTGTGACGTTTGGTAGCACACAAAGTGTTCCTCCGGTAAACGGGAGTTGCATAATCTCATAGTCATAGGAACATGTATAAGTCATGAAGAAAGCAATAGCAACATACTAAACGATCAGGTGCTAAGCTAACTGAATGGGTCATGTCAATCACATCATTCTCCTAATGATGTGATCCCGTTAATCAAATGACAACTCATGTCTATGGCTAGGAAACATAACCATCTTTGATTAATGAGCTAGTCAAGTAGAGGCATACTAGTGCACTCTGTTTGTCTATGTATTCACACATGTATCATGTTTCCGATTAATACAATTCTAGCATGAATAATAAACAATTATCATGAAATAAGGAAATAAATAATAACTTTATTATTGCCTCTAGGGCATATTTCCTTCAATTTTAACCATGCGTTTAACTAACAAGTACGCACTTGAAGCCTAATCAATATATATCAGTACGAATCAAGTTGTGCATATTTGCTGTTGGCATGAAACACATCGTCGCATGTCGGGTTTGCAAAAGGCATCAATCGCATGGAAGCTTGATGCCTTTCACACACTGAAGATTATCTGGCAACAAGCTGTCTCGACGAATCTCTAGATATGGTGATTCATGGAACCCATGGTATGATGTGTAAACACAGTCCCCCTGGAGAATGGAAGTTGCATATCACGGTAATCATTGCCGGTGATATTATCGATGATTGGTTGGATGATCGCATAATTGAGCCCGAGGAACATGGAGTGGTTGCCGAGGCTGTAAACCCGCCTCCAGTTGAATACGCCTGGCCCAACGGAGCTGGGATCTTTCTCGAACACGAAGCAGCCATAGCCATCAATGTCACGAACGCCCCAGGCATTGTACTGCATGTGGTTTGATGTAATGGTTTGGTCAATTTGGTACGTGCGAATGAGCATTAAATGACCGCCATCAGCTGAACGAGCGATATGCCACCACCCATCGGCTGGTATGACTCCAGGTCCTAGAATCATGAAGGCCAGCACATTTGCGTCTGCTGCAACAATTCAAATTGGAGACCAAAAGGAGAAAAATAAACAATCATGTTCAGAGTATGTGTGGAATTAAGATTATTATAACAGTGACACATATCATAGACAGAGAATTGCAATGCCGTGGTCATAATCATACCCCAAGTTTAAAAAAAATAAGCCAATGGGTTTCATATTCTAGCAATATGTCATGGTTCAAGTACTACTATTCTCATATCAACTCTAAGCAATAACATGCGTTGTTACAAAAATCTTGGAAATGAGAGTAACATATAGCAATCATGAGGTTATGCTCATAATATCTATTCTAACAATCATTAGATGCCTATTGTTCTCATATCAACTCTATCAACAACATGTGTGGTCATAAAAATCTAGGAAATGAAAGGAACATATAGCAATGATGTGGTTATAGACATACTATCTATTCTAAATTTGTAACAATGAACAGGTAGTTGTATCCATAAGGTAAAGATGAGATGA
Organism: Triticum timopheevii; assembly: GCA_963921465.1. Lineage (NCBI taxonomy): Eukaryota > Viridiplantae > Streptophyta > Magnoliopsida > Poales > Poaceae > Triticum > Triticum timopheevii. The sequence continues at coordinate 91,812,371 of OY997268.1, read as the reverse complement.
GATAGAACAATTACACGACGATAGATTCCACCAGTATAGGCAGCCAATCTCTGCGTGGACCACATAAACGATGCCATCGTGCACTATAGCATAAGACAAAAATGTTGCCTCAACAGGATTGACAATTAGCCATAACCATGTATGGAGACCAGATTCCAGATAGACTAATCCCATGTTGAACAAGGCAATGAGCTTGTAATCCATGTAGTCTTCTGATGGTGTGGGCACTTCGCAGATTACAACTTTCAGCAAACAGAGGTCGAGCCAAAAGCACGCGTCTCGTGCGTAGTAGGCAGGAGTGTCCGGCGGGCCGCGAGGTTCGATGGCGGCGGTATCCAATGATGGAAGGGTGGTCTCTCACTGGGTGTAGATATCCAGAGACGCCACGGACTACCGGATTGGTGGATGAGGACGATCCAGTTGGACTTCATGCCCGCCCAGTAGTGGCCGCGCATGAAGGACAGGTGGACGGGTAGAGGTAGCATGTCGAGGGGCACCACGATAACCTCCATAGGATCGTCAAGTCAGTGTCTGGGCCACCTGCGAGGATCGGGCATCAGCAAGCAGGGTGTCTTGAAAAGAGCCGGCTGGTTGCAGACGAGTAGACGGTACAAAGACACCGAGCATGCGGTCAGACGGATGTGCTGAGTAGGTCCATATGATTACAGATCTGCTCCTAGAGAACATCGGGGAGGGAATTCCAATCACTGCTCTGCGTGTCAGTCCGTTCTGCCATTGGGGTTTTCGGTGCCTGCGAGCCAGTGGGGAAGTGGATTCGGGCGGGCGAGCGAAGAAGCTTCTCCTCGTGTGGCCGAGCAGTGAGTGGAGGGATATGGTATGTGCGAGCTACCAAGGAAGATGGCGCGGGCGGGCGAGTAGTGAGCGGGGGGAAATGGTGTGCGGCCGACGATGGGGAAGCGAGGAGGAAGGAGAAGAGAGGAGGAAGAAGAGTGAAAGACGGGGAAGAAAGTGCATTAAATCTCAATTCTACTAGTACTACTACCAGGATATACCGTCCTTCGGAGTGTAAATAGTTACACTGATGACATGTGGGTCTACCTCATGAGGGTCCATATGCCAGTTAATGGACGAGAGAGGTGCGTAGGCGTATTTGCGGAAGCGTGCTCTACCGACAAACATGATGGCAATACTGGGTAAGGCTGATTTAGTAACACCAACACGCTGGTTCAGCTTATTAATTAAGTGTCCCATCTGCTACAGTGTGTATTGTCACTTCACTGCGAAGACTAGTTGAATAGTTCTCTCTGATCGAGATGGGGAATAATGGATCGCGAAGACTTCCTATCTATAGTATCCCTATGCCTCTACGCTCACTTCACTCATTTTGCTCCGTATGTAGTAACTTGCTGAAATCTCTAGAAACACAAATACTCCGTATTTGGGAACAGAGGGAGGATTTTACTCCGTATTTGGGAACAGAGGGAGTATCACCATATGGAGGGAATAGAGGAAGCTTGGAATATGAACATGTCAATGGGAGGGAGTAAGCCTCATGCATGCATGCATGCATGCATGCAACATGCAACACTCACACGTACACATGGACGCACGCAAACACTCATGCACCCCTGCGGCACACAGCACACAACGCAACACACACAGTCACGCTCAAGTGCTCAACTTACTCCCTACGTCCGTGAAAGACTGTACATTTAGAGATTTACACATTGACCAGGGCATAATTAACACCCAAAAGTAGCAGACTTATGTGTGCATGCGACCGTTGAGAGAATAAGATTAAATGAAGGTTGTTGCATGCTGTAATTAAGGATAGACATGTAGCCTATACCTAGAGCACAAGTTGGTGCATTAGTCAATCAATATCGATTTAGATTAAAGGCTAAATGCATTGGAAGTGTAGATGTACTACACTCTTTGTTTTTTAGCCGATGTACACACTTTGTTGGAAGACCGAGGGAGTACACATGCATGCACTCACATACACAGCCAGGGTGGTTCGCGCGCAAGGGTTGGACTCCTGCCGCACCTGCGTAAAGTTTTGTTTACCTGATTTCTTTGCTCTGCCAACTGACAGGTGGGACCCAGAAACCAGGTGACAATTTAACCAGTCAACAAAGTGCCACATCGACTATGTGGCCGGTCAGTAGGGTGCAATACGGTGCTCTACGATGACCTAGTGATCTTATAATCACTGCAAAACTATATATAGTGACCGTAAAGAGCATATTGTTACATACGTTGACCGCCAGTGTATTTTTCTCGTTTCAAATTAAGCCTTATTAACCGAAAAGGACGCAGTATGGACTAGTACTAGTACTGCTTTGATGTGTCCCGTCAACTCGCCAAACGAGGAGAAGCTTGCTTACTACGCCTCTCCCTCGCCCACGCGCGCGGTGGCTTGCAGGACAAGGAGAGGGTTTTTAATATAGCGCCCTCTCCCTCGCCCTCACCCTCGCGGTGGACGTGCAGCAGTTCAATCGGTGTCATATTGCCAGAAGCATATTGTAAGGGCATATTTATCCCTAAGATGTTTTGGTGATTGATGACAATGCTTTTGCGGACTAATTGTGTGCCTTGAGTATTTCAGATGCTTCATCACTAAGCACAAGACAGTTTGGTGCCCCTCGAAGACTATTGAAGACGGCGTTTTTCTAGATTTCTTTTCGGTGGAATTGAGTAGTAGGAAAGCCGTACTATTAATAGGGGGTTCGCGTTGGAAAGGTTCGGGGGGAATCATCACATACACGTTTACTCCCTTTGCACCGCCTTTCCCTTTGCCCTTTGGAGCATCCTCCGTTTTCTTCATATTTATGCAAAGAGAAGGATTCCTAGTGTTGTTGTTCTGAGGCATGCGGTAGTACTACTCCTAGGAGCGGTAGTACCATAGGCCCCTGCAGTAATACCGCACGTCCTTGCGGTAGTACCGTAGGCGCACATGGTAGTACCGCTCCTAAGGAGCTGTAGTACCGTGGCCTCAGACCAGACTCAGCCATTGGTGCGGCTGTAGGGGCGGATGTAATTTTTTACATCCGCGCCCTACGCGGTAGTACCGCCCCATGCACACGGTAGTACCGTGAGTTCTGGTCTGGCACAGCGACACGAGCGGAAGTAGGGGCGGATAATTTTTTACATCCGCTCCCTGCGTGGTAGTACCGCATGCCAGGCGCGGTAGTACCATGTCGAATTTTTGCACTGTTTGATTTTCAGCGGAAGTTGGCACGGATGTAGTTTTATTCATCCGCGCCCTTCCCAGGCTAGTCCATTTCAGCCTTGCAGTAGTACCGCAAGGGGGAGCCATAGTACCGCTTCTGCGGTAGTACCGCTCTCAGCCTTTGCGGCTTAGGCCTGGACTAGCTCCTGCCGTAGTAGCGGTAGTACCGCGGTCCGCCGCGGTAGTACCGTGAGACGCTGCGGTAGTACCGCTTGTCTGGAGCGGTAGTACCGCAGATCGCGGGCTGAGTAAGTGGATAACGGTTGGATTTGTCTCTCCACTATATAAGGGGTGTCTTCTTCCTCTAGTTGACTACCTCTTCCATCCCTATGCTCCATTGTTGCTCCAAGCTCCATTTTCGCCCGATCTCTCTCCCTAGCCAATCAAACTTGTTGATTTGCTCAGGATTGGTTGAGAAGGCCCCGATCTACACTTCCACCAAGAAAAATTCGATTCCCCCACTAATCCCTTGCGGCTCTTGTTACTCTTGGGTGTTTGAGCACCCTAGATGGTTGAGGTCACCGCGGAGCCATAGTCCATTGTGGTGAAGCTTCATGGTGTCGTTGGGAGCCTCCAATTAAGTTGTGGAGATTGCCCCGACCTTGTTTGTAAAGGTTCAGTCGCCGCCTTCAAGGGCACCAATAGTGGAATCACGGCATCTCGCATTGTGTGAGGGCGTGAGAAGAATACGGTGGCCCTAGTGGCTTCTTGGGGAGCATTGTGCCTCCACACCGCTCTAACGGAGACGTACTTCCCCTCAAAAGGAAGGAACTTCAGTAACACATCCTCGTCTTCATCGGCTCCACTCTTGGTTATCTCGTGCCTTTACTTGTGCAAGCTTGTTTGTGTTGTATCCCTTGCTTGCTTGTGTACTTGTTGTTGTTGCATCATATATGCTGCTCACCTAGTTGCACATCTAGACAACCTACTTTGATGCAAAGTTTAATTTGGCAAAGAAAAGCTAAAAATTGTTAGTTGCCTATTCACCCCCTCTAGTCAACTATGTCGATCCTTTCAATTGGTATCAGAGCCTCGTCTCTTTATTAAGGACTTTGTCGTCCGGAGAGTATGGTTGACACCGTAGGCGGTAGGGAGGAGCACTCCGGTGTGAATCCGAGCTCGTCTACGGGTGATGGGGGGACCGCGGTGTCTCGTGAGGAATTCAATGTGGCTTTGGACACATTGAAAACCTCCATGACAACCGATGTTGAAAGCATGATTAATAAAGTCTTAGAAGGACTTAAACTATCTACCTCACCGTTGAAAGTGGGTGATTCCACTGACAAGGTGATGGATGCTAACTCCGACAAGGGGGAAGCTACTAGTGAAAAGGGTCCTTCTACTAGTGATAGAAATGGCACCGACATCTTTGCCCATGTGGAACCTCCAATTTATGGAGGACCGATTCCTTCCACTCATTTAAATCATGTCGGCCCTCCTCCTAAGATTGTGAAAAATGATGACTTTGATTCCTGGGTTTATCGCTTCAAGCGTCATTTAAATCATGTGAATACTAAGCTTTGGAGAATCATTCAAGAAGGTTTCCATCCACATGACCGAAGCAACTTCACCCCTAGAGAAGTCGTGGATAATCAATTCAATGAGAATGCTCTCTTCATCATTCAAGATGCAGTTCTACCCGAAGATCTCCCTCATATTCAACCCTTCGCCATGGCCAAAGATGCATGGCATTGTGTTGTTTCCCTCTATAAGGGAAGCAAAAGCATTCAACGCTCCAACTATGAAGTGGTGCAAGATGAAGCCGACGAGTTTCAAATGAAAGAAGATGAAGAACCTTGTGAGCTATTTCGGAGAGTAACCAACTTGCGGTCTCACTCCGAGATCATGGGAGAAAGAACACGGATGACAATTGGATCAAGCGCAAGTTCCTCAAAGCAATGATGCCTTACAACAAGGCCTTGTCCTCCGTCATCCGTCAAAGACCGGACTTTCACTCCTTGACCTCAAATGAAGTGTTGGGTGAGTTTGTGGCAATGAGGATCTTGGACAAGACCGCCGACAACACAGTGTTGCACTCTCAAAGGGCAAAGAAGCCCAACCTTGCCTTGAAGGCCAAGGTTATTGTGGAAGATGAGGAAGATGAGGAGAGCAACCCTGAAGATGCAAAACATGATTATCATGAGCACATGGCTCTTGCTTCAAGGCAATTTTGGAGCAAGAAGAACACAAGGCCCAACTTCAACAAGAACAACTCAAGTGGGTTCAAGGGCAAGCAACGTGTGAGAACATGTTACAATTGTGGCAATGTGAGCCATTTTGTTGTGGATTTCCCTTACGAGAAGCAGGAAGACAATGGTGGCAAGCTCATCCGAAAAGACAAAGCCAAGTCCTTCCCCAACAAGAACAAATTCACCAAAAAGACTCCTACTCGAGGGTTGGTGATTCAAGAAGAATACCATGAGGATGACGATGATGATGAAGATAGTGAAGCCATGGCCATGGCCTCCGTTGCCATTGCCACAACTCCACGGGTGTCCCTCTTCGACTCACCCAATGAGAACATCACCGCCAAGTGTCTCATGGCTAAAGCCACCAACAAGGTAACCCCCAACATCAAAACCACCATCATTACTAATCCCTCCTTGATGGATGGCATTGATGAAAGTGAGGGGTCTAATGAGGAAGTGAATGAATTTGAGTCATTTATGAGTAAGCTCAAGGGCAAATCCAAGAAGCACTTTGTTGCTCTCTTGGAACAACTTGGTGAAGCCAATGACATGATCGAGGCTCATGAAGAAACCATCTCTAAGATGGAAGGTCATAGTTGTGACTATGCCGATGAGATATCGGATCTCTCTAATGCTCTTGAGGAAGAGCGTGGGCATTGTTTGGCTCTTGAGGAGTCACACAATGATGACCATCCTAAGTTAAAGAAAGATCCTGATCATGCTCTTGTTGTGTCTGTGTGCTAACTTCCGAGAAGGCTAAACTTGGCGTTGACCATGCTAGACTTAAGGAGGAGTTTGATATACTCGACAAGGCTCACAAGGTCTTGAAGGGTGCTCATGATAGCCTCAAGGAGTCTCATGATCAACTCCAAGTTAAGCTAACCAAATAAAAAGCCACCTTTCCTCATATGGTATTAATTGATAATGGAAATGCCACTAACCCATGTTGTGAGCATGTGCATCTTGTGGAGGAGAATGCCAAGTTGAATGAGCAACTCGAGAAAGGCCTTGTGACGTGTATACAAGGTGAGAAGAACCTCAATGACCTTTCGAGCAATCAAAAGGAAGTTGTGGCCAAGGAGGGAGTTGGGTTCGCACGACAAGGCCAAACGACCTCCTCCTCTCAAGCAAACTTTTGTGAAGGAGGGAGAGGGTGCTCCTAAGGATAAGAACAATGTGAAGGGTGGTGATGTCAAAAAGGGCAATGCCAGCCCTTCCAACAAAGCCGGCGACTTTAACCCTTCTTATGTATTGTGCCATGCTAGTGATGGGCATGTTTATGATAAATTTGTTGGTTCTCCTTATGAGTACATTGAATGGTCTATTTGGGTTCCGAAGACCCTTGTTACTAACATCAAAGGACCCATTACAAAATGGGTACCTAAAACCAAGCATTGATCTCTTGTAGGTGCTTGCTTCCGGTGGGGATCATGGTTGCTCGATAGTGGAGCAACAAATCATATGACCGGAAGCAAGGACTTGGTGGTGGACGTGCACAAGATCCCTTCTATGCCCACCAACATCGAGTGGGGTGATGCCTCATCTTCTAAGGTATTGGGTCTTGGCAAGGTTGTCATTTCTCATGATCTAACGATCGACAAAGTCATGCTTGTTGAGTCCCTTGCCTACAATCTACTTTCCGTTCATCAACTTGCACTCATGGGCTTTCCCACTTTCTTTGATATTGATACCATGGCCCTCTTGTGGAGCAAGACTCTTAAAGTAGCCTTTGTTGGGCATGTCGAGAACGGTCTTTATGTGATTAACTTTTTGGAGCGACCCACAAAGACCACGACATGCCTAATGGCTAAAGTTGATGTGGGATGGCTATGGCATCGCCGTTTAGCCCACGTCAATATGAGATCTTTGCAAAGTATTCTCAAGGGGGACCATGTCCGTTGACTAACAAATGTTAGTTTTGCCAAAGATCATGCTTGCAGTTCTTGTTTCGAAGGAAAGCTTCATGATAAGGCTCACCCTCCCACGACTATCATCTACTCGAAGAGACCCTTGGAGCTCCTTCACATGGATCGCTTTGGGCCTCCATCCTTTGACAGTCTTGGAGGTAGAAAGTATTGCTTGGTGATTGTGGATGATTATTCAAGATACACTTGGGTATACTTCTTCAAGAGGAAGAGTGAGACACAACAAATCGTCATCGACTTTGCAAATGAAGCTCAACGTCAACATGATGCAAAGATCTTGACAATAAGAAGTGACAACGGCACCGAGTTCAAGAACTACACCTTGGATGAGTTTCTTAGTGATGAGGGGATCAAGCATCAATATTCTGCACCATATACCCCTCAACAAAATGGTGTCGCAGAGAGGAAGAACCGGACGTTGATGGATGCGCAAGGACCATGATGGCAGAGTTCAAGTCTCCATACAACTTTTGGGCCGAAGCCATCAACACAGCATGTCATGCATCCAATCGGCTCTATCTCCGCAAAGGGTTGAACAAGACACCTTATGAAATACTTACCAGTAATAATCCCAACCTCAAGTACTTCCGGGTGTTCGGGTGTAAGTGTTTCATTCTCAAGAAAGTTGTTCGTTTGTCTAAATTTGAGGCTAGAGCTTATGAGGGCATATTTGTTGGTTATGCTACAAACTCTCATGCTTACGGTGTTCTCAACAAGTCCACCGGACTCATTGAGGAGACGTGTGACATGGAGTTTGACGAAAAAAGGCTCCCAAGTGGAGCAAAGTGGTACTTGTGATGTAGGTGATGAAATTCCTCCCCAAGCCATAGGAAGAATGGGTGTTGGTCATATCCTACCCATTGAGGAACCCCTTGTGGCTGAACGAGAAGGACAATGCTCCACTCAAGTGGAGCCATCACCAACCCAAGAACCACACGTTTTCGAAGAACAAAATGAAGGCCCTCAACCTCGTGAACAAGATCAAGGGCAAGATCAACCTCAAGATGGTGGTGAACCACCAAATGGTGCCCAAGGTCAAGTTCTCCCCTTCGAGCAAGTTCAAGATCAAGAGCAAGCTCAAGATCAAGAACAATTTCAAGACGGCGCTCAAGATGATCAAGTTACCCCTTCTCCTTTCACATCCGAGGAGGAATGAGAGCGTCGTGCCGCGAAGATTGCTTCAAAGCTCACTACCAAAGGTCATCTCATGGAAAATGTGGTTGGAAGCCTAATAAAGGGGGTAATCACTCATAGACAATTAGCAAACTATTGTGAACATCGCGCGTTTGTCTCTTGTGTTGAACCTGAAAAGGTCTATGAGGAGCTCGAAGATCCGGATTGGCTCAATGCCATGCATGAATAACTCAACAACTTCGAGCACAACAAGGTGTGGAGATTGGTGCCAAGGCCAACGGGGAACCACAATGTCATTGGAACCAAGTGGATATTCAAGAACAAGCAAGATGCTCATAGGACCATCGTTCGCAACAAGGCAAGATTGGTAGCACAAGGCTACTCCCAAGTCGAGGGTATCGACTACGGTGAAACCTTTGCTCCCATTGCTCGCCTTGAATCCATTCATTTGTTGATTGCTTATGCTTCCCATCACAACTTTAAGTTACAACAAATGGATGTGAAGAGTGCTTTTCTTAATGGTCCTTTTAGTGAGTTGGTTTATGTCAAGCAACCCCCCCGGGTTCGAGGATCCCTACTTCCCCGATCATGTGTATCAACTCGATAAGGCACTCTATGGCCTTAAGCAAGCCCCACGTGCATGGTATGACCACCTTACCGAGTTGTTGCAAGATCGTGGATTTGAAGTTGGGCAAATCGAACCCACTCTTTTTACTAAGAAGGTTAAAGGGGAGTTGTTTGTATGCCAACTATATGTTGATGATATTATATTTAGTTCCCTAACAAAGCTTTCAATGAGGAATTTGCTGCTCTCATGACCTCTAAGTTCAAGATGTCGTTGATGGGAGAGTTTAAGTTCTTCCTCGGGTTCGATGTCAAACAAAGAAGAGAAGGAACCTTCATCAACCAAGCCAAATACACTCAAGACATGCTAAAGAGATTCAAGCTAAGTGATGTCAAGACGACTTCCACCCCAATGCCCACCAAGTGCCAACTTGACATTGATCCAAATGGTAAAGCAGTGGATCAAAAGGTATATCGCTCCATGATTGGCTCCTTGCTTTACCTTTGTGCATCTCGACCGGATATCATGTTGAGTGTGGGAATTTGTGCATGGTTTCAAGCCACACCGAAGGAAAGCCACTTTGTGGCGGTCAAGCGAATCTTTCGATATTTGGCTCATACCCCAAACTTTGGCTTATGGTACCCAAGAGGAGCAAACTTCAAGCTTGAAGGATATTCAGATTCTGATTGGGCAGGAGACAAAGTGGATAGGAAGTCCACTTCCGGAGGGTGCCAATTTCTTGGTTGCTCTTTGGTGAGTTGGTCTTCCAAGACACAAAGTTGTATGTGTCTCTCGTCCACTAAAGCGGAGTATGTGGCGGATGATAGTTGTTGTGCACAACTCTGATGGATGAGGCAAACTTTAAAGGATTACGATGTCATTTGTGACAAAGTGCCTCTTTGGTGTGACAATGAAAGTGCCATCAAGATTTCTCTCAACCCGGTGCAACACTTCAAGACGAAGCATATTGAGATTCGGTATCACTTCATCCGGGATCATATTAGGTGAGGGAAGATCAAGCTCAAGTATGTCAACACTCATGATAACCTTGCAGATATTTTCACGAAGCCCTTGGATGAAGCAAGATTTCGCGAGTTAAGGCATGAGCTAAATATCATTGATTCGAGCAATGTGACTTGAACCCTTGCACACCCCACCACACTCAACTTGTTGTCTAGTTAAGGTGTAGGCATGGACATAGGGGGAGTGTTGTTCTCTCAATGAACTCTCCCTCCCCCCATTATGCATAAATTGATCAACTCTTTCACTTTAGCCATTTTTTATGGTACTTGTGCTTCAAAGACGAGTTTTGGTCATGGGCCTAAGGATAATTCTTCGCGGTGCCATACCAATTGACTCAAACATAGGTGGCTCCGGCCACCGCCCTCTCCTTGGAGAGGTTGTGTCTCGTTTTTGGTCCTTGTTGTCTCTTGCTTTTCTCTCTTCGTGTCGAGCTTGTGCTTGTGGTGTCTCGTTTGTTAGCTCATTGGTGTGTTCGTTCGTTTGAAGGTTCCGTGCAAAGGTGTTTTTCCCTTTGGTTGAAACTGCATTCTCTTGGGTTCACGGTACTACCATGGCCAACCACGGTACTACCGCAAGGACACGGTACTACCGCAACCAACACGGCAGTAATTTTTTACTGCCACTGGTGGAGCAGTACTACCGCCCATGGCGCGGTACTTCCGCCCGGGCGGTACTACCGCAAGGATGCGCGATACTACCGCGTAGTAGCGAGTGCGTGGGGGTTAAGAGCAGGCAGGGGGAGTTCTAACTCCCCCATACCCATTCACTCTTTCTCCCCATGCCGCCTCTCTCTCTCTCCTGCCCAAGAACGGCGCCGGAGGCCCTCGCCGGATCTCCGTCTCCGGCCGCTCTCCTCGGATTCCGACCGGTGGGATCGTTCCCCACCACGTCCTCTTGCCATGGACCAAGGTTTCTAACCAAATCCCTCTCTTGTTGGTTCGTTCTTTTGCTTCTAGGTTTTTGGGGAGATGCATGTAGTTCTTGAGATTTTAGGCTAAATCTTTGTAAGAGTAGTGAGGGAGTCCTTGACTAGGGGGTGTCCGGATAGCCGGACTATCATTATCCGCCAGACTCCAAGACTACGAAGATACAAGATTGAAGACTCCGTCCCATGTCCGGATGGGACTTTCCTTGGCGTGGAAGGCAAGCTTGGCGATACGGATATGTAGATCTCCTACCATTGTAACCGACTCTGTGTAACCCTAGCCTCCTCCAGTGTCTATATAAACCAGAGGGCTTTAGTCCGTAGGACAACATACATTACAACAATCATACCATAGGCTAGCTTTAGGGTTTAGCCTCCTTGATCTCGTGGTAGATCCACTCTTGTACTACCCATATCATCAATATTAATCAAGCAGGACGTAGGGTTTTACCTCCATCAAGAGGGCCCGAACCTGGGTAAAACATCGTGTCCCTCGTCTCCTGTTACCATCCGCCTAGACGCACAGTTCGGGACCCCCTACCTAAGATCCGCCAGTTTTGACACCGACATTGTGCTTTCATTGAGAGTTCCTCTGTGTCGTCACTGATAGGCTTGATGGCATCTGCAACCAACGACGCTGTCCAGGGTGAGACTTTTCTCCCCGGACAGATCTTCGTATTCGGCGGCTTCGCACTGCGGGCTAATTCGCTTGGCCATCTGGAGCAGATCGAAAGCTACGCCCCTGGTCGTCAGGTCAGATTCGGAAGCCTAAACTTCATGGCCGGTGTCCGCGGAGACTTGATCTTCGACGGACCCGAGCCACAGCCAAGCGCGCCGCACTGTTGCGATGGGCATGATCTAGCTTTGCTGCCAAACAGTGCCTTGGTGGCCGCACACGAGTCCGCTCCGGCCATTAGTCCGGAGCCGATTGCCCAGATAGAGGATCGGTGGATGGACACCGCCTCGGGGGCTTCAACTTCCATGGCAATGGAGCCGAACACTGATCTTGTCCCTCGCAAAACTCGTGATTCCGAGGTGTCGGACTCCTTGCCGGACTACGAACCTCCCTCGCCCCTACCAACCAAATCGGATTGGGCGCCGGTTATGGAATTCACCGCCGCAGACATCTTCCAATACTCGGCTTTTGGCGACATCCTGAATTCACTAAAGCATCTCTCATTATCAGGAGAGCCCTGGCCGGACTAAGGCCAGGATGGTTGGGATACGGACGACGAAGAAACTCAGAGCCCACCCACCACCCACTTTATAGCCACTGTCGACGATCTAACCGACATGCTAGACTACGACTCCAAAGACATCGATGCTATGGACGACGATGCCGGAGACGAACAGGAACCAGCGCCTACAGGGCACTGGAAGACCACCTTGTCATATGACATATACATGGTGGATACCCCGAAAGACGGGGACGGCGAAGAAACAGCGAAGGCATATTCTTTAAAGAAACAGCCCAAGCGCCGGTGTCAGCGGCGCCGCTCTAAATCCCGCCATAGCAAGAATGGAGATTCCGGCACAGGAGATAATAATACCCTAGAAAGTGCCGAAGACAACCCCCTCCAGCAAGACTCAGCGCAGGACGACACAGAAGCAAGCCCTCATGAGAGGGCGGCAGACGAAGAGGTTGAGGATTACAACTATATGCCTCCCTCAGAAGACGAGGCAAGCCTCAACGATGATGTATTCGTCGTGCCCGAGGATCCCATCGAACAAGAGCGTTTTAAATGCAGGCTTGTCGCCACGGCAAATAGCCTAAAGAAAAAGCAGCAGCAGCTTCAAGCTGATCAGGACCTGCTGGCCGATCGATGGACCGAGGTCCTCGCGGCCGAAGAGTATAGACTCGAACGCCCCTCCAAAAGCTATCCAAGACGCAAGCTGCTCCCCCGATTAGAGGAGGAAGCATACATACCTCCATCACCAGCGCACGATACGGCTGACCGACCACCCCGTGGTCGTGACAGAGAGGCATCCAGGCCCCCAACCAAGACCGTACCCCGGCATCGCTCCCAAAGTACGAAGCCAAGAGGGAACGTGCCGGACTTGCGAGATGTATTGGAGGACAAAGCAAAGCAATCCAGATCCATCTACGGATCACGTGGGCGCCCCACGACCCATGACGAATACCGTCGCACCGGATATAATAACCCCGGCCGGGCCGAACACGGCAGACAGTGCTCTCTCGAGCTGCGTCGTGATATTGCTCAATACAGAGGCGCCGCACACCCGCTATGCTTCACTGACGAAGTAATGGATCATCAAATCCCTGAAGGGTTTAAACCCGTAAACATTGAATCCTACGATGGCACAACAGACCCCGCGGTTTGGATCGAAGATTATCTTCTCCACATCCATATGGCCCGCGGCGACGATCTCCACGCCATCAAGTATCTCCCACTCAAGCTTAAAGGACCAGCTCGGCATTGGCTTAACAGCTTGCCCACAGAGTCAATTGGGTGTTGGGAAGACCTGGAAGCCGCATTCCTTGATAACTTCCAGGGCACGTATGTGCGACCACCAGACGCCGATGACCTAAGCCACATCATTCAGCAGCCATACGAATCGGCCAGATAATTCTGGACACGGTTCTTGACAAAGAAAAATCAAACCGTCGACTGTCCGGATGCAGAAGCCCTTGCAGCCTTCAAGCATAACATCCGCGACGAATGGCTAGCCCGGCACCTGGGACAGGAAAAGCCGAAATCTATGGCAGCCCTCACATCATTAATGACCCGCTTCTGCGCGGGAGAGGATATCTGGCTAGCTCGTAGTAACAATCTCCGCAAAAATTCTGGCAGTCCGGATACTAAGGACAACAACGGCAGGTCACATCGAAACAAAAACAAATGCCACATTAACGGCGACGACAAGGAGGATACGGCAGTCAACGCTGGATTCCGAGGCTCTAAACCCGGTCAACGGAAGAAGCCATTCAAAAGAACCACTCCGGGTCCGTCCAATTTGGACCGAATACTCGACCGCTTATGCCAGATACATGGCACCCCTGAAAAACCAGCCAATCACACTAATAGAGATTGCTGGGTGTTCAAGCAGGCAGGCAAGTTAATTGCCGAAAACAACGACAAGGGGCTAAATAGCGACGACGAGGAGGATACCCGACCGCCAAACAATAGAGGACAGAAGGGTTTTCCCCCACAAGTGCGGATGGTGAACATGATTTACGCAACCCATATACCCAAGAGGGAGAGGAAGCGCGCACTAAGGGACGTCTACGCGATGGAGCCAGTCGCCCCGAAGTTCAATCCATGGTCCTCTTGTCCGATCACTTTCGATCGAAGAGACCATCCGACCAGCATACGCCATGGCGGATTCGCCGCATTGGTTTTAGACCCAATCGTCGATGGATTTCACCTCATGAGAGTCCTGATGGACGGCGGTAGTAGCCTGAACCTGCTTTATCAGGATATAGTGCGCAAAATGGGCATAGACCCCTCAAGGATTAAACCTACAAAGACAACCTTTAAAGGTGTCATACCAGGTGTGGAAGCCAACTGTACAGGCTCAGTAACACTGGAAGTGGTCTTCGGATCCCCGGACAATTTCCTGAGCGAGGAGTTAATCTTCGACATAGTCCCGTTTCGCAGCGGCTATCACGCTCTGCTCGGACGAACCGCGTTTGCAAAATTCAACGCGGTGCCGCATTATGCATACCTCAAGCTCAAGATGCCAGGCCCTCGTGGAGTCATCACGGTCAACGGGAATACGGAATGCTCCCTCCGAACGGAGGAACATACAGCGGCTCTCGCGGCAGAAGTACAGAGCAGCCTCTTAAGGCAATTCTCGAGTCCGGCCGTTAAACGGCCGAATACAGCAAAATGCACCCGAAGCAATACCAACCAAGACCAGCTGGCGCGATTAGAGCACGCGTAGCAATGCGGCCCCAACCCCCGCCCGCGCATGATCGCAAGAATAACACTCCGCGTACATCATTACGCTCTGGAGATACCATGGGCGCAGGGGAAGGGGCACGATCGCAATGGACCCAGAGTGCGGTTCGACCACACCAGGGGCTCGCAAGTGTGCCCCCCTTTTTTATTTTATTTAGTATTTTCCTTCTTTACACAGGACTCCGGTAACCACAGGCCCTGTCCGGCGGCGAACCTGCCGAACTCGTGATGCAACAGTCAGGGACGAAAGAAGGCTGCGACGAACACTCAGGTGGTCTCAATTACGAGCATTAAATTCGATTATATACACCAAGTCCGCAGCTCACCCCTGGAGGGGGACATGTTTACTTAGTCCAAATCCCTTGCTTACTGCACTATTTGTATCAGTCCGCACTCATAGCAGACTTCCTTTCATAAATAATGCAGCACTTTTCGACTGCAATTACATTACCTTATATATATATATGTTCATTACATGACATCTTGCACCCGTATATTTTGGTACGGCCTAATACACCAGGGGCATATGTTCCCCACAATGTGGTGTGATAAGTCCGAACACTTTCATAAGTGCGGCACCCCGAACTTATAGCATTATATGAATCAGCTCTGAATCATGTCTTGGGTCAATAGTTGGGTTTGCCCGACTCCCACGTTTTGGTGCCTTACGTTCCATTCTGTCGGCTAAGGTGGCACTGGGAGAACCACTGCGATTGCGCCCCAGTTGAGCCGGGCGAGCGCCTCAGTGGAGAAAGCTAAAACTGACCGGCATGATAAGGCGAGAGACTGGTCGCTGTTCGAGAGGTTTCTTCGGGTCCTTAAAGACTCACTCCGCTTCGAGGGAAGTTCCGGACCATGTCCGACGAAGGCGTGAATAGCGCCCCGGATTCGGCCTTCCGAATACTAGGGGCTTCGCCGAAATTTAAA
Organism: Triticum timopheevii; assembly: GCA_963921465.1. Taxonomy (NCBI): domain Eukaryota; kingdom Viridiplantae; phylum Streptophyta; class Magnoliopsida; order Poales; family Poaceae; genus Triticum; species Triticum timopheevii. Next base: position 91,796,567 of record OY997268.1, on the reverse strand, counting down.
ATTATAGAATTCTATGGCTAAGTGAGAGTGTTCAAGCATTATAAGTCCGGTCGCCTTGTTCGTTGTGTTGAGCGCCTCCCTAGATGGACCCAAAAATGGGAACAAGAGTGCTCAAGGTTATCCCGAACACCCCAGCACTCGTGGCTCGGGGGCTGAAGCCAACGACTTGCCATCTCTCAGATTTTATAAACGGCCGAACAGAAGGTAATATTTTAAATTAAAACAAGCGTTGCTCAAGGCGCATATGAACGCAGTTTTCAGCGCACAGGATAATACACAGCAAGTTTACTCAAAGATTACATTTCTGGGGCACTCATCCGCAATATCGCGGGCTCCCTTCAGGACAGTGTTATAATACATTTCAGGTGTGCGATGCTCCTTGCCCGGTGGCGGTGGGTCCGTGAGAAGCTTCTCCGCATCCAACTTGCCCCAATGCACCTTTCTGCGGGCAAGGGCCCGACGAGCACCTTCAATACAGGCGGAGCGCTTGACGACCTCCACCCAGGGGCATGCATCCACCAGCCGCCGCACGAGGCCAAAGTAGCTCCCAGGCATGGCCTGTCCAGGCCACAGCCGGACTATAAGGCCCTTCATGGCTTCCTCAGCTACCTTGTGGAGTTCGACCAGCTGCTTTAGCTGGTCGCTTGGGGGCACCGGGTGTCCGATCTCAGCATACTGAGACCAGAAGACTTTCTCCGTCGAGCTCCCCTCCTCGCCACGATAGAATGCTGCGGCATCGGATGCACTACGCGGCAGATCTGCAAACGCCCCTGGAGAGCTCCGAATGCGGGTAAGTGTCAGGTATTTTACATTAACATGCTTGCTTTGCATGAAAAATGCCTTACCCGCCGCTATCTTCTTCACATCTTCAACCTCCTGAAGGGCCTTACGGGCCTCGGCCTTGGCGGACTTGGCACTTTCGAGAGCCGAGGCAAGCTCGGACTCTCGAGTCTTGGAGTCACGCTCCAAACTCTCATGCTTCTCCATGAGAGCCTGGAGCTCTTGCTGCACTTCCACCACCCGCGCCTCTTGCTTCTCTCGCTCTTCCCACTCCATGGCCGCACTGCGTTCGGCCGCGGACACAGCCTCCTTCAGGGCTGCCACCGCGTTCGTGGCCCCTGCAATACCCATATTATCCTTGTTAATTTTATTGCAACCAAAATCCTTTTCTGTAAGGTAACTATTCAAAGTGGTGTGACTCACCTTCTTTGTCCTCGAGCTGCTTCTTGGCATGGCCGAGCTCTTGCTCGGACCACTCGAGATCCTTCTTCAACACATCGACCTCCGCCGATAGTGCGGCAGAGGTCAGCAGAGCAGCCTGCAAACCCATATTGACATATTTTAAGCAACCCTGCGTATATCTTGTTAGATCCTCAGTCCGGCTTTTCTTTCCGAACACCGAACTGAGCATCAGGGGCTACTGTCTATGCGGTATTACATTACATAATTTTAACTCCTTACATCAAAGCCTGTTAGAAGGCTGCTGCAGGCTTCAGTCAGCCCGCTTTTGGCGAGCTGAACCTTTTGAATCACCGCACTCATGATAGTGCGGTGTTCTTCCTCGATGGAAGCGCCTTTAAGCGCCTCCAACAAGTTATCTGGCGCCTTCGGTTGGACGGAGGTCGCCGGTGTCACGGTCTTGCCCTTCTTTCGAAGGGGCCGCCTGCCGGACTCTGGAACCGCTGCGGGTTCCGATGTAGAGTGCGACACAAAGTCAGGGAGGCAGCCTGACGGCGCCTCCGGAGCCTCCTCCTGATGGATCCTTCTCTGGGATCCCACCTCGGCGTCCTCATTGGCGCGGGGGGTAGAGGCGGTCGGAAGTGAATCCACATCCGACTGGGCCAGCGACCCGCTCGATGAAGCGGGGAGATCATCATCGGCCGGGCTACGGACAGAACGCGGCATTGGAAGGACACTACGCGACACGAAAGAAATTGCACATCAAGGGTCCGGATACTTACGATCTTGCCGGACGCCTGGCCCTTGGAGGCCACTCATCCTCGCCAACGGTGGTGTTGGCGAAACTGTCCGGGGGGATAGTCCTCCCCCTCTTGGACCCTTCGGCCTCCCCTATTGGGGAAGCCTTCCTCTTCTTCTCTCCCTCCTCCGGGAGAGAGTCCTCCTCCTCCTCCTCGTCTTCGGGGGAGGAGTCCGCCTCATCGTCGAACGCTTGATTGCGGGAACTCTTTCGAGTCCCCGCGGCCACCTTCTTGGCCTTCTTCTCCGGCACCACGTGCGGTGCCGGAACCAGCAGCCCTGCTAAGCGGGCGTTCTCTAGGTCTTCTGGCATGGGAGCCGGGCTGATGAGCTGCTTGGCCTTCTCCATCCATTCCTATCAAAGGAAAAGAGAGATTGAAACCCTCTTAGAATCGGTTTGATTACCACAAGTGTCCCGTAACGGGGTTGAATCACTTACCTCGTCAGCTGGATGCTGCGAGCGAAATCCGCGATCTTCCGTCGCGGATACGGGGGCTTCGGCGCCCTTAAACAGCACCCTCCAGGTGCCTTCGTATGTCGTATCGAAGAGCCCGCTCAGCGCCTGGTGCTGTTCCAGATTGAACTCCCACAGATTGAATGCCCATTCTTGGCATGGGAGAATCCGCCGGATGAGCATGACTTGGACCACATCGACGAGCCTGAGCTTATTGCTCACCAGCTTCTGGATGCAGGCTCGGGGTCCCGTCACCTCCTTCGGATTGCCCCACTGCAAGCCCTTCTCTTTCCAGGAGGTGAGCTGCGTGGGGACGCCAGATCTAAACTCGGGGGCTGCCGCCCATGTGGGCTTGCGCGGCTCGGTGATGTAGAACCACCCCGATTGCCACCCCTTGACGGAGTCCACGAAGGCCCCTTCGAGCCAAAGGACGTTGGGCAACTTGCCCAACATGGCACCTCCGCATTCCGCTTGCGTGCCCTTCACAACCTTCGGCTTGACATTGAAGGTCTTGAGCCACAGGCCGAAGTGGGGCCGGATGCAGAGGAAGGCCTCACACACGACGATAAACGCCGAGATGTTGAGGATGAAGTTCGGCGCCAGATCGTGGAAATCCAGGCCGTAGTAAAACATGATCCCCCGGACGAATGGGTGCAGTGGAAAGCCCAGTCCGCGGAGGAAGTGGGGAAGGAAGACGACCCTCTCATGGGGCCCAGGGGTAGGGATGAGCTGCCCCTCGTCGGGCAGCCGATGCGCGATATCACCGGAAAGGTATCCGGCGCTGCGCAGTTTGGTGATGTGCTCGTCCTTAACGGTGGAGGCCAACCATTTGCCTCCCGCTCCGGACATATTCGGAGAAGGTCGGGGCGAGATGCGCGAGCTTGGGCGTTGGAGCTTGAGTACGCGGAGATGGATAAGCAAAGGAGGAAAAAGGCGTAGGTGAGAAGGTAAATCCTTATCCCTTATATATAGGAGGACGAAAACTATGCGTCCCCACCGGCCTGATAAAACTCGCTTATCTCCCAAGCGCCACCATCAATGGCGCGGTTGGGTTACCCACGTCCGTATTGATGAGAATCCCGGAATAAGGGGAACACGATCTCTGCTTCGACAAAACGTGCCAAGGAAACTACTTCGCTAAACGTGCTGAGGTGGTATAGTAAAAAACGATTCAAACAAAGGCTTGGTAGCAGTGTGATGTCACGCCGCATAATACTCAGCAGATTGGACTGGTGTACATTTTATTCTCTCTACGGTGGAATGTGGAATTTATTTTGCAGAGCCGGACACTATCCTGGTGTTCATGATCTTCTCTGGATTATTCAAGGGAGGAACCCGCCTTGCAATGCCAAACATTATGCGCGCCGGACTTATCGTCATTGAAGCCTGGTTCAGGGGCTACTGAGGGAGTCCTGGACTAGGGGGTGTCCGGACAGCCGGACTATCATTATCCGCCGGACTCCAAGACTATGAAGATACAAGATTGAAGACTCCGTCCCGTGTCCGGATGGGACTTTCCTTGGAGTGGAAGGCAAGCTTGGCGATACGGATATGTAGATCTCCTACCATTGTAACCGACTCTGTGTAACCCTAGCCTCCTCCGGTGTCTATATAAACCAGAGGGCTTTAGTCCGTAGGACAACATACATTACAACAATCATACCATAGGCTAGCTTTAGGGTTTAGCCTCCTTGATCTCGTGGTAGATCCACTCTTGTACTACCCATATCATCAATATTAATCAAGCAGGACGTAGGGTTTTACCTCCATCAAGAGGGCCCGAACCTGGGTAAAACATCGTGTTCCTCGTCTCCTGTTACCATCCGCCTAGACGCACAGTTCGGGACCCCCTACCCGAGATCCGCCGGTTTTGACACCGACAAGTAGGGTGTAGGAGAGTGGTAATGTGTAGAGATAGTACTTGATATGTTGCCCCGTGGTAGATTTGATCGACCGTAGTACCGCTTTGTTGTCACGGTTGTACTCAGATCCGCTTGCAGTTTTGGATCTGAAACTGTGCGGTACTACTACACCTCCAGCGCAGCAGTACCGCTCGTGCGGTACTACCGCTCCTCCAGCGCGGTACTACCGCCCGCACGGTACTACCGTGACTAGGCGCGGCACTAAAATTTTAGTACCGCGCGGCCAAGCAGTGCTACCGTTGTTGTCAAATCTCTCATGTAGCAATTATCAAGTGCGAGTTCTACTTGTTTCACTGCTTTGTTGTGTTCTTTGAACTGAACCTTCTCGCGTCTCTTGCGTGTTTGTTTTGTGGTGTGTGGCTCAGGTGCTCCTCTTGCCGTTCCAATCCAAGCCGTGACACGGGCTCCAAGCATCTGCGAAATCAAGATGAAGCTCCAGAGGGATCCAGTGCCCCCCAACGCAGGACCAAGACCATCGCCATAAAGGACAAGGAACCCAACATGGGTATGGATGAGATACCACTTGCTGAGTTCATCTCTCGAAGGAAGATCAATCCCTATGTGAATCCTCGTGCCAACTTTTGAGGGAATGACATGTTCTGGACCAAGTAGCAGAAACTCATCTATCTAGATGTGATCAAGGCCAAGCAAAATATCTATGTGGATGTGCACTGGATCGACATGCATCATATGAGGGAAGAGAAGTACCGGGACTACTTTGGTGAGGCTTTGGATCTTGTGGAGCAATTTGGCATTGAGCACATCATCTCTTTTCACAAAGACTTTGATCCTGAGATTGTGGCTCAGTTCTTTGCCTCGGTGTACTTTCATCCTAATGAGGACCGGACTGTGACTTGGATGACCAATGGTCGGCACCTAATTGCTATGTGGAAGGAGTTCATGACTTTGCTTGGTGTTCAGGATGAGGGCCTCGCCACTCCCAAAGGTTTTCATCCTCATGTGTAGGACCTTGAAGTATGTCTAGAGGGGGGTGATTAGACTACTTGGCCAATTAAAAACTTAACCTTTTCCCAATTTTAGAGTTTAGCAGATTTTAGCAATCTTTGGACAAGTCAAGCAATCATCACACAATTCAAGCAAGCATGCAAAGAGTATATGAGCAGCGGAAATTAAAGCACGCAACTTGCAAGAAAGTAAAGGGAAGGGTTTGGAGGATTCAAACGCAATTGGAGACACGGATGTTTTTGGCGTGGTTCCGATAGGTGGTTCTATCGTACATCCACGTTGATGGAGACTTCAACCCACGAAGGGTAACGGTTGCGCGAGTCCACGTAGGGCTCCACCCACGAAGGGTCCACAAAGAAGCAACCTTGTCTATCCCACCATGGCCGTCGCCCACGAAGGACTTGCCTCACTAGCGGCAGATCTTCACGAAGTAGGCGATCTCCTTGCCCTTACAAACTCCTTGGTTCAACTCCACAATCTTGTCGGAGGCTCCCAAGTGACACCTAGCCAATCTAGGAGACACCACTCTCCAAGAAGTAACAAATGGTGCGTTGATGATGAACTCCTTGGTCTTGTGCTTCAAATGATAGTCTCCCCAACACTCAACTCTCTCTCATGGGATTTGGATCTGGTGGAAAGAAGATTTGAGTGGAAAGCAACATGGGAAAGGCTAGAGATCAAGATTCATATGGTAGGAATGGAATATCTTGGCCTCAACACATGAGTAGGTGGTTCTCTCTCAGAAATGGTAAGTTGGAAGTGTAGGTTTGTTCTGATGGCTCTCTCCACGAATGAAGAGGAGGTGGAGGGGTATATATAGCCTCCACACAAAATCTAACCATTACACACAATTTACCAAACTCGGTGGGACCGATTCAACACACGGTCGGACCGATTTAGTAAACCTAGTGACCGTTAGGATTTTCGGTGGGACCGACATGCAACTCGGTAGGACCGATATGGTTAGGGTTAGGGCATAACGTAATCTCGGTGAGAACGATTACACAAACTCGGTGAGACCGATTTTGGTAATAAGCTTTCTAGAGAGTTGGTCAGGTAAACTCGGTGGGACCGATTCGCTCATTTCGGTGAGACCGAAATGTTACGAAAGGGAAACAGGGAGTTTACATTGCAATCTCGGTGGGACTGATCGCTCACTTCGGTTAGACCGAAACGTTACGAAGGGAAACAGAGAGATTACAATCCCATCCCGGTGAGACCGAGATCCCTATCGATGAGACCGATTTACCTAGGGTTTGTGGCAGTGGCTATGACATTTGAATTCGGTGGCGTCGGATAGAAAGAATCGGTGTGACCGATTTTGACTTTGGGTTTAGGTCATATGAGGATGTGAGAAAGTAGTTGAGGGTATTTGGAGCATATCACTAAGCACTTGAAGCAAGAGGCTCATTAAGCAACACCTCATCCCTCCTTGATAGTATTGGCTTTTCCTATAGACTCAATGTGATCTTGGATCACTAAAATGTAAAATGAAGAGTCTTGAGCTTTTGAGCTTGAGCCAATCCTTTGTCCTTGATATTTTGAGGGATCTACTTTCATCATCCATGCCATGCCATTCATTGAGCTTTCCTGAAATAATAGTCTTGGAATAGCATTAGCTCAATGAGCTATATGTTGTTATGAATTACCAAAACCACCTAGGGATAGTTGCACTTTCAATCTCCCCCTTTTTGGTAATTGATGACAACATATAGATCAAAGCTTCGACAAATGATAATAAGATTGAAAAACATCATTGCTTTGAGAAGTATGTGATAAGCAAGAGCTCCCCCTAAATTTGTGCATAGTTTAAAATTTGCTTTGGACTGCAAATGCACAAGGAGTTAGGCTCATGGGTTACTCTTCCATGTCACATACATCTTGGTGGAGCGCTCAAAATAATAAGGATTGAATACATGCACTCATCACCAAGCAAAGTGAATGATCATAAAAGGATAGGTAAGATCATATCATTTAACAAGCATAAGTCTAGCTTATGATCAAACACATGATCATCAATGTCTCACAGATAATATCATTGTATCTCAAGCAATCAAAAGCAAACAAAGTTTAACCACCAAAGCAAGAGAGAACAAAAGCAACACTCTCTCTCTCTCTCTCGAAGCCTATGATCTATACATTTTTCTCCCCCTTTGGCAACAAGTTACCAAAAAGTTCATAGAAAATGCATAGTGCTAGATCGACTCTCAGGCTTGATCTTCAGGTGGTGGTGTAGAGATGGCTCCTTGGACGAAGGCTTCAGTTGATGTGTATGGAGTTGGAGGAGTTGGTGCTGGAGCTGGTTGCACTGGAGCTGTAGGAGCTGTAGCTGGTGCAGATGATGTGGCTCTGGTGTCTGTCACAGGCACTGCAGCTGACCTCTGAGCTCTAGGCACTCTGGCAAATGCATCAGTGGTTGTCTTGCCCTTCCTCTCCTGCATGTCATCCTGGAGCTGCTCCACAACTGACTGAATCTCAGTTACTTGGACATCTAGATCATAGAATTTTTGTTCCATGATTCTTTCCAGGCTCTCCTGGTTTTGAGTTAGGGTGGACAACCCCTTCTCAATCCTCAGAGTTGATGCTATCAAGTAACCAAGCTGCTCCTGCTTGTTCTTCAAAAAGTACTCAGATGCCTCCTCTTGAGTTGGCATCTTGGCAGCCTTCTCTCTCTTTGCTTTCTACTTCTTCTCTTGAGCTTGCACTGAAGATGGTTCATTCTCATTCATAACAACTTGATTGTCCTCAAAGTCTGGATAGATAGCAAAATGTTCCTTATCCAGCAAGTATGTTCCTGTGCCCATCTTTGAGTTAATCAACTCCTGAATCTGTGGGGCGTACCCACAACTTCTCTTCTGGTCTGCTGCTGTCCTCTTAATGGTCTCAACAATGAGGCTCATGACCTTGAATTTTTGTGGCACATCAAACAAGTGTAGCAGGTTGATAGCATGCCCTCTAATCATGTTGTGGTCACCTGACTTGGGCAATAGAGTGTGCCTTAGGATCCAGTTGATTATTGGCAGCCCTGACAAAAGGAAGTGCTGACCCAAACTTATGTGTCTCAACTGCAGCATCAGGAATTTCCTTGTACATGTGAGCCATGGTATTGTGGTCCACCTTCTTCTTGGCATAGACATCCAAGTCATCTTCACTCTCCTTTGGGGCATTGATCAGATTTTCCCATTCCTCTATTGTTGACTGGTACCTTGTACCTTCAGACATCCAAACTATCCTGCCATCTAGATAGAAGTGTGCTGTGGAGTAGAATTGCATAATGAGCTCATCATTCCATTTTGTGAGCTTCTGCCCAACAAAGTCTACAACTCCACAAGCAACAAAACTGTCTTGCACTCCAGGATAGTGTTCCTCATTTTCCTTCATGTAGGTCCAGTCGACCCACCTTATATCACACACTATTGGTTTCTTGTCCAACAACACTGTCTCATAGAAGTCCTGCTGTTCCTTAGTGTGGAACCTATAATCAACAGTAGTTCTTCTCCTGATAGCATATGGATCTAACAGCCTCCATAATCTGAGTCCTGCATCCTTTCTCAACTTCATGTTCTCAGCCACAGGATGAGCATCATTGTGGTCTGGAATCTTGGGCTTTAGCTTCCTCAGGACTTGTCCTTCATCATCTTCCTCATCAGCAACTTCAGGCACTGGGGCCTTGTTCTTCCCAGCAGCTGGAATACTCCTGGTATTCCTCTTTGGTGCAATCTTGTGCTTGGGGCAGCTTTGGGTGCTTCTTTGGGCTTTGATGTTGCAGCCCCTGACTTTATAGCATCACCCATTAGCTTTTGTGCCTTGGGTGTTGGTGCAGCAAACTCTTCTTCCTCTTCAGAGTCTCTCCTCATAGAGGGATTTCCAAGAACCTGGGCAGTAGTGGGTCTGGCTCTCTTCTTCTTCTTATCTTGACCAGCAGCTTCATCTTCTGATTCAATGGTAAACTCCATAGTTTCTCCAGTGGGAACTTTCTTGGGTTTGGAAGTTGTGACTCTTCTTGCAGGTGCCTCTTTGGGATCAGTCTTTTCAGGCACTTGAGTTGATCCTCTGACCTTCAGCATAGGTGTCCTCTTGGCAGGGACCTTCCTATTGAGTCCAGGCTTTATGTTCTTTGCTGAGGCATACTCCTTTTTGAGCACTACCTTCTTGGAAGTAGCCTCATATTCTTCTGCCATATAATCCTCATCCTCAGATTCTGAGGTTCTCTTCTTCCTTGTCCTGGTGGCAGCTTTAGGCAGATTGCTTGGGGTGCTCCTGCTGCCATCATCTGAAGTGCTAGAGGGACTAGTGCCCTCACTCATGTGATTGTGCTCTTCTGACTTGTTCTGACTATCACTTTGGTCTGACATGCTACAAATCACTGATTGCTGACCCTATGAATAGTTATAGATGAGATAGAATGGATGAGCATCACAAAATGCAGAGATTTTTGCAAAAGAATGATTCAAAAACTTAGTTTTAGTTTTCCACAGAAAGCATTTCGAATCAACCGATTTTCAAACTCGGTGATACCGAAGCAGTTTTGGTACCTAAACTGGTGAACTCGGTAGGACCGAGCCATAGTTCGGTGGCACCGAGACTGCTAGGGTTTCACAAAGTTTTAAAATCGATCACACCGATTAGCAATTCTCGGTCAGACCGAGAGTTACTACTGCAATGGCGTTAGCCAAATCGGTGTGACCGAGTTTTTCAACTCGGTGGGTCCGAGATGGTTTTGGCGGAAACCTAACCCTAAATTTTCAAATCGCATCTATTCTAAGGATTGTATTGACTGGATAGGAGTGTTTCAAATCGTGGCAAGAATCATAATGAACACAATGTGCTAGGAATCGGATGAGGATAGCACTGTGATCGAGTCCATACCCTAGCTTGGCGATGAACTCGCTACGGCAGCAACGGCGGGGGTGAATTCCATTGATGGCGGCGGAGACCAGCGACAGGAGGCGGCTGGCGACGAGGAGACGATCCGGAGACCCTGGAGGCAGAGCGAGCTATGCGCAGGCGAAGGGGTTTGGAGAAATTTTCCAATTTTTTGCCCGTGAGTATATATAGCCCGACCCTGTCGGTATGACCGAGTGGAACAACTCGGTGGCACCGAGATGCATAACTATAACAGTTACAACAACTCGGTGTGACCGAGCAGTTCAAATCGGTTGCACCGAGATTGAAAAACTAGATCGACTTAGTGATCTCGGTAGGAACGAAATGGAGGAATCGGTCAGACCAAGAATCACAAAGAAGTTTTGGAAGTTTAAGTCTATGACGAATCGGGGACTCCGAGTACTCGTCACACAAAGTGGTTCGAATCTGACTTGATCAAATTTTGTGATGTAGCATGAATAGAGTTTGAGACGAGAAAAGCATAGATAGCTAGAGAAGGTTCTTAGGCATTCTTGTCCATCCACTTGGCAAAAAGAAAAAGAAGCCAATCAATCAAAACAACAAGTGGATCTCCTCGAATGAGTAAAATATGCAACCAACATGCTCACACAATGAAATGGCAAATGAGATATGTGGCAAAGCATGCACAACCAATTCTAGCATCTATCAAACAATTGGCGATGACTAGGTCATCTATATATGAGTATATTAGGAGTCAAATGAGAACATTTGATCATAGGTCATACTCATCGTTTAAGCTCAAGTGGGGTTACCACTTTTACATAATGCATTGATGTGTTCACACCATTAGAGTTGCTTTGAGTCAATTCTTAGAGTTAAGCTCCCCCTAGATGTGAGATCCCCTTTTAGAGGGATGAACTAACCTTGGGTTTTGTCGATGATGACTTCATGTAGGTGTTGAAGATGTGGATGCTCAATGTTGATGTAGATCATTTGGAGCAATCCTTTGGAGTGAGTTGCACTTTCAACATACCTACATGGGTTAGTCCCACAAGGAACAAACAAAAATATCCATAGACATAGAGTGATGCACACACAAGATGATGTCCATGAAATCATTAGGTTACCTTGTCCCTTTCCTTACCAACATGAGGATTTGTGACTCCTTGAACTAGTGCAAGATGTGGAAGTTGATTGCACTTGTCCTTGCCATAATGATATGAGTGAAGAATGTTGGCGGAGTCACCCTCAAGAACTCTCTAGTTCTTCTTCTTCGGGATCCACATCATCTTGATGGGAATCCTTGGAGTTATAGTTGTACTTGATGAAGTAGAACTTGACGTAGTCTTGGGGACCCACTTGACCAAGGCCTTGGGTGCTTCTTCAAATGTATCAATCTCCTCTTGAAGCTTGTCCTTGCCTTTGTTCTTGTGGTCTTGTGGTGGAAGATCATCTTGTGCTTGTGTTCCCTTGAAGGAAGTAGGGTCATACTTCTCTTGTTGAGGAACAAACTTTGTCTTGGGGTATTGATCTTCTTCCCACTCAACTCCATTGGCATTGAACTTTCGTTCAAAACCAACACCTTGATTCTTCCGGTGCCTTCCTTGCTTGCGTACAATTTCCTCGAATTGCTTACTCCCGGCAAGGCTCTTGTATACACCTTTCTCTATAATTCCCTTCAATAAGCTATTTTCTTGCTCAAGTGTAACTTGGCTAAGAGAATCATTAGTGGAATCAAGAGAACTACTAGAAGCAACAATATTGGATTTGGCATTATTATTGTTACTACTAGAGGAAGAATCTTTCTTGTACTTGTTACTAGACTTGACTTGAGGCATGTAAGTAGATAAGAGTAAACGCTTGGCAATGTAAGAAGAACTTTTCTTACAGAGATCATCATTGATTGCTTTTAAGAACTCATGCTCTTGCTCAAGATTGAGCTTTTCAAAGCGTAACTTCTCATGAGCCCTTAAAAGTTCTCGATGATCTTCGAAGATAGTTTCATGAGCTAACTTAAGAGTGTTTAGTTCTTTAGTTAGAAGCACAATCTTCTCCTTATCATTGTCATTCATTTCATCTTGATTAGCATGATTAATTGATGTTTCATCATAGTATTCATCACTAGAGTTGTCAACAAGTAAATCATCATCACCTAGCAAGTCATCTTCATCACTATTGAAATCAACATACTCGGGATGTGTTACCTTTGGACCTTTGGCCATGAAGCATCTTCCAATTCCTTCATTTGGTGAGTCAAATATGTCGTAGGAGTTGGTTGACACAAGTGCTAGACTGGCAACACCTTCATCTTGAGTATATTCGGAGTCGGAGTGATAGCTTCTCTCGGAGTGATTGTCGGAGTCGGCGCCGAATACCCATTCACCAACATGAGCTTGATGTCTTCGTTTTGTGTAGCTCCTTGATGACTTGTCCTTCCTTTCCGAATCCTTGCTTCTCCGTGAGGGTCTTCGTTCATAACGATCATCTCTACTCCTCCTCTCTCTTGGTGGTGATTCTTCTCTTTTGCTTCTTCTTTTTGGAGAATCTTCTCTTCTTTTGTAGGGTGTCGTACACTCATTGGAATAGTGTCCGGGTCTCCCACAATTGTAGCAATTGCGCTCTCGACTAGAAGATCTTTTGTCATTGTAAGACCTTGACTTAGAGCTTCTTTCTTTGCTTCTATTCTTGTAGAATTTGTTGAAGTTCTTCACCATTAAGCTCAATTCCTCATTGAAGGTTTGTTTCTCACTTGATGATGTGGGGGCTTCACATGAGGCTTTGTAAGCACCACTTGACTTGTTGTGAAGTTCCTCCTTATCCTTGAGTGACATCTCATGAGCAACAATTCTTCCAATGACTTCCGTTGGCTTGAGATCTTTGTAGTTTGGCATCATTTGGATCAATGTGCACATGGTATCATATTTTCCATCCAATGCTCTTAGGATCTCCTTGATGATGAATATGTCGGTCATCTCTTCACTCCCTAAGCCGGCAATCTCATTTGTGATAAGAGCAAGCCTAGAGTACATTTCAGCGACACCTTCACCATCCTTCATTTTGAACTTGTCAAGGTGACTTTGGAGCACATCCAACTTGGATTCCTTGACGGAGTCAGTACCTTCATGCATATCAATCAAAGTATCCCAAATTTCCTTTGCATTCTCAAGACGGCTGATTTTGTTGAATTCTTCGGGGCACAGTCTGTTGAAGAGGATATCACAAGCTTGAGCGTTGTATTGAAACATCTTCAATTCATCCGCGATAGATCACGGTTTGGCTCTCTCCCATCAAAGAATTCACCTTGCGAGCCAATACACACAATAGCCCAAATGGCGGGGTTATGTCCAAGAATATGCATTTTCATCTTATGCTTCCAACTAGCAAAATTAGTACCATCAAAGTAAGGACCTCTATGATGATAATTTCCCTTGCTAGACGCCATACTCTCCTAGGTTGTGAAACCAAGGCTATGACCACCAAAACCTATGGAAATCAAAGCAAATGGAGACCAAAGCTCTGATACCACTTGTAGGACCTTGAAGTATGTCTAGAGGGGGGGTGATTATACTACTTGACCAATTAAAAACTTAACCTTTTCCCAATTTTAGAGTTTGGCAGATTTTAGCAATCTTTGGACAAGTCAAGCAATCATCACACAATTCAAGCAAGCATGCAAAGAGTATATGAGCAGCGGAAATTAAAGCATGCAACTTGCAAGAAAGTAAAGGGAAGGGTTTGGAGGATTCAAACACAATTGGAGACACGGATGTTTTTGGTGTGGTTCCGATAGGTGGTGCTATCGTACATCCATGTTCATGGAGACTTCAACCCACGAAGGGTAACATTGCGCGAGTCCACGTAGGGCTCCACCCACGAAGGGTCCACGAAGAAGCAACCTTGTCTATCCCACCATGGTCGTCGCCCACGAAGGACTTGCCTCACTAGCGTTAGATCTTCACGAAGTAGGCGATCTCCTTGCCCTTACAAACTCCTTGGTTCAACTCCACAATCTTGTCGGAGGCTCCCAAGTGACACCTAGCCAATCTAGGAGACACCACTCTCCAAGAAGTAACAAATGGTGCGTTGATGATGAACTCCTTGGTCTTGTGCTTCAAATGATAGTCTCCCCAACACTCAACTCTCTCTCATGGGATTTGGATCTGGTGGAAAGAAGATTTGAGTGGAAAGCAACTTGGGAAAGTCTAGAGATCAAGATTCATATGGTAGGAATGGAATATCTTGGCCTCAACACATGAGTAGGTGGTTCTCTCTCACAAATGGTAAGTTGGAAGTGTAGGTTTGTTCTGATGGCTCTCTCCACGAATGAAGAGGAGGTGGAGGGGTATATATAGCCTCCACACAAAATCTAACCATTACACACAATTTACCAAACTCGGTGGGACCGATTCAACAGACTCGATTGGACCGATTTAGTAAACCTAGTGACCGAGGATTTTCGGTGGGACCGACATGCAACTCGGTAGGACCGATATGGTTAGGGTTAGGGCATAACGTAATCTCAGTGAGACCGATTACACAAACTCGGTGAGACCGATTTTGGTAATAAGCTTTCCAGAGAGTTGGTCAGGTAAACTCGGTGGGAACGATTCGCTCATTTCGGTGAGACCAAAATGTTACGAAAGGGAAACAGGGAGTTTACATTGCAATCTCGGTGGGACCGATCGCTCACTTCGGTTAGACCGAAACGTTACGAAGGGAAACAGAGAGATTACAATCCCATCCCGGTGAGACCGAGATCCCTATCGGTGAGACCGATTTGCCTAGGGTTTGTGGTAGTGGCTATGACATTTGAACTCGGTGGCGCCGGATAGAAAGAATCGGTGTGACCAATTTTGACTTTGGGTTTAGGTCATATGAGGATGTGAGAAAGTAGTTGAGGGTATTTGGAGCATATCACTAAGCACTTGAAGCAAGAGGTTCATTAAGCAACACCTCATCCCTCCTTGATAGTATTGGCTTTTCCTATAGACTCAATGTGATCTTGGATCACTAAAATGTAAAATGAAGAGTCTTGAGCTTTTGAGCTTGAGCCAATCCTTTGTCCTTGATATTTTGAGGGATCTACTTTCATCATCCATGCCATGCCAATCATTGAGCTTTCCTGAAATAATAGTCTTGTAATAGCATTAGCTCAATGAGCTATATGTTGTTATGAATTACCAAAACCACCTAGGGATAGTTGCACTTTCATCATGCCAATCCCAAGTCAGCCAACAAGAACAAGCTTCAACCCTTCCTCGTTGAGAAGAAGCTCTCCAGTGGCAAGTCATATTGGGTGCTCAACTCCTTCCTTGACATCATGTACCGGATTTTCCGCAACTCTCTCTTCCCACGCGTTGGTGACAAGGACAAGGTGCATGCTTATCTTGTGGACATGCTGCTCCTATGTGAGGAAGCGCGCAACTCTCAGACGCTACCACTTGATGTCTCACATGTCATGTGGTGTGAGCTTTGGTTTGCGGTCTTCAACCGCAAGGTCCCCATCTATGGACTTTATCTGTTTCAGTTGATCTCGGCAACTTGGGAGAAGCTCAACCCTCAGGATGACTTTGAGGCCCCTGATTGGATTCGACATGAGTCCATCCAGCTCTGTGTCAAGACTCAGTGGGCTAACACCACTTCTCGTGCTGAGGCCGCGGCTACCATGGATGTGGATGCAGATGAGGATGAGGAGGAGTCAGCGGAGGAGGACAGCTCTGAGGGTTTCATCCCTCCCACCTTTGAGCCATCTTGGGCTAAGAGGCTGAAGACAAGATGAAGACCTTATTCTGCATGCAGGCAAAGGGGCAGTACAGGACTCACGTTGCCTCCAAGGAGAGTCGCCGCCACGACAAGAAGATTATGAGCCTTTTTGGAGAGGATGTTTCTTGCGGCTCTGAGGACCGCATCACTCCAGAGGCTGAGTGGATCGCAAAACAAGGTTTCAAGTGGACTTATTCTGAGGAGGACGACGAGGAGACCATTCCTGCTGCAGAGTCTGATGAGGAGCGTGCGACTGATTACTCTGCTTGAGCCACCACTTGTGTTGTAGGTGTCCTCTCTGCCTTTTTGGCGTCTCGATGCCAAAGTGGGAGAGAGTGTAGGGATTTCCGAGTCTTGTGTCATGTTTGTGTTTGCTTTGCTCGCGTTTGTTCCGTTGAACCTTGCTTGCTTTGGTTTAGTTTTCTCGTGAGACTTGGCCTATCATATTGTGTAAGACATATGCACTCGATCGTACCTTATTGATCTTATGTTATATTGTGCTATTTATGTTATGCTCATATTTACTATCTTGTTTAGTGTTAGCCTTATTGTTGCAAGATATGCATTGTCTATAAAATATAGGGGGTGTTGATCCTAGTATACGTGTCATGCAGTCCAAAGCACTTATCTAGATAGCACGCATCTAGGGGGAGCTCGTCTATATTTTAGAGATGTGGGGTTTGCTTATGTGCTATATTCTTTCCCTTTGTGCAAATCCCGTATTGCCATCAATCCACCAAAAAGGGGCAGATTGTAAGGGCGTATTTATCCCTAAGGTGTTTTGGTGATTGATGACAATGCTTTTGCGGACTAATCATGTGCCTTGAGTATTTCAGACGCTTCATCACTAAGCACAAGACGGTTTGGTGCCCCTCGAAGACTATTGAAGACGGCGTTTTTCTACGTTTCTTTTCAGTGGAATTGAGTCATAGGAAAGCCGTACTATTAAGAGGTGGTCCGCGTTGGAAAGGTTCGGGTGGAATCATCACATACACGTTTACTCCCTTTACACCGCCTTTCCCTTTGCGCTTTGGAGCATCCTCCGTTTTCTTCATATTTATGCAAAGAGAAGGATTCCCAGTGTTGCTGTTCTGCGGCATGCGGTAGTACGGCTCCTAGGAGCGATAGTACCGCAGGCCCCTGCGGTAGTACCACACGCCCTTGCGGTAGTACCGTAGGTGCACACGGTAGTATCACTCCTAAGGAGCTGCAGTACCGTGGGCTCAGACCAGACTCAGCCACTCGTGCGGCTGTAGGGGCGGATCTAATTTTTTACATCCACGCCCTACGCGGTAGTACAGCCCCATGCGCGCGGTAGTATCGTGAGTCCTGGTCTGGCACAGCGACACGAGCGGAAGTAGGGGCGGATGTAATTTTTTTACATCTGCTCCCTGCGCGGTAGTACCGCATGCCAGGCGCGGTAGTACCGTGTCGGCTTTTTGCACTGTTTGATTTTCAGCGGAAGTTGGCACGGATGTAGTTTTATTCATTCACGCCCTTCCCAGGCTAGTCCATTTCGGCCTTGCGGTAGTACCGCAAGGGGGAGCCGTAGTACCGCTTCTGCAGCAGTACCGCTCTCGGCCTTTGCGGCTCAGGCCTGGACTAGCTCCTGCCGTAGCAGCAGTAGTACCACCGTCCGCTGCGGTAGTACCGTGAGACCCTGCGGTAGTACCGCTTGTCTGGAGCGGTAGTACCGCAGGTCATGGGCTGAGTAAGTGGATAACGGTTGGATTTGTCTCTCCACTATATAAGGGATGTCTTCTTCCTCTAGTTGACTACCTCTTCCATCCCTAAGCTCCATTGTTGCTCCAAGCTCCATTTTCACCCGATCTCTCTCCCTAGCCAATCAAACTTGTTGGTTTGCTTAGGATTGGTTGAGAAGGCCCCGATCTACAATTCCACTAAGAGAAATTCGATTCCCCCCACTAATCCCTTGCGGATCTTGTTACCCTTGGGTGTTTGAGCACCCTAGACGGCTGAGGTCAACGTGGAGCCATAGTCCATTATGGTGAAGCTTCGTGGTGTCGTTGGGAGCCTCCAATTAAGTTGTGGAGATTGCCTCAACCTTGTTTGTAAAGGTTCGGTCGCCGCCTTCAAGGGCACCAATAGTGGAATCACGGCATCTCACATTGTGTGAGGGCGTGAGGAGAATACGGTGGCCCTCGTGGCTTCTTGGGGAACATTGTGCCTCCACACCGATCTAACGGAGACGTACTTCCCCTCAAAAGGAAGGAACTTCAGTAACACATCCTCGTCTTCATCGGCTCCACTCTTGGTTATCTCGTGCCTTTACTTGTGCAAGCTTGTTTGTGTTGTATCCCTTGCTTGCTTTTGTACTTGTTGTTGCATCATATAGGTTGCTCACCTACTTGCACATCTAGACAACCTACTTTGATGCAAAGTTTAATTTGGCAAAGAAAAGCTAAAAAAATTTAGTTGCCTATTCACCCCCCTCTAGTCAACTATATCGATCCTTTCACATATTGTGCTGTAGTATCATCTTAGTTGGACCTTCTGAAGTGGCGAAGAGCCAAGTGCAAGGTTCACACGAGTATGAACTATTGAACCTCCCAAAGAGGTAAAGAGCCAAGCGCAAGGTTTTATAGGAGTTGTCATCCTAGTAGGAGTATACTACAACTATAGCTAATGATGCTACTGTATGATGCCGCCACGTCACCTATATCCAAAGTTGTGCCACCTTTTTTTTCTCAAAGAGCGTGTTGGAGCCCATGCAACAACCACACAAGTTGCACATACACATAACACATTTACTAGTAATAAATTCTAAAGGACAAATGCCAGTATGCCACACAAGTTCATCTCCAATTCATGTGATAAATTTGTGCACAACTAGTCTACATATATTCACAGCGCTACCGTTCACAATTTACCATACTCCACTTACACGTTATAGTTGGGCTACATGTCCTCCTCCAAGTTCCAGTCCCAGGTGTTCTTCATGGATGGCACAGTCCATAGCGGTGGGCAAAGGGAATCATTGTCGCAGCTTTCTAGTCTCGTTCCACACGATGGAGACTCATCCAAGCTGAAGCAGCATAAATCAGGGATAGCGTGTCCCAACATGTCATTCATCCGGCAGTGCGCACTGAAGACACAACCATGCTTCATGAACAGGAGGCCTTCAATGTCGTGCATGGAAGGTGGCATCTGCTTCACAATGGGGTAGCTGTCCCCAATGAAAAATGAGTACTCTCCAAGAGTATTCCTCGACACCCACGTAGCATCACGGGGGTCGAACTCGGCGTCGTTCATCTGGTACACGCGGCATCTCAGATCTAGACACATTGTGTCATACATAGTCATGGTCCATGCATAATAATATTGTGCTCAAATATAGCGGTCAGTAATACTGTGCAGCAAATAGTACTACTCCGGTATAGAGGAAGTAAAATAACCGGCTTATTATATATAGCCACTCTTGGCTACATCGATGAGATAGTAAGACATGGAAAAACAAAAATGGTGGCAGCTAGTGGGTCCAAGTCTTCAAGGGCCTAGCTAGCTAAACGCGTCCTCCAAGGTAAAAAGTACTCCTACTAGTACTAGTAAGTAGTACGACAATGAAAGAGAAGGCGAGAGGGTTAAAAAATGGAATACTTGGGTAGATGGTGACGGTCCGATCGTGGTAGATTGTGTGACCATGTTGCACATCAGTGGTACCATGGGTAACGACTGCTAAGATAGTTGATCCCAATATGCCAAAGTCAGCTACAAGATTCCAGGTTAGACCGAATCGCGGATGCAAATGCACATCTAGGATCGGCGGTCTTATTTTGATCGAGGGATGACTGGTCCCTGCAAAATAATGGAGTACCATTAGGGATGCAAATGATGGTTTGTGCATTCCATTTGTAATATCCCGTACCGTAGGATGGCAACCAGATGAAACAATTCCCTCGGCTTGTCACCGCGAAGATGCGGCCTAGATGGCGCACGGCGTCTTCGAATGTGTAGGGGTACAAATCTGCCAGCGTTAACACGCGCCAGCCTCTGCCATTACTGCCTCTTGCATTGATGGCAATCCTTATGTCGAACACCGTGATGAGATAGTAATCATCGTAGCCGCGTTGCTTTGTTGGCGGGTCCACAATTGCTATCTTCTTCAATCTCATGTTGGCATCATCATACGTACTCAAGACCAGCCAGTCTGGAAGGCCGATCCCAATGGTGGAGAAGGGGTCTATGGGAATGGCCGCACTGCTGTGGATGTTGTGCAAAATGATGGTGGTATCCGACCGGAGGTATGCAAGCCAATCTTCGTTGGCACCGACCCAGACCTATATATAAGACGATGGGCAGCGGAGAAATTACGGGATGGAAATGGAATAACTAAGTACTACATGATCAAACTCCATTACTGACCTGCTCATCGGACAAAATCCGACTACCTCTCAATGTCGACAACTCTAGCGGAGTCAACATGCAACCATGGCCAGGGAGCGGTGGACTCTTCAAAGGATTGTCCCACAGAAGAACCTTCTTCTCGAGGATGCATGGAAGACCAACAAGCATGGCCTTTTCCCAAGCCTGTTTAAGCACCGTCTTGAAAAAGTTGGTGCAGGAAGCACCGAGTCTTGCGGCAGTGAGGACTTGGAGCGGCATGCGATTTATCCCAGAGGGTCGTCGTCCAAGGTCTCTCAGCCTCGACGAGGAGGAGAACCACCTGGCGAATCCATAGGAGCAGCAACGAACTACCCTCTCTTCGGGGGGAGGGGAACTGGCGAGGGGGAGATAAGAGCGTAGTAACCGCAGGGCCTCGTCCCTTCCAACTGTAGATCATTCCTTAGCAAAGGGGTGAGGCTATTATTTACTACTAGTACTAGCATTATGGGACATTATGGGATTGCATTATACTGTAAATAATAGCACTAGTAAGAAATTTTTGGCACTAGGTAGTAGTTTTTGGCGTGGATTAAGAAATTTTGGGTATGTTTTTGCTATTTTTTGTACATGCCAACTAGTGTCAAAAAACATCTTACATTATGGGATAGAGGAGTATGTACTCGTACTGTAGCAGTACTGGTACTACTTTCTCAACTAGTAGGTTGATGTACTGTACTTCTTGTGACACCCCCGATTCAATCATACACTAATCATACACGCAAATGTGTACGATCAAGATCAGGGACTCACGGGAAGATATCACAACACGACTCTAGACACAAATAAAATAATACAAGCTTTATATTACAAGCCAGGGGCCTCGAGGGCTCGAATACATAGCTTGATACACAAGAGTCGGCGGAAGCAACAATATCTGAGTACAGACATAAGTTAAACAAGACTGCCTTAAGAAGGCTAGCACAAAAGCAACACGATCGAAGAGGCAAGGCCTCCTGCCTGGGACCTCCTAAACTACTCCTGGTCATCGGCGGTCTCCATGTAGTAGCATCCATCAGCGGTGGCATCTGGCTCCAGGGATCCACCATCTGGTTGCATCAACCGGAAAGAAGAAAGAAGGGGGAAACGGGGTAGCAAAGCAACCGTGAGTACTCATCCAAAGTACTCGCAAGCATCAGATCTATACTAAGTATGCATTTGTATCAAATGGAAGGGTTGTATCTGTGGACTGAACTGCAGAATGCCAGAATAGAGGGGGAAGGCCTAGCGTATCGAAGACTAGCATCTTCACGCAGCTCCAAGCATCTTGCAGCATGTAGAAGAGTAAAGATATAGCAGTTTAAATTTCACAAGCATGTTGTAACATTACCGCCCAGAGATCCTTCCTCGACTCCCTGCGAGAAAGCAATCCCGGAGCCACATATTCAAGTATCCATTTGTAGTTGTATAAGGTCAGGATATAAGTCTGAACATCCGTTACCGTGGACACGACTATTAATAGATAATCTTCCCTGTAGGGGTGCACCACGTTTTCCAACACGCTCGATCACTCTGGCCGGACACACTTTTCTGGGTCAATGCCCGGCCTCGGAAGATCAACACGTCACAGCCCTACCTAGGCACAGCAGAGAGGTCCCCGCCGGTCTACATCCTAAGCACTCCGGGGTCAGGGCCCATCGCCCGTTGCACTCCGGATCGTTGCGCGCAGGGCGATCCAGGCCACCTTCGCTGGGGCGCCGACCAGGCCGTGCCGCAATGCTGAACTGGACGTCTGACAAAGCTTCGGCTGATACCACGACGCCGAGGCCCATAACTATTCTCGCATGGTGGTTGGTGCGTAAAGGCCAAAGGCCAACTCAAAATAAATACCCAAACCATAGTGTATTATTAGCTTGCGGAGACAAGCAGAGACTCACGATCGAAAGTGACCCTGTTGCCCCGTCTCGTGGACTTACGACAAGGGCCTAGAATGCCCGGCCGTGCCACATTATTATCTTGCGGGTGCTCTCCGGGCCAGCCCGACTTTCACCAAGGTCTCAAGTAAAGTCATTGTAACCGTGTGTCCAAACATCAAGGGGAAAACCTGAGGAATCACCCCCGGTGGATTCCACTCAATGTAATCATCAAGGTGAACCTAAGAGGGACCACCCTCGAGGTTCACACTTGAGGTGTTGAACGACAGAGCCATATCGGGAATGGTGAAAGAGGAAATCACCCTCGATGACCATGACCGAATAGCAACACTACAGAATTATCATCAGGAGTGCGTTATGAGGGATCACCCTCGGCACTCGATAGTAGCTCTGCAGAGTCGAGCAACAAAAAGGGCATGATGTGATGTGAGGTATCGGGCTCTGGTCGTCGATCACGTCGATCGAGGCATCGATGATGAAGCAGGGGCAACAAGGACAAGTGGGGGGGGTCACTGATGGATCACTAACCAACCTATACTAAGCAGTTTAGGATAAGCAGGTAGGTAACAATAGCAGATACAAAAGTAGGCTATGCATCAAAATAGGAGCAAACAATAACAGTAGCAAAATCTAATGCAAGCATTAGAGTATAGAATGGGCGATATTGGGATGATCAAAGGGGGGGCTTGCCTGGTTGCTCAGACAAGAAGGAGGGTCGTCGTCGACGTAGTCGATCGCAGGGGCATCATCAGTGGTCTCGAGGTCTACCGGAGAAGAAGAGGGGGAAGAAACAGTAAATACACGCAAACATAATTATAACAAGACAATAAGCGGTGCTAGAGGTGTTCTAGCGCAGTGCTAGGCGATACTGGCGAAGGGGGAAACATCCGGGAAAGTTTTCCCGGTTCCGGGCGTCTGTTAGACAGATGAACCGGAGGGGAAAGGTTGCATGTTCGCTATGCTCGGGACGTGTGACAGACAAAGGAGGGCGTATCCAGATTCGTCTCATCGTTCTAAGAAACTTTCATGTATAAAACTTTTTCATCCGAGTTACGGATTAATTTAAAAGATTTTTCTAAGTTTTAATAATAATCTGGAATTAACTGATTTAATTAAAAGGAAAACAGGGTTATGACATCAGCATGACATCATCAAGACATCAACAGTCAACAGAGTTGACCAAAGTCAACCCTGACGAGTGGGGCCGGTCAGTGCCTAGTCAGTAGTACAATCAGCGTTGACTGGGTCAAAGTTGACCAGTCAATAGGGTCAATGGGGCCCATCTGTCAGTGTCACATATTTTAAAAGGGGTTTAAAATTAAACTAACTAGGGGTGGGGACCCACTATCATAGAGTCCTCTGACTAACTAATTAGCTAATTAGTTAATTAGGCAAAATTAATTAATTTAATTAACTGTTTAACTAATTAATTAATTATTTTCATTAAAATATTTTTTAAAATCTTTTTTTACTACACAGGGGCGTGGGGCCCCAACGTCAGTGGCCCAGGGGGTTAATCGGGCGACGGGCGAGCGGGTTAACGGGCGAGCGCCCGTGCGAGGGCACGGGGCAACAAGGGCGCCGGGGCGCCGGCGAGGCCACGGCGCAGTCCGGGGAGAGGCGTGGCCAGGCCGGGGCGGCGATGGCCGGAGTGGGGCGGCGAGTGTGTGGGCACGGGTGCAACAGCGAGTATACGGGCTCCGGGCGTGGCGGGGCGCACATGACCCGGGCAAGCATGAGCCGGGGCATAGGACCGCGAGGAGCACAAGGCTAGGGAGCGGCGACACGGGGCTGGATGCGGTCACGGTCACACTGGACGAAGACCGGGCAGCGTGAATGACGGCCTATGGCGCCGAGACGAGGAGAGGGGAGAGGAGGACGGACGGCCGCTCACATCGGAGCCCTAGGGGAGCGCCAATGGGCTTGAGGAGATCTGGCGAGGTAGGGGCGACAGCGGTGAGGTCCTGCGGCGACGACGGGGCGGCGGTGTCCAGGCGGCGGGGCGCGGCTCGATCCGGCGGCTTCAGGGTCGGTGACGGGGTGAGGCGTCGGCGAGGACGGGCGCCGACATTGAGGAGTGGGACGGCGCGGTCGCCGGGGAGAGGCGGCAGGGTCGGGACGAGGCCGACGGGGGCGATGGGATCGGGGCACTGAGCGTTGGGGCAGTCTCGATCCAGATCGCGCGATGGGGGGATGGGGATCGTGGGGAGGAGGGGTTAGGGTTTCGGTGCAGGTGCGGGGGTTATGTGGGGAGAGGTGGGCCGGCCGGGGTGGGCTGGCCGACTAGGCCGGCCAATTGGCTAGCTAGGCCGGTTTGCTCAGTTGGCCAAGGGGGGTCTCTTTTGCATTTTAATTTTTTTGCTTAAAACTCTGCTACTGTTTTCTAATAAACTGTAAATCTAAACAAGTTTTGTTAGATATGAGACTTACCTCATAAATCAAGCACATTATTTCCACGAGTCACAAAATGTTGGAGGCCAAAAGAAGTTGTCTAATCATTTTTAGAAATTGGAAAGGCCAATTTTTAATGCTGCTGGACCACTAAATAATTTCCAGGGGCACTTTGGGAATCCAAAAGGGGTTGTTTCCAACATGACAAATATCTAGGGATTATTTGCCACACATTGAACAATTTTATTTGCATGTTTGAGAATTTCGAATTTTGACTTCAATTTGAATTTGGAATTTGAACTGCATTTGAATGCAAAGGGGGATTAGTAACAGTAAGAGTGATGACATGGCACCATTAACATGGGATTACTGTAGCTTAATTATCCGGGCGTCACACTTCTAGTATAGTGCACCAGTTTTGAACTCTTGAATCTCAGGGCCAAGGAGCTACAGTTGGAAGTGGAGGGTACTACTGTTCTCTAGAACCATCGCTGTACTATCAATGCAGGGAAAGTACACCTGCGTAGTGGCCTAGTGGGTACTCTCGGTGCTCTATTTAGCCGCTCCTCTCATGTAGCTGGCCTACTCAGCCGCTCCTCTCACGCACACACTAGCAGCCTGTTTATCAGTGATGGTTACTGCGGGGGCAGAACATTTGAGTTATTTGACACAGTGAGACTAGGCTTTTTGCTTTCATTTGTGGAGGTGTAATGGATCTCGTCGAACTTTGTTAGTAGTTCCTTCTTTATGAATGAGATGAGGCAAAGCTTTTTCCCTGTTTCAAAAAATATCGTCAAGAGGAATTTCTTTTATA
The DNA here is from genome assembly GCA_963921465.1 of Triticum timopheevii. Taxonomy (NCBI): domain Eukaryota; kingdom Viridiplantae; phylum Streptophyta; class Magnoliopsida; order Poales; family Poaceae; genus Triticum; species Triticum timopheevii. Next base: position 91,771,157 of record OY997268.1, on the reverse strand, counting down.
GAGCCGATAATGGAGTGAATTCCATGCGTGCAACACCACAAGCTACAGAGTAGCAGTAGAGCACTTTCCATACAGAGCCATATTGCATAGTTCCCAATGCCCCGCCAGGCTTTTCCGGGTCCTCGGGCTTAATTGGGAGGCGCTAGTTTAAATATGCTACTAGCTGATGAGGAAGCTGCAAGCGAGGTGCGGCAAGGGCGAGCACGCGAGCCACGAGATGATGGGAAGGAAAACCCATTCACGTGGCTAGGCTATCCAGTGCACCCAGATTGTGGTGCCGCACGTCCGTTTGACTTCAAAACTCAAACTACCCGTGTACAATATTGGCTCACAGCAAAGTTACTATTTAGAAAAAAGGCCGCCGTGCGTTCGGCTGGGATCGAACCCACAAAACAACGTACACACTCCCGTGACCACTAGTAGTACTCGTTGGAGTACAACACAACCTAGAATCGCCTTTTGTCGCTAGTAGTACATTGTTTCTTACAAGAAACCACTAATAATGCCAAGAAACTACTACCACTTGCATACATGGCAGACTTAATGTAAGACTACCTTATCAACCATTGTACATGCCCTTACCAACCTGCCCTACCAAGAAATTACTACTCTACAAAGTGTCATTATAGGCACGTTTCAACCCATGTCGCCCATTAAGTCAACACCTTCTATTTGACCAGGAAGTTAGGCGTTATGACTTGTGGGACCTACATGTCAGTCTGCACAAAAATCCCCGAGTGACCTCCTACCCCCGGCCCGTCCACCTAGTCATCCTCGGCCATGGGACGCAGCTACCGCCGCCGACAGAAGGCGAGGTCAAAACATGCGGAGCCCATCTTGCGGCACCCCGGTTGCCAGCTCCGTCCGGAGCTCGTGGGCGCTAGCTAGCCAAGATAGCTTCGTCCAGCTGCTTGTCTGCAAGGTTTGCTAGCTAGATTGGCACGGCGGCTCGACGGCTTGCTTGCGCGCACCGCGCTAAGGACAGCCATCTAGCTCAAGCGAAGGCCAGGCGGCGGCTTGCTCGCTCGTGAGTCACGCTCGGGCCAGCCTGCCAACTAGTGCGGAGGCCAGCACGGCGTCCGGCCAGCACGGCGGAGCGGTGGCCAACTTGCTCATCACCGGCTCCACCGACGAACACGCATCAGTACTTTTTGAAGTAATGTCCAGGAAAAATAATGATTTGAGGGGGAATAACAGGATAGAAGGTCAGATGTGGGTCCCTCGTGTCAACGGTCAAACAAAATGTGTTGGTTTAAGTTGCCTCGTCAGCACGAACGTGTGGGCCAACCCTGTCATAAACGGGTTTAAATGAGCCTAATCGGCACTAGGTAGTAGTTTTTGGCGTGGATTAAGAAATTTTGGGTATGTTTTTGCTATTTTTTGTACAATAGATTCTTCCTAGGGCTAGTTGAAAGTGGTAGTTTTTTGTTAAATACTCTACATATTGTAAGTAGGAGTGAAAGTTAAGCTTTGGAAGCCAATAAGCAAGGCTAGTTACATAGTGCATATGTGTACATGATTGAAAGTAAATATCAACTATGACTGACTAATATCTTGATGGAAAACTCGAAACTATGGAAATACTAGGAATTTTTTTTGCATGGTTGGAAATACTAACAATGTTCATGTGCATTGCAACAGATCATAATTAGAATAATCCTTATTCATAAAATTGATACAAAACACTCTAATTTTAATATACATATATCACTAGAGATATATTATGTTTCAATTAGAATATATTCCTTGGGCTGTTTTGGTGAGGTGAGGGAGGGATGTGGTTGGTTATAAGATACTAATTATGGGTTTATCTGCAAATTGGTAGAGAAGTGGGATGTTGGTGAGAAAAGACAACAACTTACCTCACAGTCCTTAGATGTAGATCTAATGGTCAGAAACGACAGATGGCAGACACACCATCATCACCAACTTAGTCTTCTGTAGGAGTACTAGCAAGATCCGTGCATTGCACGGAACATCAAGATGCATTTTTTTTATAAAACACTTGTTGTGATTGACCCATGCGGGAGTAATCCCATGTGTAAAAACTAATGATATCTCGAGAAATAGGAGATAAGGTGAAGAGGAGTGGGGAATGGTGGTGATTGGTGTTCGGACTGAGTGGAGGCATGGGGATTGACGACGTCAGCAGCGGCCACCAGGCCAGTTTGTTCCAGAGGCTTCCTTTCTTAATTGCTCAACAATGAGGTTGTTGGAGATAAGGATGAACGAGGGAAGGCTTTGTCTACAAATGTGGAGAGAGGTGCGGGTATCTTTCAGTTTAATTTCCATCCGTCAGATATAGATCGGATGGTCTATATTGCAAGATGGCACGCGTACCATCATCACCAACTCGGTTTTTTATAAGAGAAGAAATATAAGTATGGAGATACAAACGTATTATCGATACTTGTTTCTGTAAACTAGCATCTACATTCTATTCAACGCCTCAGCATGCGGGGCCTTAGCACAATGACTTCTCAACTATGTAAAACAAAGGTTTTCCCGTCGCTGATAAGGAGGGGGTGACGGCAGCGCGCTTTTTGTCTTGCTCTAGTCCTAGTAGTCATACTAGGTGGTCTAAGCACGTGTAGATTTATTCTTTTTCACGTCTCGTGTTCGCCATACTGCCACGACTATTGATGAATAGACGGTAAGTTATTCACGGGGAAACCCTTGTTGAGCGTGTTTGTGAGAGAGAGAGAGAGAGCGAGAGAGATGTCTTGAGACTGAGGCAATGATAGGAGATTCTTTGTGTCTATGTGTGTGGAGGATAGAGAGAGAGATATGTACATGGGGCTTTGTGTTGTGTAACGTGGAGACGCATATACATAATCAGAGAGTGAGTGTGTGAGATACACATGCGGACATTCGGAGAGATGAGGATCCAGATAAATGGGTGTTTGTGCGTGTCTGTGTGTGTTTGTGCGTGCGTTTGTGTGTTAGAGGGAGTGTGTATGTGGAGTAGAGAGACCACTAATGATGTAAACCTAGTATAAGGGAAGGGGGAATGTTGTGACATGTGTAGTAGCGGGATATCATGGGTGCGGGCGGGGGGAGCAGACTATTTGGAAGAGATGTCGAGTGTGTGTGGGAGAGGGGTGTGAGAGCGAGAGAGAGAGAGAGAGAGAGAGAGAGAGAGAGAGAGAGAGAGAGAGATATAGAGAGAGATAGAGAGAGAGAGAGAGAGAGAGAGAGAGAGAGAGCTAGCGATGGAGAGATAGAGAGAGAGAGAGAGGAAGAGAGGGGGCGAGAGAGGGGTCGTTTGTGTCCATAAATGGCATATAGATAGGGAGACAATGTTGATGTTGTTCGAAATTGGCCTATGTACGGAGACGCAAGGGAAGCGAGTCATCGTATGTGTGATAGGGACTTCATGAGAGATCTAGAATAGACGGTGTAGAGAACAATGTGCGAGATTGAGAACAATGATACATTAGGGAGCTATGGAAAGAGTCACGACATATATGTATACAGGGAAGAAGCTGGGGCGGGTCTGCATGTGGGAGAGATAGAAATAGGAGAGTGGTGCACAAGGAGACAAAGTGTGCTTGTTTGCAGTGGGGGTGGTGTGTGAGGTGAGTGTGCGAGAACCACATAACTTGGGAGATAGATGTTTGGGGGCGACGTTTTATGTGTATGGTAAATATACACTCTACATAGTGTGTGTGCTTGGGAAAGGGAGATGCCGGGAGACCTAGAGAGCGGGGGAAGAGATGTGTGCATGCCCGAGAGACAAAGTGATAGAGACCTATATTGGGGTCTAGACTTTAGAAGAGAGAGGGGTGTTAATGTGCTCGTGTGTTGGTGTCTGAGGAGAGAACGACTTCTGTGTGTGTGGGGGGGGGGGGGGGAGTTGGCTTCAGATAAAGAGTGAGGTGTCTATATTTGAGAGACTTTAGCGTAATTGATATATATGTGGTCAATAGTGTGTGCACTCATGGTTGATCAATTTGTTTCACAGTTTGGACTATGTGATAATGATACTTTTGAACATGCGTGATATACCTTGATGTACAAGAATTACAAACCTAAGATTGGAATTTTGGAATTCGACTCCATCATTAGCTTTTGTAATTCATTTAAACGGAGGTACATTTTTTAAGCCAGGATTTTGTGATTTCAGATTCATATATCAAACCTAGAGATATACACATACGGGCATGTTCAAACTTTATAATCATCCACTTTATTCATACACATACACATTTTTTCTTTTGTCATCAAATTTAGGATAAACACATTTGGAATTTCATTTGAATTGGACCGTATGATGGTATTTGCTTGTACTAGCTCAATGATCCATATTTGAATTGATTGGACAATCTAAGTTTCGAGTTGGAGACATTGATTTTCGAAACTTGCACTTTTTTTGCGTGCAAAACAAACAAATTCTTGGCCATGATATCATAGTCGGTCGTACAAGAGCAGACTATAATTTCAGGCGCCGAAAGCTTTCAAACTTCCCACTCACATCGAAATATCTCACGCCCGAAAGTTTAGCCCTGCGATATTCTTGTTTTACACCTCCCAGATGAACGGAAAAGGGCTGCTTTGGTAACCCCATTGTTTTCCCCTCTTTGCCCCAACATTCTTCCCCAGAGCCCCTCTCCTTCCCCTTCCCACCCCCCAACCATGGCAAGCCGCCGAATCTAGTCCTCCACCGCAATGGTGGACCTCACACCCCGCCGGATCTACCTTCCGCACCTTGGAACCCCCAACTGCCAACTCACCACTTCACCGAAGCCGCTTCAGCGACTGGCTTGTCCATCGCTCCAGATATCCTTGACCACCATCATGGTCCACCGCATCGGATTTGCTTAACCAGCGCCCTCGTCCACCACAGTGTAGGCCCTTCACTGAGTCCCTCGTCCGTCCCATCGCTGGCCCTTCATACAAGTCCTCGTCCGCCACAACAGATCCGCCTCACCGAAAGCACTGTACAACGCGCTTGCCGAAGCCTTTGTCCACTGCATCGGACCCTCTCCACGGACGACGTATTCAACTCCACCGGCCCTGCTTTACCAACGCCACAGCCTCATCAGGTTATTTTGATTTGTACCTGATACGTCTCCAACGTATCTATAATTTTTGATTGTTCCATGCTATTATATTACCCCCTTTTGGATGTTTATGGGCTTTATTTTACACATTTATATCATTTTTGGGACTAACCTACTAACCGGAGGCCCAGCCCGTATTGCTGTTTTTTTGCCTATTTCAGTATTTCAAAGAAAAGGAATATCAAACGGAGTCCAAACAGAATGAAACATTCGGGAGCATGATTTTTGGAACGAACGTGATCCAGAGGACTTGGAGTGCAAGTCAAGAAGCAGCCGAAGCTTCCACGAGATAGGAGGGCGCCCCCCCCCCCTATAGGGCGTGCCCCCTGTCTCGTGGGCCCCTCGGGTGTCCACCGATGTACTTCTTCCTCCTATATAAGCCTACGTACCCTGAAAACATCCAGGGAGCAGACGAAACACAATTTCCACCACCGTAACCTTCTGTATCCGCGAGATCTCATCTTGGAGCCTTCGCCGGCACTCTGCCAGAGGGGAGAATCGACCACGGAGGGCTTCTATATCAACATCCTTGCCCCTCCGATGAGTTGTGAGTAGTTTACCACAGACCTACAGGTCCATAGTTATTAGCTAGTTGGCTTCTGCTCTCTTTTTGGATCTCAATACAATGTTCTCCCCCTCTCTTGTGGAGATCTATTCGATGTAAACTCTTTTTGCGGTGTGTTTGTCGAGATCCGATGAATTGTGGGTTTATGATCAAGTCTATCTATGAATAATATTTGCACCTTCTCTGAATTCTTTTATGTATGATTGAGTTATCCTTGCAAGTCTCTTTGAATTATTAGTTTGGTTTGGCCTACTAGATTGATCTTTCTTGCCATGGGAGAAGTGCTTAGCTTTGGGTTCAATCTTGCGGTGTCCTTACCCAGTGACAGAAAGGGTTGCAAGGCACGTATTGTATTGTTCCCATCGAGGATAACAAGATGGGGTTTATATCATATTGCTTGAGTTTATCCCTCTACATCATGTCATCTTGCTTAATGCGTTTCTCTGTTCTTATGAACTTAATACTCTAGATGCAGGCAGGAGTCGGTCGATGTGTGGAGTAATAGTAGTAGATGCAGGCAGGAGTCGGTCTACTTGTCACGGACGTGATGCCTATATACATGATCATGCCTAGATAATCTCATAATTATTCGCTTTTCTATCAATTGCTCGACAGTAATTTGTTCACCCACCGTAATACTTATGCTATCTTGAGAGAAGCCACTAGTGAAACCTATGGTCCCGGGTCTATCTCTTATCATATTTGCTTCTACTTTTATTTGCATCTTTACTTTTTGCATCTATATTATAAAATACCAAAAATATATTTATCTTATCTTACTATCTTTATTAGATCTCACTTTCGCAAGTGGCCGTGAAGGGATTGACAACCCCTTTATTGCGTTGGTTGCGAGTTCTTTGTTTGTTTGTGTAGGTGCGTGGGACTTTTGAGGAGCCTCCTACTGGATTGATACCTTGGTTCTCAAAAACTGAGGGAAATACTTACGCTACTATTGCTGCATCACCCTTTCCTTTTCAAGGAAAACCAACGCAAGCTCAAGACGTAGCAAGAAGGATTTCTGGCCCCGTTGCCGGGGAGGTCTTCGCTCAAGTCAAGACATACCAAGTACCCATCACAAACTCATCTCCCTCGCATTTACATTATTTGCCATTTGCCTCTCGTTTTCCTCTCCCCCACTTCACCCTTGCCGTTTTATTCGCCCTCTCTTTCCCAATCTCCTCCTCTCTTTTTTCGCTTGCCTTTTTCTGTTTGCTTGTGTGTTGGATTACTTGTTGCCATGGCGCAAGATAATACCAAATTGTGTGATTTCTCGAATAACAATAATAATGATTTCCTTGGTACTCCGATTGCTCCTCTTAATGATGTTGAGTCTTGTGAAATCAATACTGCTTTGCTGAATCTTGTTATGAAAGATCAATTCGCCGGCCTTCCTAGTGAAGATGCCGCTACTCATCTAAACAACTTTGTTGATTTGTGTGATATGCAAAAGAAGAAAGATACGGATAACAATATTGTCAAATTGAAGTTATTTCCATTTTCACTTAGAGATCGTGCTAAAGTTTGGTTTTCGTCTTTGCCTAAAAATAGTATTGATTCTTGGAACAAGTGCAAAGATGCTTTTATCTCTAAGTATTTTCCTCCCGCTAAGATCATCACCCTTAGGAACGATATTATGAATTTTAAACAACTTGATCATGAGCATGTTGCCCAATCTTGGGAAAGAATGAAATTGATGATTCGCAATTGCCCTACTCATGGTTTGAATTTATGGATGATCATACAAAGTTTTTATGCCGGTTTGAACTTTGCTTCTAGAAATCTCTTAGATTCGGCCGCGGGAGGCACGTTTATGGAAATCGCATTAGGAGATGCTACAAAACTTCTTGATAATATAATGGCTAATTATTCTCAATGGCACACCGAAAGATCTTCTAGTAAAAAAGTGCATGCTATAGAAGAAATCAATGTTTTGAGTGGAAAGATGGATGAACTTATGAAGTTGTTTGCTACTAAAAATACTCCTCTTGATCCCAATGATATGCCCTTGTCTTCTTTGATTGAGAATAATAATGAATCTATGGATGTGAATTTTGTTGGTAGGAATAGTTTTGGAAACAATGCTTATAGAGGAAACTTTAATGCTAGACCGTTCCCTAGTAATTCCTCTAATAATTATGGAAATTCCTACAATAATTCTTTATGGTAATTTTAATAAGATGCCCTCTAATTTTGAGATTAGTGTAAAAGAATTTATGATTTCTCAAAAGAATTTTAATGCTTTGCTTGAAGAGAAATTACTCAAAGTTGATGATTTGGCTAGGAACGTTGATAGACTTTCACTTGATGTTGATTCTCTTAAACTTAGATCTTCTCCTCCTAAGCATGATATCAATGAGTCTCTCAAAGCAATGACAATTTCCATTGATGAGTGCAAGGAAAGAACCGCTAGATTGCGTGCTAAGAAAGATTGCTTTGTAAAGGCGTGTTCTTCTAGTTTCCATGAAAATAATGATGAGGATCTTAAAGTTATTGATGCATCTCCTATTTGATCTATGTTTTGAAATATGAATCTTGATAATTATGAGACTGATGATGAGTCAACTTTACCTAGAAGGCGTCCCAAGAATTCGGAGTTTTTAGATCTTGATGCTAAATTTGGTAAAAGTGGGATTGGAGAGGTCTTTAAATAGCACTGAACCCACTATCTCGGATTTCGAGGATTTTGATTACGATAATTGTTCTTTAGAAGGTTGTATTTCCTTGTTGCAATCCGTTGTTAATTCTCCTCATGCTTATAGTCAAAATAAAGCTTTTACCAAACATATTGTTGATGCCTTGATGCAATCTTATGATGAAAAACTTAATTTGGAAGTTTCTATACCTACTATAAAGATTATAATTAAAGATCATGAGTGTTTTGCTTTGTGTGATTTGGGTGCTAGTGTTTCCACGTTTACGAAAACTTTATGTGATATTCTAGGTTTCCATGATCTTGATGATTGCTCTTTAAATTTGCACCTTGCGGATTCCACCATTAAAAAGCCAATGGGAAGGATCAATGATGTTCTCATTGTTGCAAATAGAAATTTTGTGCCCGTGGATTTTATCGTTTTTGATATAGATTGCAATCTTTCTTGCCCTATTATTCTTGGTAGACCTTTCGTTAAAGCGATTGTTGCGATTATTGATATGAAGGAAGGGAATATTAGATTCCAATTTCCATTAAAGAAAGGCATGGAGCACTTTCCAAGAAAGAAAGTCAAATTACCTTATGAATCTATCATGCGGGCTACTCATGAATTTAGTGCCATAGATGGCACTCGTTAGATCTATCTTCGCTTTTATGCCTAGCTAGGGGCGTTAAACGATAGCGCTAGTTGGGAGGCAACCCAATTTTCTTTATGTTTTTTGTTTTTGCTCCTGTTTAGTAATAAATCTTGCATCTACCTTCTGTTTAGATTTGTTTTTATCTTTTAATTAGTGTTTTTGCCAAGTGGAACCTATAGGATAACCTATGATGATAGTTGATTTGATTCTGCTGAAAAACAGAAACTTTGCACGCACGAATTTAGTTTTGTTAAATCACAGAAACGTGCTTTTGTGTTGATTCTTTTTTGCTTCTGATCAATAAACAAATTGTCCAGGACTTCCTATTTTGGTAGGATTTTTGGAGTTCCAGAAGTTTGCGTCAGTTACAGATTGCCACAGACTGTTCTGTTTTTGACGGATTCTGTTTTTCGTGTGTTGCTTGCTTATTTCAATGCATCTATGGCTAATAAAATAGTTTTTAAACCATGGAGAAGTTGGATTACAGTAGGTTTAACACCAAACTAAATAAAGAATGAGTTCATTACAGTACCTTATGTGGTGGTTTTGTTTTCTTTCACTAACGGAGCTTATAAGATTTCCTGTTGAGTTTTGTGTTGTGAAGTTTTCAAGTTTTGGGTAAAGCTTTTATGGACTATGGAATAAGGAGTGGCAGGAACCTAAGCTTGGGGATGCCCAAGGCACCCAAGATATTCAAGAATAGCCAAAAGCCTAAGCTTGGGGATGCCCCGGGAAGGCATCCCCTCTTTCGTCTTCGTTCATTGGTAACTTTACTTGGAGCTATATTTTTATTCGCCACATGATATGTGTTTTGCTTGGAGCGTCATGTATTATATTAGTTTTTGCTTTTTAGTTTACCACAATCATCCTTGCTGTACACACCTTTTTGGAGAAGCCTATTTGATTAGAATTTGCTAGAATACTCTATGTGCTTCACTTATATCTTTTGAGCTTGATAGTTTTTGCTCTAGTACTTCACTTATATCTTTTAGAGCACGGTGGTGACTTATTTTTGTAGAAATGGCTAGTCTATCATGCTTCACTTATATCTTTTTGAGAGTCTTTTAGAACAGCATGGTATTTGCTTTGGTTATAAAATTGGTCCTAGAATGGTAGGCATCCAAGTTGGGTATAATAAAAACTATCATAGGAAGTGAATTGGATGCTAATGATCAATTTGATACTTGATAATTGTTTTGAGATAGGGAGGTAGTGATATTAAAGTCATGCTAGTTGGGTGATTATGAATTTAAAGAATGCTTGTGTTGAAGTTAGCAAGTCCCATAGCATGCACGTATGGTTAAAGTTGTGTAACAAATTTGAAACATGAAGTGTACCTGGCTTGTGCATCCTTATGAGTGGCGGTCGGGGACGAGCGGTGGTCTTTTCCTACCAATCTATCCCCCTAGGAGCATGCGTGTAGTACTTGATTTTTGATGACTTCTAATTTTTTGCAATAAGTATATGAGTTCTTTTGACTAATGTCGAGTCCATGGATTATACGAACTTTTACCTTTCCGCCATTGCTAGCCTCTTCGGTACCATGCATTGCCCTTTCTCACCTTGAGAGTTGGTGCAAACTTCGCCGGTGCATCCAAACCCTGTGATACGATACCCTCTATCACACATAAACCTCCTTATATCTTCCTCAAAACAGCCACCATACCTACCTATTATGGCATTTCCATAGCCATTCTGAGATATATTGCCATGCAACTTTCCACCATTCCATCTATCATCATCATGACATACTTTAATTTTGTCATATTGCCATTGCATGATCATGTAGTTGACATCGTATTTGTGGCAAAACCACCATGCATTAATTTTTTATACATGTCACTCTTGATTCATTGCACCATCCCGGTACACCACCGGAGGCATTCATATAGAGTCATACCTTGTTCTAGTTTCGAGTTGTAATTCATATGTTGTGAATAATAGAAGTGTGATGATCATCATTATTAGAGCATTGCCCAAAAAGAAAAGAAAAAGAAACGAAAGGCCAAAAGAAAAAAAAAGAAAGGCCCAAAGAAAAAAGAAAAAAGAAAAAAAGAAAAAAGAAATAAATAAAAAGGGCAATGTTACTATCTCTTTTTCCACACTTGTGCTTCAAAGTAGCACCTTGTTCTTCATGTAGTGAGTCTCATATATTGTGCTTCAAAGTAGCACCATGTTTTTCATGTAGTGAGTCTCATAAGTTGTCTTTTTCATACTAGTGGGAATTTTTCATTATAGAACTTGGCTTGTATATTCCTACGATGGGCTTCCTCAAATGCCCTAGGTCTTCGTGAGAAAAAAAAGTTGAATGCACACCCACTAGTTTTCTTTTGTTGAGCATTCATTTATAGCTCTAGTGCATCCGTTGCATGGCAATCCCTACTCCTAATGTTGACATCAATTGATGGGCATCTCCATAGCCCGTTGATTATCCTCGTCAATGTGAGACTTTCTCCTTTTTTGTCTTCTCCACACAATCCCCATCATCATATTCTATTCCACCCATAGTGCTATATCCATGGCTCACGCTCATGTATTGTGTCAAGGTTGAAAAAGTTTGAGATTATTTAAGTATGTAACAATTGCTTGGCTTGTCATCAGGGGTATAGAAGTTGGGAACATCTTTGTGTGATGAAAATGAAGCATAGCCTAACTATATGATTTTGTAGGGATGAACTTTCTTTTGCCATGTTATTTTGAGAAGACTTGATTACTTTGATTAGTATGCTTGAAGTGTTACTATTTATTTTATCAATATGAACTTTTATTTTGAATCATTTGGATCTAAACATTCATGACACAATAAAGAAAATTACATTAAGAATTATGCTAGGTAGCATTCCACATCAAAAATTCTCTTTTTATCATTTACCTACTCGAGGACGAGCAGGAATTAAGCTTGGGGATGCTTGATATGTCTCCAACGTATCTATAATTTTTGATTGTTCCATGCTATTATACTACACCTTTTGGATGTTTATGTGCTTTATTTTACACATTTATATCATTTTTGGGACTAACCTACTAACCAGAGGCCCAGCCCGTATTGCTGTTTTTTTTGCCTATTTTAGTATTTCGAAGAAAAGGAATATCAAACGGAGTCCAAACGGAATGAAACCTTCGGGTGCGTGATTTTTGGAACGAACGTGATCCAGAGGACTTGGAGTGCAAGTCAAGAAGCAGCCGAAGCTTCCACAAGATACGAGGGCGCCCCCCCCCCCCCTATAGGGCGCCCTCCCTGTCTCGTGGGCCCTCGACCGTCCACCGACGTACTTCTTCCTCCTATATAAGCCTACGTACCCCAAAAACATCCAGGGAGCGGACGAAACACAATTTCCACCACCGTAACCTTCTGTATCCGTGAGATCTCATCTTGTAGCCTTCGCCGGCACTCTGCCGGAGGGGGAATCGACCACGGAGGGCTTCTACATCAACATCCTTGCCCCTCCGATGAGTTGTGAGTAGTTTACCACAAACCTACGGGTCCATAGTTATTAGCTAGTTGGCTTCTTCTCTCTTTTTGGATCTCAATACAATGTTCTCCCCCTCTCTTGTGGAGATCTATTCGATGTAAACTCTTTTTGCGGTGTGTTTGTCGAGATCCGATGAATTGTGGGTTTATGATCAAGTTTATCTATGAATAATGTTTGAATCTTCTCTGAATTCTTTTATGTATGATTGAGTTATCTTTGCAAGTCTCTTCGAATTATCAGTTTGGTTTGGCCTACTAGATTGATCTTTCTTGACATGGGAGAAGTGCTTAGCTTTGGGTTCAATCTTGCGGTGTCCTTACCCAGTGACAGAAAGGGTTGCAAGGCACGTATTATATTGTTGCCATCGAGGATAACAAGATGGGGTTTATATCATATTGCTTGAGTTTATCCCTCTACGTCATGTCATCTTGCTTACTGCGTTACTTTGTTCTTATGAACTTAATACTCTAGATGCAGGAAGGAGTCAGTCAATGTGTGGAGTAATAGTAGTAGATGCAGGCAGGAGTCGGTCTACTTGTCACTGACGTGATGCCTATATACATGATCATGCCTAGATAATCTCATAATTATTCGCTTTTCTATCAATTGCTCGACAGTAATTTGATCACCCACCGTAATACTTATGCTATCTTGAGAGAAGCCACTAGTGAAACCCATGGCCCCCGGGTCTATCTCTTATCATATTTGCTTCCAAACTACTTTTATTTGCATCTTTACTTTTTGCATCTATATTATAAAATACCAAAAATATATTTACCTTATCTTACTATCTTTATTAGATCTCACTTTCGCAAGTGGCCGTGAAGGGATTGACAACCCCTTTATTGCGTTGGTTGCGAGTTCTTTGTTTGTTTGTGTAGGTGCGTGGGACTTTTGAGGAGCCTCATACTGGATTGATACCTTGGTTCTCAAAAACGGAGGGAAATACTTACGCTACTATTGCTGCATCACCCTTTCCTCTTCAAGGAAAACCAACGCAAGCTTGATGACCCGCAAGTATACGGGATAGTTGTAGCCTTTTTCGATAAGTAAGAGTGTCGAACCCAACGAGGAGCTAAAGGTAGAACAAACACTCTCTCAAGTCCTATCGGCCACTGATACGACTCTACGCATGCTTGGCGTTCGCTTTACCTAGAACAAGTATGAAACTAGAAGTACTTTGTAGGTGTTGTTGGATAGGTTTGCAAGAATATAAAGAACGCGTAAATAAAAACTAGGGGCTGTTAAGATAAAGATGCAATAAAGTAAATATTAGTAGAGTGCTTTTTGTTACGAGAAAGTTATTTGTTCAAGGCAATCGATAACTAGACCGGTAATCATTGTTGCAATTCTATTTGAGGGAGAGGCATAAGCTAACATACTTTCTCTACTTGGATCATATGCACTTATGATTGGAACTCTAGCAAGCATCCGCAACTACTAAAGATTCATTAAGGTAAAACCCAACCATGGCATTGAAGTATCAAGTCCCCTTTTATCCCATACGCAAACAACCTACTTACTCGGGTTTGTGTTTCAGTCACTCACGCAACCCACCATAAGCAAATCATAAACATATTGGAAACCCTACATCGGGAATCCCTCACGCTTGCGCGACGCGGAGGGCACAATAGGACAGCACCAATAATAAAACATGCAACTCAAACCAATCACGATCATTAATTAACCCATAGGACAAAACGGATCTACTCAAACATCATAAGATAACCATACATCATTCGGAAATAATATATAGCGTTGAGCACCATGTTTAAGTAAATATTACAGCGGGTAAGAGAGAGGTGACACCGCTGCATAGAGGGAGGAAGAGTTGGTGATGAAGGCGGTGAAGTTGTTGGTGAAGATCACAGTGATGATGATGGCCCCCGGCAGCGCTCCGGCGCCACCGGAAGCAAGGGGGAGAGAGCCCCCCTTCTTCTTCTTCTTCCTTGACCTCCTCCCTAGATGGGAGAAGGGTTTCCCCTCTGGTCCTTGGCTCCCATGGCTTGGGAGGGGTGAGAGCCCCTCCGAGATTGGATCTATCTCTCTGTTTCTGCGTTCTCAGATTCTACCCCTTTACCGTTTCTTAAATATCCGGAGATCCATAACTCCGATTGGGGTGAATCTTTTGCCCAGATCATTCTCATAAAATTAGCTTTCTTGCGCCAAAAGAAGAGCATCAACCGCCTTATGGGTGGCCCACAAGAGCTCAGGCCGCGCCCAGGGGGGAGGGCATGCCCCCTGTCTCGTGGCCAACCTGGACACCGTTTCGCGTTGATTTTACTTCCAGAAAATCATAAATATTCCCAAAAAAATCTCTGTCCGTTTTTATCCCGTTTGGACTCCGTTTGATATTGGGTTTTTGCGAAACAAAAAACATGCAACAGACAGGAACTGGCACTGGGCACTGGATCAATATGTTAGTTCCAAAAATAGTATAAAAAGTTGCCAAAAGTATATAAAAGTTGAATAATATTGGCATGGAACAATCAAAAATTATAGATACGATGGAGACATATCAGCATCCCCAAGCTTAATTCCTGATCGTCCTCGAGTAGGTAAATGATACAAAAAGATAATTTTTGATGTGGAATGCTACCTAGCATAATCTTGATCATATGTCTAATCATGGCATGAATATTAAGACACGGGTGATTCAAAGAAATAGTCTATCATTTGACATAAAAACAATAATACTTCGAGCATACCAATAAAGCAATCATGTCTTTTCAAAACAACATGGCCAAAGAAAGTTATCCCTACAAAATCATATAGTCTTGTTGTTGCTCTATCTTCATCACACAAAGTATTTAATCATGCACAACCCCGATGACAAGCCAAGCAATTGTTTAATACTTTAATAATCTCAAACTTTTTTAACTTTTACGCAATACATGAGCGTGAGCCATGGATATAGCACTATAGGTGGAATAGAATATGATGGTGGAGGTTATGTGGAGAAGACAAAAAGGGAGAAAGTCTCACATCAACTAGGCGTATCAACGGGCTATGGAGATGCCCATCAATAAATATCAATGTGAGTGAGTAGGGATTGCCATGCAATGGATACACTAGAGCTATAAGTGTATGAAAGCTCAAACTGAAACTAAGTGGGTGTGCATCCAACTTTCTTGCTCATGAAGACCTCGGGCATTTGAGGATGCCCATCATCGGAATATACAAGCCAAGTTCTATAATGAAAATTCCCACTAGTATATGAAAGTGAAAGCACGGGAGACTCTCTCTATGAAGAACATGGTGCTACTTTGAAGCACAAGTGTGCTAAAAGGATAGTAGCATTGCCCCTTCTCTCTTTTTCTCTCATTTTTTTATTTTCTCTTTTTTCTTCTTTTTTTTCTTTTTTTATTATTTTTTTCTTTTTGGTGGGCTTCTTTGGCCTCTTTTTTTATTTGGGCTTCTTTGGCCTCTTTTATTCATAAAGTCCGGAGTCTCATCCCGACTTGTGGGGGAATCATAGTCTCCATCATCCTTCCTCACTGGGGCAATGCTCTAATAATGATGATCATCACACTTTTATTTACTTACAACTCAATATCTAGAAGAAAGATATGACTCTATATGAATGCTTCCGGCGGTGTACCGGGATGTGCAATGATCTAGCATAGCAATGACATCAAAAAACGGACAAGCCATGAAAACATCATGCTAGCTATCTTACGATCATGCAAAGCAATATGACAATGAATGCTCAAGTCATGTATATGATGATGATGGAAGTTGCATGGCAATATATCTCGGAATGGCTATGGAAATGCCATGATAGGTAGGTATGGTGGCTGTTTTGAGGAAGATATAAGGAGGCTTATGTGTGACAGAGCGTATCATATCATGGGGTTTGGATGCACCGGCAAAGTTTGCACCAATTCTCTAGGTGAGAAAGGGCAATGAACGGTACCGAAGAGGCTAGCAATGATGGAAGGGTGAGAGTGCGTATAATCCATGGACTCAACATTAGTCATAAAGAACTCATATACTTATTGCAAAAATCTACAAGCCATTGAAAACAAAGTACTATGCGCATGCTCCTAGGGGGATAGATTGGTAGGAAAAGACCATCGCTCGTCCCCGACCGCCACTCATAAGGAAGACAATTAATAAATAAAATTGTGCTCCAACTTCATCACAAAGTGGTTCACCATACGTGCATGCTACGGGGATCACAAACCTCAACACAAGTGTCTCTACAATCCACAACCACCCACTAGCATGACTCTAATATCACCATCTTTATATCGCAAAACTATTGCAAGGAATCAAACATATCATATTCAGCAATCTACAAGTTTATGTAGGATTTTATGACTAACCATGTGAATGACCAATTCCTGTCATCTCTCTAAATAGATATAAGTGAAGCAAGAGAGTTTAATTATTTCTACAAAAGATATGCCCATGCTCTAACAATTATAAGTGAAGCAAAAGAGCATTCTACAAATGGCGGTTTTCTAAACTAAGAGAAACAGGAAATCCAAACTTCAAATGATATAAGTGAAGCACATGAAGCATTCTATAAAGATTTAAGTCATGTTCAATGAGCATTATATAAATCAACCAAGGACTATCTCATACCAGCACGGTGCATAAAATAAACGTGAAAACTAAACGCAAAAGACTCTCCAAGACTTGCACATAATGCATGAACGAAATGAATTCGAAAACATACCGATACTTGTTGAAGAAAGAGGGGATGCCTTCCGGGGCATCCCCAAGCTTAGACGCTTGAGTCTCCTTGAATATTTACTTGGGGTGCCTCGGGCATCCCCAAGCTTGAGCTCTTGCCTCTCTTCCTTTTCCTCATATCGAGACATCCTCGATTAGACACTACATCCACACAAAACTTCAACAGAAAACTCGGTAAGATCCGTTAGTATAATAAAGCAAATCACCACTCTAAGTACTGTTGCAAACCAATTCATATTTTGTTTTTGCATTGTATCTACTGTAATGTAGCTTTTCCATGGCTTAATCCACTAATATAAATTGATAGATTCATCAAAACAAGCAAACTATGCATCAAAAACAGAATCTGTCAAAAAACAGAACAGTCTGTAGCAATCTGAACATCCACCATACTTCTGTTACCCCAAAAATTCTACCAAAATTATGAAAAATAAACAAGTTGTATATCAAGACAGTGCAAAACGAATCAGAACCAATTGACGTTCCAGTTAAAAATGTAAAATCGCGCACTACAGCCAAAGTTTCTGTCCTGCACCGTACAAACCAACAAGCATTGTAAACATCCTAAAGGCAAACCTTGACACATTATTTTTATAAAACAATGGAATTGTACAAGGGGATAATTATTTTTGATGAAAAGTTTCTGTAATTAAGATTCACAAAATTTCCGTGAGCATGAACAAAGTTCAAGGAGCTCTCCCACTTCAACAATGCTTATCTCTCTCACTTTCACTTTCCTTTTTGAAAAGTTTTAGGTTCCTCTCTTTATTTTTCTTTTGTTTTTAAACTATATAAAAGCACTCAATAGAAATAAATGACTCTCTAAAACTTCCGGGTTGTCTCCCTGGCAGCGCTTTCTTTAAAGCCATTAAGCTAGGCATTTAGTGCTCAAATAATGGATCCACCCGGATCCCAAGGTATATCAAAGCCAATTTTAATTAACAATGATTTGTAATTTAGTAGTGAGCACAAAGTAACATATATCATGCAACAACGAAGTCTAACTCTCTTCCTATGCATCGGCATTTCATAAAGGAACAATTCATGCAGACTTAGTAAAGGCCAATGCATAGTATAAATAGTTTCTTGCAATTCTATCATATTGGAAACATAAAGAGGCGGAGATAGAGTTCCTCTCTCATAATAATTGCAAGTAGGAGTAGCAAGCACATGCATATTACATTCATCAAAATCATCATGTGCAATGGTAAAAGGCAACCCATCAATATAATCCTTACTAAGCGCAAACTTCTCCGATATAGTGTAGTCGGGAGAATTCAAAAAGATAATAGGACTATCATGCGTGGGTGCAATAGCAACAATTTCATGTTTAACATAAGGAACTATATAAGTTCATCTCCATAAGCATAATTCATATTGGCATCTTGGCCACAAGCATAGAAAGCATCATCAAAAAGGGATATTTCAAACAAATTCAAGGGATCATAGCAATCATCATAGCAATCATCCTTCAGTAAGCACGAAGGGGAATTAAATAATGTATGAGTTGGAGGGTTACTCTCATTAGAAGGTGGGCACGGGTAGCTAATCCGCTCTTCCTCCTTTTGTTCTTCGCTCTCCTCATCATCTTTTTCATCCAATGAGCTCACTGTTTCATCAATTTCTTCTTCCATAGCTTCCTGCAAAATATTAGTCTCTTCTTGGACAGTGGAGACTTTCTCAATAAATGCATTAATATTGTAATTGTATTAATAATTTTCATAGCAATTCTAAGTATAGCAACATTTTCTGGTCTATAAACTGAATCATCAAAATCATCAAACGCTTTAAACATAGATTCAACCTCATAAGCACCCATAAAAGCAACAAATTCTTCTATTTGTTCCACATCATAGTAATCAAAGATACCATTAGCATAAGAAGCTAAGGTTTCATTATCATTGAATTTGCATGAAAAGGGAAGGTGTGGAGACTTCATCCTAGAGCAGCAAGTATAATCATGCATCAAGCATAGTTGCCAAGCATACCACTTCAATAGTTGAATTTGATCCCATAATAGTTTCCATTTTTGTGTCAAGCGATAATCCCTAAAGTATTCACATTGATCCAACGTTACTCCCATAACATAATTGAGTTGGGTTTTCTCAGGATTATCAAAATAGTACATAATATCTTGAACATAACGAGCATCGAGGGTTTTAGGAGGTTCCGCATCTCCATGAGTAGCAAGTACACCTAATTTTTTTGGTATTTCGTGTTCCATATCCATAATTAAAGATAGAGAACGACTAAGAATAGCAAATAAAAATTATTTAGTGATAAAGCAAACAAGCACACACGAGAATATTCACCCCACGCTATGACTCCCTGGCAACGGCGCCAGAAAAAGGTCTTGATGACCCGCAAGTATACGGGATAGTTGTAGCCTCTTTCGATAAGTAAGAGTGTCGAACCCAACGAGGAGCTAAAGGTAGAACAAATACTCTCTCAAGTCCTATCGGCCACTGATACGATTCTACGCATGCTTGGCGTTCGCTTTACCTAGAACAAGTATGAAACTAGAAGTACTTTGTAGGTGTTGTTGGATAGGTTTGCAAGAATATAAAGAACGCGTAAGTAAAAACTAGGGGCTGTTTAGATAAAGATGCAATAAAGTAAATATTAGTAGAGAGCTTTTTGTTACGAGAAAGTTATTTGTTCAAGGCAATCGATAACTAGACTAGTAATCATTGTTGCAATTCTATTTGAGGGAGAGGCATAAGCTAACATACTTTCTCTACTTGGATCATATGCACTTATGATCGGAACTCTAGCAAGCATCTGCAACTACTAAAGATTCATTAAGGTAAAACCCAACCATAGCATTAAATTATCAAGTCCCCTTTTATCCCATACGCAAACAACCTACTTACTCGGGTTTGTGTTTCAGTCACTCACGCAACCCACCATAAGCAAATCATAAACATATTGCAAACCCTACAGCGGGAATCCCTCACACTTGCGCGACACGGAGGGCACAATAGGACAGCACCAATAATAAAACATGGAACTCAAACCAATCACAATCATCAATTAACCCATAGGAAAAAACGGATCTACTCAAACATCATAAGATAGCCATACAACATTGGGAAATAATATATAGCATTGAGCACCATGTTTAAGTAAAGATTACAGCGGGTAAGAGAGAGGTTACACCGCTGCGTAGAGGGAGGAAGAGTTGGTGATGAAGGCGGTAAAGTTGTTGGTGAAGATCACGGTGATGATGATGGCCCCCGGCAGCGCTCCGGCGCCACCGGAAGCAAGGGGGAGAGAGCCCCCCTTCTTCTTCTTCTTCTTCCTTGACCTCCTCCCTAGATGGGAGAAGGGTTTCCCCTCTGGTCCTTGGCTCCCATGGCTTGGGAGGGGCGAGAGCCCCTCCGATATTGGATCTATCTCTCTGTTTCTGCGTTCTCAGATTCTACCCCTTCACCGTTTCTTAAATATCCGGAGATCCGTAACTCCGATTGGGGTGAATCTTTCGCCCAGATCTTTCTCATAAAATTAGCTTTCTTGCACCAAAAGAAGAGCATCAACTGCCTTACGGGTGGCCCACGAGAGCCTAGGCCGCACCCCCTGTCTCGTGGCCACCCTGCACACCGTTTCGCGTTGATTTTACTTCCAGAAAATCATAAATATTCCAAAAAAAATCTCCGTCCGTTTCTATCCCGTTTGGACTCAGTTTTATATTGGGTTTCCGCGAAACAAAAAACATGCAACAGACAGGAACTGGCACTAGGCACTGGATTAATATGTTAGTCCCCAAAAAATAGTATAAAAAGTTGGAAAAAGTATATAAAAGTTGAATAATATTGGCATGGAACAATCAAAAATTATAGATATGATGGAGACATATCAAAGCTCAAGACGTAGCCAGAAGGATTTCTGGCCCCGTTGCCAGGGAGATCTTCGCTCAAGTCAAGACATTCCAAGTACCCATCACAAACTCATCTCCCTCGAAATTACATTATTTGCCATTTGCCTCTCGTTTTCCTCTCCCCCACTTCACCCTTGCCGTGGGTGCAAGGCATTGGGCTCTAACTGAACCCGAGCGAGGCGTCGCCTAACTGAACCCGAATGATTGCACTGCAGGCTACGCGTTACTGAACCCAAGCGATTGAGCGATTCCTTTGGTAGTGCTGCTAACTGAAGCCGATCGATGCTGCCTCTGGATGAACAGTGAGCGTTGTTGGGGGGGGGGGGTTGGATGAATAGTGAGCATTGCTGGGGGCTTTGGATGAACAGTTCCCGGTAGGGGTGGATGAACAGGACCCCGTGGTGTTGCCTCTGGATGAACATGACCCAGATCGATCGAGTCGGTTGGGGCTGGATGAACAGGACCCCATGGAGGGCTGGATGAACAGGACGACCCCATGGAGGGCTGGTTGAACAGTAGCCGGTGGAGGGCTGGATGAACAGTAGCCCGTGGAGGGGTCGTTGAACAGGATCCCATGGAGAGGGCTGGTTGAACAGTAGCCGGTGGAGTACCGCGCGGTGGAGGCTGGATGAACAGGAGCCCGTGTGTCGGTGTAAAAACCGGCGGATCTCGGGTAGGGGGTCCCGAACTGTGCGTCTAGGCGGATGGTAACAGGAGAAAAGGGACACGATGTTTTTACCCAGGTTCGGGCCCTCTCGATGGAGGTAAAACCCTACTCCTGCTTGATTGATATTGATGATATGGGTAGTACAAGAGTGGATCTACCATGAGATCAAGGAGGCTAAACCCTAGAAGCTAGCCTATGGTATGATTGTTGTAATGGTTGTGTGTCCTACGGACTAAAACCCTCCGGTTTATATAGACACCGGAGAGGGCTAGGGTTACACAGAGTCGGTTACAATGGTAGGAGATCTACATATCCATATCGCCAAGCTTGCCTTCCACGCCAAGGAAAGTCCCATCCGGACACAGGATGAAGTCTTCAATCTTGTATCTTCATAGTCTTGGAGTCCGGCTGTCGATGATAGTCCGGCTATCCGGACACCCCCTAGTCCAGGACTCCCTCAGTAGCCCCCGAACCAGGCTTCAATGACGACGAGTCCAGCGCATATATTGTCTTCGGTGTTGCAAGGCGGGTTCTCCTTCAAATTCCATGTACCTGCCGAACAGTGTCCGGCTCCCTTACAAATGTTGCGCTTCTTGGCTTCCACGCCCAATAATGGCCTTCTTCCACGCGTCGCACGAATGCGAAAAGCCAGGGTATCTTTTATGTTTTACCCCCTAGCTGTGCATATAATCTGCCTATAAGAGAGGCAAGAACCCAGATCCAAATCACACCATCTTCCTTCCGCGAGTACTCATCGGAGCGCTTCTGACCAAAAATCCATTCCATCATGGACCGTCGACGCGGCTCCTCCTCTCGCGCTCCCAGCCCTCTGCCAGGAGATTGGAGGAGATGTTCTGTCCCGCACAACGAGCTAGTGTCGCTCCAAGCGGAGGGATATCTTCCTCCGGCCTTTATGGTCCCCGTTCGAGCCGGGCTCGCCACCTACAAAGGTGGAAAGCAAGCGGAGGCCACCCCATGTCCCAATAAAGGGGAGCGGGTATGCTTCGTCCCCTATCTGATAAGGGGGCTCGGATTTCCTGTACATCCGTTTCTCCGCGGGCTTCTGGAGTTCTACGGACTCCAGCTCCATCACCTCACGCCCGCCTCGATTCTGCATATTGCGGGTTTCATAGCCCTTTGCAAGCTATTCCTGGGCATCGAGCCCCATTTCGCGCTATGGAAGAGGTTATTCTGCCTCGTACCCCGCTCTTACGAGGGGTCCATATATCAAGTGGGCGGTGCCGAAATATGGCGCATCGCCGGGACCGGATATCCATCCGGAACCCCTAAGAAGGCGTCTGAAGACTGGCCTTCAGAATGGTTCTATGTAGAAGACGCTCCGCTGCCGGACTCTGTTCGGATCGGCCTCCCGGAGTTGAGCAATGCTCCTCTGAAGAAACGCCTGAGTTGGCGCCCGCGGAGCCCCCAGCTGGAGGAAGACAAGAGCGTCCATTATTTGATGGGCCGGAGCTGTGTCGGGATGTGGAGGGCATACGTAGTCCGGCTCCACAACCCAAGGATCCGGAAAGATCCCTTGATCCGGCCTCCGAAGAGGATCCGGACATAAAGGTGGAGCTAATCGACGGGGTGTTCCACCAACTCAGCATGGACAATGCTCTAGTCACCATTACGGCTGACTACCCCGGCCTATCTCCGGCTCCCCAGGTGATTGTGACCGAAGTCCTAACACCATTATTTCATCCTTGCGCATTTCTGACCACCGTATACAATGGTGTCTCGCAGGAGGTGCCTTCAAGGCAGGAAGCCGAGCCCACGGTAGCTGGCCAACAAGGGTCAGTCCGGCCCAGCAGGCGGAAGAGGAGTGTGGCACGGATCGAAACATCACCGCAATGGTATAGCTCGCGGTTGTTATTTAGGACAAAGTTCCTAGGAAGTGTTTGAATGCTCATGACTTTTGCAGGAAAAAGAGTGCCCGCCGGACTGTGGGCGTAGAGATTGCCAACCCAGCCTCTGCCAGCCAGGCTCCAACACCTGGTCTGGAGGGGGAGGCGAGCGCAAGGCGCGAACCGGATACTCCTCCAACAGAGGATGCCGACAGACTGTCCGCCACCAGGTCAGAGGTGGAGAGCGCCATGAACCATAGGCGCCGCCGGACAGTTTTTCGTGACGCGTGCTTCTCCCCTGAGGCGTTAGATGCCTTTAACACGGGGGACGCGCACCTCCGTGCTGCTCAAGATGGTTTGACCAGAGCTGCGGAGCAGTATGTAAAAGACATACGGGTAAGAGATTTTAATAGTTGTATATGCCAGTAGCCCCCGAGACTTAAAGTAGTTGGAGTAACTGATTTAAGGATCATTTGATACGCAGGATCTTACAGATAAGAATACCCATTGTCCCAGGAGCTACAAGAGTGCAAGGCCCAACTTGAGGCCGCACTCGCTGCCGCAGGAGGAAACACAGAGACCCCTCCTGGTAACACATTATTTCAAAAAGATAATCGGTGTGTGGCATGCTTGTAAGTTTGACAATAATATTGCAGATGTTGCCGGACTGGATCCGGACAAGCAACAACTACTGCGCCAGCTGAAGGCCGGCGAGAGGGTGCTGACGAAGGTGCAGCAAGAAAGGAACAAACTCCAAGATGCCCACGCCCAGCTTGGAGAAGAGCTGAAAGGTGTTCGGGCCGAGCTGTCTGGCTCCCTGAAGGAGAATCAGCGGCTTCGTCGCGGCATCTATAGTAAGTGCTTGAGCGAACTCTTTTGAAAAGAAGAGTTTGGCGAGGAAGTCAATTGACAGAAATATGTCTGTAGGTGTGCTCACAGGTCGCCCTGCAGAGGAGATGCCCGTATCAACGGGTGATCAACTTCCCGAGCTGGTGCAACTGCTCGAACGAGTTCGGCAGGCGATGAGCGGCGTCGTCCAGGCCTTATGGCCGTCCCTCTCCCTGCCCGAGGGCCTTGGAGAGCTTGCGGAGAAGCTTCAGGGAGCGCGGCAGTGCTTCCGTTTATGGAAGATATTGGCCTGCCGCCAAGGTGCCAGGGAGGCTTGGGCCATGGTGAAGACGCGGTACAAGAAGGCGGATCCCAACCACATGGCCGAGGTCGGACCTGTTGGGCCCGATGGCAAGGAGATCCCTATGAGCTTAGTGTACGGCCAAGTAGAGTTGGCCGCTAAATATTCCCAACGGGACTGTAAATTAGACAGCCTGTTAGATGGGATTGAGTAGGAGTACAGTTAGTCGATTTGACAATGTATTTATAATGACATGTGAAATGTCTTCTAGCCGGATTGTAGATCGTTTGTCTTTGCCGACCTTTTCGCTTCAACCTCGGGACCCTAGAGTCTGGAGTGTGTCCGAATACCTTCTCGGTTAAGAAACAACCGGGGCATGCATGGAGACCAGGCATAGGGGTCATTAGTGCTTTATCAGACAAGTGCCCAACTAGTTATGTTATATTACATGGTTAGTAAGAAACATCTTCCAGGGAGAATAGTTCCGTTAAGGGTTCCTTTCCCTGGGAGGCATGCCCTAAAGTGCATGTCCGGACTGCGAAAAGAGCAGGAAAACATCTGGGGGCAGATAAATAAATAGGTAAAAAATCATCTTTCAAGTCACCGACCGAATATTCCCTTAAGAACGCTAGCTTTCGGCTTCACCCAGTCTGAGGTACACATCCGGTTGACCCGGCAGTAACAATCGCAGAGGTGCTCCCTTTACCTCCTAGCCGAACAATCGGGAACGTAGGGGTAAGCACAGGAGCCAGGCAACCCAGCTTGGCCAAAACTTAAGTCATATCGATGCATATAATGGTGAATAAAAGGTACATGTGGAAGTTTGACACATGTGCTGGGCATGAAGCCCGTATAAATAAGCTTCTAGTAAAGAAGCCCCCAGGTATAATGAGTGCGGATAGCACATCAAGTGTGTGCGAACAATGCGCAAGTAGGCCTTTAAGGGCTTTTATGAAAAGGGTGAGAGAAAAAAGAGAAACGAAAGACAGCTGAAGTGTAAAAATTTGGACGGGGGAAGGAGACGAACTCTTAGTCCGGCGCTAGGCATAGAATCTTCGGAGGCGGGCTGCGTTCCATGGGTTCGGCTCGAGTCGGTTGTCCGACGCATTTCGCAAACGGTATGCTCAGCCGGTCAGGACTTGATCGATAATGAAGGGCCCCTCCCATTTGGGCTTGAGCTTGTCCTTTTTCTTGTCCGGCAGGCATAGAACTAGTTCGCCAACATTGTAAGTCTTAGCCCGTACTTCTCTGCTTTGATATCTTCGAGCCTGCTGCTGATAGAATGCGGAACGAGCCTTGGCGACGTCACGTTCTTCCTCCAATGCGTCCAAGCTGTCCTGCCGATCCAGCTCGGCTTCTCTTTCTTCGTACATGCATACTCGAGGTGAGTCATGAATGATGTCGCAGGGCAAAACTGCCTCTGCGCCGTATACCATAAAAAATGGTGTGAATCCGGTAGTACGGTTGGGCGTTGTCCGCAGCCCCCAGAGTACGGAGTCAAGCTCCTCTACCCAGTGCGTGTCAGATTCCGTAAGGGACCGCACTAGTCTGGGTTTGATGCCGCTCATTATTAGACCATTTGCTCGTTCCACTTGACCGTTGGTTTGAGGATGATAGACTGAAGCCTAATCGAGCTTAATGCCCATATTTTTGCACCATAATTTAACCTCGTCGGCCGTGAAGTTCGTGCCGTTATCAGTAATGATGCTATGGGGGACACCATAACGGTGTACTACCCCGGATATGAAGTCTATCACTGGTCCGGACTCTGCCGTTTTAACTGGCTTGGCCTCTATCCATTTGGTGAATTTGTCCACCATGACCAATAGGTACCTTTGCTTGTGGGTTCCCCCTTTAAGGGGTCCAACCATGTCAAGCCCCCAAACCGCGAACGGCCAGGTAATGGGTATAGTTTTGAGGGCGGTGGGTGGCATATGGCTCTGATTAGCAAAGAGCTGACAACCGACGCATCTTTGGACTAAGTCCTGAGCATCTGCCCGGGCCGTCGGCCAATTAAATCCTGTACGGAATGCCTTGCCTACCAGGGCCCGGGCTGCGGCGTGGTGTCCGCCTAGTCCGGCATGAATTTCAGCCAGAAGGTTTCGCCCTTCCTCTTCGGAGATACACCTTTGAAGGACTCTGGTTGTGCTTTTCTTGTAAAGTTCCCCCTCATGGACCTTGTAGGCTTTAGACCGCCGAACTATGCAGCGAGCCTCGTTTTGGTCTTTGGGAAGCTCCTGCCTAACCAGGTAGGCTAGGAATGGTTCTGTCCACGGGGAAATTACTGCCATTATTTCGTGGGCTGAAGGCGTTATTTCATCGGCTGAGTCGCCGATTATGTCAGATTGTTCTGTGTTGGGTGGTGCGGCTGCTTCCGGATTGTTATTTCCGGACTCCTCTTCCCATAGTACGGATGGCTTAAAGAGCCTTTCCAGGAAGATGTTTGGAGGGACAGCATCGCGTTTCGCGCCGATGCGTGCCAATATGTCGGCTGCTTGCTTATTATCCCGGGCTACGTGGTGGAATTCAAGTCCTTCGAACCAAGCTGACATTTTTAGGACAGCGTTACGATAGGCTGCCATTTTTGGATCCTTGGCGTCAAAGTCTCCGTATTGCAAGGTTTGAATCCCCGCGCACCTCTAGGCGTTGAATGCCCATGGAGATTGACATCCGGAGGCCATGTAGGAGGGCCTCCTATTTGGCTGCATTGTTGGAGTCCATGTACATTATCTGAAGTACGTATTGGACTGTGTCCCCGGTTGGGGACGTCAATACGACGCCAGCCCCCAAGCCGGCCAACATTTTGGAGCCGTCGAAGTGCATAATCCAATTGGAGTATGCGCCGTATTCTTTAGGGAGTTCGGCTTCGGTCCATTCAGCGACAAAGTCAGCCAGGACTTGCGACTTTATAGCTCGCCTAGGTTTGTAAGTTATATCAAATGGTAGGAGCTCGATGGCCCATTTTGCAATCCTGCCCGTCGCGTCGCGGTTGTTTATAATGTCGTTGAGGGGTACTTCGGAGGCCACTGTTATTGAACACTCTTGAAAGTAGTGTCGGAGCTTCCGGGATGCCATGAACACTGCGTACGCTATCTTTTGATAGTGCAGGTAACGGGACTTGCAGGGAGTTAAGACAGTGGATACGTAGTACACTGGTTTTTGAAGAGGGAATTTATGTCCTTCTGTTTCTCGTTCGACGACGAGTACCGCGCTCACAACTTGATGTGTTGCCGCGATGTATAACAACATTGGTTCGCCCAGGTTAGGCGCAGCTAGGACCAGATTTGTTGCCAATATGGCTTTTATTTCTTCGAGTCCGGCAGTGGCCGCATCCGTCCACTCGAAGTGTTCGGTGCGCCTAAGGAGGCGATAGAGGGGCAATGCCTTTTCTCCCAAACGGGAGATAAAGCGGCTTAGAGCCGCCACGCATCCGGTCAATTTTTGTATTTGTTTGAGGTCTTTTGGAATATCTAGCTGTGACAGAGCTCGGATCTTGGCTGGGTTTGCTTCAATTCCTCTACCGGATACAATGAAGCCCAGGAGCTTTCCGGCTGGTACGTCGAAAACGCATTTTTCCGGATTCAGCTTGATGTCATATACTCAGAGGTTGTCGAATGTGAGCCTCAAATCGTCTACTAGAGTCTCGACGTGTTTGGTTTTGACGACTACGTCGTCTACGTATGCTTCTACTGTTTTGCCGATCTGGGTAGCCAGACATGTCTGAATCATGCACTGATATGTTGCGCCGGCGTTTTTGAGTCCGAAGGGCATCGTGTTGAAGCAGAATGGTCCATATGGAGTAATGAATGCCGTTGCGGCTTGGTCCGCTTCTGCCATCTTGATTTGATGGTAGCCGAAGTATGTGTCAAGGAAGCACAATGAATCGTGCCCTGCAGTAGCATCGATTATTTGGTCGATGCGGGGAAGGGGGAAGGGATCCTTTGGGCAGGCCTTGTTGAGGTCTTTAAAATCGACGCATAGGCGCCAGGATTTGTCCTTCTTTGGTACCATTACCAGGTTTGCTAGCCAGTCCGGATGTTTGATGTCTCTGATGAATCCGGCTTCCGGTAGTTTGGCTAGCTCTTCTCCCATTGCCTGTCTTTTGGGTTTGGAAAATCGCCGAAGGGCCTGTTTGACTGGCTTGAATCCTTTTAGGATGTTTAGGCTGTGTTCTGCCAATCTGTGTGGGATTCCTGGCATATCTGAAGGGTGCCAGGCAAAGATGTCCCAATTTTCCCGAAGGAATTCTCGTAGTGCGGCATCTACATCAGGGTTCAACTGTGCCCCGATGGAGGCCGTCTTTGCTGGGTCCGTTGGATGGACCTGGAATTTGACTATTTCCTCCACTGGTTTAAAGGAGGTGGACTTGGATCTCTTATCGAGTATCACATCGTCCCTATTCACCATAGAGCGCAGCGCAGTGAGTTCTTCTGCCGCTAGGGCTTCGGATGGTGCCTCCAGGGCTAATGTGGCTGTCTTGTTTTCAGCGCGGAGTGCTATGTCCGGATCACTAGCGAGAGTGACTATTCCGCCGGGCCCAGGCATCTTAAGCTTCATGTACCCGTAATGGCGTATGGCTTAAAAAATTGTGAATGCCTCTCGTCCTAATATAGCGTGATATCCGCTGCTGAATGGGGCCACCTGGAACGTGACCTCTTCAGACCTGTAATTGTCCGGTGAGACGAACACCACATCAAATGTGATTTTTCCTGTGCAGCGCGCTTCCCGGCTAGGGATTATTCCTCTAAAGGTTGTGCTGCTTCGCTCAATGCGGCTCCAGTCTATTTCCATTTTTTGAAGAGTTTCCTCGTAGATGAGGTTTATTCCGCTGCCACCATCCATGAGTACCTTGGTAAGACGAAAGCTGTCCACTATTGGACTGAGGACCAATGCGGCTGGTGCTTAGGCTGTTCGGAATTTAGGTTCGTCATTGGCGTTGAAGGTGATGGCCGTGTCGCTCCATGGATTTGTTGTTGCTACTTGGTAGACTTCGGCGAGGCTGCGGATTGTTCGTTTTTGCATATTTTTTGATGCGAAAGTCTCGAAGACTGTTGACACCGTACTGGTACTGTTGGAGTGGTTTTCCGGGGCTAGAAGCTCCTCGCCACTTTTGGCCACCTGCCGCAGTATCCAACATGCTCGAAGGCTATGTGTTGGGGTGGCGCCTTCTGTACTGTGAATTTTACAGGGTCCGCTGAGCCATCCCTCTAGTACGGTTCCTTGCCCTTTATGGGGTTTTTGCTTTTTAGTTTTTTTACCTGGTGCCTGAGTGTGATGCACCCTTTTGTTACGGACTAGGGTTGTATTCGGGGACGGATTGTCCCAAAACTTAGTTTCGGTTTTCCGGAAACTGTCCATCGCACAGTACTTTCGTACTATGGACGCCAGGTCGGCGAAGCGTGTAATTTCACGGCGACTGACCGCGTTCAAGATTCCCTCGTCCATGCAATTATTGCAAAAAATTGAAATTGCGTTTTCCTCTCGGCAGTCCTTTATCCTGTCCATAACCAGGAGGAATCTGGCCCAGTAATGATGTACTATTTCAGCGGGCTCTTGCCGGATTTGAGATAGATCGCATATGTCTGGGTGGGTGGGTGGAATTAAGTCCGGAATCGTACCCATCTCGAGGCTCAAGGGCCGGGAAGTTTCCGAATTTAGAAGCTTGGATCGTTGGACGTTGTCCAATGAGTCCGGTCCGATGCTTGACTTTAGGTTCAGTGCTTGATCGAAGTCCGTCCCCCCGCGGGAATCCAGCATGGAGGGTTCGGAAGCCCGGACATGACTAGTTTTCAATATAGGAGAAGAGTCGCCGCATTGTTCCTCTACCACCGCAACGTGGTGGGTAACCTGGGGAGAGTTAATCTCTCTCAGATCGGTTTTAAGCCCAATCTGATTGTAGTCTGTGGCGACTCCCAGGGCGGCGATGCGATCCAAGAGTTCGTTTACGAACAAGAGCTCTGTTGGATCCAGCTGCTCGGCGAATTCCGAGTTGACGTGAAGATTGCTTTTGATGACCCGAGAGGTCATCGTCGAAGCGGTGGCCGAACAGGCGGTCATGAGAAAACCACCCAGCCGGATAGTTTGGCCGGCGGCGAAGGCTCCTTTGGTGAAGATACCGTCTTTGAAGACAGGAAGAGGCATCCTTCCTATCGGTGACGGCACAGAGGAACTCTCAATGAAAGCACCAATGTCGGTGTCAAAAACGGCGGATCTCGGGTAGGGGGTCCCGAACTGTGTGTCTAGGCGGAAGGTAACAGGAGACAAGGGACACGATGTTTTTACCCAGGTTCGGGCCCTCTCGATGGAGGTAAAACCCTACTCCTGCTTGATTGATATTGATGATATGGGTAGTACAAGAGTGGATCTACCACGAGATCAAGGAGGCTAAACCCTAGAAGCTAGCCTATGGTATGATTGTTGTAATGGTTGTGTGTCCTACGGACTAAAAACCTCCGGTTTATATAGACACCGGAGAGGGCTAGGGTTACACAAAGTCAGTTACAATGGTAGGAGATCTACATATCCGTATTGCCAAGCTTGCCTTCCACGCCAAGGAAAGTCCCATCCGGACACGGGACGAAGTCTTCAATCTTGTATCTTCATAGTCTTGGAGTCCGGCTGTCGATGATAGTCCGGCTATCCGGACAACCCCTAGTCCAGGACTCCCTCACCGTGGATGAATAGTCACAGGTGGAGGCTGGAGGAGGTCGACTGTGGATGAACAGTAGCCCGTGGAGGCTGGAGGAGGTCGATGGTGGAGATGAACAGTACCCCGTGGAATCCCGTTTTGCGGTACGCCACACCCCTACCGATGAACAGGACCCCCTTTCGACCGTAGCGCTCCAACACAAGTCTGTTTCCTCCGTTTTGCGGTACGCCACACCCCTACCGATCAACAGGACCCCATTTCGACCGTAGGAGGTCCAACAGAAGTCTGTTTCCTCCGTTTTGCGGTACGCCAGACCCCTCCCGATGAACAGGATCCCGTTTCAAACGTGGCCGGTCGAACACAAGGCCGTTTCCTCTGTTCTGCGGTACGCCAGGCCTTGTTTCCATCGGCTGTTCCGTCCAAGCCGGTTGGCTCCCACGTGTTCCATTGCCTCTCGATGAACACGACGCATTCCATTGACTCCCCATGAACACGACGACGCAGTTTCTCTGTTCCCACCCAGCTATGTACACGAGCCCTGGCGTACGTATGCGCAAGTAGGCGTTCGAGACCCCGACTGTATGTACGTATGTGGTCATATTTTCTTTCTTGCACATTGGCCGCTGTACGTATGTGTACATGCTACGTGCGCGCCTCTACTACAACACGTGTGTGCCTCTACATTGACCAGTATGTACGTACACGTTCGCGACCAGAATGACAATGCTATGTACACTTTGACCAGGTGGATCCTGACTGTTAGGCACTTCCTTGCGTGCAAAGATGTAGCTGGTGGGTCCCAGTAGTCGGGGGGTGAATCGAATTTTTTTCGCCCGGACGCACTTCCTTGCGTGCAAAGATGTAGCTAGTGGGTCCCAGCAGTCAGGGGGAAATGTTTTTTCGCAAAATATGGTGGCCTGTCCGGTGGGTCCCCGCTGTCAGGTGGAGGAATAGTTATTTTGCGCGTAATAAGGAGGCACTTCCTTGCGGCTGCTGTGGACCCAGCTGTCAGCCTCTCCACGTACAGTACTCTTCGGATGAAAGTCGGTCATTGACCACATTAACCACAACGTGCCGAGAGCACCACGGCGGTGGACAACGGTGAGGCCTAGGAAGGGGACGACGCAGAGTCGGGGAAGACACGACAGTGGATGCCCATGCAGAGAGGAGTAAGAGGGTTCACTGGTTCGGCTGCGGTGAGAGGCTGCCGTCGCCGCAGAATAACAGGGGGTGTAGGTGAGTGGAGGGATGGCCTGGCCAGTGGTGGGAGTAGTAGGGGGCGGTGATGCCTCCGCGGCAGCACAACCGGCCACGGGAGGCAGGAGCAGGAGGCACGACCAGCGCTACTTTGGGCCGCTGGAGCAAGAAGACCAGAGGTTGAAGAAGCACGACGGTTGTTGGATGGACATCATACGGTCGCTGCAGCTAGAATTGTTTATATTAACTAATTTGACAAAGCCCTTAGTACACGTCAACTTAGTAGGCCCACTGGTCAGCTTCTGAAATGGTGCGCCCCAGATGTCAGGGGGAGGAATCATTTTTTGGGCGGGTGAAGCTAGAATATCCGAGATTGAAGAAGAAGCACATCATCCGTTGGATGGACATCCAACGGCCATTGCTGCTAGAATCGTGTGTTGACTATAAGTTGACAAAGCCTTGCATACGTGTCAACTCTATTTTTTGAGGGGACGCGTCAACTTAGTAAGGCCACAAGTGTGCGGCAGAGAACTTATAGCCCATTTGAGATTTGTAAGAATGTGCAGCCCATTTTTGAATTCTAACGGAATTTACTACAACCCATTTACAATTTGTTAAAAGTACATCCCATTTCAACCAAACGTTCAAAACAGAATTCAATAAAATTTCCCACATTTTGATGGGATCCGAAATATTTTTATCCTGAAATTTCTAGTCAGATTAAATACAATTTCAATATAAATTTATATTACGTAAAAAATCCAATGAAACATTGCGCACGCAACAATTAATGAAATTAAAATTTTCAATATCCAAAAATAATATTTTATCAAGTAATTACGTGTTTGGTGCATTTTTTATAGTTACTGCCCAGTTTTTATAATTACATCCCATTTGTTAAGCCTAGTGCATCCCTCCTAGGGAAGATTTGCAGCCCAGCGGGGCGGAGAATAACAACTTGACCTTGCCTGGGTATTCCTAAAAAAAGTATAGCTGGGCTAGCCTTTTTCAGCTTGAAAAAAAATTAATATCTGGGCTGGATATCTGGCCTAGGCTAGACGGGCCATAGCCCGCCCAGTTAATACCCTGCTCTCTCCTCTGAACAACAACAAAAACATCGCTCAAGAAAAACTCTGCAGTGCTCACACCTAAAAAACAGAAATACTGCTCAAGCTGCTTGGTCCCAGCTGTCGGCCACTCCTTGTGCAATTCTCTCATTTCTTGACAACATAGGTTGACAATGGTGTGGGACCATGATGTCAGGAAACCAGGAGGAAGCAAAAAATTATAGTTTTATATAATAAGGAGGCACTTGCGTATGTACGGCTATGGCCCTGGTGGCTCCCCACTGTCATCCTCTCCAAGTAAAGTCATCTCCTCATCCTCATGTCCATTGACCATGTTGACAATGCGAGACGGCGGTGCCACGGTGAGCGCAACAACTCGAAGGACGATGGAGAGGGCCTCGCGGGCCCTACAGATGGTCTGATATAGCTCCCGCTGCTCATTCGGGAAGCCAGGTTCATAGGGCCACATGTCCACGATGGCATTGTCGTTCGCTTGTTCACCGGTGCTCGTTGAGGAGACGGAGGTTGCAGCACAGGTCCTCTTGTGCTGGTAGCTCTTCCGCCATTAGGACGTTGAAGTGTGGCCGCACCTGCTCTATGGTGAACACGGCATGAACCGGCTTGGACAATGGCGCCGGCTCCTGGTCGGAAGCTACGTCCATCGTCTGATTGTCGTCGCTCAGCTCGGCGAGCTCGCTGGCGAGCCAGCATGTCCGGCTGCTGGACCGGCCCGCTGCCAAGCACGAGTCTGACTGCCCTGGCCCATCCAGAACGCCTCCCTCGCCCGCGCACGCTTTCCGCCCGAAACGGTCACAGCCGCCCGCCACGCTTCCCGATGCAGGCGATTGCTCCAGCTTCAAATGACACAAGTATTGTTGGGGATATGACTACTGGGTATAAACTGCCCAGGAGGGGCCGGATTACACTCACAAGGAGTCCTGTACAAGAGCGCATGAAGATGAAGGCTATGGCGCTTTAACTATGGAGACTTATAGGACCAAAGCCCAATGGCAGATTAGGGCCCATAGTAGTAAACAGCCATAGAGGTGTAACTTGTATTGTAAGTTAGGGAAAGGAAGACACCGAGACGGACACTTGTATGAGCCGGCCTCGGGATTCTATAATCCGGTCGGGCGTCAACCTGTGTATATAAAGGGATGACCCGGTGGCGGTTCAGGGACAAGAGACAACAGCTCGAGAGATAGGTAAAGAGGATTCACTCCCTGCTCATCAAGATCAATCAATCCCACAACAACTGGATCATAGGCTTTTACCTTCACCGCAAGGGGCCGAACCAATATAAACTTCCCGTGTCCTTTGTTCCGATTTAACCCCTTTAAGCTAATCTCGTTGTGATGGCTCCACGACTAAGTCCTTCTGCTAGGACATCTGACATGTTAATTCCATGACAGTTGGTGTGCACCGTGGGGCTATCGCACGATGGTTTCGAGTTCTTAAAGGGCAAATTTGAGGGACTCAAAGGGTACGAGTTGGAGGATGACCAAAAGTCGTCGCGGCAAGCTCTACATCGATGATGCAGGATGGGGCCCCGAGGCCGGCTCAATCGAGTACGGGTACCGGGTCCCCTTTGGCGGAATTCACGTTTTCATCGGCAAGATCGGCGAACCGGGCCCTAAGCCGGACATCTCCACCGACCTCATCGAAACGGCTCAGCGTGCAAGTCCTGCTCGGGTTCAGCCTTCCATGAAGCGTGCGTTCATAGGGTTCATCCATGGTGCGGAATCTGAATCGGTGTCCGACGGTGAGACGGCCATCTACTCAGATGGTGAATCATCCACTCGCGAAACCGAGTCGCTGTACCAATTGCAAGATGGCCGGATTGGGGGCTATTCCGATGGCGACAGTATTCCGGGCCCCTTTGAACCGCCAAACCGGGTTGCAATCTTCATGGCCGGTACACAGCCCACCTTGCAATCTTCATCTGCAGCAGCAATGATTTTCGGATCGGCAGCCGGGGCAGGAGGCCCTGCGCGCCGGCCGGCTCAAGTTCTTTCCGGTTTGTTGGACGCCTTGACGACATTGTTGACCATAGCAGTCACCCCGGAGACCCAAGATCAGCATAATGCGGAGGTTACAAAACCGAAGGATCAGATAACTCAGGCCAAGGCGGACTTGGCGGCTGAGGAGGCCAGGATGACTGAAGAGCGGGCCACCTTAGATGCCTAATCACAGCAGATCCAGGCACATAATTATCGGCTTATGTTGGACCAGAACGCGTCAAACGAAGTAATGAGGAGGAAGTACCAGTCTCGTCTGCCGCCGGTTTACAAAGGAATGAATCTCTTCAATACTCCAGGAGTCGGGCCTAGTAATCCGGCAGCAGTAAACCGGACCGAGGCACCTGGGGCGGTGCCGGATCAGCCACGGGTGATGCACTACTGGAATCAGCTACTTTGCCATCTGCCAGCTCTTTGCCGTCAGCTAGCGGGCGACAAAGAAGCTCTTTGCCATCACGTACCTGAAAGCAGACGGCAAAGAACAGGATGATGGCAAAGAAAGCCTTTGCCATCAGCCTGTTCTTTGCCGTCTGCTAGCTGACAGCGAAGAGGGAGGGGGCCCCACTGAGGAGCTGGTTAAAAAATACTTAACGGCTCCCCTCTTTGCCGTCCGCTAGCGGACGGCAAAGGTGGCGGACGGCAAAGATTAAACGTATCTAACGGCCGGCGCACCCCACCCCCCTCTCTCTCTGTTTCCGTCCCACACACGCGCGCCGCCACCCCCACCACTCGCCGCCGCCCGGTCGCACCACCGCCCCAGGCCGCCCCGCCCCCCTCCTCCACCGGCCACCTCCTCCACCAGCCCAGGTGAGCTCTACCTCTCCTTTTTTTCTGTTTTTTTAGTTTTAGGTTTATGTTTAGTTTAGATTTAGTTTTAGGTTTAGTTTTAGGTTTAGTTTTAGGTTTAGCTTTAGTTTTAGTTTAGTTTTAGGTTTAGATTTAGTTTTTTCCTTTTTTTCTGTTTTTTTAGTTTTAGGTTTATGTTTAGATTAGATTTAGGTTTAGTTTTAGGTTTAGTTCAGTTTTAGGAAAGAAAAAAGAAGAAGAAGAAAACAGGAGAGGAGGAGAAGAATAAGAGGAAAAAGGAAAGGAAGAAGAAGAGGAGGAGGAGGAGAAGAAAAAAGAAGAAGAGGAAGAAGAAGAAGAAAAAAACAGGAGAGGAGGAGAAGAAGAAGAGGAAAAAGGAAAGGAAGAAGAAGAAG
The DNA here is from genome assembly GCA_963921465.1 of Triticum timopheevii. Classification (NCBI taxonomy): domain Eukaryota; kingdom Viridiplantae; phylum Streptophyta; class Magnoliopsida; order Poales; family Poaceae; genus Triticum; species Triticum timopheevii. The sequence continues at coordinate 91,734,417 of OY997268.1, read as the reverse complement.
AGGAGGAGGAGAAGAAAAAAGAAGAAGAAGAGGAGGAAGAAGAAGAAGAAAAAAGGAGACGAGGAGAAGAAGAAGAGGAAAAAGGAAAGGAAGAAGAAGAAGAGGAGGAGGAGAAGAAAAAAGAAGAAGAGGAAGAAGAAGAAGAAAAAACAGGAGAGGAGGAGAAGAAGAAGAGGAAAAAGGAAAGGAAGAAGAAGAGGAGGAGGAGGAGAAGAAAAAAGAAGAAGAGGAAGAAGAAGAAGAAAAAAACAGGAGAGGAGGAGAAGAAGAAGAGGAAAAAGGAAAGGAGGAGGAAGAAGAAGAAGAAGAAGAAGGAAAAAAGGGAAGAAAAGGAAGAAAAGAAGAAGAGGAAGAAGAAGAAAAGGAAAAAAGACCCCGACCCGGCACCCCGACACGACACCCCGACCCCGAGACCACGACCCCGAAACCCCGACCCCGACCCCGACACCGACACCCCGACTCCGAGCCTGACCCGACACCCCGACCCCGACACCGACACGGCACCTCGACCCCGACCCGGCACCCCGACCCGACACCCTGACCCCGAGACCCCGACCCCGACCCCGACCCCGACACCCCGACCCCGACCCCGACCCCGACACCGACACCCCGACTCCGAGCCTGACCCGACACCCCGACCCCGACACCGACATGGCACCCCGACCCCGACCCGGCACCCCGACCCCGAGCTTGACCCGACACCCCGACCCCGACACCGACACGGCACCCTGATCCCGACACCGACACCCCGACCCCGACACCGACACGACACCCCGACCCCGACCCGGCAGCCCAACCCCGAGACCCCGACCCCGACCCCGACACGGCACCCCGACACCGACACGACACCCCGACCCCCGACACCTCCCGAAAAGGTGTTCTTTGGCCTTCGAGAGGCCGACGGGGTCATATATTTGTGAATTATTAGTTAGGTCATATATTTTTCGATTTGGTTATGAAAAACATCATATATAATTGTGTTGATCGGGTAGTTTTAAATGTGCAGTTGTTTATGTTGTACTTTTTTTCATGTTGTACTAATTTCGTTTATTCTTTCTCATGGCAGGTGTTGACAGATGGTGGGCGCTGGTCGGGAGCGCGCCGAGGCCCCTTCTTCGTCGGCGTGTAGTGTGAGGTCTTCCATTCCACATGCACCTCTCCGCCGAGCGTTGCTGGACAGTATGGCGACACAGCCGGGCCCTTCTTCGTCGACCGCGGTGCCCAGCAGGGGACGAGGTAAGAAGAAGGGCCGAGGTGGAGCACGTGGTCGTGGAAGAGGAGGTAGGGTGGCTCTTACGCGCCTTCCTCGCCGCCGCCCCCAGCTGTTTCACCCGAGCACATGACTGCTAGGGTGGACTCGTCTGAGGAGGAGGCTACACGGACTCCGGTCCACGAGCCTCCGGTCCATGGGTCTTCGGCCCACGAGCCTCGGGTTGACGGGCCTTCGGCTCACGAGAGTTGGGCCCACGAGACCCCGGAGGAGCACACGTCTGGATGGGGTACTTGGTCGGGTCAGCCTGAGGAGCCGAGTGGCCATGCTGATGCTGGCGGGGAGCCGACTGGCCATGCTGATGATGGCGGGGAGCCGAGTGGCCATGCTGATGATGGCGGGGAGCCGACTCGTTTTGAGGAGGAGGGGAGGAGGGGGGAAACGTCTACCATCGTGGTGCTACACGGCTCCCGTCCGTGCCGGCGACCCGCGAGCAGAGGTGGTTGATTTTCCCTGATGGGGAGAGGTAAGTGCATTTAATATTTTTGTACCTTCTGCATTCATGTTTCTTCAAATAACTAATGCGTTGGCCTTGTCATACCGCAGGGGTTGGGACCACCATGAAAGTGTCTGCCGGCCCAACTCCGTCCTTGGAGTTCTGGTTCGGCAAAACTTTCCGGGGTTTGTCACGTTGCCTGGTGAGGGTCGGCTTCCAGAGGTTGGATTGAGTTGGGAGCACTACTTGGCTGCCCCGGCTCCGCCGGGTGAGATTATCGATGGTGTCTTGTGCAAGACGAGGGCAGACATGGTGATCAGAAAGTTCTGGGTAATTTCTCCTTTACACAATTAAAAATCTTCAACTAGCTAGTTATTAATTGTACTAATCAATATTGTCGCATTTGATTGCAGACATTCTACAGGTGTGAGGAGGGATACGAGGAGGAGGCGGCAGATGTTATCCACCAGGAGTGCAAGCGCCTACTTCAGAACTTACGGCATGAGGCTCGGGTGCAGTCTGTTCGAGACTACTACGCCGACCGTGGTATCAAGAAGTCCAAGTAGGAGTGCTGCGATATTTTCTTGAGTAAGGAGCAGTACATGAAGGTAATTCTTAAGGCCTTGTACTTAATTCCTTTATTTAGTAATTCATAGCCGTAGCGCTGAAGTTTCTATTTGCTAACTTAGGCCCCTCAGAGATGGTGTGCGGATCGGATGGATTGTTGGGAGGTGTTGGTCGATGGGTGGTGCTCAAAAGAACGGCTGGCCACCCACAACGAGGCCAAGGACAAACGTGCCCAAATGGAAGGTGTGCCACACCACCAAGGCAGCTCCAACTTATTTCAGTATGGGCGGAACTGGGTATGTGGTTTGCTTCATGATTCATGCAATTCATTCATCATGCTAGCTTTAGCCCTTTAATTACTAATTTACTTTGTTTCTCTATTTCAGGCACGCTACAATAAGGCGGATAAGGTGCCAGAGGTGTACGACCTGTATGCCATGGCCCACACTGGCTCTTACAAGAAAGTCAAGGCATTCTCTGTGTCTGACCTTGATGATCCAAAGAACTTCACCAACATCTCCGCCCACGAAAAGCTCGTGCAATATAGAGATCAGGGGAAGGCGAGGAAAGGGGAGGACTTTAACCCGAGCCAGGGTCCCATTGATATAGAGTTGCTGATGATATCTGGTGGCGGGAGGTCCCATGGCTCCATAGCCATGGGAGATGGACTTATCCATTGTCCTAGCACTCTCCCGGAGATCAAGGCGCGCCAGTCGAGCTCCGCTCCTGAGATAAGGCCTCGTGAACGGCCAGTCCAACTCGCCATCAAGGTTAGTTATACGTACTCAGCTATCTTTCTCCATTACATTGTGTGCGCTTCCATCAATGATTACAAATGGTCATGTTAGTGGTGTTGCAGGATGCTATACAGAGTGAGAGAGATAGAACGGAGAAACTTCTGGTGGAGGCGGCGGAGAGGCAGCGGGAGTTGGAGGAGAGGACGACAAAGATGTTGGAGGAGGAGAGGGCACGGAATGACATGCAGGCAAGGGCCATGTATGAGCTCCTTGTGGTAAGTTTCTTCTGCAGATTACTTGCTAGTCTTAACATTTGAGTCTCATTACTAACTAGTATGACTCTGTTGTGAAAACCAAATGTGCAGTCTGTGTGCGAGAAGTCCAGTCAGACCGCTTCGCCGATGCCAGTGATTGCTCCTGGGAGCACGGTGAGTTTAATTTGAATGGACATTACTTGCTAGTATTAACATTTGAGTGTCATAATAATAACGAGACATTGGAAATGATCTTTGGTGCAGCTTAACTCCAGAAACGCATCGCACGATCCTTCTCCAGCTATCGGCACGAGCCAGCCCGCTCCTACACCTCCCTGATCACGGTAAGTTTCTCTAGACTTAGACTTAGCTTTATTTCCTCCAATATGCTTACCATAATGAGCTAGAGTTAGCTTCTTTTTGTTCAAAATGACTTAATAAGCTTACTTATGTCAAAAATTGCATAATTAACTTAGTTAGCTCATAAACGATCCATTTTACCTAAGTTAGCTCTAATATGACTCATTTTACCTTAGTTAGCTTACAAGTGATCCAATTTATCCAAGTTAGCTCTGAAATGACCCATTTTAGTAGATTAGCTCGTAAATGATCCATTTTACCTAGGTTAGATTTAAAATGACCCATTTCACCTAGGTTAGCTCCAAAATGACACATTTGACCTAGGTTAGCTCCAAAATGACCCATTTCACCTAGGTTAGCTCCAAAATGATCCATTTCACCTAGGTTTGCTCCTAAATGATCAATTTCACCTAAGTTAGCTAAAAACAATCCATTTCACCTAAATTAGCTCTTAAATGATCCATTTCACCTAAGTTAGGTCATAAACGACCCATTTCAACTAAGTTAGCTCATAAATGATCCATTTCACCTAAGTTAGCTAAAAAACGATCCATTTCACCTTACTTAGCTCAAAACGATGCCCTTCACCTTAGTTAGCTCATAAACGACCCATTTCAACTAAGTTAGCTCATAAATGATCCATTTCACCAAAGTTAGCTCATGAACAACCCATTTCAACTTAGTTAGCTCATATATGATCCATTTCACCTAAGTTAGCTCATAAATGACATATACTTCTTGTTCTAGTCTTCTTCTTGTTATATTCACCTATTTCTAACTTTATTATTTACCATTTTGCAGATTTCACTCACTTCATGGAAGCTAGCTTGCTATGATGGAGTGCTTGCTTTTTCTTTGCTAAAACTTTGCATTGTATCTAGCTTGCTATGATAGAACTTGCTATGTTGATGAAACTTTGCTATGTAATATGTATATGGAACAATGTGTATGGATGGAACTTGATGGAACTTGCTATGTTGATGTAACCTTGCTATGTAATATGTACATGGAATTATGTGCTGGATATGTGATATGTTTGCTGTTAAATATATCCATATATGTCATATATATTTGCTGTGAAAATTGTTGGATTAAAAAAACAGAAAAAAAGAGACAATATGCAGGCTCTTTGCCGTCTGCCACCGACGGCAAAGGGCTCTTTGCCATCAGCAGCGGACGGCAAAGAGGCCACATGGCAGGCAACTGTGCTTCCTGGGAGGCTGACCAATTTGGTCAGTTTGCCTACAGTGGCTGACGGCAAAGGCTTTGCCGTCCGTAGCGGACGGCAAAGGCCTGCCGTTAACCACCTAACGGAGTAACAGCGCATTTATTGCCGTCCATCTTCTTTGCCGTCCGCTGCTGATGGCAAAGGACCCTTTGCCGTCAGCTGCCCGAAGCAGACAACAGCGCAGCTCTTAGCCGTCCCCTACTTTGCCGTCACCTTTTGCCGTCCGCGACTGACGGCAAAGGTCTTTTCCGTCCGCCATCCATGCCTTTGCCGTCCGCCGTGGCAGATGGCAAAGTAGCAGATTCCTGTAGTGATGGACCCGCCTCTACGGACGGACAACCCGCTGCAATACGTACCAACGCCACCGGGTCACTTCTCTAGCCCTTTGGATAACATGATTGCTGCAGCGTTGCGTTCGGCAGCTATTCTGATGGAGGGTGACTCACTGGCGGCGGTTGAGACACGATGGGCCAGGGATCTTCTTCAAACCGCTGTTGTGTAGCAGCAGGCTTATTCCTACAGCTAGGACAGAATATATTCAACCCCCGGTCCAAGCAGGAGTTACAACAGGCACATGGACGAACCGGCTGTGTCAAGCAGTGCGCGGCGCCGTGATGCCCCTCGAGGGCCTAATCCGGTGCATGGCGGTATGAATGCTCAGGATGTGGTAAATAATGGCAGAGCACAGTTGGCAGCGCAGTACCAGAATCATCAAACCGCTCCGGGGCAACCAGCGGCATCAGTTGAACGTGGTTTGGCTTTTAGCTCTTGGGGAGTGCCGTGCCTCACCCCGGCTCTGCGTAATGTGCGACTGCCCAAGGATTTCAAGGGTCCGCATAAAGTGCCTAATTATACCACCGATCAACCCCCCGAGGCGTGGGTTGAGAGTTATGAGATGGAAATGGAGATGCTGGATGTAGATGAAGCGGCGTGTGCAAAATACTTCACCATGATGTTAGACGGAACGGCTCGTACCTGGCTAAAGAGCCTGCCCGTTAACTCGATCAGTTCATGGGACGAGTTGAAGGCCCGGTTTATAGAGAACTTCAAGGATACATGCAAACAACCCATGTCCATTGTGGATCTGGCTGCTTGTGTCCAAGGAGAGAACGAATCAACAACTCCTTGGGTGCGTCGGGTTTCAGAAATCCTGCATTCGTCTCGCCGCATCAATCCTGATATGGCAATCGTGACCTTGGAGGGTAACTTCCGATTTAAGTCATTGAAGATGAAGTTGGGACGGCTCAAGCGTCACTGCAATGATATGGGAACACTCATGGCAGCTCTGGTTAAGTATGTTGATTCTGATAATACCAAGGACCCCGATTCTGATGAAGAAAAGCAGGAGAAGGGAAAGAATAATGTCGGTACAAAAGGACAGCATAACCAGGCGAGCCACGGGAACAATGGTAAGCGTAAAGCGGACAATTCAGATTTTGTGGCTAACACCAATATGTAGGGCAATGCGCAACCTCGTAAGGGTAAACCGCCCCAGCACGGTGGAGGCATGAATCTGGAGCGCCTGTTAAACCAGCCCTGCCCAAAGCACGGGACGAAGGAGGTTCCGGCCACACACCTCTGGAAGGATTGTCTCATCATGAGGGAATTCAAAAACTCTGATCTCTTTCGGTATGAACAGGGTCCATCAGGCGGTTCCGGTCCAGGGTTTCATGGGCCAGGTTACGGCGGTGGCGGTTCAAACTCAGGATTTCAGAATAATCGGGGCAACCAAAACAACCAAGGTGTCACAATCAGCAGAGTCATCAGGGAAATCAGCAGTAGTCGGGTTTTTAGAGCAACCCAAAGCAGTTAAATGGTGGACAGTATCATGTCTTCACTACTAGTCTGTGCTAGCGTGATCAGAAGCTCCATAAAAGGGCAGTAAACTCTATTGAGCCAGCAGTGCCCCATTATCTGCGTTGGTCTGAACAACCTATTGTTTGGAGTCGGGAGGATCATCCGCCTCGGGTTGATAATCCTGGCCATCTAGCCTTAGTGGTTGCACCGCAGGTTGGAGGTTATAAGTTCACCAAAGTGCTCATGGATGGAGGGAGCAGTATCAATATCTTGTATTATGAAACCTTCCGGCGAATGGGGTTAACAGATAAGAATCTTAAACCGTCAAACACCATTTTTCACGGTGTGGTGCCTGGTAAATCGGCTTACCCAGTTGGTAAGATAGCTCTGGAGGTGGTTTTTGGTGATGATCATGATTCAAGATCAGAGACGGTGACCTTTGAAGTGGTTAAGATAAGAAGTCCGTACCATGCCTTGTTTGGACGGCCGGTTTATGGTAAATTCATGGCAAGGCTGTGTTATGTTTATCTACAGCTCAAGATGCTGGGTCATAAGGGGACCATCAGAGATCATGGTAGCCGCAAGATTGCGCTGGAGTGTGAGGAAGGTGATGCGGCTTATGCTGAGTCAGTGTGTGCAATGGAGGAGTTGAAGTTCTATAAGGACAATGTTGATACAGCAGATATGACTTCTCTGAAGAAGCCTACTACAGAGCATGATCCGGCTTTGAAGTTCAAATCGGCTGATGAGACTAAATTGGTTGATTTTGTTCCTGGTGATTCATCCAAGCAGTTCAGCATCAGCGTAAACTTGGATCCGAAATAGGAAGGCGCTCTCATCGAGTTCATCCATGAGAACCGGGACATATTTGCATGGAAACCATCTGACATGACAGGTGTACCGAGGGAACTCGCTGAGCACACTCTTAATATTGATCCAAAATTCAAACCGGTCAAACAGTTTCTTCGCCGTTTTAATGAAGAGAGGCGCAAGGCCATTGGTGAAGAGGTAGCCCAGCTGTTGGCAGCAGGGTTTATTGTGGAGGTGTTTCACCCTGAGTGGTTGGCTAATCCGGTGCTGGTACTTAAGAAAAACGGCACTTGGCGTACGTGTGTGGATTACACAGATTTGAACAAAGCTTGCCTAGCTGATCCCTTTGCCCTCCCTCGTATTGATCAAATCACTGATGCTACAGCGGGTTGTGAGCATTTGAGTTTCTTGGATGCTTATTCTGGTTATCATCAGATCAAGATGGCAGTTAAGGACCAGGAGAAGACAGCTTTCATCACTCCCTTTGGATCCTTCTGTTATGTGTCTATGCCCTTTGGGCTCAAGAGTGCCGAGGCAACTTATCATCGTTGTGTGCAGAATTGTCTTCATACTCAGACTGGGTGCAATGTTCAAGCTTATGTGGATGATATTGTGGTAAAATCCAGGGAAAAGGAGACACTGATAGATGACCTCAGGGAGACCTTTGACAATCTTCAGGTTTATAAGATGATGCTCAATCCGGACAAGTGCGTCTTTGGTGTTCCGGCAGGCAAGCTCTTAGGTTTTCTGGTGTCCAACAGGGGTATTGAGGCTAATCCGAAAAAGATTAAGGCTATTACATCTCTCGCTAAACCGGCACATATCAATTGTTGGATTTCGGGTTCTGGCAGACCCTTGAGGTTCGAACACTCGGGTGCGCGCGGAGATTCAACCCTCTACCGGCTCGCTCCTCACCGAATCGCTAGGATCTAAACTACCAAACAGAACAGCACAAGAGCACAAGATTTATACTGGTTCAAGCCACCATTATGGTGTAATACCCTACTCCAGTGTGTGGTGTGGTGGATTGCCTCTTGGGCGGATGGTGAACAATACAAGGCAGAACAGCCTCGCGAGGGTCTGCTCTTGGTTGGTGCGACAATCTACTGGTTTCTTGGTGAGGATCCCGATTGCCAGGTCAGGTCCGGATTCTAGATGCCTCTATCTCTACGTGTCTTTTCGATGCCTCTCGCCCGAGGGTGGCTAGTCCTATTTATAGGAAAAGGCCCTGGGCCTCTTCCCAAATATTGAGCGGGAAGGGCGCCAACAATTGGCCATTTTGAAGGGGAACAGCGGGTACACTTATCCTGAATAAAGTTGGTCCTCGCCTGTCAAAGGCTCTGGTGGTGACACCGGCTTGGGCTCCACAATGACTTCCTTCCGGCCGTTGGGCTGGTCTTGGTCTTCTTGCACCGAAATGGACGCCTTTGCTTGATGCTCTCGCCTGCGCTTGCTCCCTTTGCACCAAAGAGGAAAGGAGGACACTGCGCGGGCTGGCACCCGACTGGCGCCCGCCTTGAACTCTCCGCCTCCTCGTGAGCCGGCCTGACGAGGCTGTGCCTGAGGAAGCTCCTTGTTGTCCGCCCCGTGAGGCTTGGCCCCTCGCGAGGGTCTTGAGCTTGTGTTGATGAAGATGGGCTGTGCTGGGCCTCCTTCGAGCCACGCCGCAGGCCGCAGGCAGGCAAGTCTGGGGAACCCCGTTCCCAGAACGCCGACAGTAGCCCCCGGGCCCACGGTGCGCCCGAACCTGGCTGAGCAGAGAGGCGAAAGGGCAAGTGCGAAGCATCATGGGCCCTAACAGCCTGCGGCCTTGGGCGCCGCGTGGCGGTTGATTGGATGTGGGCGGCACTGTCCCCCCACGCCTCCTTATTTTGTGCCTTGCTAGGCGGACTCGCTGCCGCACACAGCCGCTCCCCTTTCTTGCTTGAGCGCTCCCTGCCCTTTCTTATCTCGAACTCCAGCTTCTGCATCCAATCCAATCTCGAACCTTCCCCCTCCCTCTCCTGCCGTCATGGCTCCACCGAGGAAGGGAAAAGGGAAGAAGCCCGTGCCACCGCCTCGCTCGTCGTCGACGGCAGCCCCTGCCGTCGATTGGCCGGTCATAATCAATCAAGAAGGCCTGGGCAAGGTCAGCCCAGCCCTGCCACCATCTTCAATGAGTGCGGGAGGACGACGGCCTGGCCTGCATCTCGCTTCTCCGTTGACAGGATTCCCACCGAGGTCCGGTATTTTGCCGACGCCCTGTGGGCAGGACTGGTTCTTCAACGCCGTGCTTTCCCATTATCAGATCCATATGATGCACCTGGGTCCTGAGTCCATCACCCTTCTCGCGGTATTTGCCTTCATTTGCGAGGCAATGATGGGCATCCTTCCTTCGGTTGCCTTGTTGTGCCACTTCTTCTCCCTGCGCCTTGTCGACCCCACCCAATGCTCGGGGTGCGTGAGCTTCATTGCTGCGCCTGCGACAGCGGCTTCTGGAATTGACTTCAGTCTTCCTCCGCCCGCGCCTAGGTTTCGCGAGCGGTGGCTATATGTGGACATAGGGGTGCCCAGCCCCCTGCTGACGGAGCCATCTTCGCCTGCTGTCCCCAACTCAGGCTGGGGCCAGGAGACGCTCGCGAGCCCCCGGCTCGCCTTCGTCTGGCGTCGCTTCGAGCTCCCGAGGGAGGTTGGCGTGACGGTGCCCAAGGTGGTGAAGGAGTTCTTGCTACGTCGCGTCGCCCCCCTCTAGCGCCATTCTCATCGAATGTGGGCCTTCAGCGGCCGTGGAGACCGTATGCGGCTCCAGGAAGAGGACCTGACGCCTGAAGCGCTGAGGAAGGTGCTCTTAGTCTTGACTGGGGATCCTTCCCCTGGCGGCATTCGCCAAGGGGGGGCCTTGATGTACCTTTGCTCGAACAGGGGTGACTTCGTGAGGCAGATGCCCATCTTCGACGAATGGGGGCCGCGACCTGCTGACCTCCAGGGGCCTCGCGAGAACCCAGTGGTGGTGGTCGTCCTCGCAGCCGTCTAGGGCGGTTCTTCCTCAGGTGGCGAGGCAGGGAGGCATGAGCCTCCCGAGGCCGAGGGTGCTTCTGCTGAGGCGACAGCACTGAGCGGCGCTCATGAGGGAGCGGCCCCCGAGGCCTGCGCTGCCGCAGCTGAGGGTGGCGAGCGGCCGCCCGCGGTGCCTGCGGCTGAGGCCCCTGGGGCCCCAGCCGCTCTTCTGGGTGAGGCGACCAGCACCACACCCCAGGCGGACGCCCCCGACGTGAGTCGCCTCGGAGCTTCCTCTTCATCGCAAGCTGACCCCTGCGCTCAACTCTTGGGTCGCTTCCGAGAAGACTTTGAGGCCCTACGGAAGAGGAGGGAGGCCCTGGGCGATGACTACCCTTGTCGCCTGCTGAAGCGTAGGAAGTACTACGCCATCGACGAGTAAGCCTTCTCCCCTCCCTGTTCCTGACTCTTCCGTTGCTTGTTCTGATCTTTGCCCCGCAGGGCCCTTCCTTCCCAGCTCACGGGGGTGGATGAGGATCCATCCCCCTCGCCTCCACCTCCTCCATCGTCCTCGATCATTCCGAGCAGCCGGGCCCTTGTGGTGAGGCCGGTTGGCGAGACGAGTCATGCCTAAGCGCAACGCGGCCCTGCGCTCCCCGCGGTCTTCCTCCGCGGGCCTTCTCGCGGCATAGCCAGCCTGCCGTGGGCCTCTTGCCTAGTGGTGGACCGTGATTGGTTAAGGTACTCCCTGCGCTCTTCTCCCGGGGATGGAATTGCTTCAGGTCGGGCTTCCGGTAGGGCACGCCCGACCATCTCAAGGGCGCCAGCCCCCAGCCCCCTGCCTGAGGGGGGAGTGCGGATCCGCGCCCCACGGCGCTCGCTTGGGGCGGATGGTGGTGTGGCAGACGTACTCGAGCGCGCCCGGGAGCGTCGCGCCCTTCGCCAAGGGTTTCTCCGGAGGGCGGCTGATGCGGTGAACCTGCTTGGTGAAGAGCTTGCTGATGAGGATGCGCGCCTTGAGGCCGAGGGCCTGCGCCTGGTGGCAGCGATGCGCGAGCTGGAGGCAGCTGCCGCCCTCGCGCGCCGCCAGCGTGACCTCGACGACAAGGAGGCCAAGGCGTTGTTGGTGGCCTCTCGGGAGGCCCGTTCCCGGGCTGTCGAAGATGCCCGGGAAGCTGACTGGCGACGAGAGGCCACGGAGGACCGGGCGCGGGAACTCCTGGCCCGGTGCCGCTCACTGGAGGAGCAGTTGGAATTGCGCAAGGCGGCCCTTGCGTTGATGAAGGTGGTCTGCGGCAACCCTGTGGAGCTCTAGAAGCGTGAGGAGGCGCTGATGCTGGAAGCCGCCGAACGCGCGTGAGAGCACGAGCGCCTGGAGACGAGGGAGCGCTTGGTGACGCGGGCGGAGGACGATGTCGCTGCGCGGGAGACCCAAGTCTCGGAGGAGGTCGAACGTCGGGTGGCGACGGCGCGCCTCAACCTCGAGCGCAAGCTCAAGGAGAGGATGGAGTTGGTCCGGGCCAAGGCCGATGGTAGGACCAACGCCCTCAGGGCCAAACTAGAGGAAGCAACGCGGCGGGCCGATGCCTTGCGGGCCGCACTGGAGGCGGCGCGGGGGGAGTCAGCTACTTCCCATGCCGAGGTGCTTCTTCTTCGCCAACAGGTGGTTGAGGCTGGGACCGTCGCTCGCCAAAACGCGGACGAGATGCGTCAGCGGCGGCTCTTGGAGCATGAGCACGCCCCCATGCTCTCCACGCTTCGAGAGAGGGCCAACACGGCCTTGGCTAACATCTGCAAGGCGGCCGTCGGCGAGCCGCATGCCATTAACTACGCCAGCAACCTTCAGTTCTTCACCGACATCGTGACGCAGCTGGAGGCGCGGTCGGTTCATGCCAACAGGTTGGTGGAGGAGAGGAGCCGGGCCTTGCTCGGGCGCGCCTTTTCCCACGTCTTCAGCCATCTCCGGAACATGGATCCTCATTTTGATTTTGACGCTGCCATCGTCCCAGTCCCCCAGGCCGTCCGAGACGACCTGGCGTATTGGGTGGAAGACAACGTGGACGCCCTTGTCAGGGCCTTCGCTTCAGAAAACGATGGCGTGATTGTGGCCGCCGACGAGGGAGGCGTGGTGAACGGCCCTGACGTCGCTGGCGACAACGCGGAGGGCAATGGCTAGGCCAGCGGCGCCAGCAACAGCTCGGGCGGCACTCCTGAGGATGCATTGGGGGATTTGTCTGACTGACAGCGCGTTGTTCCTGTTTCCTTATCCTACATGAATAGAACTCAGCTTTTGTCCCGATAGTTGTAAGAGCATTTTGGGGAGGGGGGCCCCTCATGTAAAACTTATGTTCAACGCACTAGATAATGTTACTCCGCTCACATGCCCGTGCCAAGCGGTTGGCCATGTGACGAGCCTGCTTACTAGTTTACCTTTGCCTCGAGTGGGCCTTGAGATAACTCGCTGGAGGCCGTGGCACCCCGCACGCCTCCTGATTGAATCCATGGGGTCTGCAGTGAAAAACATCCTGAGAGGGTACGTTAGCGGCAGTCTGGGCTGCACGCAAGTTAGGCCAGACCCGGCTCGCGAGGGGAGGCAGCTGAGGTTAGGTCGTAACCAAAATGCGAGAGATTGCTCGAACAAGACTAAGCACCCCTTCCCCAAACACACACAAATCTCAAATTCGAGCCCAACTTAAATCCAGCAGGGGGAAAGCAACAGCCAAGAGAAAAGCAATGAAATCAGAAAAAGGCCGCGTCCGACACCTAGTCTAGTCTTGGACATCTTCTCACCAGCGCGGAGCTAAGTGCTGCCACTGGGCGTGGGAGGGAGCCCCAAGGCTTGAGGCCGGCACCCCTGAGACTCCGGGGCGTGTACAGCCCCACTCATTATTATGTGAGAGTGTCACGGGGCGGCGAGCTTCATAGGCACTGGGCCTTCTTCACAGGTACCGGCCCTGCTTCATATCGCCTGACGAGGGCCCCGCCTTGCGCCACACTCTAGTGCTATCAACGACGACCGGAAACCAGGACGCCGCCGATGGGGTAGAGCGGTCGCCAGCGGTTCCCCCGACGACCACGGGTCCTCCGCCAGGGGCAGGCCCTGGGGCACCTCCCCAGCGGAGGGCCTACCTCCTGGGAACGCCTTGCTCCGAATGCCGCGGTGGTGATGCCGGATCTCGGCCCCTCTCCTGCAGCCCCCGACGCCCTCCTCCTAAGGGGTAAGAGGCCGCTGGAGCGAGGCAGCTGCTCGCTGTGGCGACCTACACCTCCTGTGACCCATCATTAGTGTATGCCTGCTCCTGAGGGATTAGTGGTACCCGATAATCGTCGCTTCTAGCGTGGCCGGTGGGGCCGTCCCTGGGTTCCTGGAAGAGCTCAGCTTCTGGCGCTCGTCCCCCCAGCTCAGGCTGAGGAGTGAGCCATGTTTGCCTTCGCGCGGGTGCCCTTGATCCATCATGTGAGGTACGTACTCTTCTGGGACCGTTATCCCGAAGGCCGCGCCATAGGGCTCCGCGCGCCATGCAGCTCTGCCCGACGCGCCGACTTGGGGGTGGTAGCGCGGCGGCCCGCTGGGGCCGTGGGTCGCGACGGGTCCTTCTTCGCTGGCGGGGAGCGGGGTCAGCGCTGCCGTCGGTTCGGTGTCGACAACTTCGCTGGTGTTGGAGTAGCCGTAGGGCCCGCGGGTGCGCGTGGGGCCCGCGCGCGGGCCGCCCTGAGCCTGGGGCGGGAACTGGGTGCAGAAGGGGTAAGCCCCCGAGGTGGCGTAGCCCAGGAGCTCCGCCACCCGTTCCAGCAACACGTCATGGCCGCCCTCCATCAGCCTGCACTGCAGCAGCTCTCGAGCCACTGTGAGTGTGGCCCTTGAGTTCGCTTGCTCCCGGCGGGTGTATGGCGCCATGGCCGCGGCGTGGTTGGAGGCTCTTGCTGCCGACCGCGTCTGTCGCGGTGTTAGAGCCGTCGAAGCCTGTCCGCGTCGCCCACGGCCCGCAGCGCTCTGCGGACCGCGAGCTGCCTGGGGCATGGGGTCGCCCGGGGCAAGCGGCTCTGCGCGGGCGGGCCAAGCCGCCCAGGGATCTGGGTTGCCCGTCTGGTCGCCGGACATGGTGATGACGATGCGACGGGGCGCGGAGCGACGGAAGGCAAATTCCGGCGCACACCTACCTGGCGCGCCAAATGTCAGATTTCGGGTTTCGGCAGACCCTTGAGGTTCGAACACTGGGTGCGCGCGGAGATTCAACCCTCTACCGGCTCGCTCCTCACCGAATCGCTAGGATCTAAACTACCAAACAGAACAGCACAAGAGACACAAGATTTATACTGGTTCAGGTCACCATTGTTGTGTAATACCCTACTCTATTGTGTGGTGTGGTGGATTGCCTCTTAGGCGGATGATGAACAATACAAGGCAGAACAGCCTCGCGAGGGCGTGCTCTTGGTTGGTGCGACGAACTGCTGGGAGGAGTTCAATCGCTCTACCTACTGGTTTCTTGGTGAGGATCCCGATTGCTAGGTCAGGTCCGGATTCTAGATGCCTCTATCTCTGCGTGTCATTTCGATGCCTCTCGCCCGGGGGTGGCTAGTCCTATTTATAGGCAGCCCTGGGCCTCTTCCCAAATATTGAGTGGGAAGGGCGCCAACAATTGGCCATTTTGAAGGGGAACAATGGGTACACTTATCCTGACTAAAGTTGGTCCTTGCCTGTCAAAGGCTCTGGTGGTGACGCTGGCTTGGGCTCCACAATGACTTCCTTCCGGCCGTTGGGCTGGTCTTGGTCTTGTTGCACCGAAATGGACGCCTTTGCTTGATGCTCTCGCCTGCGCTTGCTCCCTTTGCACCAAAGAGGAAAGGAGGACACTGCGCGGGCTGGCGCCCGACTGGCGCCCTTGGTCGTCATGGCTTGCGTCATGGGCACCTCGCGAGGTACCCCGCCTTGAACTCTCCGCCTCCTCGTGAGCCAGCCTGACGAGGTCGTGCCTGAGGAAGCTCCTTGTCATCCGCCCCGCGAGGCTTGGCCCCTCGCGAGGGTCTTGAGCTTGTGTTGATGAAGATGGATTGTGCTGGGCCTCCTTTGAGCCACGCCGCAGGCCGCAGGCAGGCAAGTCTGGGGACCCCCATTCCCAGAAGACCGACATCAATGATGTTCAATGTCTGGCGGGTCGTATTGCGGCCTTGAGCCGGTTTATCAGCAGGTTGGGAGAGAAGGCGATCCCTCTATATCAGATGTTGAAGAAGACATACAATTTTGTCTGGAATGATGCTGCTGATGCGGTGTTTCAGGACTTAAAGAAGCAGTTGGCTGAACCGCCGGTTCTTGCTGCTCCAGTTGATAAGGAGCCATTGTTGTTATATGTGGCTGCTAATGCCCAGGCTGTCAGCGTAGCTATTGTGGTGGAGCGCAAAGAGGCTGGGAAGGAATAACCGGTTCAAAGGCCGGTTTATTATATCAGCGAAGTGCTCATTGAGTCAAAACAAAGATATCCGCATTGGCAGAAGCTGGTGTATGGGGTTTTCATGGCAAGTCGGAAGCTTAAACAGTACTTTCAAGGCCATCCCATCACAGTGGTCAGTTCCGCTCCTTTGGGGGATATAATCCAGAATAGGGAGGCAACTGGCCGGGTTGCTAAGTGGGCTATTGAGCTTGGACCACACAGTTTGAAGTATATGCCTCGAACAGCTATCAAGTCCCAGGCACTTGTGGATTTCATCAATGATTAGACAGAGTTGCAAGCACCGGAAGACAAACGGACAACACATACTGGACTATCCACTTCGATGGGTCCAAGCAATTGGAGGGCTCGGGGGCTGGAGTTGTCCTTACTTCCCCTCGAGGTGATAAAATTCATTATGTTCTTTGCTTAATGTTCCCTTGTACTAACAATGTAGCTGAGTACAAGGCCTTACTCCATGGTCTTCGAGTGGCTAAGGAAATGAACTTAAGCCGGGTACGATGCTTTGGTGATTCGGATCTAGTGACCCAGCAAGTTTCAGGTACTTGGGATTCCAAGGATCCACTCATGGCGGCTTACCGACGAGAGGTGGATATTGTCGCTGGTCACTTCAAAGGTTATCAAGTGGAGCACATTGATCGGCGCAAAAATGAGGCAGCAGATGCTTTAAGCCGGCTGGGATCTCAGCGTAAACCGGTGCCGCCCAATACCTTTCTGGATGTCTTGCACAACCCGTCAGTTCAGTTGCCTACCAAGGAGGACCTCACTATTCCTGATCCGGAGGCACAATTGGTGGCCGCTTTACACATTATTCCGGATTGGATGATTCCATATTTGGCGTATATGAACCGGGGCGAGTTGCTAGAGGATGCAGTTTTGGCCAGGCAGATAATCCGGCGATCCAAGTCCATGGTTATTCCAGCACTGTGTTTCTCCTGAAGAAGGCCGTGAGATTCTACGTGAGATCCACGAAGGAGACTGTGGTCATCACACCGGTTCAAAATCCTTGGTTGTTAAGCTTTTCGTCATGGCTTCTATTGGCTGACGGCTCATGCTGATGCTGAGGACTTGGTAAGGCGGTGTGACGGTCGTCAGAAGTTCTCACGGCGAGCTCATGTTCCGGCTCAGGAGCTACGAATGATTCCCATCACTTGGTCGTTTGCTGCTTGGGGGCTTGATATGGTAGGGCCCTTCAAGTGATCCAAAGATAAGAAGACCCACCTGTTGGTGGCGGTTGACAAGTTTACTAAATGGGTTGAAGCGGAACCAGTAAGCAAGTGTGATGTAGCCATGGCGGTTCAGTTCATCAAGAAGGTGATCTTCCGCTTTGGTTTTCCACACAGTATCATCACAGATAATGGCACGAACCTCTCCAAAGGTGAGATGGAGGACTTTTGTCAACGAGAACACATCTGGCTTGATGTGTCGTCCGTGGCTCACCCCCAGTCTAATGGTCAAGCTGAGAGGGCTAATCAGGAAATCTTGAAGGGTATCAAGCCTCGGCTTATGGTTCCTTTGAAGAGGACGCTGAGTTGTTGGGTGGAAGAATTACCATCTGTGTCATGGAGCATAAACACCACCCCAAATCGATCTACAGGTTATACACCTTTCTTCATGGTATACAGGGCAGAGGCGGTACTCCCAAGTGATATTCGTCATGACTCGCCCCGGGTTGCCAATTATGCTGAAGCGGACAACGAGCAAGCACGTCAAGAAGCACTGGACATGTTAGATGAAAAACGGGACATGGCGTTGGCTCGTTTAGCGGTTTATCAGGAAGACCAATGATGTTATCACAGCCGCCGGTTTAAAACAAGAACCTTTCAAGAAGGCGACTTAGTGCTCCGGCTCATCCAGGATCAGACCGATATGCACAAGTTATCCCCACCTTGGGAAGGGCCCTTTGTGGTCAGCAAGAATCTGAACAACGGGTCATACTACCTCATCGACGTTCGAGAGCACAAATACTCAAGCAAATCAGAGGTGGAGACCCGTCGGCCATGGAATATCGCTCATCTACGGCCTTACTACACCTGAGCCATAGGCTCTCATTATGTACATATTTTTGACAATGTATATATTATGATCAATATAATAAACTGGCATCCTTGCTACAAGCAGGGCCTCTGCCGTTCTTCCAGTATTTCTTGCTTACAAGGGGGCTTCTGCTTATAAAGCGACGTCCTGTTTGTCCATTAAACCAGCTATCTTGCCACAACAAAGCTTGGGAGCTTCACACCCAAGGGGCCAAAGAGAGTATTGTTGCTAAATCACAGCTCAAACATAGGCACCCATTGAGCACAGCTCACAAAGTTACTTGGGGACTCTTTGTGCAAAGCAACCAAGAGTTTGAAAGGACCCTTGTAATCGGCTATCAAGCCACGGCTTGGAAGCCTGGTGTATTCACCTAAAACCCCGGGTTAACCTGCCTTCATCAAGTAAGCCACTCCTATCCAGGTAATCCTGGTATGACCCGCCGAATGTTTGACAAGTCAATCTTATACAGACACTGAACTTGTCGAAGTTAAAATGATGATTGGTTAATTGGAGGCCCATCTTAAAAGGCTTTGTCAAATGGTTTAACTCAGCGGCCTGGCAGCCCATGAAAAGCCTCGAATTTGGGCCTGGCAGCCCTTGAAAAGCCTCGACTACAAGTTCTTATTTGATTTTGTTGTTGCAATGTTTTATCTCTTTTGATAAGATTTTAAGTTAAACCGGCATCTATTGACCCGGGCCGACTATAAGTCATTACATTAACCCGGTGTTTCATAACCCGGCGTGGCTTTCAGTTATCAGCTGTTAGCACATAATCAATTATGAACCGGCGTTTCTTAATCCGGTCTGGCATTGACTATAACTCGCCAGGATGATCATCCGGTGTTTGTCATAACCCGGCATGGCTTATTATGCACCAGTACAGCATAGTGGGAGTTTTCAAACACTCAAAATTTGGGTTATCACCCTTGCTACATAAGTTGGTAAACCAACAAGGTGATTCAATATCACAGGTACGATATATTTCATATTTCCTTGCTTTACAACCTTGGTTATAAAAACTCTGGTTCTGTATTGGGTATCATAACCCGTCCGGCGGTAAACCACCAGGGCATGTTTAAGTTTTTCAAATGCAGAAGGCAGGATTTTATAAAAAATACTAAGGCACATAAAGCAAGCATAACAACAATCATGCCGGATTACAGTGTCAGGTAGAAGTGCACGATGGTAGAAGATCAAAGTATTTCAACTAGCCTATTACAAGGCGCTTTGATGCCCAAAAGAATAATTGTTTGTTGCCAGAACGCTATATGCGGAAATCAAACTGGCTGCCGGATTATGATTCATCACCAGGTTGACGTGAAGTTGATGGATCATCTCGCGTCGGTTCAACCTCCTCCTCCTCACCCAATGGCTGGAAGTCAATGGTGGCCCAATCAATCCTGGTTAAGGCTTGGAAGACAGCTTCGCTGCTTATAAGATTGGACGGTTCAATGTCAGGGGCATAGGTGTGCTTACGGATTGGCGGGATAAGATTATGCGCTTCTTTCACAGCTGCATCAACCCGTTTGTTGTCTGCGTCATAGCTGGACCGATGGACAGACAAGTCAACCTCTTCGGCCAATTGGCTTGCCAGTGGGCGCATCTCCTTTGTCAAGGCTTTGAGGGCTTCATTATCAAATTCTAACCCGTCTTCTTGTTGGCCAGGATAGCCCTTTGTGATATCTGCCGGATCAAGATAAGCTATCCACGCTTTGGCTCGAGTCAGTGCTGATAAAGTGCCAGCCCTTGCAGAAGATCGCTTTACCTCCTCTATCTGGGCAGGTGTCATAGACAATTTGACCAAGGTATCCTTGATCAAGGTTGGCGCCGGTTTATTGTATGAAGCTGCGCAGATGACTTGTTGAGCGCCGGTATATAGTTGCTCTATGAAAGTATAGGCTGCTTTCAACTTCATCCGCATGTCCGAGCCCAGATGAGCAACACGACTACCTGAAACGGTTTAAGAATTTACTGTTAAACCGGCAGTTTCAAAGATGTTAAGAAAGGCTCTTGAAAAGAATGCTTAAAATATCGCAGAAGTCATAGCATTGATTTGATGTTTTAAACCGGTTGGCTCTTCCGCCACCGGTTTAAGAGCTTCTTCGGCATCTTCAGCCAGCTTTAATAGAGCAGCCTTCTCGGTTTCCCAGTCCGCCCGCTCGCTTTTGAAACCATCCTTTAATTTCTCCATAGCAGTTAAAGCGCCCTTCAGTTCATCTTTGGCCTTGGAGGTTTCTGCTTGCTGGGACTTGATATTTTCTTGAAGATTGGCAATTTGGGAATCTTTGTTGCTCAAGTCAGCCTGCAAAAGACAGATGATGAAGATGTTAATATTTTTCTTGAAGTCCCAAGCACATAACAAGTTATACACTTGGCACTTGGGGGCTAATGCGGATTGCTTCTTTTTTGACTGTTATTTAAAGTCCCAAGGCTCAATACAATTATTAATCTTGGCACTTGGGGGCTAATGCGTAATTGATCAGAAAAATCAAAGGTGAAGGAATTCAACAAGGACAAGTTTTGAACAGAAAGTCCCAGTTCATCTTGAAGAGGTAAACCGGCCCTTGGGGGCTACACAGTTGAAGTCTTTTTTATCCAAAGTTCCGGTTCATCTTGAAGAGATAAACCGGCCCTTGGGGGCTACAATGGAGTTGATATACAGTACAAAGAAAATTTATAAAGTGTTTGTAATGGAAGTTACCTCATAGCGCTCCTTCATCAAGTTGACTAAACCGGCCTCATAGTCACGGCTTGTATATAGGTGGTTTAGGTATCTAGAGTGGAGTACTTGAGCGTTGAGATGAGCACAGCTTGACAGACCAGTCTTCCATTTGCCTTTCTCCATAGCAGCAGATTCCACCTTGGCACTGTGCTTTGACAAAGCGACAGGGTTGCCAGGAGAAGTGTGGCCAAACCCGGTCATCACAACATCATCAGTTGCTTTATTTGGGCTCACTGATTTATCCGAGGCTTTGGCTGGGCTCGCGGATCAGTAGCTGGACTTGGAGGATTGGCAGTTGGGCTTGGTGGATCGACATGAGGACAAGCCGGGTTAACTTCTGGCGGATCAACATAAGTGTCCTGACCTTGTGGCATAGGATCATCCATAGCAATATCAGCATCTCCACCAGCAGCTTCTGAGGTCCTCTCCGGTTCAAACTCCTTAGTGGGAGCATTCGTTTTTTATTTCTTGCTAAGTCGGGCTTTGGCGCTGCAAAATAGCAAACAGAGGTTAATATGGTAAACCGGCGCAAGAAGGCAAAGCTAAAAATTATTATACTTACCCAGGGACGGTCTTGAGGGGAGGCATTTGTGTGGTTGATGAATCACCAGAGGATGAATTGGAAGTTACCTGATAATTCGAGTCAGACGGATTAAGAGGGTATCGGAAGTAACCCGCCAAGGGATAAGATCTGTTAGAATTACAAGAGACCTCTACACGGCGCTTCCGGATTGGGGTGTCTAGTAAACCGGAGGAAGTGACTTGCTGGCCACTGTGTCGGGTTGTGCAACGAGCTTCAGGGTGCTGTGTCTTCAAAGAAAATTGTGTATCCAAATGAGTGAGAGGATGTGAAGGTTTGACTTTCCGGACTGCGCGATGGAGTTTTCGTACTGGCACAAGATCGAAATTGGAGGAAAGGGAGATTACCTCTACATGGTCAGCACGGCTGGCTTCAGCGTCATCCTGATAATGGTCATTGTCAATAAGATGTATGAAGAATGAACCAAGGGAGTCAAGTTCTACCTCTGGTTCCGAGTCATCAACATCTTCGGGCGGATCAGAGGACTCGGCGGTTTTCTTCTTTGCTGGCCTCTTTGTGGCCTTGCTCTTGGCGCGAGGAGCTCTCACCGGTTTGTCTTGTGGTTTTGCTAGTTTGTCTTGAGTTTTCCTCTTCCAGAAAGGATCTTTGGCCTGTAAGAATAAACAAAAGGCTATCAGAAAAATGTTAAAGGGGAGACGGATCAAAAAGCAGAAAGATAAATTCTTACAGCTCGCGGTTTGTTGGAGGCATAAAAGGGACGCAGCCCAGTCTTGCTGCACTCAGATATCGGTTCATCTAGCATCTTTTTGACAGACTCAGTGACTTCATCATTCATCTGCATTTTAGTGTGCCCTTGAGGGTCTTTGACATCCCCAGTATATTCATGCATTAATCTAGTGCGGCGGCTTAAGGGCAGGATACCCCATGAAACCCAGCAACGGACGAGGTCAATGTCGGTTAAACCGTTTGCTAGAAGAGCCCGGAGCTTAGCAAGTTGTGGGGCATATGTTTGTCATTCTTTGGCAGTAAGCCACTGAGGCAGTGGATGTCCATTGCTGAGTCGCTAAGCACGGTAACCTGGCAGAGGATTTTCATCAGCAGGAGCGGTGTTCCGACAGTAGAACCATGTTTGATTCCAATCCTTGGGTGGCTGTGATGTTTGGCATGAGGAAAATCGACTTCTTTCCTTTTTTGAATCAACACTCCGCCAAGTTCAGTATTGGGGCCATCAGAAAATTCAATATGGCGGTTCAAGTGGAAGAAGTCTCTGAAGAGTTCAACAGTCGGTTCTTCTTGTAGATAAACTTCACAGAACACTTGGAAAATGCAGATGTTGGACACAGAGTTTGGTCCAATGTCTTGAGGATGAAGTTGGAAATTGGCAAGTACATCATGGAAAATTTTTGATCCGGGAGGGCTAAACCCTTGGTCTAGATGCTACATAAACACAACTACCTCTCCATCTTGAGGCTCAGGATGATTTTCAGTACCCGGGACTCTCCAATGAATGACCTCCTTCTTTGCCAAAGCACCAGTTACAACATATCCAGTAAGTTGTTCTTGTGTGGTCTGGGAGGGAACCCAATTGCAAGAAGAGAATTGCTTGGCTATTTTTGATGACAAACTGAAAAGGAAGTTCAAACGCCGGTTCATGGTTCAAGATTGATATGCATAAACCGGTGTCAAACCGGGGAATTTAATCAAAGCGTGTGTGTACATTAAACCGGATATGGATGTTCAAGAAAAGATGGCGGTTTACATGAGGGCTAATGGTACCTGGTGGATTGTCATTTTCTACAGGTTAAACCGCCTATAAGGGTATGAAGGAAAACAGATCTGAAAATTGCTAAGTGCTACACAAACAGGTTTCACAAGCTAAGGATTATCATTATGGATCTAGCACAGTTCAGGAAAAGGAAAAATATCAAAGCCCTAAAATGGCGACAGCAGAACAGAAAGGATCCGGATGGGGTTTGTTCGTAGTCGAAAGGATACTATGGTGAGGCGAAATAAACTACAACTTTGGCCGCAAAGAAAAGAGGTCAAGCTTATCTAGATTCGATGAGACAGTAAGGGCGAAACAATGAACGCGGACGAACACTGATGAACACAGATGAACACCGAAACCCTAATGTAGATCTAGGGTTGAGGGAAGGAGGCTTACCGCATTCACAGGAGTGGCGGAGAAGAGCCGCGGATCTCTGGTATCTTCAGGTTCATGCAGCGGCCAGGGATGATGCAGCGCTTGAAGGTCGAGGGCGGCGGCGGAGCTTTCGGGCTTGAGTGTCGAGAGGAGGAAAAAGAAGCGTGAAAGGGGAAAAGGGAAAGACCTCTAGGCCTATTTATAAGGCGAGTGGATAAGCAGGCAAGCGCGAGGATCGAGGGGCTCGAAGTGGAAAATGGGGCACAGCTGTTGCCTCGATCTTCGGAAATTAATTAATAAAGGAAGGTATTAGTTGAGCTTTTTACGCAGATGACATCATGACAATTCACTACAATTTTAGAAGATGATGTCATGGTTGTTTACCAAGCTCATATGGAGGTGACATCATGGCGGTTTACAAGGATTATAGGAGGATGTTCGAGAAGAATTTTTCTAGGTATCAAAGATTGACATGAACAGGTTCAAGTCAATTTGGGGCCTAATGTTGGGGATATGACTACTGGGTATAAACCGCCCAGGAGGGGGCGGATTACACTCACAAGGAGTCCTGTACAAGAGCCCATGAAGATGAAGGCTA
This sequence comes from Triticum timopheevii, assembly GCA_963921465.1. Taxonomy (NCBI): domain Eukaryota; kingdom Viridiplantae; phylum Streptophyta; class Magnoliopsida; order Poales; family Poaceae; genus Triticum; species Triticum timopheevii. The sequence goes on along the minus strand of OY997268.1, from coordinate 91,710,494 downwards.
TGGCGCTTTAACTATGGAGACTTATAGGCCCAGAGCCCAATGGCGGGTTAGGGCCCATAGTAGTAAACCACCATAGAGGTGTAACTTGTATTGTAAGTTAGGGAAAGGAAGAGACCGAGCCGGACACTTGTATGAGCCGGCCTCGGGATTCTGTAAACCGGTTGGGCGTCAACCTGTGTATATAAAGGGACGACCCGGCGGCGGTTCAGGGACAAGAGACAACAGCTCGAGAGATAGGTACAGCGGATTCGCTCCCTGCTCATCAAGATCAATCAATCCCACAACAACTGGATCATAGGCTTGTACCTTCACCGCAAGGGACCGAACCAGTATAAACTTCCCATGTCCTTTGTTCCGGTTTAACCCCTTTAAGCTAATCTCGTTGCGATGGCTCCACGACTAAGTCCTTCTGCTAGGACATCTGATGTGTTAATTCCACGACAAGTATCATCTGTTCGTCCGTTTGCCACCCACATTAATGATACGCGGTTGTCGAGGTGGCTACTCCGGCGCCACACGTCCATCCCTCCATCGCCCACCATTGCTATATAAACTGTTGCACCGGCCATAGCCGTAGTCATCCGCATCTGTTCCCATTCTCCTGTCCACACCACTACTGCCCATCATGGCTTCCTCGCGCTCCAGCGCTCTTCGAGACGGGTGAGGGAGTCCTGGATTAGGGGGTATCTGGACAGCCGGACTATATACTTTGGCCGGACTATTGGACAGTGAAGATACAAGACTCAAGACTTCGTCCCGTGTCTGGATGGGACTCTCCTTTGCGTGGAAGACAAGCTTGGCAATCCGGATATTATATTTCCTTCTTTGTAACCGACTCCATGTAAACCCTAGCCCTCTCCGGTGTCTGTATAAACCGGAGGGTTTAGTCCCTAGAATGACAGAATCATAATCATCATAGGCTAGCTTCTAGGGTTTAGCCTCTATGATCTCGTGGTAGATCAACTCTTGTAACACTCATATCATCAATATCAATCAAGCAGGAAGTAGGGTTTTACCTCCGTCAAGAGGGCCTGAAACTGGGTAAAACATCGTGTCCCTTGCCTCCTGTTACCATTAGCCTTAGACGCACAGATCGGGACCCCCTACCCGAGATCCGCCGGTTTTGACACCGACATTGGTGCTTTCATTGAGAGTTCCATTGTGTCGTTGTTGTGAGGCTTGATGGCTCCTTCAATCATCAACAACAACACGGTCCAGGGTGAGACTTTTCTCCCTGGACAGATCTTCGTGTTCGGTGGCTTCGCACTGCGGGCCAATTCGCTTGGCCATCTGGAGCAGATCGACAGCTACGCCCTGGCCACCAGGTCAGGTTCGGAGACTTGAACTTTGCGACCGATATCCGCGGAGACTTGATCTTCAACAGATTCGGGCCTGCGCCAGGAGCGCTGAACAGTCACGATGAGCACGGCTTAGACCTGTTGTCGGACAATACTCGGGATACCGCACCTGCAGGAGCCCCAGACCTAAATCCGGGACAGATTGCGTCGTCCCAGGACGGGTGGATGGACCCTGCCCTAGAGGTCGCACACTAATTAGCGGTAGAACTGAACACAGACTTCACCCCCAAGGAAGCCTGTGACACCGGACCCCCGGACTCGTGTCCAGCTGTAGGTTCCGGTCCGCACACCCTCGAGCCTGCCGAATCTGGTTGGGATCCGGTAATGGAGTTGACCGCTGCGGATATCTTCCAGCACTCACCCTTTTGCGACATGCTAAACTCATTAAACTCTCTCTCTCTTTGTCAGGAGACTCTTGGCCGAACTATGTCCGGATCGAGTGGGAAGCAGGCGATGAGGGAATTCGTTGCCCACCCACCACCCACTTCATAGCCACGGTCGATGATTTAACCGATGTGCTTGATTTCGACTCTGAAGACATCGACGGTTTAGATGCCGATGTAGGAGATGAACAGGAACCACTGACCACGGGGCGATGGACAGCCACCTCCTCATATGATATATATATGGTGGACATTCCAAAAGAAGCTAATGGCGATGAGGCAATGGAGGATAACCTCTCAAGGAAGAAGGCAAAGCATGAACGTCATCAAGGCCGGCCCAAGCCCCGCCACAACAATACCGGCATAGGAGTCAAAAATAATCCGGATGGTGCCGAGGATGAATACAATCCCGATCAGCCTGCCTTTGAGCTGGCCGTGTAGGCGATGGACGGATACTTAGAGGAGGACAACTACGTGCCCCCCTCCGAAGATGAGGTGAGCCTCAGCGACGACGAATTCGGCGTGCCTGAGGATCCCGCCGAACAAGTTTGCTTTAAGCGACGGCTTATGGCCACGGCGAAAAGCCTACAAAAGAAGCAACAACAACTCAAAACTGACCAAGATTTGCTCACAGATAGATGGACCAAGGTCCTGGCCACCGAGGAATAAGGACTCGACCGCCCCACCAAAGGGTACACACGGCACAATTCGCTACCTCAACCTAAGAAGTTGAACCTAAGCCCACACCCCGACGCCAATATACCACGGTCCGGGACAATACGCAGGAAACGCGAGGCAGCATCCACAAACCTCGACGCAATCGTCATAAGCGTCAAGTCAAGGAAGTTGATACCGAATTCAGCGGCCCCCAGTCCGGTCAGCGGAAAAAGAACAGCTCAAGCCCATCCGGCCCAAGCAGCATACTCAATCAACCATGTGAAATTCATGGTACCCCTAGAAGTGCGGCCAGGCATACCAATAGAGAATGTCGGATCCTCAAAACAAAACGGCCGGTCACGTGCCGAAAACAATGAAAGGAGGTTTCAAACAACGAAAGACCGATCAAACATGGCGAGGTCAAAGGAAGATCCTCCACAGTACAAAAATACGGCCGATCATCTCCGATCACATCGACCGTCCGGACAAACATCAACCATAGCAATTTAATTGCACTCACTATCGACCCAATAGTTTGTGGGCTCTATCTCACCCGAGCCCCCACGAGCATAAAACTACCAATAACATCTTCTAAAAATATGACAGGTGCAAAGGCCAAGTTTTAGAGGCCCACCGCCCTAGTGGTTGTCTTCGGATCACCAAACAAATACCACACCGAAGAATAAGTCTTTGGCATTGTCCCCTTATACAGTAACTACCACATACTATCGGGACGAACCACGTTGGCTATATTCAACGGGGTACAACATTAGGCCAGTCCCACGTGACATAGTCACAATTATGGGCAAGGTCGAACCCCACCCTCAGAGTGGAAATCATACCACTGCTGCAATAGCGAGTCGTGCCCGTTTATCAAATTTTAATTCGGTAGCCAACTACCCAGACACCAACTGAGGAGTCCGAGTTACTTTATGGCATGATAGCCTAGTTCAGCCAGGCTCCGATCAGGCACCCGCGGTTCAACCACAACATGACATGCAGCTGCCTTTAAGCATTTGTGTTTACAGACTGACTTTGGCGCAGAACAGGACTGGCAACCTGGAATCAGCTCGGACGCATAAGGCGGGAACACATAAGTAAATCCCCCCCAAAAGGAGACAGTCCGGATACACTTCAGATCTACACATAGCCTCCTCCAGTCCGGCCACGACAGGTTTCGCCAAAACAACTCTTTTCATAATCATAAACCGTACTCATATGCATAGACATGCAACTCTACTACAATGCGAAGACTTAAATAACACTTACCGGCCGTCATTCCTCATTGACGCCCTTTTTTCATGAACGGCACCTTACATCGTGTTATGCCCCACTATGCTAGGGGCTTCATAATACTCATAATATGGCAACAAAGTCCGGCCACCTTTTCGGTGGCTCGGCACCCCAAACTTATAGCACTATATGCATCAGCTATGAATCATGTCTTGGGTCATTAGTTGGGTTTGCCCGGCTCCCATGTTTTGGTACCTTACGTTCCGCTCTATCGGCTAAGGTAGCGCTAGGAGAACTATTGCGATTGTGTCCCGGTTCTTCCGGACGAGCACCTCGGTAGAGAAAGCCAAAAACTAACTGTCATGATACAGCGAGAGCTGGTCAGCTGTTCGAGAGGTTGTAAAATCTTTAAAGATTTATTCCGCATAATGTCATTATAAATGCAAAGTGTGACGGATCGGTCTTCCGATCAGGCGCTGATAGAGCCCCTAGTACGGTCTTTCGAACACCAGGGGCTGCGCCACCATACTCGAATTCCTATGGCTAGTGAGAGTGATAAAGCCCTATAGTATGATTGCCTAGTTCGCAGTGATGAACACCTCCTTCCAGGACCCAAAAATGGGATAAAGAGTGTTCAGGTCTACTAAAACGGCCGCACAGGAAGAAAAAATGTTCATATAACAGGCAATAAATAACATGGCCATTATCCCGCATTACAAAGGACGACATAACTGCCTTCAGGGAAATATAGTGTCTTTGGTACACTGATCCGCCACAAGGCGGGCTCCTTTCAGGACACCTTCATAGTATAACGCGGGCTTGCGATGCTCCTTACCCTCTGATGGTCCCTCAGTCATCAGCTTCTTAGCATCAAGCTTCCCCCAGTGCACCTTCGCACGGGCAAACGCCATGCGCGCACCCTCTATGCAAACCGACCGCTTAATGACATCGAGCCGAGGACAAGCACCACCAATCCGCTTCACGAGTCCGAAGTAACTGCTCGGAATTGGCTCCACGGGGCACAGCCGGGCAACCAAGTCCTTAATGGCTACTTCGGCCGCCTGGTACAGTTCGACCAGCTGCTTCAGCTGATCGATAAAAGGCACCGGATAATTCGGCGCCAAATACTGCAACCAGAAGTGCTTCTCCGCAGACTTCTTCTCCTCAGTCCGGTAGAATTGGGCAGCATCTGATATGTTGCGTGGCAGGTCCGCAAACACCCCTGGAGAAACAAGAATTCAGCTTGTCGCTTAGAGTTCCTCCCATTACTATGTAAAAATGGCCTTGAGTACAAAAGGCCTTACCAGCCGCAACCTTTCATCCCTCCTGAATGTCCTTCAGAGCACCTCGGGCTTCTTCCCAAGCATCATCGGCGGCTTGGAGAGCTTGGGCGAGTTCGGATTCTTTCCCTGCTAGACTCTGCTCCAAGGTCTCATTTTTCTTCACGGCCTCCTGGAGCTCCTGCTCAACTTCAATGACCCTAGCCTCATGCTTCTCACGAAGAGCCTGCTCGGTGGCGGCCTTCTCGTTGGCTTCGGCCATAGCCTTCTTCGGTGCCTCAATTTCGGCACTCGCTCATAGAGCATACAATACAAATATCTTCATCAGGCACAATTTCTAATTCGTGCTCAACTTAGCAAAAGGTTTCGACATACCTTGCTTGTCCTCCAACTGCTTATTCACGTGGCCAAGTTCCTCTTCGGCCCGTTCCAGACTCTGCTTTAGTCCGGACACCTCTGAATTATGAGCGGCGGTCGTCTCTGCAGACGCCGGTTTTCAAACAAAGGGATACACGTCATTAACTGAGTCTCCTGCAAAGGGAAAATTTGATCCCCTGTCTGGCTTTCTCTCTCTTTTGCTGGACAGTGCATCAGGGGCTACTACTCATACTACGACAATCTCCCAAAGGTTTCTAAAAAACATACCTCAAAGCCTTTTATAAGGCTAAGGCAGGATTCATTCGGTCCGCTCTCAGCGGACTGAATCTTTTCAATCACCGCACCCATGAGGGCACGATGTTCATCGATGATGGACGCGCTCCTTAGCGCTGTCAATAGGCCACCCGACAACTCTACTTGGACAGAGGTTGCTGGAGGAGTGGGCAAGCCTCCCCCCGTCAAAGGTGGCTGCTCGCCCGATCCTGGAGCTTTAAAGGTCTCTAGGACCGTGTCCGGCTGCGGTCCGAACCTAAGATCGCCCCCGCCATCGACACACATGGTAGCCGCTGCTCCCGTGTATCCGGCCCTAGAGATATGCCCTCCCTGGTCCGGGTCCCGCTAAGACGACACCTCGGTGTCGCGCCTAGGCTTCGGGGAAGGGGCCTCTGGAGGCGTCTCGCTCTCCAGGGCATCTGAGCCCAGCGAATCCTCCGATGAGGACTGTCCGGCATGGGACCTCGCCGGGATGCACAAAATATGGTGACAGTTAAACTACTACATCCTAATGACCCTGGGCACGTAGGTGTGTGCGGGTTTCATATACTCACGACTTTACCAGGGGCTGGGCCCTAGGATCCCACTCCGGACTGCTATCAGCAGCCATGGTGGATGCCTCGGGGAGGGAACCTTTCCCCCTCTTTGGCGATTCGGCCTTCAGGGATGAGGAAGCCGTCATTTTCTTCCCTCCCCCTACGGGGGACTCGTCTTGTTCCTCCTCCTCTTCATCTTCGGAGGAGGGATGGTCGCTGGAGTCTTCGGATTTTGTGTCCGAAGCATCGCGACGACGGAGGCCACTCCGGGTCTTCTTGACCTTCTTGGAGGCCTCTTTCTTCGCTGCCTCGTAAGGCGCTGGGACTAGCATCTTCGTCAGAAGAGCTCCGGTCGGTTCCTCCGGTAGTGGGGTCGGACAGTGTATCTGCTCCACCCTTTTCGTCCATTCCTGGGATTATTGTAGAAAGCATGATAAGTGCGTCTCCATCGGGACATGCCGGCTAAAATAGGGATGGACAGAGCACAGCAATGACTTACCGGACTTACAGAGTGGGATAGTTGATACCCGTGGTCCTTGGCGGAGCCCGACCATGGTTTGCCAGACTTGAAGAGCACCTTCCAGATGTCCTTGTGGGAGGAGCCATAGAGCTCCCGTAGGGTCTGGTGCTCGGCTAGGTCGTATTCCCACAAATTGCAGGCTCGACGCTGGCAAGGGAGAACTAGGTGAACTAACATCACCTCGACTACGTTGACGAGTTTGACGTCCTTGTCGACCGTGCTCTGGACGCGCATTTGGAGCACTGACAGCTCGTCGGATGATGACCAGTTCAGGCCCTTCTCGGGCCAGGACGTGAGCCGCAGTGGGGCTCCGGATCTTAATTCGGGAGCAGCGGCCCACTTTTTACCGCGCGGTTCGGTGACATAGAACCACTGCTATTGCCGCTCCTTGACGGAATCATTGAAGGCGCCTGTCGGCCATACGACCTTGGGCATCTTGCTCACCATGGCGCCGCCGCATTTGGCGTGCTCACCATTCACCACCTTGGGCTTCATGTTGAAGATTTTCAGCCATAAGCCGAAGTGGGGCGAAATACGGAGAAAAGCCTCACACACGACGATGAACGTCAAGATGTTAAGGAAAGAATTGGGGGACAGATCATGAAAATCAATCCCGTAATAATACATGATGCCGCGAACGAATGGGTGAAGGGGAAACCCGAGCCCATGGACAAAATGAGCGAGAAACACGACCCTCTCGTGGGGCTCCGGAGTGGGGACGATCTGTCCCACCGGCAGAAGACGGTGGCCGATTTTCTTGGCCAGGTACCCGGCCTCTCGGAGCTTTTTTATATCCCTCTCCCGGACGGTAGAGGCCATCCATTTGCCTCCTGCTCCAGATCCGGACATCTTCGGAGGACCTCTCTTCGGTGGAGAAGAAGAGTGCTTGGGCGCTAGGGCTCGAGCAGAGGGGAATGGACTAGCGGAAGGAAAAGGCATGGGTAAAGAGGAACAGACCCTATCTCTTTATAGAGGCGGTAAAAGCTTTTGCGCCTCCCCACTTGCCTGGTGGAACCTGCTTGTTCCCCACTCGCCGCAATTAGCGGTGCGGTTGGGCTACCCGTGCCCGTATTGATGAAAGCCCCGTGATAAGGGGAGCACAATTGCTGCGTCAACGAGACCGCCTCGCAATATGTGCGGTGTTTGGTAGTAGATACGGTTCAATAATTACTCGTCCATGGTGCTATGTCATGCTATCCAAAGATGTCAGCAGATTATGTTTATGGAATATCGTTCTCTCCATGATGGCATGTGAAGATCATCTTGTGGATCTAGACATGATTCAAGTGTTCAGTAATTACTTTGGAGTATTCGAAGATGGAACCCGCCTTGCAATGCCGAAGACAAAAACTGCGCGCCGAACTCATCGTCATTGAAGCATGGTTCAGGGGCTACTGAGGGAGTCCTGGATTAGGGGGTATCCGGACAACCGGACCATATACTTTGGTCGGACTGTTGGACCGTGAAGATACAAGACTCAAGACTTCGTCCCGTGTCCGGATGGGACTCTCCTTTGCGTGGAAGACAAGCTTGGGGATCCGGATATTATATTTACTTCTTTGTAACCGACTCCATGTAAACCCTAGCCCTCTCCTGTGTCTATATAAACTGGAGGGTTTAGTCCCTAGAAGGACAGAATCATAATCATCATAGGCTAGCTTCTAGGGTTTAGCCTCTACGATCTCGTGGTAGATCAACTCTTGTAACACTCATATCATCAATATCAATCAAGCAGGAAGTAGGGTTTTACCTCCGTCAAGAGGGCCTGAACCTGGGTAAAACATCGCGTCCCTTGCCTCGTGTTACCATTAGCCTTAGACGCACAGATCGGGACCCCCTACCCGAGATCCGCCGGTTTTGACACCGACAACGGGCGGACGACGGACCACATGGAGATGGAAGCCATTGCTGCCGGCAGGCAGCCGGATGTCGGGGCGTATCTCTTTGTGGCCACGAGCACCTATGGGGCACGGGGGGCCCCTTCTAGTCCGGCAAGGGGGGCGGAGGCCGCGCGCAGAGCAGATCGAGGTCGAGCGCGCGGGGGAGACGGGCGATTTTTACCCAGCTTCGGAGCTCTCCGGAGAGATAAAACTCCTACTGCTGCTTTGTGTTCGTATTCGATCTTGCTCGAGGGTGCGAGCGTATGGTGGTGTTGCCTGTGTCCAAATGGACCGAACCCTCAAGCTGCGGAACCAAAATTCCGAACCTCCGAACCCCCTCTACGTGCCCATGGGCCTCCCTTTTATAGTCTGAAGGGGGCACCAACAGGTGGCAACGTAGGAAGAGGGGGTAGAAAGGTAAAAACGCAGGTTGGTACAACAGTGACCAACAGTGTCCCCTACCTAACTCTGACAGCAGGGGACAGGGGCATTTAATGCCCATCCAGTCGCCCAAATAGTGCAAAGGAACGACCGCTAGGTGAGCCACCGGTTGCCACGATGGCGTCTCTGGCAGCTCCGCTTGCCACCTTGCTCCGCATGGCTACGCAACGCCCCGCCACGTGCCCCAGGGGCGGCCCTGGGGTGACACGTCGCCGGATGCGCTGGATTCTGGGTGGCCGCCTTGCCGCGGCAAGTGCCTTGCCACGGCCCTTCTCTTGTCGTGCCGGCAAGCTTGCCGGCCGTCGGGCATTGCCGGGACGCGCGGGGCGCCGCGGCAAGTCTTCTGGAGATGCCTTGGTCGGCCTTCCCGGCAAGCTCCTCTTGCCGGGGCCTTTGTTTTCTTCCCGGCCAGCTTCTCTTGTCGGGACCTTGGTTGGCCTTCCCGGCAAGCTCCTTTTGCCGGGGCCTTGGTTTGAGTACTTCGATCTTGAATGGCATCAAAGTAGCCGTGGAGGATCTTGGCGGACGCCCGGCAAGCCCTGCCGCGGGTTGCTGCGACTGCCCGTGCACAAGTTCGGGGTGCTAAGGTACCCCCCCTACTTTAGTACACCGACACCGGAGGACGATGATGTCCCAATGGAGAACATCCGGTGCCAACCCCCTCCTCCACGCCATCCTCGCTGGTGCATTGCACCGTGACCATCGGCGAGGCCCGTGCCCAATACATGGACACGGTGAGGCAAAAGCATGAGGGGAAGTTCTGGGAAGCGCAGGCCGACGCAGCCTACAACCAGCATCTCCTCCAGGAGCACCTGCAGGCAGAGGAGCAGATCACCGTGGAGCGGGTGAAGCAGGAGGCGCCGCTCGACTCGTACCGCTCCACCCGCGAGGACCGCCTCGAGCGCTGGCGGTACCGCATGCAGGTGGTGGAGGCTGCGGTCGCCTACAAAGAGGGCGATGAAGCAGGCGAGGCGCTTTTTGGCAAGACCGAGGACGAGGCAGAGGACAATGTCGGCTCCGACGAGTCCCCACTCCGCTGGCGTCGACGAGGCCTTGCTCTGCCGAGGCCCCACGGTGCCAACAACGAGGCAGAGGACACCGCCGGCTCGGCCGAGGCCCCGCCCTGCCAACAATGAGGCAGAGGACATCACCGGCTCAGCCGAGGCCCCACCCTGCCGGCAACAAGGGGGAGTGTCGGTGTCAAAACTGGCGGATCTCGGGTAGGGGGTCCCGATCTGTGCGTCAAGGCTGATGGTAACAGGAAGCGAGGGACACAGATGTTTACCCAGGTTCGGGCCCTCTCGATGGAGGTAAAACCCTACTTCCTGCTTGATTAATATTGATGATATGGGTAGTACAAGAGTAGATCTACCACGAGATCATAGAGGCTAAACCCTAAGAGCTAGCCTATGGTATGATTGTAATTGTGATCGGCCTTCTAAGGACCAACCTCTCTGGTTTATATAGACACCGGAGAGGGCTAAGGTTTACATGGAGTCGGTTACAAGGAAGGAAACACAATATCCGGATCGCCAAGCTTGCTGTCCACACAAAGGAGAGTCCCATCCGGACACGGGCCGAAGTCTTAAGTCTTGTATCTTCACGCTTCAATAGTCCGAACGTTGTACACAGTCCGGCCGTCCGGATACCCCCTAATCCAAGACTCCCTCAGTAGCCCCTGAACCAGGCTTCAATGACAATGAGTCCGGCGTGCGGTATTGTCTTCGGCATTGCAAGGAGGGTTCCTCCTCCAAATACTCCAAAGTACCTGTTACGACGAATAGTGTCCGACCTCCAATCAATGTTGTGCTCCTCGGCTTCAGTGCCTCAGTAATGACCATCTCCACGTGTCGAGCGAATGCGAGGAGTCGAGGCATTTTTGCATTTGCCAACTTTGATCCTCCAGGCTAACAGTCTATTTGAAGGGACGGGAATTCTCAGATCCAAACCTCACTCTCCCTCCCAGAGCTAGCATCCCATAGAGCCTCTGCGAAAAATCATTCCAGCATGGCCGGCCGTCGCAGCTCTTCTGCTCTCCCTTCTCGTTCCAAGTCGGGGGGTTGGGGAGAGTGTTCAGTTCCTCATAGCCGTTTGATAGAGCTACAAACCCAAGGGTTTCTCCCACCAGCGTTCATGGTCCCCGTCCGAGCTGGAATAGCCACTTATGACAGAGGGGAACAAGCTGAGGGATCTCCTAACCCTTCTCCAGAGGAGCGTATATGCCTCATCCCGCATCTGCTGAGGGGAGTCGGGTTTCCTATCCACCCGTTTCTTCGCGGGATTCTGGAGTTCTATGGCCTCCAGTTACACAATCTTACCCCTGCCTCCATTCTGCACATAGCGGGGTATGTCGCCCTTTGCGAGCTGTTTTTAGGCTGCAAGCCACACTTCAATTATGGAGGAAGCTGTTCTGCCTCGTCCCCTGCACCCAGGGAGAGTCCCTATGTCAAGTGGGCGGGGCCGAAGTATGGCACATTGCCGAGACCGGATACCTGTCCGGCACTCCTGAGAAGGCACCAGAAAATTGGCCCTCAGAGTGGTTCTATATAGATGATGTTCCCCTCCCGGATCCAGTCCGGACAGGTCTCCCCAAGTTCAGCAACGCCCCGCCGAGGGCACACCTAAGTTGGAGGCACCGGGGCCCTCAAGAAGAGGACACAAGGGAAATATAATTCCTGATGAACAGGATAAAGTTACTGGCCAAATCCGGACTTACGATAGTCAAGGTCATGGCAATATGCATAAAGCGGGGAGTGCAACCGCTCCAATATCGGGGGAAGCCCAGGTGGCATTTCAACGGGGAAGACGACGCCACCCGCTGCGGCCGTAAGGGTCCGGACTCCGCTGCCGCTTTGGCAAGGATATTTTCCGATTTGTACAAAGGGGAAGTGGAGGAATTCCTTCGCATAAAGACGCGAGACGGATTCTCCATGTACAACCCCCCAGAGTGGGTAAGTTGCCATTCTTTTCCCTACTTCACTTAGTTTAGCATTCTTCTGCTAAGATTACTTGCATCAATGCTTCTGAGCAGGAACTGAGGAGGGCCGTAGAAGGAGTCTTCAGCCACTCCCCGCAACCAGAGGACCCTAGAAGGGCCCTAGATCCCAGACTCAAAGAAGATCCGGATATCACTGTGGAGCTTGTCAACGGGGTATTTTATCAAGCGAGCTGGGATGGCACCTTAGTGACCATTACAGCCGACTATCCTGGACTACTCCTTGTATCGCGTGTAAGCCGAACCAAAAACCCTATCCTTCAAAGAGGATTCTCCTCAGGATTATGATTTACCCTTGAGGCGTCGTGCTGTTTGCAGAGACGACGGTCGGAGCACGGGGCCGAGCCCCTAGGGACTCATCAACCACGGGAGTCCGGATCGGGCAAGCTCAAGAGGAAGGCGGTGAGGGTTGACACACCGCTGCAGAGGTAAAGTAATAACATGTCCTGCGGTTTATAGTATTTGAAATATGACAACACCCTTTGTGTCTGGCAGGAAGAGGAACAGTCGGGATGTATCCGGGAATCCCACCAATCACGCCTCCACCAGCTAGGTTCTAGAACCGGCTTCGAGGGCGGAGGCGGACACGGGGCCAGAACCGCGCAGTTCTCTGATAGAGGACGCGGATATGTGTTTGGCCACGAACTCCGAGGTGGAGAGCGTCATGAATCATCGGCACCGGAGGGCCGTGCTTCGGAACAACATCTTTTCTGAAGAGGCTTTTAATGCTTCAATTCGGCAGATGCATACGTCCGAGCTTCTCGAGGTGGGCTTGCCCAAGCGACGAACCAGTACGCCCAAGATATACGAGTAAGAAAGTTTTGACAAGTATGTATAGCAGTAGCCCCTGAGACTTGAAATAGTTGGGACAACTGTTTGAAGGATCAATATATGCACAGGTCCTTGTGGACAAGAATGAACAATTGGCTCGGGAGTTGGATGCATGCAAGGCCCAGCTGATTGATGCGGTAGCCAAGTTAGAGGGATCCCGGAAGGCCCCCTCTGGTAATATTTGTCTCCATTATACGCAGATGTACCAGTTAGTAAATGGCTGGTGCGGTTAGTCTAACAGAAAGTTCTGCAGACAATCCCGGGGTGAATCCGGAGGGCGTAATGGGTGACGACTCGCATCTCCAACGGCAGCTAAAGGCTGGTGAGCGCATCCTTACGTAGGTGACGCAAGAGAAAAACAAGCTACAAGATGCCAATATTCGTCTGGACGTGGAATTAAAGGACGTCCGCGCTCAACAGGCAGACTCCGTGAAGGAGAACAAAAGGCTTCGACGCGACATTTATGGTAAGAGCTCATACGAACTGTGTGATAGTTCGGCGAGGAAGTTTTTGAAAAAAAATTTGCTTGCAGGAATGTTAACGGGTCGCCCTGAAGAGGAGATGCCCTCATCTGCAGGTGATTTTCTACAAGAACTTTTGCAGTTGCACGAGCATGCTCGGCAGGTGATGCACGGCGTTGCTCAGGCCTTGTGGCCATCAAGCCTCCTGCCGAATGGCATGGGGGAGCTTGCGGGCCTGCTTCAAGGAGCCCGGCGGTGCTTCCATCTGTAGAAGATATCAGCATGCCGGCAAGGAGCAAGAGAAGCCTGGGCAATGGTGAAGACGCGCTACACCAAGCTGGACCCGAACCATATGGCCGAAGTAGGACCAGCGGGGCCCGATGGGCAAGAAATTCCCGTAAATCTGGTATATGACCAGGTAGCGTTAGCCACTAAGTATTCTCAACAGGATTGTAAGCTAGATAGCCTGTTAGATGGTATAGAGGAGGAATATAGTCAGTCCAAGTGACTGTGTAATTTAATGGGCATAAGTAGCCCCTAGCCGGATTAAAATCATTTGTCATGGCGGACCTTTTCGCTTCAGCCCCCGGATCCTACAGTCTGGGGTGTGTCCGAATACCCACCCAGTTATACAAAACCGGGGTATGCATGGAGACCAAGCGTATGGGTCATAAGTGCTTGGACATACAAGTACCCAACTAGTTATGTTATATTACATGGATAGTAAGAAACATCTTCCAGGGAGAATAGTTCCGTTAGGGGTTCCTTTCCCTGGGTACGCATGCGCCAATGCACATGTCCGGACTACCAACAATGGCGCAGGATACAAAACTTCTGGGGTTTCTTGTTGTAACCAATGAATACATCCTTTGTTCACCGATCGAATATTCTCTTAAGGAAACTAGCTTTCAGCTTCACCCAGTCTGAGGTACACATCCGGCTTAACCGGCAGTAACAATTGCAGAGGTGCTCCCCTTATGCCCTAGCCGAATTAACAGGAACGTAGGGCATAAACACAAGAGCTGGGAACCCAGGTTGTCCACATCTTAAGTCATATCGATGCATATAATGGTGAAGAAAAGGCGCATATGGATAAAGAACGCATATGCGATGGGCAAAAAGTCGTTTAAAGTAATTATGTCTAGCTTCCGAATAGGAAGCCCCCAGGTATAGTTTACACACATAGTACGGCCGGAGTGATCCGGGAGTCCGCACTGTATTAAATACTTTGTGTGAAGAGAAAAAGGGTCAGGAAAGGAGAGCAAAGGGGTGGAGCATAATTAAAAAGGATGGGTAAGGAGACGAACACTAAGTTCGGCGTTAGGCGTAGAATCTCCGGAGTCTGGCCGCATTCCATGGGTTCAGCTTGAGTCTGTTATCGTATGCATTACGTAAACGGTATGCTCCTCCGGTGAGAAATTTGTCAATGACGAAGGGACCTTCCCACTTGGGTTTGAGTTTGTCCTTCTTCTTCTCCGGAAGGCGTAGAACGAGCTCGCCAATATTGTAAGTTTTGGCCCGCACTTCTCTGCTTTGATATCGTCGAGCCTGCTGCTGATAGAATGCGGAACGGGCTTTTGCGACATCGCGCTCCTCCTCCAGGGCATCCAAGTTATCCTGCCGATCTAACTCGGCTTCCTTTTCTTCATACATGCGTACGCGTGGAGAATCATGTATTTTGTCGGAGGGTAGTACTGTGTCGGTGTACTAAAGTAGGGGTACCTTAGTATCCCGAACTTGTGCACGGGCAGTTGCAGCGTCCCGCGGCAAGGCTTGCCGGGTGTCCGCCAAGATCCTCCGTAGTTCCTATTGATGCCATTCAAGAACAAAGTGTTTTAACTGAGAAGACAAGACCCCGGCAAGAGGAGCTTGCCGGGAAGGACAAGGCCCCGGCAAGAGGAGCTTGCCGGGAGGGCCAACCAAGGCACTTCAGAGAACTTACTGAGACGCGCCGCGCGTCCCGGCAAGACCCGACGAGCGACAAGCTTTCGGGTGCGACAAGACAACGACCGCGGCAAGGCGCTTTCCGCGGCGAAGCCACCACTCTGCGCCCATGCTCCAGCGCAACCGTCGATGTGTCGCTGCAGGACCGTTCCAGGCGCACGTGGCGGGAAGCTGTGCAGCCAAGCGGTGCGAGGTGGCAAGTGGAGATGACGAGAAGGCCATCGTGGCAAGCGGTGGCGCCCCTAACGGTCGCTTTTCTGCACTGTTTAGGCGATGCGGATGGGCATTAAATGCTCTTGTCCCCTGCCGTCAGAGTTAGGTAGGGTGCACTGTAGATAGCAGTTGTACCAACCACCCTTTTTACATTTGTACCCTTGCCTGCGTTGCCACCTGTCGGTGACCCATTGTGCCTATAAAAGGAGGCCCATGCGCAACGTAGAAGAGGTTCGACTCATTCGAAACTACACCACTCTCACGCTCTCGAGCAAGAACAGAATACAACCACGAAGCAGCAGTAGGAGTATTATCTCTCCGGAGAGCTCCGAAGCTGGGTAAAAATCGCTCGCGTGCTCCGCCTCGATCCACTCTTCGTGCGCTCTCCGCTCCCTGCCGGACCGAAAAGGGGCCCTGCCCCATAGGTGCTCGTTTCCCACGACATCTTTGGCGTGCCAGGTAGGGGGCGTCGAGGTTGTGTGAACCCGATCCGGCGTTCACGCGAGCCAGTTCATCATCATCTTCATCGACATGCCACCGAAGAAGAAGACTTTGGGGGTGGCTGCTCCGTCCACGTCGATCCCACCGCCACCGGAGCAAACGGGTGGTGGGATGGACGCCGGCGGAGGAGCGGGCGCCGACGAGGGAGCTCACGTCGTTACCAGATCCAAGGACAAGGCCCCGCAAACTTCGGCATCCGTACACGCACCGCGCCCATCTCAGGAGGCGCGGAATCAACAGCGTCATGGTGCTTGCAGCATCGTACTCGCATTAGAACAAGGCCAAGCTGGTGGATCTCGGGGCGTTCAAGACCAGCATGCGCGCCAGCATGCCGGCACGACTGAGGTACGGTCGCCTGCACGGGGTACTACTCCTTCCAACCCAGTTGGGAGTCCGAGCATATCCCGCTCCTCGCGCCGCTCACCGCCGCCGCCGAAGACTCCAGAAGAAGCGTTGGCTCGAGCTCAACTGCTCCTAGACTATCCTCCAACGGCGGACAAGATCGACGGTTGGAGGGCCACCATTCAGAGCCACATCGGCTTCGCCAACGGCGACACTCCCCGGCAACCGAGCGCATCGAAGCCGCGGCAAGACGTCCAAGCGCGAGCCGATGGCGACAAGACCGGTGGGGGTGCAACCACCGTGTATTCCCCGCCCCGAAGGCCAAGATCGCCGACTCGCCGGATCAACCACGACACCGACTCCACGGCGTCATCAGATCCACGAGCTCGTCGCAATCAACGCCAAGTTCTTCAAGAACGACAAGACGAAGACGCTCGCACCCGCATCGAGCGTCGGAGAGAAGCGCGGCGTCAGTCAGACCAGCGTGCTGGGCCCACTGTTGACATGCATGCGCCAGGGGAACCAGGCGACTTGTCGTACGCGGTAGGTTGCCCTGCGTTTCTTGTGAGCTGCGGCAAGTCCAGTGGCCCAGCACAAAGAACTTCAAGCCAGATGTACCGGAGAAGTATGATGGCAGGTTGCATCCGTCGGAGTTCCTCAGAATCTACACCATTGCGGTGCAAGCTGCCGGGGGGCGCGACGAGAAGATCCTTGCCAACTACTTCCCGCTGGTGCTCAAGCCTAACGTCAGATCCTGGCTCATGCACTTGCCGGACAACTCCGTCTCCTCATGGGCGGATCTGTGCCATCAGTTTGTCGGCGCCTTCAGAGGCGGCCACAAGCCCCATGGCCAGGAAAGCGATCTTCATCCGCTCACCCAGAAGGAAGGAGAGCCCCTGCGCAAGTATATTCAAAGATTCAGCCAAGTGCAGCGCAACATCCCAGATGTCCACCCCGCCGCGGTTATCAGCGCGTTCCATCAGAATGTGCGTAACCGCAGGATGCGGGAGGAGATGGCGATGTGCAAGATAAGAGACGTCAGTGAGCTCTATGCCCTGGCCGGTAGATGTGCACGTGCTGAGGAAGGGAGGAAACTCCCCGGAGAGAACACAGGAGCAGGGGGGTCTGACAGTGAGGATGCTGCCCCGGCAAAGAAAAACTGGTGGCGGAACAACAGAAGAAGGAAAGGCAAAGATGTGGCAGCTATCGAGCAGTCCGGCAATGGAGGTGGCGCCAAGGAAGCAGAACCTGTGGCGGCCGCCGACAAGCAGGACGGCTCCGGCAAGCAGTACTGCAAGATCCATTGCACCAAGGGCCATGATCTCCAGACCTGCAAGAAAGTTGAGCAGCTTGTTGAACTGCAGAAATATGAATACGAACGACGCGACAAGGAGAAGGCCCAAGAAGGTGGTGGAGGATCCGGCAAGAAGCGTCCCGGCCGGGGAGGGCGCCGCGGCAAGGAGACAGGCCTCCCCGCGGCCGCGACAAGGATGAAGATGAAGATGAAGATGAGGATATGGAAGATGATGAGGCCAACGAGCAGGAGTTTCAGAAAGCAACAGAGGTTTTGTGCGTTGATGGTGGTGCTTCTCTACATACCTCGCACCGCCAGCTCAAACAGTGGGTGCGAGAAGTTAATGCAGCAGAACCATCAGTTGAGTCTCGCAAGCCCCTGAAATGGTCCAGCACGCCTATCATATTTGACATTGAGGACCACCCTGACTGCATCACTGCGGTCGGGTGCTTGCCGATGTTGGTTTCACCAACTGTCCGCAACCTCAAGGTCACGAAGATGCTAGTTGACGGCGGGGCCGGCTTGAACCTGATCTCCTCAGCGGTACTCAAGAAGCTCTAGATCCCTGACAATGAGCTCGAAGAGACTGGTACTTTCCAAGGAATCAATCCGGGAAGGAGCAAGCCGAAGGGGAAGATTACATTGCCAGTGACATTTGGCAGCGAGCTGAACTTCAGGACAGAGAAAGTTACTTTTGACGTTGCTGATTTCCCATTGCCTTACAATGGATACTCGGTCGTCCAGCGCTCGCCAAGTTCATGGCAGCATCTCATTATGCATACAACGTGCTCAAGATGCCTGGTCCGATAAGTGTCATCTCTGTCCCTGGAGACAAGAAGGATGCCCTTATCTGTACCGACAAGATCTACCGGGAAGCAGCTGCCGCAGCTGAACGCAAACCACTTGCCGCTGAAGCTCCCGGGGTGAAGAAGAAGACCAAGTCCGGCAAGAACTCTGATGCCCACTCTGGCAAGCGCACCTCTTCGGAGTGCTGCGCTACCGTCGAGGACGCACCATCGAGCTCCACCGGCAAGTGTAAGAAGGCGAAGGCAGCTCCGCCAGAGACCAAGAAAGTGGCCGCCAAGGAAGACGGCACTGGTGGTACCTTCACCATCAGTGCCACGCTAGATCCTAAATAGGAAAGAGCGCTCGTTGCTTTCCTGCGGGTGAATGTTGATGTGTTTGCATGGCAACCATCCGACATCGCCGGTGTTCCCAGGAAAGTAATTGAGCACCACCTTGCTGTATGTCCTCACGCGCGGCCCGTCAAGCAGAAAGTCAGAAAACAAGCAGTAGAGCGCCAAGAATTCATTGTAGAAGAGATCAAGAAGTTGGAAGCAGCAGGCCTGGTCAGAGGAGTGCTCCATCCAACGTGGTTGGCCAATCCTGTAGTCGTGCGCAAGGCGAACGGAAAATGGAGGCTTTGTATTGACTTAACTGATGTTAATAAAGATTGTCCCAAAGATCCATTTCCCTTGCCGCACATTGACCAGATTGTCGACTCCACGGCAGGATGTGATCTGCTTTCATTTCTTGATGCATATTCAGGATATCATCAGATCTTCATGGCAGAAGAGGATGAGGAGAAAACCTCATTCATTACTCCATGTGGCACGTACTGCTTTGTGCGGATGCCTTTCGGACTAAAGAATGCTGGTTCAACATTTGCAAGGGTAGTTCACGAAGCTTTTGAGCCACAGTTGTACAGAAATGTAGAGGCTTACATGGTTGACATAGTGGTCAAGAGCAAAGACAGAGCAACTCTGATTCAAGATTTGGACGAGACCTTTGCAAATCTGCGCAAGATCAATCTCAAACTCAACCCCGAGAAGTGCGTGTTTGGAGTCCCTTCCGGCAAGCTTCTCGGGTTCTTTGTGTCTCAGCGGGGGATCAAAGCCAACCCCGACAAGATCAAGGCCATTGAGCAGATCGAAGCACCGAAGCGCGTCAAGGATGTACGAAGGCTTGCCGGCTGCGTAGCTGCTCTCAGCAGGTTCATCTCTAAGCCTGCTGAGTGCGCCCTACCATTTTTCAAAATTTTGAAAAAGGCAGGTCCAATGAAATGGACTCCGGAAGCGGAGGCTGCGCTACAGGACTTGAAGAGATATCTGTCCTCCACTCCAATACTTGTCGCACCTAAGCCACAAGAGAAGTTGCTGCTGTATCTAGCGGCAACCAATCAAGTGGTTAGTGCTACGTTAGTAGCGGAGAGGGAGGCAGATGATGAGCCAGCAGCCGCGGCAAGCACATCCAGCGACAAGCAGGGGGCTCCCCCGACAAGCTCTGGTCCCGACAAGGATGGATCTGTGCAGCCACAAGAAGAGAAGCAGAAGAAAATGGTGCAGCGCCCAGTTTACTTTGTCAGTTCCCTTCTGCAGGGGGCTAGATCAAGGTACTCTGGTGTACAGAAGTTGCTTTTCGGCCTTCTCATGGCCTCAAGAAAGCTGCGCCATTACTTTCAAGCACATGAGATCACAGTTGTCACTCGCTTTCCGTTGAAGAGGATATTGCAAAATCCAGAAGCAACAGGCAGGATTGTCGAGTGGGCACTGGAATTGTCAAGCTTTGGCCTCAAGTTTGAGAGTACTTCAACTGTCCAGAGCCGAGCATTGGTAGAATTCATAGCGGAATGGACGCCAACACCTGATGAAGAAACTCCAGAGACGAGCATCCCCGTCAAGGAAGCAAGCAAAGAATGGATCATGTACTTTGATGGTGCCTTCTCGCTGCAAGGCGCCGGTGCGGGCATGTTGCTTGTCACACCCATCGGAGAGCACCTCAAGTACGTGATCCAGATGCACTTTCCCAAGGAGCAAGCGACAAACAATACTGCAGAGTATGAAGGTTTGCTTGCCGGACTTAGGATCGCGGCAGATCTTGGGATCAAGAAGCTTATTGTCAGGGGTGACTCGCAGCTTGTCGTCCGTCAAGTGAACAAAGATTATCAGAGTCCGTTGATGGAAGCTTACATTAATGAAGTGAGAAAGTTGGAAGAGCATTTTGACGGCCTGCAGATGGAACATGTTCCAAGAGCCCAGAACGATGTTGCCGATGGCCTGTCAAAATGCACTGCATTAAAGTTACCTGTGGAACCAGGGATCTTTGTGCTCAGGCTGACTCAACCATCTGTGATACCATCAACTGGACAGAGCAAGAAGAGGAAGTTGATTTCCGGTGACTACTTTCTGGTTGAGCTCCCCGAAGCCGCCGCCAAGAAAGTCCCCAAGATCAACACCAAGAGTGCTGAGGAACAGTCTGCTCCGACAAGCCCTAGGGTTTGTTCCATTGAAGCAGACGCTCCCGACAAGTTTTGCTCCGGCAAGCTTGCCGGGCAACATCAAGCTCCGGTTGAACCGCAGGTTCTTGCCATAGAAGCAGATGTTCCCGCAGCAGCATTTGCGCCATTGGTCCTTGTTGTTGAGCCACAAGCTCCGGCATGGGCGCAGCAGATTGTCCGTTTCCTTCAAACAGGAGAACTTCCCAAAGAGCAAGAAGAAGCGGAGAGAGTAGCCCGTCAATCAAGTATGTACCAGTTTGTCGACGACGTACTGTACAGAAGGAGATTCAATGGAGTGAAATTGAAGTGCATTCCCCGGGAAGATGGACAGAAGTTGTTGGCGGAGATACATGGAGGCATATGTGGTCACCACATTGGCGCAAGAGCACTTGCCGGCAAAGCTTTTCGGCAAGGTTTCTTTTGGCCAACAGCCCTCCAGGATGCAACTGCACAAGTAACCAAGTGTGAAGCGTGCCAGTTCCACTCCAAGCAGATACATCAACCAGCTCAAGCTCTCCAGATGATCCCTTTATCCTGGCCATTTTCGGTCTGGGGGCTCGACATCCTCGGCCCCTTTCCCCGAGCTGTCGGGGGCTTTGAGTACTTGTACGTGGCAATGGACAAGTTCACAAAGTGGCCGGAAGTGGAGGCAGTGAGGAAGGTGACAGCACAGTCAGCAGTCAAGTTCTTCGGGTCAATTGTTTGCCGTTTCGGAGTCCCTAATAGGATCATCACTGACAATGGCACACAATTCACGAGCCGCACCTTCATGCAGTACGTCCAAGATCTTGGCGCCAAGGTCTGCTTCGCTTCTATTGCTCACCCGAGAAGCAACGGTCAAGCGGAGAGGGCAGACACTGAAGTGCTGCGCGGGCTCAAGACCAGAACTTTCGACAGGCTGCACAAGTGCGGAAGAAATTGGATCGAGGAGCTGCCAGTGGTTCTTTGGTTGATCAGAACGACACCAAATCGAGCCACTGGCCAGACACCTTTTGCTCTAGTCTATGGAGCAGAGGCAGTTCTCCCGACGGAACTCGTATACGGATCGCCTCGAGTGCTCGCTTATGATGAGCTTGAGCAAGAGCAGCTGCGACAAGATGACGCGCTGCTCCTTGAGGAAGATCGTCTTTAGGCTGTTGTACGAGCTGCTCGATATCAGCAAGCTTTGCGCCGCTACCATAGCCGCAAAGTCAATGCCAGAAGTCTCGAGGAAGGCGACCTTGTTCTTCGGCGCGTTCAATCCGCCAAGAATTCCAACAAGTTGACGCCAAAGTGGGAAGGCCCTTATCGGGTGAAACGAGTCACTAGGCCTGGCGCCGTCCGCCTTGAGACCGAAGATGGCTTTCTGGTGAGCAACTCCTGGAACATCGAGCATCTTCGTAAGTTTTACCCATAAGGCGCGGTTGCCGGAACCCGCTCCGGCAACCACCTTTTTGTACAAGCCTTGCCGCTATTGCATGTAACCCTTTGTACAAAGCCGGGCGCAGATCCCGTGCATAAATAAAGATCATATGCTCCACACATCTTGTCGATTTCATGCCTTTTTTTCTTTTATGCATGTACTATCTGACACTTTGTGCAGCACTTGACCCCGGTAAGCAATAACGAGCCTTAAGGCTCCATATCTTTATTTTCTCTTCTTTCTTTCTCTCAAGAAAAAGGAAGGTTCCCCTCGCCCACAAGTTCACCGGGGGGGAAGGAGGAGGTAATGGTGTGGACCAGGCGTCGTTCAAGGAAAGTATCGCCTTGCCGGGACGCAAATGACAGAAAAACTAAGTTGCCAAAATTTGAGCACAATCAGTTTTAAAAAAAATTAAAGTTATCTTCCTCGAACGACCGTACTTTCTATGGAAAACCTGTGCGCGGAGGAACCAACTCGTAGCTAGTTGTGCCCTTACTTTGTTTCGAGTCCGCTCAACAACTTAAGTGTGCTGCAACTAGTTGCGACAAGGTTTCTTGCCGGGTGCGACACCGCCAGCAGGCCGCTGATGTTCCGCACTCAGCGCTCGCGGCAAGGGTGCCTACGCCGGCAAGTTCCCTAAAAGCGTAGGGTAAAAACATACAAAGGAAGGAGTCAAGTAAAGGAAATAACATAGCAAATAGTGCCCAAGATAAAGTTATATTACAAAGGTAACTTGTCGTGGCACTGACTAAATTGTTCTCATAACATAAATGGCAGCGGCAAGGAAAGGAGAAAACGGGCGGCCTAATCTACGCGATCACCGTCGACCCTCCTGACTTCATTCACCTTGTCCACAATGGGTGCGACAAGGGCCCTGAGCTCTTCAAGATCAGCACCCGCCGGCAGCTTCTTGAGGACATTGGTGAGGTTGAGGCCCGGATTGCGGAAGAGCACCTTCACCAGCACCTTCTCCAAGACTCTGGCGCAGATTGCACGCGACTCGTCAGCCAGCTGCCTTGGGATCCCGTCCCGGAGTTGCTGGAGAGCCGTCGCCACGCCCTTGAAGAACAAGGTGAGCTTGGCGCTGGGCTGGAGGTTTCCATCGGAAGAGTACCCGAAGCCCTCCAATTCCAGCTGCGCCAGCTCCTCATCGATGACTGCGGCGATGTTGACGAGGCCCTCCATCCAGAGCTCCACAGTAGCCCTGAAGGTGTTCTGGGTTTTGGCGGCCCTCGTCAGCAGCGCCTCATTGGCCTTGATCTCCTGCTTCAAGTCCTCCTCCCGCTTCTTGGCACCGTCCAGCGTCTCCGTCAGCGTGGCCAGCTTCAGCTCGAGATCGGCATTGGCGTCCTGGGCGGCGTTCAGCTCCCTGCCCTTCTCAGAGAGACGACCCTGCAGCTCACCGTGGGTAAGGGCGTCCTTCTCACGCTCGCGTTGGAGCGCGGCAAGCTCTTCATTCTTTGTCTTGAGGGTGGCTTCTAGCTCCGTCACCCTCACCTCCAGCTCCTTCTTGGCGGCCTCGGCAGCTGCAGCAGCATCCTTTGCTTCCTTGAGGGCTCCGCCAAGTGTCTCCTCACACGCGGCAAGCTCCTCCTCATGGTTGTCCAAGTTAACCTTCTTCTGCGTCAGCTCGCCTTCTCGCACGGACATCTCCTCGGCGGCGATCCGTTGCTGCTCTTCGGCTTCAGCCTTCTCGAGGAGAAAGGCCTTCCGCGCCTCGGCAAGCTGCGCCCTCTCCTTAGCAATGGACCGGAGGGCCTCTTGATTGCGGCTCTGGAGCTCCTCCGCATGCTTCTCTATGTCCACTCCCGCCTGCGCGACAAGCGCTTCCCGGGACTCCAGTTTCGCTTGGCGGGCGCGGTAGAGTGATACCAACTTCCAGAGCAGCTGCTCCTCCTCAGACTCGCCGCTGCTGCTATTTGGCGCGTCCACCACTGTCAGCCCAGCGGAGGCGAGCACTTCTCCATCAAAAGTCTCTCCCTCGACCGGCGCCCTGGAGCTTGACGCCCAGGGAAGCTTGATGAAGACACCGTCGCCGGCCTTCAAGTAGGCGCCGGGCTGGGGCTCTTCGGAGCCTGGCGCTGCATCAGCGGCAGAGGGATCGGCGGTCGACGTAGCGCCTTACGCTCCTGCGGCCCCCGGGTCATCAGTACGATCGCCGGATCCCTCGCCAGCTCCTGCGCCAGCAGCCCTGGCGGCCTCTTCTTCGGCGGGATCATTAGCGCCGGCCTCTTCTTCAGTAGCAGCGGCATCATCAGTATTGCCGCGCACGTTCTCCTCGCCGGCGGCGTCGGTCTCCATCGGCTCCATGGAAGGAGGATCTGAAGATAGGAAGAGGGAGAAAAAGTCAAGCAAATATCCAAAAAATAAGATCAGAAGAAGAAGAATCCAAGGGAAGTTTCAAGCAAGGGAAATTACCAGTGCTGGGATCCACGGTCATGGGCTCCACCACCGGAGGGTCGCTGGTACTGCCCCTTGCCGAAGACTCCTCCCTTGCCGGGGACCTCCCCCTTGCCGGAGAGCGCTCCCTTGCCGGGGAGTCACCCCTTGGCGGCGTAGTCGAAGCAGATAGCACCTCAGGAGCGGCTTCTGGTTGTTCCTGATGGGCCTGTTCTGCTCCTACACAAGCAGACCAATAATCAAGATATCAGCAAGGAAAAGAACACCCATGCGCGCCTGACAACGTGAAGTAAAATTATGAACTTACGCTGGGGGCTGCGCTGGGGGCTGCTTCGGGGAGAGATTGCCGGGTCCGACAAGGTGGTCTCGGATGCGTCCTCTGTTGCCACAGCAGGATCGTCCTCGATGACAACCACGGGGACCTTGGCCCTCTTCGCCGCTCTCTGGGCCAGAGTCCTGGAAAGGAACAAGGTTCAGAAGAAAGCAGATCAGAAACAAGACAAGAAACAGCAAGAATTGAAGAACCATAAGTGCAACAAAAAGAAAAGACTTACTCGTCCTCCTCTTCTTCCTCCTCGTCGGAGCTGAGCGCGGAGAGATCAAAGTCTGGTACCCTTTCAGTGCGACGAGGCGGAGGAGTAGGCTCCCTTGGACGCTTGGCGGGAGCTGCGGCAGGATCAGAAGCGGCATCCCGAGAAGACCCCGCCCCAGTTGCCGGTGCGGCGTGAGATGCTCCCGTGGCAACGGTGCTTGGCACGGTGGAGCGTGTCCCGCGGCGCGGCGGCTGTTGGCCCGTCTGCCGCCCTGCTGTGTCTCCAGTCCTGCGGAGGCGCCTTCTTGTTTGAGCTGGGGGCTGCACTGAGGGCTCCGTCTGCGGCAAGTTGCTTGAAGACGGCTGGCCACTTGCGCCCCCGGCAGGCTCGCTCGCTTCGGCTTCGGGCTCTCCCCCGCCAACGACCTCCCCGCCAAGATCCTCTCGGTCGGCAAGGCTTGCCGCCTCGGCTGCCTCTGCCTCCTCCAAAGTAAACCCGAACTCGCCCGCGGCGGCGGCTGCCGCCACCTCCTCCGCCCTGGTGGTGATGCGCCGCATCTCATCATCAGTGGTGTCGCGGGTGAGAAGCCTCTGCTCGTCGGCGCGGACCGCCACCTCCACCAAGTCGTCGAAGAATTGCTGCACGACGTCGTCGGCGGGCTCCTGCCAAGTTGGGATAATCCCATGCGAGTTGCACTCCGGCATCATTGCGCGGATGCGGTCGAGCTGGGAGTTATTACACAACGGGACGACGCCCTGCGGCAGCCTGAACCACTCGGGATGGTTGGGGTCGTGCTTGAACAATTCCTTGAGCGTCCCGTCCAACTCCAGAACAGTGAAGTTAAAATTGAGGCCCGGGCGCAGCCTCATGATATCCGCTGGACCCCCGAATAGCCAGGCGGGTCTCCCCCTCTCCTGCAGAGGGGCGATGCGGCGGCGAAGAAAGTCCGCGCCAACAGCCCCCACAGTGAGCCCGGCAAGCCTGAGCCGCAATATCCGGGTGGTGGCGATCTTCAATCTGGCATCGTCCGCCGCCAGGGCGCTCCAATCGCCGCCGCGCACTACTCGGGCTTGGTGCAAATTGGTGAATGGATGCGGGTTCTCATCAACAATCCAACACCACTCCGCTCTCCACTCCTCCCATTTGCTGCGGAGCTCTCCCTCCAGATAGACTTCCTTCATGCCGACTCTCGAGATCCAGGCGATCCCGCCAGCTAAGGGCTCTCCCTTCTCGGCCCGGGGCATGAAGTAGTGGCGAAAAAGGGCAACATTTGGGTGGATTCCGACGAAGTTCTTGCAGAGATGTGCGAAAACTGCCATGGTCAGAACGGCGTTGGGGGTGAAGTCAAGGAGATGGAACCCGTAGGTATTCATGATATCGTAGAAGAAATCGGAAAAGGGCGGGCAGAGCCCGCAATAGAAGAACAATGGAAAGAAGTAGTATCCTTTTGGACACCGCTTCGAAGTAGAAGCTTCGGCGGAGAGTACCTGCGTGCGCGGATGCGCCCGCGTCTCCGTCGACCAGAAGAGATAGAACCACTCCCGCAGCTCCTTCACGGAGAGCTCGGGGGGGAAAAGTGCTCGCTCCTTGCGCAGTGCCTCAACCCGCAGCGCCTCGGCTGACTTTGCACCCTTCCCGGTCTCCGGAGCCATGGCGGAGGCGGTGGGGGAGAGCGGGCGCGTTGGCAGCGACGGCGGCGACGAGGGGCGGAGCGCTGCTCTCTTTTGGCTTTGAGAAGCGGAGGGGAGCGGCGGAGATTTCTGAGGAAGCAACTGCAAGTGGCGAAGGTGGGGGAACGGCCCCTGTTTCCCCTGCTTATAAAGAGGAGGAGGCGAACGTTACGCCTTTTTCGATTAAAGAATCACCCATGATCTCTCCCACGACGCCGCGTTTGACGCGTGCCGTTACGGGAGGGCGCGGTGGATACGGAGTTAGATTTGGTATGGACACAGGCCGCGTGTGCCTGTGCCCTGTTTTGGGCCTGGCCCAACAGCGCTCGGCACCGTGTGTGGCCCAGGCCCGAGGGCTCCTGTCGGTGTACTAAAGTAGGGGTACCTTAGTATCCCGAACTTGTGCACGGGCAGTTGCAGCGTCCCGCGGCAAGGCTTGCCGGGTGTCCGCCAAGATCCTCCGTAGTTCCTATTGATGCCATTCAAGAACAAATTTTTTTTAACTGAGAAGACAAGACCCCGGCAAGAGAAGCTTGCCGGGAAGGACAAGGCCCCGGCAAGAGGAGCTTGCCGGGAGGGCCAACCAAGGCACTTCAGAGAACTTACCGAGACGCGCCGCGCGTCCTGGCAAGACCCGACGAGCGACAAGCTTTCGGGTGCGACAAGACAACGACCGCGGCAAGGCGCTTGCCGTGGCAAAGCCACCACTCTGCGCCCATGCTCCAGCGCATCCGTCGACGTGTCGCTGCAGGACCGTTCCAGGCGCACGTGGCGGGAAGCTGTGCAGCCAAGCGGTGCGAGGTGGCAAGTGGAGATGACGAGAAGGCCATCGTGGCAAGCGGTGGCGCCCCTAACGGTCGCTTTTCTGCACTGTTTAGGCGATACGGACGGGCATTAAATGCTCTTGTCCCCTGCCGTCAGAGTTAGGTAGGGTGCACTGTAGATAGCAGTTGTACCAACCACCCTTTTTACATTTGTACCCTTGCCTGTGTTGCCACCTGTCGGTGACCCCTTGTGCCTATAAAAGGAGGCCCATGCGCAACGTAGAAGGGGTTCGACTCATTCGAAACTACACCACTCTCACGCTCACGAGCAAGAACAGAATACAACCACGAAGCAGCAGTAGGAGTATTATCTCTCCGGAGAGCTCCGAAGCTGGGTAAAAATCACTCGCGTGCTCCGCCTCGATCCGCTCTTCGTGCGCTCTCCGCTCCCTGCCGGACCGAAAAGGGGCCCTGTCCCATAGGTGCTCGTTTCCCACGACATACTGTTTCCGCACCATACACCATAAAAAATGGTGTATATCCGGTGGTGCGATTCGGTGCGGTCCGCAGCCCCCAGAGTACGGAGTCGAGCTCCTCTACCCAGTGCGCATCCGATTCTGTTAAAGATCGCACTAGTCTGGGTTTGATGCCGCTCATAATGAGACTGTTTGCCCGTTCGACCTGGCGGTTTGTTTGCGGGTGGTAGACAGAAGCGTAGTCGAGCTTAATGCCCATTTTGCCGCACCAAGTTTTCACTTCATCGGCTGTGAAATTTGAGCCATTATCAGTGATGATGCTGTGGGGGACACCGTATCGGTGTATGACCCCGGATATGAAGTCTATAACAGGTCCGGATTCGGCCATTTTAACTGGTTTGGCTTCTATCCATTTGGTGAACTTGTCCACCATGACCAATAAGTATTTTTTTCTTATGACTTCCCCCTTTAAGGGGTCCGACCATATCCAGCCCCCCGACCGCAAAGGGCCAAGTTATGGGGATTGTTTGGAGAATGGTAGGGGGCATATGACTCTGATTGGCGAAGAGCTGGCAACCGACGCAATGTTGGACAAGGTCCTGTGCGTCTGCTCGGGCCGTTGCCCAATAGAAGCCTGTACGGAAGGCCTTGCTGACTAGCGCCCGAGCCGCGGCGTGATGTCTGCCCAGTCCGTCATGGATTTCAGCCAAGAGTTGCCGCCCTTCCTCTTCGGGGATGCACCTTTGGAGCACTCCAATCACTCTTTTCTTATAGAGTTCCCCTTCGTGGACCTTGTAAGCTTTAGAGCGCCGGACCATGCAGCGTGATTCATTTTGGTCTTCGGGGAGCTCTTGCCTATTTAGGTAGGCCAAGAAAGGCTCGGTCCACGGGGCAATTATGGCCATGATTTCGTGGGCCAAAGATGTTATTTCGGTGGCAGAGCCTCGATTGTGTCTGATGGTTCGGAATCTGGGGGTGTGTTCGGATCCGTGCTGGTATTGTTGGACTCCCCTTCCAATACTACGGATGGCTTGAACAGCCTTTCCAGGAATATGTTAGGTGGGACAAGGTCGCGTTTGGCATCGATGCGGGCAAGGACGTCCGCCGCTTGATTGTTTTCTCGAGCCACATGGTGGAATTCGAGCCCCTCGAACCGAGCTGACATTTTGAGGACGCACATTATGTCGGATTTCGGGTTCCGGCAGACCCTTGAGGTTCGAACACTGGGGTGCACGCGGAGATTTCGCCCTCTACCTACCTGCTTCTCGCCGAATCGCTAGGATCTAAACTACGAACAGAACAACACAAGAGACACAAGGTTTATACTGGTTCAGGCCACCATTGTGGTGTAATACCCTACTCCAGTGTGTGGTGTGTGGATTGCCTCTTGGGATGATGATGAACAATACAAGGAAGAATAGCCTCGCGAGGGTCTGTTCTTGGCTGGTGTGATGAACTGCTAGGAGGAGTTCAATCTCTCTATCTACTGGTTTCTTGGTGAGGATCCAGATGCCTCTACCCTGGGGGTGGCTAGTTATATTTATAGGCAAAGGCCCTGGGCCTCTTCCCAAATATTGAGCGGGAAGGGCGCCAACAATTGGCAATTTTGAAGGGGAACAGCGGGTACACTTATACTGACTAAAGTTGGTCTTCGCCTGTCAAAGGCTCTGGTGGTGATGCCTGCTTGGGGTCCACAATGACTTCCTCCCTGCCGTTGGGCTGGTCTTTGTCTTGTTGCACCGAAATGGATGCCTTTTCTTGATGCTCTCTCCTGCGCTTGCTCCCTTTGCACCGAAGAGGAAAGGAGGACACTGCGTGGGCTGGCACCTGGCTGGCGCCCTTGGTCGTCATGGCTTGCATCATGGGCACCTCGCGAGGTACCCCGCCTTGAACTCTCCGCCTCCTCGTGAGCCAGCCTAATGAGGCCGTGCCTGAGGAAGCTCCTTGTCATCCGCCCCATGAGGCTTGGCCCCTCGCGAGGGTCTTGAGCTTGTGTTGATGAAGATGGGCCGCGCTGGACCCCCTTTTGAGCCACGCCGCAGGCTGCAGGCAGGCAAGTCTGGGGACCCCCGTTCCCAGAACGCCGACAGTAGCCCCCAGGCCCATGGCGCGCCCGGACTTGGCCGAGCAGAGAGGCGAAAGGGCAGGTGCGAAGCATCACGGGCCCTCACAGCCTGCGGCCTTGGGCGCCGCGTGGCGGTTGACTGGACGTGGGCGCCTCCGCTTCCCCATGACGCCTCGGTAACTGCACGGATTCGACAAGTCCTTGCATGCAAAGCGGGTTATGATTACCTGCGATCGTGGAGCTCGACGGTTGGCCTTCACCGGCTATAAGTACGGAAAGGCGTGCGCCCTTCAAGTCTATCTCTCCTCGCTTCTCCTTCTTCCTGGGCCTTGCTCCGTCTTGCTGCAATGGCTCTGATCCGCCGGTTCTCCGCGGCAGAGAAGGGAAAGGCTCCCCAAGAGGATCCTGACCCGCTTCCACCGAAGAAACGGCTTGCCCTCTGCCATTGGGGTGAGGGCGCCCGCCAGGAAGTGCCGAGGCCCTGGTGTGAGCGGCCACCACCGGGGTTCCCACTTCCCTTGTACGCCCATATCGGGGGCTCTGAAGGAGTCGACGCCGAATGCCACGGGCGGCGCCGGCGGGTCACGAAGGTGTGCGTCTTTCCCCCTGGAGTCCACGCCGAAGGCTCCTCCCGAGAGTTCGTGCTTCACGCCGCCACGCCCCCTAAGTCTTGGATTCGCCTTCCCCCTTTCTTCGCCTCTGTCATCCCGCAGGGAGAACCCCTGGGGCTTTGGCTGCAGCACGCCGGCTGCAGCACCCTCGCGGCCGGGGCAGAGGTAGCGGTCGTTGCCCCGGGCGAGGTCTTCATGACTCGAGGCTGGGGCGAGGTCGCCCGAGTTTGCAGAGCAAGGGGCGCCCTCGCGATCCATCTGGAGTACGATGGTGCTTCGGTGATGTCCTTCAAGGTCTTCGATGCGGAGGGTCGCCGGCTGGAGTGTTGCCCCGGAAGAGGTGGTCGGGACCCTGCGGCGGTGAGACAGAGACCGGCCAACCACTCCCTTGGTAGCTCCTCAGGCGACGGGAGCGCCGGAGGATCCAGCGACTCCGCCGAGCTCCTCGCGACTCCGGAGACGAGCGACGATAGCTACGAGCCCCCGAGCCTGCGCCGCTCCCAGAGCAGGGCGGGCTCGTCAGGCCGTCGCCGCCCCTGATCTAGATGGGTTGGCGCCGGTGCCGGACGGCCCATTGTTGATGATGGCGTCTGCCGCGATGGTCCCTGTAGTTAGGACTCCTTAGGATTCGCGTCTTTTGTTCCTGCAAGGAGCCAAGAACATACCCCGCGGGGGCTTGTAAGATGTTTGTTGCTCCGTTTGTCAATATGATCCTCATTGTGAAGCAGTGTGAGATGCTTATTCCGTCTTAGCTTAGTTTCTTCCTTTCAGACCTCGTGAGGGCTTGATGCTCTGCGCCGACAGGTCCCAGTCCCAAGGCGGCTTCAGCCGTCGCTGGTATGCCAGGTCGCGATGCCGTGGTCAAGGCCAGGAGGTGAGCGGCCCGAGGTCCGGTAAGAGCCCCTGAGTCGCGATGCTCAGGAGGTCCCCCTTAGCGCTCAAGCAGCCATCATTCGGTGAGAAAGGAGAGCGACGTTGCTAACACGGGATTGCATTAGGTGCGGGGATGGTGCTGCGATAACTAGTGTTTCCGGAGAGTGACTTATCTCGAGGGTCGGGAAACGCTTCCTGGTGCGGCGCTAGGTCCGTGCCTTGGCCGGCGAGTGGCTGCTTGGTGAGGTCCTCGCGTGCTCCTCCCCTCTCGCCTTCGCTCCCCTTTCTGCTCTACGTCCTCGGGTCCCGGCCCTCGAGCGAGTCTCAGCCGTCTCTGGTATGCCAGGTCACGATGCCGTGGACAAGGCCAGATGGTGAGGGCTGGAGAGCGAGTAGGAGCCCTGAGTCGCGATGCTCAGGTACCCCCCTCCTTTAACGTGCAAGCGTTTTGCACGGACGAGAGTGAAGAAGACACCGTGAGGGCCTCGCCTGACGATGCTCCTTGGAGGGACCCTGCAGGCTCATCACAAAAGGAACGAGAGTTCGCCGTGGCAATCGACAGTTAGTCGTTAGTTGCTTGGGAGAGGCGAGGAGGCACGAAAGGCCTGGCGAGGTGTGTTGGGGCATCCGTGAGCCAGCGCGGGACTCACGGGGGCCAACCCCAGGGTGGGTTGCGCCCGGCACTGGGCCTTATCTTGGAGTATGTTCCTGCAAATTTGGCTAGATGCCGGTGCTCTACGTCCTCGGGTCCCGGCTCTCGAGCTGGTCTCAGCCATCGCTGGCATGCCAGGTCGCGATGCCGTGGACAAGACCAGAGGGTGAGGGCTGGAGAGCCGGTAGGAGCCCTGAGTCGTGATGCTCAGGCACCCCCCCTTTAACGCGCAAGTTGGGTTAGATGTCGAAACTCTACGTCCTCGGGTCCCGGCCCTCGAGCTGGTCTCATCCGTCGCTGGTATGCCAGGTCGCGATGGCGTGGACAAGACCAGAGGGTGAGGGCTGGAGAGCCGGTAGGAGCCCTGAGTCGCGATGCTCAGGCACCCCCCCACGCGCAAGCTTCCGACATCCAGGAAGAAAAGGTGCCACAGACAGGCACCAAATAACTAGCATGATAGGTCAAAAGCATGGCCCTAAGATAAACGCAAGAAGGGTACACGCCGTTGGGTCAGACCCGAGCGACTTGGGGATGATGCAGCCCGAGGGGCGCCCCCAATAAGGTAAGCTAAGAACATGAAAGAAAAGGGATACACGCCACAGGGACGGACCCACGCGGCCTGGGAATAATGCGGCCCTGAGGGCGCTCCCAGCTGGAAATGAAACTTGAAAGATGTCACCTGATGATGTTGGGGCCGAAGGGGGGTTGGTGTAGCAGACTCGGTGGGCTGCGGGAGCCGATCCTCACGAGCCCCCAGGCCCAGGGGCCTCGGGAGGCTCCAAAGGCGCTGGCGGCTCCTCGCGGACCATCTCCATCTCCACCAGGGCTGCGGAACGCCTGACCTCTTGAGCCTCCAGGATGGCCCTCATGAGGCGCTGGTACGCGGCAGCCGCATTCGGCAAGCCATAAGGCATGCGAACGTAGCTATGGGGCGGACCCTCGCAGCGTCCCACTTGCGAGGGCTAGAGGCGCTCCTGAGACGCGGCTCGGTTGAGCCCTGGTATGTCGATGCAGACGCGCAGCCCACCATCCTCGCCTGGATGGGGGGCCACAGCGGGTAAGCGGCGGCTGCCTCTCATGACTCTTGACTCCTGTAGCTCCCGAATGGCCTTGCTGACGAACTCCTGAGGGTTTGGCCCTCCTTGCCTTGCTCCTTCTTGAGGGAAACGTGCTTCGAAACACGCCTCCACGTGGTGCCCAAGCGCCTCCCTCGTGACCTTGGTGAGGTCAGCGGCCCTCCAGGGGAGAGCCCCCAAGCCCTGCCTGAGGAGGGCGCCGGGCGCGCTTCCCTATGCGATGGAAGGAGGTTCCCCCTGAGAAGGCGCGGGCCCTGAGGGGCCTGCATCCTGAGGAGCCGGGCCGGACGATGTCTTCTTCTTCTTGGGGGCGGCCTCGGGAAGCCTCCTGCTTCCGCGATCCAGGTCTTCCAGTGATGCGGCCTGAAAGGCTCGCTCCAGGGAGCACACCGCGTCCCTCTCCTCGCAGGGCACCGTGATGACCCCGCCACTTCCTGGCATCTTGAGGATGTTGTAGCCGTGGTGGGTTACGGCCATGAACTTGGCCAGCGCCGGGTACCCGAGGATGGCGTTGTACGGCAGGCGAATATGGGCGATGTCGAAGTCGATGAGCTCGGTGCGGTAGTTGTCGTGTGCCCCAAAGGTGACAGGAAGGCGGACCTGCCCAATCGGGACCGTGGAGCCGTCGGTGACTCCAGAGAAAGGCTTGGTTGGCTGAAGCTGATTGTAGGGCACTTGGAGATTGTTGAACGTTTCCACGGACAGGACGTTGAGACCTACCCCGCCGTCGATGAGGGTCCTGGTGACCAGCACGTTGCTGATGATTGGGGAACAAAGCATCGGGAGGACTCCGGCTGTGGCCGCGTACTTGAGCTGATCCACTGAGCTGAACGTGATGGCGCATGCTGACCACCTGAGAGGGCACGTGGCCTCGAGCTTGGGGAAGACTACATTCACTTCGTGGGCGAACTGCTTGAAGATGCACTGAGAGGCTGGGGCTTGAGATCCACCCAGGATGCAGGCGATTGCACGTGGTTCCTGGAAGCCCCCAGCCCCTTCGTCCTGATGACGGTCTTCATTTCTCCTTGGCTGCGGCGGCAGCGGAGGGAGGCCTGCGTTCCCTTGCTGGCGATCCCCGCGAGGCTGATCCCTCCACCCTCCCTCGTGAGGCTGGTCCTACCAGCGATCCTCGCGAGGTTGGTCGCGCCACCCTTGGCGTGGGCTGCAGTCTTCCCGGCGTCCTGCGTTCCTTCCTCCTCCTCGGCCGTAGCCCCGGTCGATGCGGTCTGGACGTCTGCCGACCCTTCCTTCACGCACGGCCCGGAGCTCTTGGCATTCATTGGTGTTGTGTGTGTGGAGGTCGTGGTACACACAGTACC
This sequence comes from Triticum timopheevii, assembly GCA_963921465.1. Classification (NCBI taxonomy): domain Eukaryota; kingdom Viridiplantae; phylum Streptophyta; class Magnoliopsida; order Poales; family Poaceae; genus Triticum; species Triticum timopheevii. The sequence goes on along the minus strand of OY997268.1, from coordinate 91,675,856 downwards.
GACTGCCCTTTGAGGATTCGGGCTGATCTCTGCCCTGCTTGGTGTCTGGCTCTGCCGCGAGCACGGCAGCCCCCTTGCGCTTCACGTCCTTGGCCTTGGGCTTCTTCTCTTCTGGGTCTGCGGCAGGCAGCTCGAGGAGGGAGAGGCATCCTTCCTTCGCCTTGGTGCACTTGGTCGCCAAGTTGAACAGCTCCAAGGAGGTGCACAGGTCTTCATGCATCGCCAGCTCCTCCTTCATCTTGACGTCGCGCACGCCGTCGGAGAAGGCTGAGATGATGGCCTCCTCCGTTACCTTGGGGATCTTAGGCGCGCTTTGTTGAAGCGCTGGATGTACTTCTGCAGGGTTTCCCCTGGTTGCTGCTTGATACGGCGCATGTCGCTCATGGTGGGTGGCCGGTCGCGAGTACCCTGGAAGTTGGCGATGAAGCGGGTGCGCATCTCGTCCCAGGAAGAGATCGTGCCTGGAGCCAGATTCAGGAGCCAGGTGTGGGACCCGTCCTTGAGCGCCATGGGAAACCAGTTTGCCATGACCTTTTCGTCTCCGTTGGCAGCATCGATGCCCAGCTCGTAGAGCTGGAGGAACTCTGCAGGGTCAGCCGTGCCGTCGTAGCGAGGAGGCAGGTCTGGCTTGAACTTGCCGGGCCACGCGACGCTGCGTAGCTCGGAGGTGAAGGCGCGGCAGCCCGCCGTGGCCACAGGAGGCCTTGGGCGACGAAGAGCTTGGTCCTGCGGGTCCCTATGCGCTACAGCTGGGAGCAGCGCCGGGTCTTGACGTGCTGGAGCAGGGAGCGCTCGGGCAGCTTCTCGAGAGCGAGGGACTTCTTGGCAGCTCTGCTCTTGCCGCGCTGGCGCCTAACGGAGCGGGTTCCGCCCAGGGGCCGTGCGCCTTGGGGCCAGGGCGCATTCTTGAGGGGGAGGCGGCTGAGGCGCCCTAGGAGCTTCATTGCCCGCGCAAGGCGGGGCACGATGTAGCGAGAAGGACGGCGCGGGGGAGCCCCCAGCGGCACGGACAAGCTCGGCGACTCGGTCGAGCCACTCTTCGTAGACGTCGTCGATTGGGCGGTAGCGCGGGAGCTCATTTGCCGCGATGAGCGCAGCTCGAGCCTCCATGGCCGCGCGGGGCGCGCGGGATGAAGAACCAGCGGGGGTGAGCGAGGGTGTAGCAGTGCGGCCGTCTCGCCTCATGGATGGATGCTGGGACGATGCTTGCTGCTCATTCCCCGCCGGGCCGGTGGCGGCGTTGATGGCAGGTGACGGGGACCGACGAGGGCGCCCGCCGACGGGAGCCGTCTGGGCGACGCGGGAAGCGAGGGCGGCTCGGAGCTCAGCGCGAGCCCGACGAGCGTCAGACATGGATGCGATGGTCGGAGAAGAGCAAGACGACGGAAGGCAAATTCCAGCGCACCCCTACCAGGCGCGCCAAATGTCGGATTTCGGGTTCCGGCAGACCCTTGAGCTTCGAACACTGGGGTGCGCGCGGAGATTTCGCCCTCTACCTACCTGCTTCTCGCCGAATTGCTAGGATCTAAACTACGAACAGAACAACACAAGAGACACAAGGTTTATACTGGTTCAGGCCACCATTGTGGTGTAATACCCTACTTCAGTGTGTGGTGTGGTCGATTGCCTCTTGGGCTGATGATGAACAATACAAGGAAGAACAGCCTCGCGAGGGTCTGTTCTTGGCTGGTGTGATGAACTGCTAGGAGGAGTCCAATCGCTCTATCTACTGGTTTCTTGGTGAGGATCCAGATGCCTCTACCCTGGGGGTGGCTAGTCCTATTTATAGTCAAAGGCCCTGGGCCTCTTCCCAAATATTGAGCGGGAAGGGCGCCAACAATTGGCCATTTTGAAGGGGAACAGCGGGTACACTTATCCTGACTAAAGTTGTTCTTCGCCTGTCAAAGGCTCTGGTGGTGACGCCTACTTGGGCTCCACAATGACTTCATCCCTGCCGTTGGGCTGGTCTTGGTCTTGTTGCACCGAAATGGATGCCTTTGCTTGATGCTCTCGACTGCGCTTGCTGTCTTTGCACCAAAGAGGAAAGGAGGACACTGCGCGGGCTGGCGCCCGACTGGCGCCCTTGGTTGTCATGGCTTGCGTCATGGGCACCTCGCGAGGTACCCCGCCTTGAACTCTCCACCTCCTCGTGAGCCAGCTTGATGAGGCCGTGCCTGAGAAGCTCCTTGTCGTCCGCCCCGCGAGGCTTGGCCCCTCGCGAGGGTCTTGAGCTTGTGTTGATGAAGATGGGCCGCGCTGGGCCCCCTTTTGAGCCACGCCGCAGGCCGCAGGCAGGCAAGTCTGGGGACCCCCATTCCCATAACGCCGACACATTACGGTAGGCCGCCATTTTTGGATCCTTGGCATCGAAGTCTTCGTTTATTTGTGATATTGCAAGGTTCGAATCCCCGCGCACTTCCAGGCGTTGGATGCCCATAGAGACCGCCATCCGAAGACTATGCAACAAAGCCTCATATTCGGCTGCATTGTTGGATTCCGTGTAAAGTATTTGGAGGACGTACTGGACCGTGTCTCCAGTGGGAGACGTCAGGACTACACCTGCTCCCAATTCGGCCAGCATTTTAGAGCCATCGAAGTGCATGATCCAGTTGGAGTATGCGCCGTACTCTTTAGGGAGTTCGGCTTCCGTCCATTCGGTGAGAAAGTCGGCCAGTACTTGCGACTTGATGGCCCACCGTGGTTTGTACATTATGTCGAAAGGAAGGAGCTCGATGGCCCATTTAGCAATCCGGCCCGTAGCGTCGCGGTTGTTTATTATGTCATTGAGTGGTACTTCAGAAGCTACTGTGATCGAACACTCTTGAAAGTAGTGTCGCAGCTTCCGGGATGCCATGAATACCGTGTATGCTATTTTTTGATAGTGTGGGTATCAGGATTTGGATGGGGTGAGGACTGTGGATACGTAATAAACCGGCTTTTGGAGCGGGAATTTGTATCCGTCAACCTCTTGTTCGACGACGAGTACTGCGCTTACAACTTGATGTGTTGCCGCTATGTACAATAGCATAGGCTCACCGATGTTCAGCACTGTGAGGCCTGGATTACTGGCCAGTAAGTTCTTTATTTCATCGAGTCTGGCCGCGGCTGCATCCGTCCATACGAAGTGTTCGGTGCACCGAAGGAGGCGGTAAAGAGGCAATGCCTTTTCTCCTAGCCTGGAGATAAAGCGGCTCAAAGGGGCCACGCATCCGGCTAGCTTCTGGATGTGCTTGAGGTCTGTTGGTATAGCCAACTGAGACAGAGCTCGGATTTTTGCCGGATTCGCTTCAATTCCTCTATTGGAAACAATGAAGCCCAGCAGTTTCCCTGATGGGACGCCGAAGACGCATTTTTCCGGATTCAACTTAATGTCGTATGTCCGGAGGTTATCAAATGTGAGCCTCAAGTCATCTATCAGCGTTTCGACGTGTCTAGTTTTTATGACCATGTCGTCCACATATGCTTCCATTGTTCTGCCAATTTGTTTTTCCAGGCATGTTTGAATCATGTGTTGATAGGTTGCGCCGGCATTCTTGAGGCCGAAGGGCATAGTGTTGAAGCAAAAAGGGCCATATGGCATTATAAAAGCTATTGAATCTTGGTCAGACTCTGCCATTTTTATTTGATGGTATCCAGAGTATGCATCGAGAAAACACAGCGAGTCGTGTCCAGCTGTGGCATCGATGATTTAATCAATGCGAGGGAGGGGAAAGGGATCCTTGGGGCAAGCCTTGTTGAGGTCTTTGAAGTCGACACATAGGCACCAGGATTTGTCCTTCTTTGGTACCATCACCAAATTTGCCAGCCCATCCGGATGTTTAATATCTCTGATGAATCCGGCCTCGAGTAGCTTGGCTAACACGTCCCCCATTGCCAGTTGTTTGGGCTCTGAGAATCGCCTTAGGGTCTGCTTGACTGGTTTATATCCTTTTAGAATATTGAGGCTGTGTTCGGCCAATCTGCGTGGGATGCCTGGCATGTCCGATGGGTGCCAGGAGAAAATGTCCCAATTCTCACGTAAGAAACCTCGTAGTGTGGCATCCATCGCGGGGCTCAGCTGTGTCCCGATGGAAGCTGTCTTCGTGGGGTCCGTTGGATGGACCTGGAATTTGACTATCTCGTCTGTAGGCTTAAATGAGGTGGACTTGGGTCGCTTGTCTAGTATCATGTCGTCCCTGTCCATGGTGGCCCGCAGTGTTATTAACTCTTCGGCTGCTAGGGCTTCAGATAATGCTTCCAAGGCTAGTGTTGCGGCTTTATTTTCGGCGCGAAGTGCAACGTCCGGATCACTGGCTAGAGTGATGATTCCATTGGGTCCGGGCATTTTAAGCTTCATGTACCCATGATGGGGTACAGCTTGAAAGCTTGTAAATGCGTCCCGCCCTAGAAGGGTGTGGTATCCGCTGCTAAAAGGAGCCACCTGGAATGTGATTTCTTCGGACCTATAATTCTCCGAGGTGCCGAATACCACATCGAGTGTGATTTTTCCCGCACACCGCGCTTCCCGAGTAGGGATAATTCCCCTGAAGGTCGTGCCGCTTTGTTCAATGCGGCTTTTATCAATCTCCATCTTGTTGAGTGTTTCTTCATAAATCAGATTTAATCCGCTTCCGCCGTCCATGAGTACTTTAGTGAGCTGAAAGCCATCTACGATCGGGCTAAGGACCAGAGCAGCTGGTGCCCGGACAGTCTGGAATCGAGGTTCATCACTGGCATTAAAAGTTATAGTAGTGTCGTTCCAGGGGTTTATCTTTGCCACATGGTAAATTTCAGCAGAGCTTCGACGAGCTCGCTTGCGCCTATTGTTCGAGGCAAAAGTCTTGAAGACTATTAGTACCATATTGTGTTCGCTGGCAGGATGTTGTTCCGCTTTATGACCCACAAGAAGATCCTCGCCACTTTTTGCCACCTGCCGGAGTATCCAACATGCCCTAAGGCTATGAGTTGGTGTTGTATCCGGAGTACTGTGGAGCTTACATGGCCCGTCGAGCCATTCTTCCAATACGGATCCCCGCCCTGGGGTGGGCTTTGGTTTCTTGGGGATTGGATCAGACGACTTGCGAGAGTTTGTCCGTTTAGTTCGGACAAAGGTCTTGATGAGAGTAGTGCTATCCCAAAATTCTGTTTGGGTCTTCCAAGCGCTCTCCATCGCACAGTACTTCCGTACTATGATTGCCAAGTCCGCGAAGCGTGTTATGTCACGGCGGCTTATAGCATTGAGGAGTCCTTCGGCCGTGCAGTTTTTGCAGAAGAGTGAGACCATGTTCTCCTCGCGGCAGTCCCTGACCTTGTTAAGCGCAAGGAGGAATCTGGCCCAGTAGCGATGTACGGTTTCCTGGGGCTCTTGCCTGATGCGGGAGAGACAGTTTAAGTCCATGTAGGTGCTGTTAGCAGAATCCGGATTTTGATCCGATCTAACGCCCAAGGGCGCGGGCGGTTCCGAGCTTAACAGCTCAGAATCCGGAGTGCTGCCCAATTTCTTCGGCCCAATGCCCGATTCTAAGTCCGGGACCTGGGCCAAGCTTTCCTTTGAGCAGGTCTTCAGCTCGAGGAGTTCGGTGATCCGAACATAACTTGTCCTCAAAGTTGAGGGGCAATCCGCTGTGGTTCCTCCACTATCGCTATCTCATGGGTGGCCGGCAGGGACCTGATGTTCCTTCGGTCGGGTTTAAGCCCAATCCGGTCATAGTCTGTAGCGACTCCCAGAGTGGCGATGCGATCCAAGAGTTCGTTAAGGGGGGAGCTCCATTGGATCCATCTGTTCGGCAAGTTCCGAACTGACGCAAAGGTTATGATTGATGATCTGAGAAGCCATCGTCGATGCCACCGCCGATGGGGCGGCCATGATAAAGCCGCCGAGCCGGAGCGTCTGGCCTACAGCCAGAGCCCCCTCCGAGGTGATGTCGTCCTTGACAATGAGATGAGCCATCGAGCCTTGCGGCGATATCACAGAGGAACTCTCAATGAAAGCACCAATGTCGGTGTCAAAACCAGCGGATCTCGGGTAGGGGATCCCGATCTGTGCATCAAGGCTGATGGTAACAGGAAGCGAGGGACACAGATGTTTACCTAGGTTTGGTCCCTCTCGATGGAGGTAAAACCCTACTTCCTGCTTGATTAATATTGATGATATGGGTAGTACAAGAGTAGATCTACCACGAGATCGTAGAGGCTAAACCCTAAGAGCTAGCCTATGATGGTATGATTGTAATTGTGATCGGCCTTCTAAGGACCAACCTCTCCGGTTTATATAGACACCGGAGAGGGCTAGGGTTTACATGGAGTCGGTTAAAAGGAAGGAAACACAATATCCGGATCGCCAAGCTTGCTGTCCATGCAAAGGAGAGTCCCATCCGAACACGGGCCGAAGTCTTGAGTCTTGTATCTTCACGCTTCAATAGTCCGGACGTTGTACATAGTCCGACCGTCTGGATACCCCCTAATCTAGGACTCCCTCAGGGAGGATTTCCCCCGCTCCGCCAAGGCGCCGCCTGCCGGCAACGAGACAGAGGACATCGCCGGCTCCGCCAAGGCCCCACCCCACCGGCACCGAGGCAGAGGCCCTACTCCGTCGAGGCCCCACCCCGCTGCCAACGAGGCCGCGCCACACAGAAAACAAGGAAGATTAGAACACGTTAGGTCGCTGCCGCTCGGGTCCAAGTAAGGCCACCGCTGCTACCCTCCGGTTGAAGCCAAGATAGCCGGGTTGACCATTGACGGCCGATTAGCTTCTTGGCGGTGACGTGGAGTCGGAGAGCTATGTTGGAGAAGGATGTTGCTTCTACTTAACTATTGGTACAGTTGGCTGACTCACAAGTGGGTGCAACAGGCATCTGGGCCACATGTCAGTTATGCAACTGCACCTGCAGTTATGTCACCGAAGCTTCTATTCGGCTCAGCCGGACACAGGTGGGTAGCTTCGGTTAATTAATTATACCTCCAGCGCACCCCTTTTTAGTTGAAGAATGTATGAAATGTAATGAAATTCGGCATGTTTATATGAAATCCGACCGTGTATGAATGAATTTATTTCAATTAGTTTGAATTCTTGTATCACTGGCATTGGATGAACATGAAATACAATACGTACTAGCATTATTCCCAAGGTGATCACCTCGTTTGCAGCAGTTTCACATGTACTCCCTCCGGTCCTTTCTAGTTTGCATACAAGTTTTGTCTGCAGTCAAAGTATCTCTACTTTGACCAATCTTATAGAAAAAAGTATGCACTTTCACAATGTGTGAAGTAAAAAGGAACAAAAGGAGTACAAAGAGTTTGAGCAGCTTTTTAGCGTTCCTGTACATTGCAATCAAACACACAAGCCCGGCAATTCATAGAGAACATTCAAAACAATCGATGATTATGTATCTCAGCGATTCACATGTCAGAGCCAATATTTACTTCACAACTAAAGAATAAAGAAAAAATTGATCGACGATGCTGACAGCAAAGGGCATCCCATTCAAAAATATCAAACGCATGTCTTCTTGCTAACATCAATGAGCAAAATTTGACGAGGTTGTCCCATTCCAAAATATCAAATGTCTACAATTGTGGAATGGGCAGGGTTTGCCATCAGTTCAGACATTGACATGGCACCTCGTGCTAAATAAACCAGCTATTCTTTTTGTGCAGTTCCACCAAAATCAACCAAATTCACGCGTAGCTTGTATGATTTTGCCCTTATATGTTGCAACGCCTTGAACTTATCGGCACCTCCTTTCTTCTTGTGGAAATGAATGATTTGATGTATTCATGAACATTTTGTGCAGTTCCCATTGAAATCAAGCTGAGCACTGATGTTTTCACAAATATAAAAAAAAGTGATTAGTATAAAGCAAACAATACTATGAATTGATAGTTTAAACAGGCACCTACATGGTCCATGTAGAGCACACTTTTAGAAAAATGGAACTCACCGGAAAGAATCCTAGAACAACATTGTACTTCTGAGCTGAAGTTAGTTTGGTCTTGTGGGGAGTAATGTAACCATCCTTCAACTGCTCCTTCTGATGAGAAGATAGATAGGGATTCTTCTTCCTGGCATAATCGGAACTAGTCACTTCACGTACTCCATATTCTTCTTCAGAGGAGGATGATCCTGTTGTGCAAAAACAAGAGGACAACTAAATGCTAGCATCCCTGTTTGCTCGAAAAAAAGGAAAGGAAATATTTAAAACAGCATAGATGAAGCACTTCTCAAGGACAATACCACTTTTTCATGATAGTATCTAAATAGTAGCACAACAAAAATAGAGATGACAAAGCTCAATCATATGGATAAAATCAGTGGGCGAGTACCAACCTTTGTCAGGAGGCTTATTGTGTAGAGCATAGAGATGAAGCACTTCTCCGGAACCATCTGTTGCTATCTACTGTGGTGGCCATGCTTACTATATACTCCTCGATTAGTTTAATGTTTCCAACATCTTCTTGTGCAGTTCCACTAAAATATATGGTATCTCAAAGAAGATCCCTGTTTGCACAAGTAGAAATAATTATGTATTACATTAAGAGTGGCATCAAATCAGTGGCAAAACAATTGCTCGTTCCAGCCATAGCAATAAATTAAGATGCAAAACTATATCATTACTTGTGTCACCACGGTTCCAGTGCTTCATTACAGCAACGGGAGTTGATTTTTGTTTTTCTTCCGCTTGTTCTTCCCCTTCATCACTTGGTTCATTAACAGACAAGCTTTGCCTTCAATGTAAGATTTGGCATGTCAATTAGGGAGCACACGTATAGCACTAAACAATGACATTAATTTTCTGATGAAAGTGGCAAAATACAGGCCAATAGTTGTGAAATATCCTTATCTTACCTCAATGGGATATTATGGTGCACATACAGATTGGAAGTCTTCCCTCCATTTGTGCAGCTCACTATAATCAAGCAACATTACCGTACAAGTAGCACAACATATGAAAGCACACTGCAGAATCATGTGAAAGAAGGCTAGTACTGACCTCTCATGACGTGGAATTCAAACAACTCGCAAGAAGAAGATCTGAACCAAATTTGCCAACACGGATAGGAAGTAAGATCTCCTCTTGTGCAGTTCCACTAAGATCAAGCAATCAAGAAACATTGTCGGTGTGACATTTTGGTTGAACTGCACAAAACATTCTTAAAACAAAAGTGTTTTGTGCAGTGCAACAAAAGGTCACAATGGCAACGAGGTGAAGTAGATAACCCTGTTTACACAGAGGTGCAAAGGAAACAACTAGTGGTCAATAATGGTGGATGACACATAAACCAACAAAAAGAAGCATCTACCTTATCTAAATGGGAAAGAAAGCAAGACAATAGCATTTCTCAAACGGTGGCATTGATTAATATTAACAGAGAGATTATATTAACAATAAAATTTGTTAAACATGTAATTTGCTTTTAACTGTGGCATTGCATCAATTTTCCAGCGGTATTATTAGAGGGTGTCTGTTTACAGGGACATTTTGGTGTAGGGACTAAAAAACTCGGTGTCAGTCCCATCTAAACCAAACAGGAGGGACTTTTAGGGACTAAAAGTAGGCATTTTTGGGACTAAAGAAAGAAGACCCCGAGGGAGAGTCTTTTTGGGACTTTTTCCAACAGTTGCCCCTGCCACGCATCACACCTTGTCTCTATTAGTTCATTACTAGGGGTAACATGGTCTTTTAGCATGTCATTTAATAACCTCTAGTCCATGTTTAGTCCTTGGAACCAAGCAGGTAGGGACTAGGGAGTTTTTAATCAAACAGGGCCTTAGATTAACAACAGCTAAAGAGTTGCACAGGACAGTGGACGCACCAGCACCATGTGCATCTACCGATGTACTGGGGTGATGCGCAGTCTGTTGCAACAAAGAACAAACAACCAAGGAGCATATTTGTGTTAGTCCCAGTTTTGTTATCTTTAGACACCTTTCCCTATGTGAGCGCAGCAAATCTAGTCCTGCTCAAACTCTACAACCTTGTCCCCCAAAACAAAAGATCAGTTTGTTACAGATGTGCGTACTACGTTTGTCATTGTTTTCCCTTTTCGACCAACATAGGTGCTGGATAGCTAGTCTGTACTAGTACTTTCCCCCCTTCCTTTCCTCTTTGAACCACGTCCTAGATTTATGCTATACAACTTTCACCACTACTTTCCCCCATTCCTTTCCTCTTTGAACCACGTCCTAGATTCATGCTATACAACTTTCACCACTACTTTCCTGTTTGATCCAACACCTAGATTCGAGTGCAGAAGCGGAAAAAGCCCACATGTGGCTAGAGCAATGCATGTGGAATAAGTAAATTATACCTTAAGATTCGTAGGGTGTGGTTCGGTGGGCGACCGGAGGCCGTTCGGCCCACACTATGTATGACGGCGAAGAAGAAGGGGTCGGAGGCCCTCCCGCGCCGCCGTTGGGTGAAAGTGAACAGCTGCGCCGGTAGTGGATTCCCTCCCTCACCGACAGCGACAACATTAAGCCTCCTTCCCTTCCCAGTGGATAGATCCTACCGGCTCTTTGACCAGCAGTGAGGGGAGAGAGAGGCCAACGAAGTCTTGTTTAGATCTGGAGAGGGTGAGAGAGTGTGAAGAGAGCAACTACAAGCGCTGAGGCTCCAGCGTGTATATATATACTGGAGAGAGAGTGTGAAGAGTGCAAACCCTAGAAAACAAGCGCTGAGGCTGCAGCTTATACGCGATGAGGTGATTATACGGTCACTAGGAGATCGTATAACTCCGTATCCATCCATTTTTACCAATCAAAGAATCCTCCTGGCACGAATTATGCTCAAGTGTAGTTATCGAACCCGAGACCTTAAGTTTGATGAGCGAACAGGCTAACCAGCTACACAGCCCTCCCGTTATGTTCAACCAGAGGAAAATAACCTTTTATACATTCTTGCATTCGTGTGACAAGCATGCCGTGTTTTTTTTGTGTGGGAGTCATTGGGATTTAAATCATAATCGTGTCATGTGGCTTTGGTGGTAAGACTATCCACAGTGGTGCAGAAATAATGCAGCCTTAGTCACCTTACCTCTCTCCAGTAGTACGTTGGGTCCCACCAGTCAGAAGGTGAAACAAACTAATTAATAAGAAAAATTAAAAGTGTCAGCAGTGTATCCTACCTCACACATCTCGCTACTACTCGTGAACACTGTCCAATTCATCCCTCTGTTCGCTCATGTACAGTTTTAAGTGAATCCTTATTATAACATGCACACAATTTTGGGCACTTGTATTCGACCTAAGTCAGTGTGCCACCGTATCTCGTACTACTCCCTCCGTCAAGGTGTAATAAGTCACGTTAGAAAGTGCAAGCAGATTGGAGGAGAAGGAGAAACTTGACCGGTCATTCCTCCAATCAAAACCCTGATTTCTGTCTCTAAATGCAACAATTAATCCAAACAACTAAAAGATGCCATTTTAGCTACCATGCAGGGCCACATATTAACTCGCATGCAAGCCGACTTTGATTTCTTAACTGATCAACATGTACTTGCGCTCCATGCATTGGGTTTTCGGGGGAGATAACAAGGCAGAGTAAGGAGCGTTTGGTTACATTGCTTAGGCTAGTCATAGTGGTGAGTAACTTAGACTAGTAAGATGCATATGTTACTAGTCTATGTTACTACTATGCGAAGTTTGCCATCGGAAGCGAGCCGATCTGGCTCTCCTGAGCTAGCAAGGTTTTTCTAGCCCACCCAAGCTAGCTGGCCCACAAAAGTTAACATATTTTAGTAGTTCCAAACTCCTAACCTTGCCCGGCTATGCTATAAGCTGTTCTTGCTAAGGATCCAAACGCTCCCTAAGTAAAAATGCTCACTAGCAACGAGGCCAGGAGGGGATTGAGATGCGAAGTTAATGGACGATGCCTAAACATTTTGGGAATATCTGATTTCCGTAAGATGACTTAACACCTAGACGAAGGGAGTACTACTCCTCAGTCCAGGTTTGATGGAATATTCATCACCTCTTCTCTTCTTGTACGTACTCCATTTGCATCTCACTTCCTGTGGCTTCGCACTCACACGATTTTCCTATTCTATGAACCTGTGTGTGCGTGTGCGTGTGCGTGTGTTTAACAGCATGTGTGTATTAGAGAGAGCGACAGATCGACCTACTCCTACAGAGAGATGGTGTGTAGTGTACGATTTTAGCCGCGAGAGTTGATGCATCCTCTCGTTTCCGGGCGTCCGGTAGGGACAGGTGGACAACTGCCACGCCCGCTCATGGCCAACCTGGCCCACCCAATGCCTCCCCATCGCCCGCGCACGCTTCCCACCAAAAATGGTCAGCGCCGCTCCAAAGAATCGGTGCCGCATTCATGCCCGGGCAGAGTGGACGCGACCTCTCACTAGCACATGTGTTGAAGGGAGAAGCGGATTCAAGAGTGATGGTTGCTTCGTCCATCCAACTTACTGCTGGGTCTATGTGCTTTGATGGCTCATTGGTCATTATTACTGAGGTGGTAGAACTGCTGGATGTCCCACGCTTTCGGTGAAAGGAGGTACTACTAGATTACAATTTTCTCCATTCTTACAATGGAGGAGTGCAAGAGCAATGAAAACACTATCACCATATTTTCTGGACACCATATTTTCAGTGATTACATGGCCCACCTCACACTATCATCATATTTTCTGGACACCGTGTGACACCTAACTCTTTACATTGTACTCCCTCCGTTCCTAAATATAAGTCTTTGTAGAGATTCCACTAGGTGGACTACATATAGAACAAAATGAATGGATCTACACTTAAAATGCATCTATATACATCCGTATATGGTTCATGGTAAAATCTCTACAAAGACTTATATCTAGGAATGGAGGATGTACTAGTATAGTACGTACTGTAATTTATCAGCGAGATAAATTTGTACAATGCTATGAAGCTTCCAGCTTCTGTTACATGTATCTTGCGTCCAAGGTTGCCCGTTGCAACATTTCATCAAATACAAAGGAGACTAACAATCATGCTATTGCATCTCAATGATTGACAGATCATAGCAAATATGTACTCCCTCCGTTCCAAAATAAGTGTCTCAACATTATGCAAACTTTAGTACAAAGTTGTACTACTACTAAAGTTGACACTTATTTTGGAACAGAGACAGCTAAAGAAAAAAATGATCCATGCAGTATCTAGACATTGAACCGTAAACCCTAACCAGGCTTTAATTTGCTGGCAATGTTCAAGCTTCCCAAGAAATGAAGTTTGCAACCCTTTGACCATCGGATCATTTTGTGCAGTTTCACCAAAATCGAGATGAGCATCCATGTGGCAAACAAATTGAAGAAGCATGATTAGAATAAGATTACTGGGACTAGTTGATGAGACATAAACTCATCACAAATACAGTATGTAGAAGCCAGTAGAGGTATGTGCGGGGCAAAGAAGTAGAGAAATATCCACATGGAGTGATGTGGGCAGCTGGAGCAGTGGTGCAAGCCGACTGTAAAGGGAGTTGTACCTAAGGGATGTCGGGACGTAGCTCAACCTTGAGGAGGGCGGCGGGAGGCGGCAACTGCCCACGTCGCGGCAGTGAGCAAGGGACGAAGGCAACCTCACTGGCTTTGTGAGAGAGAACGGCGGGTGAGTCCTGGATTAGGGGGTATCCGGACAGCCGGACTATATACTTCGGCCGACTGTTGGACCGTGAAGATACAAGACTCAAGACTTCGTCCCGTGTCCGGATGGGACTCTCCTTTGCATGGAAGACAAGCTTGGCGATCCGGATATTAGATCTCCTTCTTTGTAACCGATTCTGTGTAAACCCTAGCCCCCTCCGGTGTCTATATAAACCGGAGTGTTTAGTCTGTGGTAGGACAATCATAATCATCATAGGCTAGCTTCTAGGGTTTAGCCTCTATGATCTCGTGGTAGATCAACTCTTGTAATATTCATATCATCAAGATCAATCAAGCAGGAAGTAGGGTTTTACCTCCATCGAGAGGGCCCGAACTTGGGTAAAACATCGTGTCCCTTGCCTCCTATTACCATTAGCCTTAGACGCACAGATCGGGACCCCCTACCCGAGATCCGTCGGTTTTGACACCGACATTGGTGCTTTCACTGAGAGTTCCTCTGTGTCGTCGCTACAAGGCTCGATGGCCCGTATCGTTGTTAGGGACAACATCACCTCTAGGGGAGCACTGGCGATAGGCCAAACTCTCCGGCTAGGCGGCTTCGTCATGACTGCCCGATCGGCTTCTGCGTCGATGATGACCTCTCGGGTCATCAAAAACGGCCTCCACGTCAACTCGGAACTCGCCGAACAGATGGATCCAATGGAGCTCTCCTCCCTTAATGAGCTTTTGGATCGCATCGCCGCTTTGGGAGTCGCTACAGACTATGATCGGATTGGGCTAAAACCCGACCAAAGGGATATCAAATCCCCACCGGTCACCCACGAGATAGCGGTAGTGGAAGAGCCACACATGGATTATCCCTCTATTTTGAGGACGAACTATGTCTGGATTACCGAGCTCTCCGAGCCGGATACCCGCTCGCAGGGGGACATGACCCAGACCCCAAACTTAGAATCGGGCAACGGGCCGGAAAAATCGGGCAGCACCCCGGAGCCCGAGCTATCAAGCCCAAAAGCTCCTCTGCCCCTGGGCGTTAGATCGGACCAGAATCAAGATTTAACTACACTCACCCACCCAGACTTAAGCCGTCTCTCCCATATCAGACAAGAGCCCCAAGAGACAGTACATCGCTACTGGGCCAGATTCCTCCTTGTGATAAACAAGGTCAAGGACTGTCGCGAGGAAGACGCAATCTCACTTTTTTGCAAAAATTGCACGAGTAAAGGGATCCTCAATGCTATAAGTCGTCGTGACATACTGCACTTTGCCGAATTAGCAGCCATAGTACACAAGTACTGTGCGATGGAAAGTTCTTGGAAAACCCGAACAGACTTTTGGGATAATCCGGCTCTCACTAAACCCTTCCTCCGAGTTAAAAGGGAAAACTCTCATAAGTTACTCGATCCAATTCTGAAAAAACCAAAGCCCACTCCAGGGCGTGGAAACGTATTGGAAGAATGGCTCAATGGGCCATGCAAAATTCACAGCACGCCGGATACTACGCCAACGCATAGCCTTAGAGCATGTTGGATACTCCGGAAGGTAGCAAAAAGCGGCGAGGATCTTCTTGTAAACCATAAAGCAGATCAACATCCCGCTGAAGACAACAATGCGGTACTGACAGTATTCAAGACTTTCGCCTCAAATAATAGGCGCAAGCGAGTTCAGCAAAATTTCACCGAAATATGCCATGTGGCAAAAATAAATCCGTGGAATGACACTGCTATAACTTTCAGTGCCAGTGACAAACCTCAATTCCAGACAGTCCGGGCACCAGCTGTAACGCCCCGGATGCAACTGTCCATATCCGTAACCCCAACTCTTGCCTTTTCCGGAGAGGTGATATGTTATTTCCTTCGTGGTTGGTTTTTTGTCTTCGTTTTGCTTTTTTTTCATGTCATGCATTCATCATTGCATCATTTGCATTGCATCATGTCATCATGCAACCCTTTTAAAAACTCAACTAAATAAATTGTATGGATCTTCGATCCATTTAAATCGAGGGAAGGGTGACTTCTCTTTATAACATATCTTCCCATATTAGGGAGCTATAATAAAATTATTCCATTTATTTGGAATTAACCATAACCCACTTGCAAAATATCCCATGTCGTTGTTATCTTAATTCTTGGTCTCCAACCTTGCCATATATTTCTTTCATCATTTTTTCCAGAGCTCCACCAAAAATCTCAACATTTTGGACACTTCTATATCCTTGTCCTTATTTAAACCATTTGAATTAAATTCAAATGACTTTGAATTTAATTCTTGCAATCTTGCCCACACCATTTTTCTTGGAACAAGCTCATTTTTATGAGTCCAGCAAAATTGTCCTTGTTCTCAAATTCTTTCCCTAACCCTCTCTTTCTTTTTCTTTCCTCTAATTTCTTTTCTGCTAAATAGTTAAAGTAGAGAAGGGAGAGACCCAGCTAGGCCTCTGCCAGCCCACCAGGCCTCTGGCCATTTTCCTCTCCACGGGGCCGGCCTCCCAAGGCCCAGCCGCGCCCCGCTCTAACCCTAGCCAGCCTCGATCCCCAACACCCCTCCTCTCGATTCACTTGCGCCGCCAGCACCCACGCACCTCTCCTCGATCCCGCGTCGCGCCCGATCCCCTCACTCGCTCGCCCCCTCCATCCTCGTCCCAATCGGGAGAGGCTCCCGATCCGCCGAAACCGTGATCCGGCACCCCAAGCGCCTGCCTCTGCCATGGCCTTCCTCCTCCCGTGCCTGCGGCGATGCTGCCCTGCTGCAGCTGCTCTTCCTGCGCACTGCCTTCCTCGCTGAGCCCCGCGGCGTGGCCCTTCTTCGGCAACTAGCGCCCCTCCATGGACGACCACCACTGCCTGTGCACGCCTCTGGATTCATCCAAGTCCGTTGATGTTTTTGTACAACTACGCTGCGGAGACCAAGACCACCAAGTCCGTACGGGAGCCCGAACGACTACTTCCACGACGATGCGAGTACAAGTACCCTCTTCGTGGTTTTTGCCAAGTACCACGACGCTCGGAGCCCTCGGATCAAGTCCAACAATGACTGTGTACAACTACCGGCGACGCCGAACATCTACGGATTGTGTACAACTACTTCCACTACGGCCGAGTACAACTACTTCCACTACCGTCGCCACATGAACAACTACTTCCCACGACGACCTGTGAACGACTACTTCCTCTACTTCGTACCGAACGTGTTCCGCCCCGAATGCACGCTTTGGAGGTATAACCGCCGAGAACGACCGCCGTGGACTGAATGCATGTTGTATGAGATGAACCGTATGTTTGCACCGTGCTCGTTTGCTTCGTGCACGTTCCTACTCATTTGCCATGCCGCCGTCCCGTGGGAACCCGGAATCCGGGATCACCCCACCATCTTTTGCATGTTCCGCACATCCACACTTTCGTTCGCACCGACATCTTGATGAGTTATCGGGACCGGAATGTTGCCGTGGCACCATTTCTGTTTCACCGCCGTGGCACCTTTTTCCTTCCGCCATGGCGACAAATGCCTCGTATCATGCTCATGTCAACATTTTCATAAAATTGCATAAACCTTGATTATGGCATCCGCATCGTGATAATAACAATTTAAATGCTTAAAATTGTTGTTGCATTAAATTGCTAAATAACATGGGGATTTTCCGGAAGTGTTGTTTGTTGTTCCGGCCTCATTTAAACTTGCCTAATAGCTAGTTTAATTATGCTTCACCTCTTGCCATGTTTAACAACATTTAATATTGATGAGTAGCATAAACGAGAGTGAACTAAATACTTGAATGTGGTGTTCCGTCAATATGCAACTCGTTGCATATTGAGCTCCACTTAATTTGTAGTGTTGTTTGTTGCACTTTGCCATGCCATGCCATGCCTCATTAAACCGGTCATGCATCATACTTGTTTGTGCATCATGCCATGTTTATGTTTGTGCATTTACCATGTTGTTTGTTTCTTTCCGGTGTTGCTTCTTAGTTCCGGTAATGTTGCGATTGTGAGGATTCGTTCGACTACTCCCGTTCGTCTTCTTCATGGACTCGTTCTTCTTCCTAGCGGGATTTCAGGCAAGATGACCGCTACCCTGGATCTCACTACTATCATTACTATGCTAGTTGCTTCGTTCTATCGCTATGCTACGTTACATATCATTTGCTCTTCAAGCCTCCCAAATTGCCATGAACCTCTAACCTTTGACACCATTCCTAGCAAACCATTGATTGGCTATGTTACCGCTTTTGCTCAGCCCCTCTTATAGCGTTGCTAGTTGCAGGTGAAGTTGAAGATTTCTCCATGGTGGACAGGGTTATGTTGGGATATCACAATATCTCTTATATTATTAATGCATCTATATATTTGGTAAAGGGTGGAAGGCTCGGCCTTATGCCTGGTGTTTTGTTCCACTCTTGCCGCCCTAGTTTCCGTCATACCGGTGTTATGTTCCCGGATTTTGCGTTCCTTACGCGGTCGGGTGATTTATGGGACCTCCTGACAGTTTGCTTTGAATAAAACTCCTCTAGCAAGGCCCAACATTGGTTTTACCATTTGCCTACCACCACCTACTTTTCCCTTGGGAGTCGCTCTCTCGAGGGTCATCTTTATTCAGCCCCCCCGGGCCAATGCTTGTCTAAGTGTTGGTCCAAACTAGAGCCCTTTGCAGCGCCCCCTCAGGGAAACTTGAGGTCTGGTTTTAGTTGTACGGACTGCTCATCTGGTCGTGGCCTGAGACGAGATACGCGCGGCTACTATCAGGATGTCGGCACGCCGGGAGGTCTTGCTGGTCTTGTTTTACCATTGTCGAAATGTCTTGTAAACCGGGATTCCGAGACTGATCGGGTCTTCCTGGGAGAAGGTCTATTCCTTCGTTGATCGTGAGAGCTTGTCATGGGCTAAGTTGGGACACCCCTGCAGGGTTTAAACTTTCGAGAGCCGTGCCCGCGGTTATGTGGCAGATGGGAATTTGTTAATGTCCGGTTGTAGATAACTTGACACCAGATCCGAAATAAAACGCATCAACCGCGTGTGTAGCCGTGATGGTCTCTTCTCGGCGGAGTCTGGGAAGTGAACACGGTCTTTGGGTTATGTTTGACGTAAGTAGGTGTTCAGGATCACCTCTTGATCATTGCTAGCTTCACGACCGTTCCGCTTGTTTCTCTTCTCGCTCTCATTTGCGTATGTTAGCCACCATACTTGCTTAGTCGCTGCTGCAACCTCACCACTTTACCCCTTCCTTTCCTATTAAGCTTTGCTAGTCTTGATACCCATGGTAATGGGATTGCTGAGTCCTCATGGCTCACAGATTACTACAACAACAGTTGCAGGTACAGGTTATGCGATGATCATGGCGCGAGAGCGATGCTTTCTTGCGTTGAGTTCTTCTTTTGCTTCTTCGATCAGGGGATAGGTTCCAGGTCGGCAGCCTGGGCTAGCAGGGTGGATATTGTTTGAGTTTCTGTTTATGATTCATCCGTAGTCGGATGTTGTTCTTGTATGTTGTATTGTTGTATTCATGTGACATTGTATGTATCAGATGTATCCCCACTATTATGTAATGTTGATGTAATGATATCCACCTTGCAAAAGCGTCTTCAAGATGCGTTTCTATCCTTGGTGGGACCTTCGAGTTCCTTTAGGATAGGGTCGCATCTTGGGCGTGACAAGTCGGTATCAGAGCCTCGACCGACCTTAGGAGCCCCCTTGATTGATCGTTTTTAGCGGCCGAGTTGTGTATAGAAAAATGTTTTGAGTCATTTAGGATTATATATATATCGGAGAGTTAGGAATTCTTTTTACTCCCCAGTCTCTTCATCGCTCTGGTAAGGCATCCTGATGTAGAGTTTTGACTCTTCTCTTCTCAAATTTCACTAAAAAAATTTTAGGATCACGCGGGTATCTTGGAATCGTTCCGATGGTTTTATGATGAGAACATTGTCTTGGTGCCTCCTGTCAGGGGTTTAGTGGAAGTGTCCCGGGGAGTTGAGCTCTGAGGTGTTGTCGTCATAATTTTATCATTGCAGTTCTGGAATACCTGAGTTTAGTACGCTGACATCGAAAATCTCTTTTATGCAGTTGTTGGTGAGATAACCCCGATAACCCAGTACTGAGGTGAGTACGGGAGTATTGCCATGACTCGTATAACGGGTGCTTTTCAAAGGTTGAGGTACACGATTTCCGAAGGTTTCTTGGTTATGTGTTGACGGATGGATACAGCTGGATGTAGGGATTGTTAGTTTGGGTGAGATATATTGCTTCCCCTGTATCCCCAACACCAGATTGCATAACCAGAAAGTTTCGGGAGTTTTATAGGTGGGAATTCAAGTAGCTCCTAGAATATCTTTTCGACAGATGCATGATATGAGATTGGGGTTCGACGTCTAGTGGTCCGCCTATCCACGGTTGATTTTACAGTGGTCTCGTTGTGTCTTAAAGAATCCTTGGCTATGCCGATTCAGGGACACTTCGTATGTCATGTGCACTGCCTTGCACATGATGGTGCTGTACGATTGAGCCAGTGTGGGCCCCACCACGAAAACTTCGGACGAAATCTCTATCATATGTTTGTTCCGGCTTATTCTGCAAGCCAAATCCTTTGTTTTGTTTTATTTGTGGTATTTCAGTTGCTTCAATGTCAAGTGTTGATTCCATACCTTTCAAGCGGTGTTCTCATATTTCTATGGGAGTGCTAATCCTTTTTGATCATTGAGGTTGTCATGTTAATTCTTTTCCAACCGGTGCGCTTCTCTTCGAGATGATCCCATCATTCTCCCCATCCGCAAGATCAATTCTAAGTTTTCTCAACGGTGTTTGTTTCGTTCATCCCAAGTTGTCTTTGTTTTTACCCACCCTCCCACCCTTTTTCTTTAAGAACTCAGATTTCTTAATCATGTATCCTTTTATTTGTGGGAAGTCTCTGCATTCTTCAATGTTCTTATCCGGTGATTTCCCATGAAGATGCTCAACAGTTTCAAGTTCATCATCCTTCATTGTTATTTCTTCTCTGGTGGATCCAATTCAAGCTTTCGATATTCATCATATTCCTTTCCTCGTTTCTAATGCTTTATCGTGCCGATGCACCTCTTAATCATTCAGCTCTTCCTATTCATTTGTTCTAGAGTGCCGAAGATATCTCACAAGACTTGTGTTTCCATTCTCAATCTGTTCAAGATTTCTAGATTGTTATCTCATTCAAGCCATTTAATTCTACCGGTGCAATCTCTATTTCAAGCAATCCTTCAACGATGTTTCTTTGAGTGGGCCCTAACCCACAGGTTTTTTTCCCAGGATCTTACCTGACTCTTCTAATTATTCCAGAGTTATTCTTAAATTCTTTCCAAGTGTGACGTAAGAATGAATTTCATCAGTCACATGCCTTCTCCAATATCGATTTCAATTATTTCATTGTTGGCTCAACCTATTTGTTTTTTTCATTCTCCCGGAGTATCTCAACAATTTTGGTGTTCTTTCTCGTCGTCATTCTCAACTTTTGAAGACCGAAGAAGAGTTCCTCTTAAATCCTTACCCGTTCTTCCAGAGATGTGTAGTTCAAGCTTCATGCCATCCTCATAATTGTTTTCGATTGTGAGAATTCTTTTCTTACCATCCGGAGCATTTCATGAGTTGTTTCCATTTCTTTCCTCCGAAGGCCATCGTGTCATAATTCTTCTTTCTCAGCGTGTAGCTGTCGTTCTCCAAATCTTACCGATGCATCGTTCAAATATCCTCTAATCAGTTCATGTTCTCTTCATTCTCATGTATCTAAATCCCCTCAAGTATCTTCATTCGTTTTCCAATTCTTCCCGGTGATTTGTTCCTTTGCTACTTTCATTTTCAATTCTTACTATGGTTCTACCGGTGGATTGTTGAAGACCTTCCTCATGTTGGCGCTATATCTCTCTTCAATCCTTTCTATGAGAATAAGTAGTATGCCAAATCCGTTGTTTGTCATCAATTTAAATTGGTGAAGGATGCGCATAATGTAATTCTTATTATTTTTTCATCCAAGTGATCTAGTTTATTCTTTCCAGAGTTGTTCATCATGTCACATTTCTCGGCTCGAGATGCTTCATCTTTTCTTTTCCGGAGTTCCAAGTTTTCCGCATTATCTCGTCACGAAGATCCATCTAAATCATCACAAGGCTTCACCTTGTGTTTTCAACTTCCCTTTCTTTCTATCATCCTTTTACTACCGGAGTTCTTCATGGAGGCTCATCATGGTGGTTCATCAAGGATTCTTTTCATTCTTCAATTGTACTTCAAGATTTCTCTCGAAGCTAAGATCCGCCAAGCTATACTCAAAAATAAACATGGTGCTCAACACATGTTTTGTTTTGAGGCGTTCAAATATTCTTCTTCTTGCATTTCAAAGTGCAATTCATTCTACCTTAGCTTTTGAGGTGGTCTTATATCATTCTTGGCAATTTCCATTCAGGTTTCGCGATTCACATGTTGTCAAGAATGAGGTATTTTAAATCCATCAATCTCTTCTCTGGAGTTATCTTGGTATAGATTTCACCTAAAGCCTTCCCTACGGAATGTTGCTATTGTGGTGCTTATCAATGATCCAATTTTCTCCTTCTCATCTCGATGAAGAAGTTTTTCATCTCTTTGGTGCTCTCAGTCAAATCAATTGTTTCCATTAGTGGCCGGTTGTCACCTCATCATTTTGAGATGTTTGCCATAAGCCCACAACAAGCTTGTGCTTTTCGTTGTTGATTTTCCAACAACTCCGTTCAATTCTTCTTTGCAAGGATGCTTTCCAAGCTCATTTGTGGCAGAAGTTGGCATTTTCTTCTCCATTCTGTTATTCCAATGATTTATCTTCTATTCTTTCAACCGGAGACATTGTTATGTTGCTCTTTTCACTCATCATCTCGATTTGTGAGGATCGTGTTCTTTTCATGCTTATCCATTTATCCAGAGTGTTGTGTCATCTCTTCAAGTTCTTTTCATCTTATCAAGTTTTCCTTTTTCTTTCAGTCGGAGTGCTGCTCAAATTATATCAATCTTATCCCTTCTCTATCTTGTTTAACCGGAGTGGTTTCGAATTCTATCTTGTCCATTAAACTCTTGATTCATGTCTTTGCAACCTCTTAGTTCTCGTAATGTTCCCTGTTTCTCTTTTCTAAGGATTGTTTGCAATCTCGTTCATCTCTGTTGTACTCTTTCTTTTAAATTGCTCAACCTCTCAAGGTTCATGGTTTCACTCGTTCGTCAAAGAAGCAACTTAGTTTTACCTCTTATCTTCCTCTTTCGTTTCTCTCCGGTGCCATCCTAGATCTCGGGGCGAGATCCTCTCATAGTGGTGGAGTGTTGTAATGCCCCGGATGCAACTTTCCATATCCGTAACTCCAACTCTTGCCTTTTCTGGAGAGGTGATATGCTATTTCCTTCGTGGTTGGTTTTTTGTCTTCGTTTTGCTTTTTGTTCATGTCATGCATTCATCATTGCATCATTTGCATTGCATCATGTCATCATGCAACCCTTTTAAAAACTCAACTAAATAAATTGTATGGATCTTCGATCCATTTAAATCGAGGGAAGGGTGACTTCTCTTTATAACATATCTTCCAATATTAGGGAGCTATAATAAAATTATTCCATTTATTTGGAATTAACCATAACCCACTTCCAAAATATCCCATGTCGTTGTTATCTTAATTCTTGGTTTCCAACCTTGCCATATATTTCTTTCATCATTTTTCCAGAGCTCCACCAAAAATCTCAACATTTTGGACACTTCTATATCCTTGTCATTGTTCAAACCATTTGAATTAAATTCAAATGACTTTGAATTTAATTCTTGCAATCTTGCCCACACCATTTTTCTTGGAACAAGCTCATTTTTATGAGTCCAGGAAAATTGTCCTTGTTCTCCAATTCTTTCCCTAACCCTCTCTTTCTTTTTCTTTCCTCTAATTTCTTTTCTGCTAAATAGTTAAAGTAGAGAAGGGAGAGACCCAGCTACGCCTCTGCCAGCCCACCAAGCCTCTGGCCATTTTCCTCTCCACTGGGCCGGCCTCCCAAGGCCCAGCCGCGCCCCGCTCTAACCCTAGCCAGCCTCGATCCCCAACACCCCTCCTCTCGATTCACTTGCGTTGCCAGCACCCACGCACCTCTCCTCGATCCCGCGTCGCGCCCGATCCCCTCACTCGCTCGCCCCCTCCATCCTCGTCCCAATTGGGAGAGGCTCCCAATCCGCCGAAACCGTGATCCGGCGCCCCAAGCGCCTGCCTCTGCCATGGCCTTCCTCCTCCCGTGCCTGCGGCGATGCTGCCCTGCTGCAGCTGCTCTTCCTGCGCACTGCCTTCCTCGCTGAGCCCCGCGGCGTGGCCCTTCTTCGGCAACTAGCGCCCCTCCATGGACGACCACCACTGCCTGTGCACGCCTCTGGATTCGTCCAAGTCCGTTGATGTTTTTGTACAACTACGCTGCGGAGACCAAGACCACCAAGTCCGCACGGGAGCATGAACGACTACTTCCACGACGATGCGAGTACAAGTACCCTCTTCATGGTTTTTGCCAAGTACCACGACGCCCGGAGCCCTCGGATCCATCAAGTCCAACAACGACTGTGTACAACTACCGGCGACGCCGAACATCTACGGATTGTGTACAACTACTTCCACTACGGCCGAGTACAACTACTTCCACTACCGTCGCCACATGAAGAACTACTTCCCACGACAACCTGTGAACGACTACTTCCTCTACTTCGTACCGAACGCGTTCCGCCCCGAATGCACGCTTTGGAGGTATAACCGCCGTGGACCGAATGCATGTTGTATGAGATGAACCGTATGTTTGCTCCGTGCTCGTTTGCTTCGTGCACGTTCCTACTCATTTGCCATGCCGCCGTCCCGTGGGAACCCGGAATCCGGGATCACCCCACCATCTTTTGCATGTTCCGCACATCCACACTTTCGTTCGCACCGACATCTTGATGAGTTATCGGGACCGGAATGTTGCCGTGGCACCATTTCTGTTTCACCGTCGTGGCACCTTTTTCCTTCCGCCATGGCGACAAATGCCTCGTATCATGCTCATGTCAACATTTTCATAAAATTGCATAAACCTTGATTATGGCATCCGCATCATGATAATAACAATTTAAATGCTTAAAATTGTTGTTGCATTAAATTGCTAAATAACATGGGGATTTTCCGGAAGTGTTGTTTGTTGTTCCGGCCTCATTTAAACTTGCCTAATAGCTAGTTTAATTATGCTTCACCTCTTGCCATGTTTAACAACATTTAATATTGATGAGTAGCATAAACGAGAGTGAACTAAATACTTGAATGTGGTGTTCCGTCAATATGCAACTCGTTGCATATTGAGCTCCACTTAATTTGTAGTGTTGTTTGTTGCACTTTGCCATGCCATGCCATGCCTCATTAAACCGGTCATGCATCATACTTGTTTGTGCATCATGCCATGTTTATGTTTGTGCATTTACCATGTTGTTTGTTTCTTTCCGGTGTTGCTTCTTAGTTCCGATAATGTTGCGATTGTGAGGATTCGTTCGACTACTCCCGTTCGTCTTCTTCATGGACTCGTTCTTCTTCCTAGCGGGATTTCAGGCAAGATGACCGCTACCCTGGATCTCACTACTATCGTTACTATGCTAGTTGCTTCGTTCTATCGCTATGCTGCGTTACATATCATTTGCTCTTCAAGCCTCCCAAATTGCCATGAACCTCTAACCTTTGACACCATTCCTAGCAAACCATTGACTGGCTATGTTACCGCTTTTGCTCAGCCCCTCTTATAGCGTTGCTAGTTGCAGGTGAAGTTGAAGATTTCTCCATGGTGGACAGGGTTATGTTGGGATATCACAATATCTCTTATATTATTAATGCATCTATATATTTGGTAAAGGGTGGAAGGCTCGGCCTTATGCCTGGTGTTTTGTTCCACTCTTGCCGCCCTAGTTTCCGTCATACCGGTGTTATGTTCCCGGATTTTGCGTTCCTTACGCGGTCGGGTGATTTATGGGACCCCCTGACAGTTTGCTTTGAATAAAACTCCTCCAGCAAGGCCCAACATTGGTTTTACCATTTGCCTCACCACCACCTACTTTTCCCTTGGGAGTCGCTCTCTCGAGGGTCATCTTTATTCAGCCCCCCCGGGCCAATGCTTGTCTAAGTGTTGGTCCAAACTAGAGCCCTTTGCAGCGCCCCCTCAGGGAAACTTGAGGTCTGGTTTTAGTTGTACGGACTGCTCATCTGGTCGTGGCCTGAGACGAGATACGCGCGGCTACTATCAGGATGTCGGCACGCCGGGAGGTCTTGCTGGTCTTGTTTTACCATTGTCGAAATGTCTTGTAAACCGGGATTCCGAGACTGATCGGGTCTTCCTGGGAGAAGGTCTATTCCTTCGTTGATCGTGAGAGCTTGTCATGGGCTAAGTTGGACACCCCTACAGGGTTTAAACTTTCGAGAGCCGTGCCCGCGGTTATGTGGCAGATGGGAATTTGTTAATGTCCGGTTGTAGATAACTTGACACCAGATCCGAAATAAAACGCATCAACCGCGTGTGTAGCCGTGATGGTCTCTTCTCGGCGGAGTCCGGGAAGTGAACACGGTCTTTGGGTTATGTTTGACGTAAGTAGGTGTTCAGGATCACCTCTTGATCATTGCTAGCTTCACGACCGTTCCGCTTGTTTCTCTTCTCGCTCTCATTTGCGTATGTTAGCCACCATACTTGCTTAGTCGCTGCTGCAACCTCACCACTTTACCCCTTCCTTTCCTATTAAGCTTTGCTAGTCTTGATACCCATGGTAATGGGATTGCTGAGTCCTCGTGGCTCACAGATTACTACAACAACAGTTGCAGGTACAGGTTATGCGATGATCATGACGCGAGAGCGATGCTTTCTTGCGTTGAGTTCTTCTTTTGCTTCTTCGATCAGGGGATAGGTTCCAGGTCGGCAGCCTGGGCTAGCAGGGTGGATATTGTTTGAGTTTCTGTTTATGATTCATCCGTAGTCGGATGTTGTTCTTGTATGTTGTATTGTTGCATTCATGTGACATTGTATGTATCAGATGTATCCCCACTATTATGTAATGTTGATGTAATGATATCCACCTTGCAAAAGCGTCTTCAAGATGCGCTTCTATCCTTGGTGGGACCTTCGAGTTCCTTTAGGATAGGGTCGCATCTTGGGCGTGACACCAGCCGCTTTGGTCCTTAGCCCAATCGTGGACGGCTTTCGGCTCAGTAAAGTACTCATGGACGGCGGAAGCGAACTAAACTTGATTTATGAAGAAACACTCAACAAGATGGAAATTGATAAAATCCGCATTGAGAAAAGCGGCACGACTTTCAGGGGAATCATCCCTAGTCGGGAGGCGCGGTGTGCGGGAAAAATCACACTCGATGTGGTATTCGGCACCCTGGAGAATTACAGGTCCGAAGAAATCATATTCCAAGTGGCTCCTTTCAGCAGCGGATACCATGCCCTTTTAGGGCGGGACGCCTTCACGAGCTTTCAAGCTATACCCCATTACGGGTACATGAAGCTTAAAATGCCAGGGCCCAATGGAATCATCACTCTAGCTAGTGATTCGGACGTCGCACTCCGAGCCGAAAATAAAACTGCAGCACTAGCCCTGGAAGCACTATCCAAAGCCCTAGCGGCTGAAGAAGTAACAACGCTGCACGCCACAGTGGACAGGGACGACGTGATACTCGACAAACGACCCAAGTCCACCTCATTTAAACCCGTAGACGAGATATTCAAATTCCAGGTCCATCCAATGGACCCCACAAAGACAGCTTCCATCGGGACACAGTTGAGCCCCGCAATGGACGCTGCACTACGAGACTTCCTACGCGAGAATTGGGACATTTTCGCTTGGCATCCTTCAGACATGCCGGGCATCCCGCGCAGGCTGGACGAACGCATCCTCAATATACTGAAAGGATACAAGCCAGTCAAACAGACTCTTAGGCGCTTCTCAGAGCCTAAACGGCAAGCCATGGGAGAAGAGCTAGCCAAGCTACTTGAGGCCGGATTCATCAGAGATATCAAGCATCCGGATTGGCTGGCAAACCTGGTAATGGTACCAAAGAAGGACAAATCCTGGTGCCTATGCGTCGATTTCAAAGACCTCGACAAGGCTTGCCCCAAGGATCCCTTCCCCTCCCTCGCATCGACCAAATCATCGACGCCACCGCAGGATACGACTCACTATGTTTCCTCGACGCATACTCCGGATACCATCAAATAAAGATGGCAGAGCCCGACCAAGCCGCAACAGCCTTCATAACACCATATGGTCCCTTCTGCTTCAACACTATGCCTTTCGGGCTTAAAAATGCCGATGCAACCTATCAACGCATGATTCAAACATGCCTGGAGAAGCAAATCGGCAAAACAGTGGAGGCATATGTGGATGACGTGGTCATAAAAACAAGACACGTCGAAACCTTAATAGATGACTTGAGACTTACGTTCGACAACCTCCGAACATATGACATCAAGCTAAACCCGGAAAAATGTGTTTTTGGCGTACCCTCCGGGAAGTTGCTCGGCTTCATCGTTTACAATAGAGGAATCGAAGCAAATCCGGCAAAAATTCGAGCCCTGTCACAATTGGCTATCCCAACAGACCTCAAGCATATCCAGAGGCTAGCTGGATGCGTGGCTGCCTTAAGCCGCTTTATCTCCCGATTAGGAGAAAAGGCACTACCTCTTTACCGCCTTCTTCGACGCACCGAACACTTCGTGTGGACAGATGCAGCCGCGGCCGGACTGGACGAAGTAAAGACCTTATTGGCCAGTAACCTATTTCTGACAGTGCCAAATATTGGCGAACCTATGCTACTGTACATAGCTGCAACACATCAAGTTGTAAGCGCAGTGCTCGTCATTGAACCAGAAGCAGACGGATACAAATTCCCGCTCCAAAAGCCGGTATATTACGTGTCCACTGTCCTCACCCCATGCAAATCCCGATACCCACACTATCAAAAGACAGCATACGCAGTCTTCCAGGAGTGTTCGATTACGGTGGCCTCCGAAGTACCACTCAATGACATAATAAACAACTGTGACGCCATGGGACGGATTGCTAAATGGGCCATCGAGCTCCTCCCGTTCGACATAACATACAAACCATAGCGGGCCATTAAGTTGCAGGTATTGGCTGACTTTGTCGCCGAATGGACATAAGCCAAACTCCCTAAAGAGTACGGCGTGTACTCTAATTGGATCATGCACTTTGATGGCTCTAAAATGCTGGCCGGATTGGGAGCAGGTGTAGTCCTGACTTCCCCCACCGGAGACATGGTCCAATACGTACTCCAAATATTATACACAGACTCCAACAACGCAGCCGAATACGAGGCTCTGTTGCATGGTCTTCGGATGGCAGTCTCTATGGGCATTCAACGCCTGGAAGTGCGCGGGGACTCAAACCGCGCAATATCACAAACAAACGGAGATTTTGATGCCAAGGATCCGAAAATGGCAGCCTACCACAATGACGTCCTAAAAATGCCAGCTCGGTTCGAGGGGCTCGAATTCCACCATGTGGCTCGAGAAAACAATCAAGCGGCGGATATCCTCGCCCGCATCAGCGCTAAATGCGACCCTATCCCACCTAACATATTCCTGGAAAGGATGTTCAAGCCATCCGTGGTATGGGAAGGGGAGTCTGGCAACAATAGCCCGGATCCGAATACAACCCCAGATTCCGAACCATCTGACGTAATCGGAGGCTCCACCACCGAAATAACACCTTCAACCCACGAAATCATGGCTGTAATCGCCTCATGGACCGAGCCTTTCTTGGCCTACCTAAATAGGCAGGAGCTCCCCGAGGACCAAAATGAAGCACGTCGTATTGTGCAGCGTTCCAAGGCCTACAAAGTCCACGAGGGAGAACCCTATAAGAAAAGTGCGACCGGAGTACTCCAAAGATGCATCTCCGAAGAGGAGGGGCGGCAGCTCTTGGCTGAAATCCATGCCGGACTCGACGGGCACCACGCTGCGGCTCGGGCACTTGTCAGCAAGGCCTTCCGTACAGGTTTTTATTGGCCGACAGCATGAGCAGATGCACAGGACCTTGTCCAACACTATGTCGGTTGCCATCTCTTTGCCAATCAGATCCATATGCTCCCTACCGCTCTCCAAACAATCCCCATTACTTGGCCCTTTGCGGTCTGGGGGCTGGATATGGTTGGACCTCTTAAAGGGGAAAGCCATAAGAAAAAATACTTATTGGTCATGGTGGACAAGTTCACCAAATGGATAGAAGCCAAACCAGTTAAAAAGGCTAAATCCGGACCAGTGATAGACTTCATATCCGGGGTTGTACACCGTTACGGCGTCCCCCACAGCATCATCACTGACAATGGCTCAAACTTCACAGTCGATGAAGTGAAAACTTGGTGCAGCAACATGGGCATTAAGCTCGATTACGCCTCCGTCTACCATCCCCAAACAAATGGACAGGTCAAACGTGCAAACGGTCTCATCATGAGCGGCATCAAACCCAGACTAGTGCGGTCCTTGACAGAATCGGACACGCACTGGGTCGAGGAGCTCGACTCCGTACTCTGGGGGCTGCGGACCACGTTGAATCGCACCACCGGATACACACCATTTTTTATGGTGTACGGCGCAGAAGCAGTACTACCCTGCGACATAATCCACGTCTCACCTCGCGTGCGCCTGTACAAAGAGAAGGAAGCCGAGCTAGATCTGCAGGACAACTTAGATGCCCTGGAGGAAGAGTGCGACGTCGCAAAAGCCCGTTCTACATTCTATCAGCAGCAGGCTCGAAGGTATCAAAGCAGAGAAGTGTGGGCCAAAACTTACAATATTGGCGAACTAGTTCTACGCCTACCGGAGAAGAAGACGGACAAGCTCAAACCTAAGTGGGAGGGTCCCTTCATTATTGATAAAGTTCTCACCGGAGGAGCGTACCGCCTGCGTAATGCATCCGATAATAGACTCGAGTCGAACCCATGGAACGCGGCCAGACTCCGGAGATTCTACGCCTAGTGCCGAACTCGGTGTTCGTCTCCCTACCCACGCTCTTTTAATTATGTCCCCCCATTTTTTTCCTTTCTCGCCCTTTTTCCTTCTTCACACAAATTATTCAATACCATGCGGATGCTCGGATCACTCCGACCACACTATGTGTGTTCACCATACCTGGGGGCTTCCTATACGGAAGCTAAATATAATTAATTTCATGGCTTCCTGCCTATCACATATGCGTTCTTTTTCCATATGTGCCTTTTCTTCACTATTATATGCATCGATATGACTTAAGAAGTGGCCATGCTGGGTTGCTTGGCTCTTGTGTTTATGCCCTACATTTCCGTTAATTCGGCTAGGGCATAAGGGGAGCACCTCTGCGATTGTTGCTGCCGGTTCAGCCGGAT
Organism: Triticum timopheevii; assembly: GCA_963921465.1. Lineage (NCBI taxonomy): Eukaryota > Viridiplantae > Streptophyta > Magnoliopsida > Poales > Poaceae > Triticum > Triticum timopheevii. The sequence continues at coordinate 91,644,907 of OY997268.1, read as the reverse complement.
GTGTACCTCAGACTGGGTGAAGCCGAAAGCTAGCGTTCTTAAGGGAATATTCGGTCGGTGAACAAAAGATGTTTCTTTCGTTTATTATAACATGAATCCCCAGATGTTTTGTATCCTGCGTTTTTATTCACAGTTCGGACATGTACATCAATGCATGCATACCCAGGGAAAGGAACCCCTAACGGAACTATTCTCCCTGGAAGATGTTTCTTACTACCCATGTAATATAACATAACTAGTTGGGTACTTGTCTGTTCAAGCACTTATGACCCCTACGCCTGGTTTCCATGCATACCCCGGTTTTACATAACTGAGCGGGTATTCGGATACACCCTGGACTGTCGGATCCGAGGACTGAAGCGAAAAGGTCCGCCATGACAAAAGATTTTTAATCCGGCTAGGGACTACATATGTCCATTGAATTACATAGTCACTTGGACTGACTATATTCTTCCTCTATACCATCCAACAGGCTATCTAGCTTGCAATCCTGTTGGGAATACTTTGCGGCTAACGCTACCTGGTCATACACCAGACTTATGGGAATCTCTTGCCCATCTGGCCCCGCCGGTCCGACTTCGGCCATATGGTTCGGGTCAAGCTTGGTGTAGCGCGTCTTCACCATGGCCCAGGCTTCCCTTGCACCTTGTCGGCAGGCTGACACCTTCCACAACCGGAAGCGCCGCCGTGCTCCTTGGAGCATATCCACGAGCTCCCCCATGCCTCCTGGCAGGGAAGTGGATAGCCACAAAGCCTGGGCAATACCCTGCATCACCTGTCGAACTCGTTCGTGCAGCTGTGAGAGATCTTGCAGTAAATCGCCTGCGGACCCGGGCATCTCCTCTTCAGGACGGCCCGTCAACATACCTACAGGTATAAACTCTTTTAATATGCTTCCTCGCCGAACTATACTGCAGTTCGTTTAGGCACTTACTGTAAATGTCGCGACGAAGCCTTCTGTTCTCCTTCACGGAGTCCGCCAGCTGAGCTCGAACATCTGATAATTCAACGCCCAGCCGGACGTTGGCATCTTGGAGATTGTTTTTCTCCTGCCTAACCTGCGTAAGCACACGCTCGCCGGCCTTTAGCTGTCTTTGGAGATGTGACTCGCTATCTCTTATGATCTCCGGATTCCTCCCGGGATTGTCTGCACAATTTTCTGTTAGACTCATGAAGCAAGCCAATTACTAACTGGTATATTCCTTTAAGATTTCTCTATTGAGACAAAGATTACCAGATGAGGCCTTCTGGGATTCGTCTAGTTTGACAACCGCGGCCCTCGGCTGGGTCTTGCACTCCTCCAGCTCTTGAGACAATTGGGTCTTGCACTCAATCAGTTGTTCCAACCGTTTCAAGTCGCAGGGGCTACTGCTATATATGCTTATCAAATTTCCTTACCCGTATGTCTTTTGCATACTGGTCCGCCGCTCGGGCGAGACCGCCTTGAGCAGCTTGGATGTATGCGCCTCCCGAATTGAAAGCATTAAATGCATCTTCAGAAAAGATGCTATTCGAAGTACGACCCGTCGGTGCCGGTGATTCAAGGCACTCTCTACTTCGGAATTCGTGGCGGAGAGCATATCTGCATCCTCTGTCGGAGGACAATTCGGCATCGACCTCGTGTCGGCCTCCTCTCTAGAAGTCGGTTCCGGAATCCGGCTGGTAGAGGCATGACCGGCAGGATCTCCGGATATAGTCCGGCGACTCCTCTTTCTGCTAGAACATGAAGGATGTTGTTACATTTCAAACACGATAATCACAGAGCAGGTTTTTATGATACCTCTGTAATGGTGTTTTGGCCCTAACCGCCTCCCTCTTAAGCCTGCCTGACCCGGACGCCCTTTGCCGACGAGCCCCCAGGGGCTCGGCGCCGCGTTCCAATGGTCGTCTCTATAAAAATACGATATTTTATGCATAAGGCAGGGTATAAGAAAGGAGTACTCTTTAGAGGATAAGGTTTTGTCTTTGGTTACACATGATGCAGGTAGCAGTCTGGGATAGTTGGCGGTAATAGCCACCGAGGCGCCATCGCAGCTGGCCTGATAAAACGTCCCATTGACAAGCTCCATGGATATATCCGGATCTTCTTCAAGTCCTGGATCGCAGGCCCTTCCGGGGTCCTCCGGCTGCAGGGAGGGACTGTTGAATCTTTCCACGACCCTCCTCAGTTCCTGCTCAGAAATATCAAGGTAAATGATTGCGATGAAGGGTGCCAGAATGAATAGAGTGGGGGAAAGAGTGACGACTTACCTAGCTTGGGGGGTTGTACATGGAAAATCCATCTCGTGGTTTAATACGAAGGAATTCGTCTTCTTCTCCTTTATACAAATCAGACAGTATTCTCGCCAGAGCAGTGGCGGAGTCTGGACCTTTACGGCCACAGCGGGTGTCATCATCTTCCCCGTTGAAGTGCCACATGGGCTTCCCCCGATATTGAAGTGGCTGCACCCCCCGGATTATGCATATAGCTATAACCTTGACTATTGTCAGCCCTGATTTGGCCAGTGTCTTTATCCTGCTCATAAGGAAGTGGGCATCTCTGGTATCTTCCTCTTGGGGGCCCCAAGGGCACCAACTTCGGTGTGTCTTCGGCGGAGCGCTATTGAACTCAGGGAGGCCTGTCCGGACTAGATCCGGAAGGGGAATGTCATCAACATAAAACCACTCCGAGGGCCAGTTTTCAGATGCGTTCTTGGGAGTACCGGACAGGTATCCGGTCTCGGCGACGCACCATATTTTGGCTCTGCCCACTTGACATATGGATTCCCCCTGGTTGAGAGGGACGAGGCAGAACAACTTCTTCCATAACCCGTAGTGGGCCTCGCAGCCCAGGAATAATTCACAAAGGGCGACGTATCCTGCGATGTGCAGCACGGAGGCGGGGATGAAGTTCTGCAACTGGAAGCCGTAGAACTCTAGGATCCCGTGAAGGAATGGGTGGATTGGAAACCCGACGCCTCTTAGCAGATACGAGATAAGGCTGTATTCGCTCCCCCTGGGGTGGATTAAGAGATCTCTCCGCTTGCTCCCCGCCTTTATAGGTGGCTAGTCCGGCTCGGACGGGGACCATGAACGCCGATGGAAGAAACCCTTGGGTCTGCAACTCTATTAAACGGCTATGGGGAACAGAAAATTCTTCCCAATCACCTGGCCTAGAGCTAAGGGAGCGAGAAGAGGAGCCACGGTGGCTGGCCATGTTGGGATGATTTTTCCGGACGCACTGTGTTGATGCTTGCTCAAGGGAAGAAGGTGAGATTTGGGTCTGAGGATCCCCGTCTCTTCAAATAGACGGTTGGTCTGCAGGGCCAGGGTGGCAAATGTAAAAATGCTCCGGCTCCTTGTATTCGCTCGACATGTGGAGATAGCCATTATTGAAGCACAGAAACCGAGGAGTACAACATTGATGAGAAGCCGGACACTGTTTGTTACAACGGGTACTTTGGAGCATTCGGAGATGGAACCCGCCTTGTAATGCCGAAGACAAGCTGTGCGCCGGACTCACCATCATTGAAGCCAGGTTCAGGGGCTACTGAGGGAGTCCTGGATTAGGGGGTATCCGGACAGCCGGACTATACACTTCGGCTGGACTGTTGGACCGTGAAGATACAAGACTCAAGACTTCATCCCATGTCCGGATGGGACTCTCCTTTGCGTGGAAGACAAGCTTGGAAATCCGGATATTAGATCTCCTTCTTTGTAACCGACTCTGTGTAAACCCTAGCCCCCTCCGGTGCCTATATAAACCGGAGGGTTTAGTCCGTGGTAGGACAATCATAATCATCATAGGCTAGCTTCTAGGGTTTAGCCTCTACAATCTCGTGGTAGATCAACTCTTGTAATACTCATATCATCAAGATCAATCAAGCAGGAAGTAGGGTTTTACCTCCATCGAGGGGGCCAAACCTGGGTAAAACATTGTGTCCCTTGCCTCCTGTTACCATTAGCCTTAGAGGCACAGATCAGGACCCCTACCCCTGATCGGGACGTGCCGACAGTGGGTTTTCGCCGTCGGCGACGGCGACCGCATCTACACTAAGCATCCACCCCTTCCCCTGGCGGACGTGATCCGCCGGGATGGTAGAGATGTGGCCACAGTCATTTTGTGCGAGAGAGTGTGAACAGAGCAACCCCAGCAAGCAACAGTGTAGGTTGGACCGTCCTGACTATGTATATAGTGGAGCAGTTTCCTTTTCTCTCCATATGAACCTATTATATTGCGTACGTGCCACTGAAGAAAAAACCTTTATTTATAAATGACGCAGCACCTACAACTCGTTCTCCTATAAACCTTGCACTTGGCATCTCCAAAATATTAACCTTGCGATTGGCTCTTCGCCTCTTCGGGAAGTCAAGCAATAACGATACTGCAGTATATATCGTTCTAGCTATATGAGACCGAATGAATTGCTGTACGTCCACCACGTGGGCAAGGGTCGAGGGGCGAGGGAGAGTGCGTACTATTACGTCCGTTTCAGGGGGTGTTTGTTTCCAGGGACTTTTTAGTGTAGGGACTAGAAAAAGTCCCTCTTAGAGACTTTTTAACCAAATCGGAGGGACTACTAGGGACTAAAACTTGCTTTTTGGGACTAAATGAAGAAGACTCTCAAGTAGAGTCTTTTTTGGGACTTTTTGAGACTTTTCCAACAATGCCCCTCCCTGCGCCCATTGCCCGCCGCCCCATGGTGTTGTTTGGTTATTATTTTCTGTATACTAGGGGTAACATGGTCATTCAATAACCTCTAGGGAGGGACTAGGGAATTTTTAGTCCCTGAAAACAAATAGGGAGGGACTTTTTAAGGAGTAGGGACTTTTTAGTTGGGACTAGAAAAAGTCCTAGGACTTATGAACCAAACAGGGCCTCAATATGGACTACATATGGAGCAAAATGAGTGAATCTACACTCTAAAATATGTCTATATACATCAGTGTTTGGAGTATGTACTAGTAGTTCATACTGAAATCTACTAAAGGACATATATATTCCAAACAATATGATAATCTCTCTAACCAAGGTAGGGACGAGGACTAAACGAAGGGAGTAGTAAAATTTTCTCCTCGTCCTGTGAGCCACCGCGCGCGTGGGCGAGGGAGCGGGCGTAAGGTGTACAGTACTACTACTAGTAAGCAAGTTTCACCTCATCATGCGACCCACCGCGCCTGTGGGCGGGGGAGACGGTGTACTAAGCAAGCTTCTCCTCGTTCTACGAGTTGACGGGACACATCAAAAGTACTCCAGTGTATAGAGCCTTGCATCTAAGGTAGGCCCCACATGGTTTGCCTCTTTTTTAACATAACGCGTCAAGTCGCAACTTGTTTGTTCACCCGTGGTACACGATCCTCCCTCGATCAAGTGGACAACCAGTACACGTGTCAAATTACCATGTGGGCTGCCTTTTCGTATAGAAATGAGCTCCACCATGTACCCGCGCGGGTGAGGTTGGGAAAGAGACGGGAGTATGTGCGCTGTGCGTGCACCTCTTATCTTCGTGCACATCCCTCACCTACGTGGGTGTGTGTTAGAGAGATACAAACCTAGACAGATGGCGTGTGCATTCGTGAGTGTTTTTTGTTTTTAGGGGGGGTCATTTCGTGAATCTATGTGTGGGAATATGTGTCGATGACATCTCAAACAAACTTTTGCATGCAATGTGTGTGAAATGGAGGCCTATCCATATCATATATAGATGTCCAGGCGATCCACGAGAAGAGAGGGAGGGGTCATAGATATCGATAGAGTCGAAGACAAGATCAAGTGGGTGGGTGCGAGATCAATGAAGAGAGCCATCAAAATTGTGTGTGTGTGCAAGTCAAAGATATAAGGCGACTGACCTACCAAAACGTCAGAGGGCACAGGTCAAGTTTGTGTGTGGCAGGGAGACATGACTAGAGCGCTTGATGTATCGGTGTGTGTGGGAGGGAGGGGTGGGGGAGGGGTAGGCGGAGGCCTAACTATAGAGGTAGAATGACTCGTATATGTGTTGAAAAGGAGAGACCCAGCTATGTCTTGAGGGATATCGGTCGACATCCATACATAAATGAAGGACGGAAATAGGATGGGACAGAGAGAGAGAGGAGAGCGAGAGAGGGAGGGAGAGGGTTAGAGTGTTGGATGGGTGATGGAGTTGCTTCTCGAAGATGGTGGGAGAGGCCTACTAGACAAACTGAGGGTGGAACTGCAATATTATCAATAAGAGTGGGGATGTGTTTGTGTGTGTGCCTGTGCATGATAGATCTCTCGGGACACATCCATGGATGATGAAGGGGAACCATGTGTTTGGTAAGCAAACCTAACTAGATCGGTAGATCAATTGTTGTTTGTCGGAGGAAGGGAGAGACATAAGTAATGAGGTAGATCGATCGACGCGTGGGGAAAACGAGTTATAAGGATCTAGCTAGCTATATGTATAGCGGGAGATCGGTCGGTGTACGTCCATTTGTTAGAGGCAAATAAGGCCCAGCGAGATGGATAGACAGAGAGAATGGAGCTAGGAGGTGGTGCGAGAGGCCCAGCTACTAGCTAGATAGGGGGAGGAGTGTGCAGTTGTGAGGTCGGTGAAAAGAGGGGCGAGAGTCTACACATGTGTGGGACCGTATGAGAGACACGAGGCAAGGACACATAAAGGAGGAGATTGAAGGTACGTGTGTATGTTGTAGGCAGACATCGCTGGAGAGGTTTATCGATAGGTGTGTGTCGGAAAGGAGTTGTGGAGACTGTGGGAGAACGACCTAAAGAAAAAAATGAATATGCGCGATGGATAGAATGCTGAGGGAGGGAGAGGGTGAGGAGGGCGTGTGCATGCACGAGAGAAAGTTAGTGGTAGCTACAAAGGTTAGAGGATTGTGTGGGTGTAAGAGACTAACAAAGATCATAATTTGATATAAAAGTGGATTCATATATTTGAATAGGAGATCATAGTGTTATAAACATATCCATGCATGAATATGACGGTGATATGCTTGTTGTGGTTTTGCACATGTTATACCATAATGTGATAATGCATGGCGTTTGCAACTCACAGCTAAATGTCGAACAATCTAAACCATACTATACATCGAACAATCTCACATTTTATTTGAATTTGTGATAATGTGTGGTGTTTGCAGCTTACAACTAAATATCAAACAATCTAAACAATACTATATATCGAACATTCTCACATTTTATTTGAATTTGTGGTCATGTGTGGTGTTTGCAACTCACATCTAAATACTTGTAGGCGTAGGGGGCGGGGCACCACACATAATGTGATAAACACATTATACATATGAGAAATGGTTTAGATTATGAAGATCTAGCTAGAGCTTGAAATGTATTGTGATTTGAAATCAACATAAAGTGGATTCAAAAATCGAGTTCGAGTTCATATAGTACACATAGTTCATATGTAACTCTAGACTAATCATGTGGTGTGCTGTGAAGATAATACACAAACGATGGTTTAACTTGACAATAGTGATGATCGTAGATCTTATTAAAATAGAGAAACGAATTCAAATTCTTTGACTTCACAACAATCATTATTGTAGATCTTATTCAAATAGAGAAAGGAATTCAAATTTAGTTCATATTGAAGCGGTAGTATGTACGTTTGGAATGCACTGGAGATAATAACACCCCAGAGAGTGCCGAAGACAACCCCCTCCAGCAAGATTCAGCACAGAAGGACGGAGAAGCCAGCCCTCAAGAGAGAGCGGCAGACGAAGAGATAGAGGATGACAATTACATACCTCCCTCCGGAGACGAGGCAAGCCTCAACGACGACGAATTCATCGTACTCGAGGATCCCGTCGAACAAGAGCGTTTTAAACGCAGGCTCATCACCACGGCAAATAGCCTAAAGAAAAAGCAGCAACAGCTTCAAGCTGACCAAGACCTGCTGGCCGACAGATGGACCGAGGTCCTCGCGGCCGAAGAGTATGAACTCGAACGCCCCTCCAAAAGCTACCCAAAATGCAAGTTGCTCCCCCGACTAGAGGAGGAAGCATACAAATCTTCATCACCAGCGCACAATACAGCAGATCGACCACCTCGTGGCCGCGACAGAGAGGCATCTAGGCCCTCCGCCAGAACCGTACCCCGGCACTGCTCGAAAAGGGTGAAGCCACACGGAAATGCGTCGGACTTGCGGGATATATTGGAGGACAAGGCAAGACAATCCAGATCCATCTACGGATCACGTGGGCGCCCCACGACCCATGACGACTACCGTCGCGCCGGATACAGCAACTCCGGCCGGGCCGAACACAGCAGACAACGCTCTCTTGAGCTACGTTGTGATATTGCTCAATATAGAGGCGCCGCACACCCACTATGCTTCACAGACGAAGTAATGGATCATCAAATCCCTGAAGGGTTTAAACCCGTGAACATTGAATCCTACGATGGCACAACAGACCCTGCGGTTTGGATCGAAGATTACCTCCTTCATATCCATATGGCCCGCGGCGACGATCTCCATGCCATCAAGTATCTCCCACTCAAGCTTAAAGGACCAGTTCGGCATTGGCTTAACAGCTTGCCCGCAGAATCAATTGGGTGTTGGGAGGACCTAGAAGCCGCATTCCTCGACAACTTCCAGGGCACATATGTGCGACCACCAGACGCCGATGACCTAAGCCACATAATTCAGCAGCCAGACGAATCGGCCAGACAGTTCTGGACACGGTTCTTAACAAAAAAAATCAAATCGTCGACTGTCCGGATGCAGAGGCCCTCGCAGCCTTCAAACATAACATCCACGACGAGTGGCTGGCCCGGCACCTAGGACAGGAAAAGCCGAAATCCATGGCAGCCCTCACATCACTCATGACCCGCTTCTGTGCGGGAGAGGACAGCTAGCTAGCTCGCAGTAGCGACCTCAGCAAAAATTCTGGCAGTCCGGACAGCAAGGACCACAATGGCAGGTCGTGTCGCAACAAAAACAAACGCCGCGTTAACGGCGATAACACTGAGGATACGGCAGTCAACGCCGGATTCAGAGGCTCTAAACCCGGTCAGCGGAAGAAGCCATTCAAAAGAACCACTCCGGGTCCGTCCAGTTTGGGCCGAATACTCGACCGCTCTTGCCAGATACATGGCACCCCCGAAAAGCCAGCTAATCACACCAACAGAGATTGTTGGGTATTCAAGCAGGCGGGCAAGTTAATTGCCGAAAACAATGACAAGGGGCTGCATAGCGATGACGAGGAAGAGACCCAGCCGCCGAACAGTAGAGGACAGAAGGGATTTCCCCCACAAGTGCGGACGGTAAACATGATATACGCAACCCACATACCCAAGAGGGAGCGGAAGCGTGCACTTAGGGACGTGTATGCGATGGAGCCAGTCGCCCCGAAGTTCAACTCATGGTCCTCTTGCCCGATCACTTTCGATCGAAGGGACCACCCTACCAGTATCAGCCATGGCGGATTCGCCGCATTGGTTTTAGACCCAATCGTCGATGGATTTCACCTCACTAGAGTCCTGATGGACGGCGGCAGCAGCCTGAACCTGCTTTATCAGGATACAGTGCGCAAGATGGGCATAGACCCCTCAAGGATTAAACGTACAAAGACGACCTTCAAAGGCATCATACCAGGTGTTGAGGCCAATTGTACAGGCTCAGTCACACTGGAAGTGGTCTTCGGATCCCCGGATAATTTCCGAAGCGAGGAGTTAATCTTCGACATAGTCCCGTTCCGCAGTGGCTATCACGCTCTGCTCGGACGAACCGCGTTTGCAAAGTTCAACGCGGTGCCGCATTATGCATACCTCAAGCTCAAGATGCCAGGCCCTCGTGGAGTCATCACGGTCAATGGAAACACTGAACGCTCCCTCCGAACGGAGGAACACACAGCGGCTCTCGCAGCAGAAGTACAGAGCAGCCTTTTAAGGCAATTCTCGAGTCCGGCCGTTAAACGACCGGACATGGCCAAACGCGCCCGGAGTAACATACACTAAGACCACCTGGCACGATCCGAGCACGCGTAGCAATGCGGCCCCAACCCCAGCCCTTCCATGATTGCAAGACCAGCTCTTCACGTACATCATTACGCTCTGGAGATACCATGGGCATAGGGGGAGGGGCACGACCACGACAGGCCCAGAGTACGGTTCAACCACACCAGGGGCTCCCAAGTGTGTCGCTCTTTTTATTTTCCTTTTTTTCCTTTCTCTATTTTATCCACAGGACTCCGTTCACCAGAGAACCCTGGTGGTAAACCTGCCGAACTCACGATGCAACAGCCAGGGAGGGACAAGGGCTACGTCGAACACTCAGGTGGTCTCCATTATGAGCATTAAATCTGTTTAATACACCATTCCACAGCCTACCCCTGGAGGGGGACATGTCTAATAGTCCAAACCCTTGCTTACCGCACTATTTGTATCGTTCTGCACTCATAGCAGAATTCCTTGAATAAACAATGCATCACTTTTTTTTATAATTGCATTCCTCTTTTTATATGTTCATTTATGACATCTTGCATCTGTACACTTTGGTACGGCCGAACGCACCAGTGGCTTATGTTCCCCGCATTATGGTGTGATAAGTCCGAACACTTTCACAAGTGCGGCACCCCGAACTTATAGCACTATATGCATCGGCTCCGAATCATGTCTTGGGTCAATAGTTGGGTTTGCCCGGCTCCCATGTTTTGGTACCTTACGTTCCGTTCTATCGGCTAAGGTAGCACTGGGAGAACCACTGCGATTGCGCCCCGGTTGAGCTGGGCGAGCGCCTCAGTGGAGAAAGCTAAAACTGACCGTCATGATCAGGCGAGAGCTGGTCGCTGTTCGAGGGGTCTTTTCGAGTCCCTAAAGACTTATGCCGCTTAGAGTGAGGAACCAACTGTGTCCGGTCAAGGCGTGGATAGCGCCTCGAATTCGGTCTTCCGAACACTAGGGGCTTCGCCGAAATTTAAAATTATAGAATTCTATGGCTAAGTGAGAGTGTTCAAGCATTATAAGTCCGGTTGCCTTGTTTGTCATGTTGAGCGCCTCCCTAGATGGACCCAAAAATGGGAACAAGAGCGCTCAAGTTTATCTCGAACACCCCAGCACTCGTGGCATGGGGGCTGAAGCCAATGACTTGCCATCTCTCAGATTTGATAAACGGCCGCACAGAAGGTAATATTTTAAATTAATAAGCGTTGCTTAGCGCATATGAACAAAGTTTTCAGCGCACAGGATAACACATTGCGAGTCTACTCAAAAATTACATCTTTGGGGCACTCATCCGCAATCTTGCGGGCACCCTTCAGGACACTGTTATAGTACATTTCGGGCGTACGATACTCCTTGCCCGCTGGCGGCGCGTCCGTGATAAGCTTCTCAGCATCCAGCCTGCCCCGGTGCACCTTTGCGGGGGCAAGGGCCCGACGGGCACCTTCAATGCAGGTGGAGCGCTTGATGACTTCCACCCAGGGGCATGCATCCACCAGTCGTTGCACGAGACCGAAGTAGCTCCCAGGCATGGCCTCTTTAGGCCACAGCCGGACTATGAGGCCCTTCATGGCCTTCTCGGCTACCTTGTGGAGCTCGACCAGCTGCTTCAGCTGGTCGCTAAGGGGCACCGGATGTCCGGCCTCAGCATACTGAGACCAGAAGACCTTCTCCGTTGAGCTCCGCTCCTCGGCCCGGTAGAATGCGGCGGCATCGGACATGCTGCGAGGCAGATCTGCAAACGCCCCTGGAGAGCTCCGAATTCGGGTAAGTAACAGGTAATTTACATTCACATGCTTGCTTTGCATGAAAAATGCCTTACCCGCCGCTATTTTCTTCACCACCTCAATCTCCTGGAGGGCCTTATGGGCCTCGGCCTTAGTGGCTTTGGCACTTTCAAGAGCCGAGGCAAGCTCGGACTCTCGAGTCTTCGAGTCGCGCTCCAAACTCTCATGCTTTTCCATGAGAGCCTGGAGCTCTTGCCGCACCTCCGCCACCCGCGCCTCCTACTTCTCTCGCTCCGCTCGTTCCGCGGCCGCATTGCGTTCGGCCACGGACATGGCCTCCTTCAGGGTCGCCACCTCGTTCGTGGCCCCTACAGTACCCACGTTATCCTTGTTATTTCTATTGCAACCAAAATCCTTTTCTGTAAGGTACAAATTTAATGCGGTGTTACTCACCTTCTTTGTCCTCGAGCTGCTTCTTGGCAAGGCCGAGCTCGTGCTCGGACCGCTCGAGGTCCTGCTTCAAAGCACCAACCTCCGCAGTCAGTGCGGCAGAGGTCAGCAGCGCCGCCTGCAAACCCATATTAACATAATTTTTAGCACTCCTGCGTATATCTTTTATAGATCCTCAGTCCGGTTTTCTTTCCGAACACCGAACTGAGCATCAGGGGCTACTTTCTATGCGGTATTACATTACATATTTTTAAACTTCTTACCTCAAAGCATGTTAAAAGGCTGCTGCAGGCTTCGGTCAGCCCGCTCTTGGCGAGCTGAACCTTCTGAATCACCGCACTCATGATAGTGCGGTGTTCTTCCTCGACGGAAGCGCCGTTGAGTGCCTCCAACAAGTTGTCCGGCACCTCCGGTTGGACGGAGGCTGCCGGCGCCACGGTCTTGCCCTTCTTACGAAGGGGCCGCCTACCGGACTCCGGAACCACTGCGGGTTCCGGCATGGAGTCCGGCGCAGAGTCCGGGAGGCTGCCTTGCGGCACCTCCGGAGCCTCCTCCTGATGGGTCCCCTCCTGGGATCCCACCTCGGTGTCGTCAGCATCACGAGGGGTGGAGGCGGTCGGAATGGAATCCACATCCGACGGAGCCAAGGACCCGCTCGAAGAAGCGGGAAGATCATCCTCGGCCGGACTACAGGTAGTGTGCGGCATTAGAAGGACGATGTGTGGCATAAAAGAGAAATTGTAAATCATTCAGGAATCCGGATACTTACGATCTTGCCGGAGGCTTGGCCCTTGAGGGCCACCCTTTGTCGCCAATGTTGGCGTTGGCGGAGCTGTCCGGATGAAGGGTCCATCCCCTCTTGGACCCTTCGGCCTCCCCCGTTGGGGAAGCCTTCCTCTTCCTCTCTCCCCCTCCTGGGGAGAGTCCTCTTTCTCCTCCTCGTCTTCGGGGGAGGAGTCCGCCTCGGAGTCATCGGACGATGAGTCCGATACCACCTGACACCGGGAACTCCTTCGGGTTCCCGTGGCCTTCTTCTCCGGCACCACATAAAGTGCCAGGACTAGCAGCCCCGTTAAACGGGTATCCGCTGGGTCTTCGGGGAGGGGAGCCGGACAGTTAACCTGTCCGGACGTCCTCTGCCAGTCCTATTAAAGGCATCGGGAGTTTTAGATCCCATAATAGAGTCAAACTATGAAAGAAATAAATGTCCCATAAAGGATAACATATCTTACCGCACCGGCCGGGCGCTTGGTGCTGAATCCGCGGTCTTCAGTCGCGGACGCGGGGGCTTCTCCGCCCTTGAACAGCACCCTCCAGGCAGCTTCGTACGTCGTGTCGAAGAGCTCTCTTAGGGTCCGGTGCTGTGCCGGATCAAACTCCCACAGATTGAAGGCCCGCTGTTGGCAGGGGAGAATCCGGTGGACGAGCATGACCTGGATCACATTGACAAGCCTAAGCTTCTTGTTCACCAAGGTCTGGAGACAAGACTGGAGTCCTTTCAGCTCCTCCGAACTGCCCCATAGCAAGCCCTTCTCTTTCCAGGAGGTGAGCTGCATGGGGATACCAGATCTGAACTCGGGGCCGCTGCCCATTTAGGGTCACGCGGCTCGGTGATGTAGAACCACCCCGATTGCCACCCCTTGACGGACTCCACAAAGGCCCCCTCGAGCCAGGTGGCGTTGGGCATTTTGCCCACCATGGCGCCTCCGCACTCCGCTTGGACGCCCTTCACTACCTTCGACTTGACATTGAAGGTCTTTAGTCACAAGCCGAAGTGGGGCTGGATGCAGAGGAAGGCCTCGCACACGACGATAAATGCCGAGATGTTGAGGATGAAGTTTGGCGCCAGATCGTGGAAGTCCAGGCCGTAGTAGTACATGAGCCCCCGGACGAAGGGATGAAGTGGGAAGCCCAGTCCGCGGAGGAAGTGGGGAAGGAATACGACCCTCTCATGGGGCCTGGGGGTGGGGATGAGTTGCCCCTCGTCGGGCAGCCAGTGCACGATGTCACTGGACAGGTATCCGGCGCCGCGCAGTTTTTCGATGTGCCCCTCCGTAACGGAGGAGGCCAACCACTTGCCTCCCGCTCCGGACATGGCTGGAGAAGGTTGAGGTGAGATGCGCGAGCTTGGGCGCTGGAGCTCGAGTGCGCGGAGATGGATAAGCAAAGGAGGAAGAAGGCGTAGGTAAAAAAGGTGGATCCCTATCCCCTTATATATGGGCGGACGAAGACTATGCGTCCCCACCGGCCTGGTAAAACTCGCTTATCTCCCAAGCGCCACCATCAATGGCGCGGTTGGGTTACCCACGTCCGTATTGATGGGAATCCCAGAATAAGGGGAACACAATCTCTGCTTTGACAAGACGTGCCAAGGAAACCGTTTCGCTAAACGCGCTGAGGTGGTATAATAAAAAACGATTCAAGTAAAGGCTTGGTAGTAGCGTGACGTCATGCCACAAAATACGTCAGCAGATTGAACTTGTGTACATATTATTCTCTCTACGGTGGAATGTGGAATTTATTTTGCAGAGCCGGACACTATCCTGGCGTTCACAATCTTCTATGAATTATTCGAAGGAGGAACCCGCCTTGCAATGCCAAACAATATGCGCGCCGGACTCATCGTCATTGAAGCCTGGTTCAGGGGCTACTGAGGGAGTCCTGGACTAGGGGTGTTCGGATAGCCGGACTATCATCATCAGCCGGACTCCAAGACTATGAAGATACAAGATTGAAGACTTCATCCCGTGTCCGGATGGGACTTTCCTTGGCGTGGAAGGCAAGCTTGGCGATACGGATATGTAGATCTCCTACCATTGTAACCGACTCTGTGTAACCCTAGCCCTCTCCGGTGTCTATATAAACCGGAGGGTTTTAGTCCGTAGGACACACAACCATTACAACAATCATACCATAGGCTAGCTTCTAGGGTTTAGCCTCCTTGATCTCGTGGTAGATCTACTCTTCTACTACCCATATCATCAATATCAATCAAGCAGGAGTAGGGTTTTACCTCCATCGAGAGGGCCCGAACCTGGGTAAAAACATCGTGTCCCTTGTCTCCTGCTACCATCCGCCTAGACGCACAGTTCGGGACCCCCTACCCGAGATCCGCCGGTTTTGACACCGACAGTAGGCCATGTTGATCTTCCTAGCTACCGCAAACTCTAAATATAGCTTTGTCGTGCCATATTGCAAACCTCGGCTAACCTTTGCTACATGGCAGTTATCCTTTACCACATTAGACATGTATTTTGGAAAATACACATCCCAGTTGGCATGTGATGTAGTGTCACACCACCTAGGGCAAACGCGGTGATCATATACCAACCGCTTAAACAACTTACATGTGATTCTAAGTGGGGTTATGCTTGCAAAATCTCAGATTTAAAATGTCATTGGAGATGAAATGTGATTTAATTTTCTATGTTATAGACAATTGGTTCAAAAATCTGAACTTGGCAGCTTTTATCCTATTAAAAAATCTTACCGTGTTTTAAATTTACTTATAGCATTGTGATACCTTTAGCATATTTTTTACTTTTCCATAACTTGATAAGTTGGATTCACCTTGCTAGGAGGATGTGCCTGTTGACTATGTGAAATTCCTCAAAATTTCATTAACTTCGGTCAAATTCCCCAACAGTGTCAAGTCGGATACACTACAGTAATATGGGCCTGAGTTGTGGTCTCTTTGGTTCAAAGGCTATTTAGAGGAATTTGTATAATTGCAATCCATAGAAATGTTTTCTTTAGATTACATTTTCTTC
The DNA here is from genome assembly GCA_963921465.1 of Triticum timopheevii. NCBI lineage: Eukaryota > Viridiplantae > Streptophyta > Magnoliopsida > Poales > Poaceae > Triticum > Triticum timopheevii. The sequence goes on along the minus strand of OY997268.1, from coordinate 91,629,038 downwards.
AAAAGAATAACCCTTTGAATTTTGTAATGACTGCTCTACAACACTACAATCATATAGGATTCCTAACAAGAGGTCAAACATGTAGTAGAAATTCCTTTGTGCCTGACAAATATGACATGAACTCAATTTCTATAGAAAGATCATGCGTTTTTCCTTTGGTGCAACCAAACAACTTCCATTTCTTACTCTCGTGTTTCTGATTCTACTTGATTCCACCTACCATGACATTATATTCAAGTTTTATTTTTATTCCTGTAATCTTTGAGTGCTACAAACCAAAGAGACCTCCTGACATGTGATCCCACCTTGCCAGCTTGGGTAAAATATAAGTAGATTCAAATATGTGACAAAGTCACAACCAAATGGTATAACATGTAAACTATACTTTTCTAAAATTTGGCAAGCACTGTCACAAAATCACAAATAGTAGAAATATGTAGGGAATAAAAAGTGGAGTTCAGTCTTATTCTTCCAGTTATGATCTTGGTCATAATTTTGAACCTGACAATCACCTATGCTAGTAAGACACTCCTCAGTGAAACATAATCTTGATTGTTAGATCATGGCTGGAATTCATCTTTGCTCTCCGGTTAGATTGGTGGCATGAATACTGTATTCCCTATCCTTTTTGTTGATGTAGTCTCCCACCCCACCATGGGCCTGGCACACAGTGATGGAGGCTAAAATCTTGAGTTGGTTGAATAAACTTTTAAAATGTATACTTGCTCTAGCTTCCATCATTCCTTTTCTACTCTCATGCCAATGTTGCTTTCGCCATCACCTTGTGTCTCTCTGTTTTTATCATTTTCTTTGATCCCCTTGCCCCCATACTCCTCCGTCGTACCCTCCTACTCATGGCTCTCTTCATCCATGCCCAATTGCGGCAAGTCTAGGGCACACCCTAGGTATTATGTCCCCAACAGCCGCACAGACGAACATGGAGAAGAGGAGAGTTCTATGCTCCATGAAAAACATGTGGTGCACATGGAGCGGTGGTGGCCTTGCGAGCATGGTGGTGTTGGTTGTGTATGCATATGGAATAAAATCATTGTTGGAACCAGCAACGTCATTAATACATTCCATACTAAGAATATAAAGATCGTATGCACGTTAAGCACGTCGGGCATCAATATATTTATACTAAAATTTGCTATGTTCTTTATCATACTACTATCATAGCAAGTAAAAAATTCTATTACTTAGTTAATGTAGCTAACCACATAACAACAAAGCTAAATATTAACTACAGTCTACAGTGTTATTTGTTATACAATTCTAACATATATCAGATTTTTTGTTTGTACTAATTTTAAATTAAATAATATAAAGTATGACGATTTTATGAATTTTAACAATTGCATAGATTACATAGTCTGTATATATTTATGTGCATGTGTTGTTAGAGATATGTAAATCATAGTCTAAGAAATATCTTAATAGTGGCTTCTAGTTCATGATTGAATAAATTAATTTATACAAAGTTGTAAAGTATAATCTGAACCATTGGCAAATATATTTTTTCACAAATTGGGTTTGGTGTTAAGTTGACAACATTTGTGTGCTTTGTAATTAATATAGAAACAAAATAGCTTCTCATCGCCTCTCCATCTCCGGCCCTCCTCCTCATCCTCCTCCATCTCCGGCCCTCCTCCTCTTGCTCCAGCGCATGCATCCCCACCGTCATAGATTGTTTCCCTCCTGCCATGTGATGACCCACAAGTATAGGGGATCTATCGTAGTCCTTTCGATAAGTAAGAGTGTCGAACCCAACGAGGAGTAGAAGAAAATGATAAGCGGTTTTCAGCAAGGTATTCTCTGCAAGTACTGAAATAAGTGGTAACAGATAGTTTTGTGATAAGATAAATGGTAACGAGCAACAAGTAACAAAAGTAAATAAAGTGCAGCAAGGTGGCCCAATCCTTTTTGTAGCAAAGGACAAGCCTGGACAAACTCTTATAATAGGAAAAGCGCTCCCGAGGACACATGGGAATATCGTCAAGCTAGTTTTCATCACGCTCATATGATTCGCGTTCGGTACTTTGATAATTTGATATGTGGGTGGGCCCGTCCTTGGGTACTTCCCTTACTTGGACAATCATCCCACTTATGATTAACCTCTATTGCAAGCATCTACAACTACAACAAAAGTATTAAGGTAAACCTAACCATAGCATGAAACATATGGATCCAAATCAGCCCCTTACGAAGCAACGCATAAACTAGGGTTTAAGCTTCTGTCACTCTAGCAACCCATCATCTACTTATTACTTCCCAATGCCTTCCTCTAGGCCCAAATAATGGTGAAGTGTTATGTAGTCGGCGTTCACATAACACCACTAGAGGTTAGACAACATACATCTTATCAAAATATCGAATGAATACCAAATTCACATGACTACTAATAGCAAGACTTCTCCCTTCTCCTCAGGAACAAAAGTAACTACTCACAAAGCATATTCATGTTCATAATCAGAGGGGTAATATTGTGCATAAAGGATCTGAACATATGATCTTCCACCAAATAAACCAACTAGCATCAACTACAAAGAGTAATCAACACTACTAGCAACCTACTAGCACCAATCCCGCACTAGGGTTTGGAGATGAGATGGTGCTGGTGAAGATGTTGATGGATATTGCCCTCTCCCGATGAGAGGGGCGTTGGTGATGACGATGGTGATGATTTCCCCCTCCCGGAGGGAAGTGTCCCCGGCAGAACAGCTCTGCCGGAGCCCTAGATTGGTTCCGCCAAGGTTCCGCCTCGTGGCGGCGGAGTCTCATCTCGAAAGGTTCTCTCCTATTTTTTTCTCATCGAAAGACTTCATATGGGAGAAGATGGGCGTCGGAGAGCCACCAGGGGGCCCACGAGGTAGGGGGCGCACCCAGGGGGGCGCCCCCCACCCTCGTGAGCGGGGTGTGGGCCCCCTGGCCTTCATCTTTGGCGACGATTTTTCTTTATTTATTTTAAGGTATTTCGTGGAGTTTCAGGACTTTTGGAGTTGCGTAGAATAGTCCTTCAATATTTGCTCCTTTTCCAGCCCAGAATTCCAGCTGCCGGCATTCTCCCTCTTCATGTAAACCTTGTAAAATAAGAGAGAATAGCCATAAGTATTGTGACATAACGTGAAATAACAGCCCATAATGCAATAAATATCGATATAAAAGCATGATGCAAAATGGACGTATCAACTCCCCCAAGCTTAGACCTCGCGTGTCCTCAAGCGAAAAGACAATAACAATAAATATGTCCTCATGTTTAGAGGTAGAGGCGTCGATAAAAATAAAATACGGACATGAAGGCATCATGATTACTTCATAACAGCTACATATATAAATTTTGTCATATGATTACTTATGTTCTAGTGATGATCTTTTCACAAAGCCAAAATATGAATCAGAAACTTTATTGGGCACCAACAATTATAATCTTAGTCATTGAAGCAATTGCAATTTATCATAACATCGGAAAGAGTCTATGTCAGAGCTTAAAAGCAAGTCCACATACTCAACTATCACTTAGTACTTCATAATTGCTAACACTCACGCGATACTTGTGGTTACAGAGTTTTAATCGGACATAGAGAAAGATCGGGGCTTATAGTTTTTGCCCCACAACCTTTTACCTCAAGGGTAATGTCAACAATAATAATTCACGCTCCCCCACATCCAATTAGATATATATATCATGTTCTTTCCAACATGCTGAGCTTGCCAAAGGATAAAATGAAAAAGGAAAGGTGAAGATCACCGTGACTCTTGCATAAGGTAGAGGATAATAATAAAAGATAGGCCCTTCGCAGAGGGAAGCAGAGGTTTTCATGCGCATTTAGGGTTGATGCACAAAATCTTAATGCAAAAGAACGTCACTTTATATTGCCCCTTGCATGTGAACCTTTATTATGCAGTCCGTCGCTTTTATTGCGTCCACAACAAGTTCGTACAAAGCTTATTTCTCTGCACTAATAAGTCATGCATATTTAGAGAGCAATTTTTATTGCTTGCACCGATGACAACTTACTTGAAGGATCTTACTCAATCCATAGGTAGATATGGTGGACTCTCATGGCAAAACTGGTTTAAGGGTATTTGGAAGCACAAGTAGTATTTCTACTTAGTGCTGAGAATTGGCTAGCAGGAGGGGGAAAGGCAAACTCAACACGGTAGAGGAACCATGACAACATACTTTATCTCAGATGTAGGAAAACATAACTCATTATGTTTTCTTCCTTGTCCAACCTCAACTCTTTAGCATGTCATATTTTAATGAGTGCTCCCAATCATAAAAGATGTCAATGATAATATATCTATATGTGAAACCCTCTTTCCTTATTACTTCCTATTAATTGCAACGATGACCAAAGCTATATTTGCCAACTCCCAACAACTTTAAATCATCATACTCTTTCTATGTGGAGTCATTACGTTCAATAAGATCAATATGAACTCTTGATTCTTTTTATTCTTTTTCTTCTAATCACCCAAGATCATGGCAAAATACTCAAGCCCTTGACTCAACACTAATCTTTATTATATAGATCACGGACTCGATTACAAAGAAGGATCATAAAGCAAAACTCAAAACTAGATCATGCCATGACTTTATTCTACTAAATCAAGATACTACTAATAGGATCGAACTAAGAAAAACAGTAAAGATAGGAGTTGTGATGGTGATACGATACCAGGGCACCTCCCCCAAGCTTGGCAATTGCCAAGGGGAGTGCCCATACCCATGTGATTATGTTTCCTTCTTTGTTGTTGACGGTGGAGGTATTGATGATGATGGAGTTGTTGCATTCTTCTTCTCTAGCTTGTGTCTGAGGCTAAAATTTTCATCCCTCAGATCCTCGTTCTCGAGCTCAAGTTTCATTATCTTTTTGCATAGTGTTGCCTTGCTGTCCTGCATAAAACGAGGTGGGATAGATTAGACCTTATGGAGGCTTGACTTCTTGAACTCCACATGCATATCACCAGGTTGAGGTAGGGGATAGTCCTCTTCGTCGGAACTCGTTTCCTCCTTCCTCTTTGGATCATAGTCTTCTTCTTCCTCCGTGGTCCAGCCATAATGCTCCACGTCCCCATGTACCCTGGGATTTGCAATATAATCGGCCATGTAGCTCTCTCCCTCTGAATCTTGGGAAGACATCTTGCTCTTATCTGCAGCAGCAACAGCTCGAAACAAAAACAGAGGAGATTTGCGTGATACAAGAGTCAAAACCTTCGGGAGTATATATAATGAATTTTTACCGACCAAAATACGTATCATGCAAGGAAACGGAGTCCGGAGGGCACACGAGGTGCTCACGAGGTAGGGGGCCCGCCCAGGGGGGTAGGGCGCACCCTCCACCCTCGTGGAGGCCTCGTGTCCTCCCCGACTGCTACTTATTTTCTATTTTTCTAAATATTCCAAAACGGAGAAATATTGCCTTAAAAATTGTTTTGGAGTTGGTTTACTTACCGTATCACATACCTATTCCTTTTCGGAGTCTAGAACGTTCTGGAAAGTGTCCCTTATGTATTCCTCCGGGGTTACGGTTTCAATAACATTAGTTTCAACATTTATAGGATTACCTGAGATATAGTGTTTGATTCTTTGACCGTTTACCACCTTCGGATTTGTGCCTGCCAAGTTGTTGATTTTTATGGCACCGGAGCGATAGACCTCCTCGATAACGTAAGGACCTTCCCATTTGGAGAGAAGTTTTCCTGCAAAAAATCTTAAACGAGAGTTGTATAGCAATACATAATCACCTACATTAAACTCACGCTTTTGTATCCATTTGTCATGCCACCTTTTAACCTTTTCTTTAAACAGCTTGGCATTTTCATAAGCTTGGGTTCTCCATTCATCAAGTGAGCTAATATCAAATAACCTCTTCTCACCGGCAAGTTTGAAATCATAGTTGAGATCTTTAATAGCCCAATATGCCCTATGTTCTAGTTCGAGAGGTAAATGACATGCTTTTCCATAAACCATCTTATACGGAGACATACCCACAGGATTTTTATATGCAGTTCTATAGGCCCATAATGCATCACTCAGTTTCTTGGACCAATTCTTCCTAGACCTATTGACAGTATTTTGCAAAATTAATTTGAGCTCTCTATTGCTCAATTCTACCTGACCACTAGACTGCGGGTGATATGGAGATGCAATTCTATGGTTAACGTCGTATTTAGCAAGCATCTTACGGAAAGCACCATGAATAAAGTGTGAACCACCATCAGTCATTAAGTATCTAGGGACTCCAAACCTCGGAAAAATAACTTCCTTAAGCATTTTAATAGAAGTATTATGATCAGCACTACTAGTTGGAATAGCTTCTACCCACTTAGTAACGTAATCAACAGCAACTAAAATATGAGTGTAACCATTAGTGGCAGGAAAAGGTCCCATATAATCAAAGCCCCAAACATCAAATGGCTCAATAACAAGTGAATAATTCATAGGCATTTCTTGACGTCTACTGATATTACCAATTCTTTGACATTTATCACAAGACAAAACAAACTTACGGGCATCCTTGAAGAGAGTAGGCCAATAAAACCCGGATTGCAATACCTTATGTGCAGTTCTATCTCCAGCGTGATGTCCTCCATAAGCTTCGGAGTGACACTTGCATAGGATCTGTTCCTGTTCATGCTCAGGTACACAACGTCTAATAACACCATCTACTCCTTCTTTATAAAGATGTGGGTCATCCCAAAAGTAATGTCGCAAATCATAGAAAAACTTTTTCTTTTGTTGGTATGTGAAGCTAGGCGGTATAAATTTAGCAACAATATAATTAGCATAATCAGCATACCAAGGAGTGCTACGAGAAGTACTTATGACATTTAATTGCTCATCAGGAAAGCTATCATCAATAGGTAGTGGGTCATCAAGAACATTCTCTAGTCTAGACAAGTTGTCTGCAACGGGGTTCTCAGCTGCTTTTCTATCAACAATATGTAAATCAAACTCTTGGAGCAAGAGAACCCATCTAATAAGTCTAGGTTTTGCATCTTTCTTTTCCATAAGATATTTAATAGCAGCATGATCTGTATGAATAGTTACTCTAGAATCAACAATATAGGGTCTGAATTTATCACAAGCAAATACAACCGCTAAAAGTTCCTTTTCGGTAGTAGCATAATTTCTTTGAGCATTGTCTAGAGTCTTACTAGCATAATGGATAACATTCAATTTCTTATCAACTCTTTGCCCTAGAACAGCACCTACAGCATAATCGCTAGCATCACACATAATTTCAAAAGGTAAATTCCAATCAGGTGGCTGAACAACAGATGCAGAGACTAATGCTTTCTTAAGTATTTCAAATGCTTCTACACAATCATCATCAAAGACAAATGGTACATCTTTTTGTAATAAATTAGTCAGAGGCCGAGAGATTCTTGACAAGTCCTTGATGAACCTCCTATAAAATCCGGCATGACCAAGAAAACTTCTTATACCTTTGACGTCCTTGGGACATGGCATCTTTTCAATAGCATCAACCTTGGCTTTATCAACTTCAATACCTCTTTCAGAAACTTTGTGCCCCAAGACAATACCTTCATTAACCATAAAGTGGCACTTTTCCCAATTCAAGACAAGATTAGTTTCTTCACATCTCTGCAAAACTCGAGCAAGATTGCTCAAGCAATCATCAAAAGAGGGACCATAGACGGAAAAATCGTCCATGAAAACCTCACAAATTTTCTCGCAGAAGTCAGAGAATATAGCCATCATTCATCTTTGAAAGGTAGCAGGTGCATTACATAAACCAAAAGGCATACGTTTATAAGCAAAAGTACCAAAAGGGCATGTAAAAGTAGTCTTTGATTGATCTCTAGCCGACACAGGTATTTGACAAAAACCAGAATAACCATCTAGAAAGCAATAATGTGTATGTTTGCATAGTCTTTCTAGCATTTGATCAATAAAAGGTAAGGGGTAATGATCTTTCTTAGTAGCCTTATTTAATTTGCGGAAATCAATTACCATCCTATAACCTATGATAATTCTTTGCGGAATCAATTCATCTTTATAATTAGGGACAATAGTGATACCTCCCTTCTTAGGGACACAATGAACAGGACTTACCCACTGACTATCAGCAACGGGATAAATTATACCTGCCTCCAGAAACTTGAGTATTTCTTTTCTTACCACTTCTTTCATTTTAGGATTCAAACATCGTTTAGGATCACGAACCGGTTTGGCATCTGCTTCCAAATTTATTTTATGTTGACATAGAGTGGGACCGATGCCCTTAAGATCATACAGACTATATCCAATAGCGACATGATGCTTCTTCAGAGTTTTCAATAATCTTTCTTCTTCATGCTCTGAAAGGTTAGCGCTAATAATAACAGGATATATTTTCTTTTCATCAAGATAAGCATATTTAAGATTATCAGGCAACGGTTTAAGCTCAAACACGGGATCACCCTTGGGTGGAGGAGGATCCCCTAGGATTTCAACAGGCAAATTGTGTTGCAGAATAGGTTCCTGTTTAAAGAATACTTCATCTATTTCCCTTCTTTCGTTCATGAACATATCATTTTCATGGTCTAGCAAATAATGTTCTAAAGGATCACTAGGAGGTACAGCAATAGAAGCAAGACCAATAATTTCATCCTTACTAGGCAATTCTTCCTCATGATGTTGTTTACTAAATTTAGAGAAATTGAACTCATGAACCATGTCATCCAAGCCAACAGTAACAACATTCTTTTTGCAATCTATCTTAGCATTAACGGTACGCAAGAAGGGTCTACCAAATATAATGGGACAAAAGCTATTGTCACGCCCAATATACGATACTATCCTAAAGAGACTCGAAGGTCCCACCAAGGATAGAACCGCATATTGATACGCTTTTGCAAGGTGGATATCATTACATCAACATTACATAATAGATAGGGATACATACATAAGGCATACAATGCCACATGAATACAACATCATATTACATAAGAGCACCATCCGACTATAGATGAAACACAAACAGAAACTCAAACAACATCCACCCTTCTAGCCCAGGCTGCCGACCTGGAACCTATCCCCTGATCGAAGAAGAAGCAGAAGAAGAACTCCAAAACAAGCAAACATCACTCTCGCGTCAAGACCATCGCATAATCTGTACCTGCAACTGTTGTTGTAGTAATCTGTGAGCGACGAGGACTCAGCAATCCCATTACCATGGGTATCAAGACTAGCAAAGCTTAATGGGAAAGGAAGGGGTAAAGTGGTGAGGTTGCAGCAGCGGCTAAGCAAGTATGGTAGCTAACATACGCAAATAAGAGAGAGAAGAGAAGCAAAGGAACGGTCATCAACTAGTAATGATCAAGAGGTGATCCTGAACTCCTACTTACATCAAACATAACACAGAAACTGTGTTCACTTCCCGGACTCCGCCGAGAAGAGACCATCACGGCTACACACGCAGTTGATGCGTTTTAGTTCGGATCTGGTGTCAAGTTATCTACAACCGGACATTAACAAATTCCCATCTGCCACATAACCGTGGGCACGGCTCTCGAAAGTTTATACCCTGCAGGGGTGTCCCAACTTAGCCCATGATAAGCTCTCGCGATCAACGAAGGATATACCTTCTCCCAGGAAGACCCGATCAGTCTCGGAATCCCGGTTTACAAGACATTTCGACAATGGTAAAACAAGTCCAGCAAGACCACCTGCTGTGCCGACAAATCCCGATAGGAGCTGCACATATCTCGTTCTCAGGGCACACCGGATGAGCAAGACGTCGGGTTGGCATAGACCCTGGTTGCCCAGGGGGCGCCGGACATCGCTCGGTTTGGACCAACACTTAGACAAGCATTGGCCCGGGGGGGCTAAAATAAAGATGACCCTTGAGTTAATTACTCCCAAGGGAAAAGTAGGTGGTGGTGAGGCAAATGGTAAAACCAAGGTTGGGCCTTGCTGGAGGAGTTTTATTCAAAGCGAACTGTCGAGGGGGTCCCATAAATCACACAACCGCGTTAGGAACGCAAAATCTGGGAACATAACACCGGTATGACGAAAACTAGGGCGGCAAGAGTGGAACAAAACACCAGGCATAAGGCCGAGCCTTCCACCCTTTACCAAGTATATAGATGCATTAATTAAATAAGAGATATTGTGATATCCCAACATAACCCTGTCCACCATGGAGCAATCTTCAACTTCACCTGCAACTAACAATGCTATAAGAGGGGCTGAGCAAAGCGGTAACATAGCCAAACAATGGTTTGCTAGGAAGGGTGAAAAGGTTAGAGGTTCATGGCAATTTGGGGAGGCTTGAAGAACAAGTGATAGGAAGCGCAGCATAGCGATAGAACGAAGCAACTAGCATAGCAATGATAGTAATGAGATCCAAGGTGACGGTCATCTTGCCTGAAATCCCGCAAGGAAGAAGAACGAGTCCATGAAGAAGATGAAGCCACGAAGACGAACCAAGTGTAGACAAACGAATCCTAACGATCGCAACAAAACGGGAACTATCGAGAAGAAGCACACAGCATAGTAAACACACCACACATAAACAAGACATGATGCACAACAAGCATGATCCATGACAAGGGTACATGGAGCTACTCATGGCAAAAGATGATGCATACAAGACCAACACATCAAGGCAAGTTTAAATGAGGCCGGAAACAACATATAACAATTCCGGTAAGTCCTCATATGTAAATTTCAAAGTTGGTCCAGATCTGAATAAACATTATGTTCAAGTTGTTAAACAGCAAGTTAAGATGCATCAAGATGATCTACACGAGATTCTAGTCAAGTTACATATAAAGTTCGTTTAATTCGGAGCTACGGCCTAGAAGATATGAGCAAAACAAGTTAAGCATGGCATTGATGCTAAATGCATCCAAACATCAAGCAAACACCTCAAAACAAGGATGCAACATGATAATATGAAACTTCATGCAAAAACAAGCAAGTTTCATATAGAGCACACTCAAAACGGAGCAACGGTTCAACACATACATTCTATACAAGTTTAAAGGACAAGCTGTACAAAACAGCAACTAGGCATCTAGCAAACATCAAAACAACAAGATACAACACCCCAACATAAGAACAAAAGGAATAGGCATGATGTACAAGTAATGCATGACAAAAGATGAACACTGAGCTATCTCCAGAAATCACTAGAACATGCTCAAACACACATGGCAAGATTGCATATATTAACAGTTTCAGACTTTGCAGAAATAACATCAGGTTGCAAAGTTTAGAGCTATCAAACAACATTCTACAGAAACTTCTCATGGAAAACAAAGGCATGGCATGCTACTACTAAGTACATAGAACAAAAGTTCTTGACTAACCATGAGCCAAAAAGGATCAGAAGATATGATGGCACCCATGTAAACATGGCAAAAGATATGACAGATTCATACATGGCAGGAACAACAATAAGTAGGCATGTTAGAGAGCTTGAACCACTCACCACAGAGCAATACATGGCAAGGCAACCAATAGTAAGAAGACATGATTATGAAGCTAAACATGGCCATAGCAAGTTCATAGGGTGCATGGATCACTAACAGCAATCATGGCAACATTGAACTTAATGTTAACAGGCTGACAGCAACATTATTTAGCAGTTTTGAGGGCAAGATAACAAGTAACAGCAGGCTATAAACAACCGCGACGCGACGGGCAGGATTGCAAAATGGGCCATCAAGCTCCTGCCATTTGATATAACTTACAAACCTAGGCGAGCTATAAAGTCGCAAGTCCTGGCTGACTTTGTCGCTGAATGGACCGAAGCCGAACTCCCTAAAGAATACGGCGCATACTCCAATTGGATTATGTACTTCGACGGCTCCAAAATGTTGGCCGGCTTGGGGGCTGGCATCGTATTGACGTCCCCAACCGGGGACACAGTCCAATACGTACTTCAGATAATGTACATGGACTCCAACAATGCAGCCGAATACGAGGCCCTCCTACATGGCCTCCGGATGGCAATCTCCATGGGCATTCAACGCCTAGAGGTGCGCGGGGATTCAAACCTTGCAATATCCCAAGTAAACGGAGACTTTGACGCCAAGGATCCAAAAATGGCAGCCTATCGTAACGCTGTCCTAAAAATGTCAGCTCGGTTCGAAGGACTTGAATTCCACCACGTAGCCCGGGATAATAACCAAGCAGCCGACGTATTGGCACGCATCAGCGCGAAACGCGACGTTGTCCCTCCAAACATCTTCCTGGAACGGCTCTTTAAGCCATCCGTACTATGGGAAGAGGAGTCCAGAAATAACAATCCGGAAGCAGTCGCACCACCCAACACAGAACAATCTGACATAATCGGCGACTCAGCCGATGAAATAACGCCTTCAGCCCACGAAATAATGGCAGTAATTGCCCCGTGGACAGAACCATTCCTAGCCTACCTGGTTAGGCAGGAGCTTCCCGAAGACCAAAACGAGGCTCGCTGCATAGTTCGGCGGTCTAAAGCCTACAAGGTCCATAGGGGGAACTTTACAAGAAAAGCACAACCGGAGTCCTTCAAAGGTGTATCTCCGAAGAGGAAGGGCGAAACCTTCTGGCTGAAATTCATGCCGGACTAGGCGGACACCACGCCGCAGCCCGGGCCCTGGTAGGCAAGGCATTCCGTATAGGATTTTATTGGCCGACGGCCCAGGCAGATGCTCAAGACTTAGTCCAAAGATGCGTCGGTTGTCAGCTCTTTGCTAATCAGAGCCATATGCCACCCACTGCCCTCAAAACTATACCCATTACCTGGCCGTTCGCGGTCTGGGGGATTGACATGGTTGGACCCCTTAAAGGGGGAACCCACAAGCAAAGGTACCTATTGGTCATGGTGGACAAATTCACCAAATGGATAGAGGCCAAGCCAGTTAAAATGGCAGAGTCCGGACCAGTGATAGACTTCATATCCGGGGTAGTACACCATTATGGTGTCCCCCATAGCATCATTGCTGATAACGGCACGAACTTCACGGTCGACGAGGTTAAATTATGGTGCAAAAATATGGGCATTAAGCTCGATTACGCTTTAGTCTATCATCCTCAAACCAACGGTCAAGTGGAACGAGCAAATGGTCTAATAATGAGCGGCATCAAACCCAGACTAGTGCGGTCCCTTACGGAATCTGACACGCACTGGGTAGAGGATCTTGACTCCGTACTCTGGGGGCTGCGGACAACGCCCAACCGTACTACCGAATTCACACCATTTTTTATGGTATACGGCGCAGAGGCAGTTTTGCCCTGCGACATCATTCATGACTCACCTCGAGTGCGCATGTACGAAGAAAGAGAAGCCGAGCTGGATCGGCAGGACAGCTTGGACGCATTGGAGGAAGAATGCGATGTTGCCAAGGCTCGTTCCGCATTCTATCAGCAGCAGGCTCGAAGATATCAAAGCAGAGAAGTACGGGCTAAGACTTACAATGTTGGCGAACTAGTTCTACGCCTGCCGGACAAGAAAAAGGACAAGCTCAAGCCCAAATGGGAGGGTCCCTTCATTATCGATCAAGTCCTGACCGGCGGAGCGTACCGTCTGCGAAATGCGTCGGACAACCGACTCGAGCCGAACCCATGGAACGCAGCCCGCCTCCGAAGATTCTACGCCTAGCGCCGGACTAAGAGTTCGTCTCCTTCCCCCGTCCAAATTTTTACACTTCAGCTGTCTTTCGTTTCTCTTTTTTCTCTCACCCTTTTCATAAAAGCCCTTAAAGGCCTACTTGCACATTGTTCGCGCACACTTGATGTGCTATCCGCACTCATTATACCTGGGGGCTTCTTTACCAGAAGCTTATTTATACGGGCTTCATGCCCAGCACATGTGTCAAACTTCCACATGTACCTTTTATTCATCATTATATGCATCGATATGACTTAAGTTTTGGCCAAGCTGGGTTGCCTGGCTCCTGTGCTTACCCCTATGTTCCCGATTGTTCGGCTAGGAGGTAAAGGGAGCACCTCTGCGATTGTTACTGGCGGGTCAGCCGGATGTGTACCTCAGACTGGGTGAAGCCGAAAGCTAGCGTTCTTAAGGGAATATTCGGTCGGTGACTTGAAAGATGATTTTTTACCTATTTATTTATCTGCCCCCAGATGTTTTCCTGCTCTTTTTGCAGTCCGGACATGCACTTTAGGGCATGCCTCCCAGGGAAAGGAACCCTTAACGGAACTATTCTCCCTGGAAGATGTTTCTTACTAACCATGTAATATAACATAACTAGTTGGGCACTTGTCTGATAAAGCACTAATGACCCCTACGCCTGGTCTCCATGCATGCCCCGGTTGTTTCTTAACCGAGAAGGTATTCGGACACACTCCGGACTCTAGGGTCCCGAGGTTGAAGCGAAAAGGTCGGCAAAGACAAACGATCTACAATCCGGCTAGAAGACATTTCACATGTCATTTTAAATACATTGTCAAATCGACCAACTGTACTCCTCCTCAATCTTGTCTAACAGGCTGTCTAATTTACAGTCCCGTTGGGAATATTTAGCGGCCAACTCTACTTGGCCGTACACTAAGCTCACAGGGATCTCCTTCCCATCGGGCCCCACAGGTCCGACCTCGGCCATGTGGTTGGGATCCGCCTTCTTGTACCGCGTCTTCACCATGGCCCAGGCCTCCCTGGCACCTTGGCGACAGGCCGATATCTTCCATAAACGGAAGCGCTGTCGTGCTCCCTGAAGCTTCTCCGCAAGCTATCCAAGGCCCTCGGGCAGGGAGAGGGACGGCCATAAGGCCTGGACGACGCCGCTCATCGCCTACCGAACTCGTTCGAGCAGTTGCACCAGCTCGGAAAGTTGATCACCCGTTGATATGGGCATCTCCTCCGCAGGGCGACCTGTGAGCACACCTACAGACATATTTCTGTCAATTGACTTCCTCGCCGAACTCTTCTTTTCAAAAGAGTTCGCTCAAGCACTTACTATAGATGCCGCGACGAAGCCGCTGATTCTCCTTCACGGAGCCAGACAGCTCGGCCCGAACACCTTTCAGCTCTTCTCCAAGCTGGGCGTGGGCATCCTGGAGTTTGTTCCTTTCCTGCTGCACCTTCGTCAGCACCCTCTCGCCGGCCTTCAGCTGGCGCAGTAGTTGTTGCTTGTCCGGATCCAGTCCGGCAACATCTGCAATATTATTGTCAGACTTACACGCACGTCGCACACCGATTATCTTTTTGAAATAATGTGTTACCAGGAGGGGTCTCTGTGTTTCCTCCTGCGGCAGCGAGTGCGGCCTCAAGTTGGACCTTGCACTCTTGTAGCTCCTGGGACAATTGGGTATTCTTCTCTATAAGATCCTGCGCATCAAATGACCCTTAAATCAGTTACTCCAACTACTTTAAGTCTCGGGGGCTACTGGCATATACAACTATTAAAATCTCTTACCCGTATGTCGTTTACATACTGCTCCGCGGCTCTGGTCAAACCATCTTGAGCAGCACGGAGGTGCGCGTCCCCCGCGTTAAAGGCATTCAACGCCTTAGGGGAGAAGCACGCGTCATGAAAAACTGTCCGGCGGCGCCTATGGTTCATGGCGCTCTCCACCTCTGACCTGGTGGCGGACAGTCTGTCGGCATCCTCCGTTGGAGTATCCGGCTCGCGCCTTGCGCTCGCCTCCCCCTCCAGACCAGGTGTTGGAGCCTGGCTGGCAGAGGCTGGGTTGGCAATCTCTACGCCCACAGTCCGGCGGGCACTCTTTCTCCTGCAAAAGTCATGAGCATTCAAACACTTCCTAGGAACTTTGTCCTAAATAACAACCGCGAGCTATACCGTTGCGGTGATGTTTCGATCCGTGCCGCACTCCTCTTCCGCCTGCTGGGCCGGACTGACCCTTGTTGGCCAGCTACCGTGGGCTCGGCCTCCTGCCTTGAAGGCACCTCCTGCGAGACACCATTGTATACGGTGGTCAGAAATGCGCAAGGACAAAATAATGGTGTCAGGACTTCGGTCACAATCACCTGGGGAGCCGGAGATAGGCCGGGGTAGTCAGCCGTAATGGCGACTAGAGCATTGTCCATGCTGAGTTGGTGGAACACCCCGTCGATTAGCTCCACCTTTATGTCCGGATCCTCTTCGGAGGCCGGATCAAGGGATCTTTCCGGATCCTTGGGTTGTGGAGCTAGACTACGTATGCCCTCCACATCCCGACGCAGCTCCTGCGTCGAAATCGTAAAGTAAGGTACTTAACTTTGAAAGCATGGGTCGGATAAACAAAGTGTCCGCTTACCCAGCGCCGAGGGTTATTCATGGAGAACCCGTTCAATGGGCTCGTCTGGAGGAAGTCCTCCTTCTCCCCCTTGTACAGGCTGGATAGAATCTTCACCAGATCTTCGGCCGACCCCGGCCCTTTGCGGCCATGACGAGTGGCATCATTCTCCCCATTGAAATCCCACATGGGGTGGCCCCTGTATTGCAGCGGCTGCACCCCCCGCATAATGCACGTGGCCATGACTCCAATCATGGTCAATCCGGAATGGGCCAGTAAACTTATCCGGCCCATCAAATAATGGACGCTCTTGTCTTCCTCCAGCTGGGGGCTTCGCGGGCGCCAACTCAGGCGTTTCTTCAGAGGAGCATTGCTGAACTCCGGGAGGCCGATCCGAACAGGGTCCGGCAGCGGAGCGTCTTCTACATAGAACCATTCTGAAGGCCAGTCTTCGGACGCCTTCTTAGGGGTTCCGGATGGATATCCGGTCCCGGCGATGCGCCATATTTCAGCACTACCCACTTGATATATGGACCCCTCGTAAGAGCGGGGTACGAGGCAGAATAACCTCTTCCACAGCGTGAAATGGGGCTCGATGCCCAGGAATAGCTCGCAAAGGGCTGCGAAACCCGCAATATGCAGAATCGAGGCGGGCGTGAGGTGATGGAGCTGGAGTCCGTAGAACTCCAGAAGCCCGCGGAGGAACAGATGTACAGGAAATCCGAGCCCTCTTATCAGATAGGGGACGAAGCATACCCGCTCCCCTTTATTGGGACTTTGGGGCCTCCGCTTGCTTTCCACCTTTGTAGGTGGCGAGCCCGGCTCGAACCGGGACCATAAAGGCCGGAGGAAGATATCCCTCCGCTTGGAGCGACACCAGCTCGTTGTGCGGGACAGAACATCTCCTCCAATCTCCTGGCAGAGGGCTGGGAGCGCGAGAGGAGGAGCCGCGTCGATGGTCCATGATGGAATGGATTTTTGGTCAGAAGCGCTCCGATGAGTACTCGCGGAAGGAAGATGGTGTGATTTGGATCTGGGTTCTTGCCTCTCTTATAGGCAGATTATTTGCACAGCTAGGGGGTAAAACATAAAAGATACCCTGGCTTTTCGCATTTGTGCGACGCGTGGAAGAAGGCCATTATTGGGGGTGGAAGCCAAGAAGCGCAACATTGGTAAGGGAGCCGGACACTGTTCGGCGGGTACATGGAATTTGAAGGAGAACCCGCCTTGCAACGCCGAAGACAATATATGCGCTGGACTCGTCGTCATTGAAGCCTGGTTCGGGGGCTACTGAGGGAGTCCTGGACTAGGGGGTGTCCGGATAGCCGGACTATCATCGACAGCCGGACTCCAAGACTATGAAGATACAAGATTGAAGACTTCGTCCCGTGTCCGGATGGGACTTTCCTTGGCGTGGAAGGCAAGCTTGGCGATACGGATATGTAGATCTCCTACCATTGTAACCGACTCTATGTAACCCTAGCCCTCTCTGGTGTCTATATAAACCGGAGGGTTTTAGTCCATAGGACACACAACCATTACAACAATCATACCATAGGCTAGCTTCTAGGGTTTAGCCTCCTTGATCTCGTGGTAGATCCACTCTTGTACTACCCATATCATCAATATCAATCAAGCAGGAGTAGGGTTTTACCTCCATCAAGAGGGCCCGAACCTGGGTAAAAACATCGTGTCCCTTGTCTCCTGTTACCATCCGCCTAGACGCACAGTTCGGGACCCCCTACCCGAGATCCGCTGGTTTTGACACCGACATTGATCCTGACACTACCCGCATGTACAAAGGATTCGACCTACTTCCTCCAGGCCACATCAAAACCCCTCATACGCGAGGCTTGCTACAGAAATGGCCACTTAACTTTATCATAAGCCTTCTCGAAATCCACTTTCAAGACAACTCCATCAAGTTTCTTTGAGTGAATTTCTTGCAAGGTTTCATGCAACATGATAACACCCGCTAAAATGTTTCTCCCGGGCATGAAAGTCGTTTGAGTCAGCTAAACCACAGTATGCGCACTCCGCGTGATGTGAATAGTACCCACTTTGGTAAAATCTTAAAGCTAACATTGAGCAAACAGATCAGTCTGAATTGCTCAATGCGGACCGCCTCCTCCTTCTTCAGCAACAAAGTAATTGTCCCAAAGTTATGCTTAAAAAGTTGAAGCTGGCCACTAAAAAGATTATGGAACACGGGCATCAAGTCCCCTTTAATAATGTCCCAACACTTCCTATAGAACTCCGCTGAGAATCCATCTGGCGTGGAGGGAGCATGCTAGTTTCTTCTAACAATGCGCTACTACAAGGGGCAATGCTCTACCATCGGTCTGCAATGCTCATATCGTCAGGCGATCAAGCCGTTCAAATTATACTTAGGTTATTACCGATAAGATTATCCATCGCGGTGAAGGACCTGATCTGTATGCAAAGAAACAATGAGATGAAAGGAGATGCTACCAAATAGAGAGAGAGAGAGAGAGGGGGGGGGTACATACACACATCTCGTCAGGCGGCAACGCTGCGGCCATGACCGACGTCGTTGTAGTGGGGGGGGGGGGGGGAGGGACAACAATGGTGACACGACGCTGCAGAGTAAATGGAAAGATATGATTGTACTACCATACCACTATACCTTCTATTCTCGCCGTTCATTTTTGCATCAAAGTTAGTGCAAGCAAACTTCTTTTTTTCTTTCAACCAAATAAAAGAATATTTTAACTCGACACATTGCATATCAACATCACACAAGTACTATCATGTGCAGAAATGTTCTCGAATTTTTTGGCGCAACATAATTTTTGAAAAATGGTACAATTCATTCGAGATTTAACAAATTTAGGTTTCATCAAACAAAAAGGAAACATTTTATACAAAGTATGACTCTTGTTTATAGTCAACCCGCAAAGTTTCAAGGTCAAATGTTTTCTTATTTGGAAGAAACGAAAAGAGAAATTTCTATATAAGGATAGCACAAATCTTGACGCAAATTGAATGGTTTAAATAGAGGTACACTGACATTGTAGTACAACGAATCAACGGGCAACGCCATGTCTCACTTATAGCGCGACCTAACGTGCTCTCGTGTTAAGCACCTCCCTAAATGGGCCGGCTCAGGCGTGCGGGAGGCTACGACCTCATTTTTTGTTTTTATTTGCTTTTTTACTTCAATTTATATTTCTAAATATTATAAATAAATATATTACATAAAACATTTAAAAAAATGTTAACCAAGCATTTGGAAAATGTTAAATGTGTACAATGAAATTGTTTCTCGTGTATACAAAAATAAACAATGTGTGTAAAAAAGTTGATCATGTATTTAAAATTTGTTAACCAAGCATTTAAAAAATGTTAAACAAGTATTTGAAAATGTTCTTCAAGCATTTAAATAAATGTTAAATGTGTATAGAAAAAATGTTGACCATGTGTTAATAGAAGTCAAACTTTTATTTGTAAAATGTTAATCAAGCATTAGAAAAATGTTAAATAATATGTATAGAAAAAATGTTGACCATGTATAAAAAAATGTTAACCAAGCATTTGAAAAATGTTCATTATGTGTATACAAAATCTTCATGATATATACGAAAAATATACAATGTGTACGAAACAATATACATCAAAACATATATTAAAAAAGGATAACTTGTATTAAAAATATGTTAAAAACTATTTAAAAATGTTTTAGGTATATACAAAAAATGTACAATGTGTAGAAAAAAGTAAAAATATAAATACAAGTTTTTCAAAAATGTTAATTATGTATTTTGAAAATGTTAACCATTTATATAAAATATATTCCCAATGTATGCAAAAAATGTTGAATGTTTACTGAAAAATGTTAGACTGTGTTGAACAAAAAAATAAATTGATGAAAAATCAACAAACAAACAAAGAAAACGGATAAAAACCGAAAACGAAAAAAAGAAAAAAGAAAATAAAAACGAAGAAAACCAATGAAAAAGAATGGAAACCGTGAAGCTCGAGAACAAAACAAAGAAAAGCATAGAAAAACAAGAAAAGAAACAGAAAAATGAAGATAGAAAAACAAAAAAAATGAAACCGAGCAAGAACAAAGAAAAAAGAAATGAAAAGTAAAAAAATAAAAGCTATGAAAGAAATGAAGAAAGCAGTTGGAATAACAAAAACCAAAGAAAAACCAATGAAGAAAGAAAGGAAAACCAAGAAGAAAAAATAGAGGAAAAAAGGCCCATCATGGCTAGCTTTATTATGGATTAACAGGAATTACATCGTCCACAAGTTTGGACAAGACAGGCCCGAGCGACATCTGTCCAACTACTAGAAGTCTTATTACAAAAACTATGGCTAGCTAACACATAAGCCGCTTGATTACACGAACGAGCACAACGATATTCTATTACTGTCAAGGAATCCAATTCGGCTTCCAGCCGGGGAAAATCTAGTGAGTTTGCAGCTCGCATAGCCAGAGCCTCCGTTGTCACTATATCCGCCACATGGGAAATATAAAAACATTGAGGTGCTAGAAAATTCCCTTTGTCATCTCTTAGTAGTGCAGCTGTAGCACCAACTCCATCAGTATGGAAAACCGCATCAACATCGAGTTTCATAAACTTAGGTTGAGGTTTACTCCATCTTTGTTCTCCGACATTATGCTTCTTCGGGACTAAAAACATATACGTCGAACAACGACCGAGCGACACGAGCGACTTGGGAAGCGAGCAAGATAGCTGAGTTAATGGACCAGCCAATATGCATGCGCTTCAGGCGAGATATGGCTCTCACACGAATCACACTCGCGGGTGAATCATTCAATCGACGGGCAGGTGACGCAAGCTAGCGGAATGGGCCGTGAATCTAAAGGGAGCTCCTATCTGTCGCTCTCTGCGGCAGAATGTCGACTGCACGCACAGGTGGGTTTCCCGACTGGGTCGTCCCACCAATACGTAATGGAAATTGTAGTGCTCGAAAAAAAGATTGTGCTCTGCAGGGATCAAACCCGAGACCGGGTGCTTCAAGCACATTGCTGCTAGCCAGTTGAGCTAGCGAGCTATCTTATGTACAATGCAGCGCAAAAACTTAAGAACCAAACCGAGCGCAAATCCGAACGTTATATAACTTTTGAACGCAAATTTTTTTTTTGAAAAAATGTTAACGTTTTACAAAACTACGAACACTATAAAAAATTATGAATAAAATTTGAAAAACTCATTTTGAAAAATGAAACAGTTTTTGTAAAATGGAAAAAAAATATTAAAACTACCCAAAAATTGAAAACATGAACATTTTTTTCAAAAACTAGAATATTTTGAAATTCCAAAATAGTTTTTTGGATACGCAAAGATTTTTTGAAACTCCTGAACAAAATTTGGAGACATGATTTTTAAAAATTTCCGAACACTTTTTGAAACTCCCAAACAAAATTTGAAACACGAACATAATTTGAAATTTACGAACAATTTCTGAAAAATGAAAACATTGTTTGAAACTCCTGAAGAAAAATGAAAGCATGAACTTTTCTGAAATCTGTGAACAATTTATGAAAACGGGAAACTTTTTTTGAAATGCCGAACATTTCTTGAAAAGTTATGAAAAAATCAAACAAGAACATTCTGAACAATTTTTAAAAAACAGGAACATTTTTTGAAATTTCCGAAAAAATTCTAGAAAATGCGAACATTTTTTAGTTTATTAACAATTTTTAAAAACATGACTATTTTTTGAAAATTTGAACATTTTTTAGATGCGAGATCTTATTGATTTACAAAAAAATTATGAAACTTGAACTTTTAGAAAAAGGAAAATAAACTTGAAAATAGAAGAGAAAAGAAAAAAGAAAGAAGGAAAAGAAATGAAAAAAAAAGAAAAAAGAAAGAGGGAAAAGAAACAGAAAAGCTAAGACAATGGAAAAGGAAAAAACCGTGAAAAAACGAACGAAACAGGAAAATCGGTAAACAAAAAACAAAATACGGTCCTGAATCCTGAAAAAACCTACAGTGAAACTCTAGAAGGTTCCCCAAAACCGGAGACGCTGCAACACGTTAATGGGCCATGTCACCGCTCGATGTGTTGGATCGACACAATGGCGGCGTCCTCGACGTCGTTCCTCTAATGGGAGCATTGTGTTTGAAGACACAGGTGGCTCCCAGTCGCTCTCCTCTGATATTCGTCACTATCCTCCTTGATCCTCGGCGGCGCCATGTACGCCCGTCGCCAGTGCGTCCAAGACGGCGTCTTCCTCGAATCGGATCATGTCCTTCCACCCACTTGCAACTTCCTCTTAGGCGATCAGAGTGGATGGTGTGTCGACAAGTGAAGTTCTGCGGAAGTTTGGTCTTCGAAGGTGTCCAGTGTCGGTCGAGACCCAGTGTGGTGTTTCAGATTAGGATACGCTCTTTTGCGTTTGTAGCTTGCTGTGTTGTCTCTTTGGCCTGTTCGGGTGTGGTATTTATGCTACTCTTGTTGTTCGTAGTGGGTGTAGTTTTCTTTAACCGAAAGTTTGCCTTCTATAAAGCTATTTACACGTGGGCGTACTCTAGAAAAAAGTCACCGCTCGATCGTCAGCTGTGTGAAAGGTCGAAATCACTAGTTAAGGAGTACTCATTGTAAAGATCACTCCCACCTCCCGAGGTTGCGACAAAGTGGCGCGCTGCATGTGCGCCACTTGTCGCAACCAGGGAGTTTTCCCTTTTTTCATAGAATCGTTTATTCAAAACATTTTATCTCTTTAACCGTGCGTTCAAATCACGAACCGTTTTCACTGTTGGATTCCTCGCGTCGAGATCTTCAAGCTATATCCCATGTTGATAGGTTTTGACAAAAAAAAATTTAGAAAAAGACCAGACGAAAAAACCAAACCGGGAGCACGGATTTTTTTTCCCTTTCCGAAAGAGGCACGCCCGTGCCTCTCGCGAAACCACAACCATGCCTCTCGTGGAAGCAAAACCGTGCCTCTCGCAGAAGCAAAAAAAATGTGTTTTTTTTTCGTTTCCGAGGAGGCACGGCCGTGCCCCTCGCGAAAGCACAACCATGCCTCTCGCGGAAGCAAAACCGTGCCTATCGCGAAAGAAAAAAAATAGAAAACATGTTTTCTTTTTCGTTTCCGAGAGGCACGACCGTGCCTCTCATGAAAGCACAACCGTGCCTCTCGCGAAAGCAAAACTGTGAAAAAGAATAAAAAACGCGTTTTTTTCGTTTCCGAGAGCCATGGCCGTGACTCTCGCGAAAGCACAACCGTGCCTCTCTTGGAAGCAAAACCGTGCCTTTCGCGAAGGAAAAAAAATATAAAACACATTTTTTTTCCGTTTCCGAGTGGCACGGCCGTGACTCTCGCGAAGCAAAACCGTGCCTCCCACAGAAGCAAAATCGTGACTCTCACGAAAGGGAAAAAAACGTGTTTTTCGTGATTTTTTTGGTTCAAAAGTTTTGGAAGTCCGGTCAAAAACCGAAACGTAAAAAAAACCGTTTTAAAATCCAAAACGCGTGCGGAAAAATAATAAGAAATTAAAATTCGAAAGGAGCGTTCGGAGCGTGACACGTGGCGGGCGGCTGGGAGCGCGCCAATACTGGGCCGGCCCACCACTCGGATGCCGGAGCCTCTTTGTCCGTTCTAGCCAAACCGTGCGTGTTACTCAAAAAAAAAAAAACCAAGCCGTGCGTTCGCTCAAAAAAAAAAAGCAAGCCGCGGCGAGCAGAAGCGGTGGGCGCGCGACGGCGGTGGCGGTTGGCCCTCTCGAGTCATGGTGCTACCCGCCAACCTCTCGCGCGACGCCGGAGCTCACTCGTGCTCTGCGCAGGACGGCCAGGGGGAAGCGGGGCCGCCGCGCCCGCGCAGACCGCCCGCGTTCTACAGCTCCGTGTTCGCGCAGGTGCGCCACCCGTTCGACGAAATGCCGCACCGGGCGTGGCCGATAGTTTTCTCGCTTTCTGCTCCCTGCGAGTGGTAGATGATCCCGCGTTACCGTTTCGTGCTCGCAGATCGAAGAGGTTGGGTGGGGGCAGCTAGTGAGCGCCACAGGCGATGACGGCGTGTCGTGCCTCACCTTCCGCGTTGTGTAAGGGATTTCTCGCCTTACCTCGCTGACGTTTCCTTGATGCCTGATGTTTGTTCAATGACACTACTATCACCAGACTTAGCGCACCTGTGCACGAACAACTAACTGAATTACCTAAAAAAAACTAACTGAAGTTCAGCAGTTTCATGCGTTGTTCCTTATCCGGTTGACGGGTTACCGTTTATCAAGAACTTTGAGCTGTAGCTTCGATAGGATGATACCATGAAGTTCCTTTGACAATGCATGCAGTGTTTCTGTTCTGTGATTGCATTTGCATTACATAAACTTATGGCTTGTGGCATCTCTTATTGTCAGGGATGAGCAGCGACGGCAACATTCACTGGAGATCACACTGCCCATGAACTACCCGGCATGCCCTCCTTCAATTGCTGCGGTACATTTCATCTAATTTTCAAAGCATCTGTCAGAACTGTTTTCACCGTATTATGCAATGTCAGATATTCTGGAAGGATCACACAAGCTATATGGTTGTCTATTTCTTACAGGATGTTCCTTATCTCCCCAAATTACAGTGGTCAAAAAGCTCAAGACTGAAGGATGTTCTCTGCCAGTTCCAAGAGGTTGGGGAGATATCATTTTCCATCATTTCATTAGTTGCACTGCTTACAGTTCCACCTGATGAGCTGCATATTTATGGGTAATAACCTATCAACTTATTATGTTTTGTGTAAACAATTAGCACCTGAAGGTATTGCAAGATTACTGGTCTACAATGGATGGCATTGACAAGGCCCTTTGGGTTGTCGATCCTACAAAGCCGACATATGCCATGTCTCATCGTCGCATAGCTTTGGGTGATGATTGCTATATTTTACTACATGTTGATACGCACAAGCCCAACTCCTTACCAGAGTAAGCTCAGATGTCAAGTCTGTACATGAAAATGCAAGCATCATTGTTGATCGTCAACAAATTTTCTAGGTGCCGCTTCCTAGGCACAGATGGGAAACTGGAAAGGCTGATAAAGAATTGGAGAAAAAATCGTAAGAGATGGTATATTATCAGGTTTCCTGCATTAAGTGACGTACTGTACTTTTTCTACTTATTTATTACTCCCTCTGTCCCTAAATATAAGACGTTTTTGCAGTTCAATTTTAACCACAAAAACGTCTTATATTTAGGGACAGAGCTAGTACTATGATATGCTACTGAAATATGTCATATTCAGATATTTTATAGCCTGTTGAAGTTGGTCCTGCATAACTCTGCTCCTCCTAGTATCTTTTTTTCTGAAATCTTCATGAGTATGTTCTTGCGGAATAATATTAAACTAGGGAGTGTATAAATGAAATTGAAATTTCTCTAGTGTTACATTAGAGGCCATGCGACGAGGTGTTACAGATATCATTTTTCTGATACTAGGAGCGCTGACAGAAAGTTCCACGAAAACCTGGCAACCGTCTTAGATTTTGCTCTGCCGCAACCCCCTTCTGTGAGCATCAAAGATGACCAGCAAGCTGATTGTGGGATATGTTACGCCACGCATCTGCCCGTCGGTGAGCCAATCTCTATTCCGCCTCTGGTTGCAACCTTTTCTGCCCGCCATGTAGTTCCCTGACCATAACGTTTTGCGTCTTTGCTCCTGAATGAAGATGACGAACTCGGGACTCAGAGCGGGTGCGCGGCGGACTACAAGTGCGAAAACCCTAGCTGCAGCAGAGCCTTCCACTCCGTGTGCCTGAGAGACTGGCTGCGCACCATTACTACGACAAGGCAGTACGTCGAAACGATGAAACACTTAAGCAATCGTTCCCCCCACCATACGCATTGGATTGATGTGCAGCGTACTCCATCTCTGATCGTTCTTGTCATGTGTTCTCTGCAGGTCGTTCGATGTTCTGTTTGGGAACTGCCCTTACTGCAGTGAGCCTGTCGCCGTGAAGGGCACCGACAGCTGAACCCGCCTTCTTCGCATTTACAAATCGAGATGCTGAAGTTGGGTTAATGTGAGCGGTTTGTCTGGATATAAACTAAGTTATGGAAACTTAGCATGTTTCCACCTTCCAGCGTGTGCTTCTTGATGATGACCTTCAAGCAGGTGTGGTTCCAGGTTTCAGGCGGACCAGTAAAAAGGAAGAGGGAAGAAAACAAGAAGATCTAGGTCGCTATGTGGATGAGCCGGTCGTCATGATCTAGATGTCATCAATGGAGCTGCAAGGGGTCAAAACCCCGTTGGTTTCTACTACGAAATTGGCGTCCACTTCTAGAGATGAAAGAAGTGTGGCAGCCTAATTACTGAAAATTGATGTCAGTTACGCACCCTTCTAGATTTGGAACGACGAATGAGGAATTGCTGACTGGTATTATATACATACAGTGGTTTGGATCTCTGAATGTCAATGCGCATTAGTATTTCCCTTGGTTGCTCGCCTAACGGTGACCCTTGAATTAGCTTACCAATTATTACTCCAACAAGTGGCCTGATGAGAAAACAATAGTAGTTCCAGAAAGCTGAAACGGTCAGTCAAACGGCACAAACCCACGACGACAAGTAAACGACTATACTATTGTAGATCTAGTACTTTTTTTTGAATTAGTTTGAATTGCTAACCACATATGTCACGTGGTGTAGATCTAGTACTAGCAGAGAAGGAAAATTTGCCATCTAGACTTGTCCCAGTCCGATTTTATCCGGACACAGCGAACGTATAACGGATTGCAGAGGCAGGAGCGCATATATATCGTGACTGGGCAGGCCTCGACGACGAGGTTCTCGTGGAAGAAAAAGGGGAGCTTTAGGATCTCGAATGTTACAGATGTCGACGACGACGACGCATCACCCTGCGATTTGATCCCATCACCGGAGGGCAGGAGAAGCGGAAAAAAAGAGAGAAAAGGCAAAGGCTGCTGCCGGTGAGGTGAGCCGGTCCGCGGAGTGAAGTGGTGATCCACCACACCCACAAACAAACAAACAGAAGAAGGAAACCAGAAGCGACCCACCGGCCGGGCAGTTGAGCTCCCGCGCCGCCCCCTCGCCTCATCAGCACCCACCGCGCGCCACTGAGGAGAGATCTTGTTAGTTCTGGGCGACTCCCCAGGCAGCGGCGGCGGCGGCCAGGTCAAATCCAAGTAAGAATGGCGCCGGGGGAGAAGAAAGGGAGGAGGTGGCTGCCGGCGGCGTGCCTCCCGCGGCCCGGGTGCTTCACGGTATCCGCCACGGAAGAGGGGCCCTCGGGCTCCGGCTCCGGCGCCGATGAGGGGGGCAGCAGTCGGGCGCCCACGCATCTGATCGTGACCGTCAATGGGATCGTCGGCAGGTGATTATTTCCATCTCTTTTTTTTTAATCCCCTCCGTCCCCGTTTCTTTACTGCTTTTCGGCGTTAATCCCGGACCACTCACACGCAATCGTCTAGGTTAGCTCCTTGACTTTGAACTAAAGGCTATGTGGACAAAATAGTTGGCAATTTTAGAATCGTTTTGAAGCTAGCGGTCAATCTTAAGGAAAACAATCTATTGCTAATCATGAGTATTTAAGGGCTAACTTTTAGTGGATGCTATTGGAATGTTGGATCCCTAAGGATAAGGAACAAGATACCTGAGTATTTGTCACACTTTCACACTACAGAAGTTGCTCTTAATCTTGTCAAAACTTTGGTTCAAACAAATATAAACATTCGAATCCACAGAAACATAATTTATTTTAATGTACACTTGTAAATGTATATTATTGATACACTTTGTTCATGTGAAGTGTCAGTAAACCTGCACGAATTGATACACTTGTAAACGCACAATTTGTCTTCTAAGTTCTTACCTTCTAATTAGGTCCAGTGTGCAGTAGTATTACTCTATTTAATTTACTAGCAGTGACACTTCACTACTTGTACATGTATATTTGGCTGCACTCACAAACAGAAGGGCTTGCAAGTGTTCAAGGCATGTAATAGTGTGCAAAATCCTATATTTTACCTTAGTTTCTAGAATGTGTTGTGAGCTAACATGCACTTCTACAATGTGTTCTGAGGAAACATCTATTTCCATTTTACCTTAGTTTCTGTCATTCAGTGCAGTTGTATTGTGAGGAGACATCTATTTCCACTTTTTTTTTCCAAATGTTTGACTTTTCTAGTGCAGTGCAGAAAATTGGGGTTACGCAGCAAAACATTTCATCAGAAAACACCCTGAGGATGTGGTTGTTCATTGTAAGTTGAACCGCATTAATTAAAGTATTTTACTATTTATGTGCAAGTACGTTCAACCCCAAAACTAGTACTCTTTCAGTTGGGAATGGACCACTATTTTGGACAGTGAATTAAGTAGTCACACTATCATTGATGGCACGTCCCCTGTGGGAGAAAATAAATGGGAATGTTCTGTTGTGTGGCACAGGCAGTGGATGCAACTCAGCAACTCGAACTTTCGATGGTGTTGATGTGATGGGAAGGAGATTAGCGGAGGAGGTGAGTATTGATAAATTCATATTGGAAAAATTAATATACAGAGCTGAGCTAGCCTCAATGATCTTTAATCTACATTTTTTTTCTACTCTTCTCTTTCATGATACTAAACAACTTTACTATTCCAGGTGGGGAATTCCCCCACCGCTGATTACTGAAAAGCACACCTTTATTTGCTTTATCATTATATCAGCTCCTATTACTCTCTGCCTCATCTTCCTTACTTCAAATTAACCTATATTTTGTGTTTTTAGGTGATTTCAGTTGTTCAGTGTAGACCAGAACTCCAGAAGATCTCCTTTGTTGCACACTCATTGGGTGGGTTGATTGCAAGATACGCCATAGCACTACTATATGAGCCTGCTACACAAACAGATTGTCATGAGGAGTATGAGAAGGATGTCAATGATGCTCGGAGCAACCAACCGATGGGTCAAGGCAAGATTGCTGGTTTGGAGCCCATGAACTTTATAACTTTTGCAACACCACACCTTGGCACAAGATCACATAAACAGGTTATTTACAAATTTTGCAGTACATTCTGCCTTTATATCAAGCCTTGGCCAGATGGCAACCTATTGTGGTTTAAGTTGAGCTTGCATAACTAGATATCTTTTTTTTTTGGCAAACCAACATATCCCTGCATTATATTAAACCAGGAGGAGTATGGAAGCTCAGATACAAAGAGGATAAATTTGAATTAATTAATTGTGTATATTAATGGCAAATATGAACTTCAGTAAAGGTATTAGTCTGATGTAAATACAGTTATGCTGTTTCGATTTGAATTGTTCCTTTTTCCATTTCATTCACCTGGTTGCTACCATACCTCTCAGTGTTACTCCCTCTGTAAAGAAATATAAGATCTTTTAGAGGTATTAAATATGTGCAACTTTCTTCCTCCTAATATCCATCACTGGCAATTAGTAGCTTTCTTATTCTAGTGGTGCATCTCGTACAATGGTGTGACAAACTGGCAGATTGACTGGATATGCAGATTAATTGACTCCATTGTTGATTGCTACACGCAGATGCCTCTTCTCCGTGGTTCCTATAGATTGGAAAAGATGGCTTTTGGTATGTCCTGGCTTGCCGGGAGAAGTGGAAAACATCTTTTTCTAAAGGATGTTGAAGATGAGAAGCCACCATTACTTCTTCAGATGGTTACTGATTATGGGGATCTCCATTTCATGTATGCCATATAAATGTTGTTTTAGATCAATAACTACAGAAATAGACCTCCTTATTTCAGCGTATCTTATACTTTGTTTGTACGTGCAGATCAGCTCTTCATTCTTTCAAGCGCCGTGTTGCTTACTCAAATGTTTGTGGTGATTGTATCCTTGTGCCATGAATATTTGTACTTAGCAGATCAATATAAACATACTGGCTATCTATTTACCAATTCAGAATTTAAAACACTTTATTTTATGGCCTTGACTAAAAGTTCAGTTGTTGTTGGCTGGAAGACATCTTCAATACGCCGTCAACATGAGCTTCCCAAGGTAACGATCTATTTATTATCAGCCCATATTTGGTCTGTAACAGGGTTCTTATGTTTCAAAATCCTCTGGCATCAGAAAGAAGATTTTGTGGATGATGTAAGATATCCACATGTTGTATATGTGGAAAAACCAAAGGCTCAGGATGTTGATTTTTCGGATGAAATGATTTATCAGGCAAAAACTACAAGTGAAATGGAAGGTAAGATACTGAATTGGAGTTATAGTAGTACCAGGCTTTCCATGATGATGTACTGTTTATTGTCCAAGGACTTGATAAACCAGCAGAAACCATAGATGCCAAGTTTCTAATGACGAAGTCTTTACGCTGGTTAATGTTTGCATTGGAGCTAAAGTTTTGTTGTTATTTAGTGTGTTCTGTATTATATCCAATACCGTTCCATACTTCCATTTCTCCGGGATGATTAAGATGATATGTTCTGTAACTGAATTAATCTGTCTTCTATTTCAGAGGTAATGCTCAAAAGCCTGAATAGAATTCCTTGGGAAAGGGTAAATGTTAGCTTCAAGAGAAGTAGACAAAGGATTTTCGCTCATAGCACCATTCAGGTATTGTATAAACCCCATGGCCTTCTGGTCCTTATTCTTCATGTCTGTTGGATAAAAGTCTGTACACTGTGATTACTTTACATGTTGGCACCAAAAAAGAGACCCCCTTTGGAAGGCTAGATTTTTTAAGTTTCATAAGCATCCGTCCACTGAAAGCTGTTGGCTACATTAGTTTTGTTTAAGCATCTGTCCAATGAAATTTTCAGCAGTCAAGAGATTTTGCTTATGGTCTAGAAATTCAAACAGGAAATGCAATGGCAAAGAGGAAGTCATATGCCACTCTCTCCATTCAGTCTTTCAGATAGTCTAGTTGATTGGGCTTCCCATTAGTTCCTTTATTCCTTCATTCTTTATTCTTTCTCCTGTACATAACCCTTTTATTTGAAACTATATAAATATATCTGTGGGAAGAAATTATCACAGTTTCGGGTAAAAAAAAAGAAGATATTGGAAGAATGGTCACGCTTTTATGATTAACTGCCAAGACTGTCACTGCTTGCACTGCTGATTTTCGGAACAGTACAGATTCTTCTCCAATGATATAGTAGTAGTTGATCATGTGGGGCGCAAGGCTCCACCGACACAAGAGCTAGAAAAGAAGGCTACCATTTAAGTTGGTAGGTAGGTTATCACGGACCAAATACGGATGCAGTGCTTGCTGTCAAAAACAGCAGGCCCTCTCTCCATTTTATGCCTATTCAGGATAGCTTTGCTACCTTTGTGTTATAAGTTGCTGCAAGCTCAGGAACACAAGGTTTAGCCCAACTTGCATGGCTAGCTGGGTAGCTCTATATCCACTTTGTTTCCTGAAAACAGAAAAAGGAAAAGAAAAAAAGACAGAACTATTCTTGCCCGTACTTGTGTAATAAGCTGCAGTGCAAAAACTGAAATGTGATACACAATGCACGAGTGACGAGTCAGTTGATATGTTGATGAAGCAAATTTACCAAGTTGTCACCGTCTGAAAAAACTGATTCATTCTTGTTCTCATTTCTTTCGTGTCGCAGGTGAAGACGTATTTCTTCAACTCTGATGGGGCTGATGTGATCTTCCACATGATCGACCATTTTCTCTACTAACATGGAGCGATAACGTGGTGGCGGTGCTGATTTCTTTCTCTTCTTCTATTTGGATACCGATTTCTTTCTCTTCTTCTATTTGGATGCCAATTTCAATTGGGTAGGAAAAGGATGGGGTAAAGAGTGTTGGAGATATACTACAGTGGAACAGGTAGAACCACCCATGGTAAAGGAGTGCTGGGCCTGGGCCTATATATGCTTCCTGTAAAGTCCGTCTGGGGCTCGTAGGTTCTTTTCTTTTCTCTCTTGCGTCCGTGCTTCAGTGTGCATGCATGCATGTAAATGTTTAATGGACCACAGGCTGTTGATTCATCAGTGTAATAAAATAAGGTAAGATCCGCTGTGTGTTGCATCTCGAGCAGAGAACTCGTAGCGAGAATTACGGGTATTGACCTCTCTTGCCGTCAGTGCTTGCTGCAGCAGCATGCATGTCTCCAGCTTGACCTGAAAACCTCTTTAATTTGCCAAGCACTTTGACTGGCTACACCAGTATATTATATACCAGCCGCAGAAAAAAACAGTATTATATGCCACTACTATACTGAAGCTATGATTATTGCTTGTGACATTATTCGGATGCACAGTGTATGACTGCGCTAATGGGGATCCGTTTAGAAACACAGCTCATGTGAGTTGAAAGAGATCCATCTTCAAAACTCCGGGCACGCCTCTCATATCTTGTGCCAGGCATCAACACCTCAAGTATATGCAAATCCATGGACGTCCATTATACTCCCTCCGTTTCAAAATAGATGACCTAACTTTATACTAACTTTAGTACAAAGTTGGATCGTTTCAAAATAGATGACCCAACTTTATATTAACTTTAATACAAAGTTGGATCATCTACTTTAAAACGGAGGGAGTAC
Source organism: Triticum timopheevii (assembly GCA_963921465.1). NCBI lineage: Eukaryota > Viridiplantae > Streptophyta > Magnoliopsida > Poales > Poaceae > Triticum > Triticum timopheevii. The sequence continues at coordinate 91,596,350 of OY997268.1, read as the reverse complement.
ATGCTAATGTCGCACGTAAATAACAAATGTTAGTAGTGGAAATACATAGTTCAGTCATAAAATTTATTGTAAGTGCACAACTCAAATATTAGCTCTTTGGGTTTCATTTTGGGCTCACATATGTTTCACAAGATCATTGAGTAGCTGCGTGTTAAGTTCATAACCTGATTTGCATCTTGATCTTTCGGGATTTGAACTTGTTCTTCAAGCGCTTCAAAATCATTGGTTTGCACAACACCATCAGCCTCATCCTCGACAATCATATCGTGTAAAATAACATAACATGTCACCAGCTGCTACAAAGTTTTCGATTCCCACGTCATTGCAGCTCCACCAACAATTCACCAACGAGCTTGAAGCACTCCGAATGCCCTCTCCACATTCTTCTTGGCTGCTTCCTGCATTGTTGCAAAGTGGCTTTGTTTGTTGCCGCATGGTTTGGTTATGGTCTTCATAACCGTCGCCCACTAAAGATAGATGCCATCGGCAGGATAGTATCACATGACGTGGTCATGGCCGTTGACAGTGTAGTTGCACGGCAGCGATTTCCCCATTACAAAGCCTCATGAACACGGGAGATCGTTGTGAGGACCCAACATTCCAAAGAAAACATGCTAAATCCATAAGTCGTGTGATGCCACTACTTCCAGTATGATGGTGGTCTCTTTGGAGTGACCTTGATACATTCCCCACAAACCTTTGAGGAAATTCTTCCATTGCCAATGTATGCAATCAATTGATCCAAGCATTCTTGGGAACCCTCTGGCCTTTCCAATAGCCAACAACTTTTCTGTGTCCTGCACATTTGGTTCTCTCGGATACTCTGCTCCAAACACCTGCACCACGGCACGGGCAAACTTGATAGTAGTCTTCGGGCATGTGCTCGCCCTCATTCGGACCATCTCATCAATGGCATGTGCGGCAGTACCAAGTGCAAGCATCCTCGGAGCAGTCGTGCATTTTTGTTTAGCAGAGAAAGAAAGTTGGTTGTAGCAATCCTGTAGCGACCAGACCTCAAACGGTCAAGTCTCTATGCATCAGTGTCATCCCTGGATCGGTAATGCTGACACACACAGTACTCGAGGAATTATAACAGAGTTTCAATCACACACTTATTACATCGAGTCCTCATAAAGAGTATAATTACATAAATAAATCATGGCTGAAGGCCATCTAAACTAGATAATAGCGGAAGCTTCGAAGGTAAATGAGTCCATCAACTCCAACAGCATAGCCGAGTGCAAAACAACGACCTATCGCACCTTATTCGTCGTCTGAGTAGTTTGCAACATAAGACGTTGCAGCCCGAAACGGGTCAACACATGGAATATGCTGGCATAGTTACACTGTAAAGCAATGATAATGCAAAAACTATATCTACATGCAATATTTGGCTGGTGGAGGCTGTAAGTTTCATGGTTTTGCATAAAGCTAGTTTTTCCCTACAACAACAGAATAAATTTATTTAACTACTCCCATGTTGCCCATTATTTGAGAAGGTAGCCCCAACTCAAATCCCAATTAAAAGTATCATCATTAACCCAACATCATAATTAATTAGAGTAACGTGATGAGATCACATCAATAGATTCAAGTACTAGATACTCAAGATGTCCATAACCGGGGACACGACTAACCATGATTAGTTTATACACTCTGCAGAGGTTTGCGCACTTTTCCCCACAAGACTCGACCGCATCCATGTTCGGATGATCGAGACATAGCCTTTCTGAAGCATTAACTCTCTACTCCGGGTAGACAGTACCACCTACAACCCTCTACATCTGCTAGTCTACCTCTTCAAGAGCTCACGCAACTTACCCAACTATGCCAGAGCCCATAATGGCTTGTGGCTGCACACGGAAGTTTCTAGCATGAATAATCTTATGATCTCTTTGAGCCTGGGTGGCATTCCATAGGATAATCACACGGTAACCCCGGGATTTCCAAAAACAGGCAACACTGGTTTCCCAGGTGCCTCAACCAATCCACCCAGATGTGTATTTAAGTTGCCACCTTAATGTTGTCCATAATTAAAATAACTCTCAAACTTCCATGTGTGAACCACGATCCAATCCCCGTCTACGAGCATGGCTAAGCAATAATAAGCATAATGTATATTCCCAGGGTGATCAAAAGGTATTAGGTTCCTACCTCAAACACTACAACCAAAACCACGTGTTCCCAATCCTACCAATGCAATTATTTGTGGGGCAGACTAATGCATAGTAAAAACTGGGTATATAAGAGTATGATCAAAGTGTAACTTGCCTTGCTGACGATCTGCAAACTGAGATTCGTAGTAACAAGCTTCGCACTCCGGGTAATCTAGCATAGACAAATAGTAGCATACATAAGCAATCACTGAAACGAAACACGAGAAAACCAAGAAAACATCCAAATCAAACACGAAACAACAAACGGCTTAAACTAACAATAGTCAAAACCAAATAGCAATATTATCATGTGAATTAGATCTTAACAGTAAGTACATGTTGTAAGGGCATATTTATCCCTTAGTAGTTTTGGTGATTGATGACAATGCTTTTGCGGACTAATCGTGTGCTTTGAGCTTTTCAGATATATCATGACTGAACACAAGACGATTTGATGCCCCTCGAAGATTATTGAAGACGGTATTTCTCTACGTTTCTTTTCGGTGGATTTGAGTCATAGGAAAGCTGTACTATTAAGAGGGGGTCCGCGTTGAAAAGGTTTGGGTGGAATCTCACGTACACACGTTCATTTTGCACCGCCTTTCCTTTGGCTCTTTGGAGCTTCCTCCGTCTCACCGTGTCTCTGCAGAATGAAGGACTCCTAGTGTTGTTGTTCATAGGCTGGCGGTAGTACTGCTCACCAGAGCGGTACTACCGCAGGCACCAGCGGTAGTACCGGCTCTGGCACGATAGTACCATGGGCGCCCATGGTAGTACCGCTCCATCTGAGCGGTAGTACCGTGAGCTTTGGCCTGGCGCTGCTGCGCAAGCGGTAGTAGGGGCGGATGTAATTTTTTACATCCGCGCCCTACATGGTAGTACCGTGCCGCCTGGCCATACACAGCGACATGAGCGGAAGTAGGGGCGGATGTAATTTTTTACATCCGCACCCTACACGGTAGTACCGCACCTGGGTTGCCTTGTCGGACTTTTGCATAGATAAAATCTCAGCGGATGTAGTCATGGATGTAATTTTTTATATCCGTACCTAACGTGCCTGGACGGTGGCTGCCATGCGGTAGTACCGCACGGGGTCGCGGTAGTACCGCGCCAGTGGTTCTACCGCACCCTGTCGGTGCTCATCTGGTCAGGTCCAGGCCCTGCCGCGCCCACGATAGTACCGCGGACCTCCGCGGTAGTACCGCAGGCCCGTGCGGTAGTACCGCTCCAGTGGTGCGGTAGTACCGCGGGTCGCAGGCTGAGTGGTGGGTAACGGTTGGAATTGCCCCTTGACTATAAAAGGGGTGTCTTCTTCCTCTAGACGCCCACCTCTTCCATCCCCAAGCTCCATTGTTGCTCCAAGCTCCATTTTCGCCCGATCTCTCTCCCTAGCTAATCAAACTTGTTGATTTTCTAGGGATTGGTTGATAAGGCCCCGATCTACACTTCCACCAAGAGAAATTTGATTCCCCCCACCAATCCCTTGCGGATCTTGTTACTCTTGGGTGTTTGAGCACCCTAGACGGTTGAGGTCACCGCGGAGCCTAGTCCATTGTGATGAAGCTTCGTGGTAAGCTTCGTGGTGTCGTTGGGAGCCTCCAATTAAGTTGTGGAGATTGCCCCAACCTTGTTTGTAAAGGTTCGATCGCCGCCTCCAAGGGCACCAATAGTGGAATCACGACATCTCGCATTGTGTGAGGGCGTGAGGAGAATACGGTGGCCCTGGTGGCTTCTTGGGGAGCATTGTGCCTCCACACCGCTCCAACGGAGACACACTTCCCCTCAAAGGGAAGGAACTTTGGTAACACATCCTCGTCTTCATCGATTCCACTCTTGGTTATCTCTTACCTTTACCTATGGAAGATATATTGTGGTCTATCCCTTACTTGCTTGTGTGTTTATTGTTGTTGCATCATATATGTTGCTCACCTAGTTGCATGTCTAGACAACCTGCTTTGATGCAAAGTTTATTTTGGTAAAGAAAAGCTAAAAATTGTTAGTTTCCTATTCACCCCCCTCTAGTCAACTATATCGATCCTTTCAATTGGTATCAGAGCCTCATCTCTTTATTAAGGACTTTGTCGTCCGAAGAGTATGGTTCACACCGTAGATGGTGGGGAGGAGCACTCCGGTGTGAATCCGGTCTCGTCTACGGCCGATGGGGGAACCACGGTCTCTCGTGAGGAATTCAATGCGGCTTTGGACACATTGAAAACCTCCATGACGACCGAGATTGAAAGCATGTTTAATAAATTCTTAGAAGGGCTTAAACTATCTATCGCGCCGATGAAAGTGGGTGATCCCACTAACAAGGTGACAGATGCTAACTCCAACAAGGGGGAAGCTACTAGTGAAAAGGCTCCTTCTTCTAGTGGTAAAAATGGCAACAACATCTTTGCCAATGTGGAACCTCCACTTACTTATGGTGGACCGATTCCTTCCACTCATTTGAATCATGCCGGTCCTCCCCCTAAGATTGTAAAAAATGAGGACTTTGATTCTTGGGTTTATCTCTTTAAGCGTCATTTGAACCATGTTAATACTAACCTTTGGAGAATCATTGAAGAAGGTTTTTATCCGCATGAGCGAAGCAACTTCACCCCTCGAGAAGCTGCGGATAATCAATTCAATGAGAATGCTCTCTTCATCATCCAAGATGCAATTCCACCCGAAGATCTTGCTCATCTCCGACCCTTCATCGTGGCCAAGGATGCATGGCGGCATGTTGTTTCTCTCTACAGGGGAAGCACAAGCATTCAACGCTCCAACTATGAAGTGGTGCAAGATGAATCCTATGAGTTTGCCATGAAAGAAGATGAAGAACCTCGTGAGCTCTATCAAAGATTAACTACTCTCGCGGTCTCACTCCGAGAGCATGGGAGCAAGGATACGGATGACAATTGGATCAAGCTCAAATTTCTCAAGGCCATGATGCCTTACCACAAGGCCATGTCCTCTGTCATTCGTCAAAGGCCGGACTTTCACACCTTGTCCTCAAGTGAAGTGTTGGATGAGTTTGTGGCTATGAGCATCTTGGACAAAACCGCCGGCAATGCTGTGTTACGTTCTCAAAGAGGAAAGAAGCCCAACCTTTCCTTAAAGGCCAAATTTAGCGTGGAAGAAGAGGATGATGAGGAAGAAGATGAGAGCAACCCCGAAGATACTAAGTATGATTATCATGAACACATGGCTCTTGCTTCAAGGCAATTTTGGAGTAAGAAGAACACAAGGCCAAGCTTCAACAAGAATAACTCAAGTAGCTTCAAGGGCAAGCAACATGTGAGAACATGTTACAATTGTGGCAATCTGAGCCATTTTGTTGCGGAGTGCCCTTACGAGAAGAGGGAAGACAATGGTGGCAAGCTCATCTGAAAAGACAAAGCCAAGTCTTTCCCCAACAAGAAAAACTTCACCAAGAAGACTCCAACTAGAGGGTTGGTGGTTCAAGAAGAATACCATGAGGATGATGATGATGATGATGATGATAGTGAAGCCATGGCCATTGCCTCCATTGCCATTGCCACAACTCCACGGGTATCCCTCTTCGACTCACCCAACGAGAACATCACCGCCAAGTGCCTCATGGCTAAATCCACCAACAAGGTAACCCCCAACATCAAAACCACCATCATTAATACTCCCTCCTTGACGAATTACATTGATGAAAGTGAGGGGTCTAATGAGGAAGTAAATGAATTTGAGTCTTTTATGAGTAAGCTCAAGGGAAAATCCAAGAAGCACTTCGTTGCTCTCTTGGAACAACTTGGTGAAGCCAATGACATGATCGAGGCTCATGAAGAAACCATCTCTAAGATGGAAGGTCATAGTCGTGACTATGCCGATGAGATATCAGATCTTTCTAATGCTCTTGAGGAAGAGCATGTGCATCATTTGGCTCTTGAGGAGTCACACAATGATGAACATGCTAAATTAAAGAAAGATCTTGATCATGCTCTTGTTGTATCTCGTGTGCTAAGCTCCGAGAAGGCTCAACTTGGGGTTGACCATGCTAGACTCAAGGAGGAGTTTGATTTACTCGACAAGGCCCACAAGGTCTTGAAGGGTGCTCATGCAAGCCTCAAGGAGTCTCATGATCAACTCCAAGTGAAGCTAACCAAGGAGAAAGCCACTTTTCCTCATATGGTATTAATTGATAATGCAAATGCTACTAACCCGTGTTGTGAGCATGTGCATCTTGTGGAGGAGAATGTCAAGTTGAAGGATCAACTTGAGAAAGGCCTTGTGACGTGCATACAAGGTGAGAAGAACCTCAATGACCTTTTTAGCAATCAGAAGGAAGTTGTGGCCAAGGAGGGAGTTGGGTTCGCACCCAATTCCAAGAACAAGAAGAAGAATGACAAGACTAAACGACTTCCCCCTCTCAAGCAAACTTTTGTGAAGGAGGGAGAGGGTGCTCCTAAGGAGAAGAAGAACAATGTGAAGGGTGGTGATGTCAAAAAGGGCAATTCCACTCCTTCCGACAAAGCCGGCGACTTTAACCCTTCTTATGTGTTGTGCCGTGCTAGTGATGGGCATGTTTATGCTAAATTCGTTGGTTCTCCTTATGAGTACATTGAATGGTCTATTTGGGTTCCAAAGACCCTTGTTACAAACATCAAAGGACCCATTACAAAATGGGTACCTAAAACCAAGCATTGATCTCTTGTAGGTGTTTGCTTCCGGTGGGGGATCATGGTTGCTTGATAGTGGAGCCACAAATCATATGACCGGAAGCAAGGACTTGGTGGTGGACGTGCACAAGATCCCTTCTATGCCCACCAACGTCGAGTGGGGTGATGCCTCGTCTTCTAAGGTATTGGGTCTTGGCAAGGTTGTCATTTCTCATGATCTCACGATCGAGAAAGTCATGCTTGTTGAGTCCCTTGCTTACAATCTACTTTCCGTTCGTCAACTTGCACTCATGGGCTTTGCCATTTTCCTTGATATTGATACCGTGGCCCTCTTGTGGAGCAAGACTCTTAAAGTAGCCTTTGTTGGGCATGTCGAGAACGGTCTTTGTGTGATTAACTTTTTGGAGCGACCCACTAAGACCGCGACATGCCTAAGGCTAAAGTTGATGTGGGATGGCTTTGGCATCGCTGTTTAGCCCACGTCAATATGAGATCTTTGCAAAGTCCTATCAAGGGGGACCATGTCCGTGGACTAACAAATGTTAGTTTTGCCAAAGTTCATGCTTGCAGTGCTTGTATCGAAGGAAAGCTACATGAAAAGGCTCACCCTCCCACGACTATCATCTACTCGAAGAGACCCTTGGAGCTCCTTCACATGGATCTCTTTGGGTCTCCATCCTTTGATAGTATTTGGGGTAGAAAGTATTGCTTGGTGATTGGATGATTATTCAAGATACACCTGGGTATATTTCTTCAAGAGGAAGAGTGAGACTCAACAAACCGTCATCAATTTCGCAAATGAAGCTCAACGTCAACATGATGCAAAGATCTTGACAATAAGGAGTGACAACAGCACCGAGTTCAAGAACTACACCTTGGATGAGTTTCTTAGTGATGAGGGGATCAAGCATCAACACTCTGCACCATACACTCCTCAACAAAATGGTGTTGCGGAGAGGAAGAACCGAACGTTGATGGATGCGACAAGGACCATGATGGTGGAGTTCAAGTCTCCATACAACTTTTGGGCCGAAGCCATCAACACAGCATGTCATGCATCCAATCGGCTCTATCTCCGCAAAGGCTTGAAAAAGACTCCTTATGAAATACTTACCGGTAACAAGCCCAACCTAAAATACTTCCGGGTGTTCGGGTGTAAGTGTTTCATTCTCAAGAAAGGTGTCAGTTTGTCTAAATTTGAGGCTAGAGCTCATGAGGGCATATTTGTTGGTTATGCTACAAACTCTCATGCTTACCGTGTCCTCAACAAGTCCACCGGACTCATTGAGGAGATGTGTAACATGGAGTTTGACAAGAATAACGGCTCCCAAGTGGAGCAAAGTGGTACTTGTGATGTAGGTGATGAAATTCCTCCCCAAGCCATAATAAGAATGGGTGTTGGTCATATCCTACCCATTGAGGAACCCCTTGTGGCCGAAGGAGAAGGACAATGCTCCACTCAAGTGGAGCCATCACCAACCCAAGACCCACACGCTTCCGAAGAACAAAGTGAAGGCCCTCAACCTCATGAACAAGATCAAGGGCGAGATCAACCTCAAGATGGTGGTGAACCACAAAGTGATGCCCAAGGTCAAGTTCTCCCTTTGATCAAGAGCAAGCTCAAGATCATGAACAAGCTCAAGACGGCGCTCAAGATGACCAAGTTATCCCTCCTCTTTTCACATCCGAGGAGGAATTAGAGCGTCGTGCTATGACTCACTACCAAAGGTCATCTCATGGAGAATGTGGTTGGAAGCCTAAGAAAGGGGGTAAGCACTCATAGACAACTAGCAAACTATTGTGAACATCACGTGTTTGTTTCTTGTGTCGAACCCCAAAAGGTCTATGAGGCGCTCGAGGATCCGGATTGGCTCAATGCCATGCATGAAGAACTCAACAACTTCGAGCACAACCAAGTGTGGAAATTAGTGCCAAGGCCGACCGTGAATCATAATGTCATTGGAACCAAGTGGATATTCAAGAACAAGCAAGATGCTCATGGGATCATTGTTCGCAACAAGGCTCGTTTGGTGGCACAAGGCTACTCCCAAGTCGCGGGTATCGACTATGGTGAAACCTTTGCTCCCGTTGCTCGCCTTGAATCTATTCGTTTGTTGATTGCTTATGCTTTTCATCATAATTTCAAGTTGCAACAAATGGATGTGATGAGTGCTTTTCTTAATGGTCCCATTAATGAGTTAGTGTATGTCAAACAACCCCCGGGGTTCGAGGATCCCTATTTCCCCGATCATGTGTACCAACTCAACAAGGCGCTCTATGGCCTTAAACAAGCCCCACATGCGTGGTATGAGCATCTGACTGAGTTGTTACAAGATCATGGGTTCGAAATCAGGAAAATCGACCCCGCTCTTTTTACTAAGAAGGTCAATGGGGAGTTGTTTGTGTGCCAACTATATATTGATATTATCTTTGGTTCCCCTAACAAAGCTTTCAATGAAGAATTCGCCGCTCTCATGACCTCAAAGTTCAAGATGTCTATGATGGGAGAGTTGAAGTTCTTTCTCGGGTTCGAAATCAAGCAAAGAAGAGAAGGAACCTTCATCAACCAAGCCAAATACACTCAAGACATGCTCAAGAGATTCAAGCTAAGTGATGTCAAGCCGGCCTCCACTCCAATGCCCGTCAAATGCCAACTTGACATTGATCCCAATGGTAAAGCGGTGGATCAGAAGGTATATCGCTCCATGATTGGATCCTTGCTTTACCTTTGTGCATCTAGACCGAATATCATGTTGAGTGTGGGAATTTGTGCACAGTTTCAAGCTGCACCTAAGGAAAGCCGCTTTGTGGCGGTTAAGCGAATCTTTCGATATTTGGCTCATACCCCAAACTTTGGCTTATGGTACCCAAGAGGAGCCAACTTTGATCTTTTGGGCTATATAGACTCAGATTGGGTGGGAGACAAAGTGGATACACTACAAAAAAATACACTTCCGTGATGATACATGTTTGTCACAGTAGGTCACGTTTTCTATCATGCATGTACATCCATGATGATTTTATGACAGAATCAAGATAGTCATACCTGTGCTGTCGTAGAAGTGTTCCATGACATTACCAAAATTATCATCACGGAAGTGTCCACTTCCATGATGATAAATCGCGCGTCATAGAAGTGCTTTCATCAAGGGTGACCGACACGTGGCATCCACCGTAACGGAACGACGTTAAGCTATCAGGTCCGGTTTTCGATCCGATAACCCGTTAACAGCCCCGACCAATGGGGATTTTCCATGTGTAAAATCATCATTGGCTAGAGGAGACACGTGTCGGCTCGCCGTCGAGACATATGTCATCCACTCATTGGACAGAAAGTGCCTATGATACATCGACACATGGCACGACCCAACAGAGGCCCATTCCTGTGGAAAGGTTGGCCCTTTTGACTTGGTCAAAAGGTGGCGGGCCAGCCAACTGAAAGCCTGTTAACGGCCTGTTCGCATATAGCCCATTTACAACCCGCTAACCCAGGGCCCGTTACGACCTATCCGAATTAGGCCCAGTAGCGTCATATGGTGAAAGTGCAACTATCCCTAGGTGGTTTTGGTAATTCATAACAACATATAGCTCATTGAGCTAATGCTATTCCAAGACAAATATTTCAGGAAAGCTCAATGAATGGCATGGCATGAATGATGAAAGTTTATCCCTCAAAATATTAAGGACAAAGGATTGGATCAAGCTCAAAAGCTCAAGACTCTACATTTTACATTTTAGTGATCCAAGATCACATTGAGTCTATAGGAAAAGCCAATACTATCAAGGAGGGATGAGGTGTTGCTTAATGAGCCTCTTGCTTCAAGTGCTTAGTGATATGCTCCAAAAACCCTCAACTACTTTCTCACATCCACATATGACCTAAACCCAAAGTCAAAATCGGTCCCACCGATTCTTTCTATTCGGCGCCACCGAGTTCAAATGTCATAGCCACTGCCACAAACCCTAGGCAAATCGGTCTCACTGATAGGGATCTCGATCTCACCGAGATGGGATTGTAATCTCTATGTTTCCCTTCGTAACGTTTCGGTCTAACTGAAGTGAGCGATCGGTCCCACCGAGATTGCAATGTAAACTCTCTGTTTCCCTTTCGTAACATTTCGTTCTCACCGAAAAGAGCGAATCGGTCCCACCGAGTTTACCTGACCAACTCTCTGGTTAGCTAAATACCAAAATCGGTCTCACCGAGTTTGTGTAATCGGTCTCACCGAGATTACGTTATGCCCTAACCCTAACCATATCGGTCCTACCGAGTTGCATGTCGGTCCCACCAAAAACCCTAACGGTCACTAGATTTACTAAATCGGTCCGACCGAGTTTTTTGTTTCGGTCCCACCGAGTTTGGTAAATTGTGTGTAACGGTGTGGAGGCTATATATACCCCTCCACCTCCTCTTCATTCGTGAAGTGAGCCATCAGAACAAACCTACACTTCCAACTTACCAGTTCTGAGAGAGAACTACCTACTCATGTGTTGAGGCCAAGATATTCCATTCCTACCATATGAATCTTGATCTCTAGCCTTCCCCAAGTTGCTTTCCACTCAAATCTTCTTTCCACCAGATCCAAATCCTATGAGAGAGAGTTGAGTGTTGGGGAGACTATCATTTGAAGCACAGGAGGAAGGAGTTCATCATCAACGCACCATTTGTTACTTCTTGGAGAGTGGTGTCTCCTAGATTGGCTAGGTGTCACTTGGGAGCCTCCGACAAGATTGTGGAGTTGAACAAAGGAGTTTGTAAGGGCAAGGAGATCGCCTACTTCGTGAAGATCTACCGCTAGTGAGGCAAGTCCTTCGTGGGCGACGGCCATGGTGGGATAGACAAGGTTGCTTCTTCGTGGACCCTTCGTGGGTGGAGCCCTCCGTGGACTCGCGCAACCGTTACCCTTCGTGGGTTGAAGTCTCCATCAACGTGGATGTACGATAGCACCACCTATCGGAACCACGACAAAAACATCCATGTCTCCAATTGCATTTGAATCCTCCAAACCCTTCCCTTTACATTCTTGCAAGTTGCATGCTTTAATTTCCGCTGCTCATATACTCTTTGCATGCTTGCTTGAATTATGTGAAGATTGCTTGACTTGTCCAAAGATACCTAAAATCTGCCACAGTCTAAAATTGGGAAAATGTTAAGTTTTTAATTGGTCAAGTAGTCTAATCACCCCCCCCCCTCTAGACATACTTCAAGGTCCTACAAGTGGTATCAGAGCTTTGGTCTCCATTTGCTTTGATTTCCATAGCTTTTGGTGGTCATAGCCTTGGTTTCACAACCTAGGAGAGTATGGCGTCTAGCGAGGGAAATTATCACCGTAGAGGTCCTTACTTTGATGGTACTAATTTTGCTAGTTGGAAGCATAAGATGAAAATGCATATTCTCGGACATAACCCCACCATTTGGGCTATTGTGTGTATTGGCTTGCAAGGTCAATTCTTTGATGGGAGAGAGCCGAACCGTGAAGCTAGCGTGGAAGAATTGAAGATGCTGCAATACAACGCTCAAGCTTGTCATATCCTCTTCAATGGCTTGTGCCCCGAAGAATTCAACAAAATCAGCCGTCTTGAGAATGCAAAGGAAATTTGGGATACTTTGATTCATATGCATGAAGGTACCGACTCCGTCAAGGAATCCAAGTTGGATGTGCTCCATAGTCAACTTGACAAGTTCAAAATGAAGGATGGTGAAGGTGTCGCTGGAATGTACTCTAGGCTTGCTCTTATCACAAATGAGATTGCCGGCTTAGGAAGTGAAGAGATGACCGACAGATTCATCATCAAGAAGATCCTAAGAGCATTGGATGGAAAGTATGATACCCTGTGCACATTGATCCCAATGATGCCAAACTACAAAGATCTCAAGCCAACGGAAGTCATTGGAAGAATTGTTGCTCATGAGATGTCACTCAAGGATAAGGCGGAACTTCACAACAAGTCAAGTGGTGCTTACAAAGCCTCATGTGAAGCCCCCACATCATCAAGTGAGAAACAAACCTTCAATGAAGAATTGAGCTTAATGGTGAAGAACTTCAACAAATTCTACAAGAGTAGAAGCAAAGAAAGAAGCTCTAAGTCAAGGTCCTACAATGACAAAAGATCTTCTAGTCGAGAGCACAATTGCTACAATTGTGGGAGACCTGGACACTATTCCAATGAGTGTACGACACCCTACAAAAGAAGAGAAGATTCTCCAAAAAGAAGAAGTAGAAGAGAAGAATCACCACCAAGAGAGAGAAGGAGTAGAGATGATCGTTATGAACGAAGACCCTCACGGAGAAGTAAGGACTCGGAAAGGAAGGACAAGTCATCAAAGAGCTACACAAAACGAAGACATCAAGATCATGTTGGTGAATGGGTATCCGGCTCTGACTCCGACAATCACTCCGACTCCGAATATACTCAAGATGAAGGTGTTGTCGGTCTAGCACTTGTGTCAACCAACTCCTACGACATATTTGATTCACAAAATGAAGGAATTGGAAGATGCTTCATGGCCAAAGGTCCTAAGGTAACACCCCCCGAGTATGTTGATTTTAATAGTGGTGAAGATGACTTGTTAGGTGATGATGATTTACTTATTGACAACTCTAGTAATGAATACTATGATGAAACGTCAATTAATCATTCTAATCAAGATAAAACGAATGACAATGATAAGGAGAAGATTGAGCTTCTAACTAAAGAACTAAACACTCTTAAGTTAGCTCATGAAACTATCTTCGAAGATCATCGAGAACTTTTAAGGGCTCATGAGAATTTACGCTTTGAAAAGCTCAATCTTGAGAAATAGCATGAGTTCTTAAAGGCAATCAATGATGATCTCTGTAAGAAAAGTTCTTCTTACATTGCCAAGCGTTTACTCTTATCTACTTACATGCCTCAAGTCAAGTCTAGTAACAAGAACAAGAAAGATTCTTCCTCTAGTACTAACAATAATGATGCCAAATACAATATTGTTGCTTCTAGTAGTTCTGTTGATTCCACTAATGATTCTCTTAGCCAAGTTACACTTGAGCAAGAAAATAGCTTACTGAAGGGAATTATAGAGAAAGGTGTATACAAGAGCCTTGCCGGGAGTAAGCAAATTGAGGAAATTGTACGCAAGCAAGGAAGGCACCGGAAGAATCAAGGTGTTGGTTTTGAACGAAAGTTCAATGCCAATGGAGTTGAGTGGGAAGAAGATCAATACCCCAAGACGAAGTTTGTTCCTCAACAAGAGAAGTATGATCCTACTTCCTTCAAGGGAACACAAGCACAAGATGATCTTCCACCACAAGACCACAAGAACAAAGGCAAGGACAAGCTTCAAGAGGAGATTGATGCATTTGAAGAAGCACCTAAGGCCTTGGTCAAGTGGGTTCCCAAGACTACGTCAAGTTCTACTTCATCAAGTGCAACTACAACTCCAAGGATTCCCATCAAGATGATGTGGATCCCGAAGAAGTAGTAGAGTGTTCTTGAGGGTGACTCCGCCAACATTCTTCACTCATATCATTATGGCAAGGACAAGTGCAATGAACTTCCATATCTTGCACTAGTTCAAGGAGTCACAAACCCTCATGTTGGTAAGGCAAGGGACAAGGTAACCTAATGTTTTCCTGGACATCATCTAGTGTGTGCATCACTCTATGTCTATGGATATTCTTGTTTGTTCCTTGTGGGACTAACCCATGTAGGTATTGAAAGTGCAACTCACTCCAAAGGATTGCTCCAAATGATCTACATCAACATTGAGCATCCACATCTTCAACACCTAGATGAAGTCATCATCGACAAAACCCAAGGTTAGTTCATCCCTCTAAGGGGGGATCTCACATCTAGGGGGAGCTTAACTCTAAGAATTGAGTCAAAGCAACTCTAATGATGTGAACACCTCAATGCATTATGTAAAAGTGGTAACCCCACTTGAGCTTAAACGATGAGTATGACCTAGGATCAAATGTTCTCATTTGACTCCTAAGTCAATATACTCATATAAATATGACCTAGTCATCGCCAATTGTTTGATAGATGCTAGAATTGGTTGTGCATGCTTTGCCGCATATTTTATTTGCCATTTTATTGTGTGAGCATGTTGGTTGCATATTTTACTCATTCGAGGACATCCACTTGTTGTTTGGATTGATTGGTTTCTTTTTCTTTTGCCAAGTGGATGGACAAGAATGCCTAAGAACCTTCTCTAGCTATCTATGTTTTTCTCGTCTCAAACTCTATTCATGCTACATCACAAAATTTGATCAAGTCAGATTCGAACCACTCTGTGTGAGGAGCACTCGGAGTCCCCGATTCGTCATAGACTTAAACTTCCAAAACCTCTTTGTGCTTTTCGGTCTGACCGATTCTTCCATTTCGGTCATACTGAGATCACTAAGTCGATCTAGGTTTTCAATCTCGGTGCAACCGATTTGAACTTTTCGGTCTCACCGAGTTGCTGTAACTGTCAACAGTTATGCATCTCGGTGCCATCGAGTCGTTCCACTCGGTCACACCGACAGTGTCGGGCTATATATTCACACGGGCAAAAATTTGGAAAACTTTCTCCAAACCTCTTCACCCGCGCATAGCTCGCTCTGCCTTCTAGGTCTCCGGATTGTCGACTTTGTCGCCAGCCGCCTCCTGTCGCTGGTCTCCGCCACCGTCAACGGAATTCATCTCCGCCGTTGCCGCCGTAGCGAGTTCATCGCCGAACTAGGGTATGAACTCGATCACAGTGCTATCCTCATCTGATTCTCAGCACATTGTGTTCATTATGATTCTTTCCACGATTGAAACACCTCTATCCAGTCAAAACAATCCTTAGAATAGATGCAATTTAAAAATTTAGGGTTAGGTTTCCGCCGAAACCATCTCGGACCCACCGAGTTGAAAAACTCGGTCCCACCGATTCGGCTAACGCCATTGCACTAGTAACTCTCGGTCTGACCGAGAATTGCTAATCGGTGTGACCGATTTTAGAACTTTGTGAAACCCTAGCAGTCTCGGTGCCACCGAACTATGACTCGGTCTGACCGAGTCACTAGTTTAGGTTCCAAAACTGCTTCGGTATCACCGAGTTTGAAAATCGGTTGATCCGAAATGCTTTCTGTGGAAAACTAAAACTAAGTTTTTGAATCATTCTTTTGCAAAAATCTCTGCATTTTGTGATGCTCATCCACTCTATCTCATCTATAACTATTAACAGGGTCAGCAGTTAGTGCTTGCATCATGTCAGACCAAAGTGACAGCCAGAACAGGGAAGAAGAGCAGATTCACATGAGTGAGGGCACTAGTCCCTCTAGCTCATGACGGTAGCAGAAGCACTCCTAGCAATTTGCCTAAAGCAGCCACAAGAGCTAGAAGGAAGAGAACCTCAGACTCTGAGGATGAGGACTATGTGGCAACTGAAGATGAGGCTACTTCCAAGAAGGTAGTGCTCAAAAAGGAGTATGGCTCAGCAAAGAACACAAAGCCTGGACTTAATAGGAAGGTCCCTGCCAAGAGGACACCTATGCTGAAGGTCAGAGGATCAACCCAAGTACCTGAAAAACCTGATCCCAAAGAGGCACCTGCAAGAAGGATTCCCACTTCCAAACCTAGGAAGGTTGCCACTGGAGAAACCATGAAGTTTACTATTGAGTTAGAAGATGAAGCTGCTGGTCAAGACAAAAAGAAAAAGAGAGTCAGAACCACTACTGCCAAAGTTCTTGGCAATCCCTCTATGAGGAGAGACTCTGAGGAGGAGGAAGAAGAGGATGCTGCACCAGCACCCAAGGCACAAAAGCTGATGGGTGATGCTATAAAGTCAGGGGCTGCAACATCAAAGCCCAAAGAAGCACCCAAAGTTGCCTCCAAGCCCAAGAATGCACCAAAGAGGAACACCAGGAGTATACCAGCTGCTGAGAAGAACAAGGCCCCAGTTCCTGAAACTGTTGCTGAGGAAGAAGAAGATAAAGAGCATGTGTTGAGAAAGCTAAAGCCAAAGATTCCAGACCACAATGATGCTCATCCTATGGCTGAGAACATGAAGCTGAGAAAGGATGCAGGACTCGGACAGTGGAGGTTGTCTGATCCCTATGCTATCAGGAGAAGGACTGCTGTTGACTATAGGTTCCACACTAAGGAACAACAGTATTTCTATGAGACAGTGTTGTTGGACAAGAAGCCTATAGTTTGTAACATGAGGTGGGTCGACTAGACCTACATGAAGGAGAATGAGGAACACTATCCTGGAGTGCAAGACAGTTTCATTGCTTGTGGAGTTGCAGACTTTGTTGGGCAGAAGCTCACAAAGTGGAATGATGAGCTCATTATGCAATTCTACTCCACAACACATTTCTACCCAGATGGCAGGATAGTGTGGATGTTTGAAGGTACAAGGTACCAATCAACTATTGAGGAATGGGCCAATCTGATCAATGCCCCAAAGGAGAGTGAAGATGACTTGGATGTTTATGCCAAGAAGAAGATGGATCACTGAGGGAGTCCTGGACTAGGGGGTGTCCGGATAGCCGGACTATCATCATCGGCCGGACTCCAAGACTATGAAGATACAAGATCGAAGACTTCGTCCTGTGTTCGGATGGGACTTTCCTTGGCGTGGAAGGCAAGCTTGGCGATACGGATATGTAGATCTCCTACCATTGTAACCGACTATGTGTAACCCTAGCCCCCTCCGGTGTCTATATAAACCGGAGGGTTTTGGTCCGTAGGACGAACAACCATTACAATAATCATACCATAGGCTAGCTTCTAGGGTTTAGCCTCCTTGATCTCGTGGTAGATCCACTCTTGTACTACCCATATCATCAATATCAATCAAGCAGGAGTAGGGTTTTACCTCCACCGAGAGGGCCCGAACCTGGGTAAAAACATCGTCTCCCTTGTCTCCTGTTACCATCCGCCTAGACGCATAGTTCGGGACCCCCTACCCGAGATCCGCCGGTTTTGACACCGACATTGGTGCTTTCATTGAGAGTTCCTCTATGCCGTCACCGATAGGAAGGATGCCTCTTCCCGTCTTTAAAGATGGTATCTTCGCCAAAGGAGCCTTGGCCGCCGGCCAAACTATCCGGCTGGGTGGTTTTCTCATGACCGCATGTTCGGCCACCGCTTCGATGATGACCTCTCGGGTCATCAAAAGCAATCTTCACGCCAGCTCTGAATTCGCCGAGCAGCTGGATCCAATAGAGCTCTCGTCCGTAAATGAGCTCTTGGATCGCATCGCCACCCTGGGAGTCGCTACAGACTACAATCAGATTGGGCTTCAAACCGATCTGAGAGAGATTAACTCTCCCCAGGTTACCCACCACGTTGCGGTGGTAGAGGAACAACGCGGCGACTCTTCTTCTGTATTGAAAACTAGTCATGTCCGGACTCCCGAACCCTCCATGCCGGATTCCCGCGGAGGGACGGACTTCGATCAAGCACTGAACCTAAAGTCAGGCATCGGACCAGACTCGTTGGACAACGTCCAGCAATCCAAGCTTCCAAATTCGGAAACTTTTCGGCCCTTGAGCCTCGAGATGGGTAGGGTTCCGGACTCAATTCCACCCACTCACCCAGACATATGCGATCTATCTCAAATCCGGCAAGAGCCCGCTGAAACAGTACATCATTACTGGGCCAGATTCCTCCTGGTTATGGACAGGATAAAGGACTGCCGAGAGGAAAACGCAATTTCAATTTTCTGCAATAATTGCACGGACGAGGGAATCTTGAACGCCGTCAGTCCCCGTGAAATTACACGCTTCGCCGATCTGGCGCCATAGTACGAAAGTACTGTGCGATGGAGAGTTTCCGGAAAACCGAAACTAAGTTTTGGGACAATCCGGCCCCGAATACAACCCTAGTCCAAAACAAAAGGGTGCATCACACTCAGGCACCAGGTACAAAAACCAAAAAGCAGAAACCCCATAAAGGGCACGGAACCGTACTGGAGGGATGGCTCAGCGGACCCTGTAAAATTCACAGTACAGAAGGCGCCACTCCAACACATAGCCTTCGAGCATGTTGGATACTGCGGCAGGTCGCCAAAAGTGGCGAAGAGCTTCTAGCCCCGGAGAACCACTCCAACAGTACCAGTACGGTGTCAACGGTCTTCGAGACTTTCGCATCAAATAATATGCGGAAACGAACAATCCGCAGCCTCGCCAAAGTCTATCAAGTAGCAACAACAAATCCATGGAGCGACACGGCCATCACCTTCAACGCCAGCGACGAACCTAAATTCCGAACAGCCCGAGCACCAGCCGCATTGGTCCTCAGTCCAATAGTGGACGGCTTTCGTCTTACCAAGGTACTCATGGATGGCGGCAGCGGATTAAACCTCATCTATGAGGAAACTCTTCAAAAAATGAAAATAGACTGGAACCGAATTGAGCGAAGCAGCACAACCTTTAGAGGAATAATCCCTAGCCGGGAAGCACGCTGCACAGGAAAAATCACACTTGATGTGGTGTTCGGCTCGCCGAACAACTACAGGTCCGAAGAGGTCACGTTCCAAGTGGCCCCGTTCAGCAGTGGATATCACGCTATATTAGGACGAGAGGCATTCACAATTTTTCAAGCCATACCCCATTACGGGTACATGAAGCTTAAGATGCCCGGGCCCAGCGGAATAATCACTCTCGTTAGTGATCCAGACACAGCACTCCGCACTGAAAACAAGACAGCCGCATTAGCCCTGGAGGCATTATCCGAAGCCCTAGCGGCAGAGGAACTCAATGCGCTGCGCTCTACGGTGAATAGGGATGATGTGATACTCGATAAGAGATCCAAGTCCACCTCCTTTAAACCAGCTGATGAAATAGTCAAATTCCAGGTCCATCCAACGGACCCAACAAAGACGGCCTCCATCGGGGCACAGTTGAACCCTGATGTAGACGCCGCACTACGAGAATTCCTTCGGGAAAATTGGGACATCTTTGCCTGGCACCCTTCAGATATGCCAGGAATCCCACGCAGATTGGCAGAACACAGCCTAAACATCCTAAAAGGATTCAAGCCAGTCAAACAGGCTCTTCGGCGATTTTCCGAACCCAAAAGACAGGCAATGGGAGAAGAGCTAGCCAAACTACTGGAAGCCGGATTCATCAGAGACATCAAACATCCGGACTGACTAGCAAACCTGGTAATGGTACCAAAGAAGGATAAATCCTGGCGCCTATGTGTCAATTTTAAAGACCTCAACAAGGCCTGCCCAAAGGATCCCTTCCCCCTTCCCCGCATCGACCAAATAATCGACGCTACTGCAGGGCACGATTCATTGTGCTTCCTTGACGCATACTCCGGCTACCATCAAATCAAGATGGCAGAGGCGGACCAAGCCGCAACGGCATTCATTACTCCATATGGACCATTCTGCTTCAACACGATGTCCTTCGGACTCAAAAACACCGGCGCAACATATCAGCGCATGATTCAGACATGTCTGGCTACCCAGATCGGCAAAACAGTAGAGGCATACGTAGATGAGGTAGTCGTCAAAACCAAACACGTCGAAACTCTAGTAGACGATCTGAGGCTCACATTCGACAACCTCCGAGCATATGACATCAAGCTGAATCCGGAAAAATGCGTTTTCGGTGTACCAGCTGGAAAGCTCCTGGGCTCCATTGTATCCAGTAGAGGAATTGAAGCAAAGCCAGCCAAGATCCGAGCTCTGTCACAGCTGGATATTCCAGAAGACCTCAAACAAATACAAAAATTGACTGGATGCGTGGCGGCTCTAAGCCGCTTCATCTCCCGTTTGGGAGAAAAGGCATTGCCCCTCTATCGCCTCCTCAGGCGCACCGAACACTTCGAGTGGATGGATGCTGCCACTGCCGGACTCGAAGAAATAAAAGCCATATTGGCAACAAATCCGGTCCTGGCTGCGCCTAACCTGGGCGAACCAATGTTGTTATATATCGCGGCAACACATCAAGTTGTAAGCATGGTGCTCGTCGTCGAACGAGAAACAGAAGGGCATAAATTCCCTCTTCAAAAACCAGTGTACTACGTATCCACTGTCTTAACTCCCTGCAAGTCCCGGTACCCGCCCTATCAAAAGATAGCGTACGCGGTGTTCATGGCATCCCGGAAGCTCCGAAACTACTTTCAAGAGTGTTCGATAACAGTGGCCTTCGAAGTGCCCCTCAACGACATTACAAACAACCGCGACGCGACGGGCAGGATTGCAAAATGGGCCATTGAGCTCTTACCATTCGATATAACTTACAAACCTAGGCGAGCTATAAAGTCGCAAGTCTTGGCTGACTTTGTCGCTGAATGGACTGAAGCTGAACTCCCTAAAGAGTATGGCGCATACTCCAATTGGATTACGCATTTCGATGGCTCCAAAATGTTGGCCAGCTTGGGGGCTGGCATCATATTGACGTCTCCAACCGGGGACACAGTCCAATACGTACTTCAGATAATGTACACGGACTCCAACAATGCAGCCGAATACGAGGCCCTCCTACATGGCCTCCGGATGGCAATCTCCATGGGCATTCAACGCCTAGAGGTGCGCGGGGATTCAAACCTTGCAATATCCCAAGTAAATGGAGACTTTGACGCCAAGGATCCGAAAATGGCAGCCTATCGTAACGCTGTCCTAAAAATGTCAGCTCGGTTCGAAGGACTCGAATTCCACCATGTAGCCCGAGATAATAACCAAGCAGCCGACGTATTGGCATGCATCGGCGCGAAACGCGACGCTGTCCCTCCAAACATCTTCCTGGAACGACTCTTTAAGCCATCCGTACTGTGGGAAGAGGAGTCCGGAAATAACAACCCGGAAGCAACCGCACCACCCAACGCAGAACAATCTGACATAATCGGGGGCTCAGCCGATGAAATAACACCTTCAGCCCACGAAATAATGGCAGTAATCGCCCCGTGGACAGAGCCATTCCTAGCCTCCTTACTTAGGCAGGAACTTCTCGAAGACCAAAATGAGGCCCGCTGCATAGTTCGGCGATCTAAAGCCTACAAGGTCCACGAGGGAGAACTTTATAAGAAAAGCACAACCGGAGTCCTTCAAAGGTGTATCTCCGAAGAGGAAGGGCGAAACCTTCTGGTTGAAATTCATGCCGGACTAGGTGGACACCACGCCGCAGCTCGGGCCCTTGTAGGCAAGGCCTTCCGTACAGGATTTTATTGGCCGACGGCCCGGGCAGATTCTCAGGACTTAGTCCAAAGATGCGTCGGTTGTCAGCTCTTTGCTAATCAGAGCCATATGCCACCCACCGCCCTCAAAACTATACCCATTACCTGGCCGTTCGCGGTCTGGGGGCTTGACATGGTCGGACCCATTAAAGGGGGAACCCACAAGCAAAAGTACCTATTGGTCATGGTGGACAAATTCACCAAATGGATAGAGGCCAAGCCAGTTAAAACGGCAGAGTCCGGACCAGTGATAGACTTCATATCTGGGGTAGTACACCGTTATGGCATCCCCCATAGCATCATTACCGATAACGACACGAACTTCACGGCCGACGAGGTTAAATTATGGTGCAAAAATATGGGCATTAAGCTCGATTACGCTTCAGTCTATCATCCTCAAACCAATGGTCAAGTGGAACGAGCAAATGGTCTAATAATGAGCGGCATCAAACCCAGACTAGTGCGGTCCCTTACGGAATCTAACACGCACTGGGTAGAGGAGCTTGACTCTGTACTCTGGGGGCTGCGGACAACGCCCAACCGTACTACCAGATTCACACCATTTTTTATGGTATACGGCGCAGAGGCAGTTTTGCCCTGCGACATCATTCATGACTCACCTCGAGTGCGCATGTACGAAGAAAGAGAAGCCGAGTTGGATCGGCAGGACAGCCTGGACACATTGGATGAAGAACGCGATGTGGCAAAGGCCCGTTCCGCATTCTATCAGCAGCAGGCTCGAAGATATCAAAGCAGAGAAGTACATGCTAAAACTTACAATGTTGGCGAACTAGTTCTACGCCTGCCGGACAAGAAAAAGGACAAACTCAAGCCCAAATGGGAAGGTCCCTTCATCATCGACCAAGTCCTGACCAGCGGAGCATACCGTCTGCGAAGTGCATCGGACAACCGACTCGAGCCGAACCCATGGAACGCGGCCCGCCTCCGAAGATTTTACGCCTAGCGCCGGACTAAGAGTTCGTTTCCTTCCTCCGTCCATGTTTTTACACTTCAGCCATCTTTTATTTCTCTCTTTTCTCCCACCTTTTTCATAAAAGCCCTCGAGGGCCTACTGGTGCATTGTTCACACACACCTGATGTGCTACCCGCACTCATTATACCTGGGGGCTTCTTTAACAGAAGTTTACTTATAAGGGCTTCATGCCCAGCACATGTGTCAAACTTCCACATGTACCTTTTATTCACCATTATATGCATCGATATGACTTAAGTTTTGGCCAAGCTGGGTTGCCTGGCTCCTGTGCTTACCCCTACGTTCCCGATTGTTCGGCTCGAAGGTAAAGGGAGCACCTCTGCGATTGTTACTGCCGGGTCAGCCGGATGTGTACCTCAGACTGGGTGAAGCCGAAAGCTAGCGTTCTTAAGGGAATATTCGGTCGGTGACTTGAAAGATGATTATTTTTTACAAATTTATTTATCTGCCCCCAGATGTTTTCCTGCTCTTTTCGCAGTCTGGACATGCACTTTAGGGCATGCCTCCCAGGGAAAGGAACCCTTAACGGAACTATTCTCCCTGGAAGATGTTTCTTACTAACCATGTAATATAACATAACTAGTTGGGGACTTGTCTGATAAAGCACTAATGACCCCTACGCCTAGTCTCCATGCATGCCCCGGTTTTTTCATAACCGAGAAGGTATTCGGACACACTCCGGACCCTAGGGTCCCAAGGTCGAAGCGAAAAGGTCGGCAAAGACAAACAATCTACAATCCGGCTAGAAGGCATTTTACATGTCATTTCAAATACATCGTCAAATCGACTGACTGTACTCCTCCTCAATCCCATCTAACAGGCTGTCTAATTTACAGTCCCATTGGGAATACTTAGCGGCCAGCTCTACTTGGCCGTACACTAAACTCACAGGGATCTCCTTCCCATCGGGCCCCACTGGTCCGACCTCGGCCATATGGTTTGGATCCGCCTTCTTGTACCGCGTTTTCACCATGGCCCAGGCCTCCCTGGCACCTTGACGGCATGACGATATCTTCCATAAACGGAAGCGCTGCTGCGCTCCCTGAAGCTTCTCCGCAAGCTCTCCAAGGCCCTCGGGCAGGGAGAGGGACGGCCATAAGGCCCGGAAGACGCTGCTCATCGCCTGCCGAACACGTTCGAGCAGTTGCACCAGCTCGGGAAGTTGGTCACCCATTGAAACGGGCATTTCCTCCGCAGGGCGACCTGTGAGCACACCTACAGACATATTTCTGTCAATTGACTTCCTCGTCGAACTCTTCTTTTCAAAGGAGTTCGCTCAAGCACTTACTATAGATGCCGCGATGAAGCCGCTGATTCTCCTTCATGGAGCCAGACAGCTCGGCCCGAACACCCTTTAGCTCTTCTCCCAGCTGGGTGTGGGCATCCTGGAGTTTGTTCCTCTCCTACTGCACCTTCGTAAGCACCCTCTCGCCAGCCTTCAGCTGGCGCGGTAGTTGTTGCTTGTCTGGATCAAGTCCGGCAACATCTGCAATACCATTGTCAGATTTATACGTACGCCGCACACCGCTTATCTTTTCGAAATAATGCGTTACCAGAGGGGGTCTCTGTGCCTCCTTCCGCGGCAGCTAGTGCGGCCTCAACTTGGGCCTTGCACTCTTGTAGCTCCTAGGACAATTGGGTATTCTTCTCTGTAAGACCCTGCACATTATATGATCCTTAAATCAGTTATTTTAACTACTTTAAGTCTCGGGGGCTACTGGCATATACAACTATTATAATCCCTTACCCGTATGTCTTTTACATACTGCTCCGTGGCTCTGGTCAAACTATCTTGAGCAGCACGGAGGTGCGCGTCTCCCGCGTTAAAGGCATTCAACGCCTCAGGGGAGAAACACGCGTCACGAAAAACTGTCCGGCGGCGCCTGTGGTTCATGGCGCTCTCCACCTCAGACCTGGTGGCGGACAGCCTATCGGCATCCTCCGTTGGAGGAGTATCCGGCTCGCGCCTTGCGCTCGCCTCCCCCTCCGGACCAGGTGTTGGAGCCTGGCTAGTGGAGGCTTGGTTGGCAACCTCTCCGGACACGGTCCGGCGAGCGCTCTTTCTCCTGAAAAAGTCATGAGCATTAATACACCTCCTAGGAATCTTCTCCTAAATAACGGTCGCAAGCCATACCGTTGCGGTGACATTTCGATTCGCACCGCACCCCTCTTCTGCCTGCGGGGCCGGACTGACCCTTGTTGATCAGCCGCCGCGGGTCCGGCTTCCCGCCTTGAAGGCACCTCCTGCAAGACACCGTTGTGTACGGTGGTCAGAAATACGCAAGGATGAAGTAATAGCATCAGGACTCCGGTCATATTCACCTGGGAAGCCGGGGTTAGGCCGGGGTAGTCGGCCGTAATGGCGACTAGAGCATTGTCCATGCTGAGTTGGTGGAACACCCTGTCAATTAGCTCCACCTTTATGTCCGGATCCTCTTCGGAGGCCGGATCAAGGGATCTTCCCGGATCCTCGGGTTGTGGGGCCGGACTATGTATGCTCTCCACAGTCCGGCGCAGTTCCTGCGTCAAATCCATAAAGTAAGGTACTTAACTTTGAAAGCACGGGTCGGATAAATAAACGTCCGCTTACCCAGCTCCGAGGGTTATTCATTGAGAACCCATTCAATGGGCTCGTCTGGAGGAAGTCCTCTTTCTCCCCCTTGTACAGGCCGGACAGGATCTTTACCAGATCCGCGGCCGATCCCGGCCCCTTACGGCCATGATGGGTAGCATCATTCTCCCCGTTGAAGTTCCACTTGGGGTGGCCCCTGTATTGCAGTGGCTGCACCCCCCGCATTATGCACGTGGCCATGACTCCAATCATGGTCAATCCGGAATGGGCCAACAACCTTATCCGGCCCATCAAATAATGGACGCCCTTGTCTTCCTCCAGTTGAGGGCTCCGTGGGCGCCAACTTAGGCGTTTCTTCAGAGGAGCCATGCTGAACTCCGGGAGGCCGATCAGAACTGGGTCCGGCAGTGGAGCGTCTTCTACATAAAACCATTCTGAAGGCCAGTCTTCGGACGCCTTCTTTGGGGTTCTGGATGGATATCCGGCCCCGGCGATGCGCCATATTTCGGCACCGCCCACTTGATATATTGACCCCTCGTGAGAACGGGGTACGAGGCAGAATAGCCTCTTCCACAGCGCAAAATGGGGCTCGATGCCCAGGAATAGCTCGCAAAGAGCTACAAAACCCGCGATATGCAGAATAGAGGCGGGCGTGAGGTGATGGAGCTGGAGTCCGTAGAACTCCAGGAGCCCGCGGAGGAACGGATGTACAGGAAATCCGAGCCCCCTTATCAGATAGGGGACGAAGCACACCCGCTCTCCTTTAGAGGGGCTAGGGGTGGCCTCCGCTTGCTTCCCACCTTTGTAGGTGGCCAGCCCGGCTCGAACCGGGACCATAAAGGCCGGAGGAAGATATCCCTCCGCTTGAAGCTTCACCAGCTCGTTGTGCGGAACTGAACATCTCCTCCAATCTCCTGGCAGAGGGCTGGGAGCGCGAGAGGAGGAGCCGCGTCGACGGTCCATGATGGAATGGGTTTTCGGTCGGAAGCGCTCCGATGAGTACTCGCGGAAGGAGGATGGTGTGACTTGGATCTGGATTCTTGCCTCTCTTATAGGCAGATTATTTGCGCAGCTAGGGGGTAAAATATAAAAGATACCCTGGCCTTTCGCATTCGTGCGACGCGTGGAAGGGAGCCATTATTGGGCGTGGAAGCCAAGGAGCGCAACATTTGTAAGGGTGCCGGACACTATTCGGCAGGTACATGGAAGTTGAAGGAGAACCCGCCTTGCAACGCCGAAGACAATATATGCGCTGGATTCGTCGTCATTGAAGCCTGGTTCGGGGGCTACTGAGGGAGTCCTGGACTAGGGGGTGTCCGGATAGCCGAACTATCATCATCGGCCGGACTCCAAGACTATGAAGATACAAGATTGAAGACTTCGTCGCGTGTCTGGATGGGACTTTCCTTGGCATGGAAGGCAAGCTTGGCGATACGGATATGTAGATCTCCTACCATTGTAACCGACTCTGTGTAACCCTAGCCCCCTCCGGTGTCTATATAAACCGGAGGGTTTTGGTCCGTAGGACGAACAACCATTACAACAATCATACCATAGGCTAGCTTCTAGGGTTTAGCCTCCTTGATCTCGTGGTAGATCCACTCTTGTACTACCCATATCATCAATATCAATCAAGCAGGAGTAGGGTTTTACCTCCATCCAGAGGGCCCGAACCTGGGTAAAAACATCGTGTCCCTTGTCTCCTGTTACCATCCGCCTAGACGCACAGTTCGGGACCCCCTACCCGAGATCCGCCGGTTTTGACACCGACAATCACAATTCCATGGCTCATATGTACAAGGAGATCCCAGATGCTGCAGTTGAGACACATAAATTTGGATTTGTACATTATCTTTTGTTAGGACTCCCAACGATCAATTAGATCCTCAGGCATACTCTATTGCCCAAGTCAAGTGACCACAACATGATAAGAGGCCATGCTATAAACTTGCTACACTTGTTTGATGTGCCACAGGAATTCAAGGTCATGAGCCTCATTGTTGAGACTATCAAGAGGACAGCAGCAAACCAGAAGAGAAGTTATGGGTATGCCCCACAGACTCAGGAGCTGATTAACTCCAAGATGGGCACATGCACATACCTGCTGGACAAGGAACATTTTGCTATCTATCCAGAATTTGAGGACAACCAAGTGGTTATGGATGAAGATGAACCATCTTTTGTGCATGCTCAAGCCAAGAAGGAGAAGGCAAGGACAGAGAAGGCTACCAAGATGCCAACAATGGAAGTGGCATCTCAGTACTTTCTGAAAAGAAAATAGGATCAACTAGGCTACTTGATTGCATCCACTCTGAGGATTGAGAAGGGGCTGGCCACCTTGACTCAAAACCAGGAGAGCCTGGAGAGGATCATGGAGCAGAAGTTCTACAATTTAGATGTGAAGGTGACTGAGATCTAGTCTGTTGTTGAGCAGCTTTAGGATGACATGGAGGAGAGGAAGGGCAAGACAACCACAGATGCATTTGCCAGAGTGCCTAGAGCTCAGAGATCAGCTGCAGTGCCAGTGACAGACACCAGAGCCACTTCATCTGCACCAGCTACAGCTCCTATAGCTCCAATGCAACCAGCTTCAGCACCCACACCTCCAGCTCCATCTACATCAACTGATGCTTTCGTCCTTGGCGTTCTATCTACACCACCACCTGAAGACCAAGCCTGAGAGATGATATAGTACTATGCATTTTCTAGGAACTTTTTGGTAACTTGTTGCCAAAGGGGGAGAAAAATGTATAGATCATAGGCTTCGAGAGAGAGTGTTGCTATTTGTTCTCTCTTGCTTTGATGGTTAAACTTTATTTGCTTGCTTGAGATACTATACTATTATCTGTGAGACATTGATGATCATGTGTTTGATCATAAGCTACATTTATGCTTGTTGGATGACATTATCTTACTTATCCTTATATGATCATTCACTTTGCTTGGTGATGAGTGCATGTATTCAATCTTTATTATTTTGAGTGCTCCACCAAGATGTATGTGACATGGAATCGTAACCCATGAGCCTAATTCCTTGTGCATTTGCAGTCCAAAGCAAATCTTAAACTATGCACAAATTTAAGGGGAGCTCTTGCTTATCACATACTTCTCAAAGCGATGATGTTTTTCAATCTTATTATCATTTGTTGAAGCTTTGATCGATATGTTGTCATCAATTACCAAAAAGGGGGAGATTGAAAGTGCAACTATCCCTAGGTGGTTTTGGTAATTCATAACAACATATAGCTCATTGAGCTAATGCTATTCCAAGACAAATATTTCAGGAAAGCTCAATGAATGGCATGGCATGGATGATGAAAGTGGATCCCTCAAAATATTAAGGACAAAGGATTTGCTCAAGCTCAAAATCTCAAGACTGTACATTTTACATTTTAGTGATCCAAGATCACATTGAGTCTATAGGAAAAGCCAATACTATCAAGGAGGGATGAGGTGTTGCTTAATGAGCCTCTTGCTTCAAGTGCTTAGTGATATGCTCCAAAAACCCTCAACTACTTTCTCACATCCACATATGACCTAAACCCAAAGTCAAAATCGGTCCCACCGATTCTTTCTATCCGGCGCCACCGAGTTCAAATGTCATAGCCACTGCCACAAACCGTAGGCAAATCGGTCTCACCGATAGAGATCTCGGTCTCACCGAGATGGGATTGTAATCTCTCTGTTTCCCTTCGTAACGTTTTGGTCTAACCAAAGTGAGCGATCGGTCCCACCGAGATTGCAATGTAAACTCTAGGTTTCCCTTTCGTAACATTTCGGTCTCACCGAAAAAAGAGAATCGGTCCCACCGAGTTTACCTGACCAACTCTCTGGTTAGCTAATTACCAAAATCGGTCTCACCGAGTTTGTGTAATCGGTCTCACCGAGATTAAGTTATGCCCTAACCCTAACCATATCGGTCCTACCGAGTTGCATGTCGGTCCCACCAAAAACCCTAACGGTCACTAGATTTACTAAATCGGTCCGACCGAGTTTGTTGATTCAGTCCCACCGAGTTTGGTAAATTGTGTGTAACGGTTAGATTTTGTGTGGGGGCTATATATACCCCTCCACCTCCTCTTCATTCATGAAGAGAGCCATCAGAACAAACCTACACTTCCAACTTACCAGTTCTGAGAGAGAACTACCTACTCATGTGTTGAGGCCAAGATATTCCATTCCTACCATATGAATCTTGATCTCTAGCCTTCCCCAAGTTGCTTTCCACTCAGATCTTCTTTCCACCAGATCCAAATCCTATGAGAGAGAGTTGAGTGTTGGGGAGACTATCATTTGAAGCACAAGAGCAAGCAGTTCATCATCAACGCACCATTTGTTACTTCTTGGAGAGTGGTGTCTCCTAGATTGGCTAGGTGTCACTTGGGAGCCTCCGACAAGATTGTGGAGTTGAACCAAGGAGTTTGTAAGGGCAAGGAGATCGCCTACTTCGTGAAGATCTACCGCTAATGAGGCAAGTCCTTCATGGGCGACGGCCATGGTGGGATAGACAAGGTTGCCTCTTCGTGGACCCTTCGTGGGTGGAGCCCTCCGTGGACTCGCGCAACCATTACCCTTTGTGGGTTGAAGTCTCCATCAACGTGGATGTACGATAGCACCACCTATCGGAACCACGACAAAAACATCCGTGTCTCCAATTGTGTTTGAATCCTCCAAACCCTTCCCTTTACATTCTTGCAAGTTGCATGCTTTAATTTCCGCTGCTCATATACTCTTTGCATGCTTGCTTGAATTGTGTGAAGATTGCTTGACTTGTCCAAAGATAGCTAAAATCTGCCAAAGTCTAAAATTGGGAAAAGGTTAAGTTTTTAATTGGTCAAGTAGTCTAATCACCCCCCTCTAGACATACTTCAAGGTCCTACATATGGGCTGTCAATATGATTCCAGCACGTTTTAACTTCCGGCCCATGTATGGCCCATGACGTCTTTCGGCCCATATGAGGCCCTTTGTAACTCTTGGCCCATTAACGGCCCGTGTTGAAACTGGCCTGTAATTAATAGTGTATCACTTTATACCCATTAACGGCCCATTATTCCATCGGACCGTTTCCAGCCCATGTTATCTTTTGGCCTTCTTAGTGCCCATTTATTCTTGGGATCATTTCCAGCATTCGGTTACTTACGACCCATTACTGTCATTTTCTTCTTGTGGGCCAAATTTAGCCCGTTGTTACAGTCGGCCCATTTGTGGCCCGTTAATACGTTGGGCCATTTTCATAGCATCATCAAATACGGCCTATTAATGGAAGCCCGTTATGGTCGGCCCATGAACGGACGATTCCAACTCTAGCCCGTTTACGGCCATAATGCGGTCTGTTATTGGCCTATGTTTGGCCAGTCCATCATACGGCCCATATAAGGCCCATTGATGATACAGCCCGTAGAAGGTCCATTGTGTCTACGGCTCGTAGAAGGCCCATGTTTCTATGGCCCATAGAAGGCCCATTGTTTCTACGGCCCGTAGAAGGCCCATTGTTTCTATGGCCCGTAGAAGGCCCATTGTTTTTACGACCGGTAGGAGACCCAGTGTCACTACAGTAAATATGTAGCCCATGGTTATTGTGGCCTAGTTTAAAAAAATAGGTTATTGCAGCCACTAGCAAACCGCGGAAAAAGAACTGCACTGACTACAAGCAAACAAATAAACAAGACAACAAGGAAATAAATAAGCAAGCAATTAATGCTAGGCTATCACGACTATTAAACATATTACATCCACTGGGCATCAAAGTTCGCCACCAGTGCAAATATAGGGAACAAAGCAGCATATCATATACACTGGTTGTCAAAGTTGGCGACCAGCGCAAATAAACACCGCAGCAAAACAAATCTAGAACTGAAACCACTTCAGAAGATCTCAAGAAACAATATCCTGGGTACCCATAATGCTAGCAAGATGCTTAACAAGCTTATTAACTTTCTCTTGTTTGGCGCTTAAATCCTCCAGTGCTTGTTGTTGCACCAGGAAGTATGCATCTGAATTCTGTAGGTTCTTCCTCAGTCCTTCAGCTTCCTGTCGCAGCACATCTGATCGATGTCTTTCAACTTGAAGTTGAGACTCAAGAAGACGAACTGATTCAGGCGGCGAGTTCGAAGAGCTTGTGCCAGCAGTAGTGGCCAGTAACTCGAAACCTACATCAAGACATGACTTTTGGGTTCTCTCACTATCGTCAAGATAGTTTTTATCAGCTTTCTTAGAGACCAACAGGGATGTCTGACTATCTTGAACCTTATCTGCATTACTTCCTTTACCATTGCATAACGCGGTACTGTTATCCAATATTTTGTCCGCATTCTAAAAGAGAAACAAGCAGACACATCACAGGTTTACCATGTTGTATATGAAACTCATTCTATATCAATTTTTGAAGATAGAGACACAGTTCAAATAATATTTGTTCAAGACAAATCATAATAGACCGAATATAAGTATGGGAAACTATAGAGCAATAACAACACTTGTAATGTGCATGACATGAGAACATAACTGTTTATTCAATTGAAACTGAAATCAACATAGAGCAGGTTACAACAGCAAACCAGTTAAAGAAATAGGTTTAAAACATACCTATTGCGCCATTGGAGTTTCAATTCCATCCTTCAAATTTGAAAATAGTTGGTATGAGTAAATACAGTAATGCAAGAGCAAAGGAGTATCAACCATAACTAAAGAACTTGACCTGAGAACAAATCTTCTTCTCCTTTAAGCATTGAGTTGGGATTCGGAGTGGTGGTCCTCGTGCTTTGGGCACTGCAGTTCCCTTACTAACTGCTCGTGTTTGGGTGCTCTGTGGTGGAGACGGTGCTGTGTCAACTGGAACTGGGTTACTATCTGCCGAGGTTGGGGTTAGAAGGGGTGTAGCTGGTTCTCTGTGCAACTGGGTAGGCGTACAATCTGCGAGAGTCTGGGTTATGTGTGGTGGATCTGGTCCTTGGGCAAGTACAACCGTGGTTCTATCTGTATCAACTGGTATCACTATCTTTTCTGAAGACCGTGTTGTTACTCCCTTAGATACTGCCATCACCCTCTCCAATTCAAATGTCTAATAAACAAGAAAAGTAATTGAAAGTATAGACATTGTATGATAGACAGGTGCAATGGATAGTGGGGAATAAAAGAGGGCATGAAATAATTCACATTTATGTTGTCTAACCAAACAGCATAGCATGACACAATTTCACATATATGATGGCTAACTAAACAGGATAGCATGACACAATTTCACATTATGATGGCTAACTAAAAAATGGATAGACATAGTTCAAAATATGATGACTATGTAAACAGGATGACATGATATAACTATATAATGTGTTTATTAAATAGGTTGGCATGCCATAATTCACATACATTTATGGATAGAATGCCATAATTCAAAATATGATGACTGTAAACACTAAACATGATGAGATGATATAACTATATGATGTCTTTATAAAATGGGTTGCCATGCCATAATTCAGATAGATGATGTGTATGTACTATGTAAACATGATGGCATGATATAATTCAAATATATGATTTATATAGTAAGCAAGTAAGCAGATGGCAATCCATATATGATGTAAAAACTAAGCAATGCAAGACAGCATGCATGACATGGGTAATATAACCCTGCCAAGTTTGAGCATAGATCTCAGGGGGGAAATAGGACTGGTCATCAGCCTCTGAATCCTCGTCTGAGGAGCTCTCTGTAACCAGCAAGATGTCTGCTTTAGGAGGTAGCATTGTCTGCTCTGAATACCTTGTTTTCACTCCAGATACTTCCATCACCGCTTCAAATGGCTGATGCACAGGAAGAGTAGTTGAATATACAAACGTCGTCGACAAATGGAACACGTAATACAAAAAAATAATAGCATGATATAATTCACATACATGATGATTGGCTAAACAGCATGGCATTGCATAATTCACATATATAATGCCTTTGCAACAAGATAGCATTGCATAATTCACATATATAATTTCTTGCAACAAGATGGCAATGCATAATTCACATATATGGTAATTAGACACTGAACAGGTGGCATTCACACAAAGCATGTCTAAACGAATCACTAATCAAATGACATAGCAATGCAAGACACCATACACACGATATGAGCAACATAACCCTGCCAAGTTAGAGCATACACCTCGGGGGGATAGGGCTGGTCATCTGTCTCTGAATCCTCCTTTGAGGAGCTATCCGTAACCAGCGAGATATGCGCTTCGTCAGATAGCATAGTCTGCTCTAAAGACCTTGTTTCACTCCAGAATTTGCCATCACCGTGTCAAATGGCTGATGCATACGAAGAGCAGTTGAATGTACTAACATTGTTGACAAATGTAATATGTAAAAAAAGGATGGCCTGATATAATTTACATATAAGATGATTGGCTAAGCAGGATGGCATTGCAAAATTCACATATATGATGCCTGGCTAAACAAGATGGCGTTGCATAATTCACATAAACGATGAATGAATAAACTAAATAGATGGCATTCGCACAAAGGATGTCTAAACTAAGCAGATGACATATTTGATGTATAAAGTAAGCAATGCAAGGCACCATATGCATGATATAACCAACATCAGCATGCCAAGTTAGAGCGAAGACCTCAGGGGGTAAATAGGAGTTGTCTTCTCCTTCTGAATCCCCCTCACAACAGATATCTTCCTCTCGATTACAGTCCGAAATGGGTGGAGGGGGGATGCCTTTGCGCCTACCATGGAGCAACGTCTGCATGAAGTTTTATTGCCACGCAAGGCTCGTCTCTTTTGCTCTACATGTTCAGTTCCATTGTTTACAATAACTGTCATGCATAGGAATAAAACATAGTGAGATTATGTAAGGAGTGCATGCAGAAATCCAGAGTGATGGTAGCAACCTGTGCATAGACCCAAAACCAATAATAGCAGGCAGATAATGGCTTCAGTTAAAAAATACAGATAATGGCTTCTTTACTGTTTGTTTCCCACCCAACATGAAACTCATAGTAGACATTGGAGATTAACCAGATAGTAGATATATACTATTGATTGCGGCCCCGATATGTACCCCACAAACATTTAAAAACTCAAGTTTGACCATTAGTTTGGAGCTGACTCAGAGTCTAATCGGTGAACATGACGATAAAGTAGCATGTAATATTAAGCGATGCATAACGTAAGCAGACATGAAAGAGTGCGACCTCTCTTGCGGACCCGTGTAGTCCTTGAGGTCATCTGCTCGGTTGATGATGGTAATGCAGTTTTCATGGCTGCCGACGACGGGGAAGAAGATCTGAGGCGGCAAAAGACAGTCTGGAGGCCAGATCCCTGCTGTGCTGGACCCTTCTGTCGTTGGAGCAGTTGAGCTAGGTGGACGACAGCGTAGCAGGAGCGGGACAAACCACGCAAGGTTTTCTTTGACAACTATCTATAAGAGAAGTAATTCTGTAAGGGCTTGTCTGAATTGGAGGATTCCAACAATGCAGGGATAGGAAATAGAAAGGAATAGGATAGGAATGCATGTGCAAAACAGAGAATTTAAAAACACAGGATTTCTGCCAATCTAGGTGTTTGGTTCACAAGAATTGGAAGATCACATGATGCAAAGAAGCATGGTGGGATTAAGTCAAACCACAAGAAAATGTACGGTTATAATGCTATTATGCTACTATCTCTTCGTCTTGTGCTTCATGAATAGGAATTTGAAAAGGAGGACAAGTGAAAATTAAAATTCCTACATTTTTTCTTTCAAGGAGACACTAAAGGAACAAATCCTACAGTTTTCCTTTACTCCATTCCTTTGAAGCAAATTCATGAATAGTAGTACCATAGGAAACTTTCCAATTCCTATGTTTTCCATTCACTTTTCCTTTCAAGCACTGGCGACTCTAGTAGGCAGGCTTGAGCAAGGAAAAGCCTACACTAAAAAAAATTGTGCTACTTCTATTACTTTGGACCCAGGCCACTGCCCTACTAGCTCAACTTCCAGGGCCATCGACAAATGTACAACTCAAATGCGCAGAGATAAATAATGATGGCGTTCAAGAGAGTCCATCACGGATAGCTAAGTTGCCTGGTACCTCACTGCTTGTCATATAGTAGGATAAAATAATCGTATTTCCTGTTACTACATGTGCTCAGTGGACAATATATATAACATGTAGGGTAAAAAAGAGATGCAACAAGTGTACAACCTCTTTGGCGAAGCCATGTCGATCTCAGCGTGATTGGGTTGGCCGGTTAGGATGCTCTGGTTGACTTGGCTGTCAGAGGAGGGGAAGAAGATCTTAGGCGTCTGGAGATGGAGCCCGAGGTATTGCTCTGCTGTGATGGAGGGTTTCATCGTTGGAGCAGCTCCGGTGAGTTGTACGACGCCGAGGCTGAAGCAGGACAAGAGAGACAATGTTAACCTGAGTGAAATTCTAATAGCATCTCCAATAGATGATGTAAAATACATAACCACAAAGTGCTAGTTGTAAAATAAATCAGCCGCTCATCTCTGAACTTAACTGTCGAAACTAAATTTAACTGTCAAAATTGAACTTAACTGTCGAAACTGAATTTTGTTGCCGAAAGAGAATTTTACTGTCGAAACTGAACGCACTAGCAAGGTGAGGCTACACGTCAGTCGACTGACTTTTTCATCTCTGGTCAGTCGATTTTGCAGCCGTTGGTTACGAAATAAAGGGCCTGCAGTTCATCTTCAACCTCCACCCCCCCTGAGCCGCCAGCCACCACCGGCCAAACAGCAGCCCCCTGCTGCCCGCCGCCGGCGGTGCGCCGCCCTGCCCGTCCCGAAAACACTCCCCACCGCCGGTCCGTCGCCGCCCCGGCCATCCCTATAGCCCCCCCCCCCCCCCCGTGCCGAGCTTTTTCTCAGGCGATCCCCACGCCACCGCCCCAACCACCGCCGGCGACCACCGCCCCCACCGTGAACCCTAAGATAGATAGTGAGGTACCTCTCCGGCGAGCCCCCCCTCCCTGTTGCGGCTGGTTCTTCCTTCACTCCGGCGAGCCCCCCCCCCCTAAAAATTGACTGACCCAAAAGTCGATTCAGTCGACTTAAGTGTAGCTAAATCGGAGCAGCATCGCAAGCAAGAGCAAGAGCGAGAGCAGCAGCGCGAGCAAGAGCAATAGAAGAGTAGACCAGGCAGGGGACCGAGAGCAAGAGTAGAGCAGCAGCGCGAGCGAGAGCTAAAGCAGCAGCAGCTCCTACTGATGTGGACGTCGCCACCGAGGGAGCGACGCCATGGAGGAAGTGGTCGGCGACGCCACCGTGGATGGAGCCGTGCCGTGTCGGCTCGGGACCGAGCGCCGGCAGCACCGTGAGATCGAATCAAGAAGAAAATGCGGCGATTAGTGTACAACCTCTTTGGTGGCGCCGATTAGGCCGCAGCTTCATTCGAGGAAATGGTGATGATGATGCTCTTCCGGTGGTGCAGGTGAAGACGACGGTGTGGGAATGGGGGTGGCGCGAAAGATGAGGGGAACGTCAGGGCAGCTCCTTGGAGGTGGAGGACGGGATGGCTGAACCGGCGGGACGACGAGATCGACGATGGATCCTCATCCGGTACGGTGGATGAGGGACGTCGAGGTGTTGCCGTGGATGACATCGTCGTGGAAGAGGCTCCGACTGGGTGGCGGACGGAGGAGGGTGTGGGGCTTCGTCGCGGGTTTTCACGGCCTCGGTGTACGAATGGGTGGGCGGATGGATGGGAGTGGGGAACCATGGCTTAGGGATGCGCTTGTCCGAAATGTGGGGTAAGTTACAAAAGTACCCCCACCGATTTGAGGCGATTCTTTCGGTTCAGGGGTACCACGGGCATTTCGCGTGTTGGGATTTCACAGAAGGTGGGAGTTTTCGCGTGCATTGTAATTTTGGAATAGCAAGGCGTGGGTTGATATGGAGGGAGTTGTTGGAGCACAACGAGACAAAGATATATCTTAAATATTTCGGGCTAACAAGGCGCGGGTTAAAATTTCCGGACAAGCCTAACGTGTACTGTACCAAATCAATTCGCACTACAAATGTCATTCAAAACTTTGAATTCATGTTATGTTCAATTATAATATTTTGCTACGTGTATAATGCATGCAACCTACTACTCAAATGAACGTTTTAGTGCATCTACAAACGTATATACTACCGCTTCAATATGAACTAAATTTGAATTCGTTTCTCTATTTGAATAAGATCTATAGTAATGATTGTTGTGAAGTCAAAGCATTTGAATTTGTTTCTCTGTTTTAATAAGATCTACAATCATCATTATTGTCAAGTTAAACCATCATTTGTGTATTATCTTCACATCACACCACATGATTAGTCTCGAGTTACATATGAACTATGTGTACTATATGAACTCGAACTCGATTTTTTGAATCCACTTTATGTTGATTTCAAATCACATTACATTTCTAACTCTAGCTAGATCTTCATCATCTAAACCATGTCTCATATGTATAATGTGTTTATCACATTATGTACCCGCCCCCTACGCCTACAAGTATTTAGATGTGAGTTGCAAACACCACACATTACCACAAATTCAAATAAAATGTGAGAATGTTCGATATATAGTATTATTTAGATTGTTCGATATTTACTTGTAAGCTGCAAACGCCACACATTATCACAAATTCAAATAAAATGTGAGATTGTTTGATGTATAGTATGGTTTAGATTGTTCGACATTTAGCTGTGAGTTGCAAACGCCATGCATTATCACATTATGGTATAACATGTGCAAAACCACAGCGTGTCACCGCTATATTCATGCATGCATATGTTTAAAACACTATTGTCGGATTTCGGGTTCCGGCAGACCCTTGAGGTTCGAACTCTGTGGTGCGCACGAAGATCTCTCTTCCTACCAACTCACGTCTCGAGGCCTCGCAAGGAATCTAGGCTAGAAAGAAGAACACACAAGGGACACGAGATTTATACTGGTTCAGGCCACCATTGTG
This sequence comes from Triticum timopheevii, assembly GCA_963921465.1. NCBI lineage: Eukaryota > Viridiplantae > Streptophyta > Magnoliopsida > Poales > Poaceae > Triticum > Triticum timopheevii. The sequence goes on along the minus strand of OY997268.1, from coordinate 91,557,890 downwards.
GTGTAATACCCTACTCCAGTGTGTGGTGTGGCGGATTGCCTCAGGGGCTGATGATGAACAATACAAGGGGAGAACAGCCTCGCAAGGGGCTGTTCTTGAGCTGGTTCGATGAACTACTTGGGTGAGTTTAGTCGCCTCCCTCTCTTTCTCTCTCTCTCTCTCTGATCGATCCCCTTTCTCTGTGGTGGCTAGCTCTATTTATAGAGGGAGGCCCTGGGCCTCTTCCCAAAATAATGAGCGGGAAGGACGCCAACAATTGGCCATTTTGAAGGGGAACATCTAGTACACTTATCCTGACTAAAGTTGGTCTTCGTCTGCCAAAGACTCTCCGCCCCCTCGTGAGCCCGTCTGATGAGGTTGCTCCTGAGGAAGCTTCTGTCATCCGCCCCGCGAGGCTTGGCCCCTCGCATGGGTCTTGAGCTTGAGATGATGAAGCTGGGCTGCACTGGGCCCCCACTTGAGCCACGCCGCAGGCCGCAGGCAGGCAAGTCTGGGGACCCCCGTTCCTAGAACGCCAACAGTAGCCCCCGAGCCCAAGGCGCGCCCGGACTTGGCTTGGTAGAGAAGCGAAGGGGCAAGTGCGAAGCGCCGCGGGCCCCAATAGCCTGCGGCCTTGGGCGCCGCGTGGCGATTGATTGGGCGTGGGCGTCTCCGCTTCCCCTCGACGCCTTGGCAACCGCACGACTTGACAAGTCCCTGCATGCAAAAATGGGTCATGATTACCTGCGATCGTGGAGGCTGACGGTTGGCCTCCTCCGGCTATAAGTACGGTACGGCGCGAGCCCTTCCAGTTCATCTCTCCCTGCTCCGCCTCTTCTTCTTGACCTCTCCCCCTCGACTCGTCACGCCCCATGGCACCCACGAAGAGGTTTTCGGCCACGGAGAAGGGGAAGGCCCGCCAGGAGGGGCTTGACTCTCCTCCAGCCAAGCGCGACCGGGGCCGCCCACGCAAGCATCCCACGACTCCCACGGAGACTACCCAAGTGTTGGGAAACGTTGCAGAAAATAAAATGTTTCCTACGGTTTCACCAAGATCCATCTATGAGTTCATCTAAGCAACGAGTGATAGGAGTGCATCTACATACCCTTGTAGATCGCGAGCGGAAGCATTCAAGAGAACAGGGATGATGGAGTCGTACTCGCCGTGATCCAAATCACCGATGACCAAGTGCTGAACGGACAGCACCTCTGCGTTCAACACACGTACGGAGCGGATGACGTCTCCTCCTTCTTGATCCAGCAAGGGGGAAGGAGAGGTTGAGGAAGAAGGCTCCAGCAGCAGCACGACGGCGTGGTGGTGGTGGAGAGGCAATACTCCAACAGGGCTTCGCCAAGCTCTTGACGGAGGAGGAGAGGTGTTGGGGAGGGGAGGGGCTGCGCCTTGGATGTTGTATCAGCCCTTCCCTCACCCCTCTATTTATAGGGGAAGGGGGAAGGGGGCCGGCCCCCTCTAGATGAGATCTAGAGGGGGGGCGGCGGCCAAGGGAGGGGGCTTGCCCCCCAAGCAAGGGGGGTGCCCCCACTAGGGTTTCCCCCCCAACCCTAGGCGCATGGGCCCAAGGGGGGGCACCCAGCCCTCCAGGGGCTGGTTCCCTGCCCACTACGGCCCATGAGGCCCTCCGAGAGAGGTGGCCCCTCTCGGTGGACCCCCGGAACCCCTCCGGTGGCCCCGGTACAATACCGATATGCCCCGGAAACTTTCCGGTGACCGTATGACAACTTCCCATATATGAATCTTCACCTCCGGACTATTCCGGAACTCCTCGTGACATCCGGGATCTCATCCGGGACTCCGAACAACATTCAGTAATCACATACAAGTCTTCCTAATAACCCTAGCGTCACCGAACCTTAAGTGTGTAGACCCTACGGGTTCGGGAGACACGCATACATGACCGAGACGGCTCTCCGGTCAATAACCAACAGCGGGATCTGGATACCCATGTTGGCTCCCACATGCTCCTCGATGATCTCATCGGATGAACCATGATGTCGAGGATTCAATCAACCCCGTATACAATTCTCTTTGTCAATCGATACGTTACTTGCCCAGGACTCGATCGTCGGTATCCCAATACCTCGTTCAGTCTCGTTACCGGCAAGTCACTTTACTCGTACCGTAATGCATGATCCCGTGACCAAACACTTGGTCACTTTGAGCTCATTATGATGATGCATTACCGAGTGGGCCCAGAGATACCTCTCCATCATACGGAGTGACAAATCCCAGTCTCGATCCGTGTCAACTCAACAAAAACTTTCAGAGATACCTGTAGTGCACCTTTATAGTCACCCAGTTACGTTGTGACGTTTGGTACACCCAAAGCACTCCTACGGTATCCGGGAGTTACACGATCTCATGGTCTAAGGAAAAGATACTTGACATTGTAAAAGCTCTAGCAAAATGAACTACACGATCTTGTGCTATGCTTAGGATTGGGTCTTGTCCATCACATCATTCTCCGAATGATGTGATCCCGTTATCAACGACATCTAATGTCCATAGTCAGGAAACCATGACTATCTGTTGATCAACGAGCTAGTCAATTAGAGGCTTACTAGGGACATATTATGGTCTATGTATTCACACATGTATTACGATTTCCGGATAATACAATTATAGCATGAATAAAGACAATTATCATGAACAAGGAAATATAATAATAATCCTTTTATTATTGCCTCTAGGGCATATTTCCAACAGTCTCCCACTTGCACTAGAGTCAATAATCTAGTTACATTGTGATGAATCGAACACCCATAGAGTTCTGGTGCTGATCATGTTTTGCTCGCGAAAGAGGTTTAGTCAACAGATCTGCGACATTCAGATCCGTATGTACTTTGCAAATATCTATGTCTCCATCTTGAACATTTTCACGGATGGAGTTGAAACGACGCTTGATGTGCCTGGTCTTCTTGTGAAACCTGGGCTCCTTGGCAAGGGCAATAGCTCCAGTGTTGTCACAGAAGAGTTTGATCGGCCCCGACGCATTGGGTATGACTCCTAGGTCGGTGATGAACTCCTTCACCCAAATTGCTTCATGTGCTGCCTCTGAGGCTGCCATGTACTCCGCTTCACATGTAGATCCCGCCACGACGCTCTGCTTGCAGCTGCACCAGCTTACTGCTCCACCATTCAACATATACACGTATCCGGTTTGTGACTTAGAGTCATCCAGATCTGTGTCGAAGCTAGCGTCGACGTAACCCTTTACGACGAGCTCTTCGTCACCTCCATAAACGAGAAACATGTCCTTTGTCCTTTTCAGGTACTTCAGGATATTCTTGACCGCTGTCCAGTGTTCCTTGCCGGGATTACTTTGGTACCTTCCTACCAAACTTACGGCAAGGTTTACATCAGGTCTGGTACACATCATGCCATACATAATAGATCATATGGCTGAAGCATAGGGGATGACACTCATCTCTTCCTTATCTTTTGCCGTGGTCGGGCATTGAGCCGAGCTCAATCTCACACCTTGCAATACAGGCAAGAACCCTTTCTTGGACTGATCCATTTTGAACTTCTTCAAAATCTTATCAAGGTATGTGCTTTGTGAAAGACCTATGAGGCGTCTCGATCTATCCCTATAGATCTTGATGCCTAATATGTAAGCAGCTTCTCCAAGGTCCTTCATTGAAAAACACTTGTTCAAGTAGGCCTTAATGCTATCCAAAAGTTCTATATCATTTCCCATCAAGAGTATGTCATCTACATATAATATGAGAAATGCTACAGAGCTCCCACTCACTTTCTTGTAAACGCAGGCTTCTCCATAAGTCTGCATAAACCCAAACGCTTTGATCATCTCATCAAAGCGAATGTTCCAACTCCGAGATGCTTGCACCAGCCCATAAATGGATTGCTGGAGCTTGCATACTTTGTTAGCATTCTTAGGATCGACAAAACCTTCCGGCTGCATCATATACAGTTCTTCCTTAAGATGTCCGTTAAGGAATGCTGTTTTGACGTCCATCTGCCATATCTCATAATCATAGTATGCGGCAATTGCTAACATTATTTGGACGGACTTCAGCTTCGCTACGGGAGAGAATGTCTCATTGTAGTCAACCCCTTGAACTTGTCGATAACCCTTAGCGACAAGTCGAGCTTTATAGATGGTAACATTACCATCCGCGTCCGTCTTCTTCTTAAAGATCCATTTGTTTTCTATCGCTCGCCGATCATCAGGCAAGTCTGTCAAAGTCCATACTTTGTTTTCATACATGGATTAAGTCTCAGATTGCATGGCTTCAAGCCATTTGTTGGAATCTGGGCCCGCCATCGCTTCTTCATAGTTCGAAGGTTCATGGTTGTCTAACAACATGATTTCCAAGACAGGGTTGCCGTACCACTCTGGTGCAGAACGTGTCCTCGTGGACCTATGAAGTTCAGTAGCAACTTGATCCGAAGTACCTTGATCATCATCATTAATTTCCTCTCCAGTCGGTGTAGGCACCACAGGAACATTTTCCTGAGCTGTACTACTTTCCGGTTCAAGAGGTAGTACTTCATCGAGTTCTACTTTCCTCCCACTTACTTCTTTCGAGAGAAACTCCTTTTCCAGAAAGGATCCATTCTTGGCAACAAAGATCTTGCCCTTGGATCTTAAGTAGAAGGTATACCCAATGGTTTCCTTAGGGTATCCTATGAAGACGCATTTTTCCGACTTGGGTTCGAGCTTTTCAGGTTGAAGTTTCTTGACATAAGCATCGCATCCCCAAACTTTTAGAAACGACAGCTTAGGTTTCTTCCCAAACCATAATTCATACGGTGTCGTCTCAAAAGATTTAGACGGTGCTCTATTTAAAGTGAATGTAGCTGTCTCTAGAGCGTATCCCCAAAATGATAGTGGTAAATCGGTAAGAGACATCATAGACCGCACCATATCCAATAGAGTGCGATTACGACGTTCGAACACACCATTACGCTGAGGTGTTCCATGCGGCGTGAGTTGTGAAACGATTCCACATTTCCTTAAGTGCGTACCAAATTCGTGACTTAAATATTCTCCTCCACGATCTGATCGTAGGAACTTTATCTTTCGGTCACGTTGATTCTCTACCTCATTCTGAAATTCCTTGAACTTTTCAAAGGTCTCAGACTTGTTTTTCATTAAGTAGACATACCCATATCTACTCAAGTCATCAGTGAGAGTGAGAACATAACGATATCCTCCGCGAGCCTCAATGCTCATTGGACCGCACACATCGGTATCTGTCGGATTTCGGGTTCCGGCAGACCCTTGAGGTTCGAACTCTAGGGTGCGCGCGGAGATTCAACCCTCTGTCTACTTGTTCTTCGCCGAATCGCTAGAACCTAAACTACCAAACAGAACAACACAAGAAACACAAGGTTTATACTGGTTCAGGCCACCATTGTGGTGTAATACCCTACTCCAGTGTGTGGTGTGGTGGATTGCCTCTAGGACTGATGATGAACAATACAAGGAAGAACAGCCTCGCGAGGGTCTTTTCTTGGCTGGTGCTACTTGGTTCTGGCTCTTCGATTCTTGATCCGGTCTCTCGATATCAGATGCCTCTACTCAGGGGGTGGCTAGTCCTATTTATAGGCAAAGGCCGTGGGCCTCTTCCCAAATATTGAGTGGGAAGGGCGCCAACAATTGGCCATTTTGAAGGGGAACATCGGGTACACTTATCCTGACTAACGTTGGTCCTCGCCTGTCAAAGGCTCTGGTGGTGACGCCTGCTTGGGCTCCACAATGACTTCCTTCGGGCCGTTGTGCTGGTCTTGGTCTTGTTGCACCAAAATGGATGCCTTTCCTTGATGCTCTCGCCTGCGCTTGCTCCCTTTGCACCAAAGAGGAAAGGGAGGACACTACGCGGGCTGGCGCCCGACTGGCGCTCTTGGTCATCATGGCTTGCGTCATGGGCACCTCGCGAGGTACCCTGCCTTGAACTCTCCGCCTCCTCGTGAGCCGGCCTGACGAGGCCGCGCCTGAGGAAGCTCCTTGTCGTCCGCCCCGCGAGGCTTGGCCCCTCGCGAGGGTCTTGAGCTTGTGTAGATGAAGATGGGCTGTGCTGGGCCTCCTTTGAGCCACGCTGCAGGCCGCAGGCAGGCAAGTCTGGGGACCCCCGTTCCCAGAACACCGACAGTAGCCCCCGGGTCCACGGTGCGCCCGGACCTGGCTGAGCAGAGAGGCGAAAGGGCAAGTGCGAAGTGTCACGGGCCCTAACAGCCGCGGCCTTGGGCGCCGCGTGGCGGTCGATCGGTCGGGGGCACCTCCGCTTCCCCATGACACCTTGGTAACCGCACGGATTTGACAAGTCCATGCATGCAAAGCGGGTCATGATTACCTGCGATCGTGGAGGTCGACGGTTGGCCTTCGCCAGCTATAAGTACGGAACGGTATGCGCCATTCCAGCCTATCCCCCCTTGCTTCTCCTTCTTCTTCATGGCTCCACCAAGGAAGTTCTCGGCCGCAGAGAAAGGAAAGGATCGCCGGGTCGAGTCTTCCTCTCCCCCGCCCAAGCGCGGTCGAGGTCGCCCCCGCAAGCATCCTGTGGCCTCCATGGCGGCCCCTAGTGGTCGCGGAGGTGGCTCTTTGCACGGCGATGAGCAGCTGGCCATGGTCGGCGGGCGTGCTCCGGCCGTGCGACCCCCGAGGCCGCGCCTCCATACTGCGGAGGTGCTGCCGGAGTTCATTGTGTGGGCGGTGGAGCCAACTGGCACCCGGCTTCAGCTCCCTCGCTTCCTCCTAGGTGAGCTCCCAGCTGGCGCCTTGGGGGGCCTCTGGCTCCAGGCAAATGGCTGCTGCAGCCGGGCCTCATGGGCTTCGCTGGAGGTCTCTGCTGCCGGGAACCTGGCCCTGACCCGCGGCTGGTAGACGTTTGCTCGCGCGCGTGGTCTCCGCCGCCGGTGCTCTCTGCACTTCAAGTTCGACGGCGACGCCACCCTCTACGTGAGGGTGTTTGGGGAAGATGGTCGCCGTGTAGGGTGCTGCCCTGAAGACGATGACCGCGGCCGGGGACTCAGCCCCGGTGAGGACGGAGAGGACAGCGCGCGGGCGGTTGGCGGCGCTCGTGACTCCTCAAGCTTCACCAGCTCTTCTTCGGGTAGCGGCCCTTCTAGCAGCGGCCGCGGCCAGCCTCCACGCCGTCGTGCCTGCTTGGAGGGCGGCAGTGGGTCTGCTCACCGTCGCGCCCCGGTGAAGCGCGAGAGGGAGTCCGCTTGATCTCCGGAGGCGGCTCGGGTCTTTCATGAGGGCCGGCACGGGATGCGCTTTGCCTGCTTTTGCTCTTTCCTTTCTTTTCTCCTGCGCAAAAAGACAACAATGTGTGGCCCCGTGGGGGCGTGTTTGGGTTAATGTTGTTAGCCACCGTACTGTTTCTGTTATTCCGGCATTGTTCCTTTCTGCTGCATGCCCATTCGCAAATAACCTCTAGTCTCAGCCGTGGGGGCGACCGATCCAGGCCCTGTATTCGTGCCGTGGTGCCCGTGAGGCATGGTCTGGAGGGGCGCTCCGGTAGTGGACCTGGGCCGTGAAAACTTGAGCGATAGGGGCTGGGACACTCGCGAGGGCCCCCGGGGCTCCCACCTCGCGAGCCCTCGCGCATGAGAAATCTAGGCAGGTGAGCGAAAAAGTCGAAGAACCATAGGTCAAAAGGCGGCGATAGTTTCGATAAAACTCCAAATGAGAATGAAATAGCCAACTGCAGAAAGCAAATGAAAAAGCCGCGTCTGGCACCTAGTCTAGTCTTCGACGTCTTCTCACCAGCACGGAGCTAAGTGCTGCCACTGGGCGTGGGAGGGAGCCCCAGGGCCTGAGGCCGGCACCCCTAAGACTTCGGGGCGTGTACAGCCCCAACTCATTATTATGTGAGAGTGTCACGGGCGGCGAGCTTCACAGGCGTTGGCCTTCTTCACAGGCTCTGGGCCTTTCTTCGGGGAAGCAAGCTTCACGGGCTTTGGCCCTCTTCACAGGCTCCGGGCCTTTTCCAAAATGCGGTAGCTTCACAGGCATTTGCCTTCTTCGCAGGCTCTGGGCCTTTTCCAAAAAGGTGAGCTTCACAGGCATTTGCCTTCTTCACAGGCTCTAGGCCTTTTCCAAAAAGATGAGCTTCACAGGCATTTGCCTTCTTCACAGACTCTGGGCCTTTTCCAAAAAGATGAGCTTCACAGGCATTTGCCTTCTTCACAGGCTCTGGGCCTTTTCCAAAAAGATGAGCTTCACAGGCATTTGCCTTCTTCATAGGCTCTGGGCCTTTTCAGGGGTAAAACCTCCGGAGGTGCTGGATGTTCCACGCGTTCTGTACAGGTACTCCCTCCTGAGTCTCCAAGTGCACGGAGCCGGGCCTGAAAACATGAACAACCTTGAACGGGCCCTCCCACATAGGAGAGAGCTTATGCAGTCCCTCCCTGGAGAGGACCCGCCGAAGCACGAGGTCCCCTACCTCGAGTGTTCTGGGGCGGATGTTGCGGCAGTGGTATCGCCGGAGTGCCTATTGGTATCTTGCCGCTTGCAGCGCAGCTTCTCGACGACGCTCCTCCCCCAGCACGAGGTCCGTCCCCCGCATGGCGTCCTGCAGCGTCTCAACGAACGCCAGGACCCGCGCGGATCGACGTCTGACCTCGTGAGGGAGGACCGCTTCGGCTCTGTAGACCAGGAAGAAGGGGGTCTCCCCAGTCGGCTTGGTCGCGGTTGTGCGGATGGACCACAGCACGGACTGAAGCTCGTCATACCAACCTCTGCCGCAGGCCTCCAGTTTCTTCTTGAACGTCCTGGTCTTGAGGCCCCTCAGGACTTCTGCATTGGCCTGCTCGGCCTGGCCGTTGCTTCGGGGGTGCGCCACCGAAGCATAGCATATCTGCGTTCCAAGGTTAGCACAGTACGTTTTGAAAAGGTTACTGGTGACCTGCGAACCGTTGTCAATGATGATGCGGTTCGGCACCTCGAACTAGCTCACGATGCCCTTGATGAACTTGACCACAGAACCAGCAGGGATGGTGCGGATGGCCTCAACTTCGGCCCACTTGGGGAACTTGTCCACGGCGACGTAGAGGTAGCGGTAGCCTCCTGGCGCCCGAGGAAAAGGGCCCAGGATATCCAGCCCCCAGACTGCGAATGGCCACGTGAGGGGTATGGTTTGTAGACCTCCTGCCGGCTGATGGATCTGCTTGGCATGGAATTGGCAGGCCTTGCAAGCCTTCACAAGCTCGACAGCGTCATTGAGAGCAGTAGGCTAATAGAAACCGCTGTGGAACGCCTTGCCGACGAGGGTCCGTGACGACGAATGATGCCCACAGTCTCCATCGTGTATATCTGCCAGCAGTTCCTTCCCTTGCTCCTTGGTGATGCAACGCAGGGACACATCATTCGGTCGCTTCCGGTGGAGCTCTCCATCCCTGATGCAGTACGTTGTGGCTTGCCACGCCACACGCTCTGCTTCCTCCTCCTTCTCCGGCAGGGTCCCTTGCGTTAAGTAGCTCCGGAGCTCTGTGATCCAGCACCCCTCCTGAGGCTCCATCGTTAGGAGCAGGCGTGCTCCGAAGGCCGGGCCACAGGCTGGGGCTCCCGAGGCAGGTGGCTGAGGAAGCTCCAGCCGAGGCTGTGCTGTGCTCGACAATGATGGCAGGGCCGAGGGCTTGAAGAGCCGTTCCTTGAAGACGCTCGGCTCCTGGGGCAACTGCCTGGAGGCTCGCTTGGCGATGTCGTCGGCCTCTTGATTAGTGCCACGGGGCACATGCTGTAGCTCCAACCCCCAGAACTGCTTCTCCATCCTGCGGACCTCCGCAAGGTAAGCCTCCATGTGCTTATCTCTTGGCTCGTATACCTTGTTGGAGAAATTGACGAGGAGCTGTGAATCGCCCTTGATGGTAAGACGCTTCACTCCCAGGGCAGCGGCGGCCTTTAGGCCCGCTATCAGTCCCTCGTACTCTGCTATATTGTTGGAGACCTTTTCTCCCTGCTGGAAGCAGAGCTGCACGGCGTAGTACAGCTTGTCCTGAGTGGGAGATATGAGCACCGCCCCGGCCCCAGCGCCATGCCTGGAGAACGCCCCGTCGAAGTACATGACCCAGCCTTCCGGCGCCTCGCTTCCTAGGGATAGTGATCGGTCCTCATCGGCCTTGAGGTCCGGTGCCTCCGTCCATTCAGCCACAAAATCTGCTAGTGCGGCACCCTTGATGACCCTGGTCGTGCTGAATTCGAGCTGAAATGCTTGCAGTTCAATGTTCCACTCAGCGACCCTTCCGGCTGAGTTAGAGCTCCTAAGCACTCTTTCTAAGGGGTACGCCGAGACAACCTTGACCGGGTGACCCTGGAAGTAGTGCCGCAGCTTGCGCGAGGCCACCAGCAGTGCGAGGAGGAGCTTCTGCGGCATGGGGTGCCGTGCCCTCGCATCCCGCAACACCGTGCTGGCAAAGTACACCGGGTGCTCGACGAGGCTTGGGGCGTCGGTGCTGGTGGTGCCCTCCGGAGGCTGTGGCGCCTGCTGAGGTGACGGGGCCTCCGGAGGTTGGTTGCTCGGGGGAAGAGCTTCCTCCACTTTTGGCGCGCTTCCCTGCGGCGGCTGATCCTCCTCAGCCGTGGTCGCGACCTCTGCGAGTCCTTTTTGGTCCTGCTTTGCCTTGACAAGTGCAGCAGCCGTGGCTTTGGTCCGATGCTCCTCCCTAACTGCCACCAGAGCCGCGCTAGCTGAGTAAGGAGTGGCGGCGAGATAGAGTACCAAGGGCTCTTGAGGGCGTGGGGCCACCATCATCGGAGGGCTGGTTAAGTATCTCTTGAGGTCTTGGAACGCTTTGTCGGCTTCCTTAGTCCATTCAAAGGGCCCCTTCTTCTTCATCAGTTGGAAGAAAGGCAGCGCTCGCTCTCACCTGGAGATGAAGCGCTCCAGCGCAGTCACGTGCCCCGTGAGCTTCTGCATTTCTCTGAGGGTCTTCGCTGGGCTCATGTCTTTGACTGCCTTGACCTTTTCTGGGTTGGCTTCGATGCCTCGGTGGGACACGAGGAAGCCTAGGAGCTTGCCGGAGGGGACTCCAAACACACACTTCTCCGGGTTGAGCCGCAGGCTCACTGCATTGAGGCTCATGAAGGTCTCCTCCAGGTCCTGTATCAGGGTCTTGGCCTCACGAGACTTTACTATGATGTCGTCGACGTAAGCCTCCACATTCTTCCCAAGCTGCGGGCCCAAGGTGATGTGCATGAGCCGCTGAAAGGTTGCCCCCGCATTGCGCAGTCCGAACGGCATGCACGTGTAGCAGTACACCCCACACGGGGTCAGGAAGGCTGTCTTCTCCATGTCTTCCACCGCCATCTTGATCTGGTGATACCCGGAGAAGGCATCCAAGAAGCATAACAGGTCACATTCAGCGGTGGAATCGATGATCTGGTCGATGCGAGGGAGCGGGAACGGATCTTGCGGGCATGCTTTGTTGAGGTTGGTGAAGTCGACACACATGCGTTCCTTCCCTCCCTTCTTTAGCACAACCACGGGGTTAGCCAAGCAATCTGGGTATCGGACCTTGCGAATAACACCCACGGCTTTTAGCTTGCGGGTCTCCTAGACGATGAAGGCCTGCTTTTCAGTGGACTGCCTCCTTGCCTTCTGCTTCACGGGGCGAACGTTGGGACACACGTTGAGGTGGTGCTCGATTACGCCCCGTGGAATCCTGGCCAACTGATCGGGCTCCCAGGCGAACACCCTCTTGTTTGCACACATGAACTTGACCAGGGCTTCCTCCTGCTCGGGCTCGAGGTTGGCGCCTATGGTGAAAGTGGCGTTAGTGGACCCGTCCTTGTCGAGAGGCGCCTGCTTGGTCTCTGCCTTGTCTTGGGTGAACAACTGCTTCTTCTTGGTCGGCGCAGCCCCCTTGGCCTTGGGGGTTTCTATGTCGGCGGGCCGCACCGCCGCCACCGTCTTGAGGGCGAGCTTGAGTACTCACAGCGCACCTTCGGTGTCCCCGGGCACGGTGAGGACGCCGTTGCTCCCGGGCATCTTCCTGAGGTTGTACGCCGGGTGAGTCGCCGCCATGAATTTGGCCAATGCTGGGTAGCCGAGGATGGCATTGTAGGGGAGGCCGATGGGGGCGATGTCGAAGTCGACCAGCTCCGTGCTGAAATTGTCGTAGGTGCCGAAAGTTACCGTGAGTCGGATCTGCCCCAAGGAGCTGGACGACCCGCCCCCGATGCCCGAGAAAGGCCGGCTGGGTTGCAGCCGCTTCCGGGGTATGCAGAGGAGGTTGAAGGCCTCAACTGAGAGCACGTTGAGGCCCGCGCCACCGTCGACGAGGGTCCTGGTGACGGCCACCTGGCAGATGTTGGGTGTGCAGAGCATGGGGAGCGCGCCCGAGCAGGCCGAGTTGGTGGGGTGGTCCTCGGAGCTGAAGGTCAGCTTAGCCGATGGCTCCGACCGGCCCCGGGGAGCCCCCTGCCATGTGGAAGCGGTGCCGACCCGGCGGATGAACGACTTGACATGGTGGCTGGAGGGCGGCGCCTGCGAGCCGCCCAGGAGGGCCGCGACGACCGAGGGTGCCGGCGCGACGGGGCGGGTGAGGAAGAGGCCGCGTGGCTCTTCCCAGGAGGCCACGGGGAAACGCTGGGATGATGCTTGCTGCCCGTTCCCTGCCGGGCCGATGGCGGCATTAACGGCGGGTGACAGGGAACAGCGAGGGCGGCCCCCGACGGGGGCCATCTGGGCGACGCTGGAAGCGAGGGCGGCTCGGCGCTCGGCGCGAGCCCGACGAGCATCAAACATGGATGCGACGGTCGGAGAAGAACAAGACGACGGAAGGCAAATTCCGGCGCACCCCTACCTGGCGCGCCAAATGTCGGATTTCGGGTTCCGGCAGACCCTTGAGGTTCGAACTCTGGGGTACGCGCGGAGATTCAACCCTCTGCCTACTTGTTCTTCGCCGAATCGCTAGAACCTAAACTACCAAACAGAACAACACAAGAGACACAAGGTTTATACTGGTTCAGGCCACCATTGTGGTGTAATACCCTACTCCAGTGTGTGGTGTGGTGGATTGCCTCTCGGGCTGATGATGAACAATACAAGGAAGAACTGCCTCGCGAGGGTCTTTTCTTGGCTGGTGCTACTTGGTTCTGGCTCTTGGATTCTTGATCCGGTCTCTCGATATCAGATGCCTCTACTCAGGGGGTGGCTAGTCCTATTTATAGGCAAAGGCCCTGGGCCTCTTCCCAAATATTGAGCGGGAAGGGCGCCAACAATTGGCCATTTTGAAGGGGAACAGCGGGTACACTTATCCTGACTAAAGTTGGTCCTCGCCTGTCAAAGGCTCTGGTGGTGACGCCTGCTTGGGCTCCACAATGACTTCCTTCGGGCCGTTGGGCTGGTCTTGGTCTTGTTGCACCGAAACGGATGCCTTTGCTTGATGCTCTCGCCTGCGCTTGCTCCCTTTGCACCAAAGAGGAAAGGGAGGACACTGCGCGGGCTGGCACCCGACTGGCACTCTTGGTCGTCATGGCTTGTGTCATGGGCACCTCGCGAGGTACCCCGCCTTGAACTCTCCGCCTCCTCGTGAGCCAGCCTGACGAGGCCGCGCCTGAGGAAGCTCCTTGTCGTCCGCCCCACGAGGCTTGGCCCCTCGCGAGGGTCTTGAGCTTGTGTAGATGAAGATGGGCTGTGCTGGGCCTCCTTTGAGCCACGCTGCAGGCCGCAGGCAGGCAAGTCTGGGGACCCCCGTTCCCAGAACGCCGACAGTATCTATGATTTCCCATAAGTTGGTTGCTCGCTCCATTGTTCCGGAGAACGGAGTCTTGGTCATTTTGCCCATGAGGCATGGTTCGCATGTGTCAAATTATTCATAATCGAGAGACTCTAAAAGTCCATCAGCATGGAGCTTCTTCATGCGCTTGACACCAATGTGACCAAGGCGGCAGTGCCACAAGTATGTGGGACTACGTTATCAACGTTACATCTTTTGGTATTCACACTATGAATATGTGTAACATTACGTTCGAGATTCATTAAGAATAAACCATTGACCATCGGGGCATGACCATAAAACATATCTCTCATATAAATAGAACAACCATTATTCTCGGATTTAAATGAGTAGCCATCTCGTATCAAACGAGATCCAGATACAATGTTCATGCTCAAACTTGGCACTAAATAACAATTATTGAGGTTTAAAACTAATCCCGTAGGTAAATGTAGAGGTAGCGTGCCGATGGCGATCACATCGACCTTGGAACCATTCCCGACGCGCATCGTCACCTCGTCCTTCGCCAGTCTCCGCTTATTCCGCAGCTCCTGCTGTGAGTTACAAATATGAGCAACGGCACCGGTATCAAATACCCAGGAGTTACTACGAGTACTGGTAAGTTACACATCAATTACATGTATATCACATATACCTTTAGTGTTGCCAGCCTTCTTGTCTGCTAAGTATTTGGGGCAGTTCCGCTTCCAGTGACCCTTCCCTTTGCAATAAAAGCACTCAGTCTCAGGCTTGGGTCCATTCTTTGACTTCTTCCTGGCAACTTGCTTACCGGGCACGGCAACATCCTTGCCGTCCTTCTTGAAGTTCTTCTTACCCTTGCCCTTCTTGAACTTGGTGGTTTTTATTGACCATCAACACCTGATGTTCTTTCTTGATTTCTACCTCTGCTGACTTCAGCATTGAAAATACTTCGGGAATAGCTTTCACCATCCCCTGCATATTGCAGTTCATCACTAAGCTCTTGTAGCTCGGTGGGAGCGATTGAAGGATTCTGTCAATGACCGCCTCGTCCGGGAGGTTAATGTCCAGCTGGGACAGGCGGTTGTGCAACCCAGACATTTTGAGTATGTGCTCACTAACAGAACTATTTTCCTCCATCTTACAACTATAGAACTTGTCGGAGACTTCATATCTCTCGACCTGGGCATGAGCTTGGAAAACCATTTTCAGCTCCTCAAACATCTCATATGCTCCGTGTTGCTCAAAATACTTTTGGAGCCCCGGTTCTAAGTTGTAAAGCATGCTGCACTGAACGAGGGAGTAATCATCAGCACGTGACTGCCAAGCGTTCATAACGTCTTGGTTCTCTGGGATGGGTGCTTCACCTAGCGGTCCTTCTAGGACATATGCTTTCTTGGCAGCTATGAGGATGATCCTCAGGTTCCGGACCCAGTCTGTATAGTGGCTGCCATCATCTTTCAGCTTGGTTTTCTCTAGGAACGCGTTGAAGTTCATGTTGACATGACCGTTGGCTATTTGATCTACAAGACATATTTGCAAAGGTTTTAGACTAAGTTCATGATAATTAAGTTCATCTAATCAAATCATTTTAATGAACTCCCACTCAGATTAGACATCCCTCTAGTCATCTAAGTGTTACACGATCCGAGTCGACTAGGTCGTGTCCGATCATCACGTGAGACGGACTAGTCATCATCGGTGAACATCTCCATGTTGATCGTATCTTCCATACGACTCATGTTCGACCTTTCGGTCTATTTGTTCCGAGGCCATGTATGTACATGCTAGGCTCGTCAAGTTAACCCTAAGTGTTTTTGCATGTGTAAAACTGTCTTACACCCGTTGTATGTGAACGTAAGAATCTATCACACCCGATCATCACGTGGTGCTTCAAAACGACGAACTTTAGCAACGGCGCACAGTTAGGGGAGAACACTTTTCTTGAAATTGTTTAAGGGATCATCTTATTTACTACCGTCGTTCTAAGTAAACAAGATGCATAAACATAATAAACATCACATGCAATTATATAGTAGTGACATGATATGGCCAATATCATATAGCTCCTTTGATATCCATCTTCGGGGCTCCATGATCATCTTCGTCACCGGCATGACACCATGATCTCCATCATCATGATCTCCATCATCGTGTCTCCATGAAGTTGCTCGCCAACTATTATTTCTACTACTATGGCTAACGTTTTAGCAATAAAGTAAAGTAATTACATGGCGTTAAATCATTGACACACAGGTCATACAATAATTAAGACAACTCCTATGGCTCCTGCCGGTTGTCATACTCATTGACATGCAAGTCGTGATTCCTATTACAAGAACATGATCTCATACATCACAATATATCATACATCATTCATCACAACTTTTGGCCATATCACATCACAAGGCAATTGCTGCAAAAACAAGTTAGACGTCCTCTAATTGTTGTTGCATATTTTACGTGGCTGCAAAAGGGTTCTAGCAAGAACGTTTTCTTACCTACGAAAAAGCCACAACATGATTTGTCAACTTCTATTTACCCTTCATAAGGACCCTTTTCATCGAATCCGCTCCAACTAAAGTGGGAGAGACAGACACCCGCTAGCCACCTTATGCAACTAGTGCATGTCAGTCGGTGGAACCTATCTCACGTAAGCATACGTGTAAGGTCGGTCCGGGCCGCTTCATCCCACAATACCGCTGAAGCAAAATAAGACTAGTAGCGGCAAGAAAGGTTACAACATCTACGCCCACAACAAATTTGTGTTCTACTCGTGCAATAGCGAACTACGCATAGACCTAGCTCATGATGCCACTGTTGGGGAACGTTGCAGAAAATAAATTTTTTCCTACGATTCCACCAAGATCAATCTATGAGTTCATCAAAGCAACGAGTGATAGGAGTGCATCTACATACCCTTGTAGATCGCGAGCGGAAGCGTTCAAGAGAATGGGGATGATGGAGTCGTACTCGCCGTGATCCAAATCACCGATGACCAAGTGCCGAACGGACAGCACCTCCGCGTTCAACACACGTACGGAGCGGATGAAGTCTCCTCCTTCTTGATCCAGCAAGGGGGAAGGAGAGGTTGAGGAAGAAGGCTCCAGCAGCAGCACGACAGCGTGGTGGTGGTGGAGAGGCAGTACTCCGACAGGGCTTCGCCAAGCTCTTGACGGAGGAGGAGAGGTGTTGGGGAGGGGAGGGGCTGCGCCTTGGATGTTGTATCAGCCCTCCCCTCGCCCCTCTATTTATAGGGGAAGGGGGAAGGGGGCCGGCCCCCTCTAGATGAGATCTAGAGGGGGGCGGCGGCCAAGGGAGGGGGCTTGCCCTCCAAGCAAGGGGGACGCCCCCACTAGGGTTTCCCCCCAACCCTAGGCGCATGGGCCCAAGGGGGGCCGCCCAGCCCTCCAGGGGCTGGTTCCCTGCCCACTACGGCCCATGAGGCCCTCCGAGAGAGGTGGCCCCTCCCGGTGGACCCTCGGAACCCCTCCGGTGGCCCCGGTACAATACCGATATGGCCCCGAAACTTTCTGGTGACCGTATGACAACTTCCCATATATAAATCTTCACCTCTGGACCATTCCGGAACTCCTCGTGACGTCCGGGATCTCATCCGGGACTCCGAACAACATTCGGTAATCACATACAAGTTTTCCTAATAACCCTAGCATCACCGAACCTTAAGTGTGTAGACCCTACGGGTTCGGGAGACACGCAGACATGATCAAGACGGCTCTTCGGTCAATAACCAACAGCAGGATCTGGATACCCATGTTGGCTCCCACATGCTCCTCGATGATCTCATCGGATGAACCATGATGTCGAGGATTCAATCAACCCCGTATACAATTCCCTTTGTCAATCGGTATGTTACTTGCCCGGGACTCGATCGTCGGTATCCCAATACCTCGTTCAGTCTCGTTACCGGCAAGTCACTTTACTCGTACCGTAATGCATGATCCCGTGACCAAACACTTGGTCACTTTGAGCTCACTATGATGATGCATTACCGAGTGGGCCCAGAGATACCTCTCCGTCATACGGAGTGACAAATCCCAGTCTCGATCCGTGTCAACTCAACAAACACTTTTGGAGATACTTGTAGTGCACCTTTACAGTCACCCAGTTACGTTGTGACGTTTGGTACACCCAAAGCACTCCTACGGTATCCGGGAGTTACACGATCTCATGGTCTAAGGAAAAGATACTTGACATTGTAAAAGCTCTAGCAAAACGAACTACACGATCTTGTGCTATGCTTAGGATTGGGTCTTGTCCATCACATCATTCTCCTAATGATGTGATCCCTTTATCAACGACATCTAATGTCCATAGTCAGGAAACCATGACTATCTGTTGATCAACGAGCTAGTCAACTAGAGGCTTACTAGGGACATATTATGGTCTATGTATTCACACGTGTATTACGATTTCCGGATAATACAATTATAGCATGAATAAAGACAATTATCATGAACAAGGAAATATAATAATAATCCTTTTATTATTGCCTCTGGGGCATATTTCCAACACCGAGGCCTTGGCAAAGGCCGCTTGATCGGTGGGGGGAGATGCGTCGTGGCCTTGCAGCCTCCCCGTCCTCGATTCTATTCTGCGGAGGTGCTGCCGGAGTTCGTCATCTGGTCGGAGGACCCGGCCGGTACTTGGCTTCAGCTCCCTCGCTTCTTTGCCGGTGAGCTGCCAGCTGGTGCCGCGAGTGGGCTCTTGCTCCAGGCGGATGGCTACTGCAGGAGGGCCTCTTGGGTGGCGGTGGAAGTGTCCGTTCTCGAGAACATGGCGTTGACCCGCGGCTGGCAGACATTCTCCCATGTGCGTGGCCTTGGCCAGCGATGCACTCTCCACTTCAAGTTCGACGGCGACGCCACCCTCTTCGTGAGGGTGTTCGGAGGAGATGGCCGCCGTGCTGGGTGCTTCCCCGAAGGCGACGATGACGGCCGTCAGCTCATCCTCGGCGACGGCAACGGCGAGGGCAAGGTCGGGCGTGCGCTCGGCCGCGCCCGCAGCTCTTCAAGCTTTGGCGACTCTCCTTCCGACGGCAGCTCCTCCAGCGGCGGCCGTGACCAGCCACTGCACCGTCGTGGTTGCTTCGAGGGGGGAGGTGGATCGTCCCACCACCGCGTCCAGGTGAAGCGTGAGGAGGTGATCGCCTGAGCTCTGGGAGATGACACAAATCTTCTTCTTCGTGCTGTAGACGGTTGGGCCGCGCCTATTTTGCCTTACTTGCGTAGAGAGAGAAACATGGAGCCCCGTGGGGTGTGCTAGACTGTTGATTTTAAGTATCAACTTGTCCCTTCTATCTTTGTGCCATGTTATGACGCTGTGTGTTCACGCGTGGGAACCACTTAGCTCGGTAGGAGGGACTCGTTGTGGTGCCAGCTTCGGGAGGCTTCGGCCGGAGGCCTTGTCTCGGGTCTTCGGGGCCTGTAAGGAGAAACTTGTTGGAGGGTCAGGTTTCATCCCCGGCCGCGGGGTGGCATGCTTGAGCCCGGTGTTCGCATCGTGAGGCCCGGGGGGCATTGACTAGGAGGAGTGCTCCCGCTGCGAACCTAGGCCGGGGAACCTCGTGAAATTAAACCAGGCGATGCTCGCGAGGGTGCCCGTGCAGCCTCCCTCGCGAGGGTCACAAAAGAAAAGCAGGTCCAAGCGAGGGGCAAAGACGGAAAACACGGGGTAGGCACCGCACAACACTGAAAGCAACTCCAACTAAAACTTCGAATAAAGAAGAACTAACCAACTGCAGAAAGCAAATGAAAAGCCGCGTCCGGCACCTAATCTAGTCTTCGACGTCTTCTCACCAGCGCGGAGCTAAGTGCTGCCACTGGGCGTGGGCGGGAGCCCCCGAGGCCCAGGGCGGCACTCCGGAGGCTCCGGGGCGTGTATAGCCCCACTCATTATTACGTGAGTGTCACGGGCGGCGAGCTTCACAGGCATTGGCCTTCTTCACAGGCACCAGGCCTTTTCCAAAAGCGGCAAGCTTCATAGGCATTGGCCTTCTTCACAGGCTCCAGGCCTTTTCCATAGGCACTGGGCCTCGCTCAAGGGTAGAACCTCCAGAGATGTTGAATGTTCCATGCGTTCGGGATGGGCACCCCCTCCTGGGTCTCCAAGCGCGCGGAGCCGAGCCTGGAAACATGAACAACCTTGAATTGGCCCTCCCACATGGGAGAGAGCTTGTGCAGCCCTTCCCTGGAGAGGACCCGTCTGAGCACGAGGTCCCCTATCATCGCAACGCCTATTGATATCTTGCTGCCCGCAGCGCGGCCTCTCGACGGCGTTCCTCCCCCAACACGAGATTCGTCCCCCGCATGGCGTCCTACTGCGCCTCGTCGAACGCTAGGACCCGCACGGAGCGACGCCTGACCTCATGAGGGAGGACGGCCTCAACCCCATAGATGAGGAAGAACGGGGTCTCGCCAGTCGGCTTGGTCGCGGTCGTGTGGATAGACCACAGTATAGACTGGAGCTCGTCGTACCAGCCCCTGCTGCAGGCCTCCAGCTTCTTCTTGAAAGTCCTGGTTTTGAGGCCCCTCAGGACCTCCGTGTTGGCTCGCTCAGCCTGGCCGTTGCTCCGGGGGTGTGCTACCGAAGCGTAGCATATCTGCGTTCCAAGGTTAGCACAGTATGTTTTGAAGAGATTACTGGTGAATTGCGAACCGTTGTCGGTGATGATGCGGTTAGGCACCCCGAATCGGCTCACGAGGCCCCTGATGAACTTGACTACGGAGCCCGCTGGGATGGTGCGGACGGCTTCCACCTCAGCCCACTTGGTGAACTTGTCCACGACAACGTAAAGGTAATGCTAGTCCCCTGGCGCCTGAGGGAACGGGCCCAAAATGTCCAGCCCCCAAACCACGAACGGCCACGAGAGGGGTATGGTCTGCAGTCCCCCTACCGACTGATGGATCTGCTTGGCGTGGGATTGACAGGCCTCACAAGCCTTCACCAGCTCGACGGCGTCGTTGAGTGATGTGGGCCAGTAGAATCTGCTGCAGAACGCCTTGCCAACGAGGGTCCGTGATGATGAGTGGTGCCCACAGTCTCCATCGTGTATGTCCGCCAACAGCTCCTTCCCCTGCTTTTTGGAAATGCAACGTAAGGACACGTCGTTTGGTCGCTTCCGGTAGAGCTCTCCGTCCCTAATGCAGTAGGCCGTGGCCTGCCGCGCCACATGCTCTGCGTCCTCCTCCTTCTCCGATAGGGTCCCTTGCGTCAAGTAGTCCTTGAACTCTGCGATCCAACATCCTTCCCGGGGCTCCAACGCTAGGAGCAGGCGTGCCCTGAGGCCGGGCCACAGGCCGGGGCTCCCGAGGCAGGCGGCTGAGGGGGTTCCTCCCCAGGTTGTGCCGTGCTCGATAGCGATGGTGCCGCTGAGGGTTTGAAGAGTCGCTCCTCGAAGACGCCGGGCTCTTGGGGCAGCTGCCTGGATGCCTGCTTGGCGATGTCATCAGCCTCTTGATTGGTGCCGCGAGGCACATGCTGCAACTCCAGCCCCCAGAACTGTTTCTCCATCCTACGAACCTCCGCGATGTAGGCTTTCATGTGCTCGTCCTTCGGCTCATATACTTTCTTGGAGAAGTTGACGAGGAGTTGCGAATCGCCCTTGATGATGAGGCGCTTTACTCCCAAGGCGACTGCAGCTCTCAAGCCTCCTATCAGGCCTTCGTATTCTGCTATGTTGTTGGAGACCTTTTCCCCATGCTGGAAGCAGAGTTGCACGGTGTAGTAGAGCTTGTCCTGAGTAGGAGATACGAGCACTGCACCAGCCCCTGCGCCATGTCGGGAGAATGCCCCGTCGAAGTACATGACCCAGCCGTCCGGTGCCTCGCTTCCCAGGGAAAGCGACCGGTCCTCGCCTGCCTTGAGACCCGGTGCCTCTGCCCATTCTGCCACGAAATCTGCAAGTGCGGCTTCCTTGATGACTCTGGTCGTGCTGAATTCCAGCTAAAATGCTTGCAGTTCGATGTTCCATTCCGCGACTCTTCCAGCTGAGTTGGGGCTCCTTAGTACCCTTTCCAGGGGGTACGCTGAGACGACCTTGATGGGATGGCCTTGGAAGTAGTGCCGCAACTTGCGTGTAGCTACCAACAACGCGAGGAGTTTTTGGGGCATGGGGTACCACGCCCTTGCATCCCGTAGCACCGTGCTGATGAAATACATAGGGTGCTCGACGAGGTTGAGGGTGTTGTGGCAGCTCGCGTCCTCCGGAGGTAGGGGCGCCTCCTGAGACGACGGAGCCCCCAGCGCTTGGTCGCTTGGAGAGGCCTCCTCTGCTCCGGGTGTGCTCCCCTGCTGAGGTTGATCCTTTTCGGCTGCGGTCATGGTCTTTGTGAGGCTTTCTTGGCCTTGTTCTGGTTCGGCCAAGACGGCGGCTGCGGCCTTGATCCGACGCTCCTCCCTAACCGCCACCAGGGCTGCGCTGGCGGAGTAGGGGGTGGCTGCAAGGTAGAGCACCAAGGGATCCTGAGGGCGTGGAGCTACCATCACCGGAGGGCTGGTAAGGTACCTCTTGAGATCTTGGAATGCCTTGTCGGCCTCTTCAGTCCATTCGAAGGGGCCTTTCTTCTTCATCAGCTTGAAGAAAGGCAGCGCTCGCTCCCCATCTTGGAGATGAAGAGCCCTAGGGCGGTTACACGCCCGGTGAGCTTCTGCATTTCTCTGAGGGTCTTTGGTGGGCCCATGTCTTCGACCACCTTGACCTTCTCTGGGTTGGCCTCGATGCCCTTGTGGGACACAAGGAAGCCCAGGAGCTTGCCCGAGGGGACTCCGAACACGCACTTCTCCGGGTTGAGCCGCGGGTCCACTTCATTGAGGCTTGCGAAGGTTTCTTCTAGGTCTTGTATCAGGGTTTTTGCCTCCCGAGACTTCACCACAATGTCATCGATGTAAGCTTCAGCGTTCCTCCCGAGCTGCCGGCCCAAGGCGATGTGCATCAGTCTCTTAAAGGTCGCGCCTGCATTGCGCAACCCAAATGGCATGCAGGTATAGCAGTATACTCCACACGGGGTCAGGAAGGCCGTTTTCTCCACGTCTTCTACCGCCATCTTGATCTGGTGATAGCCCGAGAAGGCATCCAGGAAGCACAATAGGTCACACTCAGCGGTAGAGTCGACGATCTGGTTGATGCGAGGGAGTGGGAACAGATCCTGTGGGCAGGCCTTGTTGAGGTTGGTGAAGTCGACACACATGCGTTCCTTTCCTCCTTTTTTTGGCACGACAACTAGGTTGGCCAGCCAATCAGGGTAGCAGACCTTGCGAATGACTCCTCCTACCTCTAACTTGCGGGTTTCTTGGACGATGAAGGCCTGCTTTTCAGTGGATTGCCGCCTTGCCTTCTTCTTCACGGGGCGCACGTTGGGGCACACATTGAGATGATGTTGAATTACATCCCTTGGGACCCCTGCCAGCTGGCTAGGCTCCCATGCAAACACCTTCTTGTTTGCGCGCAGGAACCTGACCAGGGCCTCCTCCTGCTCAGGCTCAAGGTTGGCGCCTATGGTGAAGGTGGCGCCAGTGGGTCTATCCTCGCTGACCGGCACCTGCTTGGTCTCCGCCTTGTCTTGTCTGAATAGCTGCTTCTTTTTAGCCGGCGCAGCCCCCTTGGGCTCGGGGGCGTCTGTGCTGACAGGCTACACAACTGCAGCCGTCTTGAAAGCAAGCTTGAGCGCCTGCAGTGCATCCCTTGTGTCCCTAGACACGGTAAGGACGCCGCCGCTCCCGGGCATCTTCATGAGGTTGTACGTCGGGTGAGTCGCTGCCATGAACTGGGCCAAAGCTGGGTAACCGAGGATGGCGTTGGGGCGATGTCGAAGTCGATCAGCTCCATGCGGAAGTTATCGTAGGTGCCAAAGGTCACCGAGAGGCGGATCTGTCCCAAGGATCTGGTGGAGCCGCCTCCGACGCCCGAGAAGGGCCTGCTGGGCTAAAGCCACTCTAGCGGCACATGGAGGAGGCTGAAGGCCTCCACTGAGATCATGTTGAGGCCGGCACCACCGTCGATGAGGGTCCTGGTGATGGCCACCTGGCAGATGGTGGGGGTGCATAGCATTGGGAGTGCGCCCGAACCGGCGGGGTTGGAGGGATGATCGTCCAAGTCGAAGGTCAGATCGGCCTTGGGTGCCACCCTGCCCGGGGGGGCTTCTTGGCACTTGAAGGCGGCACCGATCTGGCGGGCAAACGGCTTGACGTGCAGGCTCGAAGGTGGTGCCTGTGAGCCGTCCAGGAGAGCTGCGACGACCGGGAGCGCCAACGCAGTGTAGTGGGCGAGGAAGAGGTCGCGCAGCTCCTCCCAGGAGGCCATAGAAGCCGTCGGCAGGTGGAGCAGCCACATGCGCGGAATGCCGGTGGGGGCCATGGAAAACCAGTTCACAATGATCCTGTCATCACCCCCGGCCTCGAGGACGGCTTCCTCGTATGCCAGCAGGAAGGCCAGCGGATCCGTCGCACCGTTGTAGCATGGCGGCATCTCTGGCTTGAACTTGCGCGGCCACTACACCTGCCGCAAGGCGGGGGTCAAGGCTCGGAGGCCCCTGGCCCCAGTGCTGGCATCGGCAGCTGGAGCGGGCGGCGCACTGTCTGCCATGAGGGCGAAGCGTGGTGTCGATGGAGAGCAGGTCGATGGAAGGGAGAGCTTCGGTGCACCCCTACTTGGCGCGCCAAATGTCGGATTTCGGGTTTCGGAAGATCCTTGAGGTTCGAACTCTGGGGTGCGCACGAAGATCTCTCTTCCTACCAACTCACATCTCGAGGCCTCGCAAGGAATCTAGGCTAGAAAGAAGAACACACAAGGCACACGAGATTTATACTGGTTCAGGCCACCATTGTGGTGTAATACCCTACTCTAGTGTGTGGTGTGGTGGATTGCCCCAGGGGCTGATGACGAACAATACAAGGGGAGAACAGCCTCGCGAGGGGCTGTTCTTGAGCTGGTGCGATGAACTGCTTGGGTGAGTTCAGTCGCCTCTCTCTCTCTCTTTCTCTCTCTTTCTCTCTCTCTCTGATCGATCCCCTTTCTCTGTGGTGGCTAGCTCTATTTATAGAGGGAGGCCCTGGGCCTCTTCCCAAAATAATGATGGCGTTCAAGAGAGTCCATCATGGATAGCTAAGTTGCATGGTACCTCACTGCTTGTCATATAGTAGGATAAAATAATCGTATTTCCCGTTACTACGTGTGCTCAGTGGACAATATATATAACATGTAGAGTAAAAAAGGGATGCAACAAGTGTACAACCTCTTTGGCGAAGCCATGTCGATCTCAGCGTGATTAGGTTGGCCGGTGAGGATGCTCTGGCTGACTTGGCTGTCAGAGGAGGGGAAGAAGATCTTAGGCGTCTGGAGGTGGAGCCCGAGGTATTGCTATGCTGTGATGGAGGGTTTCGTCGTTGGAGCAGCTCCGGTGAGTTGTACGACACCGAGGCTGAAGCAGGACAAGAGAGACAATGTTAACCTGAGTGGAATTCTAATAGCATCTCCAATAGATGACGTAAAATACATAACCACAAAGTGCTAGATGTAAAATAAATCAGCCGGTCATCTCTGAACTTAACTGTCGAAACTGAATTTAAGTGTCGAAACTGAACTTAACTGTCGAAACTGAATTTTGTTGTCGAAAGAGAATTTTACTGTCAAAACTGAACGCACTAGCAAGGTGAGGCTACACGTTAGTCGACTGACTTTTTCATCTCTGGTCAGTCGATTTTGCAGCCGTTGGATACGAAATCAAGGGCCTGCTATTTATCTTCAACCTCCACCCCCCTAAGCCGCCAGCCACCACCGTCCAAACAGCAGCCCCGCGCCGCCCGCGGCCGGCGGTGCGCCGCCCTGCCCGTCCAAAAAACACTCCCCACCGCCGGTCCGTCGCCGCCCCGGCCATCCCTCTAGCCCCCCCCCCCGTGCCGAGCTTTTTCTCAGGCGATCCCCACGCCACTGCCCCAACCACCGTCGGCGACCACCGCCCCCACCCTGAACCCTAAGATAGATAGTGGGGTACCTCTCCGGCGAGCCCCCCTCCCCGCTGCAGCTGGTTCTTCCTTCACTCCGGCGAGCCCCCCACCCCCTGAAAATTGACTGACCCAAAATTTGATTCAGTCGACTTAAGTGTAGCTAAATTGGAGCAGCATCGCAAGCAAGAGCAAGAGCGAGAGCAGCAGCGCGAGCAAGAGCAATAGCAAGATTAGACCAGGCAGGGGACCGAGAGCAAGAGCAGAGCAGCAGCGTGAGCGAGAGCTAAAGTAGCAGCAGCTCCTACTGATGTGAACGTCGCCACCGAGGGAGCGATGCCATGGAGGAAGTGGTCGGCGACGCCGCCGTGGATGGAGCCGCGCCGTGTCGGCTCGGGACCGAGCGCCGGCAGCACCGTGAGATCGAATCAAGAAGAACATGCGGTGATTAGTGTACAACCTCTTTGGTGGCGCCAATTAGGCCGCAGCTTCATCCGAGGAAATGGTGATGATGATGCTCTTCCGGTGGTGCAGGTGAAGACGACGGTGTGGGAATGGAGGTGGCGCGAAAGATGAGGGGAACGTCGGGGCAGCTCCTTGGAGGTGGAGGACGGGGTGGCTGAACCGGCGGGACGACGAGATCGACGATGGATCCTCATCTGGTACGGTGGATGAGGGACGTCGAGGTGTTGCCGTGGACGACGTCGTCAGGGAAGAGGCTCCGACTGGGTGGCAGACGGAGGAGGGTGTGGGGCTTCATCACGGGTTTTTGCGGCCTCGATGTACGAATGGGTGGGCGGATGGATGGGAGTGGGGAACCATGGCTTAGGGACGCGCTTGTCCGAAATGTGGGGTAAGTTATGAAAGTACCCCCACCGGTTTGAAGCGGTCCTTTTGGTTCAGGGGTACCACGGGCATTTCACGTGTCGGGATTTCACAGGAGGTGGGAGTTTTCGCATGCATTGTAATTTTGGAATAGCAAGGCGCGGGTTGATATGGAGGGAGTTGTCGGAGCACAACGAGACAAAGATATATCTTAAATATTTCGGGCTAACAAGGCATGGGTTGAAATTTCCGGACAAGCCTAACGTGTACTGTACCAAATCAATTCGCACTACAAATTTCATTCAAAACTTTGAATTCATGTTATGTTCAATTAAAATATTTTGCTACGTGTATAATGCATGCAACCTACTACTCAAATGAACAATTTAGTGCATTCCAAACGTATATACTACCACTTCAATATGAACTAAATTTGAATTTGTTTCTCTATTTGAATAAGATCTAAAGTAATGATTGTTGTGAAGTCAAAGCATTTGAATTCATTTCTCTGTTTTAGTAATATCTACAATCATCATTATTGTCAAGTTAAACCATCATTTGTGTATTATCTTCACAGCACACCACATGATTAGTCTCGAGTTACATATGAACTATGTGTACTATATGAACTCGAACTCGATTTTTTGAATCCACTTTATGTTGATTTCAAATCACATTACATTTCTAACTCTAGCTAGATCTTCATCATCTAAACCATGTCTCATATGTATAATGTGTTTATCACATTATGTACCCGCCCCCTACGCCTACAAGTATTTAGATGTGAGTTGCAAACACCACACATTACCACAAATTCAAATAAAATGTGAGAATGTTCGATATATAGTATTGTTTAGATTGTTCGATATTTAGTTGTAAGATGCAAACGCCACACATTATCACAAATTCAAATAAAATGTGAGATTTTTTGATGTATAGTATGGTTTAGATTGTTCGACATTTAGCTGTGAGTTGCAAACGCCATGCATTATCACATTATGGTATAACATGTGCAAAACCACAGCACGCCTATCACCGCTATATTCATGCATGCATATGTTTAAAACACTATTGTCGGATTTTGGGTTCCGGCAGACCCCTGAGGTTCGAACTCTGGGGTGCGCACGAAGATCTCTCTTCCTACCAACTCACGTCTCGAGGCCTCGCAAGGAATCTAGGCTAGAAAGAAGAACACACAAGGGACACGAGATTTATAATGGTTCAGGCCACCATTGTGGTGTAATACCCTACTCCAGTGTGTGGTGTGGTGGATTGCCTCAGGGGCTGATGATGAACAATACAAGGGGAGAACAGCCTCGCGAGGGGCTGTTCTTGAGCTGGTGCGATGAACTGCTTGGGTGAGTTCAGTCGCCTCTCTCTCTCTTTTTCTCTCTCTTTCTCTCTCTCTGATCGGTCCCCTTTCTCTGTGGTGGCTAACTCTATTTATAGAGGGAGGCCCTGGGCCTCTTCCCAAAATAATGAGCGGGAAGGGCACCAACAATTGGCCATTTTGAAGGGGAACATCTAGTACACTTATCCTGACTAAAGTTGGTCTTCGTCTGCCAAAGACTCTGGTGGTGACGCCGTCCTGGGCTCCACGGTGATCTCCATCCTGCCGCTCTGCTGGTCTTGGTCTTGTTGCACCGAAATGGTAACCTTTGCCTCATGCCTTGGCCTGTGCTTGCCCCCTTTGCACCGAAGGGGAAACAAGGACAATGCGCAGGCCGGCGCCCGCCTAGTCTCAATTGTCATGGCTTTCGTCACGGGCACCTCGCGAGGTACCCTTCCTTGATCTCTCCGCCCCCTCGCGAGCCCGCCTGATGAGGCTGCTCTTGAGGAAGCTTTTGTCGTCTTCCCTGCGAGGCTTGGCCCCTCGAATGGGTCTTGAGCTTGAGATGATGAAGCTGGGCTGCACTGGGCCCCCACTTGAGCCACGCCGCAGGCCGCAGGCAGGCAAGTCTGGGGACCCCCGTTCCCAGAACGCCGACAACTATGATCTCCTATTCAAATATATGAATCCACTTTCGTATCAAATTATGATCTTTGTTAGTCTCTTACATCCACACAGTCCCCTAACCTTTGTAGCTACCACCAACTTTGTCTCGTGCATGCACACGCCCTCCCCCTCCCTCGGCATTCTATCCATCGCGCACATTCATTTTTTTTGTTAGGTCGTTCTCCCAGAGTCTCCACAACTCCTTTTCGACACACACCGATTGATAAACCTCTCCAGCGATGCCTGCCTACAACATACACACGCACCTTCAATGTCCTCCTTTATGTGTCCTTGCCTCGTGTCTCTCATATGGTCCCACACACGTGTAAACTCTCTCCCCTCTTTTCATCAATCTCACAACCGCACACTCCTCCCCCTATCTAGCTAGTAGCTGGGCCTCTCGCACCACCTCCTAGCTCCATTCTCTCTGTCTATCCATCTCGCTGGGCCTTATTTGCCTCTAAAAAATGGATGTACACCGACCGATCTACCGCTATACATATAGCTAGCTAGGTCCTTATAACTCGTTTTTACCCACGCGTCGATCGATCTACCTCATTAGTTATGTCTCTCCCTTCCTCCGACAAACAACAATTGATCTACCAATCTAGTTTGGTTTGCTTACCAAACACATGGTTCCCCTTCATCATCCATGGATGCGTCCCGACAGATTTATCACACACAGGCACACACAGAAACACATCCCCACTCTTATTGATAACATTACAGTTCCACCCTCAGTTTGTCTAGTAGGCCTCTCCCACCATCTTCGAGAAGCAACTCCATCACCCATCCAGCACTCTACCCCTCTCCCTCCCTCCCTCTCTCCTCTCTCTCTCTCTCTGTCCCATCATATTTCCCGTCCTTCAGTTATGTATGGATGTCGACCGATCTCCCTCAAGACATAGCTGGGTCTCTCCTTCTCAACACATATACGAGTAGTTCTACCTCTATAGTTAGGCCTCTGCTTACCCCTCCCCCCACCCCCTCCCCCCCACACACACCAATACATCGAGCGCTCTAGTCATGTCTCCCTACCACACACAAACTTGACCTGTGCCCTCTGACGTTCCGGTAGGTCAGTCGCCCTATATCTTTGACTTGCACACACACATAATTTTGATGGCTCTCTTCATCAATCTTGCACCCACCCACTTGATCCTCTCTTCGACTCTATCGATATCTATGACCCCTCCCTCTCTTCTCGTGGATCGCCCGACCCTCTATATATGATATGGATAGGCCTCCATTTCACACACATTGCATGCAAAATTTTGTTTCAGATGTCATCGACACATATTCCCACAAATACATTCACGAAATCAACCCCCACCCCCGCCCCCCCACAAACAAAAAACACTCACAAACACAGTTTGTATCTCTCACACACACCCATGTAGGTGGGGGATGTGCACGAAGAGAAGAGGTGCATGCATGGTGCATGTACTCCCGTCTCTTTCCCAACCACA
Organism: Triticum timopheevii; assembly: GCA_963921465.1. Lineage (NCBI taxonomy): Eukaryota > Viridiplantae > Streptophyta > Magnoliopsida > Poales > Poaceae > Triticum > Triticum timopheevii. The sequence goes on along the minus strand of OY997268.1, from coordinate 91,527,970 downwards.
CCCGCGTGGGTACATGGTGGAGCTCATTTCTGTACAAAAAGGCAGCCCACGTGGTAATTTGGCACGTGTACTGGTTGTCCACTAGGTGGAGGGAGGATACTCTACCACGGGTGAACAAACAATTTGCGACTTGACGCGTTATGTTAAAAAAGAGGAAAACCATGTGGGATCAACCTTAGAGGCAAGGCTCTATACACTGGAGTACTTTTGATGTGTCCCGTCAACTCACAGAATGAGGAGAAGCTTGCTTAGTACGATGTCTCCCCCGCCCACGGGCACGGTGGCTCGCAGGATGAGGTGAAGCTTGCTTAGTACTGTACGCCTTATGCCCGCTCCCTCGCCCACGCGCGCGGTGGCTCGCAGGACGAGGAGAAAAAAATTACTACTCCCTCCGTTTACTCCTCGTCCCTACTACCTTGGTTATAGAGATTATCATATTGTTTGGAATATATATGTCCTTTAGTAGATTTCAATATGAACTAAATACTGATGTATGTAGACGTATTTTAGAGTGTAGATTCACTCATTTTGCTCCGTATGTAGCACTCTCCCTCGCCCCTCGAACCTCGCCCACGTGGTGGACGTGCAACAATTCATTCGGTCTCATATAGCCAGAACGATATATACTACACTACCATTATTGCTCGACTTTCCGAAGAGGCGAAGAGCCAATCGCAAGGCTAATATTTTGGAGATGCCAAGCGCAAGGTTATAGGAGAAGGAGTAGTAGGTGCCGCGTCATTTATAAATAAAGTTTTTTTCTTCTTCAGTGGCACGTACGCATAGTCAGGACGGGCCAACCTACACGGTTGCTTGCTCGGGTTGCTCTCTTCACACTCTCTCGCACAAAACGACTGTGGCCACATCTCTAACATCCCGGCGGATCATGTCCGCCGGGTGAAAGATCGTGGATGTCGCCTAGACGGGGGGTGAATAGGTGCTTTAAAATAATTACGGTTGAGGCTTGAACAAATGCGGAATAAACCTAGCGGTTAATTTGTCAAGCACAAAACCTACAACAACTAGGCTCACCTATGTGCACCAACAACTTATGCTAATCAAGAAAAACTACTTAGGTGATAGCAAGATATATGACAAGAAACAATATGGCTATCACAAAGTAAAGTGCATAAGTAAAGGGCTCGGGTAAGAGATAACCGAGGCACGCGGAGACGATGATGTATCCCGAAGTTCACACCCTTGCGGATACTAATCTCCGTTTGGAGTGGTGTGGAGGCACAATGCTCCCCAAGAAGCCACTAGGGCCACCATAATCTCCTCACGCCCTCACACAATGCAAGATGCCGTGATTCCACTAAGGGACCCTTGAGGGCAGTCACCGAACCCATACAAATGGTAACCCTTGGGGGCGGTCACCAAACCCGTACACTTTGGCAACCCTTGGGGGCGGTCACCGGTACCCGTCAAATTGCTCGGGGTGATCTCCACAACCTAATTGGAGACCCCGACGCTTGCCCGGAGCTTTACACCACAATGATTGAGCTCTGAACACCACCAACCGTCTAGGGTGCCCAAGCACCCAAGAGGAACAAGCTCAAGGGTGCCAAGCACCCAAGAGTAATAAGCTTCTCAACTTGTAACTTCCACGTATCACCGTGGAGAACTCAAACCGATGCACCAAATGCAATGGCAAGGGAACACGGAGTGCCCAAGTCCATCTCCCTCAAATCCCACCGAAGCAACTAATGCTACAGAGGAAAATGAGAGGAAGAACAAATAGGAGAACACCAAGAACTCCAAGATCTAGGTCCAAGGGGTTCCCCTCACATAGAGGAGAAAGTGGTTGGTGAAAATGTGGAGATCTCCTCTCTCTTTTCCCCCAAAAACTAGCAAGAATCCATGGAGGGATTGAGAGTTAGCAAGCTCGAAGAAGGTCAACAATGGGGAAATAACACGAGCTCAAAAGATAAGGTTCATTGGGGAAGAAGACCCCCTTTTATACGTGGGCAAAAATCCAACCGTTAAACTCATAGCCCGCACCGAGCGGTACTACCGCTCCAAGGAGCGGTACTACCGCTAGGGCGGTAGTAGCCCTTTGAAACACAACAGCGAGGAGGCAAAAAAGCCAGAAGAACCGTCGGAGCGGTAGTAACGCTTGACCTCATGGTACTACCGCTAGGGGTAGCGGTACTACTGCTAAGGGTAGCGGTACTACTGCTTGCGAGCGGTACTAAAAAATTACATCCGTGCCTACCACCGCTGGACTTGTGATGAGTTTTTGGTCCCGAGCGGAAGTAGCCACGAAAGTAGTCGCGGTAGTACCGCTCCCAAGAGCGGTACTAAAAAATTACATTCGCAACAACCCCTTTTAAGGACACCAAAACTGACACAACTTCTGCAAACGGACTCCGAATTCGACGAAACCAAGTTTGTTGGAAAGCTAGCGACAAGGGATAACACAATATTGAAAGAAATACCAATAAGAAGCAAATGAGAAAAGGCCCAAAAGAAAATGGTGAGAACCCTTCCTCGGATAAGACCGGTAAAACCTCCAACACCGAAAACATCATAGAAGACGCATGCAAACTCCATTTTTGATGAACTCAAGCTTGTAATCAAGATGACCATAAGCTCTAAGACTCACAAAGAGAACCAAACAAGAACCAAGAAACATGATGCAAGGATGCAATGGTTTGAGCTCTCGACGAACGATACGAGCAAGCTACTCACTTGAGATCCCCCCTTGATAGTACGGCTATCGATCCTATAACCCGGTCTCCCAACTACCACCATGAGACCGGTAAAATAGAAAACCTATCAAGGGCAAACCTTTGCGTTGCACATGATCCACTTGAGCTAGATGATGACGATCTTGTCCTCCTCAAGATGGACCACATTTCTTGATTGCGTTGGGTCGATGGAGACTAGATGATTGCTCCCCCATACTCCACTATGGGTGAGCCACTCTTCGGCACATCTTCACAAGTCCATTGACACAACAATGGATGGCAAGCTTCAAGCACTTGATCTCTTCGTGATGCTCCACTTGAACTTGTACACGGCAATCTTGATTACGATCACCACTTGATGTCATCCTTTCCATGGGTTGTATGATATCTTCCTTTTGACTCAAGCCCATGGACACGTACCTAACCCCACATAGACTCTCACATAGACCATGGGTTAGTACACAAAGTGCAATGGACAATGCTTACCATACCATGGGATCACTTGATCCCCCTCGGTACATCTTCTAGGCTTTGTGAGTTGATCAACTTGATTCACTCTTGACTTAGTATTGATCAACCTTGAATCTTTCCAACTCTCTTCATCTGGATGATGTCTTGAAGGTAAACATGATTGATCACACAATCTTCTTCTTCAAGATATGCTTGCAATAAGCTCAACACTCACATGACCAATCTTTGGATAATTCCTTAATAGCACCTTGGTCAACCCATAAACTCCTTGAAACTAACACATGGACTTCAAGAAATGCCTATGGAAAAATCCTTCAAATATAACTCAATGCAACCATTAGTCTATAGAGAATGTCATCAATTACCAAAACCACACATGGGGGCACCGCATGTCCTTTCAATCTCCCCCATTTTGGTAATTGATGTCAATCACTTTCAAGAGAGTTTATATAAGGAATTATGCATCACCATGCAACGAACAACCAATAATGCATGCGTAGGAGATGCGTATGCTTAGGAGCAAACCAAAGCCAGAAGAGACAACTCTCTAAACTTCTCCATAAAACTCTCTGAAACTTCTGCCCCATTGGCATCGATTGCCAAAATGGGCGAAAAGGTTAGAAGGCCAATATAAATTGTGGTACTCCATAAATTGTGTATTTCTCAACAAGAGAGTGGAATGCAATACACATATCCAACTGTCAATACTTGGAGGAAGACAAACTATATTGAGGCCCAAAGATTGCAACAGAAAGATATGCCACAAAGACATAACAAAGAGAGAGACAAGCAATCAGAAGATACCAATTGAAGCAAGCAATCAACGGATATCAATTGAACCAACTAGACCAATGATCCTACGTGCCACAAGAATAAAGATATTATGATATGAGCAAAGGAGTGTTCTAAAGAAACTAGAGAAGCTCCCCATGATTTGTGCACACATAAGAATTTTTGTATTTGAATACAAAGTGCACAAAATAGGATCATAGCTCCCCCAAAATCAATAGAAACTCACAACCAGTGCAAGTGAGCATATAGGAAACAAAGCCTAGCGCTTGCAACAAGCACATGGTTGAGCAACATGTAAAAGAGGCAACTTAAGAATAGGCTCAACCAAAATGATGTGTGTGAGTCATGGAGAAGCACTTGAGAAGACTAAAATTAGGATGAGCATTAAGCATCAACATAGTCTTGAAAGAATGAGGCACACAGTGCAAGGCTATCATTCCCACACACGACTGGCAAATGGGTTCCCAAGCTTACTAATAAGCAAATAGAGAACCTATGCTTGTGACAACCTGTGGTGAAGATAGACGATGAGAGGCTCATCAAGACGAGGGATACCAATTAAAAAGCCTCATAAAGATAAGCAAGAGGAAAATAATCTTCACCACACAAGAGTGCATCAAGATGCAACGATAGAGGACACGCACTCAAGGCAAAAGCTTTCACAGAGCCACCAAAGAAATAACATAAGAAAGACAAGGTGGACATGAAAGAAAGGGTATCAACTAGAGATGTAATTTCTCTCAAGTGTATAAGGTTCTAGGTAGACTAAATCATGATGATATATATCTACAAAGAAGGATTTACACCGTAAATAGTTACAACACGAAGGAACAAGATATCCAAAAGGAAGCCATACATATACCAATAAGATATTTGCTTGGAAGCATAGTACATGGCTAGATATGGTCTTATTGTATATAGATGAATTCCTACCACACAACCATCAAAGATATCACAACTAGAAACATGAGATCATCATTGAGATGCTTTGAGAAAGGAAGCAAGTATCACAATATGGAATGAATATCATGCTAAGATGCAACCTACACAAGGTTGAATGCAAGAAAGGAATGCATGAAGAGATACTTGTTACCGAGATATCATTGGAAGGATGAAGTAGATACCAATTAGAGGTACAAGGTAGTTCATTGAGCATCCTAGCTTGAATCCAAAAAGCACATGGTGACGACACCTTCCTTGTGAGTGAGCCGAGCATCCAATGCATCTCCAATTGTTCCTAGAACAACAACACAAACAAAATGGTACCCAAACTCGTTGGGACCAAAGAGTTAGAAACACCAATATACATAGGACAAACTCCACATAAATATGTGCAATATAGAGAAGGAAATGAATTTCATGCACATCTCATCCAATTTGAGACTTGGTGGAGTTTCCCTATATATTGGGTCAAAAAAAGTAGGCATGACACAGAGACTACATGAAGTAAATATGCATGCTCAAGACCTTCAAGAACCGATGCCAAAAGACAAAGAAAACCCAAGTGAAGAAAAGATACCAAATGAATAAAACATCACTTGGAGGATATCCATAAAAGATACATCAAGGAATGAGATATCCATTGATACACTCAAAATAAAAGATATCAAACTCCCAAAAGAGAGGATGGTTCCAAACTAACCAAGCTCTCTACAAAGTTTCATGATGGCACAAAGTACCAAAACGAAAACGGCTTGCCTTCCACCAACACACACTTGATAAGGATCGCAAGATGAGTGTTTTATAGAAAATAGGATAGCTCCCCCAAGACTAGTGCATTATAGAGAATTTGCATTTGAATAAAAAATGCACAAGGTGGGATCACCACTTTCACTATATCTAGAAAACACTACACAAGATCAATAAATAAACAAGATCCACAAGTGGTATGGAAGACAGAGGGAGTTGATACATTCCTTGGCAAGAGAAAAGGCAAATAAAAGCAAAAGCCAATGTAAAGATGATCAATAAATTCTACCACACAAGTGAGTACCAATTGTCAAAAGACAAGAAGTAAATGGAAATAATTCCCGGTGGTAGATAGCAAGGATATCCGACATCATCTTCACACCAAACAAAAAGCAAATTGTGACTTGTAGAGCTAACATGCCACTTAGGAACAAGATAATTTACAATATCAACTCTAGGTGACAATATCTCAAATGTACACATTTTTTAGGCTAGTAATATACATATAGCATATTGCTCCCCCATAATGTGATACCAATTAAGGATAAACAAGAGGCAAATAAAAGGATCCAACAAAACATAATTAATGGACTATTTAGAATTTGAATTCTCATGAGAAGACATACCACATAGCGACTAGATAATCTTGAAATATCAATACTAGGTGGTATTACTCATGTACACAGATTTATAGGATTGTGAGGTGCACAAAGCACATCACTTCCCCATAATGGGATATTCCATTAATCTCTCACAAGAGCCAACTAAGAAAGAAACAAGATGTGCAAAGGCTCAATGCACTACACACACGTATATGATGTGCAAACCAACACACACATACTTGATTACTCAAGATAAGCAAATTGGAGGCACAACATATACAACCACATGCAAGGAACAAAACCAAAACATGCAAAGGGGCAAGTAACTTTCAATGTAAACAATTTAAGTACAAGTTACCGGAAGGAGGCACATTGGATATAGTATAGAAACTTGATAACCCAATTGACTTGGCTTGAGACAATAAGAATGATGAAGTCCCCTTAAATCTTCATAATGTAGCCAACTCTCCAATGCCCTCCAACAACACCTATTGATCAAGTTTGAGCTAGTTGGTCCCCAACCAAGTTGGGTCCTAAGAGGTTAGTCACATTAGGCTTGGCTACCCAAATGGTTCTTTTCTTGACACCACTTTGAGTACCAACAACTTTGGCAAACACATGGCCAACATTATCCTTCCCAAGAGAATAGATATCATCAATAATAATTGGGTTGGATAAGTTACCACTAGTGCATGAAGAGGCGAGGTGACCTTTCTCACGACATAAGTAGCAATGTCTACTCTTCACTTTCTTCTCGCTTGATTTCTCAACTTGAGAAGCATTAGCTTGAGGATTCTTGGGAAGAGGCCTTTCTTCAACTTGTGGTTGAGCATGAGATCAAACTTGTGGCCGCTTCCCTTGTTGCTTGTCAATAATGGCCTTCTTCTTCAATGGGGAAGATCTAACATGATGCCCTTCTACTTTGCACTTGAAGCAAACAATCTTGGCCGAATTCTTGACTTGTTCTTGGCCCTTCTTTTGTTCATCTTGGACTTCTTCTTCTTGTTGGAGTTGAATCCAAGTCCACCTTTGTCATTGGGGGATTTTTGCACACTCAAGATATTGTTGAGTGTGAATTTCCCTTCATGACTCTTTTCCAAGTCTTTCTTCAAAGAAGTGACTTGGGCCTTGAGCTCTTTGATTTCCTCTACATGGTTAGTCTCAACACAAGTACTAGAGGAAGTATAAGCTTCATCGTTAGAGCAACAAGGTAAGGAAAGCAATTCATCACAAGATGTACCAACATTGTGAGTAGATGAATTACAAGGACTAGCACATGGCAACATAGCATTTTGCCTAGAAGTAGTGCTAATATCCACATGAGGCTCACTAGATGTTACCTTAGCAATCATGGCCTCATGAGCTATCTTTAGCACATTATGGGACACTAGAAGATCATCATGAGAGCTTGAGAGCTTTTCATGACTTTCTTCCAATTTCCCATAATTGCTAGATAGCAACTCAAGTTGAGCCCGTAGCTCAACATTCTCCTTCAAAATAGATTCTTCACAAGTAATAGAGTTAGTAGCACAAGCATCATCATTAACAACAAGAGGAGAGGACAACTTGGAAAGCTCTTTTAAATAAGAAGCTTCAAGTTGAGCATGAGACTTTGTGAGTTTGATGAGCTCAACCTTAATGACCCTTGAGCCATTTTCGAGGTGCTCAAAATCCTCAAGGAGTCTAGCATGAGCAACGTCAAGCTTAGCATTTTTAGTTTCAAAATCATTGGCCACCACAAGAGCTCTATCACGAGATTCCCTCACTCTAGATAATTCTAGAGCAAAAGTCTCCTCAAGAGATTCCTTGGTGGTTTGTTCAAGTTCAAGAGCTTGAGAGAGGTACGCAATCTCATTAGTGTAATCATGCTCATGACCTTCCATTTTATCAATGGTGACCTCATGCTCCTCAAGACGAGATTCCAACTCATCAATATATTTCTTGCCCTCAATAGGAATAGACATGATTTCCATGAAGTTGGAACGAGCAGTTTTATTCTTAAGAAGAGCTTTAAAAATCATTTCCCCCTTAATTTTTAAGGAGGCAACATCATCATTCTCTTCATCATAATCAACATCATCATCACTCTTGCCATCATCAATATCATCACAAGATATATTGGGATTCAAAGTGGGAGATACCTTTGAAGCCTTGGCCATAAGGCAAAATGCAATAGATGATGATTTAGGATCCCTTGAAGCACCATCCAAGACCACATCTTGTTCCATGGAGTGTTTGGTTTCCTCTACATTGTTAGCACAACAACTCGAGGAAATACATGCATTTTCATCATGGCAACAAGATATAGCAAGCACATCATCATGAGATTTAGTCAAGCAATTTCTACATGATATGCAAGGACTATCAACACAAGCATGTGAAACATTTGGAGTGCCCGAAGTGCTAAAGTCCAAAGATGAAGCATTGCAATGAGAAAGTGATGAAGGATTATCAACAATGAGCCCACTATCATCATTGCAATGAACACCACTACTCACAATGTCATTACCTTGTGGCAATCCACATGTAGGTGAAGTAGAAGAAGTTGAGAAAGCAACACAGTCGGAGGTGGAAGTAGAACAATCATCCCCACAAAACTTGGAAACGCCATATTTATCTTGAAGCTTTGTCCACAACTCATGAGCATCCCGAAACGGCATGAGTTGAAAAATAACTACATTGCTCAAAGCATCAAAAAGCACATTAGAAGCTTGAGCATTGAGATAAGAGTTTTTCTCATCCTCTAAAGATAATCTTTGGGGATCCTTTGGAGGAGAAAAACCCATATCTACAATAAGCTCTAAATTTGGGTCCATGACCCAAAAGAGATTAAGCATGCGAATTACCCAAACATCAAAATTTGTGCCATCGAAACTAAGAGTGTCAAAGAATCCTAAACCCCTAGTTGACATCTTTACTCTCTAGGTGGTAAAGCCTAATAAAGAGAGACGAGGCTCTGGTACCAATTGAAAGATTGTGGATGTCGTCTAGAGGGGGGTGAATAGGCGCTTTAAAATAATTACGGTTGAGGCTTGAACAAATGCGGAATAAACCTAGCGGTTAATTTGTCAAGAACAAAACCTAACACAACTAGACTCACCTATGTGCACCGACAACTTATGCTAAGCAAAAAAAACTACTTAGGTGATAGCAAGATATATGACAAGAAACAATATAGCTATCACAAAGTAAAGTGCATAAGTAAAGGGCTCGGGTAAGAGATAACTGAGGCACGCGGAGACGACGATGTATCCCGAAGTTCATATCCTTGCGGATGCTAATCTCTGTTTGGAGCGGTGTGGAGGCACAATGCTCCCCAAGAAGCCACTAGGGCCACCGTAATCTCCTCACGCCCTCGCGCAATGCAAGATGTCGTGATTCCACTAAGGGACCCTTGAGGGCGGTCATCGAACCCGTACAAATGGAAACCCTTGGGGGTGGTCACCGAACCCGTACACTTTGGCAACCCTTGGGGGCGGTCACCGGTACCCGTCAAATTGCTCGAGGCTATCTCCACAACCTAATTGGAGACCCCGACGCTTTCCCGGAGCTTTACACCACAATGATTGAGCTCCGAACACCACCAACTGTCTAGGGAGCCCAAGCACCCAATAGGAACAAGCTCAAGGGTGCCAAGCACCCAAGAGTAATAAGCTTCTCAACTTGTAACTTCCACGTATCACTGTGGAGAACTCAAACTGATGCACCAAATGCAATGGCAAGGGAACACGGAGTGCCCAAGTCCTTCTCTCTCAAATCCCACCGAAGCAACTAATGCTAGGAAGGAAAATGAGAGGAAGAACAAGTAGGAGAACACCAAGAACTCCATGATCTAGATCCAAGGGGTTACCCTCACATAGAGGAGAAAGTGATTGGTGGAAATGTGGATCTAGATCTCCTCTCTCTTTTCCCTCAAAAACTAGTAAGAATACATGGAGGGATTGAGAGTTAGCAAGCTCGAAGAAGGTCAACGATGGGGGAAGAACACGAGCTCAAAAGATAAGGTTCATTGGGAAGAAGACCCCCTTTTATAGGTGGGGAAAAATCCAACCGTTATGCTCACAGCCCGCACCGAGCGGCACTACCACTCCATGGAGCGGTACTATTGCTAGGGTGGTAGTAGCCCTTTGAAACACAACAGCGAGGAGGCAATAAAGCCAGAAGAACCGTTGGAGCGGTAGTACCGCTTGACCTCACGGTACTACCGCTAGGGGTAGCGGTACTACTGCTAAGGGTAGCGGTACTACTGCTTGTGAGCGGTACTAAAAAATTACATCCGTGCCTACCACCGCTGGACTTGTGACGAGTTTTTGGTCCCGAGCAGAAGTAGCCACGGAAGTAGTCGCGGTAGTACCGCTCCCAAGAGCGGTACTAAAAAATTACATCCGCAACAGCCCCTTTTAAGGACACCAAAACTGACACAACTTCTGCAAACGGACTCCGAAATCGACGAAACCAAGTTTGTTGGAAAGCTAGAGACAAGGGCTAACACAATCTTGAAAGAAATACCAATAAGAAGCAAATGAGAAAAGGCCCAAAAGAAAATGGTGAGAACCCTTCCTCGGATAAGACCGATAAAACCTCCAACACCGAAAACATCATAGAAGACGCATGCAAACTCCGTTTTCGATGAACTCAAGCTTGTCATCAAGATGACCTAAAGCTCTAAGACTCACAAAGAGAACCAAACAAGAACCAAGAAACATGATGCAAGGATGCAATGGTTTGAGCTCTCGACGAACGATACGAGCAAGCTACTCACTTGAGAGCCCCCCTTGATAGTACGGCTATCGATCCTATAACCCGGTCTCCCAACTACCACCATGAGACCGGTAAAATAGAAAACCTATCAAGGGCAAACCTTTGCCTTGCACATCATCCACCTGAGCTAGATGATGACGATCTTGTCCTCCTCACGATGGACCACCTTTCTTGATTGCATTGGGTCGATGGAGACTAGATGATTGCTCCCCCATACTCCACTATGGGTGAGCCACTCTTCAGCACATCTTCACAAGTCCATTGCCACCACAATGGATGGCAACCTTCAAGCACTTGATCTTCGTGATGCTCCACTTGAACTTGCACACGGCAATCTTGATGACGATCACCACTTGATGTCATCCTTTCCATGGGTTGTATGATATCTTCCTTTTGACGCAAGCCCATGGACACGTACCTAACCCCACATAGACTCTCACATAGACCATGGGTTAGTACACAAAGTGCACTGGACAATGCTTACCATACCATGGGATCACCTGATCCCCCTCGGTACATCTTCTAGGCTTTGTGAGTTGATCAACTTGATTCACTCTTGACTTAGTCTTGATCAACCTTGAATCTTTCCAACTCTCTTCGTATGGATGATGTCTTGAAGGTAAACATGAGTGATCACACAACCTTCTTCTTCAAGACATGCTTGCAATAAGCTCAACACTCACATGACCAATCTTTGGATAATTCCTTAATAGCACCTTGGTCAACCCATAAACTCCTTGAAACCAACACATGGACTTCAAGAAATGCCTATGGAAAAATCCTTCAAATATAACTCAATGCAACCATTAGTCCATAGAGAATGTCATCAATTACCAAAACCACACATGGGGGCACCACATGTCCTTTCAATCTCCCCCATTTTAGTAATTGATGTCAATCACTTTCAAGAGAGTTTATATAAGGAATTATGCATCACCATGCAATGCAAGAACCAATAATGCATGCGTAGGAGATGCGCATGCTTAGGAACAAACCAAAGCCAGAAGAGACAACTCTCTAAAATTCTCCACAAAACTCTCTGAAACTTCTCCCCCATTGGCATCGATTGCCAAAATGGGCGAAAAGCGTAGAAGGACAATATAAATTGTGGTCCTCCATAAATTGTGTATTTCTCAACAAGAGAGTGGAATGCAATACACATATCCAACTGTCAATACTTGGAGGAAGACAAATTATATCGAGGCCCAAAGATTGCAACAGAAAGATATGCCACAAAGACATAACAAAGAGAGACACAAGCAATCAGAAGATACCAATTGAAGCAAGCAATCAACGGATATCAATTGAACCAACTAGACCAATGATCCTACGTGCCACAAGAACAAAGATATTATGATATGAGCAAAGGAGTGTTCTAAAGAAACTAGAGAAGCTCCCCATGATTTGTGCACACATAAGAATTTTTGTATTTGAATACAAAGTGCACAAAATAGGATCATAGCTCCCCCAAAATCAATAGAAACTCACAACCAGTGCAAGTGAGCATATAGGAAACAAAGCCTAGCGCTTGCAACAAGCACATGGTTGAGCAACATGTAAAAGAGGCAACTTAAGAATAGGCTCAACCAAAATGATGTGTGTGAGTCATGGCGAAGCACTTGAGAAGACTAAAATTAGGATGAGCATTAAGCATCAACATAGTCTTGAAAGAATGAGGCACACAGTGCAAGGCCTATCATTCCCACACACAACTGGCAAATGGGTTCACAAGCTTACTAATAAGCAAATAGAGAACCTATGCTTGTGACAACCTGTGGTGAAGATAGATGATGAGAGGCTCATCAATACGAGGGATACCAATTAAAAAGCCTCGTAAAGATAAGCAAGAGGAAAATAATCTTCACCGTTAGATGAACTAAATCAGTCCATAATAGCCGTCTGATCTAGACGTTGAGAGGCTCCGCACTAAGCCACGTGCAAGCATGCAGAAATACTATGGCGTGCATGTGAGTGGGCTTTAAATCACATCAACATGTCTGCATGCAAGCATGCACCGGTAGCATGCATGTAAGTGAGCTTTTAAGTCCCATTAACATGTCAAAAAGAAAAATATAATCCCATTATGCAGTAGGAGTTGGCTGATCTTTTTTCCTTACGTGTGATGATCTAAATGATGATGGGAGTCTTTTTTAGTTTGGCTACCACATTTGTCATGCGGTTATAGAGTTTTTTTAGTTCTATGAAATCGATAATTTTATGCAGAGAGATATACGGCTGTTTCGCGGCAACGCGCGGGGACTCATCTAGTATTTAGGAACGGAGGGAGTACTATGTAAAGAGTTAGGTGTCGCACGGTGTCCAGAAAATATGGTGATAGTGTGAGGTGGGCCATGTAATCACTGAGCCTGCATGTTTTCACTGCTCTTGCACTCCTCCGCCGTAAGAATGGAGAAAATTGCAATCTAGTAGTACCTCCTTTCGCCGAAAGTGTGGGACATCCAGCAGTCCTACCACCTCAGTAATAAAGACCAATGAGCCGTCAAATCACATAAACCCAGCAGTAAGTTGGAAGGACGAAGAAACCATCACTCTTGAATCCGCTTCTCCCTTCAACGCAAGTGCCAGTTAGAGGTCGCGTCTGCTCTGCCCGGGCATGAATGCGGCACCGATTCTTTAGAGCGACGCTGACCGTTTCGGGCGGGAAGCACGCGTGGGCAATGGAGGGGCTTTGGGTGGGCCAGGCTGCTCAGGAGCGGGCGTGGCAGCTGTCCGCCTGTCCCTACCGGACGACCGGAAACAAGAGGATGCACCGACTCTCGCGGCTAAAATTTTATACTACACACCATCTCTCTGTAGGAGTAGGTCGATCTGTCGCTCTCTCTAACACACACACATGTTGTTAAACACACACACACATAAACATGCACACACACACACACAGGTTCATAGAATAGGAAAATCGTGCGAGTGAGAAGCCACAGGAAGTGAGATACAAATGGAGTACGTACAAGAAGAGAAGAGGTGATGAATATTCCATCAAACCTGGACTGAGGAGTAGTACTCCCTCCGTCTAGGTGTTAAGTCATCTTACGGAAATCAAATATTCCCAAAATGTTTAGGCGTCGTCCATTAACTTCGCATCTCAATCCCCTCCTGGCCTCGTTGCTAGCGAGCGTTGTTACTTAGGGAGCATTTGGATCCATAGCAAGAATAGGTTATAGCATAGTCGGGCAAGGTTAGGCATTTGGAACTGTTAAAATATGTTAGCTTTTGTGGGCCAGCTAGCTTGGGTGGACTAGAAAAACCTTGCTAGCTTAGGAGAGCCAGACCGGCTCGCTTCCAATGGCAAACTTTGCGTATTAGTGACATAGACTAGTAATATATGCATGTTACTAGTCCAAGTTACTCACCACTATGACCAGCCTAAGCAATGTAACCAAATGCTCCTTACTCTGCCTTGTTATCCCCCCCAGAAACCCAATGCATGGAGCGCAACTATGCATTGATCAGTCAAGAAATCAAAGTCGGCTTGCATGCGAGTTAATATGTGGCCCTGCATGGTATCTACAACGGCATCTCTTAGTTGTTTGGATTAATTGTTGCGTTTAGAGACAGAAATCAGGGCTTTGATTGGAGGAATGACCGGTCAAGTTTCTCCTTCTCCTCCAATCTGCTTGCACCTTGGTCCCATTGCACCTTCTAACGTGACTTATTACACCTAGACAGAGGGAGTAGTAAGTACGAGATACGCTGGCACACTGACTTAGGTCGAATACAAGTGCCCAAAATTGTGTGCATGTTATAATAAGGATTCACTTAAAATAGTACGTGAGCGAACAGAGGGATCAATTGGACAGTGTTCCCGAGCAGTAGAGAGATGTGTGAGGTAAGATACACCATTGGCGCTTTAAATTTTTCTTATTAATTTTTTTGTTTCACCCTCTGACTGGTGGGACCCGATGTACTACGTGGAGAGAGGTAAGGTGACTAAGGCTGCATTATTTCTGCACCACTGTGGATAGTCTTACCACCAAAGCCACATGACACGATTATGATTTAAATCCCAATGACTCCCACACACACACAAAAAACACAGCATTCTTGTCACACGAATGCAGGAATGTATAAAAGGTTATTTTCCTCTTGTTGAACATAATGGGAGGGTTGTGTAGCTGGTTAGCCTGTTCGCTCATCAAACTTGAGGTCTCGGGTTCGATAACTACACTAGAGCATAATTCGTGCCAGGGGGATTCTTTGACTGGTCAAAATGGATGGATACGGAGCTATACGATCTCATAGTGACCGTATAATCACCTCATCACGTATAAGTTACAGCCTCGGCGCTTGTTTTCTAGGGTTTGCACGCTTCACACTCTCTCTCCAGTATATATATACACGCTGGAGCCTCAGCGCTTGTAATTGCTCTCTTCACACTCTCTCACCCTCTCCAGATCTAAACAAGACTTCGTTAGCCTCTCTCTCCCCTCACTGCTGGTCAAAGAGCCGGCAGGATCCATCCGCCAGGAAGGGAAGGAGGCTTAACACTGTCGCCGTCGGCGAGGGAGGGAATCCACTACCGGCGTGACTGTTCACTTTCACCCAGCGGCGGCGCGGGAGGGCCTCCGACCCCTTCTTCTTCGCCGTTGTCCTGTCGCCCATCGAACCACGCCCCAAGAACCTTAAGGTATAATTTACTTATTCCACATGCATTGCTCTAGCTGCATGTGGGCTTTTTCCGCTTCTGCACTCGAATCTAGGTGTTGGATCAAACAGGAAAGTAGTGGGAAAAGTTGTATACCATGAATCTAGGATGTGGTTCAAAGAGGAAAGGAGTGGGAAAAGTTGTATAGCATGAATCTAGGACGTGGTTCAAAAAGGAAAGGAAGGGGGAAAGTAGTGGGGAAAGTTGTATCGCATGAATCTAAGACGTGGTTCAAAGAGGAAAGGAATGGGGGAAAGTAGTGGGGAAAGTTGTATAGCATAAATCCAGGACGTGGTTCAAAGAGGAAAGGAAGGGGCGAAAGTACTAGTACAGACTGGATATCCAGCACCTACGTTGGTCGAAAAGGGAAAACAATGACAAACACAGTATGCACATCTGTAATGAACTGATCTTTTGTTTTGGGGGACAAGGTTGTAGAGTTTGAGCAGGACTAGATTTGTTGCGCTCACATAGGGAAAGGTGTCTAAAGATAACAAAACTGGGACCAACACAAATATGCTCCTTGGTTGTTTGTTCTTTGTTGCAATAGACTGTGCATGTACAGTACATCGGTAGATGCACATGGTGCTGGTGCATCCACTGTCCCGTGCAACTCTTTAGCTGTTGTTAATCTAAGGCCCTGTTTGGTTAAAAACTCCCTAGTCCCTACCTGCTTGGTTCCAGGGACTAAACATGGACTAGAGGTTATTAAATGACATGCTAAATGACCATGTTACCCCTAGTAATGAACTAATAGAGACAAGGTGCGATGCGTGGCAAGGGCAACTGTTGGAAATGGTCCCAACAAGACTCTGTCGGTGTCAAAACCGACGGATCTCGGGTAGGGGGTCCCGAACTGTGTGTCTAGGCGGATGGTAACAGGAGACAAGGGACACGATGTTTTTACCCAGGTTCGGGCCCTCTCGATGGAGGTAAAACCCTACTCCTGCTTGATTGATATTGATGATATGGGTAGTACAAGAGTGGATCTACCACGAGATCAAGGAGGCTAAACCCTAGAAGCTAGCCTATGGTATGATTGTTGTAATGGTTGTTGTCCTACGGACTAAAACCCTCCGGTTTATATAGACACCGGGGAGGGCTAGGGTTACACAGAGTCGGTTACAATGGTAGGAGATCTACATATCCGTATTGCCAAGCTTGCCTTCCATGCCAAGGAAAGTCCCATCCGGACACGGGACGAAGTCTTCAATCTTGTATCTTCATAGTCTTGGAGTCCGGCTGACGATGATAGTCCGGCTGTCCATACACCCCCTAGTCCAGGACTCCCTCAGTAGCCCCCGAACCAGGCTTCAATGACGATAAGTCCAGCGCGTATATAGTCTTCGGCGTTGCAAGGCAGGTTCTCCTTTAAGTTCCATGTACCTGCCGAATAGTGTCCGGCTCTTTTGTAAATGTTGCACTCCTTGGCTTCCACGCCCAATAATGGCCTTCTTCCACGCGTCGCACGAATGCGAAAAGCCAGTGTATCTTTTATGTTTTACCCCCTAGCTGCGCAAATAATCTGCCTATAAGAGAGGCAAGAATCCAGATCCAAATCACACCATCTTCCTTCCATGAGTACTCATTGGAGCGCCTTTGACCAAAAATCCATTCCATCATGGACCGTCGACGCGGCTCCTCCTCTCGCGCTCCCGGCCCTCTGTCAGGAGATTGGAGGAGATGTTCTGTCCCGCACAACGAGCTAGTGATGCTCCAAGCGGAGGGATATCTTCCTCCGGCCTTTATGGTTCCGATTCGAGCCGGGCTGGCCACCTACAAAGGTGGGAAGCAAGAGGAGGCCACCCCAAGTCCCAACAAAGGGGAGCGGGTATGTTTCGTCCCCTACCTGATAAGGGGGCTTGGATTTTCCTCTACATCCGTTCCTCCGCGGGCTTCTGGAGTTCTACGGACTCCAGCTCCATCACCTCACGCCCGCCTCGATTCTGCATATTGCGGGCTTCATAGCTCTTTGCGAGCTATTCCTGGGCATCGAGCCCCATTTCACGCTGTGGAAGAGGTTATTCTGCCTCGTACCCCGCTCTTACGAGGGATCCATATATCAAGTGGGCAGCGCCGAAATATGGCGCATTGCCGGGACCGGATATCCATCCGGAACCCCTAAGAAGGCGTCTGAAGACTGGCCTTTAGAATGGTTTTACATAGAAGACGCTCCACTGCCGGACCCTGTTCGGATCGGCCTCCCGGAGTTCAGCAATGCTCCTCTGAAGAAACGCCTGAGTTGGCGCCCGCGGAGCCCCCAGCTGGAGGAAGATAAGAGCGTCCATTATTTGATGGGCCGGATAAGGTTACTGGCCCATTCCGGACTGACCATGATTGGAGTCATGGCCACGTGCATTATGCGGGGAGTGCAGCCGCTGCAGTACAGGGGCCACCCCATGTGGGATTTCAACGAAGAGAATGATGCCACTCGTCATGGCCGCCAAGGGCCGGGATCGGCCGAAGACCTGGTAAAGATTCTGTCCGGCCTGTACAAGGGGGAGAAGGAGGACTTTCTCCAGACGAGCCCATTGAATGGGTTCTCCATGAACAACCCTCGAAGCTGGGTAAACGGATGCTCATTTATCCGACCCACGCTTTCAAAGTTAAGTACCTTACTTTATGGTTTTGACGCAGGATCTGCGCCGGACTGTGGAGAGCATACATAGCCCGGCTCCACAACCCGAGGATCCGGAAAGATCCCTTGATCCGGCCTCCAAAGAGGATCCAGACATAAAGGTGGAGCTAATCGACGGGGTGTTCCATCAACTTAGCATGGACAGTGCTCTAGTCGCCATTACGGCTGACCACCCCGGCCTATCTCCGGCTCCCCAGGTGATTGTGACCGAAGTCCCGACACCATTATTTTGTCCTTGCATATTTCTGACCACCGTATACAATGGTGTCTCGCAGGAGGTACCTTCAAGGCAGGAAGCCGAACCCGCGGCGGCTGGCCAACAAGGGTCAGTCCGGCCCAGCAGGTGAAAGAGGAGTGCGGCGCGGATCGAAACGTCGCCGCAACGGTATAGCTCGCGACTGTTATTTAGGACAAAGTTCCTAGAAAGTGTTTGAATGCTCATGACCTTTGCAGGAGAAAGAGTGCCCGCCGGACTGCGGGCGTAGAGGTTGCCAACCAAGCCTCTGCCAGCCAGGCTCCAACACCTGGTCTGGAAGGGGAGGCGTGGGTGAGGCGCGAGCCGGATACTCCTCCAACGGAGGATGCCGATAGACTGTCCGCCACCAGATCTGAGGTGGAGAGCGCCATGAATCATAGGCGCCGCCGGACAGTTTTTCGTGACGCGTGCTTCTCCCCTGAGGCGTTGAATGCCTTCAATGCGGGGGACGCGCACCTCCGTGCTGCTCAAGATGGTTTGACCAGAGCCGCGGAGCAGTATGTAAAGGACATACGGGTAAGAGATGTTAATAGTTGTATATGCCAGTAGCCCCGAGACTTAAAGTAGTTAGAGTAACTGATTTAAGGATAATTTGATGTGCAGGATTTTACAGAGAAGAATACCCAGTTGTCCCAGGAGCTAGAAGAGTGCAAGGCCCAACTCGAGGCCGCACTGGCTACCGCAGGAGGAAACACAGAGACCCCTCCTGGTAACACATTATTTCAAAAAGATAATCGGTGTGCGGCGTGCGTGTAAGTCTGACAATGACATTGCAGGTGTTGCCGGACTAGATCTGCACAAGCAAGACCTATTGCGCCAGCTGAAGGCCGGCGAGAGGGTGCTGACGAAGGTGCAGCAAGAAAGGAACAAACTCCAGGATGCCCACGCCCAGCTCGGAGAAGAGCTGAAAGGTGTTCGGGCCAAGCTGTCTGGCTCTGTGAAGGAGAATCAGCGGCTTCGTCGCGGCATCTATAGTAAGTGCTTGAGCGAGCTCCTTTGAAAAGAAGAGTTCGGCGAGGAAGACAATTGACAAAAATATGTCTGTAGGTGTGCTCACAGGTCGCCCTGCGGAGGAGATGCCCGTATCAACGGGTGATCAACTTCCCGAGCTGGTGCAACTGCTCGAACGAGTTCAGCAGGCGATGAGCGGCGTCGTCCAGGCTTTATGGCCTTCCCTCTCCCTGCCCGGGGGCCTTGGAGAGCTTGCGGAGAAGCTTCAGGGAGCGCGGCAGCGCTTCCGTTTATGGAAGATTTCGGCCTGCTGCCAAGGCGCCAGGGAGGCCTGGGCCATGGTGAAGACGCGGTACAAGAAGGCGGATCCCAACCACATGGCCGAGGTCGGACCTGTTGGGCCCGACGGGAAGGATATCCCTGTGAGTTTAGTGTATGGACAAGTAGAGTTGGCCGCTAAATATTCCCAACGGGACTGTAAATTAGACAGCCTGTTAGACGGGATTGAGGAGGAATACAGTCAGTCGATTTGACAATGTATTTAAAATGACATGTAAAATGCCTTCTAGCCGGATTGTAGATTGTTTGTCTTTGCCGACCTTTTCGCTTCAACCTCGGGACCCTAGAGTCCGGAGTGTGTCCGAATACCTTCTCGGTTAAGAAACAACCGGGGCATGCATGGAGACTAGGCGTAGGGGTCATTAGTGCTTTATCAGACAAGTGCCCAACTAGTTATGTTATATTACATGGTTAGTAAGAAACATCTTCCAGGGAGAATAGTTCCGTTAAGGGTTCCTTTCCCTGGGAGGCATGCCCTAAAGTGCATGTACGGACTGCGAAAAGAGCAGGAAAACATCTGGGGGCAGATAAATAAATAGGTAAAAAATCATCTTTCAAGTCACCGACCGAATATTCCCTTAAGAACGCTAGCTTTCGGCTTCACCCAGTCTGAGGTACACATCCGGCTGACCCGGCAGTAACAATCGCAGAGGTGCTCCCT
This sequence comes from Triticum timopheevii, assembly GCA_963921465.1. Taxonomy (NCBI): domain Eukaryota; kingdom Viridiplantae; phylum Streptophyta; class Magnoliopsida; order Poales; family Poaceae; genus Triticum; species Triticum timopheevii. Next base: position 91,507,457 of record OY997268.1, on the reverse strand, counting down.
TTACCTCCTAGCCGAACAATCGGGAACGTAGGGGTAAGCACAGGAGCCAGGCAACCCAGCTTGGCCAAAACTTAAGTCATATCGATGCATATAATGGTGAATAAAAGGTACACATGGAAGTTTGACACATGTGCTGGGCATGAAGCCCTGATAAGTAAGCTTCTAGTAAAGAAGCCCCCAGGTACAATGAGTGCGGATAGCACATCAATTGTGTGTGAACAATGCGCAAGTAGGCCTTTGAGGGCTTTTATGAAAAAGGGGTGAGAGAAAAAAGAGAAACAAAAGACAGCTGAAGTGTAAAAATTTGGACGGGGGAAGGAAACGAACTCTTAGTCCGGCGCTAGGCGTAGAATCTTCGGAGGCGGGCTGCGTTCCATGGGTTCGGCTCGAGTCAGTTATCCGACGCATTTCGCAGACGGTATGCTCCGCCGGTCAGTACTTGATCGATAACAAAGGGGCCTTCCCATTTGGGCTTGAGCTTGTCCTTTTTCTTGTCCGGCAGGCGTAGAACTAGTTCGCCAACATTGTAAGTCTTAGCCCGTACTTCTCTGCTTTGATATCTTCGAGCCTGCTGCTGATAGAATGCGGAACGAGCCTTGGCGACGTCGCGTTCTTCCTCCAATGTGTCCAAGCTGTCCTGCCGATCCAGCTCGGCTTCTCTTTCTTCGTACATGCGCACTCGAGGTGAGTCATGAATGATGTCGCAGGGCAAAACTGCCTCTACGCCGTATACCATAAAAAATGGTGTGAATCCGGTAGTACGGTTGGGCGTTGTCCGCAGCCCCCAGAGTACGGAGTCGAGCTCCTCTACCCAGTGCGTGTCAGATTTCGTAAGGGACTGCACTAGTCTGGGTTTGATGCCGCTCATTATTAGACCATTTGCTCGTTCCACTTGACCGTTGGTTTGAGGATGATAGACTGAAGCGTAATCGAGCTTAATGCCCATATTTTTGCACCATAATTTAACCTTGTCGGCCGTGAAGTTCGTGCCGTTATCGGTAATGATGCTATGGGGGACACCATAACGGTGTACTACCCCGGATATGAAGTCTATCACTAGTCCGGACTCTGCCGTTTTGACTGGCTTGGCCTCTATCCATTTGGTGAATTTGTCCACCATGACCAATAGGTACCTTTGCTTGTGGGTTCCCCCTTTAAGGGGTCCGACCATGTCAAGCCCCCAGACCGCGAATGGCCAGGTAATGGGTATGGTTTTGAGGGCGGTGGGTGGCATATGGCTCTGATTAGCAAAGAGCTGACAACCGACGCACCTTTGGACTAAGTCCTGAGCATCTGCCCGGGCCGTCGGCCAATAAAATCCTGTACGGAATGCTTTGCCTACAAGGGCCCGAGCTGCGGCGTGGTGTCCACCTAGTCCGGCGTGAATTTCAGCCAGGAGGTTTCGCCCTTCCTCTTCGGAGATACACCGTTGAAGGACTCCGGTTGTGCTTTTCTTATAGAGTTCTCCCTCGTGGACCTTGCAGGCTTTAGATCGCCGGACTATGCAGCGGGCCTCATTTTGGTCTTCGGGAAGTTCCTGCCTGAGTAAGTAGGCTAGGAATGGCTCTGTCCACGGGGCGATTACTGCCATTATTTCGTGGGCTGAGGGTGTTATTTCATCGGCTGAATCGCCGATTATGTCAGATTGTTCTGTATTGGGTGGTGCGACTGCCTCCGGGTTGTTATTTCCGGACTCTTCTTCCCATAGTACGGATGGCTTAAAGAGCCGTTCCAGGAAGATGTTTGGACGGACAGCGTCGCGTTTCGCACCGATGCGTGCCAATACGTCGGCTGCTTGGTTATTATCTCGGGCTACGTGATGGAATTCGAGTCCTTCGAACCGAGCTGACATTTTTAGGACAGCGTTACTATAGGCTGCCATTTTCGGATCCTTGGCGTCAAAGTCTCCGTTTACTTGGGATATTGCGAGGTTTGAATCCCCGCGCACCTCTAGGCGTTGAATGCCCATGCAGATTGCCATCCGGAGGCCATGTAGGAGGGCCTCGTATTCGGCTGCATTGTTGGAGTCCGTGTACATTATCTGAAGTACGTATTGGACTGTGTCCCCGGTTGGGGACGTCAATACGACGCTAGCCCCCAAGCCGGCCAACATTTTGGAGCCGTCGAAATGCATAATCCAATTGGAGTATGCACCGTACTCTTTAGGGAGTTCGGCTTCAGTCCATTCGGCGACAAAGTCAGCCAAGACTTGCAACTTTATAGCTCGCCGAGGTTTATAAGTTATATCGAATGGTAAGAGCTCAATGGCCCATTTTGCAATCCTGCCCATTGCATCGCGGTTATTTATAATGTCGTTGAGGGGCACTTCGGAGGCCACTGTTATCGAACACTCTTGAAAGTAGTGTCGGAGCTTCCGGGATGCCATGAACACCGCATAGGCTATCTTTTGATAGTGCGGGTAATGGGACTTGCAGGGAGTTAAGACAGTGGATACGTAGTACACTGGTTTTTGAAGAGGGAATTTGTGCCCTTCTGTTTCTCGTTCGACGACGAGTACCGCGCTTACAACTTGTTGTGTTGCCGCGATGTATAACAACATTGGTTCGCCCAGGTTAGGCGCAGCCAGGACCGGATTTGTTGCCAATATGGCTTTGATTTCTTCGAGTCCGGCCGTGGAAGCATCCGTCCACTCGAAGTGTTCGGTGCGCCTGAGGAGGCGATAGAGGGGCAATGCCTTTTCTCCAAAACGGGAGATAAAGCGGCTTAGGGCCGCCACACATTCGGTCAATTTTTGTATTTGTTTAAGGACTTTTGGAACATCTAGCTGTGACAGAGCTCGGATCTTGGCTGGGTTTGCTTCAATTCCTCTACCGGATACAATGAAGCCCAGGAGCTTTCCAACTAGTACGCCGAAAACGCATTTTTCCGGATTCAGCTTGATGTCATATGCTCGGAGGTTGTCGAATGTTATCCTCAAATCGTCTACTAGAGTCTCGACGTGTTTGGTTTTGACGACTAAGTCGTCTATGTATGCTTCTACTGTTTTGCCGATCTGGGTAGCCAGACATGTCTGAATCATGCGCTGATATGTTGCGCCGGCGTTTTTGAGTCCGAAGGGCATCGTGTTGAAGCAGAATGGTCCATATGGAGTAATGAATGTCGTTGTGGCTTGGTCCGCTTCCGCCATCTTGATTTGATGGTAGCCGGAATATGCATCAAGGAAGCACAATGGATCGTGCCCAGCAGTAGCATCGATTATTTGGTCGATGCGGGGGAGGGGGAAGGGATCCTTTGGGCAGGCCTTGTTGAGGTCTTTAAAATCGACACATAGGCGCCAGGATTTGTCCTTCTTTGGTACCATTACCAGGTTTGCTAGCCAGTCCGGATGTTTGATGTCTCTGATGAATCCGGCTTCCAGTAGTTTGGCCAGCTCTTCTCCCATTGCCTGTCTTTTGGGTTCGGAAAAACACCGAAGAGCCTGTTTGACAGGCTTGAATCCTTTTAGGATGTTTAGGCTATGTTCTGCCAATCTGCGTGGGATTCCTGGCATATCTGAAGGGTGCCAGGCAAAGATGTCCCAATATTCCCAAAGGAATTCTCGCAGTGCGGCATCTACATCAGGGTTCAACTGTGCCCCGATGGAGGCCGTCTTTGTTGGGTCCGTTGGGTGGACCTGGAATTTGACTATTTCGTCCGCTGGTTTGAAAGAGGTGGACTTGGATCTCTTATCGAGTATCACATCGTCCCTATTCACCGTAGAGCGCAGCGCAGTGAGTTCTTCTGCCGCTAGGGCTTCGGATAGTGCCTCCAGGGCTAATGCGTCTGTCTTGTTTTCGGCGCGGAGTGCTATGTCCGGATCACTAGCGAGAGTGATTGTTCCGCCGGGCCCAGGCATCTTAAGCTTCATGTACCCGTAATGGGGTATGGCTTGAAAAATTGTGAATGCCTCCTGTCCTAATATAGCGTGATATCCGCTGCTGAACGGGGCCACTTGGAACGTGACCTCTTCGGACCTGTAATTGTCTGGCGAGCCGAACACCACATCAAGTGTGATTTTTCCTGTGCAGCGCGCTTCCCGGCTGGGAATTATTCCTCTAAAGGTTGTGCTGCTTCGCTCAATGCGGCTCCAGTCTATTTCCATTTTTTGAAGAGTTTCCTCGTAGATGAGGTTTAATCCGCTGCCGCCATCCATGAGTACCTTGGTAAGACGAAAACCTTCCACTATTGGACTGAGGACCAATGCGGCTGGTGCTCGGGCTGTTCGGAATTTAGGTTCGTCGCTGGCGTTGAAGGTGATGGCCGTGTCGCTCCATGGATTTGTTGTTGCTACTTGGTAGACTTCGGCGAGGCTGCGGATTGTTCGTTTTCGCATATTATTTGATGCGAAAGTCTCGAAGACTGTTGACACCGTACTGGTACTAGGAGCTCCTTGCCACTTTTGGCCACCTGCCGCATTATCCAACATGCTCGAAGGCTATGTGTTGGGGTGGCGCCTTCTGTACTGTGAATTTTACAGGGTCCGCTGAGCCATCCCTCCAGTACGGTTCCGTTCCCTTTATGGGGTTTTTGCTTTTTGGTTTTTGTACCTGGTGCCTGGGTGTGATGCACCCTTTTGTTACGGACTAGGGTTGTATTCGGGGCCGGATTGTCCCAAAATCTAGTTTTGGTTTTCCGGAAACTCTCCATCGCACAGTACTTTCGTACTATGGACGCCAGGTCGGCGAAGCGTGTAATTTCACGGCGACTGACGGCGTTCAAGATTCCCTCCTCCGTGCAATTATTGCAGAAAATTGAAATTGCATTTTCTTCTCGGCAGTCCTTTATCCTGTCCATAACCAGGAGGAATCTGGCCCAGTAATGGTGTACTGTTTCAGCTGGCTCTTGCTGGATTTGAGATAGATCGCATATGTCTGGGTGGGTGGGTGGAATTAAGTCCGGAATCCTACCCATCCCGAGGCTCAAGGGCCGAGGAGTTTCCGAATTTGGAAGCTTGGATCGTTGGACGTTGTCCAACGAGTCCGGTCCGATGCCTGACTTTAGGTTCAGTGCTTGATCGAAGTCCGTCCCCCCGCGGGAATCCGGCATGGAGGGTTCGGAAGCCCGGACATATCTAGTTTTCAACATAGGAGAAGAGTCGCCGCGTTGTTCCTCTACCACCGCAACGTGGTGGGTAACCTGGGGAGAGTTAATCTCTCTCAGATCGGTTTTAAGCCCAATCTGATTGTAGTCTGTAGCGACTCCCAGGGCGGCGATGCGATCCAAGAGTTCGTTTACGGACGACAGCTCTGTTGGATCCAGCTGCTCGGCAAATTCCGAGCCGACGTGAAGATTACTTTTGATGACCCGAGAGGCCATCGTCGAAGCGGTGGCCGAACAGGCGGTCATGAGAAAACCACCCAACCGGATAGTTTGGCCGGCGGCCAAGGCTCCTTTGGCGAAGATACCGTCTTTGAAGACGGGAAGAGGCATCCTTCCTATCGATGACAGCACAAAGGAACTCTCAATGAAAGCACCAATGTCGGTGTCAAAACCGGCGAATCTCGGGTAGGGGGTCCCGAACTGTGCGTGTAGGCGGATGGTAACAGGAGACAAGGGACACGATGTTTTTACCCAGGTTCGGGCCCTCTCGATGGAGGTAAAACCCTACTCCTGCTTGATTGATATTGATGATATGGGTAGTACAAGAGTGGATCTACCACGAGATCAAGGAGGCTAAACCCTAGAAGCTAGCCTATGGTATGATTGTTGTAATGGTTGTTGTCCTACGGACTAAAACCCTCCGGTTTATATAGACACCGGGGAGGGCTAGGGTTACACAGAGTCGGTTACAATGGTAGGAGATCTACATATCCGTATTGCCAAGCTTGCCTTCCATGCCAAGGAAAGTCCCATCCGGACACGGGACGAAGTCTTCAATCTTGTATCTTCATAGTCTTGGAGTCCGGCTGACGATGATAGTCCGGCTGTCCGGACACCCCCTAGTCTAGGACTCCCTCAGACTCCCTGGGGGTCTTCTTTCTTTAGTCCCAAATGCCCACTTTTAGTCCCTAAAAGTCCCTCCTGTTTGGTTTAGATGGGACTGACACGGAGTTTTTTTAGTCCCTACACCAAAATGTCCCTGTAAACAAACACCCTCTAATAATGCCGCTAGAAAATTGATGCAATGCCACAGTTAAAAGCAAATTACATGTTTAACGAATTTTATTGTTAATATAATCTCTATGTTATATTAATCAATGCCACTATTTGAGAAATGCTACTGTCTTGCTTTCTTTCCCATTTAGATAAGGTAGATGCTTCTCTTTGTTGGCTTCCGTGTCATCCACCGTTATTGACCACTAGTTGTTTCCTTTGCACCTCTGTGTAAATAGGGTTATCTACTTCACCTCATTGCCACTGTGACCTTTTGTTGCACTACACAAAACACTTTTGTTTTAAGAGTTTTTTGTGCAGTTCAACCAAAATGTCACACCGGCAACGTTGCTTGATTGCTTGATCTTAGTGGAACTGCACAAGAGGAGATCTTACTTCCTGTCCGTGTTGGCAAATTTGGTTCAGATCTTCTTCTTGTGAGTTGTTTGAAATCCGCATCATGAGAGGTCAGTACTAGCCTTCTTTCACATGATTCTGTAGTGTGCTTTCATATGTTGTGCTACTTGTACGGTAATGTTGCTTGATTTTAGTGAACTGCACAAATAGAGACAAGACTTCCAATCTGTATGTGCACCGTAATATCCCATTGAGGTAGATAAGGATATTTCACAACTGTTGGGCAGTATTTTGCCACTTTCATCAGAAAATTAATGTCATTGTTTCGTGCTATACTTGTGCTCCCTAATTGACATACCAAATCTTACATTGAAGGCGAAGCTTGTCTGTTATTGAACCAAGTGATGAAGGGGAATAACAAGCGGAAGAAAAACAAAAATCAACTCCCGGTGCTATAATGAAGCACTAGAACTATGATGACACAAGTAATGATATAGTTTTGCATCTTAATTTATTGCTATGGCTGGAACGAGCAATTGTTTTGCCACTGATTTGATGCCACTCTTAATGTAATTTGTAATTATCTCTACTTGTGCAAACAGGTATCTTCTTTGAAGATACCATATATTTTAGTGGAACTGCACAAGAAGATGTTGGAAACATTAAACTAATCAAGGAGTATATAGTAAGCATGGCCACCACAGTAGATACAACACATGGTTCCAGAGAAATGCTTCATCTATATGCTCTACACAATAAGCCTCCTGACAAAGGTTGGTATTCGCCCACTGATTTCATCCGTACGTACATACAACGGCCAGTGTGCAAGAAAGAAAATACGGCCACGTACGTACATACGGGCGGGGTCTCAAACGCCTACTCGCGCATACGTACGGCTAGGGCTCGTGTACATGGCTTGGTCGGAACGGAGAAACAGCGTCGTCGTTGTGTTCATGGGGAGCCAACCGGCTGGGTCGGAACGGAATGCGTCCTCGTGTTCATCGGGAGGGCTTGGACGGAACAGGCGATGGAAATGAGGCCTGGCGTACCGCAGAACGAAGGAAACGACCTTGTGTTCGACCGGCCACGTTTGAAATGGGATCCTGTTCATCGGGAGGGGTCTGGCGTACCGCAAAAGGGAGGAAACGGACTTGTGTTGGACCTCCTACGATCGAAACAGGGTCCTGTTGATCGGGAGGGGTGAGGCGTACCGCAAAACGGAGGAAACGGACTTGTGTTGGAGCGCCACGGTCAAAACGGGGGTCTATTCATCGGGAGGGGTGTGGCGTACCGCAAAACGGGACTCCACGGGATATTGTTCATCTCCACCGTCGACCTCCTCCAGCCTCCACGGGCCACTGTTCATCCATCATCAACCTCCTCCAGCCTCCACCTGCGGTTGTTCATCCACGGGCTCCTGTTCATCCAGCCTCCACCGCGCGCTACTCCACCGGCTACTATTCAACCACCCCTCTCCACGGGCTCCTGTTCAACTACCCCTCCACGGGCTACTGTTCATCCACCCCTCCACCGTCTACTGTTCATCTAGCCCTCCATGGGGTTTTCCTGTTCATCCAGCCCTCCACGGGGTCCTGTTCATCCAGCCCCAACTGGCTCGATTGATCGGGGTCCTGTTCATCCAGAGGCAACACCACGGGGTCCTGTTCATCCACCCCCACCACTCACTGTTCATCCAACCCCCCCCCCTCCCCCCCCCCCCGCAATGCTCACTGTTCATCCAGAGGCAGCATCGATCGGCTTCAGTTAGCAGCAGTAGCGAAGGAATCGCTCGATCAGGTTCAGTTAACAGCCATTGATCGGTCGCTCGAGTTCAGTAACGCGTAGCCTACAGTACAATCGCTCCGGTTCAATTAGAGCCCAATGCCTCGCTTGGGTTCAGTTACAGCCCAATGCCTCGCACACACGCGTACGTGTACAAGAGAAACAAGCATCACTCGGCCCCTGACCACCCACCGTAACCGAGAACTCCCCGAAATTTTCCTCGCCCTCGTTTCTACCACGGTTTTTTCTGTCATGGACGGCCCAAAGAATGTCATGCAGATGTGTCTCCAGCCGCCCAGGACGAAAAGCCCATTTTCTGTCATGATTTTTTGTCATAGAAGTAGGAGGCCACCACATCTATGATGATACTGGGTTTTGTCACGATTATCGTCATAGAAGTGTCATAAGTATGACAGAAAAAAATCGTTCGGCCCAAAATGTCACGGATGTGTCTTTTTTTTGTAGTGATAGGAAGTCCACCTCCAGAGGGTGCCAATTGCTTGGTTACTCTTTAGTGAGTTGGTCTTCTAAGAATAAAAGTTGTATATCTCTCTCGTCCACCGAAGCGGAGTATGTGGCTGCCGGTAGTTGTTGTGCTCAACTTCTATGGATGAGGCAAACTTTGAAGGATTATGGTGTCACTTGTGATGAAGTGCCTCTTTGGTGTGACAATGAAAGTGCCATCAAGATCTCTCTCAACCCGGTGCAACACTTCAAGACGAAGCATATTGAGATTCGGTATCACTTCATCCGGGATCACATTAGGCGAGGGGAGATCATGCTCAAGTATGTCAACACTCATGATAACCTTGCAGATATTTTCACGGAGCCCTTGGATGAAGCAAGATTTTGCGAGTTAAGGCATGAGCTAAATATCATTGATTCGAGCAATGTGGTGTGAACCCTTGCACACCCCACCATACTCATCATGCTATCTTGTCTAGGTGTAGGCATGGACATAGGGGGAGTGTTGTTCTCTCAATGAACTTTCCCTCCCCCCATTATGCATAAATTGATCAAACTCTTTCACATTAGCCATTTTTTGATGTTACTTGTGCTTCAAAGACGATTCTTGGTCATGGGCCCAAGGATAATTCTTTGCAGTGCCATACAAAGTGACTCATACATAGGTGGCTTCGGCCACCGCCCTCTCTTCCTGAGAGTTGTGGTTAGTGCTTTGGTCTTTGTTGTCTTTTGCCTTTTCTTTGTGCCGTGTTTGTGTCGTCGTTGGTGCTTGCCTCTTAGTTGTTCGCTGTCTTGAAGGGTGTCTTGCAAATGGCGTTTCCCTCTCGTGTGAAACTTGCATTTTCTTGGGGGTACGGTACTACCGTGGCGAGCCACGGTACTACCGCAGGGGTTGTTTGCTCTGTGCATGCACAGTTGCTTCCCAGGGGCACGATACTACCGCTTCCATCGCGGCAGTAATTTTTTACTACTGCTAGAAGAGCGGTACTACCGCGATTATCCGCGGTACTACCGCGCCCACGCGAGCGGGTGGGGGTTAAGAGCGGGGCAGGGGGAGTTCTAACTCCCCCATACCCATTCATCTCTATTCCCCAGCTCGTCTCTCTCTCTCTCTCTCTCCTGCCTAAGAACGGCGCCGGAGGCCCTCGCCGGATCTCCGTCTCCGGCCGCTCTCCTCGGATTCTGACCGGTGGGATCGTTCCCCACCTCGCCCCCTTGCCATGGACCAAGGTTTTTCCCCAAGTTGCTCACCTTTTCTTCCGTTCTTGTGCTTTTAGGTCTTGGGGTGCATGTGGTGTTCATGAGATTTTTGGCTAAATCTATGCAAGAGGGAGAGTGGTAGTGTAGTAAGCATGCCTTTTGGATTGTCAAAATAGTTCCGTTTGATCAACGGTAGTACCGATCTAGATTTGTGGATGTTCTAGATCCAGATCCGCAGCTCCTGTAGCATTTTTGATCCGTGCGGTACTACCACTCCTCCTGGAGCGGTACTACCGCATCCACGCTCGTAGCCTGCTCCGCGCGGTACTTCCGCTCCTTGGTGCGGTACTACTGCTTGGAGCGTGGAAGTAAAAACTTACTTCCGCTCCAGGCGTGGTACTACCGTGCCACCCCGGCATGGTACTACCGCAGCTAGTGCGGACGTAATTTTTTTATATCCGTACGACGGCCTGGTACTACCGTAGATGCATCTTGAGCTATTTTTCTATCCAAATCTCTTGCTTACTTGTTTCTTTTGGCTTTGGCCTTGGCATTTTCATTGATCCTTCTTGTTTTTCGCGTGTGTTCTTGTGCTCTGTGTCTAGGTGGTGGCTCCGATTCCCATGTTCATCGCTCGAATCCCAGCCATGACACAGGGTCAAAGCGGCTGCGCAACCAAGATGAAGCTGCAGAGGGCTCCAATGCCTCCCAACGTAGAACCAAGCACACCGCCACCAAGCAGAAGGAGCCCGTCATGGGCATGGATGAGATGCCTCTGGCCGAGTTCATTGTTCGAAGGAAGATCAACCCATATGTGAATCCCCGTGCTAACTTCAGAGGCAATGATCTGTTCTGGACTAAGTAGCAGAACCTTATCTATCTAGATGTGATCAAGGCCAAGCAAAACATCTACATGGAAGTTCACTGGATTGACTTGCATCACATGAGGTAGGACAAGCACCGTGGCTATTTTGGAGAGGCCTTGGATCTGGTGGAGCAATTCGGCATTGAGCACATGCTTACCTTTCACACGAACTTTGATCCAGAAATTGTGGCTCAGTTCTTTGCTTCGGTCCACTTCGATTCCGATGAAGCAAGGACCATGACATGGATGACCAATGGTCAACAGATGACTGCTAAATGGAAGGATTTCATGGATTTGCTTCAAGTTCTAGATGCGGGGCTCGACACGCCCTTGGGAGTTCGCCCTCATGCCAAATCTGAGTCTGCCAACAAGAACAAGCTCCTGCCCTTCCTTGTTGAGAAGACACTTCCTAGAACGAAGAAGGTGTGGGTGCTGAACCCCTTCCTTGACATCATGCATCGGCTCTTCCGCAACACCCTCTTCCCGCACATTGGTGACATGGGCCAGGTGCATGCCTATCTTGTGGACATGATGCTCATTTGTGAGGATGCGCGTCAGGCTCATACTCAACCACTTGATGTCTCACATATCATGTGGTGCGAGCTTTAGTTTGCGGTGTTCAACCGTAAGGTCCCCATCTATGGGCCTTACCTGTTTCATTTGATCTCCAAGACTTGGGAGAAGCTCTATCCCAATGATGAGTTCGAAGCCCCCGGCTGGATTCGTCATGAGCCCATCAAGCTTCGCATCAAGAGCCAATGGGCTAACACCACCATTGCGACCGAGGCTGCCAAGATGGTTGTGAATGAGGAGGAGATTGAGGAGGAGGAAGCTGTTGAGGACCATTCTGCTGGTTACACTCCTCCCTCTACTAAGCCCTCTTGGGTGAAGAAACTGAAGACGAAGATGAAGAAGTTGTTCTGCATGTAGACCCAGGGTTAGTACAAGGCCCATGTTGCTCAGAAGGAGAGTCGCTGTCGCGACAAGACAATCTTGAGGGCGTGCGGCGAGGAGGTGTCTAGCGGATCTGAGAAGCACATCAACCCCGAGGCTGCCTGGATGGCTAAGTAGGGCTTCAAGTGGACTGATTTTGAGGAGGAGACCATTCCCGCTGCTGAGTCCGACAACGAGGAGTCGTTTTCCGCCTGAGCTACCACCTATGTAGTAGGTGCCCTCTCTGCCTTTTTGGTGTCTCGATGCCAAAGGGGGAGAGAGTGTAGGATTTGTGTGTCGTGTGGTCGTGTGTTTCACCGAGTCGCTTTGCTTTCGGTTTGTTGAACTCCGTTTGCTTTGGTTTGGTTTGTGCTTGTGAGACTAAGTTCTATCATATGGTGTAAGATATATGCACTCCTCCTTATCTTTATGTCTTCGTTACTTAGTTATATCCATCATCTTACCTACTTGCTTAGTGTTGTTTTTACTGTTGCAAGAGATGCCTTGTCTATAAAATATAGGGGGAGTGTTGATCCTAGTATGTGTGCCGTGCTGTCCAAAGCACATCTCTAGAGTGCACACATATAGGGGGAGCCCGTCTATATTTTATAGATGATGGGTTTGCCGGTGCCTCACTTTATATCCCTATGTGCAAATCCCGTATTGTCATCAATCCACCAAAAAGGGGGAGATTGTAAGGGCATATTTATCCCTTAGTAGTTTTGGTGATTGATGACAATGCTTTTGCAGACTAATCGTGTGCTTTGAGCTTTTCAGATATATCATGACTGAACACAAGACGATTTGATGCCCCTCGAAGATTATTGAAGACGGCGTTTCTCTACGTTTCTTTTCGGTGGATTTGAGTCATAGGAAAGCCGTACTATTAAGAGGGGGTCCGCGTTGGAAAGGTTTGGGTGGAATCTCAAGTACACACGTTCATTTTTCACCGCCTTTCCTTTGGCTCTTTGGAGCTTCCTCCGTCTCACAGCGTCTCTGCAGAATGAAGGACTCCTAGTGTTGTTGTTCATAGGCCGGCGGTAGTACTGCTCACCAGAGTGGTACTACCGCAGGCACCAGCGGTAGTACTGGGCTCCGGCACGGCAGTACCGTGGGCGCCCACGGTAGCACTGCTCCATCTGAGCGGTAGTACCGTGAGCTCTGGCCTGGCGCTGCTGCGCAAGCGGTACTAGGGGCGGATGTAATTTTTCACATCCGCGCCCTACGCGGTAGTACCGTGCTCTGGCGCGGTAGTACCGTGCCGCCTGGCCAGGCACATCGGCATGAGCGAAAGTAGGGGCGAATGTAATTTTTTACATCCGCACCCTACACGGTAGTACCGCACCTGGGTTGCGGTAGTACCATGTCGGACTTTTGCATAGATAAAATCTCAGCGGATGTAGTCACGGATGTAATTTTTTATATCCGTGCCTACCGTGCCTGGACGGTGGCTGCCATGCGGTAGTACCGCGCCAACAGTTCTACTGCACCCTGTCGGTGCTCATCTGGTCAGGTCCAGGCCCTGTCGTGCCCACAATAGTACCGCGGACCTCCGCGGTAGTACCGCAGGCCCGTGCGGTAGTACCGCTCCAGTAGTGCGGTAGTACCGCGGGTCGCGGGCTGACTGGTCGGTAACGGTTGTCATTGCCCCTTGACTATAAAAGGGGTGTCTTCTTCCTTTAGACGCCCACCTCTTCCATCCCCAAGCTCCATTTTCGCCCGATCTCTCTCCCTAGCCAATCAAACTTGTTGATTTTCTAGGGATTGGTTGAGAAGGCCCCGATCTACACTTCCACCAAGAGAAATTAGATTCGCCCCACTAAGCCCTTGCGGATCTTGTTACTCTTGGGTGTTTGAGCACCCTAGAAGGTTGAGGTCACAATGGAGCCGTAGTCCATTATGGTGAAGCTTCGTGGTGTCGTTGGGAGCCTCCAATTAAGTTGTGGAGATTGCCCCGACCTTGTTTGTAAAGGTTCGGTCGCCGCCTCCAAGGGCACCAATAGCAGATTTACGGCATCTCGCATTGTGCCTCCACACCGCTCCAACGGAGATGTACTTCCCCTCAAAGGAAAGGAACTTCAGTAACACATCCTCATCTTCATCGGTTCCACTCTTGGTTATCTCTTACCTTTACTTGTGAAAGATATATTGTGGTATATCCCTTGTTTGCTTGTGTGTTTATTGTTGTTGCATCATATAGGCTGCTCACCTAGTTGCATATCTAGACAACCTACTTTGATGCAAAGTTTATTTTGGTAAAGGAAAGCTAAAAAAATTTAGTTGCCTATTCACCCCCCCCCCTCTAGTCAACTATATCGATCCTTTCACATGTGATTAGCTACGATTTGCAAAAAGATTCAACTCAAACAGAGCAACGAAACTCAAAATACGAATGAAACAAGATTGTTTACTAATCTGGACTAAAGTCAAATTTTACAGTACCAAAATCATGTTCAAGTTGATTAACTGGAAAGAGGGCTTCGAGACGAAGATTTTGGCGTTGGTTTCATCTAATTTGGATAAACGACTAAAAAGTTATACTAGTTTAAAGATCAGGGGCTAATCTGCAATAAAAATAATTGCGGATAGGTCCCTGACCAAAAAAATAAAAGAAAAAGAAAAATACTACGGCGCGAACGTCCGCTAACAGAGACTAATGAACGAATTCGTTCGTTAAAACGAACTAATGAACGAACGTTCGTAGATTAGACTAAACCGAGAAAATCGATCTAATAAAAAAACCGAACTAGGGTTTATATAAGAAAACAGACGGTTTTACCTAAACCGAGAAAGACCAGCGGCGACGAGGTCAACGGCGGCGACGACAGGTGGGGCGGCGGCGACGGCGGGCTGCGGGTCGGCGCCAGGTTGCGGGGTGGTGCGGGCGGCGGCGCGTTGGCGGCGGAGCAGCGGCGCGGCACGGGCGGCGGAGCTGTGGCGGCGGCGCGGTTTCGGCGCCGGGGCTGCGGCTCGGGTGGGATGAGGAGAGGCGGCAGGGCGGGGCGGCTTATAAGGAGGGGGCGGCGGCGGCAGCTTGGAGGAGGCCTCACGGACTCGGCGGCGGCGGCGCTCGGGACTCCGGTCCCGAGCCGGAGTGGGAGGCGGCGGCGCACTGGGCTTTGGCCTGCTCGGCTAGGCCGTTGGCCCAGTCGGGCGATGCGTTTTTTTTAAAAAAATCCACAGAAAATAAAAAAATCCTAAATAAATATCAGAAAATTCTAAAAATGCCAAAAACAATTTTCACCGTCTAAATAGAATATTTAGAACAAAGTGAACATTTTTCTGGCCTAAAATGCAATTTTCAAAAAATGCACATTCTTCTAATTCAAATAAAATAGCAAATAAAATACGAGAAAATTTATAATTTGATTTTAAAATTCTTTCTCCAATATTTCTCTGAATTTGAAGAAGTCATATTATCTTCTCTAATTTATTTTTAATATTGGAAATAATTGGAGAGAAAAATAATAAAACCAAATGGATCCTTTTCTTCAAATTTGAAATAAAATTCAAATATGAATTTTGTGAAATCTCCAACTCTCTCTGTGGGTCTTTGAGTTGCTTAAGATTTCTAGGATCTCAACCAAAATGCAAAAACAAATATGATATGCATGTGATGATCTATGTATAACATCCAAATTGAAAATTGGGATGTTACAAACCTACCCCCCTTAAGATGAATCTCGCCCTCGAGATTCGGGTTCGTCAGCAAAAAGGTTTGGGTGGTCTCTACGAAGGTCTTCCTCTCGCTCCCAGGTGGCTTCCTCCTTGGTATGGTGGCTCCACTGAACTTTGCAAAACTTGATAACCTTGCTGCGAGTAACTCGGCTAGAAAACTTTAGAATCTTGACTAGCTTTTCCTCATAAGTCAAATCACTGTCTAACTGAATCGCTTCCAGTGGCACTGTATCTCTCAGAGGAATATCGGCCATCTCTGTGTGGCACTTCTTCAACTGGGAAACGTGAAACACATGTGAGCTCCTGACAATCCTTCTGGCAATTCCAGCTTGTATGCAACTTCTCCCATACGTTCCAAAACTCTGTATGGTCCCACAAAACATGGTGCTAGCTTTCCCTTAACTCCAAAATGCTTAACTTCTTGAAGCGGGGATACACGAAGATATATTCTGTCTCCGACTTCGTAAATTATCTCCTTGCGTTTCGAATCTGCATAACTCTTCTACCTAGACTGAGCTACCTTGAGTCTGTCGCGAATCAACTTAACCTTCTCTTCAGAGTCCTTGATCAAATCTGGTCCGAACAACTGTCGATCTCCAACTTCATCCCACAATAACGGTGTCCTGCACCTCCTTCCGTACAAAGCTTCGAAAGGGGCCATCTTCAAACTGGCTTGATAACTGTTGTTATAAGAGAACTCTGCATACGACAAATTGTCGTCCCAACTAGATCCATAATCTAGCACAGAAGCTCCCAGCATGTCTTCCAGAATCTGATTGACTGTCTGTCCATCTGTCTGGGGATGAAAGGTTGTACTGAACTCTAGTCTAGTACCCAAAGTCTCATGCAACTGATTCTAGAACTTTGAGGTAAACTGGTTTCCTCTATCTGATACAGTAGTCCTCGAAACACCATGCAGACATACGAACCTGGTCATGTATATCTTCGCCAACTTAGCACTCGTATAGGTGGTCTTCACCAGGATGAAATGAGCTACTTTCGTCAAACGATCGACAACAACCCAGATAGAGTCATAACCTGAACGAGTCCTGGGCAATCCAGTGATAAAATCCATGCCTAGTTTATCCCACTTCCACTCGGGTATCGGCAATGGTTGTAGCAATCCTGTTGGCTTCTGATGCTCTACCTTAACTCTCTGACATACATCACACATGGCTACATACTCGGCAATATCCTTCTTCATTCCTCTCTACCAAAAACTTTCCTTCAAATCCACATACATCTTAGTGTTTCCTGGGTGAATCGAATACGGCGAATCATGGGCCTCTTGCAGAATCAACTTCTTGATCTCGGGGTTATTAGGCACATAAACGCGATCTTCAAACCATAAAGTGTCGTGCTCGTCCTCACGAAATCCTTTAGCCTTTCCTTTTCTCGTCCTTTCCTTTATCTCGGCAATCTCCTTGTTAGTCTTCTGGGCTTCTCTGATCTTACCCATCAAGGTGGACTGAATTTCCAATGCTGCTACATAACCTCTCGGAACTATCTCCAAACACAACTCTCGAATATCATCTACTAACTCCTTAGGTAATCCTCCAGTCATGAGAGTATTAACATAGCTCTTGCGACTCAACGCATCTGCTGCTACATTGGCCTTTCCGGGATGATAGTGCAATTTCATACCATAATCCTTAATGACTTCCAACCATCTCCTTTGCCTGAGATTCAACTCCTTCTGCGTGAAGATATATTTCAAACTCTTGTGATCCGTATATACCTCACAATGGTTTCTGGTGAGAAAATGTCTCCATGTCTTCAGTGCATGCACTACAGCTGCTAACTCCAAATCATGCGTAGCATAATTCAACTCATGTGGTTTAAGCTGTCGTGAGGCATATGAAACAACTCTTCCTTCCTACACAAGCACTGCTCCAAGTCCTCGACGTTAAGCGTCGCAATACACTTGATAATCCTGTCGCTGATCTAGAAGAATCAGCACTGGGACTGTAACCAAACGTTTCTTCAACTCCTGAAAACTGGCTTCACACTCCTGAGTCCATTTAAACTTGGTGTCCTTCTTAAATAACCCTGTCACGGGCTTTGCAATTCTGGAGAAATTCTCAATGAACCTCCGATAATATCCTGCGAGTCCAAGAAAACTCCTGATCTCTCCGACTGATGTGGGTGCCACCCATTTAGTCACAGAAGCAACCTTGGTAGGGTCTACTGCTATTCCTTCTCCGGATATAACATGTCCGAGAAATCCAACTTCCTTTAACCAAAATTCACACTTGTTGAACTTGGCATACAACTAATGTTCTCTGAGCTTCTCAAGAACCAAACGCAAATGTTCCTTATGTTCCTCTCCATTCTTCGAGTAGACCAATATATCATCAATGAACACCATGGCGAACTTATCCAAAAACTCCATAAACACCTTGTTCATCATGTTCATGAAATAGGCAGGCGCGTTAGTCAGACCAAATGACATAATGGTATACTCATATAGCTCGTACCTTGTGGTAAAAGCTGTCTTAGGTATATCCTGCTCTCGGATCTTCAACTGGTGATAACCTGATCAAAGATCAATCTTAGAGAAAACTTTAGCTCCTTGCAACTGGTCAAACAAATCATTGATCATCAGCAAAGGGTATTTGTTCTTGATTGTCACTTCATTCAATGCACGATAATCAACAACCATCCTTAATGATCCATCCTTCTTCTCCACTAGAAGCACTGGGGCTCCCCAAGGTGACGAACTTGGTCGAATGTAACCTTTATCCAGTAACTCCTTAATCTGCTTCTTAATTTCCTCCAAATCCTGTGCGGGCATCCGATACGGTCTCTTTGATATTGGCCCAGTGCCTGGCAATAGCTCAATCAAAAACTCAATGTCTCGATCCAGTGGCATGCCTGGCAATTCCTCCGGAAATACGTCGGGGAAATCCTTCACCACTGGTACTTCCTCCTGTACAACTCCTGATAAGGAATTCACTTGAGTCCTCTTCGGCACATGCCGAGATACATACTGATCCTTTTTCCTTCTGGGGTGGTGAGGAATATCGACTTACTAGCACAATCAATGTTCCCTCCATACTTCGATAACCAATCCATACCTAATATTATATCCAATCCTTGTGACTCCAAAATTATTAGGTCCGAGGGAAACACATAGTTACCAATCCTTAAGGGTAACCGATCACACCATCGGCTGGCCATATACTCTGCTCCTGGTGAGCTTACTAACATGGGTGACCTCAGGGCTTGGGTTGGCAGTTTATACTTATCCACAAATCCCCTTGATATGTATGAATGTGATGCACCAGTATCAAAAAGAACAAGTGCGGTAAAAGCATTAATCAAAAACTTGCCGACAACTACGTCGGGTTGATCCTCAATCTCCTCCACACTGATATGGTTCACCTGACCTTTGGTGAAGGGGTTGGGCTTCTTGGCAGAACTCACATTGCCATTTCCATTCTTTGTGTCAGGACATTCATTGGCGTAATGTCCAGTCTTCTGGCACTTGAAACAGGTAATTAACGTGGCTCAAATCCCTCTTGGCTGGTGTTGAAGGGTTGGAATGATTTTGGCTGCTGCTTCCTCCATTCCCATTGCCATTCTTGGGGCCACTATGGTTGTGCGAACTTGCTCCATTGTGTGTGTGTCCTCCATGGTTGTGGGTATGTCCCCCCCCCCCCCGAGTACGGGGAATAGCGGGTCCTCTGCTGGGCTCCAGAAGTGTACCTTCCCTATCCATACTTCCTCTTGCGATTATCAATCTGTTGCTGCTTGCCTTCAATCATAAGAGCCATGTCTACCAACTCCTGGTAGTTGTTGAATGTTGCCACCATCAACTGCATGCTCAGCTCATCATTCAGTCCTTCCAAAAACTTCTCCTGCTTAGCGGCATCTGTAGCTACGTCATCAGGGGCATAGCGTGCTAACTTACTACTCATCCACATGCTGGCCCAATGTACGTCCTCCTTGGCGCAAGTTGCGAAACTCACGCTTCTTCATGCTCATAGCTCCAGCTGAAACATGGGCAGTGCGGAAAGCCTGCTGAAACTGATCCCATGTAACAGTGTCAATGGGGTAAGTGGCTGTGAAATTCTCCCACCATGATGCTGCGGGTCCATCAAGCTGATGTGCGGCAAAACGCACTCTCTCCGCATCTGTGCATCCTGTAGTGGTCAGCTCTCTTCCAATCTTGCGGAGCCAATCATCTGCAACAATCGGCTCGGTGCTACTAGAGAACACCGGTCGATGCAACCTTAGGAAACGGGCTAGGTGATCAACAGGGGGTGGTGGTGGTGGGTTGTTGTTGTTGTAGCCTTGGTTCTGATTCTGGACTAAAAGTTGCATCAAGGTATTCTGCTGCTGGATCAATTGAGTGAGCTTCGGTGGGAAGGCAAATCCATTGTCACATCTCGGAGGCATCTGATGGGTTTAGAAGGGGTGAGAAAACAGAATAGAATAGGGGTCTAAGACAGATTCACTGCCCATAATGCTCATGAGGCAAACACAATCAATTTCACTTCAATCAATAGCACACAAGTCACACAAGAGTGGTCTAACCTATCACTACAAAATCGATCGTTGCAACTACTTGGAGGGAAAATACTACTAATTACAATGGTGGTCGTCTAGAAATTTTCATCAGAAGAAGACTCCATGATATCAGCTCCAGCTTCATCAACGTAATCATCATCACTATTAGGGTCGGAGTCGGCGTCGTCGAGGATGATGTAGTCTCCTGGTTGGTTGTCCTTCTTTGGCGTGGGGTCTCCCATGAATACTCCTAGCTTCCTTGTCAGGTCGTCATTCTTTTCTACTAATATAGCAATCTCCTCCTCGTATCCATCGCGTGTAGACTTGATCTCCTCTTCCAGCTCGTTGTTTCTCCTCACCAGTTTCTTGATCTTCTTCATGTGGATAATTTGTTGATTCTCCTGTCGATGAATATGATCTCCCATCTCTTGAATGTATGCTGCAATTGATCCACCCCTCCTGGTACGAATCATCTCCCATTTGTCATCTCGGCGGCCACATATCTGGTAGACGGTATTCTCCAGCTCCTTGTGATACACCTCCCATATGCGTCCAAAGGTGATATGTGCGGCCATGCTCTTTCCAATACTCCAGCTTGGTGCATCCAGGTAGAAATCAATAGGCTCCATTGTTGGCGCAAAGGTCCTCCCGGGTATCCAGACTTTGATCTTCCAGCGCTCCTCTTCCGGTATAGAGGTAGAGAAAGTCCCCGTGAAGCTTGGTAATCCGATGTTCAGATACTTAGTGACTTCCTTCAAATGCTTTCCGAAAGGGGTGTCGTCATCCGGCTGAGTGAACTTGTTCCTGGGATCCGCCATCTATAGAGTAGAAAGAGAGGACAATTAGAAATGAGTAGAGAAGAGAAATCCTATGGCTCAATCTAGTGGTCGCGTCCTACAGTCAGTGTGTGCTCTGATACCATCTTGTAGCGACCAGACCTCAAACGGTCAAGTCTCTGTGCATCAATGTCATCCCTGGATCGGTAATGCTGACACGCACAGTACTCGAGGAATTATAACAGAGTTTCAATCACACACTTATTACATCGAGTCCTCAAAAAGAGTATAATTACATAAATAAATCATGGCTGAAGGCCATCTAAACTAGATAACAGCGGAAGCTTCGAAGGTAAATGAGTCCATCAACTCCAACGGCATAGCTGAGTGCAAAACAACGACATATCGCACCTTATTCATCGTTTGAGAAGTCTGCAACATAAGACGTTGCAGCCCGAAATGGGTCAGCACATGGAATATGCTGGCATAGTTACACTGTAAAGCAATGATGATGCAAAAACTATATCTACATGTAATATTGCTGGTGGAGGCTGTAAGTTTCATGGTTTTGCATAAAGCTAGTTTTTCCCTACAACAACGGAATAAATTTATTTAACTACTCCCATGTTGTCCATTATTTGAGAAGGTAACCCCAACTCAAATCCCAATTAAGAGTATCATCATTAACCCAACATCATAATTAATTAGACTAACGTGATGAGATCACATCAATAGATTCCAGTACTAGATACTCAAGATGTCCATAACCGGGGACACGGCTAACCATGATTAGTTTATACGCTCTGCAGAGGTTTGCGCACTTTTCCCCACAAGACTCGACCGCATCCATGTTCGGATGATCGAGGCATAGCCTTTCCGAAGCATTAACTCTCTACTCCGGGTAGACAGTACCACCTACAACCCTCTACATCTGCTAGTCTACCTCTTCGAGAGCTCACGCAACTTACTCAACTATGTCAGAGCCCATAATGGCTTGTGGCTACACATGGGAGTTTCTAGCATGAATAATCTTATGATCCCTTTGAGCCTGGGTGGCATTCCATAGGATAATCACACGATAACCCCGGGATTTCCAAAAACAGGCAACACTGGTTTCCCCAGGTGCCTCAACCAATCCACCCAGATGTGTATTTAAGTTGCCACCAAAATGTTGTCCATAATTAAAATAGCTCTCAAACTTCCATGTGTGAACCATGATCCAATCCCCGTCTATAAGCATGGCTAAGCAATAATAAGCATAACGTATATTCTCGGGGTGATCAAAAGGTATTAGGTTCCTACCTCAAACACTACAACCAAAACCACATGTTCCCAATCCTACCAATGCAATTATTTGTGGGGCAGACTAATGCATAGTAAAAACTGGGTATATAAGAGTATGATCAAAGTGTAACTTGCCTTGTTGACGATCTGCAAACTCTAGAGATTCATAGTAACAAGCTTCACACTCTGGGTAATCTAGCATAGACAAACAATAGCATACATAAGCAATCACTCAAATGAAACACGAGAAAACCAAGAAAAGATCCAAATCAAACACGAAACAACAAACGACTTAAACTAACAAGAGTAAAAACCTAACAGCAATATTATCATGTGAATTAGATCTTAACAGTAAGTACATGTGATTAGCTACGATTTGCAAAAAGATTCATCTGGAAAGAGGGCTTCGAGACGAAGATTTTGGCGTTGGTTTCATCTAATTTGGATAAACGAGTAAAAAGTTATACTAGTTTAAAGATTAGGGGCTAATTTGTGATAAAAATAATCATGGATAGGTCCCTGGCCGAAAAAATAAAATAAAAATAAAAAGACTACGAAGCTAATACGTCTCCAACGTATCTATAATTTTTTATTGTTCCATGCTATTATATTACCTGTTTTGGATGTTTATGGGCTTTACTTTACACTTTTATATCATATTTTAATACTAACCTACTAACCGGAGGCCCAGCCCGAATTGCTGTTTTTTTGCCTATTTTAGTGTTTCAAAGAAAAGGAATATCAAACAGAGTCCAGACGGTATGAAACCTTCGGGAGCGATCTTTTTGGAACAAATGCCAACCAGGAGATTGGAGTGGACGTCAAGCAATAAGCAAGGCGGCCACAAGGGTGACCGGCGCACCCCCCACCCTCGTGGGCACCTCGTTGCTCCACCGACGTACCTCCTTCGCCTATATATACTCCCGTACCCTGAAAACATCGGGGGGCACCACAAAAACCTAATTCTACCGCCGCAACCTTCTGTATCCGCGAGATCCCATCTTGGAGCCTTCGCCGGCGCTCCGCCAGAGGGGGAATCGACCATGGAGGGCCTCTACATCATCTCCAAGGCCTCTCTGATGAGTTGTGAGTAGTTTACCACAAACTTTCGGGTCCATAGTTATTAGCTAGATGGCTTCTTCTCTCTCTTTGAATCTCAATACAAAGTTCTCCTCGATCTTCTTGGAGATCTATTCGATGTAACTCTTTTTGCGGTGTGTTTGTCGAGCTCCGATGAATTGTGGGTTTATGATCAAGTTTATCTATGAGAAATATTTGAATCTCCTCTGAATTCTTTTATGTGTTATTAAGTTATCTTTGCAAGTCTCTTCGAAATACCAGTTTGGTTTGGCCTACTAGATTGATCTTTCTTGCAATGGGAGAAGTGCTGGTTGGGGAACGTAGTAATTTCAAAAAAATTCCTACGCACACGCAAGATCATGGTGATGGCATAGCAACGAGAGGGGAGAGTATTGTCCACGTACCCTCGTAGACCGTAAGCAGAAGCGTTATGACAACGCGGTTGATGTAGTCGTACGTCTTCACGATCTGACCGATCCAAGTACCGAACGTACGGCACCTCCGAGTTCAGCACACGTTCAGCTCGATGACGATCCCCGGGCTCTGGTACTCCGGAAAATACCCGAATCACTCGGAACCTTTCCAAACTCCGAATATAGTCATCCAATATATCGATATTTACGTCTTGACCATTTCAAGACTCCTCGTCATGTCCCCGATCTCATCCGGGACTCCGAACTCCTTAGGTACATCAAAACTCATAAACTCATAATAAAACTGTCATCGAAACCTTAAGCGTGCGGACCCTATGGGTTCGAGAACTATGTAGACATGACCGAAACACGTTTCCGGTCAATATCCAATGGCGGGACCTGGATGCCCATATTGGCTCCCACATATTCTACGAAGATCTTTATCGGTCAAACCACATAACAACATATGTTGTTCCCTTTGTCATCGGTATGTTACTTGCCCGAGATTCGATCGTCAGTATCCAATACCTAGTTCAATCTCGTTACCGGCAAGTCTCTTTACTCGTTACGTAATGCATCATTCCGTAACTAACTCTTTAGCTACATTGCTTGCAAGGCTTATAGTGATGTGCATTACCGAGAGGGCCTAGAGATACCTCTCCGACAATCGGAGTGACAAAACCTAATCTCGAAATACGCCAACCCAACATGTACCTTCGGAGACACCTGTACGTTGTGACGTTTGGTAGCACACAAAGTGTTCCTCCGGTAAACGGGAGTTGCATAATCTCATAGTTACAGGAACATGTATAAGTCATGAAGAAAGCAATAGCAACATACTAAACGATCAAGTGCTAAGCTAACGGAATGGGTCAAGTCAATCACATCATTCTCCTAATGATGTGATCCCGTTAATCAAATGACAACTCATGTCTATGGTTAGGAAACATAACCATCTTTAATTAACGAGCTAGTCAAGTAGAGGCATACTAGTGACACTCTGTTTGTCTATGTATTCACACATGTATTATGTTTTCGGTTAATACAATTCTAGCATGAATAATAAACATTTATCATGAAATAAGGAAATAAATAATAACTTTATTATTGCCTCTAGGGCATATTTCCTTCAGTCTCCCACTTGCACTAGAGTCAATAATCTAGTTCACATCACCATGTGATTTAACACCAATAGTTCACATCACCATGTGATTAACACCCATAGTTCACATTGTCATGTGATCAACACCCAAAGGGTTTACTAGAGTCAATAATCTAGTTCACATCGCTATGTGATTAACACCCAAAGAGTACTAAGGTATGATCATGTTTTGCTTGTGAGAGAAGTTTAGTCAACGGGTCTGTCACATTCAGAGCCGTATGTATTTTGCAAATATTCTATGTCTACAATGCTCTGCACTGAGCTACTCTAGCTAATTGCTCCCACTTTTAATATGTATCCAGATTAAGACTTAGAGTCATCTGGATCAGTGTCAAAACTTGTATCGATGTAACCCTTTACGACGAACCTTTTGTCACCTCCATAATCGAGAAACATATCCTTATTCCACTAAGGATAATTTTGACCAATGTCCAGTGATCTACTCCTAGATCACTATTGTACTCCCTTGCCAAACCAGGGCAGAGTATACAATAGGTCTGGTCCATGGCATACTTTCATAGAACCTATGACTGAAGCATAGGGAATGACTTTCATTCTCTTTCTATTTTCTACTGTGGTCGGGATTTGAGTCTTACTCAATTTCATACCTTTGTAACACAGGCAAGAACTCTTTCTTTGACTGTTCCATTTTGAACTACTTCAAAATCTTGTCAAGGTATGTACTCATTGAAAAAACTTATCAAGCATCTTGATCTATCTCTATAGATCTTGATGCTCAATATGTAAGTAGCTTTACTGAGGTCTTTCTTTTAAAGAACTCCTTTCAAACACTCCTTTATGCTTTGCAGAATAATTCTACATTATTTCCGATCAACAATATGGCATTCACATATACTTATCAGAAATGTTGTAGTGCTCCCACTCACTTTCTTGTAAATACAGGCTTCACCGCAAGTCTGTATAAAATTATATGCTTTGATCAACTTATCAAAGCGTATATTCCAACTCCAAGATGCTTGCACCAGTCCATAGATGGATTGCTAGAGCTTGCACATTTTGTTAACACCTTTAGGATCGACAAAACCTTCTGGTTGCATCATATACAACTCTTCTTTAATAAATCCATTAAGGAATGCAGTTTTGTTTATCCATTTGCCAGATTTCATAAAATGCGGCAATTGCTAACATGATTCGGACAGACTTAAGCATAGATACGAGTGAGAAACTCTCATCATAGTCAACACCTTGAACTTGTCGAAAACCTTTTTGCGATAATTCTAGCTCTGTAGATAGTAACAATACTATCAGCGTCCGTCTTCCTCTTAATAATCCATTTAATTAACATGGCTTGTTGATCATCGAGCAAGTCAATCAAAGTCCATACTTTGTTCTCATACATGGATCATATCTCAGATTTTATGGCCTCAAGCCATTTCGCGGAATCTGGGCTCATCATCGCTTCCTCATAGTTCGTAGGTTTATCATGGTCTAGTAACATGACTTTCCACTCTGGTGCGGACCGTACTCTGGAAGACCTACGAGGTTCTGTAGTAACTTGATCTGAAGTTTCATGATCATCATCATTAGTTTCCTCACTAATTGGTGTAGGAATCACTGAAACTGATTTCAGTGATGAACTATTTTCCAATTCGAGAGAAGGTACTATTACCTCATCAAGTTCTACTTTTCTCCCACTCACTTCTTTCGAGAGAAACTCCTTCTCTAGAAAGGATCCATTTTAGCAACGAATATCTTGCCTTCGGATCTGTGATAGAAGGTGTACCCAATAGTTTTCTTTGGGTATTCTATGAAGACGCACTTCTCCGATTTGGGTCTGAGCTTATCAGGATGAAACTTTTTCACATAAGCATCGCAGCCCCAAACTTTAAGAAACGACAACTTGGGTTTCTTGCTAAACCACAGTTCATATGGTGTCGTCTCAACGGATTTAGATGGTGCCCTTTTAACGTGAATGCGGCTGTCTCTAATGCATAACCCCAAAACGATAATGGTAAGAGACATCATAGATCGCACCATATCTAATAAAGTGCGGTTACGACGTTCGGACACACCATAACGTTGTGGTGTTCCAGGTGGCGTGAGCTGTGAAACTATTCCACATTGTTTTAATTGAAGACCAAACTCGTAACTCAAATATTCGTCTCCGCGATCAGATCGCAGAAACTTTATTTTCTTGTTACAATGATTTTTCCACTTCACTCTGAAATTCTTTGAACCTTTCAACTATTTCAGACTTATGTTTCATCAAGTAGATATACCCATATCTGCTCAAATCATCTTGTGAAGGTCAGAAAATAATGATACTTGCCACGAGCCTCAACACTCATTGGATCGCATACATCGGTATGTATTATTTCCAATAAGTCAATAGCTTGTTCCATTGTTCCGGAGAACGGAGTTTTAGTCATCTTGCCCAAAAGGCACGGTTCGCAAGCATCAAATGATTCATAACCAACTGATTCCGAAAATCCATCTTTATGGAGTTTCTTCATGCGCTTTACACCGATATGACCCAAACGGCAGTGCCACAAATAAGTTGCACTATCATTATTAACTTTGCATCTTTTGGCATCAATATTATGAATATGTGTATCACTACGATCGAGATCCAACAAACTATTTTCATTGGGTGTATGACCATCGAGGGTCTTATTCATGTAAATAGAATAACAATTATTCTTTAACTTCAAATGAATAACCGTATTGCAATAAACATGATCAAATCATATTCATGCTCAACGCAAATGCTAAATAACATTTATTTAGTTTGAACACTAATCTCGAAAATATAGGGAGTGTGTGATGATGATCATATCAATCTTGGAACTACTTCCAACACTCATCGTCACTTCCCCTTCAACTAGTCTCTATTTATTCTGTATCTCCTATTTCGAGTTACTAATCTTAGCAACCGAACAAGTATCAAATACTCAGGGGCTACTATAAACACTAGTAAGGCACACATCAATAACCTGTATATCAAATATACCCTTGTTCACTTTGCCATCCTTCTTATCCACCAAATATTCAGGGCATTTTCGCTTCCAGTGACCATTTTCTTTGCAGTGTAAGCACTCAGTTTCAGGCTATGGTCCATCTTTCGGCTTCTTTGCAGGAGTGACAACTTGCTTGTCTTTCCACTTGAAGTTCCCTTTCTTTCCCTTTGCCCTTTTCTTGAAACTAGTGATCTTGTCAACCATCAACACTTGATGTTCTTTCTTGATTTCTACCTTCGTCGATTTCAACATCACGAAGAGCTTGGGAATCATTTTCGTCATCCCTTGCATACTATAGTTCATCACAAAGTTCTACTGACTTGGTGATGGTGACTAGAGAATTATGTCAATCACTATCTTATCTGGAAGATTAACTCCCACTTGATTCAAGTGATTGTAGTACCCAGACAATCTGAGGACATGCTCACTAGTTGAGCGATTCTCCTCCATCTTTTAGCCATAGAACTTGTTGGAGACTTCATATCTCTCAACTCGGGTATTTGCTTGAAATATTAACTTCAACTCCTGGAACATCTCATATGGTCCATGAAATTCAAAACGTCTTTGAAGTCCCGATTCTAAGCCGTTAAGCATGGTGCACTAAACTATCAAGTAGTCATCATATTGAGCTAGCCAAACGTTCATAACGTCTGCATCTGCTCCTGCAATAGGTCTGTCACTTAGCGGTGCATTAAGGACATAATTCTTCTGTGCAGCAATGAGGATAAACCTCAGATCACGGATCCAATCCGCATCATTGCTACTAACATCTTTCAACACAATTTTCTCTAGGAACATATCAAAATAAACATATGAAAGCAACAACGCAAGCTATTGATCTACAACATAATTTGCAAAATACTACCAGGACTAAGTTCATGATAAATTTAAGTTCAATTAATCATATTACTTAAGAACTCCCACTTGGACAGACATCTCTCTAGTCATCTAAGTGATCACGTGATCCAAATCAACTAAACCATGTCCGATCATCACGTGAGATGGAGTAGTTTTCAATGGTGAACATCACTATGTTGATCATATCTACTATATGATTCAAGCTCGACCTTTTGGTCTCCGTGTTCCGGGGCCATATCTGTATATGCTAGGCTCGTCAAGTTTAACCTGAGTATTCCGCGTGTGCAACTGTTTTGCACCCGTTGTATTTGAACGTAGAGCCTATCACACCCGATCATCACGTGGTGTCTCAGCACGAAGAACTTTCGCAACGGTGCATACTCAGGGAGAACACTTCTTGATAATTAATGAGAGATCATCTTAAAATGCTACCGTCAAACAAAACAGAATAAGATGTATAATAGATAAACATCATATGCAATCAAAATATGTGACATGATGTGGCCATGATCATCTTGCGCCTTTGATCTCCATCTCCAAAGTACTGTCATGATCTCTGTCGTCACCGGCACGACACCATGATCTTCATCATCTTGATATATATCAATGTGTCGTCACATGGTCGTCTCGCCAACTATTGGTCTTGCAACTATTGCTATTGCACAGCAATAAAGTAAAGCAATTATTTGGCACTTGCATCTTATGCAACAAAGAGACAACCATAGGGCTTATGCCAGTTGCCGATAACTTCAACAAAACATGATCATCTCATACAACAACTTATATCTCATCACGTCTTGACCATATCACATCACAACATGCCCTGCAAAAACAAGTTAGACGTCCTCTACTTTGTTATTGCAAGTTTTACGTGGCTGCTACGGGCTGAGCAAGAACCATTCTTACTTACGCATCAAAACCACGATGATAGTTCGTCAAGTTGGTGCTATTTTAACCTTTGCAAGGACCGGGCGTAGCCACACTCGGTTCAACTAAAGTTGGAGAAACAGACACCCGCTAGTCACCTGTGTGCAAAGCACGGCGGTAAAACCAGTCTCGCGTAAGCGTACGCGTAATGTCGGTCCGGGCCGCTTCATCCAACAATACCGTCGAACCAAAGTATGACATGCTGGTAAGCAGTATGACTTGTATCGCCCACAACTCACTTGTGTTCTACTCGTGCATATAACATCAACGCAGAAAACCTAGGCTCGGATGCCACTGTTGGGGAACGTAGTAATTTAAAAAAATTTCCTACGCACACGCAAGATCATGGTGATGGCATAGCAACAAGAGGGGAGAGTATTGTCTACGTACCCTCGTAGACCGTAAGCGGAAGCGTTATGACAACGCGGTTGATATAGTCGTACGTCTTCACGATCCGACCAATCCAAGTACCGAACGTACGGCACCTCCGAGTTCAGCACACGTTCAGCTCGATGACGATCCCCGGGCTCCGATCCAGCAAAGCTTCGGGGATGAGTTCTGTCAGCACAACGGCGTGGTGACGATGATGATGTTCTACCGGCGCAGGGCTTCGCCTAAACTCCGCGACGATATGACCGAGGTGGAATATGGTGGAGGGGGAAACCGCACATGGCTAAGGAACGATCCGTAGATCAACTTGTGTGTCTATGGGGTGCCCCCTGCCCCCGTATATAAAGGAGTGGAGGAGGGGGAGGGCCGGCCCTCTCTATGGCGCGCCCTAGGGGAGTCCTACTCCCACCGAGAGTAGGATTCCCCATTTCCTAGTAGAACTAGGAACCCTTCCATGTAGTAGGAGTAGGAGAGAAGGAAAGGGAGGAGAGAAGGAGAAGGAAGGAAGGGGGCGCCCCCCCCCCCCCTCCCTAGTCCAAGGGGAGGGGTGCGGCCAACCTTTTGGCCCTTTCTCTCCTTTCCTGTATGGCCCATTGAGGCCCAATACGAATTCCCGTAACTCTCTGGTACTCCGAAAAATACCCGAATCACTCGGAACCTTTCCAAACTCCGAATATAGTCATCCAATATATCGATCTTTACGTCTCGACCATTTCGAGACTCCTCGTCATGTCCCCGATCTCATCCGAGACTCCGAACTCCTTCGGTACATCAAAACTCATAAACTCAAAATAAAACTGTCATCGAAACCTTAAGCGTGCGGACCCTATGGGTTCGAGAACTATGTAGACATGACCGAAACACGTTTCCGGTCAATATCCAATAGCGGGACCTGGATGCCCATATTGGCTCCCACATATTCTACGAAGATCTTTATCGGTCAAACCACATAACAACATACGTTGTTCCCTTTGTCATCGGTATGTTACTTGCCCGAGATTCGATCGTCAGTATCCAATACCTAGTTCAATCTCGTTACCGGCAAGTCTCTTTACTCGTTACGTAATGCATCATTTCGTAACTAACTCTTTAGCTACATTGCTTGCAAGGCTTATAGTGATGTGCATTACCGAGAGGGCCCAGAGATACCTCTCCGACAATCGGAGCGACAAAACCTAATCTCGAAATACGCCAACCCAACATGTACCTTCGAAGACACCTGTAGAGCTCCTTTATAATCATCTAGTTACGTTGTGACGTTTGGTAGCACACAAAGTGTTCCTCCGGTAAACGAGAGTTGCATAATCTCATAGTTACAGGAACATGTATAAGTCATGAAGAAAGCAATAGCAACATACTAAACGATCAAGTGCTAAGCTAACGGAATGGGTCAAGTCAATCACATCATTCTCCTAATGATGTGATCCCGTTAATCAAATGACAACTCATGTCTATGGTTAGGAAACATAACCATCTTTAATTAACGAGCTAGTCAAGTAGAGGCATACTAGTGACACTCTGTTTGTCTATGTATTCACACATGTATTATGTTTTCGGTTAATACAATTCTAGCATGAATAATAAACATTTATCATGAAATAAGGAAATAAATAATAACTTTATTATTGCCTCTAGGGCATATTTCCTTCAGTCTCCCACTTGCACTAGAGTCAATAATCTAGTTCACATCACCATGTGATTTAACACCAATAGTTCACATCACCATGTGATTAACACCCATAGTTCACATTGTCATGTGATCAACACCCAAAGGGTTTACTAGAGTCAATAATCTAGTTCACATCGCTATGTGATTAACACCCAAAGAGTACTAAGGTATGATCATGTTTTGCTTGTGAGAGAAGTTTAGTCAACGGGTCTGTCACATTCAGAGCCGTATGTATTTTGCAAATATTCTATGTCTACAATGCTCTGCACCGAGCTACTCTAGCTAATTGCTCCCACTTTCAATATGTATCCAGATTAAGACTTAGAGTCATCTGGATCAGTGTCAAAACTTGTATCGACGTAACCCTTTACGACGAACCTTTTGTCACCTCCATAATCGAGAAACATATCCTTATTCCACTAAGGATAATTTTGACCAATGTCCAGTGATCTACTCCTAGATCACTATTGTACTCCCTTGCCAAACCAGGGCAAAGTATACAATAGGTCTGGTCCATGGCATACTTTCATAGAACCTATGACTGAAGCATAGGGAATGACTTTCATTCTCTTTCTGTTTTCTGCTGTGGTCGGGATTTGAGTCTTACTCAATTTCATACCTTTGTAACACAGGCAAGAACTCTTTCTTTGACTGTTCCATTTTGAACTACTTCAAAATCTTGTCAAGGTATGTACTCATTGAAAAAACTTATCAAGCATCTTGATCTATCTCTATAGATCTTGATGCTCAATATGTAAGTAGCTTTACTGAGGTCTTTCTTTTAAAGAACTCCTTTCAAACACTCCTTTATGCTTTGCAGAATAATTCTACATTATTTCCGATCAACAATATGGCATTCACATATACTTATCAGAAATGTTGTAGTGCTCCCACTCACTTTCTTGTAAATACAGGCTTCACCACAAGTTTGTATAAAATTATATGCTTTGATCAACTTATCAAAGCGTATATTCCAACTCCGAGATGCTTGCACCAGTCCATAGATGGATTGCTGGAGCTTGCACATTTTGTTAACACCTTTAGGATCGACAAAACATTCTGGTTGCATCATATACAACTCTTCTTTAATAAATCCATTAAGGAATGCAGTTTTGTTTATCCATTTGCCAGATTTCATAAAATGCGGCAATTGCTAACATGATTCGGACAGACTTAAGCATAGATACGAGTGAGAAACTCTCATCATAGTCAACACCTTGAACTTGTCGAAAACCTTTTTGCGACAATTCTAGCTCTGTAGATAGTAACAATACTATAAGCGTCCGTCTTCCTCTTAAAAATCCATTTAATTAACATGGCTTGCTGATCATCGAGCAAGTCAATCAAAGTCCATACTTTGTTCTCATACATGGATCATATCTCAGATTTTATGGCCTCAAGCCATTTCGCGGAATCTGGGCTCATCATCGCTTCCTCATAGTTCGTAGGTTTATCATGGTCTAGTAACATGACTTCCAGAACAGGATTACCGTACCACTCTAGTGCGGACCGTACTCTGGAAGACCTGCGAGGTTCTGTAGTAACTTGATCTGAAGTTTCATGATCATCATCATTAGCTTCCTCACTAATTGGTGTAGGAATCACTGAAACTGATTTCAGTGATGAACTATTTTCCAATTCGGGAGAAGGTACTATTACCTCATCAAGTTCTACTTTTCTCCCACTCACTTCTTTCGAGAGAAACTCCTTCTCTAGAAAGGATCCATTTTAGCAACGAATATCTTGCCTTCGGATCTGTGATAGAAGGTGTACCCAATAGTTTTCTTTGGGTATTCTATGAAGACGCACTTCTCCGATTTGGGTTGGAGCTTATCAGGATGAAACTTTTTCACATAGGCATCGCAGCCCCAAACTTTAAGAGACGATAACTTGGGTTTCTTGCTAAACCATAGTTCATATGGTGTCATCTCAACGGATTTAGATGGTGCCCTTTTAACATGAATGCAGCTGTCTCTAATGCATAACCCCGAAACGTTAATGGTAAGAGACATCATAGATCGCACCATATCTAATAAAGTGCGGTTACGACGTTCGGACACACCATAACGTTGTGGTGTTCCAGGTGGCGTGAGCTGTGAAACTATTCCACATTGTTTTAATTGAAGACCAAACTCGTAACTCAAATATTCGCCTCCGCGATCAGATCGCAGAAACTTTGTTTTCTTGTTACGATGATTTTTCCACTTCACTCTGAAATTCTTTGAACCTTTCAACTATTTCAGACTTATGTTTCATCAAGTAGATATACCCATATCTGCTCAAATCATCTTGTGAAGGTCAGAAAATAACGATACTTGCCACGAGCCTCAACACTCATTGGATCGCATACATCGGTATGTATTATTTCCAATAAGTCAGTAGCTTGTTCCATTGTTCCGGAGAACGGAGTTTTAGTCATC
Source organism: Triticum timopheevii (assembly GCA_963921465.1). Taxonomy (NCBI): domain Eukaryota; kingdom Viridiplantae; phylum Streptophyta; class Magnoliopsida; order Poales; family Poaceae; genus Triticum; species Triticum timopheevii. The sequence goes on along the minus strand of OY997268.1, from coordinate 91,473,615 downwards.
TTGCCCAAAAGGCACGGTTCGGGCGACGCATTTTTTTTAAAAAAAATCTGCTGAAAAGAAAAAAATCCTAAATAAATATCAAAAAAAAATCTGAAAATGCCAAAAACAATTTTCACCGTCTAAATAGAATATTTAGAACAAAGTGAACATTTTTCTGGCCTAAAATGCAATTTTCAAAAAATGCACATTTTTCTAATTCAAATAAAATAGCCAATACAATACCAGAAAATTTATAATTTGATTTTAAAATTCTTTCTCCAATATTTCTCTGAATTTGAAGAAGTCATATTATCTTCTCTCATTTATTTTTAATATTGGAAATGATTGGAGAGAAAAATAATAAAACCAAATGGATCCTTTTATTCAAATTTGAAATAAAATTCAAATAATTTTGTGAAACCTCCAACTCTCTCCGTGGGTCCTTGAGTTGCTTAAGATTTCTAGGATCTCAAACAAAATGCAAAAACAAATATGATATGCATGTGATGATCTATGTATAACATCCAAATTGAAAATTGGGATGTTACAAATCCCTTGTGAGCATGAAGTAGTCATTGTGTACCTCCACTCCGTCCACAATGCGCAAAAACAATGGTTTGCGCGTACGAAAATGATGACGAAACCTTGGATCATCCGAGAAAGTTGGGTCCGAAGCAAAGTAGTCCTTGTGCAGTAGCCGTGCTCTAGAGACCCAATCCCGATTGATCACTCTTCTCCCTTTGATTGAGCCCTTGAAGTTGAGAATATGCTCCACCTGGTGGTCCATTTCCTCTCGCATACTCATGAGAATGATCATGTCCACTTCCTCGTTCGAATCCAATGAATCGAAGAAGTCATTTTGAATCATTTTATCAATCTAGTCGGTCCATACTCCTCGTTCGACGAAGCATTTGAATTCATCGCTTTCCCTATGAATAAATCACAAAAAGTCAGGTTGAACACTGTGTCAAACACAAAGAACGCAAGGGGCAGCCCAAATAGTTGTCGGGCGTGCCGCGGTGGCGTCCGGGCCTTGACAATGTCCACAGCGGAGTGCACGGCGGAGAGGACTGTTTGTACCGGTGCTGGTGGCGCAGAGGGTCGGAACAACTGCGGAGCAAGGGTGGTGACGTAGTTGCGAGACGTCCGTCGCGGAGGAGGAAGAAGAGAGGAGAGAGAAAATGGATCCGATAGGTCGAGGGGGTGGATTTGGTGCAACTTTTGGTGGGGTAGGCCTATCATGTCCGATGTGGCAGACGCACCCGAGCATCCCATATCCGCCCTCATTTGGGTTGGATATGAGGGGTACCGGTCAGCCCAGGCGTTTGAGGCGCCCGTCTGGGTCGGCTATTTTTGACTGATCACTGACCGGGGCACCCGCCCAAGAGTAGGAGGGGTGGGTTGAGGTGCCCGGCTGTAGATGCTCTTATCTCGCAAAAAAATGAGATTTACTTGGAGCAATGGTCAGAGCGAGCCCACTTTGTGCAAGCTTGATAACTTCTTTTGCAATAAGGATTGGGACCTGGAGTTTGGTTCTCACATCCTTCACGCCCCTCGTCCTCCCTCTCTGACAAGTGCTCCAAATGCTTCCGCTTCGAGAACTTTTGGGTTAATATGTCCGGTTTTCAAGAGGCGTCGAATGAGGATCGCAACCATGTCGAGCCCTACCGAGTGTTACACCCCAAGCTCAAGAAGCTAGCATCAGACTAAAGGCTTGGACTAAAACTCTTTTCTCCAATGTGGAAGTTCAACTACATATGGCCCTGGAGATAATTCTTCACCTTGACGTTGCACAAGAATCTCGAACCTTGAGCTCGATGGAGCTTGACCTTCGAAGGAGGCTCAACTGGCGGGTGGTTGGCTTGGCTGTGCTTAAGAAGGCTAGGAAAGGACAAAACTCATGAATCACAAACATCAAAGGAGATGCAAATACAAGATTCTTCCACCTAAGAGTTAATCGTTGCGAGAGAAAAATATATTCACCGCCTAAAGCATAAAGTGGCATGAGTGACTGATCACAGTCACAAGAAGGTCATTGTCCACCATCACTTCTCCTCTATCGTCAAGAAGGGGCCTCGTCGACATAAGTACCTGGATTGGAATAGCATTCCCGTCCCAGCTTGTGATCTCAATGACATCGGAGCTCTTTTTACCATGGACGAGGCTAGGCGTGCCGTGTTTGATTCTCCAAGTGATAAGATGTCGGGGCCGGACGGATCCTCGACGTCCATGGCCTACAAGATGCAATTCGAGGGGCTCGCCATCATGCATATGCTAAAGACCGTTTGAAAGGTGTGGGCTACTCCAAAATGCAAGTTCTTTGTTTGGTTGATCATTCACAATAGAGTTTGGACAACTGATTGACTTCGTCGTAGGGAATGGCCAAATTTTGGTATGTGCCCCCCTTTGCGACCAAGTTCAAAAAATGGCGGCCCATCTCCTTTTCCAATGCTAATATTCGATTGCGGTTTGGAATGCGGTCAAGGCACGGATTGGGTTGAATGATATTAGGACAAGTGATTGGTCAACTATGGTCGTTGTCAAAGTTTGGTGGAACAAGATCGTCCTCGCGATGAATAGCCCCCCTCCTGATGCTTATTTCAGGGGAGCTATGCAAGGAGAGAAACGCTGGGGTCTTCTGAAACATCTCCACTCCTTCGATGATCATTGTGGAAAGGGTCCTTGAGGAGGCTAGGTTGTGAGTAATGACCGGTGTCAAGGGATTAGATATCATTTTACCTCGCGGGTAACTGCTCTATTTCGCCTTGAAACTTATAAAACCGTCTCTTCTTAATTAATGAAATGGCAAGCCTTTTGCCTTGTTTTTTTAAAAAAAAAACTCACGAGCCTGAAATGTACCAAGAGAGAAAGAGAACGGGGCATCTGACATCACCATCACCATCGGGGGTGTGGACTGAACTGAAGATCAAGAAGTACTAGCATCGTTATCCATCCTATAGCTAGCTGCCTGTTGGGTTGAAATTCTTGGCCCGCCCTATTTTCCGATCCCCGTTCCGCTTGCAGGGAAGAAGGGTCTGCACAGGGGCACAGGCGGGTCCCCGCTATTTTGGAAACGAGCCCCCAGCTCCACGCAAGCGCTCTGCTCCCCTTGCATCGCATCTCATCTCATCTCATCCCCCTGCTTCAGTGCTTCGTTTCTCTCTCGAGAGCTGTTTCTTTTCTCGCATGGCCGGAGCAAAGGACCTCGCTAATCCGTGCCCCTGCTGCCGTGCATGCAGTGCAATGTGAAGGAGAGGGAGGTAGGCAGGCATGCGTCGCTGTCTCTGCCCCCAGCCCTTGTGCCCTCCTGCCGCCTCTCTCTCCTCCCAACTCTTGTGCTCCCCCCTCTCCCTCTGGCTCTGACGCCGCTGCACGAAGCCTTTATGGCTTCAAAGCTCAGCCGCATTCAATGGCCATCGTCCGTGGTACTACTGGCGCACCACACCGCTGTAGATAGACAGGGCCAACCCCTCTCCCTCTCTCTCTCTGTGGACCATTTATTCCCAGCGCCACAGCTACAAGGAACCCCTGCCCATGTGAGCGCGATCCCTGATATAAGTAGCAGGCTAGCGGTACCCTACTCCCCGGCTGCTTCCCTCATTCATTCATCAGTGAGTGCTTAGCTACCACCGAGCTTCAGTCGAGCCGATCGAGCTGAGCTGAGCTCCCTCCCCCATGAAGCTCCTGCTACTTTACTCCTCGCTTCTGCTTCTCCTTTTGCTATCCCCCCAGGGCCTAGCCTCTACTCAAGGTATGCGTGCGTGCCAAGATCTTCTTACTGTCTCTACTACTCCACACCGCCTCATCTTCCTCACTTTCTCTCCACTTCTCTGATGTATCTTGTTGCCATCGCTTTCTTGCAGGTAGAGGGCCGCTGCATTACCAGCTCAAGGAGCGAGCTCCAAAGGTGGTGGAGGGCGCGGAGGCGATGTCGGCGGTGAGGATCGGGTCGAGGCCGCCGCGGTGCGAGGGGCGGTGCGCCCTGTGCGGCCGGTGCGAGGCGGTGCAGGTGCCGGTGGCGCCGCGGGACAAGGGAGGGAGCCACTTCCGCCTGTCCGGGGCCTTGGGCGGCGGGGACGACGACGAGGGCTCCACCAACTACAAGCCGCTCAACTGGAAGTGCCGGTGCGCCGACAGGAGGCCGATCCTCAACCCGTGACCGAGGCCTGCTCAAGAAGATGATGTTTGATGAGCTTTCAGCATCTTTGATCCATCCCATCACAGATCACATGGCTACTGTAAGTTGCTGGGAGAGGCTGCATGCGCTAAGATCAACTACATGGCTGTGCAAGGAGTAGCTGCTGGGACAAGTTTTGGTCAGTTTGTTTAGGTATAGAGTTTATGATGCTGCTGAACGATCCACTACATACTGCTAGTAGTTTGGAGCCGGTGTTGCACTAATTGATCAAGGAGCTGCTATGTCAACAGCTGCTTCTGAGTTCCCTATATTGTACTATAAGCTTCGTGGTGTAATTAAGAGACTGATATCACTTCGTATTGCCGCTCCGATGGACTAACAAGGTCCTGTCAACACATTGGTAGTACTAGCTTTACATATGCGACCTTTTCTGAACCGTCTGGAAAAACAGAACAAAGAAAATGAATGTTGAATGTAAATCGAGTTCATTTTGAAGAAAAAAAACATAACGAAAACCGAGTTTTATTTACAAGAAAAATGGTACGCGTCCTTTTTTTGTTTGGAGATGATTAAGGCTCTGAAAAGGGGGGGCCAAACAGCGAGACAAAAGCTTTTTTGGAGCCCTTGGAGCCACGCTCATCATTGCTGTGGCCTTGTCTTTTCCTCTGAAGAACTTGTGCCCGTAAGCAAAGCATGTGATTCGCTTCCAGGACATGTCCTCCAGGCCCAGGGATTCGCTACCATCTCCTTGCACAGACAGGCCCTAGCAGAGGACTCCAATAAGAAGATTACCTACTCGCGTCAGCCAACAACACACGTGATTTGATCGTGTGGTTTCTCTCTTCTTCTCCTGGAGGCCGTTTTTCCCCACTGATGATCTATCAGTTTTACAGAATTTCAAGTTCAGTGAGAGAATGGCTAACTCAACTACTCAAGCCTTGAGCAAAGGTTACTAGAGTAGTACTGGTAACTGGATTCAACCAAGGGCCCTGTCACGTGCAGATATGCGAAATCCTGCCTACCAACCTGAGTGCGAGAAAAGGACAGTGCTGAGCCAACATTCAATACTACTTGCTCCAGTGAGTGAATGTGTGTGCGCCGTGCGCGAGTCCCCGTCCTCCTCTCGGCTGTACTGAGTGACAAGTCATGTCTCGTGTCCAAGGGCATTCAAGCGTCTGTCTCCTCAGCCTCATTTACTCTGCCTTTTCTTCTTCATTTTTTTACACAGGGAGAGCGGCCACAGTAAATATTTATCACTCATGACAAAGCGTAAGGACACAGCAGCTTAACAGCGAGAGAGAGAGACCAGGCCACGCCAGGCCACGGCCACAGCAGCAGTCAAACCTCGAAGCAAGTCTGCCACACAAACTATAAGCACGCAATGGAAAATACATCCATCCCATGGCTAAGTTTTCCAGAGTAGCCGGTAGAACAGAAACCGTGTCTCCAGGATAAGAGATACGAGAAGAGAATATACAGCAGCGATCTGATCTGCCCAGCTGAGTTGGTCTCAGAGGAGAAACCTCCAACCCAAGAATGAATTACTACCTGTATGTATTTACCCAACCATCTTCTATACCCCCAACTGCCTGGGATTTCAGCAGTATCTAACCATGTGTCTTACAGAGGACGTGTATATGCCACCACCCACCCACAGCCCCAGGACGGCTTCGAGATAAAAAAACAAAACGAAGCACCAGGCCAACTGGAAAACAACCTCACACCTGCACAAGTTTCCCAGAGGTCTGATTCGAGGGAGCAGCCTGCTTTTGCCTTGCCCTCTGTAGGATCTTGCAAGCAACAGCTATGACTGGGAGTTTTCGCGCAACTTCGCCCTGGCGAAAAACACTCCTGCTAATAGCCCTGCAGAGTGAAAGGCGTATATGGTTTCTTCGTTAGTGAAACGCGGTACATGTCGGCAGCCATAAGGCAATGATTTCTTTGCCCTGGTCATAGACGGAAACATACCAAACATGATGCTTATGGAGTTCTCCATGCTCGTGCGGACTTTGAAGAGCAGGATTCCGGCAATGGAGAGAGGGATCTTGTTGAGGGAGCCCACAAGGCTGCAACACAACAGGGAGGCAATGTTGGCATTAGAAGATCAAGGAGAGTAAAGCGCGACGATTTTAGAGAGGCTGGTCAGATTCATTTGGTACCTATATGTTGTTGCGCTCGTTTGACGAAGAAACCACATCGAAGTGAAGCTGATAGCGAGCCCCAAAACCCCGCTAGCGGTGATGACTAGCCAAAACGTAGGCATCCTCAGGAGAGGCCTGCAAATTCACTTCCCATAAGACACAAGTAGCATTTGCAATTATATAACTAATTGTTCCGTCAGATGTGCTAGCTGCAATAGTTGTATCTTTTTTTCAGGGATGCAATAGTTGTATCTTGGTAGGAGCCCGAGTAATGGTTTTTTAACAGCAGATAGCAAATTTGACCCTATACACCACTTCCCTGTCAAGATTCAGGTGCCATGGCTTCTTTAGACTGCATTATTTGAGGTTGGTGTGCCATAGGAACTGAGTTGGAATGCCATCAACGATATGAAAGGAACTTTCAAGATAAATAGTTCTTGTTACAGAGGTGGAGGCTCCGCAGTTTGCATTTAGTTATTAGGTTCATGCTAGAACAAGTGAACGAGTGAAGTTTGAATCTTACGTTTCCAACAGGTACTCCACTTCATTGAAACCAAGCACGAGGATAACTCCCAATGGTAGTGAAAGAACATTATTCAGTAAAACCATTGAAAGCTCGTTCAAATTCCCGGACCTGGTGGATTCCTTCGCACTGTCCATTACATGCCTCAATGTAAGCTGGAAACAAGTAGTTCATTTGTTAAAATTTATATGGAGGTACCTCACAACTGAAAATATTTGTCCTATAAACTATAGTGTGAATCTAGGAACTGAATGTAAGAATCTAAAACATTTGGGAAGAGTAACAGTTTGATAATTGCCTGCATATTGTAAATTTTCAGTGGCATTGAGAAGAACAATACCGAATATGATGCTGTTAAAAAACAGTTTAAGATCTGCCATGTATAGCCGACTGCATGAAATGACAGATCTGTTACTCCTCCTGCAATGGCTGAGATTATCTACAGAAACAGAGAGACGAGTCAGGTCTTTAAGGGCCCAATAGTGTATTGATTTAAGTCATGTTTCATGAACACCTATGATTAGATATATAGCAATGAATTGACTACATGCAATTATTCAGCAACAGAAGAAGAAAATAAGCCCCCTCGAGCATTCAAATCCTTCCCAAACATTCATAAATTCATGACATACCATCAACATTAGAGAAATCCAAACTTGTCTATCATGCTGCTTCTTAAAGAAGTAGGTTTCCCCAGAAGCCGTAAGAACATTGGCGACATTCTTCAATATAGTCAACATCGCAACATTGATGTACTTCAAACTGAAAGGTACAGAAAATGTTAGAATGTGCAGTGCTTATCTGGAATTTCCTTATTACAAGTTGAGGAACAATTTCTTCACAGCTCATATGGAAATGCTCAACTCATAATGTTCAGAAGACTTAGAAATTTTCATAGTCTGAACAAACTATTGAACATGAACAGAGAAAGAGCAAACGAGCCTCAGCACAACAAAATTTTACCCTTAAATGAAATCTATGGGCTATCAAACATTATTAAGCATCAATACTAATTTAAGGAGGAACAAGCTACATCCCATGAGTGTTCCTTTATGAATGGCTCTGAGAGTGGGGGCAAATTAAAGAGAGCAGTATTCATATTTTCCGAAACAGGGACTATACAATAGAAACATAAAATAATTGCTTAAATTCCATAAAATTACAAGATGCCCCGATATCGAAAGGATATAAGTACAGACCAGCATAAACTGCACAGAAAACAGTCCTCAGATCAAAATGATTTGAAAATTTGATACGTACCTAAACATGCTTGTAATTAGCATTCCGACAAATATGATGTTCACAGGCAACCAAACTTTGATTAACTTCCATGTTAGTGGTTCAGTTGAGATAACACCGGAGAGGGACAGTGTGGAAACTATGGTCACCGATACCATGTTCTGCAGCATAACACGATGAAGAAACTATCAGTGTTACCCACGCAGCATATCCATCAGAAGGAAAACAAGATTGCATAAGAAGTATATGGTCAGCCATAGCAATATACCTGGTAAAGCATCAGAAATATTCCAGCATTAAAACCATAGCCAGACAAAACAAACTTGTTAACTAAAATCATGCTGCAGGATGCTATACAGTAAGCAAGACCAGATAGAAGAGATTGATTCTGAATGTTTGGGAGCCTGAGGAAGTGTGAGGGCCTATCTCTTTCTTTTGAGGCCTCAACGTCTTCCAAGTCAACGTCATCAACAGAGAAGGACCTCATCAAAGATCTGGAGAAAATATGAGACAAAAGCACAGTGCATTGTGTTAGCTCAGGCCATAAATGCTTCCTTGATATTTTCATTTGAGGAGGCGACAATGAGATCCATAAATGCCTGCAAAATAACACATAGATCAAGAGAAGCTTACATGCCTGTTCCCAATCTCTCTCCTCATGGGACTTGCAAGTGCACCTTGTCCTCCAATCTGATCCCAGAGTTTACTCTTTTCTCCGTTCACGAGTGGACTAGTTGTAGTAATCTCTGGTGATTTTCTCCCAGTAGGGGTACCAGGATCCACATGATTTCCTAGCTGTTGGATTCTACAAGGTAAAACAGTGCTGGCAATCAACAATAAGCCAAATATTTAATGCATGAATCTCTTACGTATTATGTTTAACAGCAGGTCCCATTTTTGCACCCTGGTCAAGCATGCGTATGAAACCGATGATACTTCAAAATGCATCAAGAATTAACAGTTTCCAAAAGAGTTTCCCTATGTCCATACTATCCTTCAAAATGCATTGTAGTGGGGCAAAATTATAAGCATTTACAGTTTCCAAAAGAGTTTCCATATGTCCATAATATACTTCAAAATGTCTCGTAATGGAGCAAAATTATAATAAGCATTTAGAGTTTCCACAACAAGTTTTCATATGTCCGTACTATAAATAAAATCAAACTACAAGGATCACTTCCAATATTTGCTCAAAATTTTCTGCATGTGTGCCATGTTTTAAAATGCAGGAGTTGAGATGAGCCCAGCTGAGACATTGAACAAGCCAATTTTCAAGCACCGTGATCCTTACCCTGTCAAAATATTTTTCGAACATCACTATGATTCAGACATTTAATTATGGGTTGCAGCATCCCGGCGACGTTTTGGCCTCCTAATCACTCATAGCACATACAGGGCACATGAACTTGGGGATGCACCCTAGAACAGGGCCAAAACAAAAAACTGTATACTGACATATTGCGCAGGTGCAGAGCAAAAGGAGTTCTCCTCAACCGAATCCACGATAACAATTCAACATATACACAAACTTACAGGTCCCAAACCTACCCTCAATCCATGGGAAATACTACACATGTGTGGACAACTAGGCATGCTAGTTGGGAGGAAACCAGACCGCGTGATTGATAGATAAAGGGGGGGAGGGAGTGGTTAGGCGGAACCCTTCCTGCTACCTCATTCCGGGGGTCGCGAGCTTTGGGGTGTCCGGCGGCGACGAGCAGGGGAGGGCAGAGGTGGGATCCGGCGGTGAGGGCGCGCAGATGCTCCCGGCCCGACTTGCTCCGGTGAGAAGGCGGGCGGACAGGTGGAGGCTGGAGCTGGGAGGTCCGTGGTCCGTGGAGCAAGTGGGGGGAGGAAGAAGAGGAGCGGGAGCAGGAGGTGAAATGGCCGCCGCTCGCTCGGCTCGGCGGCTTGACGAGTCAGCGAGAGAGACCACGGGACGGGCTGTCGCAGGAACCCAGTGCCTCGGTTTATCCGGTCGTATGGTAGCCGGGCTGTCGCAACTTGTTGCAACTGCCGGTTGGCGAGGTCAACGACGCAGCGGCAGCGAGCAAACACGCATCACCCCATACGCCCATCCCCATGCCGCCGCTAGGTACGAGCGCGTCAAGCCAACTCCCACCGTGCGACCTCATTTTGTCCGGGTGCGTTCGTTTCGGATAAAACGGACGAATAGCGCGGCTCAACGCGCGGCCTCAAACGGACAAATGTCTGAAATCCGTCCGTTTTCGACCCATCCCCGGCCCAAAGTTGCGCTCGGTTTGAGGTGAAACGGACGCGCGGACGGCCGCGACGCACGCCCTTGTCCCCCCGTGGCCCGCCTGTCGGGGACACTAGCAGTCCCTCCCTCCCAACGCTTCGACCCTCTCTCTCCCGCCCCGCCCCGCCGCCGGCGCCGCTGCTATTCTCCGTCCGCCTCCGCACCGCGCAGCCCCGGTCATCCATACCAGACCACGTGTAGACATGGCCGCCACCACGCCCGCGCTTTCGCCGTAGTTTTGGTCGTCGATCGGAGGAGGTTTGGCCGTCGCCGGCTTTGCCGGTAACAGAGGAGGCAGGACCGCCGGCAGCGTACCACGGCAGCCGCGACAGCTTCTGACGGCTCCAGAGCGGCCAGTAGCCGGCCGGCAACCACCCCTGCTGCGTCGAGGTGATCATCGCGGCCTATTCGCCACCACGACCGCAAGGTGTTCGACATTTTGCCCACAAAGGTATGGACAGTGGAGACGAGTTCTTCTTCCACCACTTCCTTTGTTCATCGGACGATTCGTCGTCAGATGATGAAGATCTTGTGGTGGCTGCACTGGTTGTTCACGACCACATTCAACGGCAGCTTCCTCGGTACAGGGGGTCAGTCCCTGGCCATGCTCCCAACCTGAACCCCAACAGGGAGAGAGGCCACGCCCTGCTCTATGTCGATTACTTTTCTAACAAACCGCTCTTCAAGCCGGATAAATTCCGTCGCCGTTTTCGAATGGCAAGGCATGTGTTCAATCGTATCCGAGAGGGAGTGGTTGCTCATGACCCATACTTGTAGTGCAAGACGGATGCCCTTGGCAAGCTTGGGTTCTCCTCTTACCAAAAATGCACCGCGGCCGTCCGCATGCTTGCGTATGGAATTCCAGGCGATCTGGTGGATGAGTACGTGCATATGAGCGAGACAACATGTCTAATGTCAATGTACAAGTTCTGCCAGGCTGTGATCGAGGTGTTTGGCCCAGAGTACTTGAGGCAGCCAACTGCCGCTGATACAAAGAGATTGTTGGTGACCAACGCAGCTAGAGGCTTTCCAGGCATGCTTGGCAGCATAGATTGTATGCACTGGGAGTGGAAGAACTGTCCATTTGCTTGGCAGGGCCAGTACAAGGGGCATGTCAGCGAGTGCACTGTCATATTAGAAGCGGTGGCATCGCAGGATCTTTGGATATGGCGTTCTTTCTTTGGCATGGCAGGTTTCTCACAATGATATCAACATGCTGCAACGTTCTCCAGTCTTCGCGAGGCTTGCAGAAGGCCGCTCCCCACCTGTCAACTTTGAGATCAACGGCCACCAGTACAACAAAGGATACTATCTAGCTGATGGGTATATCCTCAGTGGTCAACTTTTGTGAAGACAATCTCGAAGCCCCAAGGTGAGAAGAGAAAGAGATTTGCCCAAATGCAAGAGAGTGCTAGAAAGGATGTGGAACGTGCTTTTGGTGTGCTTCAATTCCGATGGGGCATCGTTCGATACCCTGCACTGTCATGGGATGAAAGGAACTTTGGGAGGTGATGACTGCTTGTGTGATCATGCACAACATGATCGTCGAGAATGAGCGTGATGACAGTATCTTCGACCAAGGATTTGATTTTCAAGGTGACAATGTTGAGCCCCTGCACCAAGAACCGGCCACGTTTGATCAGGTCTACCAGTTCCATCGTGAGCTGCGTGATTGGCACACTCATAAGGCTTTTCAAAATGACTTGGTTGAGAACGTGTGGGAGCATATTGGCAACCGATAGATGTATTGGTTCGTTTTATGTTCATTCAAGACAATTTCGATTTGGTTGTAAAACTATCTTTATTAGAGACAATTTTGATTGGGTTGTAAAACTATTTTAATTTTCAAACAATTAATATTTGGACGTGCAAACCTGTTTTCATATGAAAATATGGGCATTTTAGGCCCTGGCGGACGGGATGGGGCAAACGGATGCGGCCGCGCGCTGGGCGCACGGCCATCGCATCCCAGGATAGGCCCGGACACGACCATATTGCCCTACCCAAACGGACAGAATCCGGACAAAACGGACGTCCGTTTGGGGCCGCGCGGTGAAGTTGGCCTCAGGTGCACCAAATAGGCAGGTACCGGAGGTTTCAAGTCAAATTTCTTTAAAATTGATCACTTTATAAAAACATTGCCTTATTAAGCAGGGACAGAGTGTTTTTCTACATGTATTTGGTCAAACCTAGAGTTTCAAGTATTTTGGAACGGAGAAAGTACATCGGATCAAGATTGCTCGGTTCATCAATATCCTCACGAATCTTAATTCTCTGGCACACTTTAATCTACTTCTAAATGTTTTTTTCCAAGGCAACAACAAGTTATTTGCTGAACATTATGACCCACAAAATGTTTAGAGCAACTCCAACGATGTGTATCAAATCAGACACATCAAACCACATGAACGTCCGGCGGTTGTGTCCTCGGAGATCAGTAGGAGAGCCGATCATCCAACTGTATGCATCAAATACCAGGCATCAAAATCTGGTCAGCAAGGTGGGTCGGGCGTGGGCCAGATAGACTAGCATAGATTGTAAGGACATATAGTCGAACTGATAGTGGGCCAAGCGGGACTGTCTGGACTCCATCAAAGTTCCCCCGGATTTACGTCCGGTTCGTGGGATTTCAGACAACCGGATTGCTCTGGGGACGTTTGACGTATCCCGTTGGATTGTAAAAAAATATCCGGACCACGCGGTCAAACATTTAGACGGGGCGCTTTGATGTACACCATCCGTTTCTTTTTACTTCGCATATAAGATTTGTCTCAAGTCAAACTTCATATAGTTTGACCAAATTTATATACAAAATTATCAACATCTACAATACTATAGAGATATAAAACATGAAAGTTAATTCAATAATGCATCTAATGATATCGATTTTATATTGTGAATGCTGATATTTTTTCCTACAATCTCAATTAAACTTTACTATGTTTGACTTAAAGATAAATCTTATATGCAAATTAAAAAGAAACAGAGGGAGTACCACGTTGGAGATCCCCTTAGCCTCCACAATACTCTACGACTCCATCTCTCTTCTGATGTTAGTGAAACTAATTGATGGCATGGTAGATATTTTCCAGAAGATTCTTCTGATGTTAGTGAAACTAATTGATGGCATGGTAGATATTTTCCAGAAGATTCTTCTGATGTTAGTGAAACTAATTGATGGCATGGTAGATATTTTCCAGAAGATTATCTTCATTCCAAATCTCTCGACAGACGGGCATGGAAAGCGAAACCGTGGCCTTCTTTCATCCTCGTTTCACGCGATGAATTTATGCCGGGCTCCGGGGATGATATCCTAATGACCAAACCAATTGTTTACCAAACCAAACTACAGCTATCTAGGAAATGGAGTGGCAAAATATCAAGTGCAATGAAAACAAGAGCAAATAATCGATGTGCAAAGGAACCTATCACAAAAGACGAATGTAAAGAACCACATGCACATTTGTGAAATATAGCTGAAGTTTAAACATGCATTCTGTTTGTGCCTCTTTTGATGTTTTACACTTTAGATCAGTGAACATTTTTGTTTCTCTCTTTTGCAAGCAATCATCAATGATGAATGTCTCCTTGTTCCCCGCAAACAAAACTGACATCAGAACTCACTCTGCATAGTGATTACCAAATAGGCAAATAGGGAGGGCGCTTGACGCGTGAGCTCGTAAAGCAATCAATTCCAATATGTACTGTACATTGTTATGTTCCGCAGCAAGGTACAAGTTTCTTATCTACCATGTATAAACGCCTAATTCTATCAGAATCAGGCTCACACGCGACGGAGGTCGACCATATCAAACTTCACACTGGGGTTCATGTACACATGAGAGCAATGCTCGTAGATTGAAGTGCCATCAAGAGGCTCCTCGTGAGGATGGAAACCAGTCTCCTGGCAATCGTGGATCACCCCCATGCCACCTGGATCCGTGAGGTGAAATATGCCGTGCTTCCTGAGAAAATATAGACCATTATCATGAGATAGTCTAATCGGATGAACAGACAGCACCTATTGTAAATGATTTATCCAAGACAATGAACAACAGTATGCGTATTTTCCGAGGATTTGTTTTGAAAAGGATTAAGCAACATTGCTTTATCGGAGAAATGGATGTATCTAGAAGTATTTTATTTCTAGATACATCCATTTTTCCATTTCTTGGACAAGTATTTCCGGACGGAGGGAGTACTTGTTATTTGGGGTTCAACGGATTCACTGAAACTGAGGACCGAGGAATAACCGCAGGGGAGGAACGTAAAGCATGTGCGTGTCTACATAATCATTTGCAGATTCATGGTCTTAATTAGGAACTACTCTTTCCTCCAGCTATCAAGGAAATTATAGCATTTAGTAATCTATGGCTCGAAATACTGAAACGAAGGATAATAATATACAGCAATGGAAATCCAAACCATGAAATCAGCACTAGTTTGCCCAAAAAACTGCATGCGAGTCCAATGTAACATATACCTTGTTGTATCGGTAGGCGCCATGACAATTGCAATTGCTTCAGGAAGCATGACCTGTTGAAGCCAACAATGTCAAACACAGGATCAAGTTAAGAATACTAATGAATTTGCTGGAGTAGTTTATGAAATATACTCATAAGAAGCAAGCAGTTGACAAATGATATTGGCACAGTCTGCTTTTGACTGCAAGATGTATGTATGTAGATCCTCACAACATCCCCACTAACATAAAAAGCACCAGCTGTGGCTGATCCAAAACATCCTAACCGCTCGGCTATCCACATCTAAAGGTCCATATTGATTCCATCTTCAGCACAGCACAACACAACTAATACCCCTAGGCTTGCTGTAAATTACGAATCACCCACAACTGCCTCCTGAATAGCATGCTGATGCACCCCTCCCAAACGTTCATTGCACGTGTTTAGTTACTACTATAGTGATAAGGATTTCAGAAACAACAAAGAATTCCATCATTTTTGGCTCAGTAACAACATTTCATACTGGACCAAAAACATACAAGAAAATGCCATGACTATTGTATACAATTTCATTACCAATGCTGCAACCATAGCCCGGTGCCAGGGAAGTTGTGCCGAAGCATAGAAATCCTTGCCCATAAAGTTAGAACTTAAGGAATTAGAGATAAGTCAGTAACAGAGACGTCACAGTTAGCTGAAATTCTATCTTCAGCATTAACCCTTCTACTTTAGGTGAGTAAATAATGAATAAGAGTTAAAAAATTACAAGAATTCTCTCAAAGTGAGCCGCCAGCAGTCACCTGTTAGGCTGTTACACACTCAATCTCAGGGATGTAACGTCCCAACGAACCCAGTTTCAAGATATTTGTGTCAAGCAAAATCACATAAGAAGCACAACAATAATTTTTCTATTGATCGAGAAATTATAACCCAGTTTCACTGCTATAGTGCATTTAAATTCCGAGACTTTGGGCCACTACTGAACAACAGCCATATATTGAGAAACCTTTTTTGGCTCAGATCAACTAGTTGCTGGACATGGCATCAGTGAGTGCAAAGCACAATACAAACAACAATTACTACAACAGAAGTATGGCACATGGGGATTACCTGATACGAATAATGATTATGAAGATCAATGGAAGATAGAAAGCAGGTCTGTGTCGGATGTGTCTGAAAAGGAACATAAAATTGTGAAAAAAGAGTTTAATTGTCAATATATCACAGGTTAGGATACAGAGACACCAAATGGTGCTTTCGGCACAACTGAGCATCACAAAACTCCCACAGTGAGTATTAAACTGTAGCAATTTAGAGTACAGAATGAGTTAACAATAACCTTAGCCTCAACAAGTTCCCAATAGATAACCCCATCCGCTCAAATATATTTGATAGGACACAAATTCTTTAAGCATAGGATTGATACTTTTGAATTTGGTAGGTGTGCTCCATGTGTGCTACATCCATGCAATTTCTTGGGTGCTTTTGAACAGTGCACAATGGACTTCCCACAGATGGGAACATGGGCACTAATATGCATCAACAAACAAATACTCCCTCTGTAAACAAATGTATGACGTTTTAGGTCACTACTTTAATGACCTATAATGGCTTACATTTGTTTACAGAGGGAGTAAAATTCAACTATGAATAGGCCTTCAAAATATATATAGTCACAATATGGACCCTTTTCACAGTACTTAAGCAAGAGTAGCGACAGTCATGCTAGTTCAGTGTGTCTTGCTGTCTTTAATAGTCCGAGTAGCCACAGTTAGCCATTCTAGATCAATGTCTTAAATGGACATCATTGGTAGAAACTAAAACAGGAGGACAAATTATAGTTAACATTTCCTTTAGGCACAATAATTAAAATACAGGACAAATGAACAGGACACTCAAAACTCTGAATATAGCTTGATCAGTCAACAACAACAATGTCTTAAGCTGAACTTACATGAATCCAACCGAGGGTGAAAAGTGAGCCTTTGTCCTGAACTTCAAATATTTCCTCTTCATTCGTAGCTTGACACTGGAAAAGGAAAACAAGTTATTTCTTAAAGTGCTAAATTTGGGGCACTGCACTGTAATATGTAAACCTGGAGTAAGAAGAGAAAACCATAGGCTCCTTGCATGAGCTTATGTCGGGTGCAGCATTAGCCACTAGCCACTAATCAAATCAATTTACTAAAACTCAAGCGTGGACATGAAACCTCCAGTTCTCACTGCCCTCAGACTCCAAGCCATATGACAGTAAATCATAAAGAGCATCTAAATCAAAGTTATATTCCATTTTATTTTAATATAAGGAAACTCCTTCGCTGGTCACGTTTTCTTCTGATAACGTATATAAACTTGTTAGGGTGCTATGTAACATGTACAGTTTAGAGTTTACAATCATGAGCATAGTCCAAATTGTTCAAATGTTTTGCTAAGCATTCACCGGTTCCTGTGAACTATGGATACAGAATATATTATATGAAGAAGGTATAAGAGCAGCAAGAATTACAAAAGGCTCATCAACCTGATAAATTGCTTAGAGAAAGGACTCGGTTGACTTAAGGATTAACATCTGATGAAAGAAATAAAAAAAAAAAAAGGGCAACCTGGTGCATGTAGCTCCCGCTTGCGCAGGGTCCAGGGAAGGGTCCGACCACTTTGGGTCTATAGTACGCAGCCTTTCCTTACATTTCTGTAAGAGGCTGTTTCCAGGACTTGAACCCATGACCTCATGGTCACAAGGCAACAGCTTTACATGAAAGAAATAAAATACAGAAGGAAAAACAACTTACTGAATCAGACGTTGATTCCTGCTTAGGAATTATCAGTGTCGTCACATAAAAAGTTCTCTTTTTCTACAGAAGCATATAGAAATGTTAGTGATGTAAACAAATATAATATTCCTTCTATTTTCTTTGTGGGGAGGTATATACCAGGTTACCAGCAAGAATCCCACATGTTTCCAGATTTTTTGCAGTATTTGCCTCAGCAAGTCTCAGAAAAGACTCCATTAATGCCACCGGCTGTCAAGGTAAAACAATATAACGGTCAAGAGGTACAGGTCTACATATTTTCTACAGGTGAAATATGGATAAAATAATCATGCTTAAGAATACAACGGATCTGGAACAATACCATGACAAAGTAAAGAACCTGCAATTTGAATTTAGTTTATTTACCACATGCAAATTTTGAAAACGTCCTGTGTCAGAGGTAGCAAGTCCTGGTCTTGGATCAGCTACTCTTGATGGAGAAATCGGTCTACGCTCAGGATGTACTTGTGCCAGGACTGGTGGGGGGTTAGGCTGTCTTATATTCAGCTGGGAGAATTCTTCCTCGAAACTAGCAGGAGACACAGAGGCTGGCTCTTTTACTGGTAAAGACCATTGGCCATCATCAAGTGAGAGCACAGACTGCATATCACCATTGTTATTTGTCAATCCATCCAGTGATGTTGTATTAGGACCATGTGAGTCATTTTGGTTCAAGATTGCTGGAACTAAACTGCAGAAGCAATGGAACAAAAGGGGCATATAATCAGAAATAGTTATACCTACATTAGCTGTATGGACTGGCATCTATACAAAGAAATGGAGAATAAGCTAAAACCTTTACGAGTTCTCACCTAGGGATATTGCTTTGGTTCAGTTCGGGGTAACTTGGATACTGGACCTGTAAAACAAGCAGTTATAAAACTCATAAATCAATTTCATGCCATTAAATAAAACATATAAGGCATATTGAGAACATAATAATTATACCTTGACGCCACTAACAGGCCTTGTCCATTGGCCATGAAGCCCATTCGGTCCTAGTATTGAATGTCTGGATAGTGTTTCATCTTTTGGATATGGCAAACTGGCATATCTGCATAAGTTGCAGAGAGGAAGCAAATTATTTTCTCCCTAATCATTAAACGAAAGCATTAGCCAACGACTATATAGTATGTAAACAGTTGTATATGACAGTTCATGTGCTTATAGCAGTAAAAAGAAGCCGAGGCTCATCTATTGCAAGTTGGATCAAATAACCAAAGAGATTAGATGAGTTACAGATGAATAGAAATTAGAACATGATTTTCATTAGCTATGTAAAAAACAATTGTGTTGATTTTTTGTTTCATTAAAGAGAACAGATTCAGAAGGAGGATACATGTTAACCAAAATGCAGTCAAACAAAATCTTATTTTCAAGAAATACCAAGACCAATTCCAAATCACCGATTCCGGAATCAGTCACGTACAGGGCTCAACACCCTGTGGCCATTTCCGAAATAAGATTGGTCTTGGTATAACATGGACATTAATAGGATCGAATGATAAACGTACGATTTGACTATATGCCTATCAGGTTCAACACCCTGTGGCGATGCCTCTTGATGGTTCCACCTAGAGGATGATTTCTGCAATGGTCCTGTTGAGCTTCCAAATGCTGGCTGCATGAGAAAAAAGTAAATCCCATGGAAAAAGAAATAAAACAATAGTATAAGAAAGATGCCAAGAAATATGCATTATATAACCCTTTGTTAAAAAAGGCGGCATAAAAACTTCAAGATGGGTAATAAAGGGTATACCTGCACCATATACGGACTTGCAGCAAGCTGATCTGTCCTACTGCTTGCGCCATTTCCAGCATAGGTTTCATGTGGGCCATTACGTTCTTCTGCAGCCCTTCTATTAAGCTCAGCAATTTGCTGTTTCACAATTGGCTTCAGAGACTCTAGCTCACTGATAACATTCAAGAGTTTCTACAAGAAATTTGAGCTAGTCAGCATAAGTATTTGACATATTTCCGTTCCAAATTCAAAAGGGCAAACTCTGACACTACACTTCTATGTTACTCATTAAGCAATCTAATAAATGCTGAAGCAGTAGGAGAAATAATCATTAAGCTTAGAGCGGTAATACATCTGAGTTATGCGGCCCTTTCTTCAGGAATTCCTTTTCTCTTGACTTGAATGCATGGTAATCACGATGCTTCGGGATCGTCTCAGACAACAGGCTGCCAGTAAACAGAGGTCAGCATACCATCAACACAAGCTTAAGATATAGTAACAAGCTAATGCTAAGATATACCAACACAGGGGCACAACCCACCTCGAGTATCTCAGGAGGATAATGTACAGGTCGATGAGGTTCTTTTCCTCTCGATATATGTTGGCCTGTGCACCACACAAAACGACCCAAATGTTACACGCCCGCGAGCTAATTGACAGTATGTACGCTGATTGCGTAGCAAATACAAATGGATTCAGCGTCCCTGAACCCGGAACTGCCGGTTACATGCAGAAGTATCAGCACCAAAATACGGGATCGCGGAGCAGAGACTCTAAATCTCGGGTTAGGGTTTGACCTGGCGGAGAAGATTGTCGGCGATGCGGAAGTAGTAGGGGAGGCTGATGCGGTGGTCCACCGCCACCGGGCGCGCCATCCCCTCGATGTTTATGCGTCTCCCAGCTTGCCAAGGTGATGCCATGGCCATATCCGGCGACGCCTAGTTCTGTGGCGGCTCCTCCGGCGAGCTTTTGCGGCGAAGATGGTCCGGACGGATCTCCAGGTCACTCCGACGGTGGGAGGATGTGGCCACAGAGGCAGAGGGGCAGACAGACGCAGGGAGGCGGCGGAGACGCGGCGAAGAGACGATGGGGTTGGTGGGGGGGGGGGGGGGGGGGGGGGCGCAGAACTGTAGAGGCAGCAGGAAGCGCAGTAGCGGCGGGGCGCAGTCGCAGTTGCCGGACGAGCCGATCGAGGAAGAGAGAGGGGGCGCGAGTAGGAGGGGACGAGGGCGCCGGCGAGGGGCGGAAACGGCGAAAGGAATGCCGTGTGCGATGAGGAATGTGACTAAATCTGTGATTAAGTTTATCACACTTGTAAAAGATATTTTTCTTTGTTATAAGTGTTGCTTCAATCCCCACTTAAAGTCCAATTTTTAGTAATAATCATATTAACTCATTAGAATATGTATTTCCTCGTTGCAATGCGCTCATTTAGTTAGTAAGCATCAATAGTCCAACAAACTTTTTAGACAAATCTATGATCAAATGGTAATATACCACATGAATGGCCTACTTAGTTGTCCACGTAGTCCTTTAACTTCACTAAGCTTTCTAGGATCGGGAACTGAGAATCAATTGTGACCAATTGTTTTTGTGGTGGGACCATTGGTATGATGAGATTTTTAGCATTTGGTTTGGCTTGGTCGGTGTTAGCATTGTAGGATGGCCAATTCGCCCCATTGCCGGCGTACAAAAAAGTATCACTGATCCAAGTCACTTTTCTCGAGCCGCGTATGAGAGAAGAAAGTACTAATCCAAGAACAAGAACTAGCCCCTCATGATCTCGAGTAAGATCAATGGCAAGCTCAACCAAGTGATGATGCACCATATATCGAGGCCCAAGGTCGTTCTCAAGATCAAGTTCAAGCAACGCCACAACGTTCGCATCACACTGAAGAATGAAACACTTGCTTTGAACCAACACAATGTGGCATCCAAGTTGAAAACTCTAGATCGCCTCACTAACAACATCCTTGGTAGCATCTGCATGGGGGTAACCACTCGTAAACGTTTGGCAAACTTTGGTGAACATCACTCATTTGACTCTTGTATTAAATCCCTCAAGAGGTAGAGGAAGCTTAGGAAGATCTAGATTAGTTAGATGATAGACATGAAGAACTCAACAACTGCACCTACAACAATGTTTGGTCTCTTGTGGTGAGGCCCAAGTGAGGAGATTATAATGTCATAGGGACCAAATGGGTATTCTAGAACAAGCAAGATGTGGTAGGATAAGATTGCAAGAAACTAAAGAACGTGAAAATAAAAGTTAGGTGTTTTTTGGGTAAAGAAACAATTAACTTAGTAAAACGAGTGTGGATTAGTGGTGGTAGGATTTGCGGAATTGTCCCTTAGCAATTGACTACGTTACTAGACCGAGAGCAAGTTTTTATGTGGGAGAGGCCACTGATAGCATGTCATCCCTTACTTGAAACTCTGTGCACTTATGATTGGAACTATTAGCAAGCATCTGCAACTACTAACGTTCATTAAGGTAAAACCCAACCATAGCATTAAGATATATATTGGTCCCCCTTCAATCCCGTATGCATCAATTTCTATGGTAGGAAGAAGCTTCTGTCACCCTTGCCCTCCAATGCATAGTCATATCAACATACAACTAACCCTATGGTGTGATCCACACGCACGCTCATATGATGGGCACCAAAGGACAGCAACACAACCACAAGCAAATTAAATCAATCATAGCAATTCACCAATTACCGATAGGACAACAAAAATCTACTCAAGCATCATAGGATGGCAACATATCATTGGATAAAAATATGAAGTATAAAGCACCATGTTCAAGTAGAGGGTACAGCGGGTTGCGGGAGAGTGGACCGCTGTATATAGATGGGGGAAGGTGATGAAGATGTTGGTGAAGATGACGGAGTTGCTGGAGTAGATCGTCGTCACGCGATGATTGCCTCGCGGCATTTCGGCGCCACCGGGAGAGAGGGGAGAGATTCCCCCTCCTTCTTCTTCTTCTTCCTTGGCCTCCCCCTAGAAGGGAGGAGAGTTCCCCTCTGGTCCATGGCCTCCATGGCGGCGGAGGGGCGGGAGCCCCTCCGAGATTGGACCTCCCTCTTTTTCTCTTCTCTTTTGCGTTCCTATTTTCTGGCCGAAAATAGTTTCTTATATTCCCAGATATCCATAACTCCGATTGCGCTGAGATTTTAACACGATTTTTTCCGGATATAAGCTTCCTTGCGCCCGAAGTAGAGCTCCAACCGACTTACGAGAAGGGCACAAACCACCACCACGTGCCAGGGGCCTGCCCTGGTGCCTTATGGTGGCTGTGGGCACTCGTTTGCGTTGATTCCACCTCCCAAAAATCACGAATATTCCAAAATAATTCTCCATAAAATTTTATCGCGTTTGGACTTCGTTTGATACGGATATTCTGCGAAACAAAAAACATGCAACAAATAGGAACTGACACTGGGCACTGGATCAATAGGTTAGTGCAATAAATCATATAAATTGTTGCCAAAAGTATGTAAAAGTTGTATAATATTGGCACGAAACAATCAAAAATTATAGATACGACGAAGACGTATCAACATCCCCAAGCTTAATTCCTACTCGTCCTCGAGTAGGCAAATGATAAAAAAGATAATTTTTGATGTGAAATGCTACCTAGCATAATCTTGATCATATATCTAATCATGGCATGAATATTAAGACAAGAGTGATTCAAAGCAATAGTCTTCAATTTGACATAAAGACATCAATACTCAGGCATCCCAACAAACAATCATGTCTTTTAAAATATCAATGCTAAAGAACAATATCCCTACAAAATCATATAGTCTTGTCATGCTCCATCTTCTTAACACAAAGTATCTATCATGTACTACCCCGGTGTCAGCCAAGCAATTGGTTCATACTTTTTAGCGCGCTTTAGCCTTTTCAACTCCGACGCAATACATGACCACAAGCCATGGATATAGCACTATGGGGGGAATAGAATACGGTGGTAGAGATTCGTTTGGAGAAGACAAAAAAGTAAGAAAGTCTCACATCAATGCAACTAATCAACGAGCTATGGAGATGCCCATCAATTGATATCAATGCGAGGAGTAGGGATTGTCATGCAATGGATGCACTAAAAGCTATAAGTTTATGAAAGCTCAACATGAAAACTCAGTGGGTGTGCATCTAACTCTATGATGGAAAATTCCCACTAGTATATGAAAGTGACAACATAGGAGACTCTCTATATGAAAAACTAAAGGAAATATGCCCTAGAGGCAATAATAAAGTTGTTATTTTTATTTCCTTATATCATGATAAATGTTTATTATCCATGCTAGAATTTTATTAACCGGAAACTTAGTACATGTGTGAATACATAGACAAAACAGAGTGTCCCTAGTATGCCTCTACTTGACTAGCTCATTGATGAAAGATGGTTATGTTTCCTGACCATAGACATGTGTTGTCATTTGATGAACAAGATCACATCATTAGAGAATGATGTGATGGAAAAGACCCATCCGTTATCTTAGCATAAATGATCGTTTAGTTTTATTGCTATTGCTTTCTTCATGACTTATACATATTCCTCTCACTATGAGATTATGCAACTCCCGAATACTGGAGGAACACTTTATGTGCTATCAAACATCACAACATAATGGGGTGATTATAAAGATGCTCTACAGGTGTATCCGAAGGTGTTTTTTGAGTTGGCATAGATCGAGATTAGGATTTATCACTCCGAGTATCAGAGAGGTACCTCCGGGCTCTCTCGGTAATGCACATCACTATAAGCCTTGCAAGCAATGTGACTAATGAGTTAGTCACGGGATGATGCATTACGGAATGAGTAAAGAGACTTGCTGGTAACGAGATTGAACTAGGTATAAGGATACCGACGATCGAATCTCGGGCAAGTAACATACCGATGACAAAGGGAATAACGTATGTTGTTATGTGGTTTGACCGATAAAGATCTTCGTAGAATATGTAGGAGCCAATATGAGCATCGAGGTTCCACTATTGGTTATTGACCGGAGATGTGTCTCGGTCATGTCTACATAGTTCTCAAACCCGTAGGATCCGCACGCTTAACGTTCGATGATGATTTGTATTATGAGTTGTGTGTTTTGGTGACCGAAGTTTTTTCAGAGTCCCGGATGAGATCACGGACATGACGAGGAGTCTCAAAAATGTCGAGAGGTAAAGATTCATATATTGGAAGGTTGTATTCGGACATCGGAATGGTTCCGAGTGATTCGGGTATTTTTTCGGAGTACCGGGAGGTTACCGGAACCCCCCCCCCCCCCCCGGGGAAGTGTTGGGCCAACATGGGCCTAAGGGAGAGAGAGGGAAGCCCACGGGGGATGGCCACGTGCCCCCTCCTAGGGAGTCCGAATAGGACAAGGAGGATGGGGCGGCGCCCCCCTTCCCTTTCCCTCTCCCTTTCCTTCCTTTTCCCTCCGGTGGAAGAAAGGAAAGGGGGGGGGGGGCGAATCCTACTTGGACTAGGAGTCCAAGTAGGACTCCCCCCATGGCGCACCCCTCCTGGCCGCCGGCCTCTCTCCCCCCTCCTTTATATACGTGGTCAGGGGGCACACCAAGAATTCTCTTAGCCGTGTGCAGTGCCCCCCCCCCACAGTTTACGCCTCCGGTCATAGCGTCGTAGTGCTTAGGCGAAGCTCTGCGTGGATCACATCACCAACACCGTCGCCACGCCGTCGTGCTGACGGAACTCTCCCTCAACCCTCTACTGGATCAAGAGTTCGAGGGACATCATCGAGCTGAACGTGTGCTGAACACGGAGGTGTCGTACGTTCGGTACTTGGATCGGTTGGATCGTGAAGACGTTCGACTACATCAACCGCGTTAACATAACGCTTTCGCTTTCGGTCTACGAGGGTACGTGGACACACTCTCCCCCTCTTGGGTGATCGTAGGAATTTTTTTTGACATTGCGTGCTATGTTCCCCAACAAAAACATGGTGCTATTTTGAAGCACAAGTGTGGTATTTGCATGCTCCTTCTCTCTTTTCTCTCTTTTTTTTCTTTTCTTTTTTCCCTTTTATTTTCTTTTCTTTTTTCTTTTCTTTGGCTCTTTTTGGCCTCACTTTTTCTTTCTTTTTTTTTCCTTTTCTTTTGTTCTTTTAGACTGGAGTCTCATCCCGACTTGCGAGGGAATCATAGTCTCCATCATCCTTTCCTCACTGGGACATGCTCTAATAATGAATAATGATGATCATCACACTTCTTTTACTTATAACTCAAAAGAAATAGAAATTACAACTTGATACCTAGAACAAAGTATAACTCTTTATGAATGCCTCTGGTAGTGTACCAGGATGTGCAATGATCTAGCGTAACAACGATATAAAACTAGCTATCTTATGATCATGTAAAGCAATATGACAATGAATGCTCAAGTCATCAAAACGGAAGCGGTGGAAGTTGCATGGCAATATATCTCAGAATGGCTATGGAAAGGCCATAATAGGTAGGTATGATGGCTGTTTCGAGGAAGATATAATAAGGCTTATGTGTGATAGAATGTATCATATCACGGGGTTTGGATGCACCGGCAAAATTTTCACCGACTCTCGAGGTGAGAAAGGGAAATGCACGGTACCGTAGAGGCCAAAAAATTGCGGAAAGGTAAGAGTGTGTATAATCCATGGACCCACATTAGTCATAAAGAACTCATATACTTATTGCAAAAGTTTTTTATCTCTCGAAGCAAATTACTACTATGCATGCCCCTAGGGGGGAGGTTGGTAGGAGTTAACCATCGCTCGCCCCCGACCTCCACACAAAGGAAGACAATCAATAATAAATCATGCTCCAATTTCATAGCATAACGGGAGACAATACGTGCATGCTTCGGGAATCACAAACCTTAACACCAATATCTTACTAAACACGATCATCCACTAGTGCCTCCCACATATTATCATATCTATATCGCAAAACTATTGCAAGGAATCAAACATATCATATTCAGTGATCCACAAGTTTTATGTAGGATTTTATGACTAACCATGCAATTGAACAATTCCTGTTGACTCTCTAAATAGATATAAGTGAAGCATGAGAGTTTAATTCTTTCTAGAAAAGACCATGCTTTAATAAATATAAGTGAAGAAAAAGAGCGATCAACAATAACGTTTTTCCATGTGAAGAGAAACAGGCAATCCAAACTTCAAATGATATAAGTGAAGCACATGAAGCATTCTATAAAGCCATACTCAAAAGATATAAGTGAAATGTAATGAACATTATATAAAACAACCATGGACTATATCATACCAGCATGGTGCATAAAAGAAAAATGAAAAATAAACACAAAAGACGTTCCAAGATTTACACATATCACATGAACAAAATGAAAACGAAAACATACCAATACTTGTTGAAGAAAGATGGGATGCCTTCCGGGGCATCCCCAAGCTTAGACGATCGAGTCTCCTTGGATATTTACTAGGGGTGCCTTGGGCATCACCAAGCTTGAACTCTTGCCTCTCCTCCTTCTCCTCATATCCAGACCTCCTCGACCTTTGAACACTTCATCCACACAAAACTTAACAGAAAGCTCGGTAAGATTCGTTAGTATAATAAAGCAAATCACTACTTTAAGTACTATTGCAAACCCATTCATATTTTTTTTGCATTGTAGCTAATGTACTGTAACTTCTCCATGGCTTATACCACTGATAGAATCGATAGCTTCATCAAAACAAGCAAAACAATGCATCAAAAACAGAATCTGTCTTAAACATGACAGTCTGTAGTAATCTGGACATTGACCATACTTCTGTAAATCCAAAAATTCTGAAAAATTAGGACAAAATAAACAATTTGCATAGCAGCACCGTGTAAAAAAATTTTAGAATTATGTAAAATCACACACTATGGCAAAATTTTCTGTTTTTGCACCGCACATACCAACAAACAGTCTAATCATCCTAAAGGCAAATCTTGGCACATTATTTTTATAATACAATGGATTTATAAAAGGGGATAATTATTTTTGTTGAAAAGTTTATGTAATTCAAGATTCACAAAGTTTCCATGGGCATGAACAAAGTTCAAGGCATGCCCCCGCTTCCACGGTGCTCGTCCTTCTCACTTTCACTTTTCCTTTTGTAAAGTTTTAAGTTCCCCTCTATTTTTTTTGTTTTTAAACTTTATAAAAGCACACAACAGAATAAAATGACTCTCTAAAACTTCCGGGTTGTCTCCCTGGCAGCGCTTTCTTTAAAGCCATTAAGCTAGGCATAAAGTGATCAAGTAATTGATCCACCCGGATCCCAAGGTATATCAAAGAAAATTTGAATTAACAATGATTTGGCATTTAGTAGCAAGAACAAAGCAACATATATCAAGCAATGTCGAAGTCTAACTCTCTTCCTATGGATCGCCATGTCATAAAAGAACAATTCATGCACATCAAGTAAAGGCCAATACATAGCATAAGTAGTTTCTTGCAATTCTATCGTGTTGGAAACATAGAGAGGCGGAGATGTAGTTCCTCTCTCATAATAATTGCAAGTAGAAGCAGCAGGCACATGCATATTATATTCATCAAAATCATCATGTGTAACGGTAAAAGGCAACCCATCAATATACTCCTTAATAAGTGCAAACTTCTCCGATATAGTGTAGTTGGGAGAATTCAAGAAGATAATAGGACTATCATGTGTGGGTGCAATAGCATCAATTTCATTCTTAACATAATGAACTATAGCAAGTTCATCTCCATAAGCATAATTCAAATTGGCATCATGGCCACAAGCATAGCAAGCATCAAGTTCATCAAAAAGGGATGTTTCAAAAGGATCAATGGGATTATAGCAATCATCATAGCATTCATCCTTCGGTAAGCATAAAGGGAAATTAAATAAGGTAAGAGTTGAAGAGTTACTCTCATTAGAAGGTGGGCATGGGTAGCTAATCCGCTTTTACTCCTTTTGTTCTTCGCTCTCATCATCATCTTTTTCATCAAATGAACTCACAGTTTCATCAATTCCTTCTTCCATAGATTCCTGTAAAATATTAGTCTCTTCTTGGACAACGGAGACTTTTTCAAGAAATACATTAATATCGGAATTGTATTTATAATTCTCATAGCAATATTTAAGTATAGCGAAATTTTCAGGTCTATAAACAGAATCATCATAATCTTCATACTTTCCAAATAAAGATTCAATTTCATAAGCACCCTTAAAAGCAACACATTCTTCTATTCGTTCCACATCATAGTAATCATATCTACCATTAGCATAAGAAGCAGCCGAGGTTTCATTATCACTAAATTTGCATGAAAAGGGAAGGTGTGGAGCCTTCATCCTAGAGCAACAAGTATAATCATATCTCTAGCATAAATTCCAAGCATACCAATGCAACATATCAATTTGATCCCATAATAGTTTCCCTTTTTGTGTCAAGCGATAATCCCTAAAGTATTCATGTTGATCCAACGTGTCTCCCATTATCAAGTTGAATGGGGTTTTCTCGGGATTATCAAAGTAGTGTTTAATATTTTTCACATAACGAGCATAGAGGGTTTTAGGAGGTTCCCCATCTCCATGAGTAGAAAGTACAACTAATTTTTTTGGTATTTCGTGTTCCATATCCATAACTAAAGATAGAGAACAACTTAGAAGTAGAACAGAAAATAAAAACTACTTAGTGATAAAGCAAACAAGCACACACATGAGAATATTCACCCCACGCTATTGCTCCCTGGCAACGGTGCCAGAAAAAGGTCTTGATAACCCACAAGTATAGGGGATTGTTTGTAGCCTTTTTCGGTAAATAAGAGTGTCGAACCCAACGAGTAGCTAAAGGTAGAGCAAGTATTCCCTCAGGTTCTATCGACCACCGACACAACTCTACGCACACTTAACGTTCGCTTTCCCTAGAACAAGAATAAAACTAGAAGTACTTTGTAGGTGTGGTAGGATAAGATTGAAAGAAACTAAAGAACGTGAAAATAAAAGTTAAGTGTTGTTTGGATAAAGAAACAATTAACTTAGTAAAATGAGTGTCGATTAGTGTTGGTAGGATTTGCGGAATTATCCCTTAGCAATTGACTATGTTACTAGACCGATGGCAAGTTTTTATGTGAGAGAGGCCACTGCTAGCATGTCATTGATAACCCATAAGTATAGGGGATCGCAACAGTTTTTGAGGGTAGAGTATTCAACCCAAATTTATAGATTCGACACAAGGGGAGCCAAAGAATATTTGTAAGTATTAGCAGCTGAGTTGTCAATTCAACCACACCTGGAGATTAATTATCTGCAGCAAAGTGATTAGTAGCAAAGTAGTATGATAGTTTTGATAGTAGTAACAACAGCAATAGCAACGATAACAGTGATAGCAGTAGTTTTGTAACAAGTGCAACAGTAACGATAGCAGTAGTAACTTAGCAAGAGCAATATGAGATATATTCGTAGGCATTGGATTGGTGACTTGTTGGATGATATTCATCATGAGACAGTTATAACCTAGGGCGATACGACACTAGCTCCAGTTTGTCAATATAATGTAGGCATGTATTCCGTAAATAGTCATACGTGCTTATGGAAAGAACTGTTGCATGACATCTTTTGTCGTACCCTCCCGTGGCAGCGGGGTCCTATTGGAAACTAAGGGATATTAAGGCCTCCTTTTAATAGAGAACCAGAACAAAGCATTAACACATAGTGAATACATGAACTTCTCAAACTACGATCATCACCGGGAGTGGTCCCGACTATTGTCACTCCGGGGTTGCCAGATCATAACACGTAGTAGGTGACTATAACTTGCAAGATTGGATCTAGAACATGGATATAATGGTGATAACATAAGCGGTTCATATCTGAATTCAGGGCACTCGGGCCCAGAGTGTCAAGCATTAAGCATGGCAAAGTCATAGCAACATCAATCTTAGAACATAGTGGATACTAGGGATCAAGCCCTAACAAAACTAACTTGATTACATGATGAATCTCATCCAACTCCTCACCGACCAGCGAGCCTATGAAGGAATTACTCATTCCCGGCGGGGAGCATCATGGAATTGGCGATGGAGAAGGGTTGGCGATGACGAAGAACGAAGATCCCCCTCTCTGGATCCCCAAACGGACTCCAGATCTGGCCTCCCAATGAAGAATAGGAGGTGGTGGTGTCTCCGTCTCGTGGAACGCGATAATTCTTTCTTCCTGATTTTTTTTGGAAAAATAGGATTTTATAGCGCAGGTTTCAGGGTCTGCGGGGCCACCAAGTGGGGACAATCCACCTGGGCGCGCCTGGTGAGGGGGGCGCGCCCTTGTGGGTTGTTCCCACCCAGGTGTGCCCTTCCGGTAGGTCTTGGCTCCAGAAATTCTCTTATTGGATATAAAAATTCCTCGCAAAGTTTCGTTCCATTCCGAGAACTTTTATTTCTGCACAAAAACAACACCATGGTAGTTCTGCTGAAAACAGCGTTAGTCCGGGGTTAGTTTCATTCAAATCATGCAAATTAGAGTCCAAAACAAGAGGAAAAGCGTTAGGAAAAGTAGATACGTTGGAGACGTATCAAATGCCCCTTGTCCTCAAGCAATTCAGTTGATAAACTGAAAGTGAAAAAGAAAAACCTTTACGAACTCTTTTGCTCTTGTTTGCATAAATAAGCTTAAACAACACCCAGGTTTTCAGCCAATCATTATAACTAACCATGCCGACAATAACTCTTAAAGATTATATTAACTCATATCAATGACATAATTAGCTAGCGAGCAATAATAAGATATCTCAAATGGCAACACGTTGTCAAAACAACCATGATATAATATGACAATAGTGGTATCTCGCTAGCCCTTTCTGAGACCGCAAAACATAAATATAGAGCACCTCCAAAGTTCAAGCAGTGATTAAACATTGTAATTCATGGTAAAAAAGATCCAGTCATGATGCACCCAACATTAGGTACATACAATGCTTAAGCATGACAGAAGTGCTCCCAGGTTCTGGCGCTTATTTTAGAAGGTGATGACACAACATAAAAGTAAATAGATAGTCCCTTCGCAGAGGGAAGCAGTGATTTGTAGAGGTGCCAGAGTTCAAGTTTTAAAATAGAGGTAAATGATATTTTGAGACATGCACCCTTCTCATTTACTTCGCGACCATCAGTTATCAATATCTTCCATGCTAAACACGCTAGTGGTGGTTCCCAAGCGATAAAGTAAAGGTTTTGACTCCATTGGGAGTTTTTGTTTGATTATTTGTAAGCTCTTTTCTTTTGCAGTTTGGGACTGGGCATCCCTATTACCGCCCTTTTCTTGTGCGATGGCGAGTGAATAAACACTCGACCTAAGAATAACCCGCTTAGCATGGAAGATACCGACCACCTCCTACCGTTCCATGAACGATCCAGGCACACAAAAAGGATATTTATTTGAAGTTTTTAAAGATGGCACATGCAAATTTACTTAGGACGGCAGGGGAATACCGCATATAGGTAGGTATGGTGGACTCATCTGGAATAACTTGGGTTCAAGGTTTTTGATGTTCAAGTAGAATTCCTACTTAGTACAGGCGAAGGCTAGCAATTAGATTGAGAAGCAGCCAGCTAGAGAGCAACAACTGTCCTGCACATGCATTATGCGTAAGTAACATTGGACACTAGCATGAGTAGGATATGAACACCATGAACATAAATATCATAGAGGCTATCTTGGTTTTGATTCAACTACATGCATGAACATGTGCCAAGTCAAGCCACTCAAACATTCAGAGGAGGATACCATATCATCATACTATATCACACTCACTTTAATGCAATGTTGACATCCAAGATAAATCATTATCCACTCCTAGCTACTTATGCATGGCATGAGAAACTATAATCTCTAATTGTCATTGCAAACATGTTTAATCATAATGGGCTGAATCATGGATACTAGGTTAAACATATTTACAAAAACAAAACAAGTCGAGTTCATAACAGTTATTCTCTGCCATGGCCAGTTCATCCAATATCGTCATTATTGCCTTTCACTTGCACGACCAAACGATATGAAAATAATAATAGTGCAAGAATGCTGTGGACTAAGCTGGAATCTGCAAACATTTTATTCAACGGGAGAAGACAAGGTAAAATGGGCTCTTTATTAGATCAACAGTTATTCATATGAGAGACACTAAACATTTTCATCATGGTCTTCTCCTTGGTACGACTCAAATAAAAAGGAAAGAAATTCAGAGAAACACACTGAAATATTTTTTGGAGTTTTTGGTTTTCTTGAACAAGCTAGTTAAAGGTAAAAGCAACAACGAGAAAAACTATTTACACGGGAAAGCTCCCGACAAGCAAAAGAAGAACAAAGAAATCTTTTTGGGTTTTCTTTTTAGTGCTACAGCTAACTACTCTAGAAAGAAAATCAAAAAGAAGTAGGAAATATTTTTGGACTTCCTCAAGTTTTCCAAACACACAAGAAGAAAGCAAGAGAATAAAATTAAGCATGGATGATACAATGAAAAAGTGTGAACACCGACAACTGAAATGAAATGTATGAACATGAATGTAATGTCGGTGAGAAACACATACTCCCCCAAGCTTAGGCTTTTGGCCTAACTTGGTAATTGATCAGTAATCTGGATAGTAGTTGGCGTGGTAGCTGACGTAGGCTCTCGGTGCGGATGCCTCAGCCTGCCGTGCTGCCTCCACTGCTGCGTTGTGAGCTCGGGCCTCGCTCTCAAGAACAACATATCTTCCTTTGCTGTGATAGTCAAAAAGAGCAGGCGCAGGCAAATATGTGTGCACAATAGATTTTTGGTTAAACAACAAATTATAAGTGAAATTATGGACTTTTCCTGTAAGGATCTTATGACTCTTCAAAACATCAAAATCTAAATAGTGCGTGGGTAGGATAGGGTCAAAGGGCAAAGGTGAACCACCTATCCCTCATGCTAAACGCGTGGCATATATTCCACCATAGAAATAGCCACTATTAGCATTATGCTGAAGTCTGCGTGCAACAATTGCTCCTAGGTTATAACTCCTATCACCGGTGAGAGCGGTGCGTATGAGGCTCAAGTCTGGAGCACAAAGAGTACTACAATCTTGCTTGCCTACTATACATTTCCCGTTAAATAATGCAAAGTACTGAATTATGGGAAAATGAATGCTCTTTATTCTACCGTGTGTCACTCCCCTCGTCTCACCGTAGCAAAGACTAGTCAAGAATGATTGGTACTCAGCCCTTGGCGGTTCGTCAAGCGAACCCCAGAATTGGAGTTTGCAGTGGTGAGCAAAACTCTCTAGTGAGATGGTAAATGGATTTTCATAAAGCTTAAATGACACCCTAGACCCACGGGGATGGAATTTATTTTTTTGACAAATGATTAAGTGAGAGTGTGGTGTTGTTTGCACTTATCTGAAATGTAGGGACCGAGACCGGCATTGTGAACATATTGCTCAAATTCCTCCTTAATGCCCACACGCATCATATAATCATCGCAAGGCCATGAGCATGTTTTGGTGGCTGCATCTCGAATGGAACTTTCACACGGTTCAACATAAGACAGGCGAGCAGAGTTGGCACTAGAAGATGCCCCCCGAGGATCTCCTCCTCCTCGAAGAACTCCTTCCAAATAGGTTCATCATGTTTGCGTACAATTTTTTGAAAATATTGGTGACAAAAATTTATCAACAAAACTTTATAAGATTGATAGCAGCTACTCATAGGGATACATAGATGCGATAGCAAGCATTCAAACTACTTAGAACTCTAAGAATTCAACATGCAAGCTCATCTACAGCAGCACCAAGAGTAGCTAATTATTCAAAATATAAACCACTAAAACAAAAACTAATTGGACAAACGGTGGAGTCACATACCAAGCAACAATCCCCCGAAATAGTTTCAGAAACGGAGCTTTGAGCAAAGAGATCGAAATCCGCGGGTTTGAGAGTAAGAACACGGGAGAGAGAGTAATGGAGAATTTTTTTGTGGAGGTAAGTGATGATGTGGTGTGAAGGAATAAGTGAGGGGGCCCACGTGGGGACCACAACCCACCAGGGCGTGCCTGGGGGTCCTGGCGCGCCCAGGTGGGTTGTGCCCACCTGGTGCACCTCCCTCTGATATTATTTGCACTAAAAATTCTCAAATATTCGGAAAAAATCGTATTAAATTTTCAGAGCATTCTGAGAACTTTTATTTTGTGGTCATTTTTTATTGCACGGGAAATTCAGAAAACAGACAAAACATGGCATTTTATTTTATTTAACTAATAAAAACAGAAAACAAAAGGTAGGGACATAAGGTAGTGCTTACTAAATTCATCAACTTCATACCGCTCAAAAATGATCCATTAATAAGGTTGATCAAGTCTTATTAACAACCACTTTTGATTAGCATGAAAGCGAAGAACTATTGTAAATCACTAAGTTACCTCAACGGGGATATGAATGTCCCCAACAATAAGCATTTCATATTTCTTTATAACAATAGGTAGAGGTAGACGAAAACTTCCAATAGTGATTGTCGGAGATTTTTCAATAACATTAATACCATTCACTTGGAATTGTTTCTTCGGAAAGTGCATCGTATGCTCATTACCATTGATATGAAAAGTGACCTTGCTTTTATTGCAATTAATAACAGCCCCTGTAGTATTCAAGAAGGGTCTACCAAGGATAATCGACATGTTGTCGTCCTCAGGCATCTCAAGTACAACAAAGTCAGTCAAAATAGTAACATTAGCAACAACAATGGGCACATCCTCACAAATACCGATAGGTATGGTAGTTGATTTGTCAGCCATTTGCAAAGATATTTCAGTAGGTGTGAGTTTATTCAAATCAAGTCTTTTATATAAAGAGAAAGGCATAACACTAACACCAGCTCCTAAGTCACACAAAGCAGTTTTCACATAATTCTTTTTGATGGAGCAAGGTATAGTTGGTATTTCCGGATCTCCAAGTTTTTTAGGTACTCCATCCTTAAAAGTATAATTAGCAAGCATAGTGGAGATTTCAGCTTTCGGTATTTTTCTCTTATTAGTGATGATGTCTTTCATATACTTTGCATAATGAGGCATTTTCAAGATATCAGTCAAGTGAGTACGCAAAAAGACTGGCCTCAACATTTCAGCAAAGCGTTCAAATTCTTCATCATCTTTCTTTTTAGTTGACTTGGGTGGAAAAGGCATAGGTTTTTGAACCCACGGTTCTCTTTCTTTACCGTGTTTTCTAGCAATGAAGTCTCTTTTATCATACCTTTTATTCTTAGGTTGTGGGTTATCAAGATCAATAGGTGGTTCTATCTCAACATCATTGTCTGGTTCTTTTTCATTGTTTGGTTGAGCATCTTCATGAACATCAGCATTATCTTTTTCATTATCACTAGGTGGATGTTCATTACCAGATTGAGTTTCAGCATTAGAAATAGAGACATCATTATCATTATCAGGAGGTTTTTCTACTTCAGGTTCACTAGAAGCATGCAAAGTCCTATCATTTTTCTTCTTCTTCTTTTTAGAAGGACTAGGTGCAGTAGTGTTGTTTCTCTATGAATCGTGTTCAATTCTTTTTGGGTGTCCCTCAGGATAAAGTGGTTCCTGAACCATTTTACCTCCTCTAGTTGCAACTCTAATAACAAAGTCATGTATATTATTATTCATTTCATCAAGCAACTCTCTTTGAGATTTAGCAACTTGTTCTAACTGGGTTTGTACCATATAAGCATGCTTTCCTACACCTCTAACATCACTTGATATTCTAAATCACAAGTCACTCAAGCGAGCAATCATATCAGAGTTGTATTTCAATTGTTTCATAACATTTGCATTGAAGTGATCTTGTTTTCTAATATAGTTTTCAAACTCATAAAGGCATTGTCTAGGATGCATATTGTGAGGATTATCATTATCATTGAACTTCATTAAAGAATTTACCTCTACCACCTTAGGCAGTGGTGGTGTACCAAGCCCATGTATTTCTTCAATAGAAGGTAAATTTTTGACATCCTCAGCTTTAATACCTTTTTCCTTCATAGATTTCTTTGCCTCTTGCATATCTTCAGGACTGAGATGTAATATACCCCTCTTCTTCGGAGTGGGTTTAGGCGGTGATTCAGGTAGAGTCCAATCATCATAGTTTTTCAATATATTATTCAATAATTCTTCAGCTTGCCTAACAGTTCATTCCCTGAAAACACAACCAGCACAACTATCTAGGAAGTCCCTAGAAGCATCGGTTAGTCCATTATAGAAGATATCAAGTATTTCATTTTTCTTAAGAGGATGATCAGGCAAAGCATTAAGCAACTGGCAAAGCCTCCCCAAGCTTGTGGGAGACTCTCTTCTTTTAATTTGCACAAAGTTAAATATTTCTCGTAAGGCAACTTGTTTCTTATGAGCAGGAAAATATTTTTCAGAGAAGTAGTAAATCATATCCTGGGGACTACGCACACAACCAAGAGCAAGAATATTGTACCAAGTTTTAGCATCACCCTTTAATGAGAACGGAAATAGTTTGAGAATAAAGTAATAGCGAATCTTATCATCATGAGTAAAAAGGATGGCTATGTCATTCAACTTAGTAAGATGTGCCACAACAGTTTCAGTTTCATAACCATGGAAAGGATCAGATTCAACCAAAGTAATTAACTCTGGGTCGACAGAGAATTCATAATCCTTATCATCAAGAAAGATAGGTGAGGTAGAAAACTTAGGATCACATTTCATTCTAGCATTCAGAATTTTTCTTTATACTTGCATAATAATTTCTCTAGATCCTCTCTATCCTTACAAGCAAGAATATCGCTAGTTGTCTCCTCATTCATAACATAACCTTCCTGTACTTTAGGCAATTCATATCTAGGAAGGCTAGTTCTAGCAGGTGTTTCAGGAGTTTCAGTTTCAAGCTCATCATCAGATTCAACAACATCATGTTGTATTACTCTAGCAATTTGTTCATCAAGAAATTCACCTAGTGGCACATCATCATTATCAAGCAAGGTACTAGCATCATCATAAGCATTATCCATAGCAGAAGTTGCATCATCAATAACTTGCGACATATCATAATTGATAGCATCTGGTGGTGTTGCAAGTTTACTTATAACAGAAGGTGAATCTAAAGTAGAATTGAATGGCAGTTCCTTACCTCCCCTCGTCTGAGAGGGAAATATCTTGGTCTTAGCATCCTTTAGATTCCCCATAGTGATAATATGATAATAATCCCAAGTGACTCAGCAAATATAGCTATGCTCCCAGGCAACAGCACCAGAAAAAGGTCTTGATAACCCACAAGTATAGGGGATCGCAATAATTTTCGAGGGTAGAGTATTCAACCCAAATTTATAAATTCGATACAAGGGGAGCCAAAGAATATTTGTAAGTATTACCAGCTGAGTTGTCAATTCAACCACACCTGGAGATTAATCATCTACAGCAAAGTGATTAGTATCAAAGTAGTATGATAGTTTTGATAGTAGTAACAACAACAATAGCAACGATAACAGTGATAGCAGTAGTTTTGTAACAAGTGCAATAGTAATGATAGCAGTAGTAACTTAGCAGAACAATATGAGATAAATTTGTAGGCATTGGATCGGTGACTGGTTGGATGATATTCATCATGAGACAGTTATAACCTAGGGTGATATGACACTAGCTCCAGTTCGTCAATATAATGGAGGCATGTATTCCGTAAATAGTCATACGTGCTTATGGAGAGATCTGTTGCATGACATATTTTGTCCTACCCTCCCGTGGTAGCGGGGTTCTATTGGAAACTAAGGGATATTAAGGCCTCTTTTTAATAGAGAATCGGAACAAAGCATTAACACATAGTGAATACATGAACTCCTCAAACTACGGTCATCACCGGGAGTGGTCTCGACTATTGTCACTCCGGGGTTGCCGGATCATAACACGTAGTAGGTGACTATAACTTGCAAGATCGGATCTAGAACATGGATATAATGGTGATAACATAAACGGTTCAGATCTGAATTCATGGCACCCGGGCCCAAAGTGACAAGCATTAAGCATGGCAAAGTCATAGCAACATCAATCTTAGAACATAGTGGATACTAGGGATCAAGCCCTAACAAAACTAACTCGATTACATGATGAATCTCATCCAACTCCTCACCGACCAACGAGCCTATGAAGGAATTACTCACTCCCTGTGGGGAGCGTCATGGAATTGGCGATGGAGAAGGGTTGGTGATGACGAAGAACGAAGATCCCCCTCTCCGGAGCCCCAAACGGACCCCAGATCTGGCCTCCCGATGAAGAACAGGAGGTGACAGTGGCGCCGTCTCGTGGAACACGATAATTCTTTCTCCCTGATTTTTTTCTAAAAAAATAGGATTTTATAGCTTAGGTTTCAGGGTCTGTGGGGCCACCAGGTGGGGACAACCCACCTGGGCGCGCCTGGTGAGGGGGGCGCGCCCTGGTGGGTTGTGCCCACCCAGGTGCGCCCCTCTGGTAGGTCTTGGCTCCAGAAATTTTCTTATTTGATATAAAAATTCCTCGCAAAGTTTCGTTCCATTCCAAGAACTTTTATTTCTACACAAAACAACACCATGGTAGTTATGCTGAAACCAGTGTCAGTCCGGGGTTAGTTTCGTTCAAATCATGCAAATTAGAGTCCAAAACAAGAGGAAAAGCATTAGGAAAAGTAGATACGTTGGAGACGTATCAGTCATCCCTTACTTGGAACATTATGCACTTATGATTGGAACTGTTAGCAAGCATCCGCAACTACTAACGTTCATTAAGGTAAAACCCAACCATAGCATTAAGATATATATTGCCCCCCATCAATCCCGTATGCATCAATATCTATGGTAGGAAGACGCTTCTGTCACCCTTGCCTTCCAATGCATAGTCCTATCAACATACAACTAACCCTATGGTGTAATCCACGCACACGCTCATATGATGGGCACCAAAGGACAGCAACATAACCACAAGCAAATTAAACCAATCATAGCAATTCACTAATTAGCGAT
Organism: Triticum timopheevii; assembly: GCA_963921465.1. Lineage (NCBI taxonomy): Eukaryota > Viridiplantae > Streptophyta > Magnoliopsida > Poales > Poaceae > Triticum > Triticum timopheevii. The sequence goes on along the minus strand of OY997268.1, from coordinate 91,434,345 downwards.
AGGACAACAAAAATCTACTCAGGCATCATAGGATGGCAATATATCATTGGATAATAATATGAAGTATAAAGCACCATGTTTAAGTAGAGGGTACAACGGGTTGCGGGAGAGTGGACCGCTGAATATAGATGGGGGAAGGTGATGAAGATGTTGGTGAAGATGACGGAGTTGTTGTAGTAGATCGCCGTCACACGATGATTGCCCCGGCGGCGTTCCAGCGCCACCGGGAGACAGGGGGAGAGAGCCCCCCCTCCTTCTTCTTATTCCTTGCCCACCCTAGATGGGAGGAGAGTTCCTCCTCTGGTCCATGGCCTCCATGGCGGCGGAGGGATGTGAGCCCCTCCGAGATTGGATCTCCCTCTCTGTTCTCTTCTGTTCTGCATTCTTGTTTTCTGGCCAAAAACTGTTTCTTATATTCCCGGAGATCCATAACTCCGATTGCGCTGAGATTTTAACACAATTTTTTTCCAGGTATAAGCTTCGTTGCGCCCGAAGTAGAGCTCCAACCGACTTACAAGGAGGGCACAAACCACCACTATGCGCCAGGGGCCTGGGCGCGCCCTGGTGTCTTGTGGTGGTTGTGGGCCCCCGTTTGTGTTGATTCCACCTCCCAAAAGTCACAAATATTCCACAATAACTCTCCATAAATTTTTATCGCATTTGGACTTTGTTTGATATGGATATTTCGTGAAACAAGAAACATGCAACAAACAGGAACTCGCACTGGATCAATAGGTTAGTCCAATAAATCATATAAATTGTTGCCAAAAGTATGTGAAAGTTGTATAATATTGGCATAAAACAATAAAAAAATTATAGATACAACGGAGACGTATCAGTTAACGGTCTTACATACATACATGATATCAACTAGTATCTATGTTAGATGTAGGCACACAAGTAGGGGAGTGTAGTTCAACTCATGACCTATCATATTGAAGGAAATATGCCCTAGAGGCAATAATAAAGTTATTATTTATTTCCTTATTTCATGATAAATGTTTATCATTCATGCTAGAATTGTATTAACTGGAAACATAATACATGTGTGAATACATAGACAAAACAGAGTGTCACTGGTATGCCTCTACTTGACTAGCTCGTTGATCAAAGATGGTTAAGTTTCCTAGCCATAGACATGAGTTGTCATTTGATAAACGGGATCACATCATTAGGAGAATGATGTGATTGACTTGACCCATTCTGTTAGCTTAGCACTTGATCGTTCAGTATGTTGCTATTGCTTTCTTCATGACTTATACATGTTCCTATGACTATGAGATTATGCAACTCCCGAATACCGAAGGAACACTTTGTGTGCTACCAAACGTCACCACGTAACTGGGTGATTATAAAGGTGCTTTACAGGTGTCTCCAAAGGTACTTGTTGGGTTGGCATAGATCGAGATTAGGATTTGTCACTCCGATTGTCGGAGAGGCATCTCTGGGCCCTCTCGGTAATACACATCACTATAAGCCTTCCAAGCAATGCAACTAATGAGTTAGTTGTGGGATGATGTATTACGGAACGAGTAAAGAGACTTGCCGGTAACGAGACTGAACTAGGTACTGAGATACCGACGATCGAATCTCGGGCAAGTAACATACCAATGACAAAGGGAACAATGTATGTTGTTATGCGGTCTGACCGATAAAGATCTTCGTAGAATATGTAGGAGCCAATATGAGCATCCAGGTTCCGCTATTGGTTATTGACCGGAGACGTGTCTTGGTCATGTCTACATAGTTCTCGAACCCGTAGGGTCTGCACGCTTAAAGTTCTGTGACGGTCGGTATTATGAGTTTATGTGATTTGATGTACCGAAGGTAGTTTGGAGTCCCAGATGAGATCGGGGACATGACGAGGAGTCTCGAAATGGTCGAGACGTAAAAATCAATATATTGGACGACTATATTCAGACATCGGAAAGGTTCCGAGTGATTCGAGTATTTTTCGGGGTACCGAGGAGTTACGGGAATACGAGGAAGAAGTAATGGGCCTCATGGGCCAAGTGATGGAAGAGAGGAGGCAGGGCGCGCGCCCCCCTAGCCCAAACCGAATTGTACAAGGGGGCCGGCCCCCTTTCCTCCTTTTCCTCCCTTTCCTTCCTTCTCCTTCTCCCCCTTCCTTTCCCCCTCCTAGTAGGAGTAGGAAAGAGGGGAGTCCTACTCCTACTAGGAGGAGGACTCCTCCTGGCACGCCCTACATGGGCCGGCCGGCCTCCCGCTTGCTCCTTTATATACGGGGGCAGGGGGTGCCCTAGAACACACAAGTTGATCTGTTGATCTCTCCCAGCTGTGTGCGGTGCCCCCCTCCACCATAATCCGCCTTGATCATATCGTAGTGGTGCTTAGGCGAAGCCCTGCATCGTTAGCATCATCATCACCATCATCAAGCTGTCGTGTTGACAAAACTCTCCGGCTAAGCTTTGCTGGATCGGAGCTCGCAGGACGTCATCGAGCTGAACGTGTGCTTAACTCGGAGGTGCCGTGGTTCGGTACTTGGATCGGTCGGATCGTGAAGATTGGTTCTACCGACATTACGTGTACGCTTACGCAAGACTGGTTCTACCGACGTGCTTTGCACACAGGTGGCTGGCGAGTGTCAGTTTCTCCAAATTTAGTTGAATCGAGTGTGGTTACGCCCGGTCCTTGTGAAGGTTAAAACAAAACTAACTTGACGAAATATCATTGTGGTTTTGATGCGTAGGTAAGAACGGTTCTTGCTCAGCCCATAGCAGCCACGTAAAACTTGCAAAAACAAAGTAGATGACGTCTAACTTGTTTTTGTAGGGCATGTTGTGATGTGATATGGTCAAAACATGATGCCATATTTTATTGTATAAGATTATCCTGTTTTGTAACGGAGTTATCGGCAACTGACAGGAGCCATATGGTTGTCGCTTTATTGTATGCAACGCAATTGCCCTGTAATTGCTTTACTTTATCACTAAGTGGTGGCGATAGTCGTAGAAGCAATAGTTGGCGAGATGACAACGATGCTACGATGTAGATCAAGGTGTCGCGCCGGTGACGATGGTGATCATGACGGTGCTTTGGAGGTGGAGATCAAAGGCACAAGATGATGATGGCCATACCATATCACTTATATTGATTGCATGTGATGTCTATCCTTTATGCATCTTATTCTGCTTTGTTTGACGGTAGCATTATATGATGATCTCTCACTAAATTTTAAGGTAAAAGTGTTCTCCCTGAGTATGCACCGTTGCCAAAGTTCGTCGTGCTGAGACACCACATGATGATCGGGTGTGATAAGCTCAACGTTCATCTACAATGGGTGTAAGACAGTTTTATACACGTAGAATACTCGAGTTAAACTTGACGAGCCTAGCATATGCAGATATGGCCTCGGAACACTGGAGACCGAAAGGTCGAGCGTGAATCATATAGAAGATATGATCAACATAGTGATGTTCACCATTGAAAACTACTCCATCTCACGTTCTTATCGGACATGGTTTAGTTGATATGGATCACGTGATCACTTAGATGATTAGAGGGATGTCTATCTAAGTGGGAGTTCTTAAGTAATATGATTAAATTGAACTTTAATTTATCATGAACTTAGTCCTAGTAGTATTAGCATATCTATGTTGTAGATCAATAGCTCGCGTTTAGCTCCCCTATTTTATTTTTGATATGTTCCTAGAGAAAACGAAGTTGAAAGATGTTAGTAGCAATGATGCGGATTGGATCCGTGATCTGAGGATTATCCTCATTGCTGCACAGAAGAATTATGTCCTTGATGCACCGCTAGGTGACAGACCGATTGCAGGAGTAGATGCAGACGTTATGAACGTTTGGGAAGCTCGATATGATGACTACTTGATAGTTTAGTGCACCATGCTTTACGACTTAGAATCGGGGGCTTCAAAGACGTTTTTGAAATGCCACGGAGCATATGAGATGTTCCAAGAGTTGAGATTAGTATTTCACACTCATGCCCATGTCAAAAGGTATGAGACCTTTGACAAGTACTTTGCCTACAAGATTGAGGAGAATAGCTCAGCTAGTGAGCATGTGCTCAGAATGTCTGAGTACTACAATCACTTGAATCAAGTGGGAGTTAATCTTCCAGATAAGATAGTGATTGATAGAGTTCTCTAGTCACTATCACCAAGTTACTAGAACTTCGTGATGAACTATAATATGCAAGGGATAACGGAAATGATTCCCAACCTCTTCGTGATGCTGAAATCGATGAAGGTAGGAATCAAGAAAAGCATCAAGTGTTGATGGTTGACAAGACCACTAGTTTCAAGAAAAGGGCAAAGGGAAGAAGGGGAACTTCAAGGAGAACGGCAAGCAAGTTGCTGCTCAAGTGAACAAGCCCAAGTCTGGACCTAAGCCTGAGACTAAGTGCTTCTACTGCAAAGGGACTGGTCACTAGAAGCGGAACTGCCCCAAGTATTTGGCGGATAAGAAGATGGCAAAGTGAACAAATGTATATTGGATATACATGTTATTGATGTGTACTTTACTAGTGTTTATAGCAACCCCTCGGCATTTGATACTAGTTCAGTTGCTAAGAGTACTAACTCGAAACGGGAGTTGCAGAATGAACATAGACTAGTTAAGGGTGAAGTGACGATGTGTGTTGGAAGGGGTTCCAATATTGATATGATCATCATCGCACACTCCCAATACTTTCGGGATTAGTGTTGAGCCTAAATAAATGTTATATGGTGTCGGTGGGAAACGACACCTATGGGATCACGAGGATCCCTTCTGCGGTTGCGGGGGCGCAGGGTTGTGAGAAGAGCAAGATTAGTAATCAGCACAAGGATCGTTTACCCAGGTTCGGGCCGCGAGGAATGCGTAAAACACTAGTCCTGCTTTGGTGGATGTATTGAATATTCTTGAGCTCTTGAACTAGCTACGGTGGTTGTGTGGTTCAAAAGAGCCGAATCCCTCTCCAGTACGCCATGTGCCTCCTTTTATAGTCAAAAGGGGCTGTCACAATGGCACACAGGAGGTGGAAAGGCCTACATTGCTATGAGCTTATCGCTCGTATTACAGGACAAGACGCATTTAGTGCGTAGCTTAGCTGTCTTCTTGCTTTATCGGGGATGGGAGCGAGGCCCGTCCCGTCCGTCATCGCTCCTCCTCGCTTCGACACGCGCCCTGGCCAGCGATGCATGCGGCGCCATGTAGGTAGGCAAGCAGCTGAGGTGGCGCGGTGGTGGAGCCTTCACGAAGATCTGCATGCCGCCACGCAAGCGTGTGCTGAGTTGGCCTGGAAGCTGCATGTTGCGACATAGGTGCCTGCCCAGCTGGTTGAGCTGGCAGCTGCATGTGAACGGGGGTGGAGACTTGGTTGGTGCGGGCCTGGCAGTGGCCCCGCTGACACCCTTGGCAAGGGCCTTGCCGGGTGGCCCTGCAAGGGTCTTGCCGTGGCGCCCTGTCGTCCCCGGCAAGGATCTTGCCGAAGGTCTTGTGGGTTTCCTCGGCAAGAATCTTGTCGAAGATCGTTGCCTTCCAATCCTCATCTGATCTTGAATATTCTTTGTCTTCACAAAGATCTGCATGCCACCATGGAGGTGCCTCCCGAGCCATGGCCCAACGTGGTTGATGGTGTTGGAGACCGTGGGTTCGAGGGTGGCTCACTCCGTTGGTGTGGGCGAGCCGCCCCGGCAAGGGTCTTGCCGGGGAAACCTGCTTCGTCCATCTGCTCTCTGTGGTCTCGATCTTTGGCGTTGCGCTGATTGTTTCCGTGTTTGTGGCTCTGATTTCCTGTCTCCGCCCTGCTTAAGTGTGGCTGTGGGCACGGCTCTGACTGCCCGTGCACAAATAAGGGGTACAAAAGAGCGCCCCTATTTTAGTACACCAACAGGAGCCCCCGGGCCTGGTCCACACATAAGCGCAACACATTGTTGGGCCAGGCCCAGAACAGTGCGCGGGCAGGTGGGGCGGTTTTTACCGCGGTAAAACTTTCCGTCTGCTACGCTTCCCCACGATCCGCGTTGAATGCGCGACGTGGGGGTCGCGCGCGCGTGACCGAAGTACGCTGGCATCATCTTGCGGTGGGCAGCAGAGAGGCGGCTTGCGTGTCCCCTTGAGACCGCAGGGCCACCGCTCATTTACTGCCCTTACTTGGGAACCGTCGCTCCACGTGCCCCATTGTTCCCGTCTCTTGCGCCACGTTTGCTGCATGCATGACGCAGAGCGAATGACAGGTGCATGGGATACGGGAAGTCGCGCGCACACGTGGGTTGATTCCCACGCGCCTTCAATTGGGCGGGGAGGGCGGTCGACAGCCCCGCCCATTGTCACTTCAATGAGCCGGATTGGCCGAAGGGGGCGGCCGAGCCCCGCCCCCGCCCCTTTATAAAGAGGGGAGCGGGAGGAACGACACATCTCAATCCTTCGTCACCTGCTTCTCTCCATTCCTGCTCCCTCCTTCCTTCTGCCATGGCGAGGGGGCGTGGCGACGCTTCATCGGTGGCGGCGAGGGTCTCAGCTAGACAACGCATCGCCCTTCCCCAAGAGATCATGGTGGTAGAGCCAGCCGTTAGAGGAAGGGGGAGGGGCGAGGTCGAGGCCATCGCGGTGTTCGGGGAAGAGGAGGGCGGGGCGGCGCATCGGCCTCGCCTCCGCCAGCGGTCCCTCCCCCGGTGGAGGGCCACGTCGGGGACAACCCCTACGAGTTCTTCCTCAGGCTGCGCCAGCCGCCGCACCGTCGTCTTCATCTCCCGACCCCATTTGCATGGGAGATGGAGCTGGACCCGCCGCAGGCATTGCGGCTGCATATGAGGGGCTGTGGGAACAGCGGTACATGGGCCGACGTCAAGTTCCCCGCCCCTCACGTCATGTATCTTCACCGAGGGTGGAAGACCTTTTCACTTATCCATAGCCTGACGGCAGGGCTCACTCTCCATTTCAAGTTAATGGAGAGCAGCCTCCTCTCCGTCAAGGTCTTTGGGCACTTTGGGACTCACGTAAGGTGCTGCGTGGAGAGCTCCTCTGATGACGAAGACTCCTCCTCGAGCGAAAGTGACGAGGAGGACAGCGGCAGCGACGATGAGGGTAACGGGCGGCAGGATGATGGGTCCGACTAGGCATCAGGTGCGCCGCTCCGGGGCAACACCGGCGACCCCATCATTCGTGTCGCCGGCTCCCTGAACTTCTCGGGGTCGTCTCCTTGGGTGGCTAGCTCGGGAGGCCAGAGAAGACGAAGAGGGCAGGTGGCGGGCCGTCAAGCCGGAGTATGCAGGCACCGACGCCTTCGTCGCATATTGCCGGTACTGTCGCCTCGTCTTCCAGCTCTTCCCCCGTCATCATCATCACCAGCTTCCCTTCGGGGTGGCCACCGGGATGTTCTCCTGGTGCCTTCTGCTGCTCAAACCTCGCCTAGGTGCTCCTTTTGCCCTTTTGCTTTCTTGTTTCATTTCCTGAGGAGAGGGACAAGAAAGGGATTACGTGCACCTTATCTTTTCTTAACTTGTAGGCCTACGGGCCTTATTGGCCCTTCACTTGCTTCCTTGCCGCCGCGGCTACGACCATATTCGGGACCAAGAAGCTCTTGGGTGATAGGAACGAGGGGAGCATGGCAGCCTTGGAACAAAACGAGGTTCCATACGTCCCAAGTTTCATACGGGAATGCATGACAGGAGATGGGAAAACTTATCTGAATCTACAGCCATCGGCAACCTTGACTTGCCGTGGGTGGACCTCCGTGTCTTCTGCCCTCGGCAAGCTCGGCTTGCCGGGCCTGGGGCGCTGGCTTGTTCTCTTCCTTCCACTTGGCTTGGTGGAAACATATCATGTACCATGTGTACCAAAGAGGATGGATAGGAACAAAATGATGCAAACTCGACCTCTATGCTAGGGGTCAGTCGCCGCTAAGCACTATCAACCCTAACCGAGGGAGAGACTCAATCTAGCATGCATGTTATAACTTAGGGCGCCAGCGTTTCATTTATTTATGCTCAGGGTCTGCGCCTGGCTTTGTACGGAGGGTTACAAGCCTTGCTGGCAAGGCTCGTATAAAAGGTGGCTTGCCGGGAGGCCCGGCAGTCGTGCCTTATGGCTAAAACTTACGAAGATGCTCGACGTTCCAGGAGTTGCTCACTAGAATGGCATCTTCAGTCTCTAGGCGGACTGCGCCGGGCCTGGTGACTCGTGTTACCCGATAAGGGCCTTCCCACTTTGGCATCAACTTGTTGGAATTCTTGGCCGACTGAACGCGCCGAAGAACAAGGTCGCCTTCCTCAAAGCTCCGGGCATGAACCTTGCGGCTATGGTAGCGGCACAAGGCTTGCTGGTAGCACACTGCTCTCATAGCTGCCCGGATACGATCTTCCTCAAGGAATGTTGCGTCATCTTGCTACAATCGCTCTTGCTCAAACTCATCATAAGCAGGCACTCGGGGCGACCCGTATGTGAGTTCCGTGGGGAGAACTGCTTCTGCCCCACAGACCAGGGCAAAGGGTGTCTGGGCGGTGGCTCGATTTGGCATCGTTCTGATCGACCAAAGAACCACCGGCAACTCGTCAATCCAGCGCCTTCCACTCTTGCGCAGCCTGTCAAAAGTCTTTGTTCTTAAGCCTCGTAGAACTTCAACATTTGCTCTCTCTGCTTGGCCATTGCTTCATGGGTGTGCCACGGAAGCAAAACATACCTTGCTGCCGAGATCCTCAATGTACTGCATGAAGGCGCGGCTTGTGAACTGTGTGCTGTTGTCGGTGATGATCCTGTTGGGTACCCCAAAATGGCAAACTAGCCCCTTGAAGAACTTGATGGCTGACTGCGCTGTCACCTTCCTCACCGCTTCCACCTCTGGCCATTTTGTGAACTTGTCGATTGCAACGTACAAGTACTCAAAGCCCCCGACGGCACAAGGGAAAGGGCCCCATATGTCGAGCCCCCAGACCAAGAAGGGCCAGGAGAGAGGGATGGTTTGAAGGGCTTGAGCTGGTTGATGAAGCTTCTTCGAATGGAACTGGCACGCTTCACACTTGGTTACTAGTGCCGTCGCATCCTGGAGGGCAGCGGGCCAGAAGAAACCTTGCCGGAAAACCTTGCCAGCAAGGGCCCTCGACCCTATGTGGGAGCCACAAATGCCTTCATGTATCTCTGCCAATAGCTCTAGTCCTTCCTCCCGGGAGATGCACTTCAATTTCACCCCATTCGGTCTTTTTCTGTACAAGACGTTGTCAACGAATTGGTACAGAGCAGACCAGCGGGCTACTCTCTCTGCCTCTTCCTGCACCTCAGGAAGCTCTCCTATTTGGAGGAATCGGACGGTGTGCTGCGCCCATGCCGGAGCCCGTGGCTCGATGACAAGGACCAAAGGCATCTCTTCTGCCACGGGAGCGGCCGTCTCTACGGCCATGGCCTGAGGCCCTGCCGGAGTCGGTTGCCCCGCGGCAGGATCGGCATCCACGGCAACATCTTCGCCAGCGGCTCCGGGGAGCTCGATGGGGAAGTACTTGCCGGGTCCTAGCTTCCTCCGCTTGTTCTTCCTGGTTGATGGTTTGACGGATGGTTGAGTTAACCGAAGCGCAAAAGTACCTGGTTCCACAGGTAGCTTGAGGGCAGCGCACTTTGACAGGTAGTCGGCGATGTCGTTTTCCGTCCGAGGGACATGCTCTGCTCGTATACCGTCAAAGCGCTCCTCTAGTTTCCTCACTTCACCCACGTAAGCTTCCATCAACGGGCTTTGATAATCTTTGTTGATCTGCCTGACGATGAGCTGCGAATCACCCCTGACGATGAGCTTTTTGACTCCGAGGTCCGCCACGATCCTGAGACCGGCAAGCAAGCCCTCGTACTCGGTGGTGTTGTTATTTGACATCTCCTGGGGAAAGTGCATCTGGATGACATACTTGAGGTGCTCTCCGGTGGGTGCGACAAGCAGCACACCAGCACCGGCGCCTTGCAGCGAAAAAGCCCCATCAAAGTACATGATCCAGTTGTGGCTCGTTTCCTTGCCGGGGAGAGGGGTCTCCTGTACCTCTTCATCGGGCATCGAGGTCCATTCTGCAACGAACTCCGCCAAGACTCTGCTCTGAATCGTCAAGGTGTTGTCGAACTTCAAATTGAAACTCGATAGCTCCAGGGCCCATTCCACGATCCTCCCCGTTGCATCTGGGTTATGCAATATCTGTTGCAACGGGAGGCGGGTGACCACGGTGATCTCGTGCGCTTGGAAGTAATGACGTAGCTTCCTCGAGGCCATAAGGAGGCCGAAGAGCAATTTTTGCACACCTGAGTACCTCGACCTAGCCCCCTGCAAGAGGGAGTTGACTAAGTAAACTGGGTGCTGCACCATTTTCTTCTTCTGCGCCACTTCACCTAGTCATATGGGCCTTGTCGCACTGGCGTCAGCCTCTGCTGGGGACTCAATCTTGCCGGGACCGAGCCCTGCCGGGGAGGGTTCCGGCTCGCCATCCATTGATTCTGCCGCCGTCGTTGCCTCTTCGTCGACCTCTCTCTGCACCACCAGTGCGGCGCTAACCACCTGATTCGTTGCCGCTAGGTACAGCAGCAACGGTTCTTGTGGTTTGGGTGCAACCAGCACTGGGGTAGAGGAGAGGTACTTCTTCAAATCTTGCAGCGCTGCCTCGGCCTCCGGGTTCCACTCCATTGGGCCCGTCTTCTTCACGATCTTGAAAAAGGGAAGGGCACGCTCCGCGAACTTGGAGATGAATCTGCTCATGGCGGCAACGCGGCCAGTGAGCCGACGCACGTCTTTGATCCGTTTAGGTGCCTCAATCTGCTCGATGGCCTTGATCTTATCTGGGTTTGCCTCAATCCCGCGCTGCCACACAAAGAACCTGAGAAGCTTGCCGGACGGGACACCAAAGACACACTTCTTAGGGTTCAACTCGAGGTTGATCTTGCGCAGGTTTGCAAATGTTTTCTCCAGATCTTGCACAAGTGTTGCTTTGTCCTTGGTTTTGACCACTATGTCATCCATATAAGCTTCCATATTTCTATGTAGATGGTGCTCAAAACCAATTTGGACGGCTCTTGCAAAGGTTGAGCCAGCACTCTTCAACCCGAAAGGCATCCGTAAAAAGCAATACGTACCACATGGGGTGATGAACGCTGTCTTCTCCTCGTATTCTTTTGTCATGAAGATCTGGTGGTACCCTGAGTAGGCGTCGAGGAATGACAGCAGGTCACACCCGGCCGTGGAGTCAACAATCTAGTCGATGCACGGTAACGGGAAGGGATCCTTTGGACAAGCTTTATTGATGTCTGTGTAATCAATACACAGTCTCCACTTCTCGTTTGCCTTGCGCACCATTACCGGGTTAGCCAACCACGTCGGATGGAGCACCCCCCCTTACCAAGCCTGCCGCCTCTAGTTTTCTGATATCCTCCGTGATGAACTCCTGCCTCTCCAGAGCTTGCTTCCTGACCTTCTGCTTGACGGGCCGTGCATGAGGACAGACAGCAAGATGGTGCTCAATCACTTCCTTGGGAACATCGGGGATGTCAGAGGCTTGCCATGCAAACACATCAACATTCGCCCACAGGAAAGTGATGAGCCCGCTTTCCTATTTGCTATCGAGGGTGGAGCTTATGGTAAAAGCTCCCCTCGTGCCGTCCTCCTTGACGGGCACCTTCTTGGTCTCTGGTGGTGCAGCTCTAGACTTCTTGCTCTTGCCGGTGGAGCTCTCTGGCACGACCTCAACGGGAGCGCAACACCCCGAAGAGGTGCGCTTGCCGGAGTGGGTGCGAGGGGTCTCGCCGGTCTTTTTCCCTCACAGGACTCTGTCGGCAGGAGCAGGTGCCTTGGAGGCAGCTGCTGCAACTGCTTCCCGGTAGAGTTGGTCGGCTCAAATCAACATGTCTTTCTTGTCGGAGGGGACGGTGATGATGTTCATCGGCCCGGGCATGTTCAGCGTGTTGTAGGCGTAATGTGAAGCTGCCATGAACTTGGCTAGTGCCGGGCGGCCGAGGATCCCGTTGTAGGGCAAGGGGATCTCGGCTACATCAAAGACAATCCTCTCCGTCCTGTAGTTCAGCTCGCCTCCAAACGTCACGGGAAGCGTGACCTTTCCCTTCGGCTGGCTCCTCTCCAGATTGACCCCTTGGAACATGCCCGTCTCCTCGAGGTCTCCATCAGGGATCTGCAGCCTCTTGATCACAATAGGCGAGATCAAGTTCAGACTGGCCCCGCCGTCAACTAGCATCTTCGTCACCTTGAGGTTGCGGATTGTTGGTGAGACCAACAACGGCAAGCACCCGACCGCAGTAGTGTGGTCAGGATGGTCCTCGGTGTCGAAGATGATAGGCGTGCTGGACCACTTCAGCGGCTTCCGTGCATCGACCGACGGCTCCACCGCTGTGATCTCACGCACCCACTGCTTGAGCTGGTGGTGGGATATATGCAGCAGGGTGCCACCATCGATGCACATGGCTTCTGTGGCTTTCTGGAACTCGTGGTCGCCGGACTCATCGTCCTCGTCATGATCATCGTCTTCCTGCTTCTTGTTGCGGCCTCGGGCGGGCCTCTCCTACTGATTATCTTTGCTGCGGCGGCCTCCTTGGCCGCCATGCTTCTTGCCGGATCCCTCGACACCCTCTTGGCCCTTCTCCTTGTCCCGCCGCTCATACTCGGCTTTCTGCTTCTCAGCGAGCAGCTCCACTTGCCGGCAGTTCTGGAGGTCATGGCCCTTGGTGCGGTGGATCTTGCAATACTGCTTGTCGGAGCCCCCTGGCTTATCGGCACCCGCCAAGGCCCGACAAGCGACACACTCGGCAACCTCCTTGCCGGGGTCGCTCGCCTTGGCTTTCTTGGTGGCGCCGGTATCGTCGGACCCCTCGGCGGCAAGCATGGTCTTGCCCTTGCGCTTCCTGTTATGGCGCCGGCCCTTCTTCGCCGGGGTGGCGGTATCATCCGTGGAGTCGGTTTCCACGCCGGCGTCTTCGCCGGGGTACTTCCTTCCCTCTTCAGCGCGAGTGCACCGATCAGCTAGAACACAAAGCTCGGCCACATCCTTGACCTTATTCATCTCCAGCTGCTCACGCATCTTGCAATTGCGCACATTCTGATGGAATGCACTGATCACGGCAACAGGATGAATGTCGGGAATGTTGTACTGCACTCAGCTGAACCTTTGGGTGTACTTACGCAAGTTTTCTCCTTCTTTCTGGGGGATGATATGCAAGTCGCTCGCCTGGCCATGAGCTTGGTGGCCTCCAGTAAAGGCGCCAACAAACTCATGACACAGATCCGCCCAAGAAGAAATGGAGTCCACCGACAAGTGCATCAACCATGACATAACATTGGGCTTGAGTGCCAATGGGAAGTAATTGGCAAGCACCTTATCGTCGCGGGCCCCAGCAGCTTGCATCGTAATGGTGTAGATGCTGAGGAACTCCGACGAGTGAGTATTGCCGTTGTACTTCTCGCCAACGTCGGGCTTGAACATGCGGTGGGAGGGCCACTAGAACTGCCGCAACTCACGGGTGAAGGCCGGACAACCCACCTCGTAGGGTAGGCCACCGTAGCCTCCCGGTGCTGGATGGTCCGTAGTGGGCCCTGCCGTCCTGTCCGATTGGTGGCGCGCGTCATGCCGGCGCTCGATGGTGGTTCGAGTGTCTTCATGAGCTCGCTCCCAAAGAACTTGACGTTGGTTGCGGTGGGTTCGTGGGTCGGACGACGCTATGGAGATATCATCACGAGCATCGTCGCGACCGACCGACACCCGCGGTGGCCGGTATGGAGGAGGGGAGTGCACCGTGGCCGCATCGCTTTCGGCCCGTCCTCCGCTGGCGTGCGGTGGCTCGACGGAGCGACGGCCTACGGGTCCCGCCGGCCGCAACTCGTCGTTGTTAGCGATGCCGATGAGGCTCCAGACGGTGGCCCTCCATTCGTCAAGCTTCTTCGCAGTGGGAGGAAAGTTGAGGAGCAGCTGCGCGTGCTAGGGCTTCTGCTGGCATGGGCAGCGGCGAAAGCTGTGTGGACCGCGATGTGCTTCGACTTCTAACCACGTTAGTAGGAGCCCCATCACGGCCCCACAGCAGTCCGCCACCTCCACCAGCAGCTCGGCGTGCATGCTGGCCCTCCTCATCATGTGAAGGGAGCATGGGAATCTTCCCAGGGCGGCGCCCAGGGTCACCAACAGGGCAGCGCTGCTCATCGCGCATGACCTGAGAAGAGCGCGCCGTGGGCGCCGGTGTTGGTGTCTTGGAGGTCGCCGCGCCACCGTCTGGCGGCACGACGACGCCCCTGGAAGGCCCCGCGCCGCCTGCGAGGGGCCCAACTCCGTCTCTGGAGCTCATGGTGTGTGGCTCGTCGCCTGGCGTATGAACGATGCCGCTCACCAGGCCTGGACCGCCAGGGTGATCTGAATGTTCACGGGCCGCGCCACAGGTTCTCTTCGCGACTGGCTCGCTACTGGTCCGCACCGGTACTGGCAGTCCGATCTCAGATGAACCGATCGCCGTGGTTGTCTTCTTCTTAGGAGCCATGGCGATGAAGAACTGCTAGGCCAACTACTAGACCATATTCGCACAATTGCGCGCCCCTACCTGGCGCGCCAAATATGTCGGTGGGAAACGACACCTATGGGATCACGAGGATCCCTTCTACGGTTGTGGGGTGCAGGGTTGTGAGAAGAGCAGGATTAGTAATCAGCACAAGGATCGTTTACCCAGGTTCGGGCCGCGAGGAATGCGTAAAACCCTAGTCCTGCTTTGGTGGATGTATTGAATATTCTTGAGCTCTTGAACTAGCTATGGTGGTTGTGTGGTTCAAAAGAGCCGAATCCCTCTCCAGTACGCCATGGGCCTCCTTTTATAGTCGAAAGGGGCTGTCACAGTGGCACACAGGAGGTGGAAAGGCCTACAGTGCTATGAGCTTATCGCTTGTATTACAGGACAAGACGCATTTAATGCATAGCTTAGGTGTCTTCTTGCTTTATCGGGGACGGGAGTGAGGCCCGTCCCGTCCGTCGCCGCTCCTCCTCGCTTTGACACACGCCCTGGCCAGCGATGCATGCGGCGCCATGTAGGCAGGCAAGCAACTGAGGTGGCGCGGTGGTGGAGCCTTCATGAAGATCTGCGTGCCACCACACAGGCGTGTGCTGAGTTGGCCTGGAAGCTTCATGTTGCCACATAGGTGCCTGCCCAGCTGGTTGAGCTGGCAGCTGCATGTGAACGGCGGTGGAGACTTGGTTGGTGCGGGCTTGGCAGTGGCCCCGCTGACGCCCTTGGCAAGGGCCTTGCTGGGTGGCCCGACCAAGGTCTTGCCGTGGCGCGCTGTCATCCCCGGCAAGGATCTTGCCGGGGTTCTTGTGGGTTTCCTCGGCAAGAATCTTGTCGAGGATCATTGCCTTCCAATCCTCATCTGATCTTGAATATTCTTTGTCTTCACAAAGATCTGCATGCCACCATGGAGGTGCCTCCCGAGCCCTGGCCCAACGTGCTTGATGGTGTTGGAGACTGTGTGTTCGAGGGTGGCTCACTCCGTTGGTGTGGGCGAGCCGCCCCGGCAAGGGTCTTGCCGGGGAAACCTGCTTCGTCCATCTGCTCTTTGTGGTCTCAGTCTTTGGCATTGCGCTGATTGTTTCTGTGTTTGTGGCTCTGATTTCCTGTCTCCACCCTGCTTAAGTGTGGCTGTGGGCGTGGCTTTGACTGCCCGTGCACAAATAAGGGGTACAAAAGAGCGCCTCTATTTTAGTACACCGACATTTGGTGTTTAGTTAAGCATGAATATGATTTGATCATGTTTACTGCAATACAGTTATTCATTTAAAGTAAGAGAATAGTTGTTGTTCTATTTACATGAATAAAACCTTCAGTGGTCATACACCCAATGAAAATGGTTTGTTGGATCTCGATCGTAGTGATACACATATTCATAATATTGAAGCCAAAAGATGCAAAGGTAATAATGATAGTGCATATTTGTGGCACTGCCGTTTAGGTCATATTGGTGTAAAGTGCATGAAGAAACTCCATGCTGATGGGACTTTTGGAATCACTTGATGCTTGCGAACCATGCCTCATGGGAAAGATGACTTAGACTCTGTTCTCCGGAACAATGGAGCGAGCAACAGACTTGTTGGAAAATAATACATACGGATGTATGCGGTCCGATGAGTGTTGAGGCTCGCAGCGGGTATCGTTATTTTCTGACCTTCACAAATGATTTGAGCAGATATGGGTATATCGACTTAATGAAACATAAGTCTGAAACATTTGAAAAGTTCAAATAATTTTAGAGTGAAGTGGAAAATCATCGTAACAAGAAAATAAAGTTTCTATGATCTGATCGTGGAGGAGATTATTTGAGTTACGAGTTTGGTCTTCATTTGAAACAATGCGGAATAGTTTTGCAACTCACGTCACCTGGAACACCACAATGTAATGGTGTGTCCGAACATCATAACCGTACTTTATTAGATGTGGTGCAATCTATGATGTCTCTTACCGATTTACCACTATCGTTTTGGGGTTATACATCAGAGACAGCTACATTCACGTTAAATAGGGCACCATCTAAATCCATTGAGATGACACCATATGAACTGTGGTTTGGCAAGAAACCGAAAATGTCATTTCTTAAAGTTTGGGGTTGTGATGCTTATGTGAAAAAGCTTCATCCTGATAAGCTCAAACCCAAATCGGAGAAATGTGTCTTCATAGGATACCCAAAGGAGACAGTTGGGTACACCTTCTATCACAGATCCGAAGGAAAGACATTCGTTGCTAAGAATGGATCCTTTCTAGAGAAGTAGTTTCTCTCGAAAGAAGTGAGTGCGAGGAAAGTAGAACTTGATGAGGTAATTGTACCTGCTCCCTTATTGGAAAGTAGTTCATCACAGAAATCTGTTCCTATGACTCCTACACCAATTAGTGAGGAAGCTAATGATGATGATCATGTAACTTCAGATCAAGTTACTACCAAACCTCGTAGGTCAACCAGAGTGAGATCCGCACCAGAGTAGTACGGTAATCCTGTTCTGGAGGTCATGTTACTTGACCATGACGAACCTACAAACTATGATGAAGCGATGATCAGCCCAGATTCCGTGAAATGGCTTGAGGCCATGAAATCTGAGATGGGATCCATGTATGAGAACAAAGTGTGGCCTTTGGTTGACTTGCCCGATGATCGGCAAGCCATAGAAAATAAATGGATCTTCAAGAGGAAGACGGGCGCTGATAGTAGTGTTACCATCTACAAAGCTAGACTTGTCGAAAAAGGTTTTGACAAAGTTCAAGGTGTTGACTATGATGAGATTTTCTCACTCGTAGCGATGCTTAAGTCTGTCCAAATCATGTTAGCAAATTTCCACATTTTATGAAATCTGGCAAATGGATGTCAAAACTACATTCTTTAATGGATTTCTTAAAGAAGAGTTGTATATGATGCAACCAGAAGGTTTTGTCGATCCTAAAGGTTCTAACAAAATGTGCAAGCTCCAGCGATCCATCTATAGTTTTATATAGACTTGCAGTGAAGCCTATATTTACAAGAAAGTGAGTGGGAGCACTACAACATTCTGATAAATATATGTGAATGACATATTGTTGATCAGAATTAATGTAGAATTTTCTGGAAAGCATAAAGGAGTATTTGAAAGGAGTTCTTCTAAGAAAGACCTCGGTGAAGCTGCTTACATATTGAGCATCAAGATCTATAGAGATAGATGAAGACGCTTGATAAGTTTTTTCAATGAGTACATACCTTGACAAGTTTTTGAAGTAGTTCAAAATGGAACAGTCAAAGACTGAGTTCTTGCCTGTGTTACAAGGTGTGAAGTTGAGTAAGACTTAAAGTGGAAGGATCGATATGGTTGACTAGAGGGGGGGCGGGTGAATAGGCAACTAGCAATTTTTAAGCTTTTCTTTACCAAATTAAACTTTGCAACAAAATAGGTTGTCTAGATGTGCTAAGTGAGCAACCTATATGATGCAATAACAACTAGCACATAAGCAAGCTAGGGAAGCAACACAAGTAGGCTTGCAAAGGTAAAGGCACGAAATAACCAAGAGTGGAGCCGGTGGAGACGAGGATGTGTTACCGAAGTTCCTTCCTTTTAAGGGGAAGTACGTCTCCGTTAGAGCGGTGTGGAGGCACAATGCTCCCCAAGAAGCCACTAGGGCCACCGTATTCTCCTCACGCCCTCACACAATGCGAGATGCCGTGATTCCACTATTGGTGCCCTTGAAGGCGGCGACCGAACCTTTATAAACAAGGTTGGGGAAATCTCCACAACAATTGGAGGCTCCCAACAACTCCACGAAGCTTCACCACAATGGACTATGGCTTCGAGGTGACCTCAACCGTCTAGGGTGCTCAAACACCCAAGAGTAACAAGATCCGCTAGGCATAAGTGGGGGGAATCAAATATCTTGTGGTGGAAGTGTAGATCGGGCCCTTGTCACCCAATCCCGAGCAAATCAGCAAGTTTGATTGGCTAGGGAGAGAGATCGGGCGAAAATGGAGCTTGGGGCAACAATGGAGCTTAGAGGTGGAAGAGGTGGTAAACTAGAGGTAGAAGACGCCCCTTATATAGTCATGGAAAAAATCCAACCGTTATCCACATGTTCAGCCCGCGACACGCGGTACTACTGCTTCAGGGGCGCGGTACTACCGCGAGGCCGCGCGGTACTACCGTGGCAGACCATGGTACTTCCGCAACAGCAGCAGAGGCCGGGACTTGCCTGACTAGGGTGCAGTACTACCGCTTGCGCGGTACTACCGCTCCCCCTTGTGGTACTACCGCAAGGCAGGAAAGTCATTGCTTGGGAAGGGCGCGGATGAAATAAATTACATCCGTGCCTACTTCTGCTGAAAAAGAGGTGGTGCAAAAATCCGACGCGGTACTACCGCGCACGAGGCGCGGTACTACCGTTGAGGCGCGGATGTAAAAAATTACATCTGCTCCTACTACCGTGACGCCGCGGTACTAGGTAGGAGGGCCACGGTACTACGACTCCTGGGGAGCGGTACTATCGTGGGCCCCCGCGGTACCACCGTGCTGGACCAGCGGTACTAGCGTGGGTGGCGCGGATGTAAAAAATTACATCCGCCCCTACTACCGTACCGGAGCGGCACTAGGCCTGGGAGCCACGGTACTACGGCTCCAGAGGAGCGGTACTACCGTGACCCACAGCGGTACTTCTGCTGGTACTTGCGGTACTACCGCAAGTACAGCAGTAGCCATCAGATTTCAGCACAACCAGGATAACGAAGAGAAGTTCCAAAGTGCAGGGAAAGGTAGGACAAGTGTACGTGTTGATTCCACCCAAACCTTTCCGACGCGGACCCCCTCTTAATAGTACGGCTTTCCTACGACTCAAATCCACCAAAGAGAAACGTAGAACAATGCCGACTTCAATAGTCTCCGACGGGCACTGAATCGTCTCGTGCCTAGTGAAGAAGTATCTGAGAAACTCAAGGCACACGATTAGTCCGCAAAAGCATTGTCATCAATCACCAAAACACCTAAGGGATAAATATGCCCTTACAATCTCCCCCTTTTTGGTGGATTGATGACAACACGAGATTTGCACATAGATAAGATAATTTAGAGCAAGGGCAAACCCCACCTCTCTAAAATATAGACGGGCTCCCCCTAGATGTGTGCACTCTAGATGAATGCTTTGGACTATATAGCACACAGACTAGGATCAACACTCCCCCTATATTTTAGAGACCAAGGCATGATAATTAACATAGCATAGCATAAAGATAGCACAATATAACACAAGCTCGCTAGGATAGATAGAGTGCATATGTCTTACACCATACGAAGTAAAGCAACCGAGGTTCAAACGAGAAAGCAGCAAATAGTTCAACCGAGAAAGCAGCAAACACACGACACACACGACTCGCAAATCCCTACTCTCTCTCCCCCTTTGGCATCGAGACGCCAGAAAGGCAGAGAGGACACCTACACACAAGAGGTGGCTCAAGCAGGGAACTCGTCCCAACCCTCTCCGTTGGTCTCCTCGGTAGCAGGGATGGTCTCCTCGACATCCTCCTCAGAATCAGTCCACCTGTAGCCTTGCTTCTCCATCCACTCGGCCTCTGGAGTGATGCGCTCCTTAGACCCGCCAGACACTTCCTCACCATAGAGCTGCAAGATCTTCTTGTCCCTGTGTTGACTCTCCTTGGACGCCATGTGAGTCCTGTACTGCCCCTTGGCTTGCATGCAGAAGAGTCTTCATCTTGTCCTTCAGCTTCTTGGCCCATGATGGCATAGTGGCACTCTGGGAAGGCCTAGCAGCACGGCCCTCAGCAACATCCTCGGCGCCAGCATCCTCCTCATCAACAGCAGCCCTAGCAGCAGTCGCCTCGGCACGAGTAGTGGTGTTGGCCCAGTTGGATCTGATATGCAAACAGATGGGCTCATGGCGAATCCAGTCGGGAGCAAGGAACTCCTCACCAGGGAACATCTTCTCCCAAGTCTTCGAGATCAGCCGAAACAGATAGGGCCCATAGATAGGCACCTTGCGGTTGAACACTGCAAACCGAAGCTCACACAACATGATGTGTGAGATATCAAGTGGCTGAGACTGAGACGAACGAGCCTCCTCGCAAATGAGCATCATATCCACCATATAGGCATGAACCTTGTCTTTGTCACCGATGCGAGGGAACAAGGAGTTGCGAAAGATGCGATACATGATATCCAGAAAAGAGTTGAGCACCAACGTTGTCTTGCCATTGGCGAGAGCCTTCTCAACCATGAACGGTGCAAGCTTGTCCTTGTTGGCAGACTCAGCATTGGCATGGGGGCGAACACCCACTGGAGTGTTGAGCCCATCATCAGGAACCTGGAGTAGATCCATGAACTCCTTCCAGGTAGCAGACAACTGACGGCCATTGGTCATCCAGGTCATCCTTCGCTCCTCATTAGAGTGAAAGTAAACTGAGACAAAGAACTGACAGATAAGCTCAGGGTCATAGTCAAGGTGAAAGGATATCACATGCTCAATGCCAAACTGCTCCACCAAGTCCAGAGCCTCTCCAAAGTAGTCATGGAACTTGTCCTTCCTCATGTGATGCATATCGATCCATTTCACCTCCACGTAGGTATTCTGCTTGTTCTTGATGACATCCAGATAGATGTTGGTCTGTTGCTTGTTCCAGAACAGCTCACAGCCTCTGATAGTGGAACGAGGGTTCACATATGGGTGAAGCTGCCTGAGACGAACGTACTCAGATGGGGCTATCTCATCCATGCCCTTAGCGGGCTCCTTGTGCTTGCTAGCTGAGGTCTTGACATTGCGCTTGGAGGCAGAAGAGCCCTCTGGTACTTCACCTGGGTTGCGCAGACGCTTGGAGCCAGTGTCACGACTGGGATTGGACCGGCGAGAGCCACCACCTGAGACACACACGCAAAACACCAAAGACGCGAAGAAGATCAATGCGAAGGCCACGGTAAAGCACAAGAAACACATAGAAGGCATACGAGAAAGTTGTCATGCGATAGATGTGAGCCACGGTAGAACTGCCACTACCTGCGGTACTAAAACATTAGTACCGCTCCAAAACGCGGTAGTACCACGCGGGGTCACGGTAGTACCGTGATTGGAGCGGAAGTAAAATTTTAGTGCCGCAGTGAGCGCGGTAGTACCGCTCCCGACGGGCGGTAGTACCATACAAGCGGTAGTACCGCGCCAGACGGGCGGTAGTACCGCGTCGCGTCAGATCCAAACGGTGGTTCGAATTTGAAAAGAACCGCAAAACAATGGCGGTGCTACGGTGATCAAATCTAGCGCAAGACAAAAATACAAGTATGAATCCTACGCAATACTGTGCTCCTTCATCCTACTCTTGCATAGATTAAGCCTATGAATCTCAAGAACACACAAGTCTCCTCCAAAACTTAGAAACACCAAACACAAACAACAAGGAGAGGGAGTTGGGGAAAGACCTTGGTCCATAGCAAGAGCACATGGTGGGGAACGATCCCACCTGTCGATGTACTAAAGTAGGGGGGTACCTTAGTACCCCGAACTTGTGCACGGGCAGTCGCGGCAACCCGCGGCAGGGCTTGCCGGGCGTCCGCCAAGGTCCTCCGCGGCTACGTTGGTGCCGCTCAGGGACAGAATACTCGAGCTAAAAAGCCCCGGCAAGAGGAGCTTGCCGGGAAGGCTAACCAAGGCCCCGACAAGAGGAGCTTGCCGGGAAGGCCAACCGAAGCCCCGGCAAGAAGAGCTCGCCGGGAAGAAAACAAAGGACCCGGCAAGAGGAGCTTGCCGAGAAGGCCGACTGAAGTGCCTCCAGAGGACTTGCCGCGGCGCCCCGCGCGTCCCGGCAAGGCCCGAGGGCCGGCAAGCTTGCCGGCACGACAAGAGGAGGACCGCGGCAAGGCACTTGCCGCGGCAAGATTGCCAACCAAACTCCAGCACATCCTGCGACGTGTCATCACAAGGCCGTCCCAAAGGCACGTGGCGAGGCACTACACAGCCATGCAGAGCGAGGTGGCAAGCGGAGCTGACAGAGACGCCATGGTGGCAACCGGTGGCTCACTTGACGATCGCCTCTCTGCACTGTTGGGGCGACCGGACAGGCATTAAATGCCCTTGTCCCCTACCGTCAGTTAGGTAGGGGCACTGTTGGTCACTATTACACCAACCTGCGTTTTTACCTTTCTACCCCCTCTTCTTACGCTGCCACCTGTTGGTGCCCCCTTTAGACTATAAAAGGGAGGCCCATGCGCACGTAGAAGAGGTTCGGGTCTTGTTGGGTTCGGCAAGGTAGGTTTTAGGGTTCATTAGAGGACGCAGGACCAGAGTCCGGTCCAACACATACACATCACACCACCTCGCGCTCGTATTCGAGCAAGATCAAATAACAACACAAAGCAGCAGTAGGAGTTTTATCTCTCCGGAGAGCTCCGAAGCTGGGTAAAAATCGCCCGTCTCTCCCGCATCTCCACCGCGTGCCCGGGACCTCGATCCGCTCTGAGCGCGGCCTCTGCACCCCCTCTCCGAACCAGAAAAGGGGCCCCCCGTGCCCCATAGGTGCCCGGCGGCCACGGAAGTAGACCGTGCCCCCGCCGCGACATCTTTGGCGCGCCAGGTAGGGGGAGCGTCGAGGTCGTGAGCATCCGATCCGGTCTCCGCGCGCGCTGCATCAACGCCTTCATCGACATGCCACCGAAGAAGAAGCCTTCGGAAGTAGCCGCTCCATCTACATCGATTCCGCCACCACCGCCGGAGCAGACGGGCGGTGGAGTGGGCACCGGCGGAGGAGCGGGCGCCGACGGTGGGACTCACGTCATCACCAGATCCAAAAACAAGGCCCCGCAAGCGTCGGCGACCATGCATACACCACACCCTTCCCAGGAGGTGCAAGGTCGACAACGCCCCGGTGCTCCTAGCACCGTGCTCGCGTTGGAGCAAGCCCAAGTCCGGCAAGTGCAGCCCTGATGCCCACTCCGGCAAGTGCACCTCCTCGGAGTGCTGCGCTGCCGTCGAGAGCGCACCATCGAGCTCCACCGGCAAGTGCAAGAAAGCAAAGGCATATCCGCCAAAGATCAAGCCCGGCAAGAACAGCTCTGGTATCTGCTCCGGCAAGCACGCCTCCCCGAAGTGCCGCGCTGCCGTCGAGGATGCGCCATCGAGCTCCGCTAGCCAGTAGGGCGAAGAAAGCGTCCAGCTTTAAGCTTTTGGATTGTACTCCCTGAGAATCCGTACCTTGTACGAAGAACCTGCGCGCAGAAGGGTTGAATCGTGGCTAAGTTGCGCCCTTGATACGTTTCGAGTCCGCTCAACGACGAAAGCGCGCCGCAACTAGCCCGACGAGTTCTTCTTGCCGGAAGCAACACCGCCAGCGGGCTGCTGATGTCCCGCACTCAGCAAGTGTGTTTACACCGGCAGGTTCCCTGAAAGCGCGGGGGGGGGGGGGGGTGAAAACGTACAAGGGAAGGAGTCAAGGGAGGAGCGCGGCTTCGCCGGACCGCGAAAGACAGAAAAGCTAAGTCACCCGAGCTCGAGCGCGTAGCTCTTTTCTTTAGTTTTAAGCGCTTATGTTATGTTCCTCGTACGTTCGTCCCTTGTACGAAAAACCCGTGCGCTGAGGAGCCAACTCATGGTTAAGTTGCGCCCTTGCTTTGTTTTCGAGTCCGCTCAACAATGCAAGCGCGCTGCAACTGGCCCAAGAAGGTTTCTTGCCGGGTACAACACCGCCAGCAGGCTGCTGACGTTCCGAACTCAGCAAGTGTGTTAGCACCGGCAAGTTCCCTAGAAGCGTAGGGCAAAAACGTACAAGGGGTATAATGAAATCGAGGATGTAACGTAGCAAGCCTTGCCATGAGACGTCCTTTGTATGAGAAACTTGTGCGCAGAGGAGCTAACTCGTGGTTAAGTTGCGCCCTTGCTTTGTTTTCGAGTCCGCTCAACAATGCAAGTGCGCTGCAAATGGCCCGAGGAGGTTTCTTGCCGGGTACAACACCGCCAGCAGGCTACTGACGTTCCGCACTCAGCAAGTGTGTTAGCACCGGCAAGTTCCCTAGAAGCGTAGAGTGTAAACATGCAAAGGGGTGAAACATGGCATCGCATTGCCCAACTTGAGATTACGTTGCAAAGAATAACTTATTACAGCGCTGTCTTAGTTATTTTTGTGACTGTAATAACAGCGACAAGGAGAAGCCAGAAGGGCGCACCGGCGAAGAGGCCCCGGCAAGCCGATTTCACTGGGGGCTGCGGCCACCAAGATCCCTACGCGGCAAGTCAGGGTCCCCGGGGGCTACAACGCTGGCGGCAAGGACAGAGCAAGGCGCACCAGCACCTAGGTCCCGGCGGGGCCAAAGTTGCCGGGGGCTGCAAATATCAAGATTCACCCCCGGCAAGCCAGAGTCGCCGGGGGCTGCAATACCAGATAAGTTTTCCATCCCTCGTCATGCATCCTCTTGTGGGCTGGGGAAAGCGAGACCGTGTCTCTGAACGATCATGCCTTGTACGAAAAGAACCTGTGCGCGGAGGAACCAACTCGTAGCTAGTCGCGCACCGACTGTTGCCTCGAGTCCGCTCGACAATTTAGGTGAACTGTGGCTAGCCCAACGACAAGGTTTCTTGTCGGCCGCGACACCGCCGGCAGGGAACCAACTTGTAGCTAGTTGCCTTACTGTCGTTTCGAGTCCGCTCAACGACTTAAGTAAGCCGCGACTAGCTCCGCGACAAGGTTTCCTGTCGGTTGCAGTTCCGTTGCCGACGTTCCGCACTCGGCGCCCACGGCAAGGTGCCCGCGCCGACAAGTTCCCTAAAAGCGTAGGGTGAAAACGTACAAGGCACGCAATCAAGTAAAAGACTTAATCCGGCAAGCTTTCCCCTCTTTTCATTAAAAAACATCCCAATTTAGTGTGAGTCCATGGAGGATGAAAAACATGATAGAGAGGGTTACAAGCTTTAAATACAGCTAAGGCCCGAAGGCTTACAAATTAAAAGATAAGGTGCCCGTAATCCCTCTCCTGTTTTCTCTCTTCAGGAAGTAGGTCAAGGAGGCCCCGGCAAGAGAAGCTTGACGGGAAGGGCAAAAGAAATGCCTAGGCGAGCTACGGGTGCCAGAAGACACCAAGAGAACTTCCCGGGGCCCGGCCAGGAGCTTGGCGGAGACGGAGGCGCCGGAGGCAGAGCTCGAAGACGGGGCGGCAAGACGTCAGCACGCTGTCGAGGGCACCTCGCCCTCGTACTCCGACTTGACGGCCTTGCCGCCACCCCTCTTCCTCTTCCGCCGCCTCCCTACGCCAGCCGCCCAAGGAGACGGCCCCGGGGAGTTCAGAAGGCCGGCGACCCGGATGATGGGGTCGCCGGTGGCGCGCACGAGGCAGCGTCCGACGCCTAGTCGGACCCGCCGCCCTCGTCGTCGCTGTCGCTCCCCTCCTTGTCACTCTCGCTCGAGGAGGGACCTTCGCTATCGGAGGAGCTGTCCACGCAACATCTCGCCCGGGTGCCGGAGTCCCCGAAGACCTTGACGGCGAGAAGGTTGCCCTCCATTAACTTAAAATGGAGGGTAAACCCCGCCGTCAAGCTATGGATGCGGGCGAACGTCTTCCACCCTCGGTCGAAGTACATCACGCCGGGGGCTGGGGATACGACACTAACTCGAGTGCCACTGATCCCGCAGCCCCTCATGCGCAACTCCAGCATCTCGGGCGGGTCCGGCTCCATCGCGCTCGCAAATGGAGCCGGAAGACGGAGGCGTCGACGAGGTGCCCGGCGCAGCTTGACGAAGAACTCCCAGGGGTCGTCCCCAATGTGGACCGCCTCGAGGAGAGGAGCCGTCGGCGGAGACGGGGGTGGCGCACCACCCCGGCCGCCTCGGCCACGCCCTCGACCTCGCCCTCGGCCTCGCCCCCTCCCTCTTCCTCTCTCGACCGGCTCCACCACCGCAGGAGCGACAGAGGGAGGGATGCGCTGTCTGGCGGCAACCCTCGCCGCCACCGACGAGGGGCCAGGATTCCCTTTCTCCATGACGAATGGGAGGAAGGGGAGCAGAAGTTAAAAAGGAAAGAAGGAGATGAAGGAGTGTGGGCTTCTGTGCCCTCCCTCCTGCCCCTTATAAAGGAGCAGGGTGGGAGCCCGGCCGCCCCGCTCGGCGAATCAAGGCACGGGAGAGCAGGGAATCGAGGCCGACCCGCTGCCTCTGCTCACGCCGGCCCGGATTCCCCAATCCCACCATCCGTGACCCCAAGCGCATGGGAGCCGCGTGGCAGGGATGCAGCACCGAGTGGACGGGTGAGGCAGTCTCGCCCCACCCCGTGAGCATGGGAGCGGACGCCTCAAAAGCCGCGCGCTAGCCCCGTCCAGTAAATGCACCACGCCCCCACACCTACCTCCGTTTAGGAGGGAGGGCGTGGGCCGTCCCCTCCATCATGGCTCGATGCGTGCTTGCGAGGACTCAGCCCCGCGCGCACCGCCCACGTCGCCCACGATGTCGCGTTTGACGCGTGCCGTTGCGGGAGGACGCGGTGGAGGCGGAGTCCGATTTTGTGTGGACCCAGGCCACGCGTGCCCGTGCACTGTTTTGGGCCTGGCTCAACAACGCTCGGCACCGTGTATGGCCCAGGCCCGGGGGCTACTGTCGGTGTACTAAAGTAGGGGGGGTACCTTAGTACCCCGAACTTGTGCACGGGCAGTCGCGGCAACCCGCGGCAGGGCTTGCCGGGCGTCCGCCAAGGTCCTTCGCGGCTACGTTGGTGCCGCTCAGGGACAGAATACTCGAGCTAAAAAGCCCCGGCAAGAGGAGCTTGCCGGGAAGGCCAACCAAGGCCCCGGCAAGAGGAGCTTGCCGGGAAGGCCAACCGAAGCCCCGGCAAGAAGAGCTCGCCGGGAAGAAAACAAAGGCCCCGGCAAGAGGATCTTGCCGAGAAGGCCGACCGAAGCGCCTCCAGAGGACTTGCCGCGGCGCCCCGCGCATCCCGGCAAGGCCCGAGGGCCGGCAAGCTTGCCGGCACGACAAGAGGAGGACCACGGCAAGGCACTTGCCGCGGCAAGATTGCCAACCAAACTCCAGCACATCCTGCGACGTGTCATCACAAGGCCGTCCCAAAGGCACGTGGCGAGGCACTACACAGCCATGCAGAGCGAGGTGGCAAGCGGAGCTGACAGAGACGCCATCGTGGCAACCGGTGGCTCACTTGACGATCGCCTCTCTGCACTGTTGGGGCGACCGGACGGGCATTAAATGCCCTTGTCCCCTACCGTCAGTTAGGTAGGGGCACTGTTGGTCACTATTACACCAACCTGCGTTTTTACCTTTCTACCCCCTCTTCTTACGCTGCCACCTGTTGGTGCCCCCTTTAGACTATAAAAGGGAGGCCCATGCGCATGTAGAAGAGGTTCGGGTCTTGTTGGGTTCGGCAAGGTAGGTTTTAGGGTTCATCAGAGGACGCAGGACCAGAGTCCGGTCCAACACATACACATCACACCACCTCGCGCTCGTATTCGAGCAAGATCAAATAACAACACAAAGCAGCAATAGGAGTTTTATCTCTCCGGAGAGCTCCGAAGCTGGGTAAAAATCGCCCGTCTCTCCCGCATCTCCACCGCGCGCCCGGGACCTCGATCCGCTCTGCGCGTGGCCTCCGCACCCCCTCTCTGAACCAGAAAAGGGGCCCCCCGTGCCCCATAGGTGCCCGGCGGCCACGGAAGTAGACCGTGCCCCCGCCGCGACACCACCGGACGGAATCACGAGAGGGCAGCCGGTGAAGGAGACCCGACGACGAACGCCGGCTCCGTTCTTGAGCGAGGGAGAGAAATAGGCGACGTGGGGAAGAACTGCAAATGAGTATGGGGAGTTAGAACTTCCCCTACCTGTCCTTATCCCCACGCGCCCAATCCGGCGCGGTAGTACCGCGCGGGCGGAAGTACCGCACCGAGGCAGTAGTACCGCTCACCCAGGCGGCAGTAAAAAAATACTGCCGCGTGGTGACGGTAGTACCATGCTCCCGCAAGCGGTAGTACCGTGGCTGGCTGCGGTAGTACCGTAGCTGGCCGCGGTAGTACCATGAACTCAAGACACCGAAAGTTTCAACAAGAGAAGAAAGCCTTTGCACGGAAACTTTTCACACACAGGAAACCACAAGAACACGCACAAACCAGAGGCAGAAAGACAACAAGAAACCACCAAGCGACAAAGCCTCTAGAAGAGAGAGGGCGATGGACGAAGCCACCTATGTTTGAGTTGGATTGTATGGCACCGCGAAGAATTATCCTTGGGCCCATGACCAAAAAGTACCATAAAAATGGCTAATGTGAAAGAGGTGATCGATTTATGCATAATGGGGGGAGGGAGAGTTCATTGAGAGAACAACACTCCCCCTATGTCCATGCCTACACCTAAACTAGACAACAAGTTAAGTGTGGTGGGGGGTACACGGGTTCAAGTCACATTGCTCAAATCAATGATATTTAGCTCATGCCTTAACTCGCGAAATCTTGCTTCATCCAAGGGCTTCGTGAAAATATCTGCAAGGTTATCATGAGTGTTGACATACTTGAGCTCGATCTCCCCTCGCCTAATGTGATCCCAGATGAAGTGATACCGAATCTCAACGTGCTTCATCTTGAAGTGTTGCACCGGGTTGAGAGAAATCTTGATGGCACTTTCATTATCACACCAAAGAGGCACTTTGTCACAAATGACACCGTACTCCTTTAAAGTTTGCCTCATCCATAGGAGTTGAGCACAACAACTACCGTCCGCCACATATTTCGCTTTGGTGGACGAGAGAGACACACAACTTTGCTTCTTAGAAGACCAACTTACCAAAGAGCAACCAAGAAATTGGCACCCTCCAGAAGTGGACTTCCTATCCACTTTGTCTCCCGCCCAATCGGAATCCATAAAACCTTCAAGCTTGAAGTTTGCTCCTCTTGGGTACCATAAGCCAAAGTTTGGGGTATGAGCTAAATATCGAAAGATTCGCTTGACCGCCACATAGTGAATTTCCTTCGGTGCGGCTTGAAACCGTGCGCACATCCCCACACTCAACATGATATCCGGTCTAGATGCACAAAGGTAAAGCAAGGAGCCAATCATGGAGCGATATACCTTTTGATCCACCGCTTTACCATTGGGATCGATGTCAAGTTGGCACTTGGTAGGCATTGGTGTAGTAGCCGGCTTGACATCACTTAGCTTGAATCTTTTAAGCATGTCTTGAGTGTATTTGGCTTGGTTGATGAAGGTTCCTTCTCTTCTTTGTTTGATGTCAAAACCAAGGAAGAACTTCAACTCTCCCATCGAAGACATCTTGAACTTGGAGGTCATGAGAGTGGCAAATTCCTCATTGAAAGCTTTGTTAGGAGAACCAAAGATAATATCATCAACATATAGTTGGCATACAAACAACTCCCCTTTGACCTTCTTAGTAAAAAGAGTGGGATCGATTTGTCCTACTTCAAATCCACGATCTTGTAGCAACTTGGTAAGGTGGTCATACCACGCACGTGGGGCTTGTTTAAGGCCATAGAGTGCCTTATCGAGTTGATACACATGATCCGGGAAGTAGGGGTCCTCGAACCCGGGGGGTTGCTTGACATAGACCAACTCATTAATAGGACCATTAAGAAAAGCACTTTTCACATCCATTTGTTGCAACTTAAAGTTGTGATGGGAAGCATAAACAATTAATAAACGAATGGATTCAAGACGAGCAACAAGAGCAAAGGTTTCACCGTAGTCGATACCCTCGACTTGGGAGTAGCCTTGTGCTACCAATCTTGCCTTGTTGATGATGTTCCCATGAGCATCTTACTTGTTCTTGAAGATCCACTTGGTTCCAATGACGTTGTGGTTCCCCGATGGTCTTGGCACCAATCTCCACACCTTGTTGTACTCGAAGTTGTTGAATTCTTCATGCATGGCATTGAGCCAATCCGAGTCTTCGAGCGCCTCATAGACCTTTTGGGGTTCAACACAAGAGACAAACGCGTGATGTTCACAATAGTTTGCTAATTGTCTATGAGTGCTTACCCCCTTTCTTAGGCTTCCAACCACGTTTTCCATGAGATGGCCTTGGGTTGTGAGCTTGGAAGCAATCTTCGTGGCACGACGCTCTAATTCCTCCTCGGGAGTGGAAGGAGGAGGGTTAACTTGATCATCTTGAGCGCCGTCTTGAGCTTGTTCTTCATCTTGAGCTTGCTCATGATCTTGAACTTGCTCGAGGGGGAGAACTTGACCTTGGGCATCATTTAGAGGTTCACCACCATCTTGAGGTTGATCTTGCCCTTGGTCTTGTTCACGAGGTTGAGGGCCTTCACTTTGTTCTTCGGAAGCGTGTGGGTCTTGATGAGGTGATTGCTCCACTTGAGTGGAGCATTGTCCTTCTCCTTCGGCCACAAGGGGTTCCTAAATGGGTAGGATTTGACCAATACCCATTCTTCTTATGGCTTGGGGAGGAATTTCATCACCTACATCACAAGTACCACTTTGCTCCACTTGGGAGCCGTTATTTTCGTCAAACTCCACGTTACACGTCTCCTCAATGAGTCCGGTGGACTTGTTGAGAACACGGTAAGCATGAGAGTTTGTAGCATAACCAACAAATATGCCCTCATGAGCTCTAGCCTCAAATTTAGACAAACGAACACCTTTCTTGAGAATGAAACACTTACGGCTGAACACCCGGAAGTACTTGAGGTTGGGCTTGTTGCCGGTGAGTATCTCATAAGGAGTCTTGTTCAAGCCTTTGCGAAGATAGAGCCGATTGGATGCATGACATGCGGTGTTGATGGCTTCGGCCCAAAAGTTGTATGGAGACTTGAACTCCGCCATCATGGTCCTAGCCGCATCCATCAACGTCCGGTTCTTCCTCTCCGCAACACCGTTTTGTTGAGGGGTGTATGGAGCAGCATATTGGTGCTTGATCCCCTCATCACTAAGAAACTCATCCAAGGTGTAGTTCTTGAACTCGGTGCCGTTGTCACTTCTTATTGTCAAGATCTTTGCATTGTGTTGACATTGAGCTTCATTTGCAAAGTCGATGACTGTTTGTTGAGTCTCACTCTTCCTCTTGAAGAAGTATACCCAAGTGTATCTTGAGTAGTCATCCACAATCACCAAGCAATACTTTCTTCCTCCAAGACTATCAAAAGATGGAGGCCCAAAGAGATCCATATGAAGGAGCTCCAAGGGTCTCTTCGAGCAGATGATGGTTGATGGAGGGTGAGCCTTTTCATGAAGCTTTCCTTCGATACAAGCACTACAAGCACGATCTTTGGCAAAACTAACATTTGTTAGTCCACGGACATGGTCCCCCTTGAGAAGACTTTGCAAAGATCTCATATTGACGTGGGCTAAACGGCGATGCCAAAGCCATCCCACGTCAACTTTAGCCATTAGGCATGTCGCGGTCTTAGTGGGTCGCTCCAAAAAGTTAACCACATAGAGACCGTTCTCGACATGCCCAACAAAGGCTACTTTAAGAGTCTTGCTCCACAAGAGGGCCACGGTATCAATGTCAAAGAAAGTAGCAAAACCCATGAGTGCAAGTTGACGAACGGAAAGCAAATTGTATGCAAGGGACTCAACAAGCATGACTTTCTCGATCGTTAGATCATGAGAAATGACAACCTTGCCGAGACCCAATACCTTAGAATGTGATGCATCACCCCACTCGACATTGGTGGGCATAGATGGAATCTCTTGCACGTCCACCACCAAGTCCTTGCTCCCGGCCATATGATTTGTTGCTCCACTATCGAGCAACCATGATCCCCCACCGGAAGCAAACACCTACAAGAGATCAATGCTTGGTTTTAGGTACCCATTTAGTAATGGGTCCTTTGATGTTAGTAACAAGGGTCTTGGGAACCCAAATAGACCATTCAATGTACTCATAAGGAGAACCAACAAATTTAGCAAAGACATGTCCATCACTAGCACGACACAACACATATGACGGGTTAAAGTCGCCGGCTTTGTTTGAGGAAATGCTTTTTCCCTTTTTGTTGGGGATGATGTGATAATCTGACCCAGCCATTGATGATGATGTGGGTAATCCGGATCTTGAGGTAGAACTTGATTCACTTGGCTTACTTTTTACCCGCCTTATTGATGATGATGCTTGTCAGGATGACGCTGAGGCCAGCAATGTGGGCTTCGTTGAGGTAACTATTCTCTCTTCCGATTCAGAAATCTTGCCTTTGCCAAAATCTCGCCGGGCAAACCGGAAAGTTAAATTTTCTCATCCTCTTGCTTATTTGGATCCCAACTTTCTTATGAAGACCCAGCAACACGAAGTTCGCCGCACAACCCGGCACAGCGGCCAGGTAGTTACTTCTGCCGGTTTACCGAACAGTCCGGTTCGAAAACGTCGCTCCGAGGTCTCCGACCTTTTTATTGCTTTAAATCCTAAAGTGGGTTTCTTCCGTCAACCTCTTAATCCATCCGACTCCGATTATCAGGTCACTTCTCATTCATCGTCTGGTGAATCGTCGGCCACTCAGCTACCACCTTTGAAAACCGTTGCTGGGTAAGTTAAACTGAACATATGTTTCCAGTGTACTGCGCAATGGCTTATACTTTTCCTTGACTTTTTGTTTTTCCTTCAGGGCCAAACCGAAACCAAGCAAGAAGGTCCGCCTGGATAAAGCGGCTGAAGAAGATGTAGCCCCCGAACATAACCAAGCGCCGGATCATGAAATGTTTACTTCTGAAGATATCCCCAATGATCCTCCATTGCAAGACGATGTTATTCCCGAAGAAGGGCTTACTAATACTCCAGCCTCTGCTGATCCGCCTGCCAGCTCAGTCCAGATTGAGAAACCCCACACTCCTGCTGACAAACCGGCCGCGCCAACACAAACCGGCGAGTCCAAAGATGATGATGTTGTGATTACCGGTGTGGGCCGCTCTGAACCCGGGAATCCTGTCACCCTTACCAAGCATACCATCAAAGAGGATTTTTCCGCTTTGAACAAAGGAAAATGGGATGTTGAACTAGAGACATATGCTGCTCTGAGCGCCCAAGATCTTCACTCCGGCTATT
This sequence comes from Triticum timopheevii, assembly GCA_963921465.1. Lineage (NCBI taxonomy): Eukaryota > Viridiplantae > Streptophyta > Magnoliopsida > Poales > Poaceae > Triticum > Triticum timopheevii. The sequence goes on along the minus strand of OY997268.1, from coordinate 91,400,902 downwards.
TAAACCGGCTTTACACGAGCCGTGACTGCGAAGCTGGCCTGGTCAAAATGATGAGGGACAAATTTGAGGTAACTTACTTCTTTCCTTGCTGCCATTGCCTTCATCCTTGTAGCCCCCAAGGGCCGGTTTGTAACCTTGGTCAAACCGGGACTTGATCCTGAACATGTTTGAAACCCGTCGGCATAACCCTCAAGGGCCGGTCTAGCTTAGCATAAGTAAACCGAGGCTCCAATAGAAAACTGTCCTTAGAACATAACTTGATCAAATAGCCATTAGCCCCCAAGTGCCAAGTTGAATACTTGTATTGAGCTTGGGACTTTGTAATCTAGTAATATACAAAAATTGAAGGTACATTAGCCCCCAAGTATCAGGCATATAACTTTGTTATGTGGTTGATACTTCAATTGCTTGGATCGCTTGTGCAAAGCTTAAATGTTGTCTGTATGTAGGCTGAGGTGAAAATCAAGGAGGACCGGATTGCCGATTTGCAGGAGGCCTTGAAGACCCAGCAAGCTGAAACAGATAAGTCAAGGCAAGAACTAACCAGCGCCTTGAGCACTGCTGAACGGCTGAAAGAAAGCTTCAAGAAGGAGCAGGCTGACTAGGCCACTGAGAAGGCCGGTTTAACCAAAAGAGCAGAAAATGCTGAAGCTGCCCTTAAACCGGTGGTGGATGAACTGACGGCCGTACAGCGGCAAATACACTCCATGACTGCTGCAATCTTTGGTAAGCTCCTTTTAACTTCTGTGATAATTTGAACCTGCTGTAGCGTAAATCCGGTTTGAGACCATTCCAATCTTGTTGTAGGCACACGTATTGGGCACTTAGGAAATGATGTGCGGATGAAACTGAAAGCTGCCTACACCTTGGTGGAACAATTGTATACCGGAGCCCAACGGATTATCACCGCAGCTTCTCATAACAACCCGGCGCCCTCCTTAATCCAGGACACTCTTAGCCGGTTGTCAATGCTTCCAGCCCGGATTGAGGAGCTGAAAAAATCCGCTGCCCGAACCGGAGCCATCAATGCCTTAATCCGGGCAAAGGCATGGGTGCCCGATTTTGATCCTGTGGAAGCAGCTCAAGGCTATCCCAGCCTGAAAGAAGATGGCTCTGAATTCAACGAAGAAGATTTAAGGGCCATAAACCGTGCAGTGCGCCCTCTGGCTTGCCAGCTAGCTGAAGAGGCAGATTTGACGCATTATCAAGCGCAATATAACGATCAAAACAAGCGAGTGCCTGCCCCAACTATTGAAGCGGAGAATCTGATCCCTCCAATCCGTAAGCACACTTATGCTCCTGATATTGAACCGTCTTCCCTGATCCATGAAGAGGATGTTTTCCAAGCTTTAATGGGAATCGACTGGACCACTGTTGATTTCCAGCCAATGGGTAGAGACGAGGAAGCTGAAGCGGCGGAAGATGAGGAGCAGGCTTGAACCGGAAGCCGGTCTGGAGAGCTATTTATAACATCTTTCCACAAGAACAATGATTTTGTTTGGGCCCCGTGCTGACTTGTAATAGGATAGTTAAAACTTCTGCCTGGAATGTGCCTTCATGCATAAGTACTGAAGCTTTTGTTTGAAAAACTTTAACTCATATTCCCTGCAATCAGAAAAATTTGAACTTCGGTGGCAGTTATACCGCCAGCCGGTTTATGATCTTGATATGTGTATCAGTAATATAACAAACAGATGATACATAAATACCTGCCATGTTCGGGCATGAAGCTGGCTTAGCCAAGCCTGAAGCGGCGGTTTTATAAACCATGACCGTCAAAAAAGGGGGAGAAAGCAGCCCGTACTGAATCAATACGAGCCCCCTTGTTACTCCATGATGTTAACAGGGAAAAGGTAAACCGGGCATACTCCTCCGGGTTAAAGGGGGACCAAAACCATCGGCTGAACTGGAAAAAAAAATGTTTGTCGATATAAAAGAAATCCAACAACGGCAAAGAACAAACAAACCATGAAAATAACATGGAAGCAAAGGCAATGATAAAAACCGTTGGCAAAAATCTGCTATACTGAGCTTGTTCAGATGGTATTACCATGGTCGGACAGGATCAAGGCCCCCAATAGGAGTGACAATGATTCAAGTCAGCCAGGTCCCCAAATGACTCGTGGCATATATGCCAGATCAAGAGGCGTGACAATGGTTCGGGTTCGACCATGCCCCCAAGTGATTTTGTGGCCTTAGGCCGACCAAGAGGCGTGACTGGTTCAGACTTGACCATGTCCCCAAATGATCTGGTGGCTGTCGCCTATCAAAGGGTGTTCGTTGGTTCGGACACGACCAAAGCCCCCAGTGATATATAAAAAACATATGTCAAGGGGTAAACCGGAGGCCGCTTTAAACAGAACCACTCCGTGTAACCTCGCATGATGAGACAGACAGAGACCCCGCTTTAGCTGAGGCTCCGGTTTAATATATCAAAGATAATATATACATTGTCATGATATGTACATAGACAGAGCCGATGGCTCAGGTATAGTAAGGCCAAAGATGAGCTATGTTCCACGGCCTGTTGGTCTCCTCCTCTGATGTACGTGAGTCTTGACGCTCTCGAGTATCAATCAGATAGTACGACCCGTTGTGTAGATTCTTGCTGACCACGAAAGGTCCTTCCCAAGGTGGGGATAACTTGTGCATATCTGTCTGGTCCTGGATTAGCCGAAGCACCAAATCTCCTTCTTGAAAAGTTCTGGTTCTAACCCGGCGACTGTGATAGCGACGGAGATCTTGTTGGTAAATCACCGACCGGGCAGCCGCTAGATCCCGCGCTTCGTCCAATAGGTCCAAAGCGTCTTGCCGCGCCATCTCATTGCCCGCTTCAACATAAGCCGCCACACGAGGCGAATCGTGCCGGATATCACTAGGGAGAACTGCCTCTGCTCCATAGACCATAAAAAATGGTGTGTATCCTGTGGACCGGTTTGGCGTAGTATTGATACTCCAGAGCACAGATGGTAGCTCTTCAACCCAACATCCTGGTGTCCTTTGCAATGGGACCATAAGCCGGGGTTTGATGCCTCGCAGGATCTCTTGATTAGCTCGTTCTGCCTGTCCATTAGACTGGGGGTGCGCCACTGATGACACGTCAAGTCGGATGTGCTCACGTTCACAGAACTCCTTCATAGCCCCCTTGGATAAATTGGTACCATTGTCAGTAATGATACTGTGCGGAAAACCAAACCGGAAAATCACCTTTTTGATGAACTGCACCGCTGCCGCTGCATCGCACTTACTGACAGGCCCGCTTCAACCCACTTGGTAAATTTATCAACTGCTACCAAAAGGTGAGTTTTCTTATCCTTGGATCTTTTAAAAGGTCCGACCATATCCAGCCCCCAAGTTGCAAATGGCCATGTTATTGGAATCATCCTCAATTCTTGAGCCGGCACATGCGCACGCCTTGAAAATTTCTGACATCCATCGCACCGTTTAACCAAGTCCTCCGCATCAGCATGTGCTGTTAACCAATAAAAACCGTGACGAAACGCCTTTGCCACCAGAGACTTTGAACCGGCGTGGTGTCCACAATCCCCTTCATGGATTTCCTTTAAGATTTCACAGCCTTCCTCAGGAGAAACACAACATTGAAACGCCCCTGATACACTGCAACGATGCAATTCACCATTGAGAATCGTCATGGACTTGGATCGCCGGACTATCTGTCTTGCTAGAACTTCATCTTCTGGCAACTCCCCCCGGGTCATGTATGCAATATAAGGAACCGTCCAATCCGGAATAGCATGTAATGCCGCCACCAATTGAGCCTCTGGGTCAGGAATAGCCAAATCCGCTTCACCTGGGAGCTTTACTGACGGATTGTGCAACACGTCCAAAAAGACATTGGGCGGGACCGGTTTGCACTGAGAACCTAACTGGCTTAAAGCGTCCGCCGCTTCATTCTTCCGACGGTCCACATGATCCACTTGATAACCCTTGAAGCAACCTGCGATATTATCCACTTCCCGACGATATGCAGCCATGAGCGGGTCCTTAGAATCCCAAGTGCCAGACACCTGTTGAGCCACAAGGTCTGAGTCACCGAAACACTTAACCCGGTTTAAGTTCATCTCTTTAGCCATCCGGAGACCATGGAGCAAGGCTTCGTACTCAGCTGCATTGTTAGTACAAGGGAACATTAAGCGGAGAACATAACAGAACTTATCACCTCATGGGGAAGTTAATACAACTCCAGCCCCCGAGCCTTCCAATTGCCTGGATCCATCAAAATGAATAGTCCAATATGTGTGATCCGGCTTCTCCTCTGGCGCTTGTAACTCCGTCCAGTCATTGATGAAATCAACAAGTGCTTGAGACTTCACTGCCGTCCGAGGTACATACTTCAGTCCGTGTGGCCCAAGCTCTATAGCCCACTTGGCAATCCGGCCAGTCGCCTCCCGGTTCTGTATGATATCACCCAAGGGAGCTGAACTGACCACCGTGATGGGGTGCCCTTGAAAATACTGCTTCAATTTCCGGCTGGCCATAAAGACACCATAGACCAACTTCTGCCAATGCGGATACCTTTGCTTGGATTCAATAAGCACCTCGCTGATATAATAAACCGGCCGCTGAACCGGATATTCCTTGCCTGCCTCTTTGCATTCCACCACAATAGCCACGCTAACTGCCCGAGCATTAGCTGCTACGTATAATAACAGTGGCTCCTTGTCAACCGGAGCTGCAAGAACCGGCGGATTGGCTAACTGCCGCTTCAAGTCCTCGAATGCTTCATCAGCAGCCGGACTCCAGACGAAGTTGTCTGTCTTCCTCAGCATTTGATACAAAGGGATGGCCTTCTCTCCGAGGCGGCTGATAAACCGGCTCAGCGCAGCGATTCGGCCTGCCAAACGCTGAACATCGTTGATACACTTCGGTTTAGCCAGGGATGTAATAGCCGTAATCTTCTCCGGGTTAGCCTCAATTCCTCGGTTGGACACCAAGAAACCCAGTAACTTGCCTGCTGGAACACCAAAGACACACTTGGCCGGATTAAGCATCATCTTGTAAACTCGCAAGTTGTCAAAGGTCTCCTTCAAATCATCCACCAGCGTCTCCTTCTGTCTTGACTTCACCACAATATCATCCACATAAGCATGCACATTGCGGCCGATCTGTTTATGCAGGCAATTCTGTACACACCGTTGATAGGTGGCTTGGGCACTCTTGAGCCCAAAGGGCATAGATACATAGTAGAAGGCTCCAAAGGGAGTAATAAATGCTGTTTTCTCCTGGTCCTTAACTGCCATTTTGATATGATGATATCCAGAGTATGCATCCAAAAAACTCAAACGCTCACAATCTGCCGTAGCATCAATGATCTGGTCAATGCGGGGGAGGGAAAAAGGATCTGCCGGACAGGCCTTGTTGAGATCTGTGTAATCCACACACATACGCCAAGTGCCGTTTTTCTTAAGAACCAGCACCGGATTAGCAAGCCACTCTGGATGGAACACCTCAACAATAAAACCAGCTGCTAAAAGCCTGGCCACTTCCTCTCCAATGGCTTTGCGTCTTTCTTCGTTAAACCGGCGGAGGAACTGTTTCACCGGTTTGTACTTAGGATCCACATTAAGAGTGTGCTCAGCGAGTTCCCTCGGTACACCTGGCATGTCAGACGGCTTCCATGCAAAAATGTCCCGATTCTCATGGATGAACTCGATGAGCGCGCTTTCCTATTTGGGATCCAGGTTGGCACTGATAGTGAACTGCTTGGACGAATCGCCGGGCACGAAGTCAACAAGCTTGGTATCAGCTGCCGATTTGAACTTCAGATCTGAATCATGCTCTGTAGTTGGTTTCTTCAAAGAGGTCATATCCGCCGGATCAACATTATCCTTATAATATTTCAACTCTTTCGTGGCACAGACAGACTCTGCATACGCCGCATCACCTTCCTCACATTCCAAAGCGACCCTACGGTTCCCATGAACCGTTATCGTCCCCTTGTAACCCGGCATCTTGAGCTGTAAGTAGATGTAACAAGGCCGCGCCATGAATTTGGCATAAGCGGGCCGCCCAAACAAGGCGTGATACGGGCTCCGGATCTTCACCACCTCAAAGGTTAATTTTTCCGTCCGAGAATCGTGCTCGTCTCCAAAAGCCACATCTAAGGCTATCTTACCAACAGGATATGCAGATTTGCCTGGCACAACACCATGGAACACCGTATTCGACGGTCTGAGATCCTTGTCTGTTAGTCCCATGCGCCGAAATGTCTCATAGTATAGTATGTTAATACTGCTTCCTCCATCCATGAGCACCTTGGTGAACTTATAACCCCCCACCTGAGGGTCCACCACTAATGCTAGCTGGCCCGGATTATCAACCCGGGGCGGGTGATCCTCTCTGCTCCACACGATGGGCTGCTCTGACCAGCGTAAGTAGCGTGGTAAGGCCGGTTCAACAGAATTCACCGCTCGCTTGTGGAGTTTCCGGTCGCGCTTATCCAAGCTAGTTGTGAAGACATGGTATTGCCCATTGCTCAACTGCTTTGGCTGGCTCTGATAACCCGACTGCTGTTGCTGGCCGTTCTGATTATTCTGGTTATTGTGACCGCCCTGATTGAAACCTGAACCGGAAGCTCCATCGTGACCCGGACCGTGTAAACCGGATCCTGAACCGCCCTCTGACCCATGGTCATACCGGAAAGCATTAGAGTTTTTAAACTCCTGCATAATATAACAATCCTTCCAAAGGTGGTTAGCCGGCGACTCCTTCGTCCCGTGCTTCGGGCAAGGCTGATTCAACAAATAATTCAAACGGCTTGCATTGGGATTGGGAGCTCCATTACGATTTGCCGCTTTACCTCTGCGCCGCTGCCCTCTGTCCTGTGCATTGGTATTGGCCACAAAATCCACGCTACCATCTGCCTTGCGCTTGCCTCCGTTTCCATGACCCGCCGGTTTGTGCTGCTGTTGTTTGGAGTTGCTATTCTTCCTTCCCTTCCCTGCTTCATCATCATCAGGCTCGGGATCCTTGGTACTGTCCGAATCAGCATACTTCACTAAAGCGGCCATGAGGGTTCCCATGTCATTACAGAACCGCTTCATGCGTCCCAATTTCAATTTTAAAGGCTCAAACCGGCAGTTGCCTTCCAGGGTTAAGATCGCAGAGTCTGAATTAATCCTGTCAGACGAGTGCAAGATTTCCGAAACGCGGCGCACCCAACGGGTCGTTGATTCTCCTTTCTCCTGAACACAAGCCGCCAGGTCTACTATGGACTTGGGCTGTTTACAGGTATCCTTAAAATTCTGTATAAACCGTGCCCGCAACTGGGCCCATGAGCTGATAGAATTGGGTGGCAGGCTCTTCAACCAAGTACGAGCCGTACCCTCAAGCATCATGGTGAAATATTTTGCACACGCGGCCTCATCCACGTCCAGCATCTCCATGGCCATCTCATAACTCTCTACCCACGCTTCAGGGGGTAAATCCGCGGTGTAATTCGGCACCTTGCGTGGACCTTTGAAATCTTTGGGCAGGCGCACATTACGCAAAGTGGGGATTAAGCAAGGCACTCCCAAAGCGGATGTGACTCCTGGTCCGGCAAAGGTGGTAGAGCGAACCGGTGTAAGTTGACCCGCATTATCCTGTGCTGCTAACTCGGCCTCCCTTTGTGCCCGGGCCCGGTCTACCATCTCCTGCGCATCGCGGACACCGCCTGCCGAGCTATTGCCACGGGTTTCTTCACGGCCTCGCGCGTTGCTCGATATGGCCGGTTCATTCATGCGCCTGCTATAGCTCCGGCTTGGACGGGGTGTAGAGTGGATCCGATCACGGCTGTACGAATATGCTTCCTGCTGAATCAGCGCAGTCCGGAGAAGCTCCTTAACCCGGCGCGTCTCTATCGCTTGCGGAGAATCCCCTTCGACTGGGATGGCCTCTAAGCGTGCAGCGACTGCAACAAGGTTGTCCATAGGATTCGAATAATGACCCGGGGGTGTCTGGACCGGCAGAGGGGCCACAATGTTCTGTTGAGGGGGTTCCATCAGGCGGGGCTGGACCGTCACTCCTGGCCCCGGTGCCTCAATCCGGTTTGCCTCCAGGTGCCGCGGCGGATAACTGGGCCCTGCTCCTGGAGTGTGAAAGAGATTTCGGGGGTCAAACCCTAACAGCAGGCGGGATCTGTGCTTCCGCTTCAAGACCTCCTGTGATGCATTCTGGTCAAGCATGAGTTTATAGGCCTGGGCGTCCAAAGCGGCCCGCTCCGCAGCCATCCTGTCCTTCTCTGCTGCCAGATCCGCCTTGGCTTGCACGATCTGCTCCTTCACCTTTGCAATCTCCGTATCATGAGCCTCTTGATCCGCCGGATTGGCCTCTGCCATAAGTGCGGCTAGTGCATCGAATAGATCGGATAAGACTTGAACCGGCGGGCGCACAAGGCCTCCTGCCCCCGCCGCCGCTGCCGCTGCTGATCCGGAGAGCATTGCTGCGGCGGTCGAAGAATGATTCGCCGCCTGGGTGCCGGCCATGAATATTCCAACCCGGTTGATCTGGCCTGGGGGGTCCAGAATACTGTCGCCATCGGAGCTGCCCCTAACCTGATCGTCTTGCAACTGGTATAGCGATTCGGTCTCTCCGGTCGAGGACTCGTCGCCGGAATAGACGACGGTCTCGCTGTCGTGTTCTGACTCGTCCTCACGCTCTCCTCCGTGGATGACTCCAACGAAGGTACGCCTCATGGCCGGTTTGGCCTGGGTAGATCTCGCATGCTGAGCCGTCTCGATGAGGTTGGTGCAGATGTCCGGCTCAGGCCCAGGCTCACCAATCTTGCCGATGAAAACGTGTATACCGCCGAAGGGGACCCGGTACCCGTACTCAATTGAATCGGCCTCGGGACCCCATCCTGCGTCATCGATGTAGATCCTGCCGCGACGACTCCTGGTCATCCGGCCCACAACATAGCCTTCGAGTCCCTTGAGCTTGCCCTCCAAGATCGTCAAACCATCGTGCGATAGCCCCACGGTGGGCGCCAACTGTCGTGGATTTGTCACGGCAGATGTCCTAGTGAGGGGACTTAGTCGTGGAGCCATCGCTACGGGTTTACTTGAAGGGGTTAAAGCGGATACAAAGACACGAGGGTTTTATACTAGTTCGGCCCCTTCGATGAAGGTAAAAGCCTACGTCTAGTTGTGATGGAATTGATGTGGTCTCCATGGCTAGGGAGCAAACAAGCTTCGCCTAGGCTCGAGTTGTTGGTTGTCTGTCCTGAACCGCCGCCGGGTCGTCCCCTTATATACACGGGTGACGCCCGTCGGTCCACAGAGTCCCAACCGGTTCATACTCGTATTCCGGTTGGTATCTCTCTATTCCTAACTTACAATACAAGTCATACATCAGGCCGGTTTACGGCTACATGTTCTTAACCGACTACAGGCCTTGGGCCTTCATCTGCTTATACCACTAATGAAGTTAACCCGGCCCAAGTAGGCCGGTTTACGCCTAGTGGTAATATCCCCAACACTTTTGGATATCAACTCCCTTCACTTTTTACTTCTTCTCCTTAGGAGCACCCTCTCCCTCTTTCACAAACCTTTGCTTGAGAGGAGGAGGACGTTTGGTCTTGTTGTTCTTCTTCTTCTTGCTCTTGGACTTGGGTGCAAACCCAATTCCTTCCTTAGCCACAACTCCCTTTTGATTGCTCAAAAGGTCGTTGAGGTTTTTCTCACCTTGAATGCATGTCACAAGGCCTTTCTCAAGTTGATCCTTCAACTTGGCATTCTCCTCCACAAGATGCACATGCTCACAACACGGGTTAGTAGCACATGCATTATCAATTAATACCATATGAGGAAAGGTGGCCTTTTCCTTGATTAGATTAACTTGGAGTTGAGCATGAGACTCCTTGAGGTTAGCGGGAGCACCCTTCAAGACCTTGTGGGCCTTGTCAAGTATCTCAAACTCCTCTTTGAGTCTAGCATGATCAACCCCAAGTTTAGCCTTCTCGGAAGTTAGCACACGAGACACGACAAGAGCATGATCAAGATCTTTCTTTAACTTAGCATGGTCATCATTGTGTGACTCCTCAAAAGTCAAACGATGCACACGCTCTTCCTCAAGAGCATTAGAGAGATCCGATATCTCATCAGCATAGTCACGACTATGACCTTCCATCTTAGAGATGGTTTCTTCGTGAGCCTCGATCATGTTATTGGCCTCACCAAGTTGTTCCAAGAGAGCAACAAAGTGATTCTTGGACTTGCCCTTGAGCTTACTCATAAAAGACTCAAATTCATTCACTTCCTCATTAGACTCAACATGTTCATCAATGCAATCCTCCAAGGAGGGATTGGTAATGATGGTGGTTGTGATGTCGGGGGTTACCTTGTTTGAAGCTTTAGCCATGAGGCACTTGGCGGTGATGTTTTCGTTGGGTGAATCAAAGAGAGACACCGGGGGAGTAGTAGCAATGGCAACGGATGCCATGGCCATTGCTTCTCGACTTTCATCATCATCGTCATCCTCTTCGTATTCTTCTTGAACCACCAACCACGAGTTGGAGTCTTCTTGGCGAAGTTGTTCTTGTTGGGGAAGGACTTGGCTTTGTCTTTTCGAATGAATTTGCCACCATTGTCTTCCCGCTTCTCGTAAGGACAATCCGCAACGAAATGGCTCACATTGCCACAGTTGAAGCAAGTTCTAACTTGTTGCTTGCCCTTGACGCCACTTGAGTTGTTCTTGTTGAAGTTGGGTCTTGAGTTCTTCTTGCTCCAAAATTGTCTTGAAGCAAGGGCCATGTGCTCATGATAATCATACTTGGTGTCTTCGGGATTGCTCTCCTCATCTTCCACTTCTTCCTCTTCTTCCATGACGACCTTGGCCTTCAAAGCAAGGTTGGGCTTCTTTGCCCTTTGAGAACGGAGCACCGCATTGTCGACGGTCTTGTCCAAGATGCTCATTGCAACGAACTCATCCAACACTTCACTTGAGGTTATGGAGTGGAAGTCCGGTTGAGGGAGTCCTGGACTAGGGGGTGTCCGGACAGCCGGACTATCATCATCCGCCGAACTCCAAGACTACGAAGATACAAGATTGAAGACTCCGTCCCGTGTCCGGATGGGACTTTCCTTGGCGTGGAAGGCAAGCTTGGCGATACGGATATGTAGATCTCCTACCATTGTAACCGACTCTTTGTAACCCTAGCCCTCTCCGGTGTCTATATAAACCGGAGGGTTTTAGTCCGTAGGACACAACAACCATTACAACAATCATACCATAGGCTAGCTTCTAGGGTTTAGCCTCCTTGATCTCGTGGTAGATCCACTCTTGTACTACCCATATCATCAATATCAATCAAGCAGGAGTAGTGTTTTACCTCCATCGAGAGGGCCCGAACCTGGGTAAAAACATCGTGTCCCTTGTCTCCTGTTACCATCCGCCTAGACGCACAGTTCGGGACCCCCTACCCGAGATCCGCCGGTTTTGACACCGACATTGGTGCTTTCATTGAGAGTTCCTCTGTGCCTTCACCGATAGGAAGGATGCCTCCTCCCGTCTTCAAGGACGGTATTTTCGCCAAAGGAGCCTTGGCCGCCGGCCAAACTATCCGGCTAGGTGGTTTTCTTATGACCGCCTGTCCGGCCACCGCTTCGACAATGACCTCTCAAGTCGTCAAAAGTAATCTTCACGTCAGCTCGGAATTCGCCGAGCGGCTGGATCCAATAGAGCTCTCGTCCGTAAACGAGCTCTTGGATCGCATCGCCGCCCTGGGAGTCGCTACAGACTACAATCAGATTGGGCTTAAAACCGATCTGAGAGAGATTAACTCTCCCCAGGTCACCCACCACGTTGCAGTGGTAGAGGAACAATGCGGTGACTCTTCTCCTGTATTGAAAACTAGTCATGTCCGGGCTCCCGAACCCTCCATGCCGGATTCCCGCGGGGGGACGGACTTCGATCAAGCGCCGAACTTAAAGTCAGGCATCGGACCGGACTCGTTGGACAACGTCCAGCAATCCAAGCTTCCAAATTTGGAAACTTCTCGGCCTTTGAGCCTTGAGATGGGTAGGGTTCCGGACTTAATTCCACCCACCCGCCCAGACATATGCGATCTATCTCTAATTCGGCAAGAGTCCACTGAAACAGTGCATCACTACTGGGCCAGATTCCTCCTGGTTATGGACAGGATAAAGGACTGCCGAGAGGAAAACGCAATCTCAATTTTTTGCAATAATTGCACCGACGAGGGAATCTTGAACGCCGTCAGCCGTCGTGAAATTACACGCTTCGCCGACCTGGCGTCCATAGTACGAAAGTACTGTGCGATGGAGAGTTTCCGGAAAACTGAAAATAAGTTTTGGGACAATCCGGCCCCAACCCTAGTCCGCAACAAAAGGGTGCATTACACTCAGGCACCAGATACAAAAACCAAAAAGCGAAAACCCCATAAAGGGCACGGAACCGTACTAGAGGGATGGCTTAGCGGACCCTGTAAAATTCACAGTACAGAGGGCGCCATCCCAACACATAGCCTTCGGGCATGTTGGATATTACGGCAGGTGGCCAAAAGTGGCGAGGAGCTTCTAGCCCCGGAAAACCACTCCAACAATACCGGTACGGTATCAACAGTCTTCGAGACTTTCGCATCAAATAATATGCGAAAACGAACAATCCGTAGCCTCGCCGAAGTCTACCAAGTAGCAACAACAAATCCATGGAGCGACACAGCCATCACTTTCAACGTCAGCGACGAACCTAAATTCCGAACAGCCCGAGCACCAGCGGCACTGGTACTCAGTCCAATAGTGGATGGCTTTCGACTTACAAAGGTCCTCATGGATGGCGGCAGCGGATTAAACCTCATCTACGAGGAAACTCTTCAAAAAATGGAAATAGACTGGAGCCGCATTGAGCGAAGCAGCACAACCTTCAGAGGAATAATCCCTAGCCGGGAAGCGCGCTGCACCGGAAAAATCACACTCAATGTGGTGTTCGGCTCGCCGAACAATTATAGATCCGAAGAAGTCACGTTCCAGGTGGCCCCGTTCAACAGCGGATATCACGCTATATTAGGACGAGAGGCATTCACAATTTTTCAAGCTGTACCCCATTACGGGTACATGAAGCTCAAAATGCCCGGGCCCGGCGGAATAATCACTCTCGTTAGTGATCCGGACATAGCACTCCGCGCCGAAAACAAGACAGCCGCATTAGCCCTGGAGGCACTATCCGAAGCCCTAGCGGCAGAAGAACTTACCGTGCTACGCTCTACTGTGAATAGGGACGATGTGATACTCGATAAGAGATCCAAGTCCACCTCCTTTAAACCAGCGGATGAAATAGTAAAATTCCAGGTCCATCCAACGGACCCGACAAAAACGGCTTCCATCGGGGCACAGTTGAACCCTGATGTAGACGCCGCACTGCGAGAATTCCTTCGGGAAAATTGGGACATTTTCGCCTGGCACCCTTCGGATATGCCCGGAATCCCACGCAGATTGGCAGAACACAGCCTGAATATCCTAAAAGGATTCAAGCCAGTCAAACAGGCTCTTCGACGATTTTCCGAACCCAAAAGACAGGCAATGGGAGAAGAGCTAGCCAAACTATTGGAAGCCGGATTCATCAGAGATATCAAACATCCGGACTGGCTAGCAAACCTGGTAATGGTACCAAAGAAGGACAAATCCTGGCGCCTATGTGTCGATTTTAAAGACCTCAACAAGGCTTGCCCAAAGGATCCCTCCCCCCTCCCTCGCATCGACCAGATAATCGATGCTACCGCAGGACACGATTCATTGTGCTTCCTCGACGCATACTCCGGCTACCATCAAATCAAGATGGCAGAAGCGGACCAAGCCGCAACGGCATTCATCACTCCATACAGACCATTCCGCTTCAACACGATGCCCTTCGGACTTAAAAACGCCGGCGCAACATATCAGCGCATGATTCAAACATGTCTGGCCACCCAGATCGGCAAAACAGTAGAGGCATACGTAGACGACGTAGTCATCAAAAGCAAACACGTCGAAACTCTAGTAGACGACTTGAGGCTCACATTCGAAAACCTCAGAGCATATGACATCAAGCTGAATCCAGAAAAATGCGTTTTCGGCGTACCAGCCGGAAAGCTCCTGGGCTTCATTGTATCCGGCAGAGGAATCGAAGCGAACCCAGCCAAGATCCGAGCTCTGTCACAGCTGGATATCCCAAAGGACCTCAAACAAATACAAAAATTGACTGGATGCGTGGCAGCTCTAAGCCGCTTTATCTCCCGTCTAGGAGAAAAGGCACTGCCCCTCTATCGCCTCCTTAGGCGCACCGAACACTTCGATTGGACGGATGCTGCCACTGCCGGACTCGAAGAAATAAAAGCCATATTGGCAACAAATCCGGTCCTGGCTGCGCCCAACCTGGGCAAACCAATGTTGTTATACATCACGACAACACATCAAGTTGTAAGCGCGGTACTCGTCGTCGAATGAGAGATAGAAGGGCATAAATTCCCTCTTCAAAAACCAGTGTACTACGTATCCACTGTGTTAACCCCCTGCAAGTCCCGTTACCCGCACTATCAAAAGATAGCCTATGCGGCGTTCATGGCATCCCGGAAGCTCCGACACTACTTTCAAGAGTGTTTGATAACAGTGGCCTCCGAAGTACCCCTCAACGACATTTTAAACAACCGCGACGCGACGGGCAGGATTGCAAAATGGGCCATTGAGCTCTTACCATTCGATATAACTTACAAACCTCGGCGAGCTATAAAATCACAAGTTTTGGCTGACTTCGTCGCTGAATGGACCGAAGCCGAACTCCCTAAAGAGTACGGTGCATACTCCAATTGGATTATGCACTTCGACGGCTCTAAAATGTTGGCCGGATTGGGGGCTGGCGTCGTATTAACGTCCCCAACCGGGGACACAGTCCAATACGTACTTTAGATAATGTACACGGACTCCAACAACGTAGCCGAATACGAGGCCCTTTTACATGGCCTCCGGATGGCAATCTCCATGGGCATTCAACGCCTAGAGGTGCACGGGGATTCAAACCTTGCAATATCTCAAATAAATGGAGACTTTGATGCCAAGGATCCAAAAATGGCAGCATATCATAACGCTGTCCTAAAAATGTCAGCTCGGTTTGAGGGACTGGAATTCCACCATGTAGCTAGGGATAATAACCAAGCGGCCGACGTATTGGCACGCATCGGTGCAAAACGTGACGCTGTCCCTCCAAACATCTTCCTGGAACGGCTGTTTAAGCCATCCGTACTATGGGAAGAGGAGTCCGGAAATAACAAACCGGAAGCAGCCGCACCAACCGACACAGAGCAATCTGACATAACCGGCGATTCAGCCGATGAAATAACACCTTCAGCCCACGACATAATGGCAGCAATCGCCCTGTGGACAGAGCCATTCCTAGCCTACTTGCTCAGGCAGGAACTTCTCGAAGACCAAAATGAGGCCCGCTGCATAGTCCGGCGATCTAAAGCCTACAAGGTCCATGAGGGAGAACTCTATAAGAAAAGCACAACCGGAGTCCTTCAAAGGTGTATCTCCGAAGAGGAAGGGCGAAACCTTCTGGCTGAAATTCATGCCGGACTAGGCGGACACCACGCAGCAGCTCGGGCTCTTGTAGGAAAGGCATTCTGTACAGGATTTTATTGGCCGACGGCCCGGGCAGATGCTCAGGACTTGCGTCGGTTGTCAACTCTTTGCTAATCAGAGCCATATGCCACCCACCGCCCTCAAAACTATACCCATTACCTGGCCGTTCGCGGTCTGGGGGCTTGACATGGTTGGACCCCTTAAAGGGGGAACCCACAAGCAAAGGTACCTATTGGTCATGGTGGATAAATTCACCAAATGGATAGAGGCCAAGCCAGTTAAAACGGCAGAGTCCGGACCAGTGATAGACTTCATATCCGGGGTAGTACACTGTTATGGTGTCCCCCACAGCATCATCACCGATAACGGCACGAACTTCACAGCCGACGAGGTTAAATCATGGAGCAAAAATATGGGCATTAAGCTCGATTACGCTTCAGTCTATCATCCTCAAACCAACGGTCAAGTGGAACGAGCGAATGGTCTAGTAATGAGCGGCATTAAACCCAGACTAGTGCGGTCACTTACGAAATTGGACACGCACTGGGTAGAGGAGCTCGACTCCGTACTCTGGGGGCTGCGGACAACGCCCAACCGTACTACCGGATTCACACCATTCTTTATGGTATACGGCGCAGAGGCAGTTCTGCCCTGTGACATCATTCATGACTCACCTCGAGTGCGCATGTACGAAGAAAGAGAAGCCGAGCTGGATCGGCAGGACAGCTTGGACACATTGGAGGAAGAACGCGACGTCGCCAAGGCTCATTCCGCATTCTATCAGCAGCAGGCTCGAAGATATCAAAGCAGAGAAGTACGGGCCAAGACTTACAACGTTGGCGAACTAGTTCTATGCCTGCCGGACAAGAAAAAGGACAAACTCAAGCCCAAATGGGAGGGCCCTTTCATTATCGATCAAGTCCTGACCGGCGGAGCGTACCGTTTACGAGATGCGTCGGACAACCGACTCGAGCCGAACCCATGGAACGCAGCCCGCCTCCGAATATTCTATGCCTAGCGCCGGACTAAGAGTTCGTCCCCTTCCCCCGTCCAAATTTTTAAACTTCAGCTGTCTCTTCTTTCTCTTTCTTCTCTCAACCCTTTTTCCTCACAAGCCCTTAAAGGCCTACTTGCGCATTGTTCGCACACACTTGATGTGCCATCCGCACTCATTATACCTGGGGGCTTCTTTACTAGAAGCTTAATTATAAGGGCCCCATGCCCAGCACATGTGTCAAGCTTCCGCATGTACCTTTTATTCACCATTATATGCATCGGTATGACTTAAGTTTTGGCCAAGCTGGGTTGCCTAGCTCCTGTGCTTACCCCTACGTTCCCGATTGTTCGGCTAGGAGGTAAAGGGAGCACCTCTGCGATTGTTACTACCGGGTCAGCCGGATGTGTACCTCAGATTGGGTGAAGCCGAAAGCTAGCGTTCTTCAGGGAATATTCGGTCGGTGACTTGAAAGATGATTTTTTTACCTACTTATTTATCTGCCCCCAGATGTTTTTCTGCTCTTTTCGCAGACCGGACATGCACTTTAGGGCATGCCTCCCAGGGAAAGGTACCCTTAACGGAACTATTCTCCCTGGAAGATGTTTCTTACTAACCATGTAATATAACATAACTAGTTGGGCACTTGTCTGATAAAGCACTAATGACCCCTATGCCTGGTCTCCATGCATGCCCCGGTTGTTTCTTAACCGAGAAGGTATTTGGACACACTCCGGACTCTAGGGTCCCGAGGTCGAAGGGAAAAGGTCGGCAAAGACAAACGATCTACAATCCGGCTAGAAGGCATTTTACATGTCATTTTAAAATACATTGTCAAATGGACTGACTGTATTCCTCTTCAATCCCGTCTAACAGGCTGTCTAATTTACAGTCCCGTTGGGAAAATTTAGCGGCCAACTCTACTTTGCCGTATACTAAACTCACAGGGATCTCCTTCCCATCGGGCCCCACAGGTCCGACCTCGGCCATGTGGTTGGGATCCGCCTTCTTGTACCGCGTCTTCACCATGGCCCAGGCCTCCCTGGCACCTTGGCGGCAGGCCAAAATCTTCCATAAACGGAAGCACTGCCGCACTCCCTGAAGCTTCTCCGCAAGCTCCCCAAGGCCCTCGGGTAGGGAGAGGGCCGGCCATAAAGCCTGGACGACGCCGCTCATTGCCTGCCGAACTCGTTCGAGCAGCTGCAACAGTTCGGGAAGTTGATCACCCGTCGATACGGACATCTCCTCTGCAGGGCGACCTGTGAGTATACCTACAGACAGATTTTATCAATTGACTTCCTCGCCAAACTCTTCTTTTCAAAGGAGTTCGCTCAAGCACTTACTATAGATGCCGCGACGAAGCCGCTGATTCTCCTTAACGGAGCCGGACAGCTCGGCCCGAACACCTCTCAGCTCTTCTCCGAGCTGGGCGTGGGCATCCTGGAGCTTGTTCCTTTCCTGCTGCACTTTATTCAGCACCCTCTCGCCGGCCTTCAGCTGGCGCAGTAGTTCTTTCCTGTCCGGATCTTGTCCGGCAGCACCTGCAATGTCATTATTAGACTTGCGCGCACGCCGCACACCTCTTATATTTTTAAAAAATAATGTGTTACCAGAAGGGGTCTCTGTGTTTCCTCCTGCGGCAGCAAGTGCGGCCTCGAGTTTGGCCTTGCACTCTTCCAGCTCCTGAGCCAGTTGGGTATTCTTCTCCGTAAGACCCTACGTTTCAAATGATCCTCAAATCAGTTAATATAACTACTTTAAGTCTCGGGGGTTACTGGCATATACAACTATCAAAATTCTCTTACCCGTATGTCTTTTACGTACTGCTCCGTGGCTCTGGTAAAACCATCTTGAGCAGCACGGAGGTGCGCGTCCCCCACGTTAAAGGCATTCAACGCCTCACGGGAGAAGCACGCGTCACGAAATACTGTCCGGCGGCGCGTGTGGTTCATGGCGCTCTCCACCTCAGACTTGGTGGCGGACAGTCTGTCGGCATCCTCCGTTGGAGGAGTGTCCGGCTCGCGCCTTGCGCTCGCCTCCCCCTCCAGACCAGGTGCTGGAGCCTGGCTGGTAGAGGTTGGATTGGCAACCTCTACGCCCGCAGTCCGGCGGGCGCTTTTTCTCCTACAAAAGTCATGAGCACTCAAACGATTCCTAGGAACATTGCTCCAAATAATGAACTGTGAGCTATACCTTTGCGGCGATGTTTCAATCCGCGCCGCGCTCCTCTTCCGCCTACTGGTCTGGACTGGCCTTTGTTGGTCAGCCGTCGCAGGCTCGGCTTCCCGCCTTGAAGGCGCTTCCTGCAAAACACCATCGTATACGAAGGTCAGAAATGAGCAAGGAGGAAATAATGGTGTTGGGACTTTGGTCACAATCACCTGGGAAGCCGGATATAGTCCGGGGTAGTCAGCCGTAATGGCGACTAAAGCATTATCCATGCTGAGCTGGTGGAACACCCCGTCGATTAGCTCCACCTTTATGTCCGGATCTCTTCGGAGTCCGGATCCTGGGACCTCTCTGGATTCCCGGGTTGCGGGGCTGGACTTATCATGTCCTCCACAGCCCGACGCAGCTCGTGCGTCGAAAAACATAATATAAGAAACTTAGCACTTTGAAAGCATGGGTCGGGCACGTAAAGTGTTCACTTACCCAGCGCCGAGGGTTATTCATGGAGAACCCATTCAACGGGTTCGTCTGGAGGAAGTCCTCCTTCTCCCCCTTGTACAGGCTGGGCAGGATCTTCGCCATGTCCTCGGCCGAACCCGGCCCTTTGCGGCCATGACGGGTGGCATCGTCCTCCCCGTTGAAATCCCACATGGGGCGGCCCCTGTACTGTAATGGCTGCACCCCCTGCATAATGCATGTTGCCATGACTCCAATCATGGTCAACCCGGAATGGGCCAGTAACCTTTTTCGACCCATCAAATAATGGACGCTCTTGTCTTCCTCCAGTTGGGGGCTCCGCGGGCGCCAACTAAGGCGTTTCTTCAGAGGAGCACTACTGAACTCCGGGAGGCCGATCCGAACAGGGTCCGGCAGCGGAGCGTCTTCTATGTAAAACCATTCCGAAGGCCAGTCTTCGGACGCCTTCTTAGGGGTTCCGGATGGATATCCGGTCCCGGCGATGCGCCATATTTCGGCACCGCCCACTTGATATATGGACCCCTCGTGAGAGCGGGGCACAAGGCAGAACAACCTCTTCCACAGTGCAAAATGGGGCTCAACGCCCAGGAACAACTCTCAAAGAGCTACGTAACCCGCGATATGCAGGATAGAGGCGGGCGTAAGGTGATGGAGCTGGAGTCCGTAAAACTCTAGGAGCCCGCGGAGGAACGGATGTATAGGAAATCCGAGTCCCCTTGTCAGATAGGGGACGAAGCACACCCACTCCCCTTTGTTGGGACTTGGGGTAGCCTCCGCTTGCTTCCCACCTTGGTAGGTGGCCAACCCGGCTCGAACCGGAACCATGAAGGCCGGAGGGAGATATCCCTTCGCTTGGAGCGTCACCAGCTCATTGTGCGGGACATAACATCTCCCCCAATCTCCCGACAGAGGGCTAGGAGTGCGAGAAGAGGAGCCACGTCGATGGTCCATGATGGAATGGATTCTTGGTCAGAAGCGCTCCGATGAGTACTCGCGGAAGGAGGATGGTGTGATTTGGATCTGGATTCTTGCCTCTCTTATAGGTAGATTATTTGCGTAGCTAGGGGGTAAAACATAAAAGATACCCTGGCTTTTCGCATTCGAGCGACGCGTGGAAGATGGCCATTATTGGGCGTGGAAGCCAAGAAGTGCAACATTGATGAGGAGGCCGGACACTATTCGGCAGGTACATGGAACTTGAGGAAGAACCCGCCTTGCAACGCCGAAGACTACATGCGCGCTGGACTTATCGTCATTGAAGCCTGGTTTGGGGGCTACTGAGGGAGTCCTGGACTAGGGGGTGTCCGGACAGCCGGACTATCATCGTCCGCCGGACTCCAAGACTACGAACATACAAGATTGAAGACTCCGTCCCGTGTCCGGATGGGACTTTCCTTGGCGTGGAAGGCAAGCTTGGTGATACGGATATGTAGATCTCCTACCATTGTAACCGACTCTTTGTAACCCTAGCCCTCTCCGGTGTCTATATAAACCTGAGGGTTTTAGTCCGTAGGACACAACAACCATTACAACAATCATACCATAGGCTAGCTTCTAGGGTTTAGCCTCCTTGATCTCGTGGTAGATCCACTCTTGTACTACCCATATCATCAATATCAATCAAGCAGGAGTAGGGTTTTACCTCCATCGAGAGGTCCCGAACCTGGGTAAAAACATCGTGTCCCTTGTCTCCTGTTACCATCCTCCTAGACGCACAGTTCGGGACCCCCTACCCGAGATTCGCCGGTTTTGACACCGACACCGGTCGTTGACGAATGACGGAGGACATGGCCTTGTTGTAGGGCATCATGGCCTTGAGGAACTTGCGCTTGATCCAATTGTCATCCGTGTCCTTGCTTCCATGATCTCGGAGTGAGACCGCGAGTTTGGTCACTCTTCGAAAGAGCTCACGAGGTTCTTCATCTTCTTTCATTGCAAACTCATCGGCTTCATCTTGCACCACTTCATAGTTGGAGCGTTGAATGCTAGCACTTCCTCGATAGAGAGACTCAACACATTTCCATGCTTCTTTAGCCATGGCATGAGGTTGAATATGAGGGAGATCTTCGGGAAGGATTGCATCTTAGATGATGAAGAGAGCACTCTCATTGAATTGATTGTCCACGGCTTCTCGAGGGGTTAAGTTGCTTGGGTCATGAGGATAGAAACCTTCTTCAATGATTCTCCAAAGGTTAGTGTTCACATGTTTTAAATGACGCTTGAAGCGATAAACCCAAGAATCGAAATCTTCATGTTTCTCATATTTAGGAGGAGGACCGGCATGATTCAAATGCGTGGAAGGGATTGGCCCTCCATAAATTGGGGGTTCCACATGAGCAAAGATGCCGGTGCCATTTCTACCACTAATAGAAGGACCCTTTTCAATGTTAGCTTCCCCCTTGTCGGAGGTAGCATCCGTCACCTTGTTGGTGGGATCACCCACTTTCATCGGCGAAGTAGATTGTTTAAGTCCTTCTAGGAATTCTTTAAACATGTCCTTGACGTCGGTCGTCATGGAGGTTTTCAATGTTTCCAAACCCACATTGAATTCCTCATGTGAGATCGAGTTACCCCCATCTCCCGTAGATGATATCGGATCCGCATAGGAGTGCTCTCCCACATCATCTACGACATCAACCATACTCTTCGGACGGTAAAGTCCTTAAAAATAGACGAGGCTCTGATACAAATTAAAGGATCGATATGGTTGACTAGAGGGGGGGTGAATAGGCAACTAACAATTTTTAAGCTTTTCTTTACCAAATTAAACTTTGCAACAAAATAGGTTGTCTAGATGTGAAACTAAGTGAGCAACCTATATGATGCAATAACAACTAGCACATAAGCAAGCAAGGGAAGCAACACAAGTAGGCTTGCAAAAGTAAAGGCACGAAATAACCAAGAGTGGAGCCGGTGGAGACGAGGATGTGTTACTGAAGTTCCTTCCTTTTAAGGGGAAGTACGTCTCTGTTAGAGCGGTGTGGAGGCACAATGCTCCCCAAGAAGCCACTAGGGCCACCATATTCTCCTCACGCCCTCACACAATGCGAGATGTCGTCATTCCACTATTGGTGCCCTTGAAGGCGGCGACCGAACCTTTACAAACAAGGTTGGGGCAATCTCCACAACAATTGGAGGCTCCCAACAACACCACGAAGCTTCACCACAATGGAGTATGGCTTCGAGGTGACCTCAACCGTCTAGGGTGCTCAAACACCCAAGAGTAACAAGATCCGCTAGGGATAAGTGGGGGGAATCAAATATCTTGTGGTGGAAGTGTAGATCGGGCCCTTGTCACCCAATCCCGAGCAAATCAACAAGTTTGATTGGCTAGGGAGAGAGATCAGGCAAAAATGGAGCTTGGAGCAACAATGGAGCTTAGAGGTGGAAGAGGTGGTCAACTAGAGGTAGAAGACGCCCCTTATATAGTCATGGGAAAAATCCAACCGTTATCCACATGTTCAGCCCGCGACACGCGGTACTACCACTCCAGGGGCGCGGTACTACCGCGAGGCCGCGCGGTACTACCGTGGCAGACCACAGTACTTCCGCGACAGCAGCAGAGGCCGGGACTTGCCTGACTAGGGTGCAGTACTACCGCTTGCGCGGTACTACCGCAAGGCAGGAAAGTCATTGCCTGGGAAGGGCGCGGATGAAATAAATTACAGCCATGCCTACTTCCGCTGAAAAAGAGGTGGTGCAAAAATCCGACGCGGTACTACCGCGCACGAGGCGCGGTACTACTGTTGAGGCGCGGATGTAAAAAATTACATCCGCTCCTACTACCGTGACGCCGCAGTACTAGGTAGGAGGGCCACGGTACTACGACTCCTGGGGAGCGGTACTACCGTGGGCCCCCGCGGTACTACCGCGCTGGACCAGCGGTACTACCATGGGTGGCGCGGATGTAAAAAATTACATCCGCCCCTACTACCGTACCGGAGCGGCACTAGGCCTGGGAGCCGCGGTACTACGGCTCTAGAGGAGCGGTACTACCGTGACCCACAGTGGTACTTCCGCTGGTACTTGCGGTACTACCGCAAGTACAGCAGTAGCCGTCAGATTTCAGCACAACCAGGATAACGAAGAGAAGCTAAAAAGCGCAAGGAAAGGTAGGACAAGTGTACGTGTTGATTCCACCCAAACCTTTCCGACGCGGACCCCCTCTTAATAGTACGGATTTCCTACGACTCAAATCCACCAAAGAGAAACGTAGAACAATGCCGAATTCAATAGTCTCCGAGGGGCACCGAGTCGTCTCGTGCCTAGTGAAGAAGTATCTGAGAAACTCAAGGCACACGATTAGTCCACAAAAGCATTGTCATCAATCACCAAAACACCTAAGGGATAAATATGCCCTTACACAAAGCCCGACCACGGTAGAAGATAGAGAGAGAATGAAAGTCATCCCCTATGCCTCACCCATAGGTTCTATAAAGTATGCCATGCTGTGTACCAGACCTATTGTATAACCTAAACTGAGTTTGACAAGGGAGTACAATAGCGATCTAGGAGTAGATCACTAAACAGTGGTCAAAATTATCCTTAGTGGAATAAGGATATGTTTCTTGATTATGGAGGTAACAAAAGGTTCATCGTAAAAGGTTACGTCGATGCAAGTTTTGACACTGATCCAGATGACCCTAAGTCTCAGTCTGGATACATATTGAAAGTGGGAGCAATTAGCTAAAGTAGCTCCGTGCAGAGCATTGTAGACATAGAAATTTGCAAAATACATACGGATCTGAATGTGACAGACCCGTTGACTAAGCTTCTCTCACAAGCAAAACATGATCACACCTTAGTACTCTTTGGGTGTTAATCACATAGCGATGTGAACTATATTATTGACTCTAGTAAAACCCTTTGGATATTAGTCACATGGTGATGTGAACTAATCACATGGTGATGAGAACTATTGGTGATAAATCACATGGCAATGTGAACTAGATTATTGACTCTAGTGCAAGTGGGAGACTGAAGGAAATATGCCCTAGAGGCAATAATAAAGTTATTATTTATTTCCTTATTTCATGATAAATGTTTAATATTCATGTTAGAATTGTATTAACTGGAAACATAATACATGTGTGAATACATAGACAAAACAGAGTGTCACTTGTATGCCTCTACTTGACTAGCTCGTTGATCAAAGATGGTTAAGTTTCCTAGACATAGACATGAGTTGTCACTTGATAAATGGGATCGCAACATTAGGAGAATGATGTGATTGACTTGACCAATTCCGTTAGCTTAGCACTTGATTGTTTAGTATGTTGCTATTGCTTTCTTCATGACTTATACATGTTCCTATGACTATGAGATTATGCAACTCCCGAATACCGGAGGAACACTTTGTGTGCTACCAAACATCACAACGTAACTGGGTGATTATAAAGGTGCTCTATAGGTGTCTCCAAAGGTACTTGTTGGGTTGGCATAGATCGAGATTAGGATTTGTCACTCCGATTGTCGGAGAGGTATCTCTAGGCCCTCTCGGTAATACACATTGATACGTCTCCAACGTATCTATAATTTTTGATTGTTCCATGCTATTATATTACCCCTTTTGGATGTTTATGGGCTTTATTTTACACATTTATATCATTTTTGGGACTAACCTACTAACCGGAGGCCCAGCCCGTATTGCTGTTTTTTTGCCTATTTCAGTATTTTGAAGAAAAGGAATATCAAACGGAGTCCAAACGGAATGAAACCTTCGGGAGCGTGATTTTTGGAATGAACATGATCCAGAGGACTTGGAGTGCAAGTCAAGAAGCAGCCGAAGCTTCCACGAGATAGGAGGTCGCCCCCCCATAGGGCGCCCCCCCCCTATAGGGCGCGCCCCTGTCTCGTGGGCCCCTCGGGTCCATAGTTATTAGCTAGATGGCTTATTCTCTCTTTTTGGATCTCAATACAATGTTCTCCCCCTCTCTTGTGGAGATCTATTCGATGTAAACTCTTTTTGTAGTGTGTTTGTTGAGATCCGATTAATTGTGGGTTTATGATCAAGTTTATCTATGTATAATATTGGAATCTTCTCTGAATTCTTTTATGTATGATTGAGTTATCTTTGCAAGTCTCTTCGAATTATCAGTTTGGTTTGGCCTACTAGATTGATCTTTCTTGCCATGGGAGAAGTGCTTAGCTTTGGGTTCAATCTTGCGTGTCCTTACCAAGTGACAGAAAGGGTTGCAAGGCACATATTGTATTGTTGCCATCGAGGATAACAAGATGGGTTTTATATCATATTGCTTGAGTTTATCCCTCTACATCATGTCATCTTGCTTAATGCGTTACTCTGTTCTTATGAACTTAATACTCTAGATGCAGGCAGGAGTCGGTCGATGTGTGGAGTAATAGTAGTAGATGCAGGCAGGAGTTGGTCTACTTGTCACGGACGTGTCTCATAATTATTCGCTTTTCTATCAATTGCTCAACAGTAATTTGTTCACCCATCGTAATACTTATGCTATCTTGAGAGAAGCCACTAGTGAAACCTATGGCCCCCGGGTCTATCTCTTATCATATTTGCTTCCAATCTACTTTTATTTGCATCTTTACTTTTTGCATCTATATTATAA
Source organism: Triticum timopheevii (assembly GCA_963921465.1). NCBI lineage: Eukaryota > Viridiplantae > Streptophyta > Magnoliopsida > Poales > Poaceae > Triticum > Triticum timopheevii. The sequence continues at coordinate 91,375,106 of OY997268.1, read as the reverse complement.
AATACCAAAAATATATTTATCTTATCACACTATCTCTATTAGAGCTCACTTTGGCAAGTGGCCGTGAAGGGATTGACAACCCCTTTATTGCGTTGGTTGCGAGTTCTTTGTTTGTTTGTGTAGGTGCGTGGGACTTTTGAGGAGCCTCCTACTGGATTGATACCTTTGTTCTCAAAAATTGAGGGAAATACTTATGCTACTATTGCTGCATCACCCTTTCCTCTTCAAGGAAAACCAACGCAAGCTCAAGACGTAGCAAGAAGGATTTCTGGCGCCATTGCCGGGGAGGTCTTCGCTCAAGTCAAGACATACCAAGTACCCATCACAAACCCATCTCCCTCGCATTTACATTATTTGCCATTTGCCTCTCGTTTTCCTCTCCCCCACTTCACCCTTGCCGTTTTATGCGCCCTCTCTTTCCCAATCTCTCTCTCTCTCTTTTCGCTTGCCTTTTTCTGCTTGCTTGTGTGCCTGTTTGTCCTTATGGCTTTGCCTAAGGGTTCTGACCACCTTCTCAGAAGGCTGGAAGAGGTTGTATCAAATATTAGAAGCTTTATGAATTTGCAATTTGAGCATAATAATTTCTTCAGAAAAGAGCTTAAGGAACAAAAAGGTTTTTGCGGGTTTATGAACAAAGAGCTTGATGATATGAATAAAGAATTTTATGGTGTTAATGCTCAAATTACCCGGCTTGAAAATACTATAGCCAAAATTTCTGATAAGCAAGCCACCTTAGTCAATAAGATGGCCGCCAAACCAGAAAAGTTACATGAAAATAATGATGAGGATCTTAAAGTTATTGATGCGTCTCCTATTAGATCTATGTTTTGCAATATGAATCTTGATAATTATGGGACTGATGATGAGTCAACTTTACCTAGAAGGCGTCCCAAGAATTCAGAGTTTTTAGATCTTGATGCTAAATTTGGTAAAAGTGGGATTGGAGAGGTCACAACTTTAAATAGTATTGAACCCACTATCTCGGATTTCAAGGAATTTGATTATGATAATTGTTCTTTAGAAGGTTGTATTTCCTTGTTGCAATCCGTTGTTAATTCTCCTCATGCTTATAGTCAAAACAAAGCTTTTGCCAAATATATTGTTGATGCCTTGATGCAATCTTATGATGAAAAACTTAATTTGGAAGTTTCTATACCTAGAAAACTTAATGATGAGTGGGAACCTACTATAAAGATTAGAATTAAATATCATGAGTGTTTTGCTTTGTGTGATTTGGGTCCTAGTGTTTCCACGATTCCGAAGACTTTATGTGATATTCTAGGTTTCCATGATCTTGATGATTGCTCTTTAAATTTGCACCTTGCGGATTCCACCATTAAAAAGCCAATGGGAAGGATCAATGATGTTCTCATTGTTGCAAATATAAATTTGGTGCCCGTAGATTTTATCATTCTTGATATAGATTGCAATCTTTCTTGCCCTATTATTCTTGGTAGACCTTTCCTTAGAAGGATTGGTGCGATTATTGATATGAAGGAAGGGAATATTAGATTCCAATTTCCACTAAAGGCATGGAACACTTTCCAAGAAAGAAAGTCAAATTACCTTATGAATCTATCATGCGGGCTACTTATGAATTTAGTGCCAAAGATGGCACTCGTTAGATCTATCTTCGCTTTTATGCCTAGCTAGGGGCGTTAAACGATAGCGCTAGTTGGGAGGCAACCCAATTTTCTTTGTGTTTTTTGTTTTTGTTCCTGTTTAGTAATAAATCTTGCATCTACCTTCTGTTTAGATGTGTTTTTATCTTTTAATTAGTGTTTGTGCCAAGTAGAACCTATAGGATAACGTATGATGATAGTTGATTTGATTCTGCTGAAAAACAGAAACTTTGCGCGCACTAATTTAGTTTGTTTAAATCACATGAAGGTGCTTTTGCGTTGATTCTTTTTTCTGCTGATCAATAAACACATTGTCCAGGACTTCCTATTTTTGTAGGATTTTTAGAATTCCAGAAGTTTGCGTTAGTTACAGATTTCTACAGACTGTTCTGTTTTTGACAGATTCTGTTTTTCGTGTGTTCTTTGATTATTTCGATGCATCTATGGCTAGTAAATTAGTTTATAAACCATATAGAAGTTGGAATAAAGTAGGTTTAACACCAAAATAAATAAAGAATGAGTTCACTACATTACCTTATGTGGTGGTTTTGTTTTCTTTCACTAACGGAGCTTATAAGATTTCCCGTTGAGTTTTGTGTTGTGAAGTTTTGAAGTTTTGGGTAAAGCTTTTATGGACTATGGAATAAGGAGTGGCAAGAGCCTAAGCTTGGGGATACCCAAGGCACCCCAAGATATTCAAGGATAGCCAAAAGCCTAAGCTTGGGGATGCCCCGGGAAGGTATCCCCTCTTTCGTCTTCGTTCATTGGTAACTTTACTTGGAGCTATATTTTTATTCGCCACATGATATGTGTTTTGCTTGGAGCGTCGTGTATTATATTAGTCTTTGCTTTTTAGTTTACCACAACCATACTTGCTATACACACCTTTTGTGAGAAGCCTATTTGATTAGAATTTGCTAGAATACTCTATGTGCTTCACTTATATCTTTTGAGCTTGATAGTTTTTGCTCTAGTGCTTCACTTATATCTTTTAGAGCAGGGTGGTGACTTAATTTTGAAGAAATTGCTAGTCTCTCATGCTTCACTTATATTATTTTGAGAGTCTTTTAGAACAGCATGGTATTTGCTATGGTTACAAATTTGGTCCTAGAATGATGAGCATCCAAGTTGGGTATAATAAAAACTATCATAGGAAGTGAATTGGATGCTATGATCAATTTGATACTTGATAATTGTTTTGAGATATGGAGGTAGTGATATTAAAGTCATGCTAGTTGGGTGATTATGAATTTAAAGAATGCTTGTGTTGAAGTTAGCAAGTCCTGTAGCATGCACGTATGGTTAAAGTTGTGTAACAAATTTGAAACATGAAGTGTACCTGCCTTGTGCATCCTTATGAGTGGCGGTCGGGGACGAGCGATGGTATTTTCCTACCAATCTATCCCCCTAGGAGCATGCGCGTAGTACTTGATTTTTGATTACTTCTAAATTTTTCCATTAAGTATATGAGTTCTTTTGACTAATGTTGAGTCCATGGATTATACGCACTTTTACCTTTCCGCCATTGCTAGCCTCATCGGTACCGTGCATTGCCCTTTCTCACCTTGAGAGTTGGTGCAAACTTCGCCGGTGCATCCAAACCCCGTGATACGATACACTCTATCACACATAAACCTCCTTATATCTTCCTCAAAAAATCCACCATACCTACCTATTATTGCATTTCCATAGCCATTCCGAGATATATTGCCATGCAACTTTCCACCGTTCCGTTTATCATCATCATGACATACATTACTTTTGTCATATTGCCATTGCACGATCATGTAGTTGACATCGTATTTATGGCAAAGCCACCATGCATTATTTTTCATACGTGTCACTCTTGATTCATTGCACCATCCCGGTACACCGCCGGAGGCATTCATATAGAGTCATATTTTGTTCTAGCTTCGAGTTGTAATTCATATGTTGTAATCAATAGAAGTGTGATGATCATCATTATTAGAGCATTTCCCAAAGAAAAAAAAGAAAAAAAAAGAAGAAAAAAAGAAAAAAAAGAAAGGCCAAAAGAAAAAAAAGAAAGGCCCAAAAAAAGGGGAAAATAAAAAAAAGGGAAAAGAAAAAGAAAAAGAAAAAAGGGCAATGTTACTATCTCTTTTTTCCACACTTGTGCTTCAAAGTAGCACCTTGTTCTTCATGTAGTGAGTCTCATATATTGTGCTTCAAATTAGCACCATGTTTTTCATATAATGAGTCTCATAAGTTGTCTTTTTCATACTAGTGGGGATTTTTCATTATAGAACTTTGCTTGTATATTCCTACGATGGGCTTCCTCAAATACCCTAGGTCTTCATGAGCAAGCAAGTTGGATGCACACCCACTAGTTTTCTTTTGTTGAGTATTCATTTATAGCTCTAGTGCATCTGTTGCATGGCAATCCCTACTCCTCATGTTGACATCAATTGATGGCCATCTCCATAGCCCGTTGATTATCCTCGTCAATGTGAGACTTTCTCCTTTTTTTGTCTTCTCCACACAATCCCCATTATCATATTCTATTCCACCCATAGTGCTATATCCATGGCTCACGCTCATTGCCGGTGTCAAAACTGGCGGATCTCGGGTAGGGGGTCCCGAACTGTGCGCCTAGGCGGATGGTAACAGGAGACAAGGGACACGATGTTTTTACCCAGGTTCGGGCCCTCTCGATGGAGGTAAAACCCTACTCCTGCTTGATTGATATTGATGATATGGGTAGTACAAGAGTGGATCTACCACGAGATCAAGGAGGCTAAACCCTAGAAGCTAGCCTATGGTATGATTGTTGTAATGGTTATGTTGTCCTACGGACTAAAATCCTCCGGTTTATATAGACACCGGAGAGGGCTAGGGTTACACAGAGTCGGTTACAATGGTAGGAGATCTACATATCCGTATCACCAAGCTTGCCTTCCACGCCAAGGAAAGTCCCCTCCGGACACGGGACGAAGTCTTCAATCTTGTATCTTCATAGTCTTGGAGTCCGGCTGACGATGACAGTCCGGCTGTCGATGATAGTCCGGCTGTCCGGACACCCCCTAGTCCAGGACTCCCTCAGTAGCCCCTGAACCAGGCTTCAATGACGATGAGTCCGGCGCGCATATTGTTCGGCAGGCGGGTTCCTCCTTCGAATAATTCATAGAAGATTGTGAACACCAGGATAGTGTCCGGCTCTGCAAAATAAATTCCACATACCACCGTAGAGAGAATATTATGTACACAAGTTCAATCTGCTGACGTGTTTTGTGGCATGTTGTCACACCACCACCAAGCCTTTACTGGAATCTTTTTTAATATACCACCTCAGCGCGTTTAGCGAAGCGGTTTTCTTGGCACGTCTTGTCAAAGCAGAGATCGTGTTCCCCTTATTCCGGGATTCTCATCAATACGGACGTGGGTAACCCAACCGCGCCATTGATGGTGGCGCTTGGGAGATAAGCGAGTTTTACCAGGCCGGTGGGGACGCATAGCCTTCGTCCGCCCATATATAAGGGGATAAGGATCCACCTTTTCACATACGCCTTCTTCCTCCTCTGCTTATCCATCTCTGCGCACTCTCGAGCTCCAGCGCCCAAGTCCGTGCATCTCGTCTCGACCTTCTCCGATCATGTCCGGAGCGGGAGGCAAATGGTTGGTCTCCTCCGTTACGGAGGAGCACATCGCAAAGTTGCGCAGCGCTGGATACCTTTCCGGCGACATCGCGCATCGGCTGCCCGACAAGGGGCAGCTCATCCCCACCCCCGGGCCCCATGAGAGGGTCGTATTCCTTCCCCACTTCCTCCGCGGACTGGGCTTCCCGTTGCATCCCTTTGTTCGGGGGCTCATGTACTATTACGGCCTGGATTTCCACGATTTGGCGCCAAACTTCATCCTCAACATCACGGCATTTATCGTCGTGTGCGAGGCCTTCCTCTGCATCCAGCCCCACTTCGGCTTGTGGCTCAAGACCTTCAACGTCAAGCCGAAGGTAGTGACGGGCGTCCAAGCGGAGTGCGGAGGCGCCATGCTGGGCAAGATGCCCAACATCATCTGGCTCGAAGGGGCCTTCGTGGAGTCCATCAATGGATGGCAATCGGGGTGGTTCTACATCACCGAGCCGCGTGACCCAAAATGGGCGGCGGCTCCCGAGTTTAGATCTGGTACACCGATGCAGCTCACCTCCTGGAAAGAGAAGGGCTTGCTATGGGGCAGTTCGGACGAGCTGACAGGACTCCAGTCCTGTCTCTAGACCCTGGTGAACAAGAAGCTCAGGCTTGTCAATGTGATCCAGGTCATGCTCATCCGCCGGATTCTCCCCTGCCAACAACGGGCCTTCAACCTGTGGGAGTTCGATCCGGCACAGCACCGGACTCTGAGCGGGCTCTTCGACATGATGTATGAAGCCGTCTGGAGGGTGCTGTTCAAGGGCGGAGAAGCCCCCGCGTCCGCGACGGAAGATTGCGGATTCAGCACCAAGCGCCCGGCCGGTGAGGTAAGCTTCGTTATCCTCTATGGGATAGTTGTTTTCATAGTTTTGACTCTATGTGGGATCTAAAAAACTCCCAATGCCTTTGACAGGACTGGCAGAGGACGTCCGGACAGGTAAACTGTCTAGCTCCCCTTCCCGAAGACCCAGTGGACGCCCGCTTGACGGGGCTACTGGTCCCGGCACTCTATGTGGTGCCGGAGAAGAAGGCCAAGAAGAAGGCCACGGGAACTCGAAAAAGTTCCCGGCTGTTGACGCTGGAACGCATCACACGAACACGTCGATGTGTACCCGCGGCGCCGAGGGAGATGCTCCGCAACTCACACCGCGGGAGGCCGACTTCCAGCGCGATACGCAAGACAGCAGGCCGGCGCTTTTGGGACCAGACGCCCCGCTCGCCCGGGAGGGACCCCGTCAGGGCTCGCGGCGATGATTGGCTGCTCGAGGTCGGTCTTACCGCCCCTAGAGCCTCGTGGATTCGCAGCCTCCAATCTTGAAGAACGACGAAGAACGAGAAGAAAGATACAAGGGGAGAGATAAAAGTAGATGAACACGGAAAAGTAGTAGATTGATTGATCGATTGTGTGTTGTTCAATCGGCCGTCACCCCTTAGTTATGTAAGAGGCGGCTGTACTTCCCGTGCAAGGAAAAGGCTTGGATTCACGTCCAAAACCCTAGTCAAATTCGGATTGGTTTTGTCCGAACTTTCCAAAACTGTTCGGTTTAAACTGGCTGCACCTTGCGGGTATTTTTTGTGGTGGTAAACGATCTCGGATGGAAATGAGCCCAAAAGCAATCTTGACCGTTTCGACGAGAAGAACAAGTTTTATGTTGAACGTTTTTTGATCAGAGGTCATCTCGAGGGTCAGATCGGTCGCGCAAAACAGGCTATACCTCGCGCTACCCATCAGACATGGTGTCTGGTGGGGCGCGCCAGTTTTTGCCTCGTGAGAGGGCTGTATTCCGATGGCTCTAACTTTTGCATACAAACTCGGATTGGAACGATTTTTATATCAAAATCAATCGTTTCGACGAGACGAAGACAATCCATGTATATAGTTTTTCCATTTGAGGTCCTCTTGGGGGCTTAATCAGCCAAACTGTGCTCCGATTATAAGATCTTAGTACTTTGAGTATAGTTTCGGCCTTCGAGATGAAATCGGACTGCGATAACCCAAACTTCAAAGATGTTCATATCGACAATACGGAACTCTTTCATGAAGATCACTTCTCCATTTGAGGCCATCTTAAATAAGTTATTGATCGTGCCAAAATCTGGTGTCAACACATGCCCCCCTGATTTTCGGCAAAACTTGTGTGCCGAAAAATAACTTGCAAGAAGTTTGTTCTAAGCGCGATGTCAACACTCCATCGGCCATTTTGTACGTGCTTTGGACGATAAGTATATATCGGCCACTTAGATTAGCAACAAAAGTGAAGCTAATTGAACATATAATGATTTGGTAATACCCTTTCATGATGTAAGAAATTATATTTTATCCATGGATTAAAATAAGCCCATTGAGGGTAACCAATCATACCTGATGAAGAATTCCATGACATAGGCATCAATGGCATTGTTGAATAAAATGGATAATGTTCGGACCGAAGATGTTGAAACCTTCGGCTTGGTCCTTCGTAGCTTTCACTCTTTTCCTTCTTCACCTTTGTCGCACTCCTTGTAAAGGAAGCTCGCACATAATTCTTATTTTGAATATTTCCTTTGGGAACCCATGCCATGTTTCTCTTTTCAAGTTCTTGTGCACTAAGATTCTGCAACTCCTTCTTTTGCCAATACGATAAGCCGAGTGGGCACCCCAGCTGCGATTTTGTTTGAAGTAATGGCAATTCTTGTTTTACCTTGTGCACTCTCAACTTCTTCCCTTCAGATTTGGCACTTGATTGACTTGCCTCATTGCCTTTTGTAGCCAATGTCAACACTTTAATTGGCTCTTTTTCATTTGAGATCATATCTGAAGTGGCACTTTTACGACTGAGGGAGTCCTGGACTAGGGGGTGTCCGGACAGCCGGACTATCATCGTCCGCCGGACTCCAAGACTACGAAGATACAAGATTGAAGACTCCGTCCCGTGTCCGGATGGGACTTTCCTTGGCGTGGAAGGCAAGCTTGGCGATACGGATATGTAGATCTCCTACCATTGTAACTGACTCTGTGTAACCCTAGCCTTATCCGGTGTCTATATAAACCGGAGGGCTTTAGTCCGTAGGACACAACATACATTACAACAATCATACCATAGGCTAGCTTCTAGGGTTTAGCCTCCTTGATCTCGTGGTAGATCCACTCTTGTACTACCCATATCATCAATATTAATCAAGCAAGACGTAGGGTTTTACCTCCATCAAGAGGGCCCGAACCTGGGTAAAACATCGTGTCCCTTGTCTCCTGTTACCATCCGCCTAGACGCACAGTTCGGGACCCCCTACCCGAGATCCGCCGGTTTTGACACTGACATTGGTGCTTTCATTGAGAGTTCCTCTGTGTCATCACCGATAGGCTTGATGGCTTCTTCGATCAATAACGCTGTCCAGGGTGAGACTTTTTTCCCCGGACAGATCTTCGTATTCGGCGGCTTCGCACTGCGGGCTAATTCACTTGGCCATCTGGAGCAGATCGAAAGCTATGCCCCTGGCCGTCAGGTCAGATTCGGAAGCCTAAACTTCACGGCCGACATCCGCGGGGACTTGATCTTCGACGGGCTCGAGCCACAGCCAAGCGTGCCGCACTGTTACGATGGGCATGATCTAGCTCTGCCGCCGAACAGTGCCTTGGTGGCCGCACAAGAATCCGCTCCGGCCCTTAGTCCGGAGCCGATCGCCCAGATCGAGGACCGGTGGTTGGACACCGCCTCGGGGGCTTCAACTTCCACGGCGATGGAGCCGAACACTAACCTTGTCCCTCGTGAAGCTCGTGACTCCGAGGTGCCGGACTCCTTGCCGGACTCCGGACCTCCCACGCCCCTGTCAATCGAATCTGATTGGGTGCCGGTTATGGAATTCACCGCCGCGGACATCTTCCAACACTCGCCCTTTGGCGACATCCTAAATTCGCTAAAACATCTCCCGCTATCCGGAGAGTCCTGGCCGGATTATGGCCAGGATGGTTGGGATACGGACGACGAAGAAATTCAGAGCCCACCCACCACCCACTTTGTAGCCAATGTTGACGATCTAACCGACATGCTAGACTACGACTCCGAAGACATCGACGCTATGGACGACGATGCCGGAGACGAACAGGAACCAGCGCCTACAGGGCACTGGAATACCACCTTGTCATACGACATATACATGGTGAACACCCCAAAAGATGGGGACGGCGAAGAAGCAGCGGAGGCAGATTCCTTAAAGAAACAGCCCAAGCGCCGGCGTCAACGGCGCCGCTCTAAATCCCGCCACAGCAAGAATGGAGATTCCGGCACAGGAGATAATAATACCCCAGAGAGTGCCGAAGATAATCCCCTCCAGCAAGACTCAGCGTAGGAGGATGCAGAAGCAAGCCCTCACGAGAGGGCGGCAGACGAAGAGGTCGAGGACTACAACTATATACCTCCCTCTGAAGACGAGGCAAGCCTCAACGACGACGAATTCGTCATGCCTGAAGATCCCGTCGAACAAGAGCGTTTCAAACGCAGGCTTATTGCCACGGCAAATAGCCTAAAGAAAAAGCAGCAGCAGCTTCAAGCTGATCAGGACCTGCTGGCCGATCGATGGACCGAGGTCCTTGCGGCCGAAGAGTATAAACTCGCACGCCCCTCCAAAAGCTACCCAAGATGCAAGTTGCTCCCCTGATTAGAGGAGGAAGCATACATACCTTCATCACCAGCGCATGATACGGCCGACCGACCACCCCGTGGTCACGACAAAGAGGCATCCAGGCCCTCCACCAAGACCGTACCCCGGCATCACTCCAAAAGTACGAAGCCAAGAGGGAACGCGCCGGACTTGCGAGATGTATTGGAGGACAAAGCAAGGCAATCCAGATCCATCTACGGATCACGAGGGCGCCCCACGACCCACGACGAATACCGTCGCGCCAGATACAATAACTCCGGCCGGGCCGAACACAGCAGACAACGCTCTCTCGAGCTACGTCGTGATATTGCTCAATATAGAGGCGCCGCACACCCGCTATGCTTCACTGACGAAGTAATGGATCATCAAATCCCTGAAGGGTTTAAACCCGTAAACATCGAATCCTACGATGGCACAACAGACCCTGCGGTTTGGATCGAAGATTATCTCCTTCACATCCATATGGCCCGCAGCGACGATCTCCATGCCATCAAGTATCTCCCAATCAAGCTTAAAGGACCAGCTCGGCATTAGCTTAACAGCTTGCCCGCAGAGTCAATTGGGTGCTGGGAAGACCTGGAAGCCGCATTCCTCGACAACTTCCAGGGCACGTATGTGCGGCCACCAGACGCCGATGACCTAAGCCACATAATTCAGCAACCAGACGAATCGGCCAGACAATTCTGGACACGGTTCTTGACAAAGAAAAACCAAATCGTCGACTGTCCGGATGCAGAGGCCCTCGCAGCCTTCAAACATAACATCCGCGACGAGTGGCTAGCCCGGCACCTGGGACAGGAAAAGCCAAAATCCATGGCAGCCCTCACATCATTAATGACCCGCTTTTGCGTGGGAGAGGATAGCTGGCTAGCTTGCAGCAACAACCTCAGTAAAAATTCTGGCAGTCCGGATACTAAGGACCACAATGGCAGGTCGCATCGAAGAAAAATAAACGCCGCATTAACGGCGACGATAAGGAGGATACGGCAGTCAACGCCGGATTCCGAGGCTCTAAACCCGGTCAGCGGAAGAAGCCATTTAAAAGAACCACTCCGGGTCCGTCCAATTTGGACCGAATACTCGATCGCTTATGCCAGATACATGGCACCCCTGAAAAGCCAGCTAAGCACACCAACAGAGATTGCTGGGTGTTCAAGCAGGCGGGCAAGTTAATTGCCAAAAACAATGACAAGGGGCTAAACAGCGACGACAAGGAAGAGACCCGACCGCCGAACAATGGAGGACAGAAGGGTTTCCCCCCACAAGTGCGAACGATGAACATGATTTACGCAACCCATATACCCAAGAGGGAGCGGAAGCGTGCACTAAGGGACGTATACGCGATGGAGCCTCGGTCTTCCGAATACTAGGGGCTTTGCCGAAATTTAAAATTATAGAATTCTATGGCTAAGTGAGAGTGTTCAAGCATTATAAGTCCGGTTGCCTTGTTCGTTGTGTTGAGCGCCTCCCTAGATGGACCCAAAAATGGGAACAAGAGTGCTCAAGTTATCCCGAACACCCCAGCACTTGTGGCTTGGGGGCTGAAGCCAACGACTTGCCATCTCTCAGATTTTATAAACGGCCGCACAGAAGGTAATATTTTAAATTAAACAAGCGTTGCTTAAAGCGCACATGAACAAAGTTTTCAGCGCACAGGATAATACATAGCGAGTTTACTCAAAGATTACATCTCTAGGGCATTCATCCGCAATATCGCGGGCTCCCTTCAGGACAGTTTTATAATACATTTCGGGCGTACGATACTCCTTGCCCGGTGGCGGCAGGTCAGTAAGAAGCCTCTCCGCATCCAGCCTGCCCCAGTGCACCTTTGTGCGGGCAAGGGCCCGACGAGCACCTTCAATACAGGCGGAGCGCTTGATGACCTCCACCCAAGGGCACGCATCCACCAGCCGCTGCACGAGGCCGAAGTAGCTCCTAGGCATGGCCTGTCCAGGCCACAGCCGGACTATAAGGCCCTTCATGGCCTCCTCAGCTACCTTGTGGAGTTCGACCAGCTGCTTCAGCTGGTCGCTTGGGGGCACCGGATGGCCGGCCTCAGCGTACTGAGACCAGAAGACCTTCTCTGTTGAGCTCCCCTCCTCACCACGATAGAATGCGGCGGCATCGGACACACTACACGGCAGATCTGCAAACGCCCCTGGAGAGCTCCGAATGCGGGTAAGTGTCAGCTAGTTTACATTAACATGCTTGCTTTTGCATGAAAAATGCCTTACCCGCCGCTATCTTCTTCACATCTTCAGCCTCCTGAAGGGCCTTACGGGCCTCGGCCTTGGCGGACTTGGCACTTTCGAGAGCCTAGGCAAGCTCGGACTCTCGAGTCTTGGAGTCGCGCTCCAAGCGCTCATGCTTCTCCATGAGAGCCTGGAGCTCTTGCCGCACTGCCGCCACCTGTGCCTCCTGCTTTTCTCGCTCTGCCCGTTTCGCGGCCGCACTGCATTCGGCCACGGACACAGCCTCCTTCAGGGCTGCCACCTCGTTTGTGGCCCCTGCAATACCCATATTATCCTTGTTAATTTCATTGCGACCAAAATCCTTTTCTGTAAGGTAAAAATTCAAAGAGGTGCTACTCACCTTCTTTGTCCTCGAGCTGCCTCTTGGCATGGCCGAGCTCTCGCTCGGACCGCTCGAGATCTTGCTTTAATGCACCAACCTCTGCAGTCAGTGCGGCAGAGGTCAGCAGCACAGCCTGCAAACCCATGTTGACACAATTTATTAGCAACCTGCGAATATCTTATTAGATACTCAGTCCGGCTTTCTTTCCGAACACCGAACCGAGCATCAGGGGCTATTGTCTATGCGGTATTACATTACATAATTTTAACTTCTTACCTCAAAGCCTGTTAGAAGGCTATTGCAGGCTTCGGTCAGCCCGCTCTTGGCGAGCTGAACCTTCTGAATCACCGCACTCATAATAGTGCGGTGTTCTTCCTCGATGGAAGCGCCTTTGAGCACCTCCAGCAAGTTATCCGGCGCCTCCGGTTGGACGGAGGCCGCCGGTGTCACGGTCTTGCCCTTCTTTCGAAGGGGTCGCCTGCCGGACTCTGGAACCACTGCAGGTTCTGACGTAGAGTCCGGTGCAAAGTCCGGGAGGCTGCCTTGCGGCGCCTTCGGAGCCTCCTCCTGATGGGTCCCTTTCCGGGATCCCACCTCGGCGTCCTCATCGGCGCGGGGGGTAGAGGCAGTCGGAAGTGAATCCACATCCGACGGGGCCAACGACCCGCTCGGTGAAGCGGGGAGATCATCATCGGCCGGACTGCGGGCAATATGCGGTATTAGTAGGACACTATGTGACACAAAAGAAATTGCATATCAGGGATCCGGATACTTACGATCTTGCCGGAGGCCTGGCCCTTGAAGGCCACTCCTCGTCGCCAACATCGGTGTTGGCGGAGCTGTCCGGGGGAATAGTTCTCCCCCTCTTAGACCCTTCGGCCTCCCCTGCTGGGGAAGCCTTCCTTTTCCTCTCTCCCCCCTCCGGGAGAGAGTCTTCTTCCTCCTCCTCATCTTCGGGGGAGGAGTCCGCCTCGTCGTCGGACGCCTGATTACGGGAACTCTTTCGAGTGCCCATGGCCACCTTCTTGGCCTTCTTCTCCGGCACCACGTGCGGTGCCGGAACCAGCAGCCCCGCTAGACGGGCGCCCACTGGATCTTCTGGCATGGGAGCCGGGCAGATGAGCTGCTCGGCCTTCTTCATCCATTCCTGTCAAAGGAAAAGGGAAATTGAAACCCTCTTGGAAGTAATCTATTTACAATAAGTGTCCCGTAAAGGGGTAGAATCACTTACCTCGTCAGCCGGATGCTGCGAGTGAAATCCGCGATCTTCCGTCGCGGATGCGGGAGCTTCGGCACCCTTAAACAGCACCCTCCAGGCGCCTTCGTACGTCGTGTCGAAGAGCCCGCTCAGCGCCTGGTGCTATTCCGGATTGAACTCCCACAGATTGAATGCCCGTTCTTGGCATGGGAGAATCCGGCGGACGAGCATGATTTGGACCATGTCGACGAGCCTGAGCTTCTTGTTCACAAGCTTCTGAATACAGGCTCGGAGTCCCGTCAGCTCCGTCGAACTACCCCACAGCAAGCCCTTCTGTTTCCAGGAGGTGAGCTGCGTGGGGATGCCAGATCTAAACTCGGGGGCTGCCGCCCACGTAGGGTCGCACGGCTCGGTGATGTAGAACCACCCCGATTGCCACCCCTTGACGGAGTCCACGAAGGCCCCTTCAAACCAGAGGACGTTGGGCATCTTGCCCAACATGGAGCCTCCGCACTCCGCCTGCGTGCCCTTCACTACCTTCGGCTTGACGTTGAAGGTCTTGAGCCACAAGCCGAAGTGGGGCCGGATGCAGAGGAGGGCCTCGCACACGACGATAAACGCCGAGATGTTGAGGATGAAGTTCGGCGCTAGATCGTGGAAATTCAGGCCGTAGTAGAACATGAGCCCCCGGACGAAGGGGTGAAGTGGAAAGCCCAGTCCGTGGAGGAAGTGGGGAAGGAAAACGACCCTCTCATGGGGCCCGGGGGTAGGGATGAGCTGCCCCTTGTCGGGCAGCCCGTGCACGATATCGTCGGAAAGGTATCCGGCGCTGCGCAGCTTGGTGATATGCTCCTCCTTAACGGTGGAAGCCAACCATTTGCCTCCCCCTCCGGACATGGTCGGAGAAGGTTGAGATGAGATGCGCAAACTTGGGCGTTGGAGCTTGAGCGCGCGGAGGTGGATAAGCAAAGGAGGAAGAAGGCGTGGGTGAAAAGGTGAATCCTTATCCCTTATATATAGGCGGGCGAAGACTATGCGTCCCCCACCAGCCTAGTAAAACTCGCTTATCTCCCAAGCGCCACCATCAATGGCGCGGTTGGGTTACCCACGTCCGTATTGATGAGAATCCCGGAATAAGGGGAACACGATCTCTGCTTCGACAAGACGTGCCAAGGAAACCGCTTCGCTAAACGTGCTGAGGTGGTATAATCAAAAAACGATTCAAGTAAAAGCCTGGTAGCGGTGTGATGTCATGCTGCATAATACGTCAGCAGATTGGACTTATGTACATTTTATTCTCTCTACGGTGGAATGTGGAATTTATTTTGCAGAGCCGGACACTATCCTGGTGTTCATGATCTTCTCTGGATTATTCAAAGGAGGAACCCGCCTTGCAATGCCGAACATTATGCGCGCCGGACTTATCGTCATTGAAGACTGGTTCAGGGGCTACTGAGGGAGTCCTGGACTAGGGGGTGTCCGGACAGCCGGACTATCATCGTCCGCCGGACTCCAAGACTACGAAGATACAAGATTGAAGACTCCGTCCCGTGTCCGGATGGGACTTTCTTTGGTGTGGAAGGCAAGCTTGGCGATACGGATATGTAGATCTCCTACCATTGTAACCGACTCTGTGTAACCCTAGCCTTCTCCGGTGTCTATATAAACCGGAGGGCTTTAGTCCGTAGGACACAACATACATTACAACAATCATACCATAGGCTAGCTTCTAGGGTTTAGCCTCCTTGATGTCGTGGTAGATCCACTCTTGTACTACCCATATCATCAATATTAATCAAGCAAGACATAGGGTTTTACCTCCATCAAGAGGGCCCAAACCTGGGTAAAACATCGTGTCCGTTGCCTCCTGTTACCATCCGCCTAGACGCATAGTTCGGGACCCCTACCCGAGATCCGCCGGTTTTGACACCGACAACGACCATCTCTTTTGACGCGGTAGATTTGCTCAACCACCTCCTTATTCTTCCTTGTGCACCAGACCGATTCTTTATGATTGAAACGGTCTTTGACGCGTGATTGTTCAAATGTTGATCTCCTTGGAGTTGCATAGTATTGGTGAGATGGTCTAGAATAAGATGCAGAATGTGCCCTTGTATCATACCTGTCCCATGATGAATATGTATCTATATGAGCATAGGGAGGCATCCACGGCATTGGCATTGGCGGCCCAAAATAAGGATATGAATATGTTGCATTAAAATTATCACTTTGCCAATACCAATCCTCATATTTGCGCCTTGGGGGTGATCTTGGTTTCTTTGCATGATTTGGCCGATAAGCATTCTTCTCTTCACTCTTCTTTTGATATTTATCCAATAGTTCAACGAAGGTGATTTTTGATCTCTTACACTTGCGCTTATTTCGGCCTTTGTTTCCTTTGGTTGTGCTTGCACCAATCATTGGATTTGCTTGTTGCCCCCCAGTCCTTGGCGTCTCCATTGTAGCTTCGATGGAATTCTCGCCCTCAAAATTATGTTCATTATGCTCTTCAACAACTTCTTTACTTGAAAGCTTGACCCCATCACCTACAGTTTTTACCTCCTCTTTAAATGGATCGGCTTGAAGCAGCCGATGAAAAAACTTTCTGCCATCGAGACCAATCGGAATAGACTGGTCATCTCTTGGTGTCTCAACAAATTTCAATCGTCCTTTATCAATGGCCGATTTAACTATTTGATGAAACATATTGCAATCCTCAAAATTATGTTTGAACGAATGATGCAACCTACAATACATTCGTCCTTGAATTGATGGCTTGACATGGTGATCAAGAATTCTTATGTAATTATTTTTCAGCAATAAATCAAATATTTGGTCACACATGCTTGAATTGAAGGTAAACTTCTTGCTTTCTAGCTGATCTTGCTGTGTGAACGGCTTTGAAGATAAGCAAACGAATGGTTCAGATTTAGAATCTTCCCATTCGGTTATACATTGTGTTTTCCACTCTATCTCCGGTGTCTTTGGATAAGATATTATATTAGCATTGGATTTCTCGAAAGAAATTAACCTTGGCTTTAAACTTCCGATACGAAAATATTTAGAACACACATGACTCAATTGAGACAAAGTGCAAGCCAAGTAAGAAATAAGCAAAGCTACCCAACTAGATATGAACTTTAGATAAAGCAACGGGGAAAGCTTTGGCCACAACAATAAGTCATTATCGGTCTTTATAAATGGTGCAATGGGTTGACCGATATAGTCTATAACAATTTTGTTGCTAACAAGTAAATTACTCTTCTTCATTGGTCTTTCAAAATTACTTATGAGAATTTTTCTTATAGAAGCATCGACAATAAAGTTGCGACCAAATCGGAAGATAGGCAAGTCACTTGCTAGACATACCTCTTCAATTACGTTGGGAGAGCATGATGGTTGTATCACTTGAATAATACTTTGTTCCACTTTTGAATGACTCTCCAATGCCTTGGCATCCTCTTTTTCTTTGATAGATTTGGTACACATACTATTTGATTCGGCTTTTTTAATAACCGAATTAACTTTGTTATCCGAATCACCACTCTTTCTTTCTTTGATTCGCAAGGTTGCTTGTTCTTGCCTAAATTCAGCAAACATTGCATCTAGTCTATCTTTAATCTTTTTTCGACCAATTTCAGCCCAATCTTCATCGGATTGCCCCCCAATACTTTGAGACGCTTTCGGCAATGGTGTGTTGCCGAAATTCTGTAATTGTGCAGGGGCAACATGATATGCTACGTTACTAGGTAAAGACACATGCGCTCTGATAGAATTCTCACTTATTCGGCCATGAGCATGAAGGTGCGGAGCTGAATCACGAATATCTACAATTGCGTATGGTGCCAAAAAATTTGTAGCATGAGGTGTAGCATATGATGTTTGAGGGTAATTGGCCGAATAACTAGTAGTGGCATGGCCAATTCCCCTATCCACCGGCACGTTTGGATTAACATACTGCAAGTTATTTGCCGATGAATAAAAAGTTGAAACACTTTGTTGCAAACTATTGGAAGTTCCTACATGGGGTGTCTCAACATGATTAACCGAACTCATCATGTTGTTCATCGGCATATAGATTTGTGGGGTTGCCAATGCATGGGAGTTGGGATACATATGTTGCATGTTGCTAAAATTATATGAAGTTGAAGCATGAAGATTATTCTGAATCGGCTGTTGCACATAATTAGATGCATGATTGATAAAGCTAGGGCTAGCCGATACATTATGCTCATTAGATGATCTAGCAACAACATATGCATTATTTGCATCTACATATGTGAATTGGGTATTCATATTACCTTTGTAGATTGCAAACCCTAGATGACGATCTCTTCGTAGCAAGAACGGGCCGGAGACCGTTCAAAGCTTCGTCCCCAGCGGAGTCGCCAAAAAGTGTGTTGACGCTGGAACGCGTCACACGAACACGTCGATGTGTACCTGCGGCGCCGAGGGAGATGCTCCGCAACTCACACCGTGGGAGGCCGACTTCCAGCGCGATACGCAAGACAGCATGCCGGCGCTTTTGGGACCAGACGCCCCGCTCGCCCGGGAGGGACCCCGTCAGGGCTCGCGGCGACGATTGGCTGCTCGAGGTCGGTCTTACCGCCCCTAGAGCCTCGTGGATTCGCAGCCTCCAATCTTGAAGAACGACGAAGAACGAGAAGGAAGATACAAGGGGAGAGATAAAAGTAGATGAACACGGAAAAGTAGTAGATTGATTGATCGATTGTGTGTTGTTCAATCGGCCTTCACCCCTTAGTTATGTAAGAGGCGGCTGGACTTCCCGTGCAAGGAAAAGGCTTGGATTCACGTCCAAAACCCTAGTCAAGATTGGTTTTGTCCGAACTTTCCAAAACTGTTCGGTTTAAACTGGCTGCACCTTGCGGGTCTTTTTTGTGGTGGTAAACGATCTCGGATGGAAATGAGCCCAAAAGCAATCTTGACCGTTTCGACGAGATGAACAACTTTTATGTTGAACATTTTTTGATCAGAGGTCATCTCGAGGGTCAGATAGGTTGCGCAAAACAGGCTATCCCTCGCGCTACCCATCAGACATGGTGTCTGGTGGGGCGCGCCAGTTTTTGCCTCGTGACAGGGCTGTATTTTGATGGCTCTAACTTTTGCATACGAACTCGGATTGGATCGATTTTTATATCAAAATCGATCGTTTCGATGAGACGAAGACAATCCATGTATATAATTTTTCCATTTGAGGTCGTCTTGGGGGCTTAATCAGCCAAACTGTACTCTGAATATAAGATCTTAGTACTTTGAGTATAGTTTCGGCCTTCGAGATGAAATTGGACTGCGATGACCCAAACTTCAAAGATGTTCATATCGAAAATACGGAACTCTTTCATGAAGATCACTTCTCCATTTGAGGCCATCTTAAATAAGTTATTGACCGTGCGAAAATCTGGTGTCAACACCGGCGCCAGGTGATATCGGACTCATCGTCTGACGGCTCCGAGGCGGAGTCCTCCCCCGAAGAGGAGGAGGAGAAAGAGGACTCTCTCCCGGAGGAAGGAGAGAGGAAGAGGAAGGCTTCCCCAACCGGGGAGGCCGAAGGGTCCAAAAGGGGAAGAACTATTCTCCCGGACAGCTCCGCCAACGCCGACGTTGGCGACGAAGAGTGGCCCTCCAGGGCCAGGCCTCCAGCCAGATCGTAAGTATCCGGATTCCTGAATAATTTATAATTTTCTTTTTTTGCGTCACATAGCGTCCTTCTAATGCCGCACACTGCCCGCAGTCCGGTCGATGATGATCTTCCCACTTCATCGAGCGGGTCGTTGGCTCCGTCGGATGTAGATTCCATCCCGACCGCCTCCACCCCTCGCGACGCTGAGGACGCCGAGGTGGGATCCCGGCCAGGGACCCATCAAGAGGAGGCTCCGGAGGCGCCAAAAGGCAGCCTCCCGGACTTTGCGCTGGACTCCATGCCGGAACCCGCAGTGGTTCCGGAGTCCGGCAGGCGGCCCCTTCGCAAGAAGGGCAAGACCGTGACACCGGCGGCCTCCGTCCAACCGGAGGCGCCGGACAACTTATTGGAGGTGCTCAAGGGCGCTTCCATCAAGGAAGAACTTCGCACTATCATGAGTGCGGTGATTCAGAAGGTTCAGCTCGCCAAGAGCAGGCTGACCGAAGCCTGCAGTAGCCTTCTAACAGGCTTTGAGGTAAGAAGTTAAAAATATGTAATGTAATACCGCATAGACAGTAGCCCCTGATGCTCGGTTCGGTGTTCGAAACGAAAAACCGGATTGAGGATCTAAAAAAGATATACGCAGGAATGCTAAAAATTATGTCAATATGGGTGTGCAGGCTGCACTGCTGACCTCTGCCGCACTGACTGCGGAGGTCGGTGCGTTGAAGCGGGACCTCGAGCGGTCCGAGCAAGAGCTCGGCCTTGCAAAGAAGCAGCTCGAGGACAAAGAAGGTGAGTAATACCATCTGTGAATTTGTACCTTACAGAAAAGGATTTTGGTTGCAATGAAAATAACAAGGATAACGTGGGTACTGAAGGGGCCACGAACGAGGTGGCAAACCTGAAGGAGGCTGTATCCGCGGCTGAACGTAATGCGGCCGCGGAACAGACGGAGCGAGAGAAACAGGAGGCGCGGGTTGCAGAGGTGCGGCAAGAGCTCCAGGTTCTCATGGAAAAACATGAGGGTTTGGAGCATGACTCGAAGACTCGAGAGTCCGAGCTTGCCTCGGCTCTGGAAAGTGCCAAAGCCGCTAAGGCCGAGTGTTGGTGTCAAAACCGGCGGATCTCGGGTAGGGGGTCCCAAGCAGTGCGTCTTAGGATCAATGGTAACAGGAGACAAGGGACACGATGTTTTACCCAGGTTCGGGCCCTCTTGATGGAGGTAAAACCCTACGTCCTGCTTGATTAATATTGATGATGTGGGTATTACAAGAGTAGATCTACCACGAGATCAATGAGGCTAAACCCTAGAAGCTAGCCTATGGTATGATTGTTGTTGTATGATGATTGTGTATCGACTAGCCTGGACCCGGTTTATATAATGCACCAGAGGCCTAGGATAACAAGAGTCCTAGCCGAATACGCCGGTGGGGGAGGAGTCCTTGTCTTGATCGCCAAGTCTTGTGGAATCTTCCTTGTATGCGGCAGCTGTCCGAACTGGCCCATGAGTATACGGCCATGGGGGTCCTCGGCCCAATCTAATAGATCGGGAGATGACGTGGTGAGTAACCCCTAGTCCAGGACACCGTCAGTAGCCCCCTGAACCGGTCTTCAAGTTAGGGACGCTCCTCGATTCTTCCGAACTGTTCTTCATCTTCGGTCATTGGTCTTGAAAACGGGTTCAACGAATCTTCTTTATCTTCGATCTTGAGGATTGCCGAAATGCATTCGACGGGTTTACACGTCGGGTATCCGAGGAGCCCCTTTAAGTTTTCGGCCTTTATCAATGCCTTGTTATTTTTATGCCACACCTCAGGTTTGAAGTTGTTCCCGGAGGCAGTTCCCTCTTGCGTCCAAGCTCTAACGCCGGACTGCATTCGAGGTGTTTTTTGCAGCCAAGCACCAATGCCGTACTACGTCCCAGCTCTAACGCCAGACTATCTATCCGAGCTCCAACACCGGACTATGTATCCGAGCTCCAACGCCGGACTGTATCCGAGGTGTTGTAAATCACCTTGGTTCAAAGAAGTTTGAAGGAGTTTAGCCGAGCTTAATGCCGGAAATGCCCTCTATGGAGCCAGCCACTAGTGCCCGAGCTTTATGCCGGACTGCTTCTGAGGTGGTGCACCACCCCGAATGTGGGCCAATTTTTGTCAATATTTTTTGTTGGTGCAATTTATTCTCTGCCGAGATACATAGTCAGTAGCCCTCAAGGTGGGTATCGGTCTAAAACCCGAGATTCCCATGAAGGATGACATAAGACCGCTGATCCCCATAGCTGCTGAGACTGAGGTTGATTTGCAAAATCGGTCTGAGGATCAAGTCCTAGCACGGCAGAATACTTCGGGACACAAAAAGCGGCGTGCTCAGTCCTCGAGACTCAGGTTGGGTGCAGCCGGCCAACCTGAGGATCAAAATCTCCTCCGAAACTGTATTGCACTTAAATTTTTCTGCATTGGACAAGAAATGCAGTAGCCCCCGAGACACTGGTCGGGTGGCAACGCCAGATCAGGGGATCAATGTGCCCCTTTAATATGTTTAGATAAGAAGCCCGAAGCCCAGTAGCCCCCGAGCCTTAATGCGGGCACGGGTGGCCGAATTAAGGATCGATATCCATAGTAAAATAACAAATTGTGTGTAATGACTCTATGTATCCAAGTACTTTACGTCATTTAATGCTCGGATCCGCATTGTACAAAACTTTGTTGACCGACCATCGGCTTCCACCTCCTCGGCCAGTAGCCGAGGAGTGTTTGTCTTACTTTATAAAGACTTTATGAGGGCAAAGATTTACAACAAACAAGGCAATCTGGCCATACAGTTTTATAAACAAAGGTACGCGGAGAGACATGTTATATTACTGTTTAACAGAAGAAATGTCTTCCAAAGAAAATAGTCCCGCTATCGGTTCCTTTCTTTGGGTTGTCATGCTAAGCATGATCATGAGACCTCAGCTCCAATGCAAGAGAAAAATATCGAGGATTTAGTTTGGGAGGTCAGTTAATAGCCCCCGGTAATGTTCAACGACAGTCGAGGTCAAGCCGTAAACATTTCGGTCATTGTTATGAATGGCCCGTCATTTAATATAGTCATCGGATTGCTGACCAGTTTACACCTATTGTGACAGTCAGTTTTCGGCTTTCTCCACTGAGGTGCTTGACCATGCGAGCTGGAAGCACAATCGCAGTGGTTCTCCCTTTGCACACCTAGCCGAACAAAGCGGAACGTAGGAGGCAAGCGCGGGAGCCGGGCAACCCAACTATTGACCGAAGACACAATTTGAAACTGATGCATATATAGCAATATCCGAGAATGTTTTTGCCGAATCTCTAAAGGTGTCCGGCATTGCACTGCGAGACTTGTGCTGAAAACACACAAATAGTTTAAAAGTGCCAAAAGCTTGGAAAACCAAAAAACGTCAGTAAGAACATGACGTCCGAACAAGATCAAGTGTTCGGTGCCAATCCGAAAATTGGACTTCAGAAAAAAAAAGTGCTTATGTCGTGCTTTAACTTTGCAACGACTAAGAAGAAAAACACTTAGTATGAAACGGCTCAAATAAACATAAGAGCCCCCAAGTGACTTGGGTAAAAGTTGACTATATAATGTAAGGTGACATGTAGAATGCCTTCTAGCCGGATTGTAGATTGTTTGTCGTAACGGACCTTTTTGCTTCAACCTCTGGACCCAATAGTCCGGAGTGTGTCCGAATACCCTCGCGGTTATAAAAACCGGGGCATGCGTGGAGACCAGGCGTAGGGGTCATTAGTGCTTTATCAGACAAGTGCCCAACTAGTTATGTTATATTACATGGTTAGTAAGAAACATCTTCCAGGGAGAATAGTCCCGTTAGGGGTTCCTTTCCCTGGGAGGCATGCCCTAAAGTGCATGTCCGGACTGCGAAAAGAGTAGAAAAACATCTGGGGGCAGGTAAATAAATAGGTAAGAAATCATCTTTTAGTCCACCGACCGAGTATTCCCTTAAGAACTCTAGCTTTCGGCTTCACCCAGTCTGAGGTACACATCCGGCTGACCCGGTAGTAACAATCGCAGAGGTGCTCCCTTTACCACCTAGCCGAACAATCGGGAACGTAGGGGTAAGCACAGGAGCCAGGCAATCCAGCTTGGCCAAAACTTAAGTCATATCGATGCATATAATGGTGAATAAAAGGTACATGCGGAAGTGTGACACATGTGTTGGGCATAAAGCCCGTATTAATAAGCTTCTGTTAAAGAAGCCCCCAGGTATAATGAGCGCGGGTAGCGCGTCAAGTATGTGTGAACAAAGTTTGGACAAGATAATTTTTTACAAGCAACTTTTTTTCCAAAAAAGTATAACGCTTGGTCGAACCGAACACAAGTTAGAAATTAAAGCTTTGAGCATAAAAGCGACTTAGCTGGTTAATGTGTTCGCAGTCCGAGCTTGATGCGGGACAAGGTTCTATCCCCCAAGCCGGTCCCGAGGTGGCAGAGCGGAGAGCTCGACACGTCGAAGTGGTGACCTAGCACGGTCGATGATGACCGACAGAGTGACGCCGAAGTCCCCGGATCATTTTCCTGTGCACAAAAAATAGTGCAAACGGGAGATAATAGTAATAATGATAATAAAAAAATCGTTGCATAATGAATAATTTATGCAAAGTGAGTAATAAAAGAAATATGGCCTGGCACCGAAGTCAATGTCGATGTAGGGCGTCGGCGTGATGCGGTAAAGGCGTGGCAAAGCCTGAATTCGTAGGTCGGTCCGAGCTCCGGATGCGGCGTTCGCCGGACTATGTACGGAAACTGACCGAACCACCATGCGACTGTCGTGAATGCGGCCACCATTTAATAGACCTATGTACATATGATGGACAAACCAGAGTAATAATTCTTCGGAAAAATGAACCCAAACAAGCAAAAAATATTAGGGATTGATAGCACCTGGTTTATTTGTTGTAGCAATCCGAAGGAAGGTGATTCCCAAAATTGGGACTCGCTCCGCACACCCATTGCCTGATGGGCGATAAAATAATGGCATGGCAATGCTGGCAAAGGTTGGCTCGCCGAGGCAAAGCCCTCGGTCCAGCTAACGTGACGGAGCTGGTCGGCCAGCGACGTCGAAGTCTCCGGAGTAGGTTGATGAAGAGATGATGAAGCCCCCAGTCCAGGCAAGGAGATGGAGCAGGTCGGTGAGGAGATGTGTCAGCCGAGGTGTTGAAGTAGTTCGGCGTGATGGACACCGGCTCGATGAAGCAATAGTGCGGCCCTACCGATGCAGGTCGTGACATGGTTGATGCCGGCTTGATGAAGCGACTGTGCGGCGATGCCGGTATGCCCGCTCCGTGTAATCCGTGGGGCGGCGATGTTGGTGATGATTTATCCTTCGCGATGCCGGACTCTCGTTCGGCTTGCCGAGATGATGATCCAAAGAAATTGAGCTCGGATCAACAAAGCGACGACGTGTCTAACGCAGGTCGGCCGCCGTGGAGTGATGTTGTCGGGCTGGTTTGACACCGGCGTGACGGTGAAGTTCGTATTGCAAGAATACTTTCAATACTACCGGGATGTGTTTCAGAATAAAACACAACACCCCATACGAAAACTTCCTTCAAAAAGGATGTACGAGATCCCATTCATAAAGAAGATGAATTCGGGTCGGATTCGTTCTCGCGCAGAAAACAGATCCAAAAAGTGATGCACTAATCGGAAGTTTCCCAGAGTTTGGACGGTCGGATCAAGCTGAATTTTTGGCATGTGGTAGATATGGGAATTCCGCAGAAAATCAACGGTTGGATCCTCCAAAGGACATCCGAGCCAGATGCTGGATACCATGCCCTAAACTCGTCCGGATTCTCGTCCAGATTCAACAGGGCTCCGGTATATCGGAGATTGCCCGAGATTCCTCCATCGGAACTCGACGAAATTTTTGCAGGGTTGTTGTAGACTTAATTCCGCATAATTCCACCGAAGTAATCATTTAGGCGACACTCGAGGAGGCGGTGCCGGCGGATACAAGTTTGCTGTCCAGAAAAACAGCACGGTTGCCTGAGGGCAATGTTGACGTAGAGCCCCCGAGCTCCATGGATGACTCCTCCATGATCTTGATAAAGATCGGAGTTGGTGTTGATGAAGACCCACATCCGAACATGACGATCGGAGGTAGGTTGCAGTCCTCGGTCAAGCCAAGGTGACCAGCCGAACTGGTGACGAAGAAGTCGACGTCGCAGTTGACCTGCAGTCGAGCCATTGATCCTTTCGCCGATCACATAGCGGAACTCTCAATGAAAGCACCAATGTCGGTGTCAAAACCGGTGGATCTCGGGTAGGGGGTCCCGAACTGTGCGTCTTAGGATCAATGGTAACAGGAGACAAGGGACACGATGTTTTACCCAGGTTCGGGCCCTCTTGATGGAGGTAAAACCCTACGTCCTGCTTGATTAATATTGATGATGTGGGTATTACAAGAGTAGATCTACCACGAGATCAAGGAGGCTAAACCCTAGAAGCTAGCCTATGGTATGATTGTTGATGTATGATGATTGTGTATCGACTAGCCTGGCCCCGGTTTATATAATGCACCAGAGGCCTAGGATAAGAAGAGTCCTAGTCGAATACGCCGGTGGGGGAGGAGTCCTTGTCTTGATCGCCAAGTCTTGTGGAATCTTCCTTGTATGCAGCAGCTGTCCGAACTGGCCCATGAGTATACGGCCATGGGGGTCCTCGGCCCAATCTAATAGATCGGGAGATGACGTGGTGAGTACCCCCTAGTCCAGGACACCGTCAATGATTGTGTATCGACTAGCCTGGCCCCGGTTTATATAATGCACCAGAGGCCTAGGATAACAAGAGTCCTAGCCGAATACGCCGGTGAGGGAGGAGTCCTTGTCTTGATCGCCAAGTCTTGTGGAATCTTCTTTGTATGCGGCAGCTGTCCGAACTGGCCCATGAGTATACGGCCATGGGGGTCCTTGACCCAATCTAATAGATTGGGAGATGACGTGGTGAGTACCCCCTAGTCCAGGACACCGTCACCGAGGCCCATAAGGCCCTCCAGGAGATTGAGGCGGTGAAGAAGATAGCGGCGGGTAAGGCATTTTTCATGCAAAGCAAGCATGTTAATGTAAATTACCTATTACTTACCCGAATTCGGAGCTCTCCAGGGGAGTTTGCAGATCTGCCTCGCAGTGTATCCGATGCCGCCGCGTTTTACCGAGCCGAGGAGGGGAGCTCAACGGAGAAGGTCTTCTGGTCTCAGTACGCTGAGTCCGGCCATCCGGCGCCCCCTAGCGACCAGCTGAAGCAGCTGGTCGAGCTCCACAAGGTAGCCGAGCAGGCCATGAAGGGCCTCATAGTCCGGCTGTGGCCTGGAGAGGCCATGCCTAGGAGCTACTTCGGCCTTTTGCGGCGGCTGGTGGATGCGTGCCCCTGGGTGGAGGTCATCAAGCGCTCCGCCTGTATTGAAGGTGCTCGTCGGGCCCTTGCCCGCACCAAAGTGCATTGGGGCAGGCTGGATGCGGAGAGGCTAATCACTGACGCGCCGCCAGCGGGCAAGGAGTATCATACGCCCGAGATGTACTATAAGACTGTTCTGAAGGGTGCCCGCAAGATTGCGGATGAGTGCCCCCGAGATGTAATTATTGAGTAAACTCGCTATGTATTATCCTGTGCGCTGAAAACTTTGTTCATATGCGCTAAGCAACGCCTATTGATTTAAAATATTACCTTTTGTGCGGCCGTTTATTAAATCTGAGAGATGGCAAGTCGTCGGCTTCAGCCCCCATGCCACGAGTGCTGGGGTGTTCGGGATAAACTTGAGCGCTCTTGTTCCCATTTTTGGGTCCATCTAGGGAGGCGCTCAACACGACGAACAAGGCAACCGGACTTATAATGCTTGAACACTCTCACTTAGCCATAGAATTCTATAATTTTAAATTTCGGCGAAGCCCCTAGTATTCGAAAGACCGAGTTCGGGGCGCTATCCACGCCTTGGCCGGACATTATCCGGTTCTTCGCTCGAAGCGGCATAAGTCTTTAGGGACTCGAAAAGACCTCTCGAACAGCGACCAGTCTCTCGCCTTATCATGACAGTCAGTTTTAGCTTTCTCCACTGAGGCGCTCGCCCAGCTCAACCGGGGTGCAATCGCAGTGGTTCTCCCAGTGCTACCTTAGCCGACAGAACGGAACGTAAGGTACCAAAACATGGGGGCCGGGCAAACCCAACTATTGACCCAAGACATGATTCGGAGCCGATTCATATAATGCTATAAGTTCGGGGTGCCGCACTTGTGAAAGTGTTTGGACTTATCACACCATAATGCGGGGAACATAAGCCCCTGGTGTATTCGGCCGTACCAAAATGTACGGGTGCGAGATGTCATTAATGAACATATATGTAAAGTAATGCAATTATAAGCAAAAAGTACTGCATTATTTATTCAAGGAATTCTGCTATGAGTGCGGAATGATACAAATAGTGCGTTAAGCAAGGAATTGAACTAATTAGACGTGTCTCCCTCCAGGGGTAGGCTGCGGAATGGTGGATTTAACAATTTTAATACTCGTAATGGAGACCACCTGATTGTTCGTCGCAGCCTTTGTCCCTCCCTGGCTGTTGCATCGTGAGTTCGGCGGGTTCGCCGCCGGACAGGGCTTCTGGTGAACGGAGTCCTGTATATAAAAAGAAGGAAAATAGAAAATAAAAAGAGCGACGCACTTGGGAGCCCCTGGTGTGGTTGAGCCGCACTCTTGGTCTGTTGTGGTCGTGCCCCTCCCCCTATGCCCATGGTATCTCCAGAGCATAATGATGTACGCGGAGAGCTGGTCTTGCAATCATGCGAGGACCGGGGTTGGGGCCGCATTGCTATGCGTGCTCGGAATGTGCCAGATGGTCTTGGTTGATGTTGCTCCGGGCGCGTTTGGTCGTGTCTGGTTGTTTAACGGCCGGACTCGAAAATTGCCTTAGAAGGCTGCTCTGTACTTCTGCCGTGAGAGCCGCTGTATGTTCCTCCGTTCGAAGGGAGTGTTCCGTATTTCCGTTGACCGTGATGACTCCGCGAGGGCCTGGCATCTTGAGCTTAAGGTATGCATAATGCGGCACCGCATTGAACTTTGCGAACGCGGTTCGTCCGAGCAGAGCGTGATAGCCGCTGCGGAACGGGACTATGTCGAAGATTAACTCCTCGCTTCGGAAATTATCCAGGGATCCGAAGACCACTTCCAGTGTGACTGAGCCTGTACAATTGGCCTCGACACCTGGTATGACGCCTTTGAAGGTCGTCTTTGTGGGTTTAATCCTTGAAGGGTCTATGCCCATTTTTCGCACTGTGTCCTGATAAAGCAGGTTCAGGCTACTGCCGCCGTCCATCAGGACTCTCGTGAGGTGAAATCCATCGACGATTGGGTCTAAGACCAATGCGGCGAATCCGCCGTGGCGGATACTGGTCGGATGGTCTCTTCGATCGAAAGTGATCGGGCAAGAGGACCATGGATTGAACTTCGGGGCGACTGGCTCCATCGCATATACGTCCCTCAGTGCATGCTTCCGCTCCCTCTTGGGTATATGGGTTGCGTATATCATGTTTACCGTCCTCACTTGTGGGGGGAAACCCTTCTGTCCTCTACTGTTCGGCGGCCGGGTCTCTTCCTCGTCGTCGCTGTGCAGCCCCTTGTCATTGTTTTCAGCAATTAACTTGCCTGCCTGCTTAAATACCCAACAACCTCTGTTGGTGTGGTTAGCTGGCTTTCTGGGGGTGCCTTGTATCTGGCAAGAGCGGTCGAGTATTCGGTCCAAATTGGACGGACCCGGAGTGGTTCTTTTCAATGGCTTCTTCCGCTGACCAGGTTTAGAGCCTCGGAATCCGGCGTTGACTGCCGTATCCTCATTGTTGTCGCCGTTGACGCGGCGTTTGTTTTTGTTTCGACGCGACCTGCCATTGTGGTCCTTAGTATCCGGACTGCCAGCATTTTTGCTAAGGTTGTTGCTGCAAGCTAGCCAGCTGTCCTCTCCCGCACAGAAGCGGGTCATGAGTGATGTGAGTGCTGCCATGGATTTCGGCTTTTCCTGTCCTAGGTGCCGGACTAGCCACTCGTCGCAGATGTTATGTTTGAAGGCTGCGAGGGCCTCTGCATTCGGACAGTCGATGATTTGATTTTTCTTTGTTAAGAACCGTGTCCAGAATTGTCTGGCCGATTCGTCTGGCTGCTGAATTATGTGGCTTAGGTCATCGGCGTCTGGTGGCCGCACATATGTGCCCTGGAAGTTGTCAAGGAATGCGGCTTCCATGTCCTCCCAACACCCAATTGACTCTGCAGGCAGGCTGTTAAGCCAATGCCGAGCTGGTCCTTTAAGCTTGAGCGGGAGGTATTTGATGGCGTGGAGATCGTCGCCGCGGGCCATATGGATATGAAGGAGATAATACTCGATCCAAACCGCGGGGTCTGTTGTGCCATCGTAGCATTCAATGTTTACGGGTTTAAACCCTTTAGGGATTTGATGATCCATTACTTCGTCTGTGAAGTATAGCGGGTATGCGGCGCCTCTGTATTGAGCAATGTCACGACGTAGCTCAAGAGAGCGTTGTCTGCTGTGTTTGGCCCGGCCGAAGTTATTGTATCCGGCGCGACGGTATTCGTCATGGGTCGTGGGGCGCCCACGTGATCCATAGATAGATCTGGATTGTCTTGCCTTGTCCTCCAATATATCCCGCAAGTCCGGCGCGTTCCCTCGTGGCTTCGTACTTTTCGAGCGGTACCGGGGTACGGTCTTGATGGAGGGCCTGGATGCCTCTCTGTCGCGACCACGGGGTGGTCGGTCGGCCGTATTGTGCGCTGGTGATGAAGGTATGTATGCTTCCTCCTCTAGTCGGGGGAGCAACTTGCGTTTTGGGTAGCTCTTGGAGGGGCGTTCGAGTTCATACTCTTCAGCCGCGAGGACCTCGGTCCATCTGTCGGCCAGCAGGTCTTGATCAGCTTGAAGCTGTTGCTTCTTTTTCTTTAGGCTATTTGCTGTGGCCATTTGCCTGCGTTTGAAACGCTCTTGTTTGACGGGATCCTTGGGCACGACGAATTCATCGTCGTCGAGGCTTGCCTCGTCTCCGGAGGGAGGTATGTAATTATCGTCCTCGACCTCATCTTCTGCCGCTCTCTCGTGAGGGCTGGCTTCTGCATCCTCCTGCGCTGAATCCTGCTGGAGGGGGTTGTCTTCGGCACTTTCTGGGGTATTATTATCTCATGTGCCGGAATCTCCATTCTTGCTGTGGCGGGATTTAGAGCGGCGCCGCTGACGTTGGTGCTTGGGCTGTTTCTTTAAGGAATCTGCCTCCGCTGCTCCTTCGCCATCCCCATCCTTTGGGGTGTCCACCATGTATATGTCGTATGACGAGGTGGCCCTCCAGTGCCCTGTAGGCGCTGGTTCTTGATCTTCTCCGGCATCGTCGTCCATACCGTTGATGTCTTCGGAGTCGTAGTCTAGCATGTCGGTTAGGTCGTCGACAGTGGCTACAAAGTGGGTGGTGGGTGGGCTTTGAATTTCTTCGTCGTCCGCATCCCAACCATCCTGGCCGTAGTCCGGCCAGTACTCTCTGGATAGCGAGAGATGTTTTAGCGAATTTAAGATGTCGCCAAAGGGTGAGTGTTGAAAGATGTCCGTGGCGGTGAACTCCATGACCGGCGCCCAATCGGATTTGATTGGCAGGGGCGCGGGAGGTTCGGAGTCCGGCGTGGAGTTCGGCACCTCAGAGTCATGAGCTTTATGAGGGACAAGGTCAGTGTTCGGATCCATCGCCGTGGTGGTTGCAGCGCCCGAGGCGGTGTCCAGCCATCCGTCCTTGATTGGCGTGATCGGCTCCGAACCATGGGTCGGAGCGGATTCGTGCGCGGCCTCCGCAGTACTGTCCGGCGGGAGAGTTAGATCTTGCCCATCGTGACAGTGCGGCGCGCTCGGTTGTGGCTCGGATCCATCGAAGATCAAGTCTCCGCGGATGTCTGCCGTGAAGTTTAGGCTTCCAAACCTGACCTGATGGCCAGGGGCGTAGCTTTCGATCTGCTCCAGATGGCCAAGCGAATTGGCCCGCAGTGCGAAGCCCGCCGAATACGAAGATCTGTCCGGGGAGAAAAATCTCACCCTGGACTGCGTCGTTATTGATTGAAGAAGCCATCAAGCCTATCGGTGACGACATAGAGGAACTCTCAATGAAAGCACCAATGTCGGTGTCAAAACCGGCGGATCTCGGGTAGGGGGTCCCGAACTGTGCGTCTAGGCGGATGGTAACAGGAGACAAGGGACACGATATTTTTACCCAGGTTCGGGCCCTCTCGTTGGAGGTAAAACCCTACTCCTGCTTGATTGATATTGATGATATGGGTAGTACAATAGTGGATCTACCACGAGATCAAGGAGGCTAAACCCTAGAAGCTAGCCTATGGTATGATTGTTGTAATGGTTATGTTGTCCTACGGACTAAAACCCTCCGGTTTATATGGACACCGGAGAGGGCTAGGGTTACACAGAGTCAGTTACAATGGTAGGAGATCTACATATCCGTATCGCCAAGCTTGCCTTCCACGCCAAGGAAAGTCCCCTCCGGACACGGGACGAAGTCTTCAATCTTGTATCTTCATAGTCTTGGAGTCCGGCTGACGATGACAGTCCGACTGTCGATGATAGTCCGGCTGTCCGGACACCCCCTACTCCAGGACTCCCTCACTCATGTATTGCATGAAGGTAGAAAACGTTTGAGATTATTTAAGTATGAAACAATTGCTTGGCTTGTCATCGGGGGTATAGAAGTTGGGAACATCTTTGTGTGACGAAAATGAAGCATAGCCTAACTATATGATTTTGTAGGGATGAACTTTCTTTTGCCATGCTATTTTGAGAAGACATGATTGCTTTGATTAGTATGCTTGAAGTATCACTATTTCTTATATCAATATAAACTTTTATTTTGAATCATTTGGATCTGAACATCCATGCCACAATAAAGAAAATTACATTAAGAATTATGCTAGGTAGCATTCCACATCAAAAATTCTCTTTTTATCATTTACCTACTCGAGGACGAGTAGGAATTAAGCTTGGGGATGCTTGATATGTCTCCAACGTATCTATTTTATTGTTCCTTGCTATTATATTACCCCTTTGGATGCTTATGGGCTTTATTTTACACATTTATATCATTTTTGGGACTAACCTACTAACCGGAGGCCCAGCCCGTATTGCTGTTTTTTTGCCTATTTTAGTATTTCGAAGAAAAGGAATATCAAACGGAGTCCAAACGGAATGAAACCTTCGGGAGCGTGATTTTTGGAACGAACGTGATCCAGAGGACTTGGAGTGCAAGTCAAGAAGCAACCGAAGCTTCCATGAGATTGGGGGGCACCCCCCCTCATAGGGCGCGCCCACTGTCTCGTGGGCCCCTCGGGCGACCACCGACGTACTTCTTCCTCCTATATAAGCCTACGTACCTCGAAAACATCCAGGGAGCCAAAGAAACACAATTTCCACCACCGTGTATATTGCTCAATATAAATTGTGTAAATGATAAGGTATAGTAGGCATTGTGTGAGAACAATTTTGAATCTTGTATTTGATAGTACCAAAGTGAATGGTTTGCTCTTTATCATACTAACCTATCTCACGAAGTTCCGTAAAGTTTTGTGTGATTGAAGTTTTCAAGTTTTGGGTGAGATATCGATATGAGGAGAATAAGGAGTGACAAAACCCTAAACTTGGGGATGACCAAGGCACACCAAGGTAATATTCAAGGAAGATCCAAGAAACTAAGCTTGGGGATGCCCCGGAAGGCATCCCCTCTTTCGTCTCTGATATTATCGGTAACCTTACTTGGGGCTATATTTTTATTCGTCACATGACACGAGTTTTGCTTGGTTTGTTATTTTATTTTGTTTTGATTTGATTGCTGATATTTAGAATAATGTTTTGTTTCTTTCATTTCAATAAAAATGGCAAGTATAGCCTTTACCATGCTTATTTTGCAAGTCCATATGTTGTTGTTTGAAAATAGGAAGTTTTCTATCATTGTCTGAATTCTTCTGGATAGTCAGAACATGATAAAATCTTCAAATTTTTACACACTATGCTATGATAAATTGTCTATAGTGTGTTAACTTTTCAAAATTATTGGAGTTATAGATGAATGGATCTTCTTGCATTGTTTACAGACTGTCCTGTTTTGGCGTATTGTTGTTATGTTTGCATATGTTTGCTTGTTTAATGATTTTATTTGAGGATAGGAGTATAAAGTATGCAGAGGCATTTAGTATGCAATGTTAAGTAATAATTTTAGTGATTTGCTACATGATAACCCATAAGTGTAGGGGATCGTTTGTAGCCTTTTTCCGATAAGTAAAGAGTGTCGAATCCCAACGAGGAGCTAAAGGTAGAAACTAGAACAAATATTCCCTCAAGTTCTATCGACCACCGATACAACTCTACGCACACTTAACATTTGCTTTACCTAGAACAAGTATGAAACTATTTTGCAAGAATAAAACTACAAGTACTTTGCGAGAATAAAACTATGAATAAATTGCAAGAAAATAAAAGTAGATAGCTTTTGTTAACAAGAAAGTCATTTGTCCCTAGGCAATCGATAACTAGACCGGTAATCATTCATGCAATTTTCTATGAGGGAGAGGCATGAGCTAACATACTTTCTCTACTTGGATCATATGCACTTATGATTGGAACTCTAGCAAGCATCCGCAACTACTAAAGATCATTAAGGTAAAACTCAACCATAGCCTTAAGTTTCAAGTCCTCTTTACTCCCATACGCAACAACCCACTTATCCGTGTTCAAGCTTCTGTCACTCCGGCAACCGACAATAAGCAAATTATGAATGTATTGCAACACCCTACAGCAGGGACCCCTCATGTTTGCGCGAGACGGAGGGCACTGTAGGATAGCACCATAATAAAATATACACTCAAACCAACCACGATCATCAATTAGCCCATAGGACAAAACGGATCTACTCAAACATCATAGGGTAGCCACAAATCATTGAGAAATAATATATAGTGTTCAGCACCATGTTTAAGTAGAGATTACGGCGGGGAGAAGGGGTGTTACACCGCTGCATAGGGGGGGAGTTAGTGTTGACAGTAGTAAGATTGTTGATGTAGATCGCCGTCACGATCCTTGCCCCGGTGGCACTCCGGTGCAACCGGGAGAGAGGGGGGAGAGAACCCCCTTCTTCTTCTTCTTCTTCTTCTTCTTCCTTGGCCTCCCCGCTAGATGGGAGGAGAGTTCCCCCTCTGGTCCATGGCCTCCATGGCGGCGGAGGGGCAGAAGCCCCTCCGAGATTGTATCTCCCTCTCTATTCTCTTCGATTTTGCATTCCCCAAATCTGGCCGAAAACCATTTCTTAAATATCCAGAGATCCGTAAGTCCGATTGCGCTGAAATTTTAACATGTTTTTTTCGAATATAAGCTTCCTTGTGCCCGAAGTAGAGCTCCAACCGACGTTCGAGGAGGGCACAGGACACCTGGGCATGCCTGGGGCCTGCAGCGTGCCCTGGTGTATCTTGGGAGGTGTGAGCCCCCGTTTGCATTGATTCCACCTCCCAAAAATCACAAATATTCCAAAATAATTCTCCATAAATTTTATCGCGCTTGGACTTTGTTTGATATGGATATTCTATGAAGCAAAAAACATGCAAAAACAGGAACTGGCATTGGGCATTAGATCAATAGGTTATTCCAATAAATCATATAAAATGTTGCCAAAAGTATGTGAAAGTTGTATAATATTGGCATGGAACAATAAAAAATTATAGATATGACGGAGACGTATCAGCATCCCCAAGCTTAATTCCTACTCGTCCCCGAGTAGGTAAATGATAAAAAAGATAATTTTTGATGTGGAATGCAACCTAGCATAATTTTGACCATATATCTAATCATGGCATGAATATTAAGACATGAGTGACTCAAAGCAATAGTCTATACACTACTGTAGGATGCTGCTAACACGACACTACGATCAGAGACCCGTTGACGAAACTATGTGCGATGCCATAATCGCAAACAATGGTGTAAAATAACCATATAAAGGTGCAAAACATTTGCGAAGGAGGATGCATCAAACACGATTCAGATTTTAGTTGCGTGTGCGATGCAGGGCATATGGTTCAGTTCAATTAACCGTTTGCGATGAGGAGAAACAAAAGAAACAGGCAGCCAGATGGAGGTGTATGCGATATACAGCATACGGTTCACTCGGATGAACTGTTTGTGATTAGGCAACACAAAAGAAATGGTCAGGCAGATCAAGGTGTGTGCGATATACGGCATGCGGTTCACTCGGATGAACTATTTCCGTCGAGACATGAGAACAGAAACGGTTCAACTTAACAAGATGTGTGTGATACGCGGCAAACAGGTCTGTAATCAGAAATGTGTGTGAAGACCGATAATTACACAGACGTTTGCTGCTAATAAGACGTGTGTGTTGTGCGATGGGATTGCATACAGAACAACAAGATATATATATATATATATATATATATATATATATATATATATATATATATATATATATATATATATATATATATATATATATACGCGCTTATAAGGACATGCTTGCATAACCAAATTAAACATCCACTTACATAGGTGGCTACTACAACCATGGCATTTGCACACACCAAAGTAAACTATTACATGCTTAATTACATAGGTGGCTACTACACACATGACATTTCCACACACCAATAAAGTAAACTATATATTACATGCATGATTAACTAGCATAAACGATCATCTGATCATCATCTACTTCTTGTGACGCTTTCTCTGCTTGTGGCTCGATCCGGGCTTGTCGATTTGGGTAACAAGGCACTTCCTCATGTCAATGATCCTCCTGTGCATCTCGTATCATGTGTACATGCTCTTGGCCGCGAACCTGAGGTGAGGTTCATCCAGTTGCCGCATCCAGGCCCTGTGCCAGGATAGGTGACTTGTTCTCTGGGCATCCTGCTTCATCTTTTCGTAGTAGGGGTCGATGATGGCCGAGGCGAGTTCGACCAGGGAGTCCTTCTTTGTGCTGCCCCAGACCCTGTAGTGGTCACGTATTTCGACAAGGTTCTTGCATGCCAAGCCCGTAACACTGAGCGTTTTTACATCGTCCATGGTTTCCACCATGGCGAACTTGTAGTCGGTGCTGTTGACAAACCTGTTGAAACTACTGCAAGGCTCTATGGCCATGCAATAGTGGTAGATGAGGACATGATGGCGCACGCACAACTGGGCAATGGCAACCTTCTGAGCTATGACGGGATGACCGGCGGTGTACTGGAGGTTGTCGGGGGTTGGGCGCGACATATGCCAAAGATGGCTTATCATGGTGGGAGCGAGTAGAACGTCACCGGTGCCTGGAAGCGGGATGAGGCGTAGACACGAATGCCAGTGCACTTTACCCAGGTTCGGGGCTCTCCTAGGAGATAACACCCCTAGTCCTGCTCCGCGGGGTCTCCGCATGATCACTAAGGCACAAGTGATACAATGGTGCTCCTCGAGCTGTATGCTAGAGGTAGAAGGAGGCACGGCTAGCTCTCTTCTTCCTCTAGGGTGGAGGCTAGTTCTAACAGGTTGGGAACCCTTTGCATGGGTGTCCTGGGGGGTTTATATAGGCCTACCCCCCAGGGGTACAATGGAAAGTTGGCTGGATGTTGGACCCGGCTGTTAGTGTCTCTGGTCGCCGGCTTCTCCGCCAACTGCTGGGGCCCGCCGCCTGGTGGACCCGCCGACCGGTCTGGTACGGAGCCGACAGGCCGCTCCCGCCGTTGGCGGGTCTGGTGGGTGGCTGATCACTGTAGCCGTGATGCTAATGACGCAGGCTTGGTCAGTGGAGCATGGCTACAGTCCCGCCGCCTGGTGGGAGATCACTGTAGCCACACCATGTCTTATCTGATTAATGGATCACGGGCCTCGAGGGAGGAACTGGCCGCCTGCTGGAGGCCGGCCTCCCTCAGGTTCGGCTAGTCCGGCCTCTGCCGTCTTCCGGGCTCTCACTGCCTGGTAGGGCCCGCCGCCTGTAGGCCGTACCGACAGGCCGTCGTGGGAACAGGGCTCCGCTTGTCAGGAGTGACGTCAAGGGGGGAGTGGTAACAGTGTCGCGGTGTGCGGAGATCTCCGCCTGTATGGGGTACTGTGGCCGTGCCAAGTCCGGGATTCTGGGGTGAGGGACTATACTATAGCCTCACCTTGTCTTGTCCTCTTGATGAGGGGCACAGACTCTAAGGGCGCTGGGTGGCCGCCTGCTAGAAGCCGGCCTCTACGGTGGCCGTCTGCTAGGAGTCGGCCCGTCTTGGTGTCGTCTGCTGGTGCTTGGCCGTCTTCGGGCAGCCGGCCGTTGAGCCAGCCGGCCACCAGAAGGCGGCGCTTCATTCTGAGGTCTCGTGGGGCGAAGCCGACCCAAAGTCTTGAAAGGTTCAGGGACTCGGGTGAGGCTACCCGTGGCCCATTACTCCGACAGAGGTCGATGCTGACCACCTTGTACTTGAGCAAGCAACTGCTCAATGCTATTGATGTAGTCGTCCACCACGGTCGGGTCGATGGTGTACACCACCGAGAGATCCGTCTCCCTCACATGGGTCCCCACTCTATGCTCGCCGAACTCCATTGGAGCACCGCTGGACATCCCCTCTCTATGTGTCGTCGTGGGTGTGCTTGTTGTGTCGTGGGGCACGATTGAAATGTTGAAGAGACTAAGGTTATAATGGCCGCGGGAATTAAAGGGGAAGCCGGACGGCCAAGAATATTGATAGGCCCTGATGGCAGTTCTAATTTGCAGCGCGTAACTCCATCGTGCCGCACGTAACTGCATCACGTTGCAATGCGCGTGGCGCAACCGCATGCATATGGGGCCCCCGACGTGATCGTGCACACGCCCAACCGCTGGTAGAGCGTGCGCGGAGGGACGCGAGCAGAGTGCTCCGCGGTCGCCTCAACGGCGAGCAACCATATATATATATATATATATATATATATATATATATATATATATATATATATATATATATATATATATATAGCAGTTGAACGTGCATGGGAAATCTGTCCACAAGCCGAGCGCGCCAATGGACGCGAGCAGAGCGCGCCGTGGCACCTAACAGCAAGCACAGCACACTGCGGCGCCTAACGGCGAGCAAAGCTTGACGAGGGACTGTGCGAGCGATGTCGGAGACATCAACCACAAATCAGACTAGAGTTGCATGTGCGATACATGGCATACAGTTGATCCACCTGAGTTGTTTGTGATGGAATAAGCCGTGTGTGTTGCAGGCAAACGTTTGCTGGTATATGACCTTAAATTTAACCAAAAAAGTGTTAATGCATGTTACAAAAATTGTATAGCTGGAAACTATGTTCAAATACGACTCCAACGATGTAATCTTTGGCGACATGCATTTGTATTTTATTAGTTAAATCCTACTTATAAACCAGGATGTTGGTATAGTAGGTAATTAAATTGCAAACATTTTTTTATTAACCATATGTGTATGTGTCCTTTCGTCCTCCTCTCGCACGTCTTGTCACCCCGCTGCCGCAGACGACTTACAGCGCAAGCTTGCGCAGCGTGCGGGGGCGTTCTTTTGGCAAAATGGTGGCGCCAATGAATCGTCGGTGAGCCCGTTCACGCGCAACCTCGCAGGTTCTCGCGCAAGCTTCCTGCCAACTCGGTGAAATCCCCCAAAATCCCAATGCTTACCGGACTGCTATAAAAATCCTCACAGTCGGCGAGTCCTGCGTCGCATTTTCCCCTCCCTCCCTATAGCTTATCTCGTCTGCTTCTCCCACAATCGCCAATGCCACTCCGGCGTCATCAGAGGACGACTCCAGCTAGGAGGCTACACCGCGGCGGCGGCGCAGTCCCCGTCATAGTGTAGTGCGCGTGGCATCACTTTTGGGTGTGCGCGGAACACCCACCACACGCTCCGCCGCTGCTGCCTGTCGGTAGCTGTTGCCAGCCTCCGTTGCCGCCACACCACCGTCGAAAGCCAGGGCCATCTCCTGCTCCGCCGCCACAGACCGAAGGCGGGAGGTGGCCGTCGTGGCTGCTACCCCGCTGCCGGCCACCATGGCCATCACCCGCTCCACCACCGCGTCCCAAAGGCGGGAGGTGGTGGTCGTGGCTGCCACCCCATCGTTGGCCGCCATGGCCTCTAGCCCACCATCGACCACCGGGATTATCACCCGCTCCGCCGCCACGGCCCGAAGGCGGGAGGCGGAGGTGGAGGCCCGCACGTGCATCAGCGACCTTGCGCGCTACATCGAGTTCCTGCGGGAGGAGGAGGAGCGCCTCGTCGAGCATGCAAATAGCCTTACCGCAGCTGTGGACGCAGCACACACCAACACAGAGGCGAGGAATCAGGAGATCTACGAGCAGTCTGGCCGCTTCGAGAGGGATCATCTGGAGCGGCAATGGGCGCTCGAGCTTGCGAGCGTCGTTGAACGTGCAGTAGCGGCAGGCACCGTATTGCATTTGTCCAGCTCGTCAGTAGGCTCCTCCTCCTCCTCTGCCTCTTACTGAGAGTGCTCGGCAGAGGAGAGGCTGCCGGAAGTAGCACAAAACCCCTCCGTGGTAGTAGTATTTTGGGGCTATTTTGTTTAGTTCATCTGACTATAGATGTGTGGTCGAACTGTACAACGTACTTAAAATTAGCTAGTATACATAGTTGAACTAGCTATTTCAGTACGTGGTTGGCAACAATTAGGGAGAAGTTTGGTCCGTTCAGCTATCGAGTTGAACTATTTGTATAAATTAAGAACGACTTCTTAATCTATGAATGAAATATATGCTTGATTACTGAACTTTAGTTGCAAAAATTAGATAGTGCTAGTGATATCTAGCTGCATATTTTGACAAATCGTAGTGTTACAAGAATTGACAAATGGCAACGTTACTAGATCAACAAATGTAAATCTTTCCAGTTTGACAAATGGCAACATACCCAATATGACAGATGCAAATCTTACCCAAATTGTTTGTACGTGGTTGCACACGTGTCATCCAAAACAACCGTTTGCATTGAAGGGATGCAGAAATCCTGCGCTGCGGATTTTTCCTCGACTTAAGGGGGAAGACCATAGCTCTCACTTTGCATACACGTGTTCTATCTAAAATGTTTGTGATCAAGAGTTGCAGAAATCCTGCTCGGCACATTTTCCCTTGGCTTCCTGGGGAAGCTGTCGATTTGCATACGGGTGTTCTAACTAAAACATTTGCGATGAATTTCAGACGAGTTTTGGATTTACTAGAATTTTAAAACAAAGTATCTCAACATTTTGCCGGCAATCAAAAGTGACCTGGTGTTTGAAATTGATTCCCATTTCTTGCATGAGACCTAAGCATGCCCCCAAAAGACACGGATTTGATTATCCAACCAATTTATATGCACTCGAGCTTGTGCATGTAGTTCAAATTTGAATTATGCACATTAAATGCATAGAAAAACCCAGTTAATGTGTAAAAATGTCCAAACGAACCCCGAAAAAATCCAAAAGTAAACACAACACTCCTGTTGTTCTATGTTGACACTAGAAATTTTTTAAAAGCAAAAAGAGGCAACTGACATTGTTTCGTCCCCAAAGGTGGCACGTTCCCTACCGAAATCATCACGCTTGTTATGAGAAGCTTATACCCAAACCTGCCCCAAATGGGACAAAAAATTTACCACGGCATGTTGATGCTGCTCCATGATAGCATGCCAAGTTTCATGAATTTCAGACGAGTTTTGGATTTACTAGAATTTAAAAGCCATGTATCTCAATGTTTGCGGCTGAGTGACGGTGGCAGGGTGTTTGAAATTCATTCCCATTTCTTGCATGGGACCTAAGCATGCAACCAAGGACACATATTTGATTTTTCAACTAGTTTATATGCACTGGAGAATGTGCATGTAGTTCAAATTTGAATTATGCGCATAAAATGCCTGGGAAACCCAGTTAATGTATAAAAATGTCCAAATGAACCCCGAAAAATTCCAAAATTGAACACAACACTCCTGCTGGTCTATGTTGACACTCGAAAAAATTTGAAAGCAACAAGAGGCAACAGATATCGTTTCGTCCCCAAAGGTGGCACGTTCCCTACCGAAACCATCACGCTTGTTGTGAGAAGCTCTAGTTTGTGAGAAGCTTATGCCCAAACCTGCCCCAAATGGGACAAAAATTTTACCACGGCATGTTGATGCTGCTCCATGATAGCATGCCAAGTTTCATGAATTTCAGATGAGTTTTGGATTTACTAGAATTTAAAAACCAGGTATCTCAATGTTTTCGGCCGAGTGATGGTGGCAGGGTGTTTGAAATTTATTCCCATTTCTTGCATGGGACCTAAGCATGCAACCAAGGACACATATTTGATTTTTCAACCAGTTTATATGCACTGGAGCATGTGCATGTAGTTCAAATTTGAACTATGCGCATAAAATGCCTGTGAAACCCTGTTAATGTATAAAAATGTCCAAATGAACCCCAAAAAATTCCAAAATTGAACACAACACTCTTGTTGTTCTATGTTGACGCTCGAATTTTTTTGAAAGCAATAAGAGGCAACGGATATCGTTTCGTCCCCAAAGGTGGCACGTTCCCTACCGAAACCATCACGCTTGTTGTGAGAAGTTCTGGTTTGTGAGAAGTTATACCCAAACCTGCCCCAAATGGGACAAAATTTTGACCACGGCATGTTGATGCCGCTCCATGATAGCATGCCAAGTTTCATGAATTTCAGACGAGTTTTGGATTTACTACAATTTAAAAACCAGGTATATCAATGTTTGCGGCCGAGTGATGGTGGCAGGGTGTTTGAAATTCATTCCCATTTCTTGCATGGGACCTAAGCATGCAACCAAGGACACATATTTGATTTTTCAACCAGTTTATATGCACTGGAGCATGTGCATGTAGTTTAAATTTAAATTATGTGCATAAAATGCCTGGGAAACCCAGTTAATGTATAAAAAGTCCAAACGAACCCCAAAAAATTCCAAAATTGAACACAACACTCCTGTTGTTCTATGTTGACACTCGAATTTTTTTAAAAA
The DNA here is from genome assembly GCA_963921465.1 of Triticum timopheevii. NCBI lineage: Eukaryota > Viridiplantae > Streptophyta > Magnoliopsida > Poales > Poaceae > Triticum > Triticum timopheevii. The sequence goes on along the minus strand of OY997268.1, from coordinate 91,332,725 downwards.
AAATAAGAGGCAACGGATATCGTTTCGTCCCCAAAGGTGGCACGTTCCCTACCGAAACCATCATGCTTGTTGTGAGAAGCTCTGGTGTGTGAGAAGCTTATACCCAAACTTGCCCCAAATGGGACAAAAATTTTACCACGACATGTTGATGCAGCTCCATGATAGCATGCCAAGTTTAATGAATTTCAGACGAGTTTTGGATTTACTAGAATTTAAAAACCAGATATCTCAATGTTTGCGGCCGAGTGACGGCGGCAGGGTTTGTGACATTCATTCCCATTTCTTGCATGGGACCTAAGCATGCAACCAAGGACACATATTTGATTTTATATGCATGGGAGCATGTGCATGTAGTTCAAATTAGAATCATGCACCTGAAATGCCTACAAAACCAAGTTAATGTATAAAAACGTCCAAACGAACCCTGAATAATTCCAATTTTTTGACGACACACCTATAGTTGCATGTTCACTGCAGATAAAAGTTCTAACAATTCAAACACCATCGTTTGTAGCTGTGACCCCATTACATAATTCAAATCAAGACGATAAATCAAGTACATCGCACACAGTTTATTATCACCAACCGTGTGAGATGCAGCACAAAATATCTTGGAGCACCGTCGGTGTATAGTATGCCTATGGCTTACGCGAGAAGGTGCATCGGCTACAGTCCACAGCCGACGTGTCAAGCACTCTAGCTCACTCCCCAAATATCAATTCACTGTTCATTCGTCGTCGATGAAAGATGGGGACGTGGACCCACATCGTGAGGGCAACTTTGGCGGCCCACTCCGGCGAGAGCGCGGCAGCAGCCGCCAGGCGCGTGCTAGCAAGCTTCGTGAGGGCGACCGCAGTCTGCGTCCGGGCGGCCAATGCAGCCCAAACGGCAGTTGTTGCTTCTCAGGCGGCGGCGGCAACATCTGCCTCAGGGATAGCAACTAGCGAGAGCGGCACAATAGCTGTCCATTTTGCAGCGGCAGCCTTAGCCCTAAAAGAGCTTGATGTCTACTACACAACCTTCTTCTTGTAGACGTTGTTGGGCCTACAAGTGCACAGGTTTGAAGGACAGTAGAAAATTTCCCTCAAGTTGATGACATAAGGTTTATCAATCCGTGGGAGGCATAGGATGAAGATGGTCTCTCTCAAGCAACCCTGCAACCAAATAACAAAGAGTCTCTTGTGTCCCCAACACACCCAATACAGTGGTAAATTGTATAGGTGCACTAGTTCGACAAGGAGATGGTGATACAAGTGCAATATGGATAGTAGATATAGGTATTTGTAATCTGAAAATATAAAAACAGCAAGGTAACTAATGATAAAAGTGAGCACAAGCGGTATTGCAATGATAGGAAACAAGGCCTAGCGTTCATACTTTCACTAGTGCAAGTTCTCTCAACAATAATAACATAGATAGATCATATAACAATCCCTCAACATGCAACAAAGAGTCACTACAAAGCCACTAATAGCGAAGAACAAATGAAGAGATTATGGTAGGGTACGAAACCACCTCAAAGTTATTCTTTCGGATCAACCTATTCAAGAGTTCGTACTAGAATAACACCTTAAGACACAAATCAACAAAAACCCTAATGTCACCTAGATACTCCATTGTCACCTCAAGTATCCGTGGGCATGATTATACGATATGCATCACACAATCTCAGATTCATCTATTCAACCAACACAAAGTACTTCAAAGAGTGCACCAAAGTTTCTACCGGAGAGTCAAGACAAAAACGTGTGCCAACCCCTATGCATAGGTTCATGGGCGGAACCCGCAAGTTGATCACCAAAATATACATCAAGTGGATCACGTGAATATCCCATTGTCACCACAGATAAGCACGGCAAGACATACATCAAGTGTTATCAAATCCTTAAAGACTCAATCCGATAAGATAACTTCAAGAGGAAAACTCAATTCATCACAAGAGAGTAGAGGGGGGAAAACATCATAAGATCCAACTGTAATAGCAAAGCTCGCGATACATCAAGATCGTGCCATAGAGAGAACACGAGAGAGAGAGAGAGAGAGAGATCAAACACATAGCTACTGGTACATACCCTCAGCCCCGAGGGTGAAGTACTCCTTCCTCATCATGGATAGCGCCGGGATGATGAAGATGGCCACCGGTAAGGGATTCCCCCTCTCCGGCAGGGTGCCGGAACGGGCTCCCGAGAGGTTTTTGGTGGCTATAGAGGCTTGCGGCAGTGGAACTCCCGATCTATCTTGATATTCAATGGTTTTACGGTATGTGGACTTATATAGGCGAAAGAAGTCGGTCGGGGGAGCCTCGAGGGGCCCACGAGAGGGTAGGGTGCTCCGAGGGGGGTGGGCGCGCGCCCCTATCTCGTGGCTTCCTTGATGCTCCCCTGGCTTGCACTCCAAGTTTCCTGGGTCACGTTCATTCCAAAAATCACGCTGCCGAAGGTTTCATTCCGTTTGGACTCCGTTTGATATTCCTTTTCTTCGAAATACTGAAACAGGCAATAAAACAACAATATGGGCTGGGCCTCCAGTTAATAGGTTAGTCCCAAAAGTAATATAAAAGTGTATAATAAAGCCCGTAATTATTCAAAACAGATAATAAAATAGCATGAATGCTTCATAAATTATAGATACGTTGGAGACGTATCAGAGGTCGCCCACTACCATGTCGAGGCCGTCGACGCCCAGCTCGTGGCGGTCACCGCACAAATCAAACGAAGCTTCTCCGACAACGGTCGGCAACCCACGGCCGAAGAGCTGGCAATTGCCAAGAGAGTTCGAGCAGCCGTCCGTTCCTGCGCGGCATACCTTGCCACGACGGAGCCCGCCAGAGCCCAGATCATGGCCGCCCACGCCCAGCTCGTGGCGGCCTATGCCAAAGATATGGCGGACGCGGATGGCGAGATGCTTGCCAAGTATGGTGCAATTGATGCCATGGAGCCCCTTCCCCAGGAGACCGTCGGGCACGAGCTGGACATGGAGGCGGGGACAGAGATCGACGAGCACCAGCCATAGTAGTACTCTTTGTTTTGTTTAATTAAGAGCACCGGTCTTTAATTTGTTAGAGTAATGTTTAGGTCAGCTAGCTCTATTTAATTGTCGTGCTCGATTAAGAAGTTAGTCTCCTTTGTGTACCCAAATTATGCAATGACGTGGATGACCACTGTAACCAGGGAAATTTGAACCAAAATTTTTGAAGTTCAAACTCAACACACACAGGTTAAGCTATATGAATCGTTTGTGATGTTCACATATCGTACACAGTTCTGAATAAGGGACCGTGTGTGATGACACTTTGCGCGCCAGTTTTTTCGCTGAAGCGATTCCAAATTTTCGGCTTCCGCGAAAATATCTACCTCCCCGCCCCCTCCCCCTTACCAAAAGCCACATTTCCCCTGTTTCCGCCTTCCTTTCCAAGTTGAAACCTTCACTCCTTTCTTGCAGTGCCGCCTCCTCGCCGGCGACCCTCCTTCACGTTGCTCGGCCTTGCCTATCCAGAGAGGTAATCCACACCCGACCCCCATCCTCCTCCTCCTTCCACATCCCACATGCCCCGACCACCGGCGCGAGCGCGACACCTTCCACCCAAATCACCGACCCCTCCACCAAATAAGCGCTGGCCTAAGCCATGGTGCACGCAGTACAACCAGGATCTCAAGGAGCATTTGGCAGCGGAGAAGCAAATCACGGCCGCACGCGCGGATGAGGTCGTGATGGCTGCCATTCATGCCGATCGCTAGATCTTGGAGGAGCACCTCGCCGTTGGGGCCACCGTTGACGCCTCGTGCGCCGATGTCGCAATGCGGTTGGCTGCTTTAAACGACAGTTCGTGGCGTTTTCTCGAGGCCATCATTTGCTAGATACTGCCTATCCTTAACAAATCCTAGTGAATTGTGCTATCTACTTTTACCATGCAATATTCTTCTATAGTGTATATGCTCTATATGTCGTGTAATGTGGTGTTCAGTTAACTGCTTGGTCCAATTCTGCAAATGTGATGTTCAATTCTTGAGGGTGCTATATTTCCAAGTTGTTAAGCATGCTTGGTTTGGTTAACTGTCTGATCTTCTATTACGAGTATGTTATGTTGTGCAATGTGGTACTCAGTTAACATTTGGTTCATGATAACCCACAAGTGTAGAGGATCGCAACAGCTTTCGAGGGTAGAGTATTCAATCCAAATTTTTTGATTCGACACAAGGGGAGCCAAAGAATATTCTTAAGTATTAACAGTTGAGTTGTCAATTCAACCACACCTGGATAACTTAGTATCTACAGCAAAATATTTAGTAGCAAAGTAGTATGATAGTAATGGTAACAGTGGCAAAATTAAAGATAATAGTTTTGTAGTAGTTGTAACAGTAGCAACAGAAAAGTAAATAAGCGAAGCACAATATGTGAGAAGCTCGTAGGCATTGGATCAGTGATTGATGATTATGTCGGATGTGATTCCTCATGTAATAGCTATAACATAGGGTGACACAGAACTAGCTCCAATTCATCAATGTAATGTAGGCATGTATTCCAAATATAGTCATACGTGCTTATGGAAAAGAACTTGCATGACATCTTTTGTCCTCCTCCGTGGTAGCGGGGTCCTAGTGGAAACTAAGGGGTATTAAGGCCTCCTTTTAATAGAGTACCGGACCAAAGCATTAACACATAGTGAATACATGAACTCCTCAAACTACGGTCATCATCGAGAAGTATCCCGATTATTGTCACTTCGGGGTTGTCGGATCATAACACATAATAGGTGACTATAGACTTGCAAGATAGGATCAAGAACTCACATATATTCATGAAGACATAATAGGTTCAGATCTGAAATCATGGCACTTGGGCCCTAGTGACAAGCATTAAGCATAGCAAAGTCATAGCAACATCAATCTCAGAACATAGTGGATACTAGGGATCAAACCCTAACAAAACCAACTTGATTACATGGTAAATCTCATCCAACCCATCACCGTCCAGCAAGCCTACGATGGAATTACTCACGCACGGCGGTGAGCATCATGAAGTTGGTGATGGAGGATGGTTGATGATGATGACGGTGACAAATCCCCCTCTCCAGAGCCCCGAACAGACTCCAGATCAGCCATCCTGAGAGAGATTAGGGCTTGGCGGCGGTTCCGTATCGTAAAACGCGATGAAACTTTCTCTCTGATTTCTCCGCGAAACGAAATATATGGAGTTGGAGTTGAGTTCGGTGGAGCATCAGGGAGCCCACGAGACAGGGGGCGCGCCCATGGGGAGGGCGGGCCCCCCACCCTCGTGGACAGGGTGTGGGCCCCTAGCCTTGATTCTTTCGCCAGTATTTTTTATATTTTCCAAAACTTATCTCCGTGGATTTTCAGGTCATTCCAAGAACTTTTGTTTTCTGCACAATAAACAACATCATGGCAGTTCTGCTGAAAACAGCGTCAGTCCAGGTTAGTTTCATTCAAATCATGCAAGGTAGAGTCCAAAACAAGGGCAAAAGTGTTTGGAAAAGTAGATACGTTGGAGACGTATCAGTTCATTTGTTGTGGTGTTTAGTTAACTGCTTGGTTCAATTCTGCAATGCGATGTTCAATTGTTGTGGCTGCATTCTGTTATTGTATACCATATGAGGAATAAATCGAATTTGGCTGTACTAAATACATGAGAAACAAATACAATTGCTATATTTCCAAGTTATTAAGCATGCTTGGTTTGGTTAACTGTCTGATCTTCTATTAGGAGTATGTTATATTGTGCAATGTGGTACTCAGTTAATGTTTGGTTCATTTGTTGTGGTGTTTAGTTAACTACTTGGTTCAATTCTGCAATGCGATGTTCAATTGTTGTGGCTGCATTCTGTTATTGTATACCATGTGAGGAATAAATCGAATTTGGCTGCACTTAATACATGAGAAACATATACAAGTGCTATATTCCCAGTTCTTAATCATGCTTGGTTTGGATAAATGGGTTTTCCATGTGGCTTGAATTAATCAGATGAATCTGCAATGTGCTTATTTTTCATCAACATATTTTACTGATAGCATGCGAACCCTTACTTAACCTGATGACTAACTACCTTATATGTGTTGCAGGGAAAAAATGGGAAGCACTAAGGTTTATAATCGAGGTTAGCACATGCATGGTCTGTTGTCTAATAGCACATTATTGTGCAATTGCAAGAACCATTCTAATATTTAGGTTTTTAACAACTTGGTCTTGCACATGTAGGTCCTGCTGTCAGAGGTTTTGACCCACTATTCGACCCTTTTTGCATATGGGAAAATGAGTTGTCCATGAATATCAGTCAAGTCAAGAAACTCAGAAAGATTGTTAGGATAAAGAAATTAGCGACAAAAAACAACAAGATCTTTGTCTGCACAATGAAGAAGACATCAGATACAGGATGGTACTAACTATTATACATTGCCTTTTTTATTCCTTTGCCCAATTTCCAATATAGAGAAGATATTTATGCACATCCTTGTTTTCATGCCTTTCCAAAGAAGTTCACTGATGATTACCTCTCAAACCACCTATATGGTCAGGAGGCGAGGAAGGTATTCATACAACACCCACGGTTCAATATTGAAGTGTTCCTGAAGAGGACAAAGGATGGACGGTCAATCATCCACAGGCACTGGCCTAAAGTTACAAAGACCTTCAACATCAATGAAGGCTCAATATTCACCTTCCACTTCAACAGTTTTCTAGATGAGATACATCTGTCTATGTACCGTCTATGATGCTAATTTTGAAAGGTTATAGATGTTGCATGTGAAACTTGGTCATGGTGTAGTTGTGTAATGGGGTAGCTGAGTGCTGAAGCTATATGATGTTGTACTCTGATGTATTTTAATTATGAAAAGGAAATATATTGTGTTCTTAATATGAAATGTCAATTAGATTAATAAATGGATCATGAATAATTGGATAATTAGCCTGCTAATTGGGTTTTTCTATTGCAAACGGTTATTGAGAAAAAACCGTGTGCGATGCATTCAATAACGCACACAGTTTCAAACATGTTAGAGTAATGAACAATTACACATGACATCCTCTTGAAAACTATTTATGTTAGGCCACCTGGCGCAAACATTTACTACATAAAAACTGTGTGTGATGGACAACCCTAGGCACACAGTTTCTTCTAGGCATCGTGTGTGATGAATTCAATAATGCAAACGATAAAATTGTTAATACCGTGTGCAATGGAAACGCTATCACAAACGATTTAACCGTGAAAATTGTGTCTGATGTACTTGCGAATAGAAACGTTTTCCTTGGAGCGACTGTGTGGGATGTATATATGAACGAAAACGTTTAGCGCTGGCTGACTGTGTGGGATGTACTTACGACAGGAAATGATTTCGCCTATATAATTGTATTTTTTAGCACTACTATACATATTTCTATATTTGAGTGCTCGCCGGTCACACACGACCTCATTTTGCCTAGCGTGTGTGCCAGGAGGGCATATCCCGGACGGTTTCTGGGTCGTGTGGGAAGGACCTCACTACCACCCACACTCACTTGGCGACGATTCCAAAGGCCGTCGTGGAAAGGGGTTAAAAACCGTTTGTTTAGCAGCTCGCTGTACTAGTGATAATTTGACATAAATACTATTGCTTTGAATCACTCAAGTCCAAATGTCCATGCTACAAAAGAAAGATATATGATGAATATGATTGGTAGCATTCCACACAAAAAAATCCGCTTTCAATTGCTACTTTATCATGATGAGTTTTATGAGAAAGAGTTGTTGTTATGATGCTAGGAGAAGTGACTAAAATTATCATTGATCAAACTTATACACTTTGCTAGCATTCACACTTCATAAATTATTTCTTTTATCGTTTACCTACTCGACGATGAGCAGGAATTAAGCTTGGGTATGCTGATACGTCTCCAATGCATCTATAATTTATGATGTATTCATGCCATGTTTATAACAATTTTATATGGTTTTGGTATGATTTGCATGGAACTAACCCGGACTGACGGTGTTTTTAGCAAAACTACCGTGGTGTTGTTTTTTGTGCAGAAATGAAAGTTCTTCAAATGAGCTGAAACTTTTTGTTGTTTTTAGAACAAAAGAGGCACTAGAAGCTTCGTGGTAGGGCAGAAGAGCCACGAGGTGGGCACAACCCACCAGGGCGCGCTAGCCCTCCAGGAGCGCCCTGGTGTCTTGTGGTCCCCTTGTGGCCCATCTTCGCGTGAAACCAACGCCAAAAATCCTATAAATATAGAAACCCCCAGAAATAACCCTAGATCAGAAGTTCCGCTGCCGCAAGCCTTGTATCCATGAAAAACCAATCTAGACCCCGTTCGAGCACCCTGTCGGAGGGGGAAATCATCACCGTTGGCCATATTCATCATCTCGGGGGCCACCATGATGACGAGGGAGTAGTCCAACCTCAAGGCTAAGGGTTTGTACCAATAACTATGTGTTTAATCTCTCTCTCTCTCTCTCTCTCTCTCTCTCGTGTTCTTGATTTGGCACGATCTTGATGTATCACGAGATTTGTTAATATAGTTGGATCATATGGTGTTTCCCCCTCTCTATCTTGTTGTGATGAATTGAGTTTTCCCTTTGAGATTTCATTATTATCGGATTAAATAGTTTTATGGATTTGAGAGCACTTGATGCATGTCTTGCTATGAATACACGTGGTGACAATAGGGTATCATATTGATTACTTGATATATGTTTTGGCACTCAACTCGCGGATTCCCGAGGTGACATTGGGGTAATCTATGCATAGAGGTTGATGCACGTTTTCGTACTTATTTCTCTGGTAGAAATCTTTGGGCACTCTTTGAGGTTCTTTGTGTTGGATTGAGTATTATGAATCTGAGTTTTTCTGATGCATATCATATAATCAACTCAGGGATACTCATGGTGACAGTGGAGTATCTAGGTGACATTAGAGTTGGTTTATGTGTATCATATGGTGTTATTTTAGTATGTACTCTTGGATAGATTGATCGAAAAGAATAGCTTGGTGTTATTTTAGTACAAACTCTAGGATGGATTGATCAGAAAGAATAGCTTTGAGGTGGTTTCGTACCCTACAAACAATTTCTTATTATGTTCTCCGCTAGATAAGAACTTTGGAGTGATTCTTCATCGCATGTTGAGGGATGGTTATATGATCCAAATATATTAGCATTGTTGAGAGATTGCACTAGCGAAAGTACGAACCCTAGGCCTCATTTTCAAGCACTGCAATACCGTTTGTACTCACTTATGTTACTTGCTACCTTGCTGTTTTCTATTGTTCCTATTACAAAAATCAATATCTACTATCATTACTACACTTGTATTACCATCTCTTCACTGAACTAGTGCACCTATACAAATTACCATTGTATTTGGTGTGTTGGGGACACAAGAGACTCTTTGTTATTTTTTTGCAGGGTTGTTTGAGAGAGACCATCTTCATCCTACGCCTCCCATGGATTGATAAACCTTAGGTCATCCACTTGTGGGAAAATTGCTAATGTACTATAAAACTTTGCGCTTGGAGTCCCAACAAGACTCTACAAGAATAAATTTGTGTAGTAAAAATCACCCCTCTCCACGTTGTTCTTCATGGCTTGGAAGGTCATGAGCATCATCCTGTCTAGCTACATGACCCAAGGATCCGTGGACAGGCGCCTTACTTCGGGGGTTAAAGTGTTGCATCTTGACATGGAGTGCTCCTTCTCCTAAGCCTTGAAGCATATCCTCGTATCCTTCGGCGCATGGAACTATGTGTTGTCTTGGTCCTCAGGGAAGTTAAGACACACCTTGTCCTTGTAGAGCTCGACCGCCTTCGCATCATAGGCACACACCGCAAGCTCCAAGGTGTTCCACGCATCAAGTGGTGCTTCACACAACCTTGGTAAATCTCCGCGTAGCACTTATTCCCCTTCTGTCTCACACCATGATACTTTGACATCATGTGTGTGACGGTGGCATTACCTAACAAGTCGGTAAAATTGCATTCTAGAATTACCAAAAAAAATGCCTTGACCTTGACTACAAATTAAACATCTTGACGAAACGAATACCTGCAAACAAACATGTAGGGCTGCTTTGATTTGCAGGATATAATAGATAAGAAACATAGTTAGAATATCAAGTACTTTTGACATACCACAAGAAGAATGAATCAATTGTTTTGGACAAGAAGAAAAGAAGAACAAAGGAATTGCAGTACGGAAGTTTAAATAAAAAATAATTTTTGCTACTCCCTCATCCCACAATGCAAGATCAATTTATAGTGTCAAAAATGATCTTGCATTTTAGGATGGTGGGAGTATAAATTAGAGCGCAACAAAATATTTTTCAAGGGCTGTAAGCCGTGAATCAAACAACCTACGCAAGACAAGTCCTAAGAACTAAAACCCTCAAAAAAACTATCACTTTTAAGCCTACTTAATTGAGATGGATGTAGTTGACGACCTAAATAATGAGAAGCATCATATGTTTCTAAATGTAAAGGCGCTTTAGCAGTTTAAATTTAAAAATGAAGGTAGTACAATTTTATTGAGAAAATGACAGTATCAATCAATATGGTACATTCAGCTCTCATGGTCTGAAGAAAAGGACGACCGTACGTTGTTCTACCCCTAAAATACGAGGTAATAGCACCCGAGATCCTAGAACTTGTGTAAAATGTGATGATTTGGTCCAAAACTTGCAAAACTGAACTGAGCCCTCCCTCTACTTGCACCACATGCGATGTTTTAGTCCAAAGCCAATCACAGTGCAACAAGTGGCACTCTTGGAGCGGACCGGTCAGCACCTGACACTTTTGCACAAAACCCCCTGCTTTTCCATTCAATCTACCCGCATTACAGGCACCTCGCCGACCTCCTCACCGAGGCCGTACGCCATTTCAACAACGTGCTCGGCGCGCACCACAGCGGCGTGCTCCCACACTTCTTCGCCACGGCTTTCCTATTGGGCCGCACCATGCCGCTCCGGGCGTTGATGTCTACTACACAACCTTCTCCTTGTAGACTTTGTTGGGTCTCCAAGTGCAGAGGTTTGCAGGACAGTAGAAAATTTCCCTCAAGTGGATGACCTAAGATTTATCAATCCGTGGGAGGTGTAGGATGAAGATGGTCTCTCTCAAACAACCCTACAACCAAATAACAAAGAGTCTCTTGTGTCCCCAACACACCCAATACAATGGTAAATTGTATAGGTGCACTAGTTCGGTGAAGAGATGGTGATACAAGTGCAATATGGATGGTAGATATAGGTTTTTGTAATCTGAAAATATAAAAATAGCAAGGTAACTAATGATAAAAGTGAGCGTAAACGGTATTGCAATGCTTCGAAACAAGGCCTAGGGTTCATACTTTCACTAGTGCAAGTTCTCTCAACAATAATAACATAACTGGATCATATAACTATCCCTCAACATGCAATAAAGAGTCACTCCAAAGTCACTAATAGCGGAGAACAAATGAACAGATTATTGTAGGGTACGAAACCACCTCAAAGTTATTCTATCTGATTGATCTATTCAAGAGTCTGTAGTAAAATAACACGAAGCTATTCTTTCTGTTCGATCTATCATAGAGTTCATACTGGAATAACACCTTAAGACACAAATCAACCAAAACCTTAATGTCACCTAGATACTCCAATGTCACCTCAAGTATTTGTGGGTATGATTATACGATATGCATCACACAATCTCAGATTCATCTATTCAACCAACACAAAGAACTTCCAAGAGTGCCCCAAAGTTTCTACCGGGGAGTCAAGATGAAAACGTGTGCCAACCCCTATGCATAGATTCCCAAGGTCATGGAACCCGCAAGTTGATCGCCAAACACATACATCAAGTGAATCGATAGAATACCCCATTATCACCATAGGTATCCCACGCAAGACATACATCAAGTGTTCTCAAATCCTTAAAGACTCAATCCGATAAGTTAACTTCAAAGGGAAAACTCAGTTCATTACAAGAGAGTAGAGGGGGAGAAACATCATAAGATCCAACTATAATAGCATAGCTCGCGATACATCAAGATTGTGCCGAATCAAGAACAGGAGAGAGAGAGAGATCAAACACATAGCTACTGGTACATTCCCTTAGCCTCGAGGGTGAACTACTCCCTCCTTGTCATGGAGAGCGCCGGGATGATGAAGATGGCCACTGGTGAGGGATCCCCCCCTCTGGCAGGGTGCCGGAACGGGGTCCCAATTGGTTTTTGGTGGCTACAGAGGCTTGCGGCGGCTGAACTCCCGATCTAGGTTATGTTTTGGAAGTTTGGGTATATATAAGAGGTGTTGGCATCGGGAACAAGTCAGGGGGTCTCCAAGGCAGCCACTAGGTAGGGGGCGCGCCTAGGGGGGTAGGGCACGCCCCCCACCCTCATCGTGGCCTCGGAACTCTTTTGGTCCATCTCCGATGCTCCGTGGGCTTCTTCTGGTCCAAAAATAATCTCCGTCAAATTTCAGGTCAATTGGACTCCATTTGGTTTTCCTTTCCTGCGATACTCAAAAACAAGGAAAAAACAGAAACTGGCACTGGGCTCTAGGTTAATAGGTTAGTCCCAAAAATCATATAAAATAGCATATAAATGCATATAAAACATCCTAGATGGATAATACAATAGCATGGAACAATCAAAAATTATAGATACATTGGAGACGTATCAAGCATCCCCAAGCTTAATTCCTGCTCGTCCTCGAGTAGGTAAATGATAAAAACCGAATTTTTGATGTGGAATGCTACCTAACATAATTATCAATGTAATCTTCTTTATTGTGGCATGAATGTTCAGATCCAAAGATTCAAGACAAAAGTTTAATATTGACATAAGAATAATAATACTTCAAGCATACTAACAAAGCAATTATGTCTTCTCAAAATAACATGTCCAAAGAAAGTTATCCCTACAAAATCATATAGTCTGGCTATGCTCTATCTTCATCACACAAAATATTTAAATCATGCACAACCCCGGTTTCAGCCAAGCAATTGTTTCATACTTTAGTATTCTCAAACTTTTTCAATTTTCATGCAATACATGAGCGTGAGCCATGGACATAGCACTATAGGTGGAATATAATATGGTGGTTGTGGGGAAGACAAAAATGAGGAAGATAGTCTCACATCAACTACGCGCATCAACGGGCTATGGAGATGTCCATCAATAGATATCAATGTGAGTGAGTAGGGATTGCCATGCAACGGATGCACTAGAGATATAAGTGTATGAAAGCTCAAAAAGAAACTAAGTGGGTGTGCATCCAACTCGCTTGCTCATGAAGACTTAGGGCAATTTGAGGAAGCCCATCATTGGAATATATAAGCCAAGTTCTATAATGAAAAATTCCCACTAGTATGTGAAAGTGACAACATAGGAGACTCTATCATGAAGATCATGGTGCTACTTTGAAGCACAAGTGTGGTAAAAGGATGGTAGCATTGCCCCTTCTCTCTTTTTCTCTCATTTTTTTGTTTTCTCTTTTTTTGTTTTTTTGGGCCTTCTCTTTTTTTGGGCCTCTTTTTTTATTTTATTTTTTCGTCCGGAGTCTCATCCCGACTTGTGGGGGGGTCATAGTCTCCATCATCCTTTCCTCACATGGGACAATGCTCTAATAATGAAGATCATCACACTTTTATTTACTTACAACTCAAGAATTACAACTCGATACTTAGAACAACATATGACTCTATATGAATGCCTCAGGCGGTGTACCAGGATGTGCAATGAATCAAGAGTGACATGTATGAAAGAATTATGAAAGGTGGCCTTGCCACAAATACAATGTCAATTACATGATCATGCAAAGCAATATGACAATGATGGAGCATGTCATAATAAACGGAGCAGTGGAAAGTTGCATGTCAATATATCTCGGAGTGGCTATGGAAATGCCATAATAGGTAGGTATGGTAGCTATTTTGAGGAAGGTATATGGTGGGTGTATGATACCGGCAAAAGGTGTGCGGTATTAGAGAGGCTAGCAATGGTGGAAGGGTGAGAGTGCGTATAATCCATGGACTCAACATTAGTCATAAAGAACTCACATACTTATTGCAAAAATCTACAAGTCATCAAAACAAAGTACTACACGCATGCTCCTAGGGGAAGGGTTGGTAGAATTTAACCATCGCGCGATCTCGACCTCCACACATAAGGAAGACAATCAATAAATAAATCATGCTCCAACTTCATCACATAACGATTCAACATACGTGCATGCTACGGGAATCACAAATCTCAACACAAGTATTTCTCAAATTCACAATTACTCCACTAGCATAACTCTAACTAGCTAATACCCCGCGCGTTGCGGCAGAAAAATAGCGAATAAACTTTTTAGATATAAAGGATAAATAAAGGATACTTGAAAAAGTTTTGTCGAAATTGTTTAACTACAAATGTCAAGCTAGTGTAGTAAAAAATATCAACCATTGATGATTAACACTCTTAATGATGGTTATAACATATAGTGTGCAAATGCGGTTGTATAAACAGAACTCCTAATTTTCTTCGGATCAACTAAGCTACACATTAAGACAAACATCATTTACTTTTTTATTCCGCTGTAGGCTGAAGCCGTTAAAATTCATTGATGTCACAACTCAAAAAATTTATACATTATGCAGCTGTAAAAAATCAGTGTATATTATTGACTTATGAAACTGTAAAAAAACCATTTAAAGGTGGATCTTTCTCAGGCACGGAGTAGTAAGTTACTAAGTATGATGTTAGTATCACAATATTTCTGTTTGTTATTCCGTTTTCCATTGCATGGTAAAATAATTTACATGATAGACTGAGAATTATAATTAATATGAAATATCAAACTTTACAATCCATGTACGGAAAACACAAATATACCAAGATATGGCCAGAAATATTTTCTTCTGGGTCTGATCTAGAATTCAGTCTTATCACCAAGAGATCCGCAATGAAATATTACTTGTAGCTGTCAACTGAAACTGGTGGGAAAATAATTACATAAGTGTGCATTCATTTATATAGGAAAATCATTAAGCAAGAAAAAATATATGCCGTAGGAACCAACTAATCTTAGGCAAAGAATAATTACCTTACCTTAATTGTACAATTACATGTTGTGATAGAAAATCCTTTTCATTAAATAAATGGGTCTTTGATAGTTGTCACACAACTCTGCCACTGCCTGAAATATCATGCACATGAAAATCATATGATGGACAATTTATTATCATCTAAAGAGCAATAAAATGTCAGTTTAGAATGGTACACAATAACAGGAACGTAGTTATGACTACTATGGGGCATTCCTGATAAGAGCTGGCCAAAATCTAACATTTTTGTTGCCTCTGTACATGGATTTTGTGGATGGTAAACAGCATATCAAAGACAGAAAGTGTTGCATCCAGCCAAAGGGATGCAAATAATTTAATAGTACAGAGTCATGTTTATTTAAAAAGATAAAAAATAATTTACCTGCCTCTTGTCACAGTCTACATGACATTCCCACAGTTCACAACTCTCGTATATTCGAGGAGTAATACAATATACACCAAAATCTGAATATGCCACCTCGAATTTATGATATTTAACCAGTGAAAAAAACATTCTGTGTGGTGACCTATAAAGATACAGATGCAAGCAAGAGCACTGAAACAATTACGTATATGTATAGATGGTGGATACTGTAATGGCTGAAGTTGAATTCAAAAACCTACATCTTGTTCATTCTTACTCAAAGCTTACAGTTTTGTTTTACATAGAATTGGAGAAATCAATCTGGGAAGAAATACATAAAAGTCAAAGTCAAGGGTACTTGCCATATTCCAAACTTCTACGCAAGATAGGAGAAGCATGAGATCCCTAGGAGGCCTTGTATTGATATGTGCCGCATCGAAGTTGAACTCTCTTATCTTGCAAACAGAATAAATAAAGCAACGGGGAGATTTGTATTAGATCTTGTAAACCGTTTGATCTTCACAGCTGAAAAAGCAAATAAACCAAATCATGCACCGGGGGGGGGGGGATCTGTAACTAACAAAATCCTCCAAATATGAACCACTCGATCAATGTCGACGGGCAGGCCACAGTGCCAAGAAGATCACCTAGTGAAGCAATGGCGAGGTGATGGCCAGTGCACGGGCAGGGAGCAGCAGTCTTCCGTGTGTGAGAACCAGGATGGTGAAGGGATCTATCCTATGGAGATGTCGTTGCTTCGTATATATGGAAGATATAAGAAGATGCGAGGAAGGGGAAGAGAAGCATGGCATTGGAATGGGAAGGAGAGAGATCACGGTGACTCCTTCAGTTTCCTTCTTTTTAGGTGGCTTCCATCAGTTTCCTTTTCTCTAGATCGCCTAGTTCCTGGGCTGTATGTGGGCTAGAGTAATGGCTGCATGGAATACTGGACGCATGGAATCAGGGGGGCCCGCTTCCAAAAAACGCCATGCATGCATAAGAGGAACGATTAGCTTAGTGGAGGGTTAGTGCTGACGTGGCCATAGATGAATGGATGCTGATGTGGATAGGGTGCATGCTTAGTTAAATAGGTTAGTGGGGATGAACTATTTAGGTATTATAGATATCACCATCCTCATATCTCAAAACAATCATAAGGAATCAAACTTCTCTTAGTATTCAATGCACTTTATATGAAAGTTTTTTATTATATCCCTCTTGGATGCCCATCATATTAGGACTAAATTCATAACCAAAGCAAATTGCCATGCTGTTCTAAAAGACTCTCAAAATAATATAAGTGAAGCATGAGAGTTCATCTATTTCTTCAAAATAAAACCACCGTCGTTCTCTAAAATATATAAGTGAAGCACTAGAGCAAACAACAAACTACTCCGAAAGATATAAGTGAAGATCAATGAGTAGTCGAATAATTATGTAACTATGTGAAGACTCTCTAACATTTAAGATTTTCAGATCTTGAGATATTATTCAAACAGCAAGCAAAACAAAATAAAATGACATTGCAAGGATAGCACACATCATGTGAGGAAGCAAAAACTTAGGTTCAATCGATACTAACCGATAATTGTTGAAGAACAAAGGTGGGATGCCTACCGGGGCATCCCCAAGCTTAGATGCTTGAGACTTACTTGGTAGAGGCAAAGGTGTCCCTTCTTTCGATGAGATGGTGGCTATCCTTTTGGAGGAAGTCGACTTTGACGATCCGACTACGAACGTGCGAGGACGTCGTGCCTTAGCAATCGCTAAACCAACTCCGAGAGGTTATTGACCACGCTGGAGCACGATCAACCTGACCACGAAGGTCTATTTCCTACAGGCAAACAAAGAACAAGCAAGAAACTAAGATTGCAATCTGGATATCGCGAATATAAGAGGAAAGCTTTATTGATCAAGGTGGGGTTCTATGATGCCTTTGTCTGGTCGTTGAACACAAACGAAGTATGCGAAGTTGCAGCTATGGTGAAC
The DNA here is from genome assembly GCA_963921465.1 of Triticum timopheevii. Taxonomy (NCBI): domain Eukaryota; kingdom Viridiplantae; phylum Streptophyta; class Magnoliopsida; order Poales; family Poaceae; genus Triticum; species Triticum timopheevii. The sequence continues at coordinate 91,315,313 of OY997268.1, read as the reverse complement.
TTTAATCTAAACAAAACCCAAAGTCTAAACGGTGCCCTAAGGGCTGTATATATGGAGGAAGAGGAGGGGAATTTCGTGGCCCTTGGGGAAGGGGTCCGAAACCAACCCTATCTCTTGTTTCCCCACACATACAGACTCTAAAACCAGTCGATACTTATGTATTTCAAAATTACATGGGCCTGGCCCAATAATAAGGTGACGCAACACCTAGAATAGGCTCTGGATGAAATTTATGAAGTGGCATCTTGTATATTCGTCCAAGGCTTCATGCACTCCTTATGGTGGCTTCAAGGTCCTGAAATCATCACTTGTAACTCCGTTCTTGTTCCCCTTGCACATGCCATCTACTCCATGCTTGTTCTTGCTCCAATGTTCATCCTTCTCCAAGTTAGGCCCTTCATTTGTAAGCAAAACAAATGTATCCAATTTAGGCAGCATCATATTCTCATGAACATTAGAATCATTACCAAGAAACGAAAGTACCTGATAATTTAATTGGCGTGCGCGAGCTCTAGTAATTGGTCCAGTATGTATAGCAGCAGGGGCTGTGGGTGTAACAATGTTATTGATGTCCTCATCATCCTCCCCTTCTTGAAATGAAGTCGCCCTCGACGGAAGCTCATCTTCCTCACCCAAATAAGGCTTCAAATCTACAATGTTAAAAGTGGGACTAACCCCAAAATCTACAGGTAGCTCAAGTTTATATGCATTATCATTTATTTTCTCTAACACCTTAAAAGGACCAGCAACACGTGGCATTAGCTTTGATTTGTGCAAATTGGGAAATCTATCCTTACGCAGATGTAACCAAACAAGATCTCCAGGTGCAAACACAACATATTTTCTACCCTTATCTCCAGCGAGTTTATATCTAGCATTCATACGCTCAATGTTTTCCTTAGTTAACTCATGCATTTTTAAAATCAATTCAGCACGTTGTTAGCATCAAAATTAACCTTCTCCGAAGATGGAAGAGGCAACAAGTCAATAGGTGCACGAGGTAGGAAACCATACACTATTTCAAAAGGGCATATCTTAGTAGTAGAATGCAACGAACGATTATAAGCAAATTCAATATGTGGCAAGCATTCTTATCACATTTTCTTATTATTCTTCAAAACAGGCCTAAGCATAGTAGACAATGTTCTATTGACTACTTTAGTTTGTCCATCAGTTTGGGGGTGACATGTAGTACTAAAAAGTAGTTTAGTCCCCAACTTAGCCCATAAACTTCTCCAAAAGTGGCTAAGAAATTTAGTATCACGATCTGAAACGATATTATTTGTCACACCATGCAAACAAATAATTTCACAAAAGAACAAATCAGCAACATTAATAGCATCATCGCTTTTATGACATGGTATAAAGTGTGCCATTTTCGAGAATCTATCCACGACAACAAATATGCTACCCCTCCCCTTCTTTGTTCGAGGTAAACCTAAAACAAAGTCCATAGATATATCCTCCCAACGAACACTAGGTACAGACAAAGGCATATATAAACCATGAGGATTGAGTCGTGACTTAGTTTTTTGACATGTAGTGCAGCGAGCAACAAAATGCTCAACATCCCGTCTCATCTTTGGCCAAAAGAAATGTGTAGCAAGTATATCCTCCGTCTTCTTCACACCAAAGTGTCCCATTAGTCCTCCTCCATGCGCCTCCTGCAACAAGGAAAGACGAACAGAGCTAGCTGGAATGCATAGCTTGTTAGCACGAAACACAAATCCATCGTTAACGACGAACTTGTTCCATGTTCTACCTTCTTTACAATTCTGCAATACATCTTTAAATTCGGCATCATGCATATATTGATCTTTAATGGTCTCCAAACCAAATATTTTAAAGTAAAGTTGTGAAAGCATAGTATAACAACGAGACAATGCATCAGCAATAACATTTCTTTACCCTTCTTGTGTTTAATGACATAAGGGAAAGTCTCAATGAATTCAACCCATTTAGCATGTCTACGGTTCAGTTTTGCTTGACTTTTAATGTGTTTCAAAGATTCATGATCAGAATATATAACAAATTCTTTGGGCCATAAATAATGTTGCCATGTTTCTAAGGTCCGAACAAGAGCATATAATTCTTTATCATAAGTAGAATAGTTCAGACTAGGCCCACTCAATTTTTCAGAAAAGTATGCAACAGGTTTGCCATCTTGCATAAACACACCTCCTAATCCAATTCCACTAGCATCACATTCAAGCTCAAAACTCTTATTAAAATCAGGAAGTTGGAGTAAGGAGCATGTGTCAACTTATCTTTCAATACCATGAAGGCTTCTTCCTGTGCAGTACCCCAAACAAAAGGCACATCCTTCTTTGTAAGCTCATTGATAGGTGCAACAATGGTGCTAAAATCTCTCACAAAATGCCTATAGAAACCAGCGAGTCCAAGAAAAGAAAAGACAGTCGGTCGATGCAAAAGGTGCACTTCCCAAGGTTACCAAACAAACGTGCATCACGTAGAGCAATAAAAACAACACGTAAATGTTCCAAATGTTCTTCCAAAGATTTGCTATAAATCAGTATATCATCAAAATAGACTACCACAAATCGTCCAATGAAAGCACGTAAAACTTCGTTCACTAATCTCATGAAATTACTAGGTGCATTATTTAACCCAAAAGGCATGCTAACCACTCATATAAACCAAACTTAGTTTTAAATGCAGTTTTCCATTCATCTCCCAATTTCATACGAATTTGATGGTATCCACTATGCAAATCAACTTTGGAGAATATTGTAGAGCCACTCAATTCATCAAGCATATCGTCTAGCCTAGGAATAGGATGACGATAACGAATAGTAATATTATTAATGCCTCTACAATCAACACACATACGTGACGTACCATCCTTTTTAGGCACTAGTATAATAGGAATAGCACAAGGACTAAGAGATTCACGTATATAACCTTTGTCGAGCAGCTCTTGTACTTGATGCATAATCTCCTTCGTCTCCTCTGGATTGGTACGGTATGGTGCACGGTTGGGTAGCGATGCACCAGGAATTAAGTCAATTTGATGCTCAATCCCTCAAATAGGTGATAATCCTGGTGGCACGTCTTGTGGAAAGACGTCAGCGAACTGCTACGTCTTGAGCTTGCGTTGGTTTTCCTCGAAGAGGAGAGGGTGATGCAGCAAAGTGTAGCGTAAGTATTTCCCTCAGTTTTGAGAAACAAGATATCAATCCAGTAGGAGGCTCCTCAAAAGTCCCACGCACCTACACAAACAAACTGAGAACTCGCAACCAACGCAATAAAGGGGTTGTCAATCCCTTCACGGCCACTTGCGAAAGTGAGATCTAATAAAGATAGTATGATAAGATAAATATATTTTTGGTATTTTGTAAGATAGATGCAAAAAGTAAAGATGCAAATAAAGTAGATGAAAAGAAAATATGATAAGAGATAGACCCAGGGGCCATAGGTTTCACTAGAGGCTTCTCTCAAGATAGCATAAGTATTATGGTGGGTGAACAAATTACTGTCGAGCAATTGATAGAAAAGCGCATAGTTATAAGATTATCTAGGCATGATCATGTATATAGGCATCACGTCCATAACAAGTAGACCGACTCCTGCCTGCATCTACTACTATTACTCCACACATCGACTACTATCCAGCATGCATCTAGAGTATTAAGTTCATAAGAACAGAGCAACGCATTAAGTAAGATGACATGATGTAGAGGGATAAACACATGCAATATGATATAAACCCCATCTTGTTATCCTCGATGGCAACAATACAATACGTGTCTTGCAACCCTTTCTGTCACTGGGTAAGAACACCGCAAGATTGAACCCAAAGCTAAGCACTTCTCCCATGGCAAGAAAGACCAATCTAGTAGGCCAAACCAAACTGATAATTCGAAGAGACTTGCAAAGATAACTCAACCATACATAAAAGAATTCAGAGAAGATTCAAATATTATTCATAGATAAACTTGATCATAAACCCACAATTCATCGGATCTCGACAAACACACTGCAAAAAGAGTTTACATCGAATAGATCTCCACAAGAGAGGGGGAGAACATTGTATTGAGATCCAAAAAGAGAGAAGAAGCCATCTAGCTAATAACTATGGACTCGTAGGTCTGTGGTAAACAACTCACAACTCATCGGAGGGGCAAGGATGTTGATGTAGAGGCCCTCCGTGGTTGCTTTCCCCTCCGGCAGAGTGCCGGCAAGGGCTCCAAGATGGGATCTCGTGGATACAGAAGGTTACGGCGGTGGAAATTGTGTTTCGTGGTGCTCTTGGATGTTTTCGGGGTACGTAGGTATATATAGGAGGAAGAAGTACGTCGGTGGCCGCCCGAGGGGCCCACGAGACAGGGGGCGCGCCCTACAAGGGGGTGCCCTCCTATCTCATGGGGCCCTAGGAGCTTTCTTGACTTGCAGTCCAGGCTCTCCGGATCAGATTTGTTCCAAAAATAACGCTCCCGAAGGTTTCATTCCATTTGGACTCCGTTTGATATTCATTTTCTTCGAAATACTGAAATAGGCAAAAAACAACAATATGGGCTGGGCCTCCGGTTAGTAGGTTAGTCCCAAAAATGATATAAATATGTAAAATAAAGCCCATAAACATCCAAAAGGGGTAATATAATAGCATGGAACAATCAAAAATTATAGATACGTTGGAGACGTATCACGAACTCCTGCAAAATGTTAGTAACAGCAGGAGGCAAAGAGGAAGGTACGTCCTCAAATGAAAATGCCTCTTTGCACACAAAAGCATAGCAAAAAGATTTGCTAAAATCTAGATCATCAATATCAGATTTGGTGGCAAGTAAACATGCACTTATCAATTGAATTTTAGATGCAACACTAGATGGATTATTATCAGGCTTCATTTGTTGCTCACATTCTTTTGCCACAATCTGATTTTCACTCTTATTTTTCTCCTGTTTTGCTTTATTAGCTCTATTAATATCATCCTTCAAAATGGAATCAGGAGACATAGGAAGTAAAGTGATATGTTTATCCTTATGAACAAGAGTATGTTGATTGTTTCTACCATGGTGTACAATTTTTTCATCAAATTGCCATGGTCTACCAAGTAATAAGCAACATGCTTGCATAGGTACCACATCACAATCAACATAATCAGCATATGTAGAGATACTAAAATGCACATGAACAGTACGTGTTACCTTAACCTTGCCGCTATTGTTGAACATTGGATGTAGTAAGGATGTGGATGTGGTCGTGTGGTGAGAGATAGCTTCTCCACAATCTCCATGCTAGCCAAGTTTGGACTCTATAGGGGGGGGCGCCCTCCTATCTCGTGGGGACCTCAGAGCTTTCTGGACTTGCACTCCAGGCTCTCCGGATTAGATTTGTTCCAAAAATAATGCTCACGAAGGTTTCATTCCGTTTGGACTTCGTTTGATATTCCTTTTCTTCGAAATACTGAAATAGGCAAAAAAACAGCAATATGGGCTGGGCCTCCGGTTAGTAGGTTAGTCCCAAAAATGATATAAATGTGTAAAATAAAGCCCATAAACATCCAAAAGGGGTAATATAATAGCATGGAACAATCAAAAATTATAGATACGTTGGAGACGTATCAAGCATCCCCAGGCTTAATTCCTGCTCGTCCTCGAGTAGGTAAATGATAAAAAAGAAATTTTTGATGTGGAATTCTACCTAGCATAATTCATAATGTAATTTTCTTTGTTGTGGCATGAACGTTCAGATCCAAATGATACCAAATAAAAGTTCATATTGACATAAGAAATAGTAATACTTCAAGCATACTAATCAAAGTAATCATGTCTTCTCAAAATAACATGGCTAAAGAAGGTTATCCCTACAAAATCATATAGTCTGGCTATGCTCTATCTTCATCACACAAAGTATTTAATCATGCACAACCCCGATGACAAGCCAAGCAATTGTTTCACACTTTAATAATCTCAAACCTTTTCAACTTTCACGCAATACATGAGCGTGCGCCATGGACATAGCACTATATGTGGAATAGAATGGTGGTTGTGGAGAAGACAAAAAAGGAGAAGATAGTCTCAGATCAACTAGGCGTATCAACGGGCTATGGAGATGCCCATTAATAGATATTAATGTGAGTGAGTAGGGATTGCCATGCAACGGATGCACTAGAGCTATAAATATATGAAAGCTCAATAAAAGAAACTAAGTGGGGTGCATCCAACTTGCTTGCTCACGAAGACCTTGGGCACTTTTGAGGAAGCCCATCATTGGAATATACAAGCTAAGTTCTATAATGAAAAATCCCCACTAGTATATGAAAGTGACAACATATGAGACTCTCTATCATGAAGATCATGGTGCTATTTTGAAGCACAAGTGTGGAAAAAGAGATAGTAGCATTGTCCCTTCTCTCTTTTTCTCTCATTTTATTTTTTTCTTTCCCTTTTTTTCTTTTTCTTTTTTCTTTGGCCCTATTTTTTTTCTTTTTGGCCTTTCTCTTTTTTTTCTATTTGTAAAGTCCGAAGTCTCATCCCGACTTGTGGGGGAATCATAGTCTTCATCATCCTTTCCTCACTAAGAAATGCTCTAATAATGAAGATCATCACACTTTTATGGATTTACAACTCAAAGCTAGAACAAGATATGACTCTATATGAATGCCTCCAGCGGTGTACCGGGATATGCAATGAATCAAGAGCGACATGTATGAAAATTATGAAGGTGGCCTTGCCACAAATACGATGTCAACTACATGATCATGCAAAAAGCAATATGACAAAAGTAATGTGTGTCATATGAACGGAACGGTGGAAAGTTGCATGGCAATATATCTCGGAATGGCTATGGAAATGCCACAATAGGTAGGTATGGTGGCGGTTTTGAGGAAGGAGTATGGTGGGTGTATGGTACCGGCGAAAGTTGCGCGGTACAAGAGAGGCTAGCAATGGTGGAAGGGTGAAAGAGTGCGTATAATCCATGACTCAACATTAATCAAAAGAACTCATATACTTGTTGCAAAAATTTAGAAGTCATCAAAAACCAAAGTACTACACGCATGCTCCTAGGGGGATAGATTGGTAGGAAAATACCATCGCTCGTCCCCGACCGCCACTCATAAGGAAGACAATCAATAAATAAAATTGTGCTCCAACTTCATCACAAAGCGGTTCACCATACGTGCATGCTACGGGAATCACAAGCTTAAACACAAGCATTCTTTAAATTCATAATCACCCAACTAGCATGACTTTAATATCACTACCTCCATATCTCAAAACAATTATCAAGCATCAAATTGATCATAGCATCCAATTCACTTTCTATGATAGTTTTTATTATACCCAACTTGGATGCTCATCATTCTAGGACCAACTTTATGATCATAGAAAATACCATGCTGTTCTAAAAGACTCTCAAAATGATATAAGTGAAGCATGAGAGACTAGCGATTTCTTCAAAATTAAGACACCACCGTGCTCTAATAGATATAAGTGAAGCACTAGAGCAAAAACTATCAAGCTCAAAAGATATAAGTGAAGCACATAGAGTATTCTAGCAAATTTTTAATCAAATAGGCTTCTCCCAAAAGGTGTGTACAGCAAGGATGATTGTGGTAAACTAAAAATCAAACACTAATATAATACACGACGCTCCAAGCAAAACACATATCATGTGGCGAATAAAAATATAGCTCCAAGTAAAGTTACCAATGAACGAAGACGAAAGAGGGGATGCCTTCCCGGGGCATCCCCAAGCTTAGGCTTTTGGATATTCTTGAATATCTTGGGGTGCCATGGGCATCCCCAAGCTTAGGCTCTTGCCACCCTTTATTCCATAGTCCATGAAAGCTTTACCCAAAACTTGAAAACTTCACAACACAAAACTCAACAGGAAATCTTATAAGCTCCGTTAGTGAAAGAAAACAAAAACCACCACATAAGGTACTGTAATGAACTCATTCTTTATTTATATTGGTGTTAAACCTAATGTATTCCAACTTCTTTATGGTTTATAAACTAATTTACTAGCCATAGATGCATTGAAATAAGCAAACAACACACGAAAAACAGAATCTGTCAAAAACAGAACAGTCTGTAGCAATCTGTAACTAACGCAAACTTCTGGAACTCTAAAAATCCTACCAAAATAGGAAATCCTGGAAAATTTGTCTATTGAACAGAAGCAAAAAGAATCAATGCAAAAGCACGTTTCTGTGTTTAACAAAATTATATTTGTGCGTGCAAAGTTTCTGTTTTTCACCAGAATCAAATCGACTATCATCGTAGGTTATCCTATAGGTTCTACTTGGCACAAACACTAATTAAAAGATAAAAACACATCTATCCAGAAGGTAGATGCAAGATTTATTACTAAACAGGAGCAAAAACTAAAAACATAAAGAAAAATTGGGTTGCCTCCCAACTAGCGCTATCGTTTAACGCCCCTAGCTAGGCATAAAAACAAGGATAGATCTAACGAGTGCCATCTTTGGCACTAGGTTCATAAGTAGAACGGATGATAGATTCATAAGGTAATTTGACTTTCTTTCTTGGAAAGTGCTCCATGCCTTTCTTTAATGGAAATTGGAATCTAATGTTCCCTTCCTTCATATCAATAATCGCCCCAATTGTTCTAAGGAAAGGTCTACCAAAATAATAGGGCAAGAAAGATTGCAATCTATATCAAGAACGATAAAATCTATGGGCACCAAATTTCTATTTGCAACAATAAGAACATCATTTATTATTCCCATAGGCTTTTTAATGGTGGAATCCGCAAGGTGCAAATTTAAAGAGCAATCATCAAGATCATGGAAACCTAGAATATCACATAAAGTTTTCGGAATCGTGGAAACACTAGCACCCAAATCACACAAAGCAAAATACTCAAAATCTTTAATTCTAATCTTTATAGTAGGTCCCCACTCATCATTAAGTTTTCTAGGTATAGAAACTTCCACATTAAGTTTTTCATCATAAGATTGCATCAAGGCATCAACAATATGTTTGGTAAAAGCTTTATTTTGACTATAAGCATGAGGAGAATTAACAACGGATTGCAACAAGGAAATACAACCTTTTAAAGAGCAATTATCATAATCAAATTCCTTCAAATCCGAGATAGTAAGTTCAATATTATTAGAAGTAGAGGATTCTCCAATCGCACTTTTACCAATTTTAGCATCAAGATCTAAAGACTCCGAATTTTTGGTACGCCTTCTAGGCAAAGTTGATTCATCATCACTCCCATAATCATCAAAATTCATATTGCAAAACATAGATCTAATCGGAGACGCATCAATAACTTTAAGATCCTCATCATTATTTTCATGTAGACTAGAAGAACACACTTTTATGAAGCTTTCTTTTTTAGCACGCAATCTAGCGGTTCTTTCCTTGCACTCGTCAATGGAAATTCTCATTACTTTGAGAGACTCATTGATATCATGCTTAGGAGAAGAAGATCCAAGTTTAAGAGAATTAACATCAAGCGAAAGTCTATCAATGTTCCTAGCCAAATCATCAACTTTGAGCAATTTTTCTTCAACAAGGCATTAAAATTCTTTTGAGAAATCATGAATTCTTTCACACTATTCTCGAAATCAGAGGGCATATTATTAAAATTGCCATAAGAATTATTGTAGGAATTTCCATAATTATTAGAGGGATTACTAGGGAACGGTCTAGCATTAAAATTTCCTCTATAAGCATTGTTTCCAAAACTATTCCTACCAACAAAATTCACATCCATAGATTCATTATTATTCTCAATCAAGGAAGACAAACGCATATCATTGGGATCAAGAGGAGTATTTTTAGTAGCAAACATCTTCATAAGTTCATCCATCTTTCCACTCAAAACATTAATTTCTTCTATAGCATGCACTTTTTTACTCGAAGATCTTTCGGTGTGCCATTGAGAATAATTAGCCATAATATTATCAAGCAATTTTGTAGCATCTCCTAACGTGATTTCCATAAACGTGCCTCCCGCGGCCGAATCTAAGAGATTTCTAGAAGCAAAGTTCAAACCGGCATAAAATTTTTGTATGATCATCCATAAATTTAAACCATGAGTAGGGCAATTACGAAGCATCAATTTCATTCTTTCCGAAGATTTGGCAACATGCTCATGATCAAGTTGTTTAAAATTCATAATATCGTTCCTAAGAGTGACAATCTTAGCGGGAGGAAAATACTTAGAGATAAAAGCATCTTTGCACTTGTTCCAAGAATCAATACTATTTTTAGGCAAAGACGAAAACCAAACTTTAGCACGATCTCTAAGTGAAAACGGAAATAACTTCAATTTAACAATATCATTATCCATATCTTTCTTCTTTTGCATATCACACAAATCAACAAAATTGTTTAGATTAGTAGCGGCATCTTCACTAGGAAGGCCGACAAATTGATCTTTCATAACAAGATTCAGCAAAGCGGTATTGATTTCACAAGACTCAACATCATTAAGAGGAGCAATCGGAGTACTAAGGAAATCATTATTATTGGTATTCGAGAAGTCACACAACTTGGTATTATCTTGTGCCATGGCAACAAGTAATCCAACACACAAGCAAACAGAAAAACGGCAAGCGAAAAAGAGTGGAGGAGATTGGGAAAGAGAGGGCAAATAAAACGGCAAGGGTGAAGTGGGGGAGAGGAAAACGAGAGGCAAATGGCAAATAATGTAAATGCGAGGGAGATGGGTTTGTGATGGGTACTTGGTATGTCTTGACTTGAGCGAAGACCTCCCAGGCAACGGCGCCAGAAATCCTTCTTGCTACGTCTTGAGCTTGCGTTGGTTTTCCTCGAAGAGGAGAGGGTGATGCAGCAAAGTGTGGCGTAAGTATTTCCCTCAGTTTTGAGAACCAAGGTATCAATCCAGTAGGAGGCTCCTCAAAAGTCCCACGCACCTACACAAACAAACTGAGAACTCGCAACCAACGCAATAAAGGGGTTGTCAATCCCTTCACGGCCACTTGTGAAAGTGAGATCTAATAAAGATAGTATGATAAGATAAATATATTTTTGGTATTTTGTAAGATAGATGCAAAAAGTAAAGATGCAAATAAAGTAGATGGAAAGCAAATATGATAAGAGATAGACCCGGGGGCCATAGGTTTCACTAGAGGCTTCTCTCAAGATAGCATAAGTATTACGGTGGGTGAACAAATTACTGTCGAGCAATTGATAGAAAAGCGCATAGTTATGAGACTATCTAGGCATGATCATGTATATAGGCATCACGTCCATAACAAGTAGACCGACTCCTGCCTGCATCTACTACTATTACTCCACACATCGACCGCTATCCAGCATGCATCTAGAGTATTAAGTTCATAAGAACAGAGCAACGCATTAAGCAAGATGACATGATGTAGAGGGATAAACACATGCAATATGATATAAACCCCATCTTGTTATCCTCGACGGCAACAATACAATACGTGTCTTGCAACCCTTTCTGTCACTGGGTAAGAACACCGCAAGATTGAACCCAAAGCTAAGCACTTCTCCCATGGCAAGAAAGACCAATCTAGTAGGCCAAACCAAACTGATAATTCGAAGAGACTTGCAAAGATAACTCAATCATACATAAAAGAATTCAGAGAAGATTCAAATATTATTCATAGATAAACTTGATCATAAACCCACAATTCATCGGATCTCGACAAACACACTGCAAAAAGAGTTTACATCGAATAGATCTCCACAAGAGAGGGGGAGAACATTGTATTGAGATCCAAAAAGAGAGAAGAAGCCATCTAGCTAATAACTATGGACCCGTAGGTCTGTGGTAAACTACTCACAACTCATCGGAGGGGCAAGTATGTTGATGTAGAGGCCCTCCGTGGTTGCTTCCCCCTCCGGCAGAGTGCCGGCAAGGGCTCCAAGATGGGATATCATGGATACAGAAGGTTACGGCGGTGGAAATTGTGTTTCGTGGTGCTCTTGGATGTTTTCGGGGTACATAGGTATATATAGGAGGAAGAAGTACGTCGGTGGCTGCCCGAGGGGCCCACGAGACAGGGGGCGCGCCCTACAGGGGGGGGCGCCCTCCTATCTCATGGGGCCCTCGGAGCTTTCTTGACTTGCACTCCAGGCTCTCCGGATCAGATTTGTTTCAAAAATAACGCTCCCGAAGGTTTCATTCCGTTTGGACTCCGTTTGATATTCCTTTTCTTCGAAATACTGAAATAGGCAAAAAACATCAATATGGGCTGGGCCTCCGGTTAGTAGGTTAGTCCCAAAATGATATAAATGTGTAAAATAAAGCCCATAAACATCCAAAAGGGGTAATATAATAGCATGGAACAATCAAAAATTAAAGATGCGTTGGAGACGTATCACGAACTCCTGCAAAATGTTAGTAACAGCAGGAGGCAAAGAGGAAGGTACGTCCTCAAATGAAAATAATGCCTCTTTGCACACAAAAGCATAGCAAACAGATTTGCTGAAATCTAGATCATCAGTATCAGATTTGGTGGCAAGTAAACATGCACTTATCAATTGAATTTCAGAAGCAACACTAGATGGATTATTATCAGGCTTCATTTGTTGCTCACATTCTTTTGCCACAATCTGATTTTCACTCTTATTTTTCTCCTGTTTTGCTTTATTAGCTCTATTAATATCATCCTTCAAAATGGAATCAGGAGACATAGGAAGTAAAGTGATATGTTTATCCTTATGAACAAGAGTATACTGATTGTTTCTACCATGGTGTACAATTTTTTTATCAAATTGCCATGGTCTACCAAGTAATAAGGAACATGCTTGCATAGGTACCACATCACAATCAACATAATCAGCATATGTAGAGATACTAAAATGCACACGAACAGTATGTGTTACCTTAACCTTGCCGCTATTGTTGAACCATTTGATGTAGTAAGGATGTGGATGTGGTCGTGTGGTGAGAGATAGCTTCTCCACCATCTCCATGCTAGCCAAGTTGTTGCAGCTCCCTCCATCTATGATGACGCGAACAGAACGTTCCTTCACTACTCCCTTTGTATGGAACAAATTATGCCTCTGATTTTGCTCAGGTTGTGTGACATGCACACTCAAAACACGTGGAGCAACTAAACATTCATACCTGTCAGCGTCTTCAGGAGCCATGTATTGCGTCTCATGATCAGAATCATCTCCACCATGTTCTTCACGTGTAATAAGAGCCAAAGTCTCCTCATCATAGTCACTAGCGTACTCATACCCACCATCCTCAGTAGCAATCATCACACGCTGAGATTTGCATTCTCTCGCGTAATGATCTCGTCCCTTACAATGACAACAAATAATATCACTTGTGTGCCCTGTTGATGCCATGGAAGAAGAAGAACTCTGTGCAGCCCCAATAGATTTGCTCTTGGCAGATAGTGGTGGTTGTGCCTGCTTCCTTGTATCACGGCTGGAGGTGGCAGCTGATGGAGGTGTCGGTGCAGTAGAATGTGTGGAAGTAGAGGATGCACGCGGTGTCCATGATGAAGGTTGACCTGTAGAAAAGTTAGTCCGTGCCAATGCCTGTCGATCCTACACTTCACGTTCAGCTTTACAAGCAAGATGGAATAAACGAGTGATATTATTATACTCCTTATACTCTAGAATGGACTAAATTTCTCTATTTAGTCCACCCATAAAACGTGCAAGCATAGCTTCATTCTCCTCAACAATACCACATCGAATCATGCCAGTTTGTAATTCCTGATAATATTCTTCTACAGAATTTTTTTCCTTGTCTTAAGCGCTGCAATTTTTGAAGTAATTCACGTTGATAATAAGGTGGAACCCAACTGATACGTCTCCAACGTATCTATAATTTTTTATTGTTCCATGCTATTATATTACCCCTTTTGGATGTTTCTGGGCTTTATTTTACACATTTATATCATTTTTGGGACTAACCTACTAACCGGAGGCCCAACCCATATTGCTGTTTTATTGCCTGTTTTAGTATTTCGAGGAAAAGGAATATCAAACGGAGTCCAAACGGAATGAAACCTTCGGCATCGTGATTTTTTGGAAGAACATCATCCAGAGGCTTGGAGATCAAGTCAGAAGACCCTCGAGGAGCCTAGGAGATAGGGGGCGCCACCCCCCCCCCCTACAAGGCGCGGCCCCCTATCTCATGGACCCCTCGAGCACCCCCCCCCCCCCGACCGACTTCTTTCGCCTATATAACCCTACGTACCCTAAAACCATCGAATATCAAGATAGATCGGGAGTTCCGCTGCTGCAAGCCTCTGTAGCCACCAAAAACCTCCCGGGAGCCCGTTTCGGCACCCTGCCAGAGGGGGAATCCATCACCGATGGCCATCTTCATCATCCCGGCACTCTCCATGATGAGGAGGGAGTAGTTCACCCTCGGGGCTGAGGGTATGTACGAGTAGCTATGTGTTTGATCTCTCTCTCTCTCGTGTTCTCTCTCGTGTTCCCTCTAAGGCACGATCTTGATGTATCCCGAGCTTTGCTATTGTAGTTGGATCTTATGATGTTTCTCCCCCTCTACTCTCTTGTGATGAATTGAGTTTCCCCTTTGAAGTTATCTTATCAGATTGAGTCTTTTATGAGAACACTTGATGTATGTCTTGCCGTGCTTATCTGTGGTGACAATGGGATATCATGTGCCACTTGATGTATGTTTTGGTGACCAACTTGCGGGTTTCGCCCATGAACCTATGCATAGGGGTTGGCACACGTTCTTGACTCTCCGGTAGAAACTTTGGGCCACTCTTTGAAGTACTTTGTGTTGGTTGGATGAATCTGAGATTGTGTGATGCATATCGTATAATCATGCCCACGGATACTTGAGGTGACAATGGAGTATCTAGGTGACATTAGGTTTTTGGTTGATTTGTGTCTTAAGGTGTTATTCTAGTACGAACTCTTTTATAGATCGATCCGAAAGAATAACTTTGAGGTGGTTTCGTACCCTACCATAATCTCTACGTTTGTTCTCCGCTATTAGTGGCTTTGGAGTGACTCTTTGTTGCATGTTGAGGGATTGTTATATGATCTATCTATGTTATTATTGTTGAGAGAACTTGCACTAGTGAAAGTATGAACCCTAGGCCTTGTTTCCTATCATTGCAATACCGTTTACGCTCACTTTTATCTTTAGTTACCTTGCTGTTTTTATATTTTCAGATTACAAAAACCTATATCTACTATCCATATTGCACTTGTATCACCATCTCTTCGCCGAACTAGTGCACCTATACAAGCCATTGTATTGGGTGTGTTGGGGACACAAGAGACTCTTTGTTATTTGGTTGCAGGGTTGTTTGAGAGAGACCATCTTCATCCTACGCCTCCTACGGATTGATAAACCTTAGGTCATCCACTTGAGGGAAATTTGTTACTGTCCTACAAACCTATGCACTTGCAGGCCCAACAACGTCTACAAGAAGAAGGTTGTGTAGTAGACATCAAGCTCTTTTCTGGCGCCGTTGCCGGGGAGGTGAGTGCTTGAAGGTATATCTTTAGATCTTGCAATCGAATCTTTTTGTTTCTTGTTTTATCACTAGTTTAGTTTATAAAAGAAAACTACCAAAAAATGGAATTGAGTTTGTCTCATACGCTTCGTCTTTTTAATATCTTTCGAGAGTATGATGGAAAAGAAAATTGTGCTCAAGTGCTAGAAGAAGAATGCATTAAAATGCTTGGTACAAAATCTTTGAATGATGAGCATGATTGCAATGTTGTTAGTATGAATTCCTTGAATATCCATGATGCTAATGATATGCAAAGACACAAGCTTGGGGAAGCTATGTTTGATGAAGATGATATTTTTTGTCCCCCAAGTTTTGATGAGCAAATTTATTTTGATGATAGAATGCCTCCTATTTATGATGATTATATTGATGGAAGTGGATTTGGAAGAGTGTCAACTTTATTTAGTGATGATTCCACTATTTCGAAAGAGGTTCCAATTGATTATGAGAACAAATTTGCTATCTATGATGATTATTGTGATGACTTGTATGCTATTAGGAATAATGATAACCATGAAACTTGTCATCATGATTTTAGTTTTCAATTGGATTATGCCTCACATGATAATTATTTTGTTGAGTTTGCTCCCACTATTCCCAATGAGAAGAATTTTGCTTATGTGGAGAGTAGTAAGTTTTCTATGCTTTTAGATCATGAAAAGAATGATTTAGGTGCTGGTTATATTGTTGAATTCATTCATGATGCTACTGAAAATTATTATGAGGGAGGAATATATGCTTGTAGGAATTGCAATGATGTCAAGTTTCCTCTCTATGTGCTTAAATTTTTGAAGTTATGCTTGTTTTGCCTTCCTATGCTTGTTGATTATTGTTCCCATAAGTTGTTTGCTCACATAATCCCTATGCATAGGAAGTGGGTTAGACTTAAATGTGCTAGTCATATGCTTCATGATGCTCCCGTTATGTTTCAATTCTTATCTTTTATGTGAGCATCATTGTCATCATCATGCCTAGCTAGAAAGGCATTAAAGAAAAGCGCTTGTTGGGAGTCAACCCAATATCTATCCTTACTGTTTTTGTGTGTTCGCATGATTAAGCTACTGTAGTAATCATGTTTTATAGCTTTTGTTTCAATAAAGTACCAAGTAAGACCTTTAGGATAGCTTACGGTGATAGTTGTATTGATCCTGCTAAAAATCAGAAACTTTTTCACCCAGTAAATTAGTTTTGTTAATTCACAGAAACGTGCCTCTGATCTGATTATTTTTGATCCGGATTGGCACACAAATTTCTTAGGACTTCCTAATTTGGTAGGATTTTTGGAGTTTCATAAGTATATGTTTGATACAGATTACTACAGACTATTCTGTTTTTGACAGATTCTGTTTTCTATGTGTTGTTTGCTTATTTTGATGAATCTATGAGTAGTATCGGATGGTATGAACCATAGATAAGTTGTACTACAGTAGATATTACAACATTATGAATTTAGAATGAGTTCATTACAGTACCTAAGTGGTTGTTTTATTTTCTTATACTAACAGAGCTTACGAGTTTTCTGTTGAGTTTTGTGTTGTGGAGTTTTCAAGTTTTGGGTAAAGATTCGATGGACAATGGAATAAGGAGTGGCAAGAGCCTAAGCTTGGGGATGCCCAAGGAACCCCCAGGTAATATTCAAGGACAACCAAGAGCCTAAGCTTGGGGATGCCCCGGATGGCATCCCCTCTTTCGTCTTCGTTCATCGGTAACTTTACTTGGAGCTATATTTTTATTCACCACATGATATGTGTTTTGCTTGGAACGTCATTTTATTTTGTTAGTATTTGCTTGATATTATTTAGAATAATGTTTTGCATCTTTAGTTTCAATAAAAATGTCAAGGATAGCCTTTGCCATGCTTATTTTGCTAGTATACATGTTGCTGTTTGAAAACAGAAAGTTTACCGCTGTTGCAAAAATTCCCTAGAAAAGTCGGAGAATGATATAATGTTGAAACTTTTTGCATAATGAGATCTGATAAATTTACTGCAGTGGGAATTTTATTTCATAATTTTTGGAGTTAGGTAATTATTGATATCTTGCATTCTTTACAGACTGTACTGTTTTGACAGATTGCTGTCATGTTTGCATTGTTTGCATATGTTTGCTTGTTTAATGATTCTATTTGATGCTAGGAGTATTAAATATGCAGAGGCATTTAGTATACAATGTTGAATAATAAATTTAAGGATTTGTTACAGTAGAAAATGATAAGGTTTTGCATTGGTTTATACTAACCTATCTCACGAGTTCTTGTTGAGTTTGGTGTGGATGAAGATTTTGAGAAATAGAGAAACCATGATATGAGAGGAATTAAGGAGACACAAAAGTTCAAGCTTGGGGATGCCCAAGGCACCCGAAGATAATATTCCAAGAAGTCTCAAGCATCTAAGCTTGGGGATGCCCCGGTAGGCATCCCACCTTTCTTCTTCAACAACTATCGGTTAGTATCGGTTGAGCCTAAGTTTTTGCTTCTTCACATGAGTTGTGCTATCCTTGCAATGTCATTTTATTTTGTTTTGCTTGCTGTTTGAATACAATACCAAGATCTGAAATTCCTTAATGTTCGAGAGTCTTCACATAGTTGCACAATTATTCGACTACTCATTGATCTTCACTAATATCTTTCGGAGTAGTTTGTCATTTGCTCTAGTTCATCACTTATATCTTTTAGAGCATGGCGGTAGTTATATTTTGAAGAAATTGCTAGTCTCTCATGCTTCACTTATATCTTTTTAAGAGTCTTTTAGAACAGCATGGTATTTTCTATGGTTACAAAGTTGGTCCTAGAATGATAAGCATCCAAGTTGGGTATAATAAAAACTATCATAGAAAAGAATTGGATGCTATGATCAATTTGATGCTTGGTAATTGTTTTGAGATATGGAGGTAGTGATATTAGAGTCATGCTAGTTGAGGCGATTATGAAAAATGCTTGTGTTGAGGTTTGTGATTCCCGTAGCATGCACGTATGGTGAACCGCTTTGTGATGAAGTTGGAGCACAATTTTATTTATTGAGTGTCTTCCTTATGAGTGGCGGTCGGGGACGAGCGATGGTCTTTTCCTACCAATCTATCCCCCTAGGATCATGCGCGTAGTGCTTTGGTTTTTGATGACTTCTAGATTTTTGCAAAAAGTACATGAGTTCTTTTGACTAATGTTGAGTCCATGGATTATACGCACCTCACCCTTCCACCATTGCTAGCCTCTCTTGTGTCGCACAACTTTTGCCGGTATCATACACCCACCATTACCTTTCTCAAAACAGCCACCATACCTACCTATTATGGCATTTCCATAGCCATTCCGAGATATATTGCCATGCAACTCTCCACCGTTCCGTTCATATGACACGCATTACTTTTGTCATATTGCTTTTTGCATGATCATGTAGTTGACATTGTATTTGTGGCAAGGCTACCTTCATAATTTTCATACATGTCGCTCTTGATTCATTGCATATCCCGGTACACCGCCGGAGGCATTCATATAGAGTCATATCTTGTTCTAGCTTTGAGTTGTAAATCCATAAAAGTGTGATGATCTTCATTATTAGAGCATTGTCCTAGTGAGGAAAGGATGATGAAGAATACGATTCCCCTACAAGTCGGTATGAGACTTCGGACTTTACAAAAAGAAAAAAAGAAAAAAAGAAAAAAAGAAAGGCCAAAGAAAAAAAAGAAAAAGAAAAAAAGGGAAAAGAAAGAAAAAATAAAATGAGAGAAAAAGAGAGAAGGGACAATGCTACTATCTCTTTTTCCACACTTGTGCTTCAAAATAGCACCATGATCTTCATAATAGAGAGTCTCATATGTTGTCACTTTCATATACTAGTGGGAATTTTACGTTATAGAACTTGGCTTGTATATTCCAATGATGGGCTTCCTCAAAATGCCCTAGGTCTTCGTGAGCAAGCAAGTTGGATGCACACCCACTTAGTTTCTTTTGTTGAGATTTCATATATTTATAGCTCTAGTGCATCCGTTGCATGGAAATCCCTACTCACTCACATTGATATCTATTGATGGGCATCCCCATAGCCCGTTGATACGCCTAGTTGATGTGAGACTATCTTCTCCTTTTTGTCTTCTCCACAACCACCATTCTATTCCACATATAGTGCTATGTCCATGGCTAACGCTCATGTATTGCGTGAAAGTTGAAAAAGTTTGAGATTATTAAAGTATGAAACAATTTCTTGGCTTGTCATCGGGGTTGTGCATGATTAAATACTTTGTGGGATGAAGATAGAGTAACAGGCAGACTATATGATTTTGTAGGGATAACTTTCTTTAGCCATGTTATTTTGAGAAGACATGATTACTTTGATTAGTATGCTTGAAGTATTACTATTTCTTATGTCAATATGAACTTTTATTTTGTATCATTTGGATCTGAACATTCATGCCACAATAAAGAAAATTACATTGAGAATTATGCTAGGTAGCATTCCACATCAAAAAATTCTGTCTTTATCATTTACCTACTCAAGGACGAGCAGGAATTAAGCGTGGGGATGCTTGATACGTCTCCAACGTATCTATAATTTTTGATTATTTCATGCTATTATATTACCCCTTTTGGATGTTTATGGGCTTTATTTTACACATTTATATCATTTTTGGGACTAACCTACTAACCGGAGGCCCAGCCCATATTGCTGTTTATTGCCTGTTTCAGTATTTCGAGGAAAAGGAATATCAAACGGAGTCCAAACGGAATGAAACCTTTGGCATCGTGATTTTTTGGAAGAATATCATCCAGGAGGCTTGGAGATCAAGTCAGAAGACCCTCGAGGAGCCCAGGAGAGAGGGGGGTGTGCCCTCCCCCCCCTACAGGGCGCGGCCCCCTGTCTCGTGGACCCCTCGAGCACCCCTCGACCGACTTCTTTCGCCTATATAACCCTACGTACCCTAAAACCATGGAATATCAAGATAGATCGGGAGTTCCGCCGCCACAAGCCTCTGTAGCCACCAAAAACCTCTCGGGAGCCCGTTCTGGCACCCTGCCGGAGGAGGAATCCATCACCGGCACGAAGACCTTAAAAGTTATTCATCATCCCGGCACTCTCCATGATGAGGAGGGAGTAGTTCACCCTCGAGGCTGAGGGTATGTACCAGTAGCTATGTGTTTGATCTCTCTCTCTCGTGTTCTCTCTCGTGTTCCCTCTAAGGCACGATCTTGATGTATCCCGAGCTTTGCTATTGTAGTTGGATCTTATGATGTTTCTCCCCCTCTACTCTCTTGTGATGAATTGAGTTTCCCCTTTGAAGTTATCTTATCGGATTGAGTCTTTTATGAGAACACTTGATGTATGTCTTGCCGTGCTTATCTGTGGTGACAATGGGATATCATGTGCCACTTGATGTATGTTTTGGTGACCAACTTGCGGGTTCCGCCCATGAACCTATGCATAGGGGTTGGCACACGTTCTTGACTCTCCGGTAGAAACTTTGGGGCACTCTTTGAAGTACTTTGTGTTGGTTGGATGAATCTGAGATTGTGTGATGCATATCATATAATCATGCCCACGGATACTTGAGGTGACAATGGAGTATCTAGGTGACATTAGGGTTTTGGTTGATTTGTGTCTTAAGGTGTTATTCTAGTAAGAACTCTTTTATAGATCGATCCGAAAGAATAACTTTGAGGTGGTTTCGTACCCTACCATAATCTCTACGTTTGTTCTCCGCTATTAGTGGCTTTGGAGTGACTCTTTGTTGCATGTTGAGGGATTGTTATATGATCTATCTATGTTATTATTGTTGAGAGAACTTGCACTAGTGAAAGTATGAACCCTAGGCCTTGTTTCCTATCATTGCAATACCGTTTACGCTCACTTTTATCTTTAGTTACCTTGCTGTTTTTATATTTTCAGATTACAAAAACCTATATCTACTTTCCATATTGCACTTGTATCACCATCTCTTCGCCGAACTAGTGCACCTATAGAATTTGCCATTGTATTGGGTGTGTTGGGGACACAGGAGACTCTTTGTTATTTGGTTGCAGGGTTGTTTGAGAGAGACCATCTTCATCCTACGCCTCCTACGGATTGATAAACCTTAGGTCATCCACTTGAGGAAAATTTGCTACTGTCCTACAAACCTGTGCACTTGCAGGCCCAACAACGTCTACAAGAAGAAGGTTGTGTAGTAGACATCACCAACGAGTACGCATAGCAGTTTCCAAAGCAGCCCAAGTAGCTGGAATGGGCTATAATCTACAATGTTCAGACCACCAAACACATGCAAAATTAGTGAAAGCACAAACAGCAGCAGGAACACGTCTCTCCTCAGGATATTGTAAACATGTAAACCGTTGTTCAGTTTCTAACTCCCAAGTAAGATATATATCAGGAACATATCTACCCTCAAATGGTGGAATATTCAATTTTAGTTTAGGAAGATGGTCATGAGCTTGTACCTCAGGTGGTGGTGCAGCCCTACTGTTGCGATGATATGCATGAGGACGACCTAGTGGTGGTGGTGCTGGTGGTTGCACGTAGTTCTGATTTTGATCAACCTCATCCTCGTAATGGTCCTCCGCCTCTGCAGTAGCAGCAGGAGCTATAGAAGCATCAACAGTAGGTACACCGGCACCAGAAGTTTGACCAGGCTCAAGGGGAATGCGATGTGCTCGTCCCACTTGATTTGGAAGGCGATGTTGTTGTTGTTGTTGTTGTTGTTGTTGTAGAGGTGCGACAGGTGCAGCGGGCGGTGGAAGACGCGCAAGCAGTTCATTAAATCTGTTGTCGAGCTTTGTTTCGAACGTCTTCTCAAGGCCAGTGATCTTCTCCATGGCCTCTTCAAAATTATTCAGCACATCTTGCACCTGTTCAGTCATCATTTGCTGAAACTTATCATGAAGCTCCTTGTTCGTTAAGTTCTCCCAGTCAATCTCGTCGGCTTGTGATCTTGGCATGGTTAGCAGCAATAGAAACACACAAGAATATGATCCTACAGACTACTAACAAGTGGTGGTGGTGGTGGGTGTCACAAATTTGTCAAGCAAATCTCAAATTCTTACCAGTTCTTACCCAGCAGCAGGCGGTGATCGGCAACCGATGTAGTCAAAACTCTCAAAGCTTGGATAAAGCGATTACCAGGGAGAGTCAAACGCACGACGTAGATGTATGTGGAGCCGGGAAGGCTTATAATATGGTAAAAGGGTTAGCAATAATCAATTTAGAGATGCAAAGTTGAATAAATGCTCAACGACGGTACTGTGCTGGTCCTAGGCTAGACCGTGCTAGAGATGCGAGCCTAGAACACTAACAAAATCATGGCGCTGCATGTAAGCAAGGGAAAAGCACACTCTGAATTTTTTTTGCTCTTTTTTTTGCGCTCCTCTTTTTTTGTGAAAAATCACTATAATGGCGAGTGTCTCAAAACTCTTCCCAAGTCAAACTAACAGGATAGGCACGCAATTTTTTTGGATTTTTTTTCCGGAAATCAAGGCTGTGACGACGAAAAAGTGCGACAAAAAATCACTATAATGGTGAGTGTCTCAAAACACTCCCTGGGACTTAAAAATAGGATAGGGAAAAAATATTTGTGGTCGCCGAAATTTTGGCCTAAAAACTGCCTGGGGGTCTCCAGACTTTTTTTCCGAGACCTACTCAGGCAAGGAAACACGAAACGAAAAATAAATGGATCTCGTAAACAAACCTAATATGAAAAGACTCGGGTTGGTGGTGGATATAGGATGGTAAGATATGGCAGTGGTGATGGTATATGGCAGCGGTGGTGGTATATGGATACGGATTGGTGGTGGTATATGTATATGGATTGGTGGTGGTATATGGATATGGATTGGTGATGGTATATGGATACGAATTGGTGGCGGATAAGCGGTGGTGGTAGATGGAAGGAGCAATGACGATGGTGCGGCGGCGGCGTGACAACTTGTGAACAGAACTCGAAACTCTAAGGGAAACTAGACGCTAAGACCAGCAACTTGACACGACGATGCAACCGCAAATTCAACAAAGCAAAATACTGAAAAGACTATGCAAAGGCTCAGACTGGTTTGGATATGATGAACTAACCCTAATTTTTTTGGTTTTTTCGTGGACTGTAGGTATGAAAAACAGACTCGATCTAAACTATGAAAAACTGTAAAATCTCACCGAGCAACCTGGAAATCTGATACCACTTGTTAGAGGAAAAGGTGTCCCGTCTTTCGATGAGATGGTGCCTATCGTTTTGGAGGAAGTCGACTTTGACGATCCGACTATGAACGTGCGAGGACATCGCGCCTTAGCAATCGCTAAACCAACTCCGAGAGGTTATTGACCATGCCGGAGCACGATCAACATGACCATGAAGGTATGTTTCCTGCAGGCAAATGAAGAACAAGCAAGAAACTAAGATTGCAATCTGGATATTGCGAATATAAGAGGAAAGCTTTATTGATCAAGGTGGGATTCTGTGACGTCTTTGTCTGGTCGTTGAACACAAACAAAGTACGCGAAGTTGCAGCTATGGTGAACTTTAATCTAAACAAAACCCAAGGTCTAAACAGTGCCCTAAGGGTCATATATATGGAGGAAGAGGGGGGGAATTTCGTGGCCCTTGGGGAAGGGGTCCGAAACCAACCCTATCTCTTGTTTCCCCACACATATGGACTCTAAAAATAGTCGATACTTATGTATTTCGAAATTACATGGGCCTGGCCCAATAATAAGGTGACGCAGCACCTAGAATAGCCTCTAGACGAAATTTATGAAGTGGCATCTTGTATATTTCGTCCAAGGCTTCATGCACTCCTCATGGTGGCTTCAAGGTCCTGAAATCATCACTTGTAACTCCGTTCTTGTTCCCCTTGCGCATGCCATCAACTCCATGCTTGTTCTTGCTCCAATGTTCATCCTTCTCCAAGTTAGGCCCTTCATTTGTAAGCAAAACAAATGTATCCAATTTAGGCAGCATCATATTCTCATGAACATTAGAATCATTACCAAGAAACGAAAGTACCTGATAATTTAATTGGCGTGCGCGAGCTCTAGTAATTGGTCCAGTATGTATAGCAGCAGGTTTTTTTATAGAAAGACTGTAAGGGAACCCCTTACAGTATAATTGGTGCAACAAACCCAAATTGCAAGTACCATGCCTTGAACCTGGGTGGGTGGGAAGGCATCAACCCCTTCCCACCACTAGGCTATGCCTTAGTCTGCAGCAATGTTATTGATGTCCTCATCACTTCTTGAAGCATTATCTTTGGATGCCTTGGGCATCCCCAAGCTTGAGCTTTTGTGTCTCCTTAATTCCTTTTATATCTTGGTTTCCCTAAATCTCAAATACTTCATCCACACAAAACTCAACAAGAACTCGTGAGATAAGTTAGTATAAACCGATGCAAAAACCTTAAAATTCTCTACTAAAGAAAATCACAAAAATTAATATTCAACATTGCATACTAAATGTCTCTGCATATTTAATACTCCTATTCTCAAATAGAATCATTAAACAAGCAAACATATGCAAACAATGCAAACATAACAGCAATCTGCCAAAACAGTACAGTCTGTAAAGAATGCAAGAGTATCAATACTTCCCTAGATCAAAACATTATGAAATTCTACCACACTGTAGAAAATTTATCATATCTTATTATTCAAAAAGTTTCAACATTTTATCATACTCTAGCTTTTCTAGGGAATTTTTACAACAACGATAAACTTTCTGTTTTGAAACAGCAACATGTATACTTGCAAAATAAGCATGGTAAAGGCTATCATTGACATTTTTATTGAAAATAGAGATGCAAAAAATTATTCTAAATAACAGCAAGCAAATAATAACAAAAGAAAATGACGCTCCAAGCAAAACACATATCATGTGGTGAATAAAAATATAGCTCCAAGTAAAGTTACCGATGCACGAAGACGAAAAAGGGGATGCCATCCGGGGCATCCCCAAGCTTAGGCTCTTGGTTGCCCTTGAATATTACCTTGGGGTGCCTTGGGAATCCCCAAGCTTAGGCTCTTTCCACTCCTTATTCCATACTCCATCGAATCTTTACCGAAAACTTGGAAACTTCACAACATAAAACTCAACAGAAAATCTTATGAGCTCCGTTAGTATAAGAAAATAAATCACCACTTTTGGTACCGTTGTGAACTCATTCTAAATTCATATTGGTGTAATATCTACTGTATTCCAACTTCTCTATGGTTCATACCCTCTGATATTACTCATAGATTCATCAAAATAAGCAAACAACACATAGAAAACAGAATCTGTCAAAAACAGAATAGTCTGTAGTAATCTGTATCAAACATATACTTCTGGAACTCCAAAAATTCTACCAAATAAGGAAGTCCTAAGAAATTTGTTATTTAGTCTTATGCAAAAATAATCAACTGAAAAGCACGTTTCTGTATTTATGAAAACTAATCTCGTGCATGCAAAAGTTTCTGTTTTTCAGCAAGATCAAATTAACTATCACCGTAGGTTATCCTAAAGGTCTTACTTGGCACTTTATTGAAACAAAAGCTATAAGACATGATTACTACAGTAGCATAATCATGTGAACACACAAAAACAGTAGGGGTAAATATTGTGTTGTCTCCCAACAAGCGCTTTTCTTTAATGCCTTTTTAGCTAGGCATGATGATTTCAATGATGCTCACATAAAAGATTAGATTTGAAACATAAAGAGAGCATCATGAAGAATATAACTAGCACATTTAAGCCTAACCCACTTTCTATGCATAGGGATTTTATGAGCAAACAACTTATGGGAAGAATCAACTAGCATAGGAAAGCAAAACAAGCATAGCTTCAAGATTTTCAACACATAGAGAGGAAATTTGATATTATTGCAATTCCTACAAGCATATGTTCCTCCTCATAATAATTTTCAGTAGCATCATGAATGAATTCAACAATATAACCATCACATAAAGCATTATTTTCATGATGCACAAGCATAGAAATTTTACTACTCTCCACATAAGCAAAACTCTTCTCATTCGAAATAGTGGGAGCAAACTCAACAAAATAACTATCATGTGAAGCATAATCCAATTGAAAATTAAAATCATGATGACAAGTTTCATGGTTATCTTTATTCTTTATAGCATACGTGTCATCACAATAATCATCATAAATAGGAGGCATGCTTTTATCATAATAAATTTGCTCATCAAAACTTGGGGGACAAAAAATATCATCTTCATCAAACCTAGCATCCCCAAGCTTGTGGCTTTGCATATCATTAGCATCATAGGTATTCAAAGAATTCAAACTAACAACATTGCAATCATGCCCATCATTCACATATTTTATGCTAAGCATTCTATGTAATTCTTCTTCTAGTACTTGAGCACAATTTTCCTTTCCATCATTTTCACGAAAGACATTAAAAAGATGAAGCATATGAGGCACCCTCAATTCCATTTTTTTGTAATTTTCTTTTATAGACTAAACTAGTGATAAAACAAGAAACTAAAATATTCAATTGCAAGATCAAAAGATATACCTTCCAGCACTCACCTCCCCGGCAACGGCACCAGAAAAGAGCTTGATGTCTACTACGCAACCTTCTCCTTGTAGACGTTGTTGGGCCTCCAAGTGCAGAGGTTTGTAGGACAGTAGCAAATTTCCCTCAAGTGGATGACCTAAGGTTTATCAATCCGTGGGAGGTGTAGGATGAAGATGGTCTCTCTCAAACAACCCTGCAACCAAATAACAAAGAGTCTCTTATGTCCCCAACACACCCAATACAATGGTAAATTGTATAGGTGCACTAGTTCGGCGAAGAGATGGTGATACAGGCGCAATATGGATGGTAGATATAGGTTTTTGTAATCTGAAAATATAAAAACAGCAAGGTAACTAATGATAAAAGTGAGTTTAAACGGTATTGCAATGCTTCGAAACAAGGCCTAGGGTTCATACTTTCACTAGTGCATGTTCTCTCAACAATAATAACATAATTGGATCATATAACTATCCCTCAACATGCAACAAAGAGTCACTCCAAAGTCACTAATAGCGGAGAACAAACGAGGAGATTATTGTAGGGTACGAAAACACCTCAAAGTTATTCTTTCTGATCGATCTATTCAAGAGTCCGTAGTAAAATAACACAAAGCTATTCTTTCCGTTCGATCTATCATAGAGTTCGTACTGGAATAACACCTTAAGACACAAATCAACCAAAACCCTAATGTCACCTAGATACTCCAATGTCACCTCCAGTATCCGTGGGTATAATTATACGATATGCATCACACAATCTCAGATTTATCTATTCAACCAACACAAAGAACTTCAAAGAGTGCCCCAAAGTTTCTATCGGAGAGTCAAGACGAAAACGTGTGCCAACCCCTATGCATAGATTCCCAAGATCACGAAACCCGCAAGTTGATCACCAAACACATACATCAAGTGAATCAATAGAATACCCCATTGTCACCACAAGTATCCCATGCAAGACATACATCAAGTGTTCTCAAATCCTTAAAGACTCAATCCGATAAGTTAACTTCAAAGGGAAAACTCAATCCATTACAAGAGAGTAGAGGGGGAGAAACATCATAAGATCCAACTATAATAGCAAAGCTCGCGATACATCAAGATCGTGTCGAATCAAGAACACGAGAGATAGAGATCAAACACATAGCTACTGGTACATACCCTCAGCCCCGAGGGTGAACTACTCCCTCCTCGTCATGGAGAGCATCGGGATGATGAAGATGGCCACCGGTGAGGGATCCCCCCTCCAGCAGGGTGCCGGAACAGGGTCCCGATTGGGTTTTTTCTTAAGAGGCTTGCGGCGGTGGAACTCCCGATCTAGGTTATGTTCTGGAAGTTTGGGTATATATAAGAGGTGTTGGCGTCGGGAACAAGTCAGGGGGGTCTCCGAGGTGGCCACGAGGTAGGGGGGCGCACCCAGGGGGGTAGGGCGCGCCCCCACCCTCGTGGTGGCCTAGGGACTCTTCTGGTCCATCTCGGATGCTCCGTGGGCTTCTTCTGGTCCAAAAATAATCTCCATCAAATTTCATGTCAATTGGACTCCGTTTGGTTTTCCTTTCCCGCAATACTCAAAAACAAGGAAAAAACATAAACTGGCACTGGGCTCTAGGTTAATAGGTTAGTCCCAAAAATCATATAAAATAGCACATAAAACATCCTAGATGGATAATATAATAGCATGGAACAATCAAAAATTATAGATACGTTGGAGACGTATCAGGCATCTGGCCGATGCCAACGCCGACTGCAATCGCGTGATGGCGCTCAACCCGGTGTTCATCCCGGTGCTGCGCTCGGGGACATGCTCGGCGTGGCCCGGCATGTTCCCGATCCGGCCGCCGGCATAGCTCCACTCGTGACTAGTCGTGTCGGAGGAGTAGGTGCTTTTGTGGTCGTGGTATATCCAGATGTTGTCGCCGACCACCGCCTAGGAGGCGATCCTACATCCATGGGAGGAGGGCTCATTCTTGAGTTCGTAGCCGGGGTCCTCCACGTAGGGAGGCGGCAGGAGCATGTGCCAGTACCACCCCGGCGAACCAAGGGCGCCCTTGGGCGGTTCCCTGTGGATGAGGGCCTTGAAGCTGCACTCATGGGGCTGATCGACATCGGCCTTACGGGGACACGCCTCGATGAGGTAGAGGGCGTCGCCCCTACCACAAGTCATCCCCCTATTTTGCCACATGTGTGGGTTTGGTCCTCCGAGGCCTGTTAAAGCTCTCTTCAACCTCTCATGGCTAGATCGATTGGTTTCGGGTCAAATAGGAAGAATGTAAATCTTCCACCTCTAGAAAGCGCCTATACCTAATGGCTTAAGCCACTGTTCCCATTTCCTCGCTGACCCATCATGCGAAAGGTACGCTCTTTTTGTGCTCTCTTGCAACCAACAACTTAGGTCATTCTATTACTAACACTTATTACCGAGTTGCACTTGCTTTTCAAAAGAAATTGAAACTATCATGCCTGAGACTATCCAATAGAAGAAAGAGCCACAAGCAAGCCATAGCAGCATCCTTTTTCTTCTCTTTCTTCAACAATGAATCTACCTCACTCCTCATCATAACTCAAATGTTCGTCTTGACTCTATCATATCTTCCTTGCATATGCATCACATCATAATTTCAAGCTTTATTAGATGGAGTGAAGAGTACACTTTTAGTGGTCCTCTTAGTGAGTTGGTTTATGTCAAACAACCTCCCGGTTCTGAAAAACCCCGATCACCCTGGTCACATTTACCAACTCCATGAGGCGCTCTATGGACTGAAACAAGCATCTGGTGCTTGGTATGGTCACCTTATGACGTATCTAAACGAGAAGGGGTTGAGATCAGCTTATAGCTTCCACACTCTTTACGAAGAGGGTAAAAAGAGAATTGTTTGTATGCCTGACATTATCTTTAGACATACTAACCATGCTTGCAATGTTGAGTTTCAAAATATTACGAGTGAGGAGTTTTCCATGTCTGTGATGGAAGAGTTGAAGTTTTTCCTTGGACTTCAAGTCAAGCAACTTAGAGGGGACATTCATCAACCAAGCCAAATATACCCAAGACATGCTCAAGAGGTTTAATATGGATGATTCCAAGCCCATGAAAACTCGAATGCTGGCCAATGGGCAACTCAACCTAGATCACAATGGTAAAGTAGTGGATCAAAATGTATAACATTCTAAGATTGGATCTTTGCTTTACCTTTGTGCATCTCGGCCGGACATTATGCTAAGTGTGTGTAAGTGTGTAAGATTTTAACTCGCTTCTAAGGAGAGACATTTTATTTCGATAAAAACAATCATTCGATATTTGGTTCATACCCCAAACTTGGGTCTTTGTCACCCCCAAAGGATCAAATTTCAAACTAGTGGGGTATTCGCATTTGGATTGGCACGGAGATAAGGTTGACCGCAAGTCCACGCTAGGTTCATTTCAATTTCCTTGGAAGGTCACTAGTGAGTTGATCATCCAAGAAGCAAATTGAGTATCTCTCTCCACCACCGAAGCCGAGTACATTGTCGCCGGAAGTTAACAATTATCATGGATGAGACAAACTTTAGTGAAGTATGGTGTCAAATATGTTAAAATTCCTATTTTATGTGACAGTGTAAGTGCAGTAAAGATCAATGTCAACCAGGTGCAACAAAGCTGAACCAAGCATATTGATATGTGTCATCAATTTCTTTAGGATCATGTGGCATGAGAAGACATTGACATATTCTGTTGGCACCGAAATGCAACTTCTCGATATATTCACCGAGTCACTTGATGAAGCAAGATTTCATGATTTAAGGCATGCGCTTAATATCATTGATTAAAGTAACATGGGTTGACTTCAGCCCAAGCCTACCGGTGACGGGCCTCGCTCCGCTCGCTCATCAGAAGTTAGCCTTTCTCTTTATACTTGAATTTGGATCACAACATAACAAGTCCTAGCTTTTTTATACCCTGGGGCCTTTCCCTGAAGTAACCCCCATGGACCCGGACACCCTGGGCACACAGGCACCCAGGTATGCAAGTGGCGGCTATATAATTAAGGTCTGGACCCGGGGGTCTAGGGTTTTCTCCAAATTCTCTCGCCTCCCACACCACCCATCCACCGCAAGCGGACGCTGTCATCGAAAAGTGGAGAGTTGGGTAGTGGTTGTTTCTCCTCAGATCTGTCAGAGAAGGATCAGCCACCAAAGACTCTGGGTCCTCGGTCTTTGGACCCCGCACTAGTGCAGAAAACGGTAGTGGTGGCATGGAAAACACGTGGCCGCACATGCCACCTGTAATACATCACCAGTGACATGCCATGTTGGGGTCATGCCACCAATATGATTTTTACGTATAAAAAAGCTGCACAACAACGTTTTCCCAGCCAAATGACAACATATTTCAGTTTAACAACGGATCATGTAATACTTAAGTTTGACATTACAAACAGAGGCAAATGATAGCATCTAAGTTCAACAAAGTACGAACTAACATAATAACACATGTTCAACTAAAATTCAACAAAATACTATCATATTATGACTAATTTCATGCCTACTATTCTATGACAATTGGAATCAGGACCGTAGTCTGAAGTATTGGAACCAAAGGTGCCAATAGGCCTGCAATAAACCATGATCTCCCCATGATCATACTCGAGGTAGGATGTAGTCCTCTCCCTAGCTTCCCTCCCGCAAGCATGTGCAAGGTCCCTTCAACCAGGATACCCGAAATAGCTTCCGTATGCCTCGTTGGTGACATGACAAGTGAAGTTTGGTTGTCTGCATCTTCATGAGAATGCACTATAATCTAATGATTGCATCAAGTGGAACGCGAAACCTCTATAGAAAGTCACGCATTGCCCCACACAAGGGATAACCTGAGCAAAATTAAAAGAAAACAATAATTAGACACTTGGGCGCAACTGCGAAATTGAGTCACAACATGTTTAACTACAACATAGCGTTGTAGTTAGAAAGTCATCTCGAAGATCTACGAAGAACTTCTCATTCTTTTGGCATCTGACAGCACCACAGGTGACGCGGGGGTCCATTTCATGCATTCATGTTGACAAGATAAACAGACATCGTAAGCAAAACACACACTGGTTATTAAACAGTAGTGCCTGTAATTAAACAATGCTAAACCATGCGTAATCTATATCTCCACTGCTTAAAAATAACGTAAGGTTCCCATTTCACCTTTCTTTCCACCACCCCTTCGTTCAATCTTCCATGTATATGATAATCAATCACCTTAATTTACTTACCTTCTGAACAAATTCCACTTTAATTTACTTACCAAACTTCTAATCAAAATATAAGGTAATTCACGGGCAGAATTTGATGAACATTTATTTACATAATTGCATTATTATTGACAGGTAAATCACAGGCTAGCGTACTAGAATATTTATATCTCGTTGCAATGCACGAGCATTGTTCTAGTACCAATATAAAAGGACCCAAAAGGATATATCCAATTAATCTATACCATCAAACCATGTCAATCTAACGACCTAGATTTTTTCAATGGTGAGCGCTTAACATGTTTAGCATGCAATTAATATCATATCAAGTAACGAGGTTTGTGATAATCACATTGATATACTACCCAATAGTATAAAAAAGCAATTTACACATAATTTATATCCTACCTAATATAATATAAACGTGTAATTAATTTTCCTCTCTAATATTAACATGTGCGCATTACTAGTATAGTTCAAATATAAAACATGCATAAAGTTAGATAGTACGTACGATAAACTAAAGATAACAACGATTTAATTAAACTAGGTACGACAACTAGGGTTCACCATCTAGCTAGTGGGAGTCACACTGTCACAATCCGCCTAGTCGGAGTCGCCCCCCCCCCCCCCCCCCATGACGGAGGGGATGGCCCCGTGGATGTCCCTGGTAGACCTACCACCAACGCCTCATGAGGGGCTGGCTCATTTTCCTCACTCTCAAACTTAGCCCTGTCTACGGGATCCTCATTTGCCTTCTTCATGGCTTCAAAGGTCATGAGCATCATCTTGTCCATCCCCATGACTTGAGGATCCATGTAGAGTCGAAGCGCTGGATCTTGACCTAGAGTGCTCCTTCTCTCGAGCCTTGAAGCATACTCGTGCCGAAGGGCACGAGGAACTGCATGTTGTCTCGGTCCCAGGGAAGTTAAGACATGCCTTGTCCTTAAAGAGCTTGACCGCCTTCGCATAGTAGGCGCGCGCCGCAAGCTCCGGGGTGTTCCACGCGTCAAGTGGTGCTTCACTCAATCCTTGGTAATCTCCGCATACCACTTATTCCCCTTCTGTCTCACACCATGGTATTTTGGTATCATGTGTGACGGTGGCATTACCTAACAAGTCAGTTAAATATTGCATTCTAAAATTACCAAAAAAATAGCCTTGACCTTGACTACAAATTGAACATATCGACGAAACGAATACCTGCAAACAACCATGTAGGGCGTCTTTGATTTACATGATATAATAGATAAGAAACATAATTAGAATGTCAAGTACTTTTGACATACCACAAGAATAACGAAGCAATTATTTTGGACAAAAAGAAAAGAAGGACAAAGTGTGACGACCCGTGTCATTATTATTATAGATAATGACACTAGTCCTTGGATTATTTCTTGACAAAATATTGTTTTGTCAAATAATAATCCATGTCAGAGATAGGCAACAGGGAAATAGTTAGAGATGGTCTTTTATATTACAATACCATGCCACGCAAGGCTAAAAGCCTCAAGTCGGCTTCTCACATGTTCGCCAAATTATTACATCTCCTAACACCAGAGTTCCAACTAGGAGTACTAGATAGATGATGATAAAATAGTTCCTGGATTACATAGCTAGGTCATGGTTACTTATTCATCCCAACCCCCATCTGTGGCATCCAGATCGTACATAGCACTATATGGATCCACATCTAGGTCCCCTGTGTAGTTGTAGCCATCACCGTTGTTCTCCTCACTTGGTCCAGTAGGATTCTCATACAAGCTTTGCTCTAAGAAAAAGATGATTAATAGCAAGAGTGAGTACAAAGTACCCAGCAAGCTCAATGAGCAAAATGCAACACTCATGGTAGCTCAATATAAATCAGCAAGTCCTACCTCAACTCAACACCTTTCAAAATAAACATTTGTTGCGGAAGTTCATTTCAATTTATAAAAGCTATCAAACACTCGTATTGCGAGATAGACCACCAATAGGTCCCTGTAGTCTCCAATCCAAGAGACTGGCATGAATTCATGTTTTTCTTTAACTCTGCAGAGTTTGTATCACTTTACCCATAGAGCCCGAAACCATAATTGCCATCTGCATTTCCTTAGATGCGAGACATGGTTTAAAACCTAAGCTTTTTCCCATTGTGTATATTATATCTCCACCCGGCTAGTGTCACTAGCCGCTGTGTCGGGTTTCGGAACCCGCACTCCACCAACGCTTAATATATAGCGCTTGCTAATGCACCCATCCGGCATTAGCTTGGGACTCATCGCCCATTCTACTACTACTTACCCACACCTTCCAGTATATCCATTCCGGGCACCCTCTACCCACCAAATAATTATAAAAAATGGATTAGCTGCTCCATCAGCTAACCCAACTATTTGCCAACACTCACTCCACACAACTTATCTCAAAAACATTTTATGCAAGTCGATGATAAGATACAACAGAGAATATTGTTTTTTTTTTTTGAAAATAGTTCTAGTCAGCATGATCAAGAAGAGCTTGCCTGAGTTTTCGTACTCAGATCCGGACTCGATTTGCTTCTGTAGCGCCTTCTTCTCCGGACTATACTCGCTTCCTGCAGTTCGGCAAATATATATATTTTGAGACTAAGTCGAGGGAATACGAGGGAAATAAAAATATATGTCGGTGCAGTGTGGTCATCCTACAGTCAAACATTATTATTTCTTGTATTCCCTATTATTCTTTTACTAAGCTTGTATTAGCAGGTGGATTTAGAATAGATAATTATTAGATGTGCACCTGGTAATTACTAGTACACCACAATCCTACACGTGCCCTCTCCCTTTCTCAATTTCCAAGTCTTTCTCTCTCTCCGGTACTAGTCCTCCACCGAACACAACACACACCAGTACTAGTCCACCAAGAACAGAACACACGTACATGTCTTCTCTCCCTCCTATTCCTCTGCTCCTAAACTAGCCAGATCGACCACGCCGCCGGGGACGGGAACATGCTGCTCCGCCGCTGCCGGACCTTCCACTCTCTCTCTCCCCTCCAAATCCCTAATTTCCCCAAGGATTCAGCCCCAAACTCTCTAATCCCCTCTCAGATTTGACTTGCAGGTGAGGCTCTCGTTGGGCTGTGATTCCGCTGCTCCAGATCGAAGCTTCCGGCGTTGGTGGCCGCGGTGCCGCTGGGTGTTGCAGATCAGAGTTCAAAGGCATAGCCATGGTCAGATCGAGCATAAGTGCAGGTTAGTGATGCCCTTGTTCCTCTCCCTATTTTTTTTATGCTCAAGTTCTCAGATTAAGTAAATTAATTTAGTCTCATGTGCATGTGTGTGTACTGAACCAATTCCTCTTGTGCAAGATGTTGGTGTACTAATGCTGTACAATATCTTGTCTCCTTCGGTCTACTGCTGATTGCTCAGGTCACCATCCTCACTTGTTGTTCTTGGATCTTTGTTGATTGCAGGTAGAGAGATGAAGACAGTGGGAGGAAGACAAGCTGATGGTCTGGCTATTTGGGGAAGAATGGAGACGTGTGAAGTCTTGGGAGTGGCTTGCTCTTCTCTTTCCCCTCTTAATAGTATCAGAAATCCATCTCCCTTGGCTGGTATGGCTGCCCATTCCTTCTCTACTGTGTTGCCTTTGTGGAGCCTTTCTATTGGCTAGGAGTTGCAGCCCATGCCTAGACCAACTGTTGGTCAATTGACTACTGATATACATATTATGCACGTGATGGTGGTGGTCAAATGTGTATCTCAAATGTGTCTTGCTGTCCTAGTTTACCCAGAGATATTTGGGTTGATCTAAGTTTGTGTTGGTCTCATCTCCCTATATTTTGTTTTACCCAAGAATTGTAACACACATGTACTGCTGTACTGTTGAGGTGTGTGAACATAAATATATATTTGAGTGGTTATGTTTGTTGAAGAAATCTGAAAATGTATTTTTTAGGATGCTTAATATATTCTACTTAATTATCTAATTAAGGGTGGAATTACTATGTGACAAAAATACGGGTCGTTACACAAAGGAATTGCAGTATAGAGGTTTAAATAAAAAAGGATTTTTGCTACTCCCTCAGCCCCAAAATGCAAGATCATTTTTGACACTATGATAGTGTTAAGAATGTTAGGACGGAGGGAGTATAAATTAGAGCGCAACAAAATATTTTTCAAGGATTGTAAGCCGTGAATCAAACAATGTACACAAGAAAGATCGTAAGCACCAAAATCCTCAAAACTATCACTTTTGAATCAGATAAGCCTAGTTAATTGAGATGGATGTAGTTGACGAGCTAAATAATGAGATACATCATCCGTTTCTAAATCTAAAGACGTTTTGGCAGTTTAAATTTAAAAACAGAGGTAGTGCAATTTTATTGAAAAAATGTCAGTATCAATCAATATGGTACTTTCAGCTCTCATGGTCTTAAGAAAAGGACGACATGTACGTTGTTCAACCCCTAAAACACCCATTGGAGCGGCTCGTCGTCCAAGTTGTACCGCAGCGATTTGTGCTTGACCATGTTGAGACCCCGGTCGACCTCCACGCCGGCGAAGACGGCAAATCTCTCCCCCGCGCGGTCGTAAAACCTTGCGGTGCAGAACCTGCCGGAGCCCAGGTGCACAAGGTGGTGGGAGTGCCAGTCCCCGGGCGCCCTCGCAAAGTCCGGCGACCAGCCGCGGGGCTCGTCCTCGGGCGCTTCTTCTTCCCAGACGCTGTCGCTGTCCTGCAGCGCCGGCCGCTCCTTGGGGTCCGAGGCGCAGAACAGCTGGTTGTCACCACTGGAAACGAAGCGGAAGCCGAACAAGCGGTCGCGCTCGGGGACATGCTCGGCGCGGCCCAGCATGTTCCCGATCCGGCCGTCGGCGTAGCTCCACTCGCGGCTAGTCGTGTCGAAGGAGTAGGTGGTCTTGTGGTCGTGGTCTATCCAGATGCTGTCGCCGACCACCGCCCAGGAGGCGATCCTGCATCCGCCGGAGGAGGGCCCGTTCTTGAGTTCGTAGCCGGAGTCGTCCACGTAGGGAGGCGGCGGGAGCGTGTGCCAGTGCCACCCCGACGAACCGCTGACGCCCTCGGGCGGTTCCCCGTGGATGAGGGCCTTGAAGCTGCACTGATGGGGCTGATCGGGGTTGGTCTTGCGAGGACACGCCTCGATGAGGTAGAGGGCATCGCCGGCGGCGATGGGGATGGGGCTCCGCATGCGCCCGGTGAGCCTGGGCAAGGAGCGCACCTTGTTCACGCAGGCGTCGTACAGCAGCACGTTGCCGTCCTGGTCCGTGCTGACGATCTTGTCCGCGCTGCTGCCGAGGGGCATGAACCGCATCGTCATCCTCCCGGTCCCGGCTTGGCCCTCCTCCGGGCAGGGAGGAGCGCCGAAGGACAGCGTGGGTTCAGGCAGCTCGGCAACTTCCACCGCCGCCGGCGTTGGGCATCCGCTCTGCTTCTTTGGGTGGAAGAAGCTCGCCGTCTTGATGCGGCGGAGAGAGAAAGATCCGGTCGTGTAGCTGCCGAGAACCAGATTCAGAAACGGGCGCTTCATCGCCGATCGACGTCGATCCCGGTTGGACGGAGGAAATGCCACGGCAGAGCTTCCAATCTGGAGCAATGGATCGGGTAGAAGCCGGCTTGGAGGAAGGACGAGCGCGCCGCGGCGGCGGCGGCGGCGGCGGCTTGATTAATTGGGTCAGGATCTACTTGCTGCCATCCATCGTGCGCTGAGTTCCTTGCGGTTCACGTACAGCTCCCTCGTGTATCGGGAACTTTTTTTATTTTTTGGAATGTGTATCGGGGACTTCTGTTAGTTCCATCTTCTGATGGGCCACTCTTTCCGTAGATTTCAACTACGCCCGCCCATTCGCAAGCAGTGGGCTCTCGTGGGCTATTGGGCTTTCCCCACTCACTCGTCCATTACCATCCTTTTTCTCATCATTGTCCAAGAAAAATACCTTTTTTCTCATCGACAGCCAGTATGTGTTTTTTTCCGAGAATCATCAATCATGCACGGAGCACCCCGAAACGCGTAATAATACAAGTTTTTCTCTATAAAAAAAGTAGTGCCAGCTGGGACTGTCGTCGAGTCTCGATCCGTGTGGACCCCTTGGAGCCGTACAAGCGCACCAGTACCACGCAACATGCTCGCACGTCACGGCGCCTTGCATTGCATACGGCCGAAAATACGCTGTCACGTTGGTGCTGTCGTGATACTAAGACTGACAGTAGAATAGGGGGTAGGTATGGAGAGGCAAGATCCTAGCTATGGATTAGTTGTATACGCAAGGGATTTACGAGTTCAGGCCCTTCTCGGAGGAAGTAACAGCCCTACGTCTCGGAGCCCGGAGGCGGTCAACTGGATTATATGCGTATGAGTTACAGGGGTCGAACCCTTCTGCCAGTGGAGGGGGGTGGCTTATATAGTGTCTGCCAGGACCCAGCCAACCCACGTAGCGGAGGGTTTGAAGTACATTAAGGCCTGGCGTTACTGGTAATGCCTTACATAAAGTGTCATCATGGCCATAAATATTACTTAATTACAGACCGTTTGGATACAGAGTGGCTCTTGAACTCCTGGTGGTCGAGTGAATCTTCATGGTCGAGTGTCTTTGAGTCTGTCGAGTGGAATCCTTCCAGGTCGATTGGAAGGGAGTTTTCTTCTAAAGATGTCCTTGGGAAGGGTACCTTGGACAGGTCCATGACCCTACCCTAGATACATGACTTCATCATTAGCCCCTGAATGGATCGAGATTTGAGTGAGGAAGGAGTTAATAATATTTCCGACCTGATTTTTGTGCTGTGAGTGTGTCTCACTATGGATCAATGACTTCTTAGTAATGGTGTCAACTTCTCTTTCAGTCGCCTTGATCCATTCTTTATATCCGTCGAGTGAACTTTATGAACCTGGAGATCTCCGAGCGATGAATCGTAGGAAATCTTCCGTCTGACAAGTTGCTCCGCCGTTAGCGAATTTAGTGGGATCCAAATTTTGGGAACCGCGCAAAGCGGAGAGGGCCGCGGTACTCGGATGGGATAAGGCAGAGACGCCTCGATTTCCGGGCCGCCTTTTTCGCCATGTATCGCTCGCGCGACTGTTGCGGGATTTGACAGGATTGCCCGGCCCTACCAGTCAGCCACTCGGAAGTGACTCCATATAAGGCGCCGGGCGGAGGTTTTTTAAACAGTGCGCCCCCATTCCCCCCCCCCCCCCCCGTCTTCAGATTCATCCGCTGCGCTCGCCACCCGCTCAGTGCCGCTGCTCCGTGCCTGCCTCGTCGGCGACAATGGTGAAGGAGAAGACGGCGGCTTTGGAGCGGGCGAAGAAGGCGACGGCGAAGGCGAAGGGGAGAGCGACCAGTCGGGGCAGATCCTCGTCGCGGTCCAGCCTGCCGCAAGGTTGGATCCAAGGGCATTGGATCCGCTCGACCATCACTCAAAAGGATCTCGACGACCTGGCCAATGAAGGGCTGATCTCCCACGGGTCAGCAAGGCTTCCGGGGACGGAGTGGCAGCTTCAGCCTCAGGAGGGTGAGTGTGTGCTCTTAGCCACCCATATAGATCGCGGGTTTTCTCTGCCGTCGAATCTTTTCTTTCGGGGGTTTCTGAATTTCTTCGGGGCACAACTTCATCACTTCACACCCAATTCCATCGCCTACCTCTCCGCTTTCGTGTCTTTGTGTAAAAACTTCTTGGGTTGTCGGCCGCACTAGAGCCTCTTCAAGCACATATTCACTTGTCGTTCTCAGACGGTGAAAAAGGCTAGTCCGAATGACGAGAAGACCCAAGTAATCCAGATGTGTGGGGGTCTTGGGGTCCAGATGAGGAGCAAGAGTGCCTTTCCAGCCATGACCCTTCCCGAGTCAGTTAGAGGGTGGCAGTCGACCTGGTTCTACTGCCAAGATGAGTCGACGCCAGGGCAGTCGACTGGCCTCCCTCCGTTTTCCATGGACCGAGTGAACAAGCCGTCTTCTCTGAAGGTGCTTCAAGAGGAGAAGGCTCAGGTTAAAATGTTGATGGAACGTGTAGTCCAGCTCATTCGGGATGGAGTGACTAGCATGGATCTTCTGGAGGTTTTCCTTCGACGGCGTATTCAGCCACTCCAATACCGAGGCCACCCGATGTGGTTGTACTGTGGTACTGAAGACACCACTCGGGTCCATCCAGAGGCGGTCAGCGACGCCACACTAGAGAGGTGGATGACTGCCATCACAGGGAACAAAGATAACCCTCGTGGGGCTAGGAGGATCCCACCACTCGACCATACTTACGAACCAGACACGGTACGACCACTTATTCCCGATTGTGATCATGTTTCATTCAGTCTGTTTCACTGCAAATCGGTCGATTGACCTTCGTCTTGTTTTGTTGTCTTCCAGGCTACCACTGAGTTGTATTCGATGCCCAATGGGGCGCAAGCACAGACCGAGGAGGAGGAAGGAAGTGGAGGTGAAAGTCAAGAAGAGTGGGAATCGGATGGCGATGAGGGTGATGAAGATGCTGGCTCCGATGGGGAAGAGTAGGAGGAAGTCGCGCCTCCCCGTTCTGAAAGAAGATCCAAGCTTACCCATGACCCTGCAGTCGAATGCGGCAAGGGGGTCGCGCCTGTTGTTCAGTCGACCAAGCGCCCTCGGACGACCTCACCGGTGCCGACTGAGAAAGCGTCGAAGCAATCTCGAGTGGCGCTGTCAAAGCCGACGAAGGCCTTGCCGAAGATGAAGATGGTGATTCCCACTATTTCTGGGTAATGACGTAACTTGTGTCTTCTTGTTTCTCATGGATTTACTCTTGGTCGATTCGTTAGCTGACCGACTAATTTCTGAAACTGTAGTGCTGCTACTTCTGACACCTCGACCAGACCTGAAGATCAAGAAATGGAGGATGCAGTCACTTCCAACCCTGGTATGACCTTTGTAGTTTTGTTTTCAGTCAGTATGATCTTCACTTTTAACTTTGAATCTTTTCTGCAACTCCACCTAATATCATCATTGATCTTCCTGATGATGATGAGGAGGAGGAACCACTAAGGCAGAGGAGGAATAGGAGGGCGTCTGCTGGCAAGACAGCTCAGGTCGTATCAGCACCTGAGACGTTGGTTGCGGAGGGGGACAACGTCACTCGGCCTACCGTATCCTTTGCGGTACCGCTGACGAGTGCTCGCCCTTCGTCGTCGAGTGCTGATCAGCCTTCACTTTTCTCCACCCACCACGTCCCAGAGGACCAAGCAAGCGCTACTAAAGAAGCCATACGCCAGGCGGGGGTCATGATGGAGCAAGTGAAGGCGATCCAAGACGCCAGTCAAGCAGCTTACGACGCCAGTTCAGCCCTTCAGAGTAATGTTCAGGTTAGTCGATCACCGCATGTTCTGTTAGGATATGATACCCGAAAACTTTTCTTTCTGCAAATCTTAGTGTCTGTCGTACACCCACTGGGTGTGTCGATTGAAATTGTGGATTGGTGGGGGCACGCTGAGTGCACCCACTGGGTGTAGTCCCCAAGCCTATGGTGGACTGCTGGCAGTCGACCATAGTCTTTATTTCTTGAGCATTTTCTCATTATTTTCTTTACTCGATCTGGTCGAATGGAATCATAAACTGGTGGGGGCACGCTGAGTGCACCCACTGGGTGTAGTCCCCGAGACTGTGATCGACTACTGGCAGTCGACTACGGTCTGAAGAACACCTTTTTTTTACTGTGACTAACTGTTGGTAGTTAGCCTTTCTGCCTTTTTTGGTCGACTGATCGACTCTAGCTGGTAGAACTAGTGGGGGCACGCTGAGTGCACCCA
Source organism: Triticum timopheevii (assembly GCA_963921465.1). Taxonomy (NCBI): domain Eukaryota; kingdom Viridiplantae; phylum Streptophyta; class Magnoliopsida; order Poales; family Poaceae; genus Triticum; species Triticum timopheevii. Next base: position 91,273,403 of record OY997268.1, on the reverse strand, counting down.
CTGGGTGTAGTCCCCGAGACTACAGTTGAATGTTCAGATTCGGCTGTAGTCTTAGAAATACTACAAAAAAATTTAGTCACTCGGAAGTGACCTATCTTTGACGTCAGTCGATTGGTTCTTCGCAGAAATCTTGCGAGCTTGCAGCTCGTTATACTGAGTTGGAGAACAAGCATATCCAGCTCGAACTTGATCTGAAGCTTGTCCAGTAGAACTTCACGAAGGCGAAGGAGAAGGCAAAAGGTATGTTTGGTGAGAATCTTGACGACTGCCTTTGTTTCTTGTCCATTCCTGAGTCTGATCCCACTGTGATTTTGCAGATAAACTGAGGGATTCTCTGAAGAAGAAAGATCTTGACCTTGCTGAGGCGCAGAAAGCAGCTTCAGAGAAGACCAAGCTCGCAGAAGAAAAGCTGGCTTCAATCAGCAAGCTTGAAGAGGAGAATACCAATCTGAAAGCTGCTCTTAAAGCGGCCAACAAGGAGGTCAGTCGACTGAAGAATGACAAGATTGCTTTGAATGACAAGGCTAGCGAGTTGGTGGGAAAGAAGAATGATCTGGAGGCTTATCTCGGAGGACTCGCCAAGAAGCTATTCCTCATGCTTGAAGGTAATCCTTTGTTTCCGACAGGCTTTTTAATTATGGTCTTACCACCGAACTGCTGATTTATCTTTGGGGTTGTGTCTACAGAGTTCTGCCAGAACTTTGAGGAGGAAACTGGTCGACTGGAAACAAGCCTGGATCCCATCAACTCTCCTGTGAAGGATGAAGTCGCCATGAACGTGCTCCGACTCGAGTCTCGCGTTGCTGCTGTTGTCGAATATCTTGCGAGGCTGAAGGTCGTGACGTCACGCATCGACACAGCACTCTGGCCAGGAGAAACACTCCAGAATGACCTTGAGTCTCTGATGACTCGACTGAACGAAGTTCTAAGTCGAGTGCAAGAATGGAAGAAGTCTTCTGCCAGGTGCGGTGCCGATGTTGCTCTGTCTCTGGTTCGTGTTCACTGCAAGGACGCGCGAGAGGACAAACTGGCAGCTCTCAAGGTAGCCAATACCAAGAAGTATGACTTCCGATCTTTCATGGAGACCTTCATCGCTGCTGCCACTCGGATCGCAGATCGAATCGACTTGGACGAGTTTGTTGCGCCTTCCAACCCTCCACAGGAGGGGTAAAAAACTTCAATGCTTGATGTCTTAAATTTGCCTCGGTATGCCGAGTGGTTTTTGTAACAGATTAACTTTAACAGGCTTGGTGCCTGAGCACTTCTCGTTCCGTTAGGACGCTATCTGAACTTGAATTTGACGTCGAATATGTTTGCATCTGCCTCTGAATGAACATTGTCTTTCGCTTGGCCTGTATGCTGGTGTTTGAGATGCTTTTTTGCAGGTAGGGACGAAGCACAGATTGCAATCGACTTGTACTTCGTCATACTTAGGCGAGCACTGGGCTGCAGCTAAGCCCCCGAGTGGGAGGTCTGCTCTCCACTCGGTAGGATTTTCAAAAACTTAGGCGAGCACTAGGCTGCAGCTAAGCCTCCGAGTGGGAGGTCTTCTCTCCACTCGGTGGGATTTTCAAAAACTTAGGAGAGCACTGGGCTGCAGCTAAGCCCCCGAGTGGGAGTCTGCTCTCCACTCGGTAGGATTTTCAAAAACTTAGGCGAGCACTGGGCTGCAGCTAGGCCTCCGAGTGGGAGGTCTGCTCTCCACTCGGTAGGATTTTCAAAAACTTAGGCGAGCACGGGGCTGCAGCTAAGCCCCCGAGTGGGAGGTCTGCTCTCCACTCGATAGGATTTTCAAAAACTTAGGCGAGCACTGGGCTGCAGCTAAGCTCCCGAGTGGGAGGTTTGCTCTCCACTCGGTAGGATTTTCAAAAACTTAGGCGAGTACTGGGCTGCAGCTAAGCCCCTGAGTGGGAGGTCTGCTCTCCACTCGGTAGGATTTCTGTGGCGTACCTCTGAAGAAGAAGGTATCAGTCGACCTGCACCTCGTCCTTCTTGCGGGTCGCATGTTGTATTTGTGGCGTAGCTCGGAAGGAGAGGGTAGCAGTCGACCTGCACCTCGTCCTCCTTGCGGAGCGCATGTTGTATTTATGGCGTAGCTCGAAAGGAGAGGGTAGCGGTCGACCTGCACCTCGTCCTCCTTGCAGAGCGCACATTGTATTTGTGGTGTAGCTCGGAAGGAGAGGGTAGCGGTTAACCTGCACCTCATCCTCCTTGCAGAGCGCACGCTGTATTTGTACTTAGGCGAGCGCTATGCTGCAGCTAAGCCCCCGAGTGGGAGGCTGGCTCACCACTCGGTAGGATTTCGTTGAACTTAGGCGAGTACTTGGACTGCAGCTAAGCCCCCGAGTGGGAGGCTGGCTCACCACTCGGTAGGATTTTGTTGAACTTAGGCGAGTACTTGGACTGCAGCTAAGCCCCCGAGTGGGAGGCTGGCTCACCACTCGGTAGGATTTTGTTGAACTTAGGCGAGTACTTGGACTGCAGCTAAGCCCCCGAGTGGGAGGCTGGCTCACCACTCGGTAGGATTTTGTTGAACTTAGGCAAAATGGATTCGCAGCTAAGCCTCCGAGTGTGAGGCTGGCTCACCACTCGTCAAGGATTTTTTTTACAAACTTAGGCGAAACGGATTCGCAGCTAAGCCACCCACTGGGGAATCTTTATGTGAACGAAAGTAACAATAATCACTGGGAAAATTATAACACTATTGTCTTTGAAAAATGAACAACAGAAGTACTTTTATTACATCTCGTCCGAGTGCATACTTAAGTATAAAAGGGGCGGAGCAGCTCCGCGTTCCAAGCTCGGGGCTCGTCGATCTGGTGCTCGACATTGTAAAGGCGATATGCTCCATTGTGGAGAACCTTGGTGACGATGAAGGGACCTTCCCAAGTAGGAGCAAGCGTGTGTGGCTTCTGCTGATCCACTCGGAAAACCAAATCTCCTTCTTGGAAGGCTCGATTCTTCACGTTTTGGGCATGGAAGCGACGCAAGTCCTGCTGATAAATGGTCGATCGGATCAAGGCCATCTCTCTTTCTTCTTCTAGAAGGTTGACTGCGTCCTGTCGGGCTTGCTCTGCTTCAGCTTAGGTGTAGAGTTCGACTCGGGGTGCATTGTGAAGTAGGTCACTCGGCAAGACTGCTTCAGCTCCGTAGACTAAGAAGAACGGAGTTCTTCCAGTTGACCGGTTAGGTGTGGTCCTTAATCCCCAAAGTACTGACGGAAGTTCGTCGACCCATGCACTGGCTGCGTGTTTGAGATCGCGCATCAATCGGGGTTTCAACCCTTTAAGAATTAAGCCATTTGCTCGTTCTGCCTGTCCATTCGACTGAGGGTGAGCGACTGAAGCATAGTCGACTCGTGTGCCCTGAGATGTGCAAAAGGCTCTGAATTCCTCGGAATCGAAATTTGACCCATTTCGGTGATGATGTTGTGTGGAACTCCAAATCTGAATATCAACTCCCTGATAAAGCTGACAGCAGTGTCGGCATCAAGATTCTTGATGGGTTTAGCCTCAATCCACTTGGTGAATTTATCGACCGCTACCAGCACATGGGTGAAGCCGCTTCTGCCTGTTCTCAGTGGTCCAACCATATCCAATCCCCATACAGCGAAAGGCCAGACGAGTGGAATGGTCTTCAAGGCTGAGGCGGGCTTGTGCGACATATTGGAGTAAAATTGACATCCTTCACACTTGTCGACTATCTCCTTTGCCATTTCATTCGCTCTTGGCCAGTAAAATCCCGCTCGGTATGCTTTGGCCATAATGGTCCGAGAGGACGCATGATGGCCACAGGTCCCCGAGTGGATATCGTCAAGGATTATCCGACCTTCTTCTGGCGTTATACATTTTTGACCAACTCCAGTCGCGCTTTCTCTGTACAACTATCCCCTTATCACAGTAAAGGCCTTAGATCGGCAGACGATCTGTGGAGCCTCTTCTTCATCCTTTGGGAGCTCTTTCCTTAAGATATACGTGATGTACGGCACTGTCCAATCGGGAGTGATCACTAACGTTTCCATGATCAGGTCGACCACTGCTGGAACTTCAACTTCAGTCGGATCTATGACACTTTTAGGCTGCATAGCTTCTTCGGTAAAAGGATCTTCTTTAACTGATGGAGTATGGATATGCTCCAAGAACACGTCACTGGGAATGGCTTGTCTCTTGGAACCCATCTTCGCCAAATCATCAGCCGCTTGATTCTTCAGTCGGGGTATATGATGGAGCTCTAACCCTTCAAATTTCTTTTCAAGCTTTCTCACTGCATTGCAGTATCCAGTCATGGCTGGGCTTCTAACGTCCCACTCCTTCATCACCTGATTAACCACCAAATCTGAGTCGCCATAAGCCATAAGGCGATGGACGCCGAGTGAAATGGCCATGCGCAACCCATACAAAAGTGCCTCGTATTCTACTTCATTATTGGAGGAATCAAAGTGGATCTGGAGCACATATCTGAGCTTATCTCCTCGGGGGGAAACCAATACTACCCCAGCACCGGAACCATTTAACATCTTAGAGCCATCAAAGAACATGGTCCAGTGCTCCGAGTGAACTTGAGTCGGCTGCTGTTGTTCAATCCACTCGGCAAGGAAATCTGCTACTGCTTGGGACTTAATGGCTTTCTTTGCCTCAAACTTGATATCAAGGGGAAGGAGTTCAATCGCCCATTTCGCCAATTGACTGGTTGCATCTCTGTTGTGCAGAATCTCTGACAGTGGGGCGTCGCTGACGACTGTAATGGAATGATCAGAGAAATAGTGAGCAACCTTCTTCGTGGTCATGTAGATCCCATACACGAGCTTCTGATAATGAGGGTATATTTGCTTCGATGGAGTCAACACTTCAGAAAGATAATATACTGGGCGCTGAACTTTGAAGGCCTTCCCTTCTTCTTCCCGCTCGACCGTAAGTACTGTACTGATGACTTGTCCTGTGGCTGCAATGTAAAGCAACAGAGGCTCTTTGCTGATTGGAGCAGCAAGCACCGGCTGGGTGGAGAGCAGAGCTTTTAGCTCGGTAAATGCTGCATCAGCTTCTGGAGTCCACTCGAACTTGTCTGACTTCTTCATCAGTCGGTAAAGAGGCAATGCCTTTTCACCGAGGCGAGAGATGAATCGACTTAACGCGGCCAAGCATCCAGTAAGCTTCTGGACATCATGCACACGCACAGGGCGTTTCATTCGGAGTATAGTGCCAACTTTTTCTGGGTTAGCGTCGATTCCTCGTTCGGAAACGAGAAAACCGAGTAACTTGCCACCAGAAACTCCGAATGTGCACTTTGATGGATTGAGCTTGATATCATACCTCCTGAGATTGGCAAATGTTTCAGCGAGGTCAGTCAACAGGTCGGAACCCTTCCGTGATTTGACCACAATATCATCCATGTACGCTTCCATGTTCCGACTGATTTGAGTGAGTAAACACTTCTGAATCATCCTCATGAACGTGGCTCCGGCATTCTTGAGGCCGAATGGCATGGTGACATAGCAGAAGCACCCGAATGAAGTGATGAAAGTTGTTTTTATCTCATCGGGTCCATACAGACGGATCTGATGATACCTGGAATAGGCGTCTAAAAAAGACAATCTCTCACATCCCGCAGTCGAGTCGACAATTTGGTCGATGCGAGGAAGAGGAAAATGATCTTTCGGGAGGCCCGATTGATATGTTTGAAATCGATGCACATGCGAAGTGACTTGTCCTTCTTGGGGACCATGACAACATTGGCGAGCCACTCGGAGTGGTAAACCTCTCGGATAAACTCTGCTGCCAGGAGCCGAGCCACCTCCTCACCAATGGCCTTTCTCTTCTGGACGGCGGACCGTCGAAGATGTTCTTTGACATGTTTTGCTTTTGGGTCGACTCGTAAACGATGCTCAGCCAGCCCCCTAGGAACACCCGACATGTCAGCAGGCTTCCATGCGAAGATGTCCCAGTTCTCACGGAGGAACTGGGTGAGCGCTTCTTCCTATTTAGAGTCGAGTGTTGTGGAAATATGAGTCGGAGCAGCACTGGGGTCGGTCGGGTGAATGTGAACGGGTTTCGTCTCACCGGACGACTGGAACGCTGACTCTGTGGCGGGCTTCTTGGCCCGCAATAAATCACTCGGATCTGCATTTTTCTGATACTCTTCCAGCTCCACCACTGTTATCTGAGCATCGACAATCTTTGAGCCCTTCTGAAAGCACTCTTCTGCCTTTTTCCGATTGCCAGTGATGGTGATCACACCCTTGGGGCCAGGCATCTTCAGTTTGAGGTATACGCAACATGGTCGAGCCATGAACCATGCATAAGCTGGCATGCCCAAAATAGCGTGATAAGCACTCTGGAAATCCATGACTTCAAATGTTAGCTTCTTTTTGCGAAAATGCTTCGAATCGCCGAAAACCACATCTAGAGCTATTTGGCCGAGTGACTCAGCCTTCTTTCCAGGAATGACTCCATGGAAACTCATGTTACTGGAACTGAGTCTGGACATCGGAATGCCCATTCCCTTTAGCGTCTCCGCGTATAATATATTCAGTCCACTGCCACCATCCATCAGAACCTTCGTCAGTCAAGTGCCTTCGACGACTGGGTCGACCACCAGAGCTTGCCTCCCATGGGTGGCTATGTGCGTCGGATGATCAAACTGGTCGAATGTAATGGCAGTCTGAGACCATTTCAGATAGCTTGGTGTCGCCGGAGCGACCATATTCACCTCACGGTTGATAACTTTCAATCGACTTTTGCTCTCTACATCAGCAAAAATCATCAGGGTGGAATTGACATGGGGGTACCCTTCATCACTGTCTTCTTTGTCCACAGCCTTGTCTGACTCCTTCTCCTTATCCTTGGACTGTTTTCCTTGAAACTGCTGGATTAAGAGCCGGCACTGGCGAGTGGTATGTTTCGGGTAAATGAAGTTACCCTCTTCGTCCTTCTTCGTGTGGATGTGGCATGGCAAATCCATCACGTCGTTTCCTCCCTTGTCCTTCACCTTCTTGGGGTTCCAGGATCCTTTGGGCTTCCCTTTGAACTTGCCCTGAGTCAGGGCCAGGGCTTCTCCAGGAGCAGCTGGCTCGGCTTTCCGCTTCTGCTTCCGACTGGAGTTTCCTTTTTTCGACTGACTCGGCTTGTACTTGCCACTCCGGAGTCGATCCTCTTCTTCACCATTGGCATATTTGGTGGCAATATCCATCATTCGACTCAGGGTCATATCTCCGGTCCGACCAAACTTCAAACTTAACTCCCTGTTCTTAACGCCTTCCTTGAAGGCACAGACTGCTTGATGATCAGATACGTTCTCCACCATATGATGCAATGTGATCCATCTCTGGATGTAATCTCTCAGGGTCTCATTCGACTTTTGCACGCAGACCTGCAGCTCTGTCAGTCCTGCTGGTCACTTGCAAGTTCCCTCAAATGTCCTGATGAACACTCGGGCAATATCTTCCCAAGTGTAAATGCTGCTAGGAGCCAACTGATTTAACCAGGCCCTGGCCGAACCCTCCAACATGAGTGGTAGGTGTTTCATAGCCACCTCATCATTGCCGTCGCCAATCTGCACAGCCACTCGGTAGTCCTCAAGCCAAGTATCGGGCTTGGACTCACCAGTGAACTTACTGACCCCAGTCGCCAACCTGAAGTTGGGAGGGATCACTGCGGCTCTGATGGCTCTGCTGAAACATTCTGGTCCTGAAACATGAACTCGGCTGCTGATGGGCACATCTCTGTCGTGGCCTTCTCGATGAGCTCTGTTTCGGTCGACCAAACCTTGCACGATAATGGATCTCGCGTCAAAGCCTGGTTCCCTGGGGTCGACCGGAGCTCTCTGCCCAACACTGTGCTGACGCCTGTCATCTTGCCGTCGAGGGGCGTAATACCCACCCCTTGGGGGAGGAGTGGGCACTCGACGCCGATCATCGCGGTCGAATCGGTCATCATACTGATCACGTCGACCCCCACATCCCTCACGCCGTGGAGGCGATCTTGGGCTATGAGCCGACTGGACTGTATTCGCAGCAACGGATCGACTGTGAATCCTATTACGTGACTGTGAGACAGCTGAATTCTGATCTCCTGCTGCTCGGAGCAAATCTCTGATCTGCATTAAGCCTCTGCCAGCCTCTGACTGAGAGGGCTGAATCGACTCCGCTATGCAGGCTGCAGCTGCTAGATTCTGAATTGGGGTTCGATATACCTGGGTCGGCGGCGGAAAGAGTTGACGTCGACTGGAGTCTGGTACTCGTTGCCGCGCGCGCTCATCGAGTGCTCGCTGGAGGTTCTCCAGTCGAGTGCGCTCAGCCAAGTTGGCCAAATGCGCATCCTCCAAGGCACGAGCCTCGGGGGTTTCTCCTACGATGGGAGTATGTAGAGCATCCATATTCCGGCGGCGAAGATCTTCCCTTTGCAGAGAAGTGAGTGGCTCGGGTTGATATTCCTCGTGGACCTGAGCGGGGTCGCCTCCGCTGTCTGGTCCGTCAGTGCGAGGGAAGCCGGGAGGACTACGAGGCCCATTGACCATCAGGACCTCCGCCGCTGGATCACTGCTGTCGCACTCAGATGCAGTCTCTACGGAGTCAGTCGACAGATCGAACAGGCCATAGAGAGATTCGTGGGGCTTGATCGCCGCGACTTGGGTGGTGGCCGATTGGCGAGCCACTGCGTGTCTCACCCACCGCTGAAGCCTCGACCAACCAGAGCGCTTGCGCTGGCGGGAGACAGTGAGGGAGGACGACACAGGAGTCGATCGATACGGAGCCGACGGTTGCCGCAGCAGGACGCCGCGGACACATGCACGAAAGTGCGTCGCCCCACGGATAGAAAGCGCGTCGATGTCGAGTGGAGCCTCCTGGAGCCAAGCGGAATCGTCGGCGATGAACGTGAGCGCGTCGAGACGGATTTCGCGGCCCTCGACCAAAACTCCGCCAGAAACCATGATGAAGGCGATCGGAACAATTGCAACTTCTCCAATAAGTCGCTAAGACACCGGCCCCACGGTGGGCGCCAACTGTCGTGGTACTAAGACTGACAGTAGAATAGGGGGTAGGTATGGAGAGGCAAGATCCTAGCTATGGAGTAGTTGTATACGCAAGGGATTTACGAGTTCAGGCCCTTCTCGGAGGAAGTAACTGTTGGGGAACGTAGTAATTTAAAAAAAATTCCTACGCACACGCAAGATCATGGTGATGGCATAGCAACAAGAGGGGAGAGTGTTGTCTACGTACCCTCGTAGACCGTCAAGCGGAAGCGTTATGACAACGCGGTTGATGTAGTCGTACGTCTTCACGATTCAACCGATCCAAGCACCGAACGTACGGCACCTCCGTGTTCAGCACACGTCCAGCTCGATGACGTCCCCCGGGCTCCAATCCAGCGAAGCGTCGGGGATGAGTTCCGTCAGCACGACAGCGTGGTGACGATGATGATGTTCTACCGGCGCAGGGCTTCGCCTAAACTCCGCGACAATATGACCGAGGTGGATTATGGTGGAGGGGGGCACCGCAGACGGCTAAGGAACGATCCGTAGATCAACTTGTGTGTCATGGGATGCCCCCCTGCCCCCGTATATAAAGGAGCAAGGGGGGGGGGGTGGCCGGCCAAGGGAGGGTGCGCCAAGGAGGAGTCCTACTCCCACCGGGAGTAGGACTTCCTCCTTTCCTAGTCCAACTAGGAGAGGGGAAGGAAGGGGAGGAGAAGGAGAAGGAAGGAGGGGGAGGAAAAGGAGGAAAGGGGGGCCAGCCCCCTAGTCCAATTCGGTTTGGGCTACGGGAGCGCGCGCCCTGCCTCCTCTCTTCCACCACTTGGCTCATAAGGCCCATTGCTTCTTCCTCGTATTCCCGTAACTCCCCGGTACCCTCGAAAATACCCGAATCACTCGGAACCCTTCCGATGTCCGAATATAGTCGTTCAATATATCGATCTTTACGTCTCGACCATTTCGAGACTCCTCGTCATGTCCCCGATCTCATCCGGGACTCCGAACTCCTTCGGTACATCAAAACTCATAAACTCATAATATAACTGTCATCGAAACCTTAAGCGTGCGGACCCTACGGGTTCGAGAACTATGTAGACATGACCTAGAACTATTCTCGGTCAATAACCAATAGCGGAACCTGGATGCCCATATTGGCTCCTACATATTCTACGAAGATCTTTATCGGTCAAACCGCATAACAACATACGTTGTTCCCTTTGTCATCGGTATGTTACTTGTCCGAGATTCGATCGTCGGTATCTAATACCTAGTTCAATCTCGTTACCGGCAAGTCTCTTTACTCGTTCCGTAATACATCATCTCGCAACTAACTCATTAGTTGCAATGCTTGCAAGGCTTAAGTGATGTGCATTACCGAGAGGGCCCAGAGATACCTCTCCGACATTCGGAGTGACAAATCCTAATCTCGAAATACGCCAACCCAACAAGTACCTTTGGAGACACCTGTAGAGCACCTTTATAATCACCCAGTTACGTTGTGACGTTTGATAGCACACAAAGTGTTCCTCCGGTAAACGGGAGTTGCATAATCTCATAGTCATAGGAACATGTATAAATCATGAAGAAAGCAATAGCAGCATACTAAACGATTGGGTGCTAAGCTAACGGAATGTGTCATGTCAATCAGATCATTCAACTAATGATGTGATCCCGTTAATCAAATAACAACTCTTTGTCCATGGTTAGGAAACATAACCATCTTTGATTAACAAACTAGTCAAGTAGAGGCATACTAGTGACACTCTGTTTGTCTATATATTCACACATGTATTATGTTTCCAGTTAATACAATTCTAGCATGAATAATAAACATTTATCATGATATAAGGAAATAAATAATAACTTTATTATTGCCTCTAGGGCATATTTCCTTCAGTAACAGCCCTACGTCTCGGAGCCCGGAGGCGGTCGACTGGATTATATGCGTATGAGTTACAGGGGTCAAACCCTTCTGCCAGTGGAGGGGGGTGGCTTATATAGTGTCTGCCAGGACCCAGGCAGCCCACGTAGCGGAGGGTTTAAAGTACATTAAGGCCTGGTGTTACTGGTAATGCCTTACATAAAGTGTCATCATGGCCATAAAGACTACTTAATTACAGACCGTTTGGATACAGAGTGGCTCTTGAACTCCTGGTGGTCGAGTGAATCTTCATGGTCGAGTGTCTTCGAGTCTGTCGAGTGGAATCCTTCCAGGTCGACTGGAAGCGAATTTTCTTCTAAAGATGTCCTTGGGAAGGGTACCTTGGACAGGTCCATGACCCTACCCTAGGTACATGACTTCATCCGGTGCCACAACGGAGCCAAACTCCAAAGTACTAGAGCCATGGTGGTCGACCGGTCGTCCCCTACTCATGTTTACCTCGTTTTGTCCTCGACGACACTGTCAGCATGCGAGCTGTAGGCGCTTCGGCCGGGAGCGACATCGATAGATACGCTCCACACCCTCTGGATCGAGTCTATCTATTCACAACAACGGGTGGCCCATGGTTTGTATTTTTATTTTGTTTTGGATTGGAGTCTGCTCGTCAAGGTTTGGTTTGGCTTGTTAGACAAGTGAAGCGATTTGTGAATTTGTATCGTGGTACACATTTGTCTAGCCGGAGAGGCCCGGAGCATGGGAGGGACGGTGCTCGTCGACAGCGAACGGGGGATCACCGGGGACCGTGGGACGGCAAGTGAGCCCAAAAAGATCTCCGCTGGATCATCGTCGCCGCCTGCATGTTGCGATGCCCGGATGAGTAGCCGGAGTAAATTGCGGGAGGGAGACGGGAAATTTTCGGCGGCTTTGGCAGGCACGGCGACGTATTGGTCCTATTTTTTCAGCGTAATACCCGTCTCATTCATATCATAAAGAATAAAATATAAGTCATGTAAAAACCGACATAACAAAACTGAAAAAATAGTAGAATATCTCTGAGCTTGACACCAACGTCCGTCACATGTCTCTGACACCACCACAACAGCCACCGAAAAGAGGAATGACGGATTACCTCCTGACCCGAGCTTTGCGGACCTCCAAGGTGGCTCACCAAAAGTGAAGCCATTGTCATTGAACGAATTAGACCGGGGCAACTGCCATCGAACTCCAGATCTGGCACCACAGCACGACTAAGACGCCGAAGTAGGAAACCATACCTGTCATCCACGAACCCAGCACATGTTCCGTCTTTCAGATGTCGTCGATGCAGAACACAATCTGCATCCGCTCCTGCACTACCTCCCAAGCTCCAGGCTGACGCTGGAGCAAACGGCGGAGCCCGACGGCACAGGTCCACCATGAGGATGCCAATGCCGCCAGTTTCTGTATTGATAAGATGATGGCATTTAATAATTAATAACATGAAATTTAATATTTAATAACATGGCATTTTTATATTTAATACTCCCTCTATAAAGAAATATAAGAACGTTTAGATCATTAAAGTAGTGATCTAAATGCTCTTATATTTTTTTACGGAGGTAGTAACATGGAATTTCCATAGCCGTTAAATGGCCTTTTTTATTAAGAACGTGACATTTTTATTAATAATAGGACGACGGTGTTCATGAATAACATGGCATGTTAATAATAGGATCAGGCCCAAAAATGACATTTTATTGTACAAGCATGGTATTTTCATTTTTTTAAAGAGCATGGCATTTTTATGTTAAAGAGCGCGGTGTTTTTTTATATAGATCATGACTTTTTCATTTTTGTGGAGCATGGCATTTTTTATTAGAAAGTAGATGGCATTTTTTTAATAACATGGCATTTTTATAATTAATAACATGACATTTTCTCTTCTATTATAAAAAACCGAGTTGGTGATGATGGTTTGTCTGTCATCCTGCAATATAGACCATTCGATCAATATCTGATGGATAGAAAGCAAACTATGGCAATTTTGCAAAAAGATACCCGCATCCCTCTTTATATTTGCAGATAAGACATTCCCTCATTCATCTTCGTCTCCCACGAGATAAACAGCTCGTATAAATGCATCTTGATGTTCCGTGCAACGCATGAGCCTCTTGCTAGTAATAGTTAATAACATGGCTTTTTTGTTAATAACACGATGAAAGTTTTTATGAATAACATGGCATATTTTTTAATAGGATCAGGCCCATAAATTGGCTTTTTGTACCCCTATGGTATTTTCATTTTCTTTAAAGAGCGTATGGAATTTTATGTTAAAGAGTGTGGCATTTTTTTATATATAGATCATGGCTTCTTCATTTTTGTAGAGCATGGCATTTTTTAGCAATAAACTGGTGATTTTACTCTTTTGTATGGAATTTTTTAGGTACAAATATCACGGGAAAAAATTATATGAGACCAGGTCTCATATAAAGCAGGTGAGACCCGCCCTGATGGATGGCACGTGTCATTCACAAATCACAAAGCATCTATCCCACCCCCACCTGTAATCAGAGGGTATAACACGTGCCAGGGGCGGAGCCAGAAAAAAAACTGAGAGGGGGCAAAGAGGTATACAAATTTTTTTCCAAAAACATATATACGTGGTAATAGGTAGATGATTTTACAAACCAACCACAAAAGCATACATATAGTGTGTAAAAAGCAAAATTGTACACTTGCTTATACTCCCTCTGTCTCAAAATAAGTGTCTCAAACTTAGTATAACTTTGTTCCAAAATAAGTGTCTCAACTTTGTATTAACTTTAGTATAAAGTTATACTAAGCTTGAGACACTTATTTTGGGACGGAAGAAGTATAAAATGATGTCATCACACACATAACTATGACAGATCCATTGCCAAAATGAAAGTATACTAACCACTGAAGGCAGAACAATTGAGAAATATAAATATATCATCCCTTTTTTTGGTACGTCCTTGATTTCTAGCCTTTAAGCTGCAGGAAAAAAAAATATGAGAATGCAAACATTGAAAAATAAAAATATAAGCTTGAGCACATTACCGAGTAAGCTTGTTCAGATCGATTTCAGGCATACTATCAGTTGTGGATTTTGTAAAAAGAAATTCGGTTAGCTTTCCTGTCAATGTCAAATAGTAGTAGTTAAACAATAAATACATTGACGTACATGAGGCACAATATTACAATCGTATATCAATTTTATTCTACTCCGACGGCCGCATGCTTCCTGAGGAATTGTTACATGAAGCTAGGTTCAATTAACCTAACTACCTGTTTGTATCTTTTTAAACATGAAACCAGAATAGACTAATAATAGGAAAAATTAGAAAGGAGCAGATCAGAACTGAACCTAGGGCTTGATGAGTGGCGTGCTTTTTTCTTCCTTAGGGACGGCGACGCGTCCGGCCGGCCGGCGTGCACGGTATAGATCAAGGCTGAATGGCTGGCCGGCGGCGTGTAGGCGCTGCGTAGTTTATAGCCAGGCGTCGGCGGCTTCGGCTGGGCGGTCCCGCGATAAGTAGATTAGTCTGGATGAAGAGAGGAAAGTCAGGAAACGCATACGGTTGTAGCGATTTCAGCCTGCAGGTAGGCATCAGCGTGTTTGTTTTTTTTTTGAAACTGGGCAAAAGATTTGTCATTTTCATTGATTAAGAAGAAGGTTTAGAGTTTTTGACCACAGGCCGAATTACAAAGACATCACTCTCGCGGCACTACGGTACTCAAATATTTGGCCCCTGCAAGGCACCAACACTTTGAAACATCTTTGATTCTTGCAACAAGAACCCCAACCGGCACCGCGGTGTTACGGAAGACGCGTGCATTCCTCTCGTTCCAAATTTCCCATGAGATCAGCATAATAAGAGACATCATCGCCCGTCGAGACTGCGATGCGTTGGAGTCAATGAGATTCCACCAGGCTTTCACCGAATGGACCGTCACCCAAGCTGTAGGGTTCACATCAACCAAGCCAAGCCAAGATTTGATCAGCGTGTTGTATTCCCTCTTAGATGGGCTGCTCAGTTGCTCTCTTTCTCTCTCACAAGGATAGATGGGCTTCTAAAACAACACAGAAGTGGGCCAGTGGGGGCAAATATCCTTGGCTGAGCGGGGGCAATGTTCTATATCGCAGGCCGGGTATAAGTGCCCCCACGACCTTCAACGTAGATTCGCCCCTGACACGTGCCATCCATCGGGATGGGTCTCACCTGCTAACCCGTGATTGTCTTAAAAAAATCTGCTAATTCGTGAGACCTGGTCTCATAGAATTCTTTTCCAAATATCACAACCACTTTTTGTATGAATAAGACATTTCTTAATTTTCCCGCAAAAAAAAGGCATTTCTTAATTTTAGATATGGCAAATTGCGTACAAACTGGGCATTTTGTTAGGTTCAAAAGGAACGGTTAGTTCGCTGGGACCACGCCCCTGGAGCACGGTCGCCAGATATTGGCGTCCTTTTTTACCCCTCATAAAAATTAGTACCATCTTTTTTTCCTCATTGACGACCAGCATGTCAAATTTTTTTCCGTGAGCCATGAACAGGCGTGATCAGACAAAACCCGTATGCCAGCTGGGAGTGTCGTCGAGTCTCGATCCGTGCCGACCCCTTGGAGCCGTACAAGCGTACCGCGCAACATGCTCGCACGTCACGGCGCCTTGCCTCCATACGACCGAAAACACGCTGTGACGTTGGTGCCACGACGAACCAAACTACAAAGTAGAGCCATGCATATGGCTGATCGTCCTGCCCGGCCGCGTCCCCTACTCATGCTCACCTCGTTTCGTCCTCATCGATATAGTCAGCATGCGCGCTGTAGGCGCTTCGGCCGGGAGCGCGACGTCGCGCGACCGAAGCGACCACAAACAGCGACGCGTCCGCGCTACACTCCACACCCTCTTGGATCGAGTCTATCTATTCAGCGTCTATCTACACTCCACAAACAACAACGGGTGGCGCATGTTTTTTATTTATTTACATCATTATTTCCCTTTGGAATCTGACAAACGAAGCGAAGGCGAATTTGCATCCTGGTATAAATTTGTCTGGCCAGACAGGCCCGGAATGGCGGAGTCGGGGAAGGACGTACGATGCTCAACGACAGCGAGCGGGGGATCGCCGGGACCGTTGGGATGGCAAGCGAGCCCAAAAAGATCTCCGCTGGATCATCGTCGCCACCTGCATTTTGTGATTGGCAGACAATCGAGAACGACGGCGGTGTCGCCGGAATAATTGCGAGAGGGAGACGGGAAATTTTCTTCGGCTTTGGCAGGCACAGCGACGTAGGTGCGCGCGTATATTAGAAATCCAACGGATATTCTTTCTCGCCTTTCTCTCTTTTTTTTGGCGGAAAGAGGCAGGATCGCTGCCGAATTCAGCGCATATTCGTTAAGTTTTTGTTTTCCGCAAGGAACTTGTCGCCAAAACATTTCCGCAACGTTCGTTCGGTGGACTTTCGCGTGATGCATGTGAGGGGAAATCCCGAACCAAAAACGCTGAACATGGATTTTGGGTCTGCTTCCGGATCGCTCTCGACGTTAACCTGAACGGCGACTTCACGCATCAATTCCGGTGGTGTGGCTGGGGCCATGTGCGGCTCGGTGGGTTTCATGGGTAGCATGCATGTGACTAGGTGTTGCATACACCATACAGTCGATGACTGCTCATGTAGTCATGTGTGCCATGTGGGCATGCATCGCCAAGTGAACGCACGGCCAATGATGACCGTCATGTTGTTGTAGCTGGATCGCTGACTCGTCCAAATCTCACGTGCTCCATCGCTCCACCGAGGCGATCGAAATCTTGTCACGGCCAAGGACAGAACGTGGCTCGATCCGACACAGTGAGAAGAACGTACGAGCGGAGCGAGGCCGAGCCGATAGATAGATCACTCACCACTTGCAACGATCACCCCGGACCCCGGCGACTGCAGTCAGTACGTACAATGCAACGTACTTGTGCGAGCTAGGAACGAACTGACGGAGTCGTTCCATGCCGATGCCCTACCACATGCGTCGATCGCTTTCCTGCATACTCACTAATAAAAAAAGGGTCAAATGTGAAGCACATTAGTGCCGATTTGTATTAGAGCCGGCACAAATATATACATTAGTGCTGGTTTCAACGGCTAGCCGGGCCGCTCTCATTAATACCGGTTCATGGCACGAACCGGTGCTTTCGTGCCACGAACCGGTACTAATGAGAATGGTGACAGGATGTTGTCAGTCTGGCCCCCCTCCAGCACCTTTAGTACCGGTTCTTGGCACGAATTGGTACTAAAAGTCGTCCTACATAAACCTTTCGTCCACCCGAGCTCGCTCTGTTCTTCCCCTTTCCCCTCTCCTCTCTGTTCTTCCCCTCTTCCTCTCGAGCTCATCACGCATTTTGCCCAAAATTTGTCAAGATTTGAAGGCCCCCATCCATTCAAATGATCACAAAGGTTAGCAACTTTGTCCTTTCATCTCTCATTGCTAGATTAGCTCTTGCAATGCTTTATATAGTTATTAATTTGTGAGTTTAGTAATTTGGGAGGAAATATATATATGTGCTAGTATTTGATTTATATGTAATTTGAGGTCAAAAATAACACTTAGTTTGCATATGTAGGTGTGGTTTACTTAGTGCCTTCTAAATCTCCGTCGTAACCACCGTCGATCGCCCGCACCGTCCCGTCGTCGGCACCACCTTGTGGTGAGCCTCTTATTCATGAAATTTTATATAAAAATTGATGTTTGTGTGATTTGGATATATAGTTACTCGTATAATAATTATCTTACCCATACGTTGTTTGTTATACATAGTGCCATGATTTTGATATCCGTCCCCGTCGGCACTCTTCCTTGTTATGATTCGGATGTGGTATATTCTCTTTTAAAACTATTTGTTGTATTTCGTGCTTATGACAAATTATGCCCATCAAGTTGACATAGATATTTTTATCTAGGAGGTATGTGAACCGGAAATTACAACCGACCCTATTGTCGAGAGGTTAAATTTAGTTGAAAGAGAAAAAGAGTACTTAAAAGAAAAATTAAAAAGAATTGAGGGGGAGAAGATGGAATTGGAGTTGCATGTTGCCGATGTCGTCGATGATCACAAGATCAAGATGGAGAAAATGCGCTTGAAGATTAGAAAGATTAGAAAATATGCCATCGATAGTGAGGCGTGGTATCATTATGCTGTTGGATCAATTGTTACCTTAGTTGCGATCTTGATCGCATTTGTTGTTGCATTTAAATATTTTAGCTAGAGAGTTATTTGTTTGTTATATTTAAGTGTTGTATGAACTTTATGTATGAACTTGTATTAATTTGGTCTATTCGGTGTTGTCTAATGAAGATGAGCCGGCAATTGATGTACGATGACCGATGCTCTCCCCAGTTCGTTGAGGGCGTGCATACTTTTCTGCTTGCGGCTGAGGCAAACAAGCGGGCGGATGGTTTTATGCCTTGTCCATGTGTTGGCTGTAAGAATGGTCGCAATTACTCTACGTCAAGAACCATTCACGTCCACCTGTTTGAGTCCAGTTTCATGCCCCACTATAATGTTTGGACCAAGCACGGAGAAAGAGGGGTTATGATGGAAGACAATGAAGAAGAAGAGGACGACGACAGCTATCCTGGCCATGGGTTCCTTGAATACGATGATACAACAATGGGGGAAGAAGCTGAGCCGGTAATGCGGGAAGAAGCTGAGCCGGCAATGCGGGAGGAAGCTGAAGAAGAGGCATCAGATGAGCCCGTTGATGATCTAGGTCGGGCCATTGCCGATGCAAAGAGAAACTGCGCAAGTGATTTGGAGAAGAAGAAGTTGCAGCGCATGTTAGAGGATCACAAAAAAATTTTATACCCGAATTGCGTAGGTGACAAGAAAAAGCTGGGCACCACACTGGAATTGCTGCAATGGAAGGCAGAGAATGGTGTATCTGACAAGGGATTTGGAAAGTTGCTGGTAATGATAAAGGATATGCTTCCAAAGGACAACGAATTGCCCGAGAGTACGTACGAAGCAAAGAAGGTTGTCTGCCCTCTAGGGTTAGAGGTGCAGAAGATACATGCATGCCCTAATAATTGCATCCTCTACCGCGGTGAGTATGAGGATTTGAACGCTTGCCCGGTATGTGGTGCATTGCACTATAAGATCAGCCGCGATGAGCCTGATGTCGAGGGCGAGCGCCCCAGAAAGAAGATTCCTGCCAAGGTGATGTGATATTCTCCTATAATACCACGGTGAAATGTTTGTTCCAAAATAAAAAGCATGCCAAGGCGATGCGATGGCACAGAGAAGACCGTAAGAAAGACGGAAAGTTGAGAGTACGCGTTGACGGGTCGCAGTGGAGAAAAATCGAAAAAAAAGTACGGGAAGGAGTTTGCAGATGACGCAAGGAGCGTATGGTTTGGTCTAAGCGCAGATGGCATTAATCCTTTTGGGGAGCAGAGCAGCAACCATAGCACCTGGCCTATGACTCTATGTTTGTATAACCTTCCTCATTGGTTGTGCATGAAGCGGAAGTTCATTATGATGACAATGCTCATCCAAGGCCCTAAGCAACCCGGCAACGACATTGATGTGTACCTAAGGCCATTAGTTGAAGAACTCTTACAACTGTGGACTGGAACAGGTGTACGTGCATGGGATGAGCACATGGGGGAAGAATTTGACCTAAAGGCGTTGCTGTTCGTGACCATCAATGATTGGCCTGCTCTCAGTAACCTTTCAGGACAGACAAACAAGGGATACCAAGGATGCACGCACTGTTTGGATGATACCGACAGTATATATTTGAATAGTTGTAAGAAGAATGTGTACCTGGGACATCGTCGATTTCTTCCGAGCAGGCATCCCGTAAGAAAGAAAGGCAAGCATTTCAAAGGTGAGGCGGATCATCGGACGAAGCCTCGCCACCGTACTGGTGCTGATGTACATGATATGGTCAAGGATTTGAAGGTGATATTTGGAAAGGGTCCTGGCGGACAACCTGTTCCGAAGGACGCTGACGGACGCGCACCTATGTGGAAGAAGAAATCTATATTCTGGGACCTGCCATATTGGAAAGACCTAGAGGTCCGCTTCGCAATCGACGTGATGCACGTGACGAAGAATCTTTGCGTGACCCTGCTTGGCTTCTTGGGCGTGTATGGGAAGACAAAAGATACACCTGAGGCACGGAAGGACCAGCAACGTATGCACGGAGAAGACGGCATACATCAGGGTCATGCAAGCTACGCTCTTACCAAAGAAGAGAAGGAAATCTTCTTTGAATGCCTGCTCGGTATTAAGGTACCGTCTGGCTTCTCGTCGAATATAAAGGGAATAATAAACATGGCAGAGAAAAAATTTCAGAACCTAAAGTTTCATGACTGCCACGTGATTATGACGCAACTGCTTCCGGTTGCATTGAGGGGGCTTCTACCGGAAAACGTTCGATTAGCCATTGTGAAGCTATGTGCATTTATCAATGCAATCTCTCAGAAGGTAATCGATCCAGAAATCATACCAAGGTTACAGAATGATTTGGTGCAATGTCTTGTCAGTTTCGAGTTGGTGTTTCCACCATCCTTCTTCAACATCATGACGCACATCCTAGTTCACCTATGCGAAGAGATTAACATTTTGAGTCCTGTATTTCTACACAATGTGTTCCCCTTTGAGAGGTTCATGGGAGTCTTAAAAAAATATGTTCATAACCGTGCTAGGCCAGAAGGAAGCATCTCCAAGGGCCATCAAAATGAGGAGGTCATTGAGTTTTGTATTGACTTTATTCCTGACCTTAAGCCGATTGGTGTTCCTGAATCGCGGCATAAGGGCAGACTGGATGGAAAAGGCACGCTAGGAGGGGAACAAATAATATGTATGGACGGACATTCTCTCACTGAAGCACACTACACAGTTCTACAAAATTCCACCTTGATGGCTCCGTATATGGATGAACACAAGAATTTGCTACGCTCCAAACACCCGGAGCGGTCTGATGACTGGATTACACGTGAACAAACCAGGAGTTTCGCCAGCTGGTTGCAGACACGTACCATGCATGACACCTCTATTGAAGATGACTTGTACTTTCTGTCCCAGTTACCATCTTCGAATATAATGACTTTCAAAGGGTACGAGATAAATGGTAATACATTTTACACGATCGCCCAAGATAAGAAGAGCACCAATCAAAACAGTGGTGTCCGCTTTGATGCAGAAACCAAGACAGGAAAGGAAACATATTATGGTTATATACAGGACATATGGGAACTTGACTATCGACGTGGTTTAAAGGTCCCTTTGTTTCGGTGCAAATGGGTCAATATGACATGAGGCGGGGTAACGGAAGACCCGCAGTACGGAATGACAACAGTGGATCTCAACAATCTTGCGTATGCAGACGAATCATTCGTCCTAGCCAATGATGTGGCACAGGTTTTCTATGTGAAGGACATGTCTACCAAGCCAAGAAAAAGAAAAGATAAGGAAGCGAATGTTGGGGAACGTAGTAATTTCAAAAAAATTCCTACGCACACGCAAGATCATGGTGATGGCATAGCAACGAGAGAGGAGAGTGTTCGTCCACGTACCCTCGTAGACCGTAAGCGGAAGCGTTAGCACAACGCGGTTGATGTAGTCGTACGTCTTCACGATCCGACCGATCCAAGCACCGAACGTACGGGGCCTCCGAGTTCAGCACACGTTCAGCTCGATGACGATCTCCGGCCTCCGATCCAGCGAAGCTCCGGAGATGAGTTCCGTCAGCACGACGGCGTGGTGACGATGATGATGTTCTACCGGCGCAGGGCTTCGCCTAAACTCCGCGACGATATGACCGAGGTGGAATATGGTGGAGGGGGGCACCGCACACGGCTAAGGAACGATCCGTATATCAACTTGTGTGTATATGGGGTGCCCCCCGCCCCCGTATATAAAGGAGGGAGGGGGAGGTGCGGCCGGCCCCCTAGGGGTGCGCCTGGAGGAGTCCTACTCCCACCGGGAGTAGGACTCCCCCTCTTGCCTTGGTGGAGAAGGAAAGGGGGGAGGAGAAAGAGGAAAGGGGGGCGCCGCCCCCCCTTCCTTGTCCTATTCAGACTAGGGGGGGAGGGGGCGCGCGACCTGCCCTGGACGGCCCTCCTCTTCTCCCTCTTGGCCCACTAAGGCCCATTATCCCTGGGAGGATTCCGGTAACCCCCCGGTGTTCCGGTAAAATCCCAATTTCACCCGGAACCATTCCGATGTCCAAACATAGGCTTTCAATATATCAATCTTTATGTCTCGACCATTTCGAGACTCCTCGTTATGTCCGTGATCACATCCGGGACTCCGAACAAACTTCGGTACATCAAAACTTGTAAACTCATAATAAAACTGTCATCGTAACGTTAAGCATGCGGACCCTACGGGTTCGAGAACTATGTAGACATGACCTAGAACCATTCTCGGTCAATAACCAATATCGGGACCTGGATGCCCATATTGGTTCCTACATATTCTACGAAGATCTTTATCGGTCAAACCGCATAACAACATACGTTCTTCCCTTTGTCATCGGTATGTTACTTGCCCGAGATTTGATCGTCGGTATCTCAATACCTAGTTCAATCTCGTTACCAGCAAGTCTCTTTACTCGTTATGTAATGCATCATCTTATAACTAACTCATTAGTTACAATGCTTGCAAGGCTTAGGTGATGAGTATTACCGAGAGGGCCCAGAGATACCTCTCCGACAATCTGAGTGACAAAACCTAATATCGAATTATGCCAACCCAACATGTACCTTCGGAGACACCTGTAGAGCACCTTTATAATCACTCAGTTACGTTGTGACGTTTGGTAGCACACAAAGTGTTCCTCTGGTAAACGGGAGTTGCATAATCTCATAGTTGCAGGAACTTTGTATAAGTCATGAAGAAAGTAATAGCAGAATACTAAACGATCAAGTGCTAGGCTAACGGAATGGGTCATGTCAATCACATCATTCTCCTAATGATGTGATCCCATTAATCAAATGACAACACCTGTCTATGGTTAGGAAACATAACCATCTTTGATTAATGAGCTAGTCAAGTAGAGGCATACTAGTGACTATATGTTTGTCTATGTATTCACACATGTATCATGTTTCCGGTTAATACAATTCTAGCATGAATAATAAACATTTATCATGATATGAGGAAATAAATAATAACTTTATTATTGCCTCTAGGGCATATTTCCTTCAGCGAATGCATCGTACGATGAGTCAAAGCGGCACATAGTTCTTTCTGGGAAGAGAAACATCGTGGGAGTGGATGACAAGACAGACAAGTCAGAAGATTATGAAAAGTTTGATGAAATTGCTCCATTCACAGTGAATATTGACCCGAGCATCCCGTTAAATGATGAAGACTTTCCATGGTTACGGCGCAAAGGGACACACGCGAAGAAAAAGTTTCACACCCAAAGATCTGGGATGTGATCGACTTCACTATCATCGCTTTCTTATGTGTTTCACACCCAGGAGGGAATGTCTGTAATAGTTAGGGTAGTTATGTGTTTTGGCATTTGAAACGCGAAGAAATTTTATGTGCAAACAAATTCTTTTCATGCATTTACTGATTTTTTTTCCAGCTAAATGACCCTGAAATTGAAAAGCATTTCAAAATGAACTCAGAAAAGGTTGAAAGTTGGCATGGTATCATAATTTCATACAAATAGCATGTGCAAGAAAGTAGAGAGGGCTACGGCAAAAACTGGATGCACTTCGTGTACAAAATGGACAATCTCTTTCGAAGTATCAGGGTTTCCGACGAAAACTGAACTGTTACAAAGGCATTTCATTTTTTAAATAACCTAAGCATTACTAAATTGAATATAATGATAAAACACACTAATATTAAACATAAGAAAAAAGAATCACTGAAAAACTTTTTTCAAAGTTAAGTTATTCACAAACTAGTGATTCACACAAATTTCAAATAATTCAAAATTTAAACTATTCAAATTTGAAATCTACCGGCACTAACAGAAAGTTTGTAATTTTTTGTACCTAAAGCAAAAATATTCACAAAGAAACTCTAAATACAGCAAAAAAAACTCAAAAATAAATAAAACAAAAATAAATAAAGCGAAAAAAAATTAAGAAAAAAAGCCCGCCTACTGGGCCAAAGCGGCCTACATACGACTAGCGACACAACCTTTTGTTGGGCCAAGATGCAGGCCCGCAAAGGCCCAGTAGGCCCACTGGGCGAAGAGGACAGGTAGGCCCAGTAGGCCTGGTTAGGAGAGGAGCTCAAGAGAGCTACCGAACTGGGGCTTATAAACCAGTGCGGTAGCCCCTCGACTAGCGAGGTGGGACTAAACTTTCCGCACCGCACCTGCGGCAGCGCACCCCCTTTAGTACCGGGTCGTGGCACAAACCGGTACTAAAGGGGGGGGGGGGCCTTTAGTACCGGTTTGTGCCATCACCCGGTACTAAAGGGGGTCGCTTCCCGCCGCTTGGCCTGGCCAAAACAGGCCTTTAGTACCGGTTGGTGGCTCCAACCGGTACTAAAGGTGCCTTCTATATATACAACAGGTACGAAAATTTCATTTTCCCTCTGTTTGTTCCTCTATTTCCGTCGTCTCCGTCGCCGTCGCCGCCCCCGTCCCCGTCGCTGCCCTCGTCTCCGTCGCCGCCCCCGTCCCTGTCGCCGCCCCCATCCCCGTCGCCACCCCCGGGCCCGTCCCCGTCGCGCCGTCCCCGCGTCGCTGCCCCCGCGTCACGCCCCGGCCCGTCACTGCCCCCGGCCGTCGCCTCGCCGTCGCCGTCGCCCCGCTGTGAGCTCTCCCCCTCTAACCCCTCCCCCTCGCCCCCGGCGGCCACCATGGGCGCCGCCCCTCCCCGAGCCCATACACACACACAAGCATGCATGATGAACACACACACACACACACATGTACACATGTATGAATTAATGCATGTATATATTAGTATATACGTATTTTGTATGTTTAATTAGTTTAGATTATTTAGATTATTATTTTTTCACTATTATATATGTATGAATGCATGTTAGATGGATATAATTAGTGTTTAATTAGTATGGAAATTTTTTATATAATGTTGTTTTTCGGTTTTTTAATGGATGTATAGAAGTTGTGTTTTCTGTTTTTAGTGTTAGATGCTTAATTAGTATGAAATAGTATATAGATTTTTGACATATGCAATGATAGCATAATTAGTGTTATATAGAAATGTTAGAAATTTTAGTTATCAAAATCCAATCATTAAAAAAATGTTACTTTTTGCGGGCATATAGCTAGTATTTGTTCTCGACGATGCCCGACCCGCATCCTCGCCGTCGACCCGTCCGCGACGACGTCCAGCCGACCCATGTTCGGGACTGGGCTCCGCCGGGCTGGCACTGGGAGGTGCTGCCTGGAGGGGCGCGCCGCTTGATGAGGAACCCGGCCCCGGGTCCCGTCGTCGACCCTGATCTCGTTTGGTGGCGTTTGCGTGGGCCAGTTTCGGTGCGGAGGGACCCGGCCCCGCCGGAGGTGGTACGTCGCCGTGTCAGGGAGGAGGACGAGCACATCCATCGCTACATGGTTGCGTTAGAGGGCGGCAGGTTCTCCAATACCTGCCAGTTTCTTCGGGGATCTCACTTCAGCTATGATCCTGTGAGGGTTCCTTCTCTTTGGGTGTCCATCGCCCGCGCCGCAGGAACCGCGAGTGTCCTAGATTCTTCTGTACTATTCAATATTATATATTATTCGAGACGATGTATTCGAGATTATATCTATTATTCTAGACGATGTATTCGAGATTATATCTATTATTCGAGACGATGTAATTTCAATACTAAATTGTTTTATATTTCTTTTGGATTAGTTAAATAAAAGCTATGTCAGACAATACCGATAGAGAGGGAGAACAGACCACGTTCGATATGATACGCGGGCCGGATGATGATCAGAATGAAGAAGATTATGATGGCTCCGAATTTCTAAACAACACCGGAGAGGGTGATATGATATTCGATCGCGACGACCGAATTGATGAAGTCATGAACTACGATTATGACGATGACGAAGAACATGTTGATCCTGAAACAACAAAGACCGGCGAGGTATATATATTTATATAAGCAGGCATCTGGTGATCATCACATGTTTTAAATGACTTGAAGATATATTAACGAATCGATCTTTATTCTTTCAGCCATCCGGATCGAGCAAATTTTCAGGCAAAAGGACGAAACGAGGCCCGAACAAAAAGTTGAAGCAGGGCGTAAAGTACAATATCGAGGCATGCAGACCTAATGGCGAACCATTAGCGCCTAAGAAGATTGCGGACAAGTTCGTTCGTCAGTGCAGAGTTCTTGTGAAGGATCAACTCCCGATCAAACTTCAAGAATGGAGAGAGCCAGCAAAGCCACGTCCAGATGTTACTTTTGTCGACAAGAATCAAAAAGATCTGCTTTGGGATACTCTCATGGAACATTTCACCCTACCAGATCATTTCACAGAAGCAGATGTGCAGAAAGTCAAGGACGCTGCTCTTAGGAAGATGGCGGTTGCATTCAAGAACCACAAGAATCGTGAATGGAACAAGTACGTCAAGGGAGGAAGGAAGACTCCAGTATTCGAGGGAACACTAGAGAACCAACGTGCTCATTGGGACGATTTCGTGAAATTCAAGGATTCGGAATTAGCTAAGGAACGGTCGAGAATAAACAAGAAGAATGCCGAAAAAAGGATAAGTTCCATTAGCTGGGGCCAGGTGGCTATGCGGTGGCAATGCCTAAGTGGGATAAGTCTGAGAAAGAGATGGAGGATGCAGGTGTCACTCCGGTTACTAAGAGCTGGCCCCCCAGGGTCAGGACTTGGTTCTATGCGCATGGGGGGAGTTGGACCCGGAGACAGGCAATGTTTCGACGAGGGCAAGTCTGAAGGGAGCCGATGATGCGATACTTGTTGCAATAGAAGAGGCACGATCGGGGGTGTTCCAGCCCAACACAGAGAATGACGAGCTTACGCGTGCCCTGGGAAATCCTGAACACCCGGGAAGAACACGAGGCAAGGGCGCTATTCCGTGGTATGAGGGGTTTTCAGAATGGAACACCGACTACAGAACCCGTGCGAGAAAGAAGATTGCGGAGGAGAAGAAGAGGAAGATGGAGGAGGAGCAGAGGAAGCGGGACTATGAACGCCTTCAAGGCCTAGAAGCAAGTCAAGCGGAATTGGCAGTCAAATTCCAGTGGCAGCAGGAGCAGATCGACTCACTTACCCAGCAAAGGGGGTCTCAGCAGCTGCAGCAGCTAGCGGATGATCCAGCATTGGATAGCACCGCCCCATCCATGCCGAGAAGCAGCGTGGGTTCCGCCCCGGACGACGCAATGCTGGGTAGATACCCCGTGGATGACATCATGGAGAACACTAACTGCGAGCTACACGTCAAAATGAAGAACATATCCATGAAGGTGGCGGACGGCGTTGCTTTTACAAATCCCCCCGAGGCAACCTTCCATTGCAACCCGATTCCAGCGGGTTATGCTCGTGTCTTGGTTGATGAGGTGGTGGACCCACCATATTCGGAGCTACAGCTTGACATTCCTGGAGGTGACGACGAACGCTTTCTCGGAGAGGCCAAACATCGTATCATCCTATGGAAAATATACTACTTCCTTACAACTTCGGATTTCACTGGATCTTGTGTATCATTAAAGTTGACGCCGGAACAGTTGAAATACTGGACTCACTACTCACAGCAAAAGCTGACTATAACATCTTGTTTGGGATAGTCAACAGGTAATTTCAATCATTATTAACTATATATCTCGGCCTATTTAGTTCGTCATTTCATGATATGAACTATTTAATAACCCCTTTATTCATTTTCTTTGTCGGCGGGCAGGGCTTGGGCAAGGTTCATCAGCGTCACGGAAGGCGAATGGAAACAAAAGCTTAAATGGTTTCGACCCAAGGTAAGTAATTAAGTAGTACTAGCTAGCTAGCTAGCTGCCATCTCTTTAATTATCATGCTTGATTAATTATTATCTGATCAAATTCCATTCTCGTAAAGGCCTTGAAGCAGGCGCAGGGGACTGATCTGTGTGCATTTTGCGTTTGCGAGAATATTCGCATGATGGCGTCCGAAAGGAGCAGATCTCAAAGACAGGAATGGGTACGCTTGTCAGAACACTATTCACAATTTTTACACCATTATCGATATCTAGTCACACAACTAATACACATGCATATTGATCTCCTTCTTAACAGTTCAAAGAGGTGCGGGAGAAGCTCCTAGAAACGGAGCGCGTAGAAGCACTTCAAGAGGAAATAGCGGGATTTTTGCTCGACCAGGTCATAAATCCGAAGGGAGAATACTATTACCCGCTACCGCCCCCATGAAAACCACTTCCAATTGTCATCGTGCTCCGAACGCACCAATTAGGCTAATGCCACTGGCTCCGAAAGCAACATGCATATGTAGGAGAAATTGTATATAGCTATACATGTGTGTATGTGTGAATTAATTAATATGATGGTTTGTGAGACATTGATGATATATATATGCATGATTGGTTCCACTAGAAATTTCTCCCTCGCCATGCTCCCATCCGTGCTCCCACTCCATCCTACGGCTGTCCTTTTCTCCTTTTTTTTTAATCTAATCATCTCCCCCCCCCTGATTTTAAGAGGGTGGGGCCGGGCCTTATTTTCTTCCAATTAAATCATGCCACGTATGCGGGAGCACGCATGGGAGCACGCTGGGGGAGCAGGCAAGTCTCGTCCTATATAGGGAAAATGCATCCTACTACCGGGTGTAGCTACACCCGGTTCTCATATACTATCATGTGGTAGTATATACTCTACTTTATTATTTTTAGTATGTTCATATACTATATCTAAGATACTCCCAAGTGATTTGTATGAAAAAATTGCAAGTGAAGTCATAATTTTATTGTATTTGTGAAATACGTACATATTTATACGTGAAATAGAGTATGCGCAAAATATGATACATACTACCAAAAAAGTAGTATATATTCTACCTAAACATTCTTATATACTACATACTACATGTACATACTCTTCGATATGATAGATACTACCTAAAACGTATGAAACATAAGTGGGAGTAACTACACCCGGTAGTAGGAAAAATTTGTCATATATATATATATATATATATATATATATATATATATATATATATATATATATATATATAACGTGTACAATGTGTAGTATCGTAAAACACCAGCAAACGAAAAAGAATTAAAATGGAAACATAAAATTAAATGAAAAAAAATCATAAAATTAAAAACCCTCCAAACCTTATAGTACCGGTTGGTCTTACCAACCGGTACTAAAGGGCTCCAGACCCCCGGAGCTGGCTCGTGCCACGTGGTTGTCCTTTAGCACCGGTTCGTGCTGAACCGGTACTAAGGAGGGAGGGGGGGCTTTAATGCCCACACTTTAGTGCCGGTTACGGAACCGGCACTAAAGGGCCTTACAAACCGGTGCTATTGCCCGGTTCTGCACTAGTGACTCCACATCTCATGCGTCATGCGTGCCGTGTGAGGGGAGAGACCCCGTACCATACTGACTTCGAGTATAGTGTATAGCAGTAGTACAAATAAGCAAGAACCCGGATCTGAGCTCACCAACGCAGACGTACGTAGACGGACCTGCAACTGCCGTCAGCGTCTGTGTGCGTGGCGCTCTGTGGTTGGCCCAGCTCAGCTCGGTTCGTGGAGGTGGAGTGCAGGGCAAGAGAGACTCCCCGGGCCGGTCAACAATGCGGAGCGCATCCGCGACAGCAACACAAGGAAGAAAAGAAAGGAAGAAAGAGCGGAAACGACGCAACTCCTCAGCCCTGCTGCCATGGAGAAGTTTTATCTAAGTATAAATACGTACGGAGGAGATCTGTGCTCGGATAACAGCCAGTGGTGCAGGGCTTGAGGTGGCGGTTGCCCGTTCACTCTGTCGGGGATGTGGACAGCCGTGGCCCCCGCCGGGCGGCGCGCACGTCGACCTCGACGCATCGCCAGGCGGCAAGGCCAGACAGACAGACAGCCAGCCAGTTACTCGGCCGAGGAACGCAAGTCGAATATGATGATCTCCCCCTCCATTGATCACCAAACAAATCCATGATGGCTTGACAGGATCAGCGCGCAAGCGAAGCTGAGTACGATATCCTCCGATTGACTGGAAGAGCAGTGCTCCGGTTCGCAATCAAGCAATCCTCCCTGGACCTGCTAAATCCTGCACCGTAGGAACCCAACACCTCCAGCGTATGTGCCAGACAAGCCATGCATGCATGCATGTGCTGGCATATGAAAATATCCACGGGATTAATGTCTGCAGCGCGGTCTATTGAGAAACAATATAACGGGCTAGCTACGAGCCTCCACGGTGATTTCATTGTTTCAGCCGTCC
The DNA here is from genome assembly GCA_963921465.1 of Triticum timopheevii. Lineage (NCBI taxonomy): Eukaryota > Viridiplantae > Streptophyta > Magnoliopsida > Poales > Poaceae > Triticum > Triticum timopheevii. The sequence goes on along the minus strand of OY997268.1, from coordinate 91,243,151 downwards.
GATCATCGAACATACGATCCAGATCAAATTCGGGCGTCACTCCTCGTCCGCGTGCGTCACTGGCCATCTCGCAGGCCGCTGCTCCGCGGAGCGACCTCCTCTTTCTGTCCGTAATTGGGCCATCAAGACCCACTTATTCCCACTCCCACGCTAACAGCCCAGGTTGCCCAAGCCCCCGAACGAACAGTTTCCCTCTGTTCCTCCGCGTCGCCGTCATTCCTCCTCTCGATGCGGCGGCGTTACTCCCTCCTCGATGCACCGTCAATCTGCAACACTATGCTGCGGGCAGCGCCGGTACGGTCCACCCCCCCCCCCCCCTCCCTTCCCTCTACACTTCCTCCATAGCCCCTTCGTTCCTGTTTTCATTTTTTGTGCCTTGCAGCGTTCACGTATTTAATGGCGGCTGCGGCGGCCTTCCGCGCCGTCGGCTTTCACCGCCGGCTATCATCCTACTGCACTGTCCTCCATACCTTGCAGCTCTACCACACGCCCCTTCCCCTCCCGTAACCGAAGCTGAAACGGCCGCCTTCGTCTACCTCCTGCGATAATGGTGTTTATGGCAATTAACTTCAGGGGTGATAAGGATGGCCTATCATAAATCGAGCCAAAAAACTTCCACATTGTTAGTTTGGCCCGTACGAGAGTGCCGGGCCAGCACGCTTGCGGCTTCTCGAAGGGACGACCTACTTTCAGCTTCTCTCTTCCATGCGAAGCGGCACATCTAGAGGCGGGCGGCATTGGAACAACGAGGAAGCTTTATCGTCCCCCTTTTTTTTCAAAGTGCTCACTGAAACCTAATTGCGATCTTACACTAGCGGCAGTAATGGACAGTTCCCAGTTGCCGGTGGCCTTCTGGTGGCTCCTCTTCCTCCTTCCATGATGGTACACACATGCAACCGTCTGCTCTGTACTCTCGCAGTCACTCGCATGTTTGATTGAATCACTCAACGACGGGCCGAGAAAAACAACGTTGTCTGGTGCTGGTTTCTTAGAGATGTAGTCTGTACAGGTATTCGATTCTGGCGACTGATTTATGTTTTGGTTTTATTCTCACCCCGGCTGCAACATATTGTACAACCACTCATGTATTCAGAGGAGCGCTGGCAAATACTAAGTACTGCATTAGCTTGGTGCTTACGCAGGACGATGGCACCACGATACTCATCACCCACCTCAGGTCTCATCTTTCATGTACGTTCCCTTGTGGAGATCTCTTGTGCGCTGACCACAAAGAATCTGTTTTACATTCCTCATCTATGTTGCGAATTGCAAATGTGCTGAAGGCCTTTGAGGAGGGCCATATGCATCTCTAATTCGGCCATTCATCTTTTCTAATGCAAAGACTTGAATTCCCTGAGGACGTGACTTATTATGATTTAATTTTATGCAAAAGTAGAAATGCTGACTTGTATGATACTACGTTTCATTTTTCTGCTCCACCCATTTTCTAACCTCTTTATGTGATGGGCCGAAAATGTAGAAAATGAAAGCATTTGCGTGCGTGCATTTGTTTTGACTTAAATGATTATCAAAAAAGAATTTTTGATTTAAATATCTTCAACCACATATGTGGACACATTGTAATTTAAATTTCTAAATTTTCGGACAGTAAAATTGAACCTAATCCATGCTTTTTTAACGCCCTCACCAGACGTTCAAATTCCTGGTCCAACTGCTCCAAATTTTACAAGATGTTTATATTACTTATTTTATTTGCTTCTTCAAATGAACAGGCGCTGCAACACGCGCCTTCATGGTCTAGTTGTTGCACTAAATAGCAGTGACCACCGGTGGTACGAGCGAGCCGGTCCCTTGACATTTCGATCGAATCCGAACGCCACGTATCCTAACCAGCACGTGCTGTGCTGTGCAACCGGCCACTGACATTTACTCCTGTGCGGGACGTGTTTCACAGTGGGTCATGTCGCCCGAATGAACATACACAAGGAGGTGGATCAATCTCAATCACGACTCACAAGGGATGACCGGATCAGTGCAATGGCGTTCGCCCAATCATCATCTACTCCCGGCCAACGTGGCCAATTGATAACTAATAAGCATGGCCCATTAATAACTAATAAGCTTGATAATTTGACTTTGTTCTCGTTCATGAGGCGAACGAACGTTCGGAAACTCGTACTAAATCGTCAGAAAATCAACGTCGTCTGCCTCAGTTTTGTTATTGTTTGTGGCATCGATCAGTACGTGATCGTGCGTCATAGACTCGTAATATACCTCGATTGAAAATTGTAGGGTTTTATTTAGTCGGGAAGGGATGCGTTGTGTGTTCGCTGAGCCAATGAATCAAGCTCATTTCGTTCCGCTCGTGGCTACGGTGGACTTCCGCTCTGCACACGCATTGCCCGCCTGCTCGCCTGTCCGCGAATGTTACGGAATGTTTCTCTATCCGTGGAGGGCATTTGATTGGAAGACGGTGATCCCCTGGGTTTGGTGGAGAGACGAGAGATTGAGATGTAATGAACTGGTCATGAGAAAAACGTGATTCGCGGCGGCGGCGGGCGGGCGTGCCGCTCTGGACGACGATGTTGCCCTGGCGCTTGCGGGGATGCGCGATGCAGGCTTGAACGGCGACCGGCGCGACAGGGCCGGCGACGAGATCTGCTTGAGGGGTTGGCGCGTCCATGACCTTCACGGCGACAGACGCCGGCTGGGAGGCGTCCATGGTGGCGCTATAGAGCCGGGGATGATGGTCCGGAGCGGCCGGAGAAAGGACAATAGTGGCAGACGAAAGGAAGTGCGGGAACTGCGCGTGAAAATGTCCCTCCCACCAAATCTCGAGAGCGATAGGGGACCTCGGGTCGGCCTTCCGTCCCGTGTTTCTAATTGTTGAGAGGAAGAATTTGCCGCGCTCCGAAATAAACTTAAGAGCCGTGACCCGATACATTTTCTGTTCGTATAATTTTTTTTCACGCAAAAATATAAAACGACGGTTATTTTGTGAGTTGGGGCGATATAGGGAGCCCTGGGCGATCGTCGCGCCCTTCCTATACCCGTCCATCTCGTTTCGTCCTCGACGGTATACCGTCGGTACGTGCATTGTCATGAGAGCAACTCCAACGGGGCGACCCATTTCGTCCGTTGGCATCCGTTTGGGTCAGTGCGGAAACAAAAATCGGCTCAACACGCCGACCCGAACGGACGTGCGTCCGTTTTTCGTCCGCATACCGACCCATTCCCGAGCCATTTTTTAACCGGATTTGCGTCGGCGCAGACACGAGACGGACGCGCGCGCGTCTACTCCTTTTCCCGGGCCTGCCTGTCGGTGGCAGCCACCATCATTTCCCCCATTTCCCCCAAAACCCTCCCGTCTGCCCACTCTCCCGCCTCACACCCGCCATGGACGCCTCACATCCGCATTTTTAACTTTTAGATATGGCAATTTTTGTATAAAATGGGCCTTTTGTTAGGTTCAAACTGGGCCTTTTTCAGCCCAAGTACCAGAGGGAGGGAGTTCGGTCGAGCCTCTCGAGGGCGTCGTTCCCAGAGAACAAATACATTCGTTCATGGAGCACGGTCGGCACATATTGGCGTTTTTTTTTTACCCCTCAAAAAAATTGCCATCTTTTTTCCTCCTTGACCACCAGCATGTGATTTTTCCTGAGCCATGAACGGACGTGATCAGACAAAACCCGTATGCCAGCTGGGAGCGTCGTCGAGTCTCGATCCGTGCCGCCCCCTTGGTGCCGTACACGCGTACAGCGCAACATGCTCGCACGTCACGGCGCCTTGCCTTGCATACGACCGAAAACACGCTGTCACGTTGGTGCCACGAGTTCATGACGAACCCAAACTCCAAAGTCCAAAGTAGAGCCATGCATGGCTGATCGATCGTCCTGGCCGGCCGCGCCCCTAGACCCCTACTCATGCTCACCTCGTTTCGTCCTCATCGATATTGTCTGCGTGCGCGCTGTAGGCGCTTCGGCCGGGAGCGCGACGTCGTGCGACCGAAGCGACCACAAACAGCGACGCGTCCGCGCTACACTCCGCACCTTCTTGGATCGAGTCTATCTGTTCACGCCAACTGGTGGCGCATGGTTTTTTTTCTGTTTACATTATTATTTCCTTTTGGAATCTGACAAGCGAAGCGAAGGCGAATTTGCATCCCGGTACAAATTTGTCTGGCCAGACAGGCCCGGAATGGCGGAACCAGGGAAGGACGGTGCTCAACGACAGCGAGCGGGGGATCGCCGGGACCGTCGGGCGGTAGGCGAGCCCAAAAAGATCTCGGCTGGATCATCGTCGCCACCTGCATTTTGTGATGCCCGGACGATCGAGAACGGTGGTGGTGTCGCCGGGATAATTGCGAGAGGGAGACGGGAAATTTTCTTCGGCTTTGGCAGGCACAGCGATGTACGTGCGCGCGTATATTAGAAATCCAACGCATATTCTTTCCTTCCTCTCGTTTTTTGTTCCTTTTGTGGCGGAAAGAGGCGCATATTCGTTAAGTTTTTGTTTTCCGCAAGGAACTTGTCGCCAAAGCATTTCCGCAACGTTGGTTCGGTGGACTTTGGGGCTGCTTCCGGATCGCTCTCGACATTAACCTGAACGGCGACTTCACGCATCAATTCCGGCGGTGTGGCTGGGGCCATGTGCGGCTCGGCCGGTGGATGCGGGGCAACCTGGTTTCATGGGTAGCATGCATGTGACTAGGCGTTGCACACTACACCATACAGTTGATATGTGTGCCATGTGGGCATGCATCGCCAAGTGAGCGCATGGCCAATCATGACCGTCATGTTGCTGTAGCTGGATCGCTAACTCGTCCAAATCTCACGTGCTCCATCGCTCCACCGAGGCGATCGAAATCTTGTCACGGCCAAGGACAGAGCGTGGCTCCGAGCCTCCGACACGAGAACGTACGAGCGCAGCGAGGCCGAGCCAGTACGTAGGATGCAACGTACTTGTGCGAGCCAGGAACTGACGGAGTCGTTCCATGCCAATGCCCTGCCATATCAATCCGTCGATCGCTGTCCTGCATACTCCACGTCTCATCAGGCCCGTTTCGAAAAAGAAAAAAAACGTCTCATCAGGCCTGCATCTCATGCGTCATTCCGAGTAGTAGTATATAGTAGTAGTACGAAAAAGAGGTAATAGCACCCCAGAACCACAAACTTGCATAGAATGTGATGTTTTAGTCCAAAACTTGCAAAATGTTACTGAGGACTCCCACAACTTGACGCCCTTTGTGATGTTTTGGTCCACAGCGAATCACAGCGTGCCAAGTGGCAGTCCAGAGGGTGGACCGGTCAGCTCTGGCAATTTTGCACAAAGGCCCCTGGTTTCCCGTGGAATAAACCCGCACTACATGATCAGAAACAGCACAGCGGTCTTTGTAGTTTTGCTCCAGTATTTTGTTTGCCGGCGCGCCTCACGTTAACTTTTTTATCCGAAGAGTTTATGATGTCGCCGTTTTGATGGAAAAGGAATGAATCAGCACACACACGTACGCCCCGTCGCGATCGTCGCTCGCTCGCACGTGTTGACGCGATCGATCGATCCATGCCAAGCGACGCAGCACTTCCTCCGCGCGCGTCCCCAGCCCTGATCCAAATCCTCCGCTTCCGTTCCTTGCATTGCATCATGCACGTAATTAATCGCGCTCGTGCGCGTGCGCGTGGGTCCCATCTCTTCCTATATGGTCCAAAACAAAAAAAGAAAAATCTCCCCCCCTCTCTCTCTGTCGATGGCATCTCATTCTCATCTACGCCCACGCCGCACGCCGCCTCCTCCTTCCTCGCCTTGGTCCGCCGCCTATCCATGACACCACGCTGAGCTCAAACAGTCACCTAGGTTGCTCGCTAGCTGCACTCAAAATCAAATGAAAAAAGTCCAAAATAAACCTTCAACTTGTAGGAGAAAGCTAAATCAAACCCTGAACTTGCAATCCCGAAAATCAGCACACCGAACTCTTTGATCCCGGTTTATTTTAAACCTTGAGGGTGTTTAGCTGGTATTCTCTGACGTGGCAAGGATCGTTTATGGGCTGGCCGGACATTAGGATGAATTGGGCTGGCCCATTAACGCCGTTGCTCGCATGCTCGCTCTGTTTTCCATTTTCGTAATAATAATTTCTTTTTTACGCAGGCACTTGTCTTCTACCAGCCAACCAAACTCAGGTATTCCAAAAAAAAACTCAGGTAACGAACGGCTGCGCTAATTTTCTTGCCGAAATATTAGACGCCAAAGATTATATGGGAAGGAGGGATTATCAGGAGCGACAAAAATTAAGAACGGCCACAGAAAATGAGCTTGGCACTACTTGAACTCAGGAACGTCGAACTTGCATAGGCCTCACCTAGCCAATCGGATTGAAGGCTGTCAACGATTATATTTAGCGTGTATTTGTATATAAGAACAGAGATGAGTGTTCATATATGAAAACCTTTTTGATTTTTTTCGAAACATTTCATAAAAAAAACTGCAAACAATTTTGAAATACCGAATATATTTTATAAACGCAAATTTTATGAAATTCCAAAACATTTTTTTGGAAAATGTGACACGGTAACATTTTTCCAAATGCACTTTTAACATTTTCTTAATGACAATAAACAATTTATAAAACTATACAAACATTTAAAAAAATCTGAAGTTTAAAAAATTTGTTTCCCTTTTTTCAGCAAATGTTTATGTTTCAAATAGTGTTCACTCAAATTGATTGTGTTTTCAAAAAATGTCCATTTTTAAAAAATTATTCAGAATTTTCAAAAGTGTTCGCATTTAAAAAAAATCGGAGGTTTAATTATTTTTCCGCCCCTGCATAGTTTCAATATTTGTTTGCCCTTAAACAATCTTTCAAGTCTCGACGCTGTCCCCTCAAAAAAAAGTCTGGACGCTCTAGTACGTGGATAAATTGTTCGGGGCTCTCAGTATAACAACACCACTAATATTTCCGGTGGCTAGCTGGAGGAGCTTAGCAGCGGTAGATTTTAAGTTCGATTCCTGTAGAGCCTTTTTTTATTTTGCTTCTTACTAAAAAGAAGAAGAAAAAAACTCGCGTTTTGTCTATTGGGCCGGCCCAGTCGCGACTGGAGTCAACAATCCTGAGATTCGTCTTGTGTAGACAATCCCTGTTTGGGACCGCTGTCAAAGGTTTAAAATAGATTGAGATTAAATAGTTCGGTGTGCTGATTTCCGGGATTGCAAGTTCATGGTTTGATTTAGCTTTTGCTTACAAGTTGAAGGTTTGTTTTGGACTTTTTCCAAATCAAATCCAGCCCCAACGAACGGCCGGGACTCAGCTGGTGCATGCCGCCAAACCGGACGGAAAGTTTTTCCATGCTCGACGGATGCTCTCTGCATGCCACCCGTTTGATCCAATGTCATATACCTAGTGCCACCTTACAAGCAAGAGCAAAAAGTTTCCATCTTTCATTTCATGGCCGCCGGCGGCACTCCACTCATGTAAAAGCTCCACCTTCCATGCATGGACACGCTCAGGCTCAGCTTTCCAACTTGGTCATGCCCGCACGCACCACAACGTACCCCATGCATTGCAGCTACGACTAGGTTGCTCGCTGCACTTAATTCCACCGGCAACGCCCAGCCGGGACGAGCTCCACCTCCGCCAAGCCCGGCACATCTTGCCCGTCGCGACCAAGACACTTGCCAAAAAACAGTGTGTAGTTTGACTTTGATCAAATCTTATACACGGAATAAAAAGCAACAAAGGGAGTACCGTAATGACGCAACGCTCAGCTCCAACAATCACCATGCATGCTCTTGGGACAAATCAGTCACTCGGGTCAAGGTTGCCTATGCATGATGACACCACGCTGCGCTCCAACAGTCACCATGCGAGCCAGCGAGAGACAGATGGCATCCGAGCGCCGTTGTTGATCCTGCCCAAATCAGTCAGTCGTCGGCCGGCTTCACTCACCACACAAATCACAAGTCATCCATGGCACGTAGTACGTACGTGCGACGTGACGGACACCGACAACTGACAGCAGCTTCCTCGCTAGCTGCACTCAAAATCAAACCCAGCGCCAACCAATGGCCGGCCGCCGGGGACTCATCAGCTGGTACAAAGAGCAAAAGGTTTTCATCTTTCATTTCATGGCGCCGCCGTGCCGGCAATCCGCTCATGCAAAAGCTCCACCTTCCATGGACGCGCGCGCTTCAGGCTCAGCTCCAACTTGCCCATGCATGCCCCGCGAACCACAACGTACACCATGCAGCTTCACTAGCTTGCTCGCTGCACTCAAATCCACCGGCAACGCTCAACGTCGGCAGTTTATGATATTATACATGAAACAGCACAGCCGTCACGCCTCCAGCCTAGGCAACACAAGCAGTGGCAGTGCTCACATTAGGTTCAGTCACACCTCTAGCTGAAAAAAGTTAATCGTGAGGCGCGCCAGCAAACAAAATACTGGAGCAAAACTACAAGGACCACAGTGCTGTTTCTGGTCATGTAGTGCGGGTTTATTCCACGGGAAGACAGGGCCTTTGTGCAAAATTGCCAGAGCTGACCAGTCCACCCTCTGGACTGCCACTTGGCACGCTGTGATTCGCTGTGGACCAAAACATCACATAGGGTGTCAAGTTGTGGGAGTCCTCAGTAACATTTTACAAGTTTTGGACTAAAACATCACATTCTGTGCAAGTTTGTGGATCTGGGGTGCTATTACCTCTACGAGAAAACTAGAACCTGGATAGGAGCTCACCAACGCAAACGTACGTAGACGGACCTGCAACCGCCGTCAGCGTCTGTGTGCGTGGCGCTCCGTGGTTGGCCCAGCTCAGCTCGGTTCGTGGAGGTGGAGTGCAGCGCAAGAGAGACTCCCCAGGCCAGTCAGCAATGCGGAGCGCATCCGCGACAGCAACACAAGGAAGAAAAGAAAAGAAAGAAAGAACGGAAACGACGCAACTCCTCAGCCCCGCTGCCATTGAGAAGTTTTATCTAAGTATAAATACTTACGGAGGAGCTCTGCGCTACGCTAGGATAACAGTCAGTGGTTCATCGGATTGGCAGGGGATAACAGCCAGTGGTTCATCGGATTGGCAGGGCTTGAGGTGGCGGTTGCCCGTCCACTCTGTCGGGGGATGTGGACGGCGGTGGCCCCCGCCGGGCGGCGCGCACGTCGACCTCGAGTCCTCGACGCATCGCCGGCCTTCCAGCTACTCGGCCGAGGAACGCAAGTCGAATATGATCTCCCCTCCATTGATCACAAAATCCATGATGGCTTGACAGGATAAGCCATCCTCCGTGGACCTGTTCCTACACCGCAGGAACAGAACACCTTGAGCGTGTGTGCCGGAGAAGCCATGCATTCATGCATGGATGTGCTGGCGTATGGAAATATCCACGGGATTGATGTCTGCAGCGCGGTCTATTTTTGCACTAAATAGCAGTGGCCACCGGTGGTACGAGCGAGCTGGTCCCTTGCCGTTTCGATCGAATCCGAACACCACGTATCCTAACCAGCACGTGCTGTGCTGTGCAACCGCGGCCAGTGACATTACTCCTGTGCCTGTGCGGGACCTGTTTCACAGCAAGTCATCTCGCTCGAATGAACGTACACGAGGAGCTGGATTAATCTCAATCACAAGGGGACCCGACCAATGGCGTTCGCTCCAATCATCTACTCCCGGCCAACGTGGCCAATTGATAACTAAGGCCGCGCTTGGAACGTCGTATTTCTGCCAAAACCGCTCCGTAAAAGTTACACCTGTGAAAAAAATAAGGGTCGAAGTCAAATCGCGCTTGGAATGTCGTTTCGCACCGTAGAAGTTACACCTGGTTTCTCGGATACATCCGGATTACACCGGTATTTGATACACCGCCCAACACATATGTATTCTTCCTCTGTATTATCTCTCTCGTGATCTAACCACACGAGGCACCGGAAGGGTTGGCGAGTCGCTGGAGACCGTGACGGCGAGGGGGCGAGGCGCCGGCTATCGTGACGGGCAAGGCCGGAAGGCGTCGTCGCCGGCGACCGTGACGGCGAGAGAGGCGTCGTCGGCGAGGTGTCGTCACCGGCGACTGTGACGGCGAGGGAGCAAGGCATCGTCGCCGGCGACCGTGACGGCGAGAGAGGCATCGTCGGCGAGGTGTCGTCACCGGCGACTGTGACGGCGAGGGAGCAAGGCATCGTCGCCGGCGACCATGACGGCGAGGGGACGCGGCACCGGCGACCGTGACAGTCAGGGGGCGACGCGGCACCGGCGAGGGAGCAAGATAATTTTTTCACTTAAAAATGTAAACCGGCGATTATTTTGTGAGTCGGCGTGATACAGGGAGCGCTGGGCGATCGTCGTGCCCTCCCCATACCCGTCCATCTCGTTTCGTCCTCGACGGTATAACGTCGGTACGTGCACTGTCATAATACGCTAACCTACGTCTACGTGCGTACATAGGCGCATCAATCTATCTATCGATCGGCCGGGAGCGTGACTTCGCACGTAGATCCCAGCGACAGCAGCCACGCCCGCGCTGCGCTACAGTCCAGGGCCTTCTCCGCCAGTTCTTGGCAGAGTCTATCCAAATTCCAGACTATTCATAGTAAATTTGTACAGTGTCGTGATGATAAGTAAATTTGTGTGGCCGCTTGCGCTTGGCCAGTGAGCCCCGGAACATCGACAGCGAGGTGGGGGTGGCCACTGGCCGGGACCGTGGGGCGGCAGCCAAGTCAGCACAAAAAGATCTGGCCTCTCCCATGTGTCGTTGTGAACTTGTGATCGACGGACGATGGTGGCCTCGCGGGCGGAATAATCGCGGCACTCTACGACGGCTGCGACGAGCAGCACAGCGAGGGCGCATATCCTTTTTGGTTTGGCTTTGTTGGAGTTGTGTCGAATATAGTGTACGAGGTAGGTTACAGTTGGACTTGTAGTCGTATTGTGTTTAGATAGGATATGGACTCGTGTCCTAGTAGGACACTTATATCCTAGGCCTCTCTTATATAGCGAGGGTAGACACACGATGTAACCTATGCCAACATAATAGCACCGGAACGCAGGGGAAGCCGGCGGCATGTGCCGGTGTCCAGGGCGACCGGGTGCGGTATTGTAGCGGTGTCATGGGGAGGAGCGCCCATAGTCAAGCCCCGGGGATGTAGCCATATCGGTGAACCTCGTTAACAAATCTCGATGTCGAAATCGTGTGATTGCTTGGTCCTCGGATGATCAACGGTATGCCTCGGATTTATTCTAACAAGTGGTATCATGAGCAAGGTTCGATTTGAGGCCGTGGTGTTGATCTAGTGGAGGTGGAAGATATCGTCGTTGAGTTTGCCAGGAGCGATCTGCAGTAGATGTGTCGGCGGTTGTAATCTTTGCGAGGCGATCATGGAGCGGCAGCGATCCAGACTGATCTTGGCGAGTTCGGAAGCTTCGAAATCGTGTGGCACGTCCAGGTGCGTGCAACCGCAGCAGCGGGCGCGCAGAGCGAGACGCGTGCAGGCGGCGGTCGGGCAGCACGAGCGACTGCTCGATTCGGAGAAGCGGGCGAGCGGAAAGAGAAGCAAGTGATCGGACAGAGGTTTGTTTTTGGACCAAAAGGAGGACCGTGTCCTCGTGTGCGCGACACGGGCGGAGGTAACCAGATCAATTAGGCGGAAGAAAACATCCATCGTGGAGTATGCATCCATCAGGGGCTACAGCATTGGAAAAGCAACGGTTTGCATAGGGTCGTGCGCGTAGCAGCAAGCAGAACAGCGAGGCCGCAGTAGGAGAGGTTCTGGCTAAGCATCAAGGAGTGGAGTAGCTCCCGTGAGTAGTAAGTTTGGTCAATTTTCAACCTGGTATTTTGCTACTTGCACGCGGGAAGGGTACTGGAGACTTTGGGTTTTGCTAGATATACACAGACTGCAGGGCATCGTATCTGTTAGCAGCTTTGGTTAATTTTTCATGTGTCAGCCGTACGAAGAGCCATGGCACCAATGGGTGCATGGTTTGAGGTGGATAAGTTTAGTGAAACTGAAAACCTTGGGTTATGGCAGACAAGGGTGAAATATTTGTTGCACAACATGGATGCTTGAAAGCGTTGCGGGAAATCATGCCAGCTAAGATGGAATTATCATGTGATGGATGGAAATTCGCGGAAAACGATTTGGGAGCCTCGAGCGTGTCGTTGCAGTCGAACAAGTTCGGCTGGGTTGGACTGGACAGTCTGATGGATCGACGCAAGTCGGTTGGTACAGAAGACGGTGGTGGAATCGGCGACGACGACATGGGAGCATGATGCTGATGGTGACCGACTTCTGGGCGTGGAAACACGTGGCGCAGGCCGGAGGGCTTGTGTGGCTTCGACAAGACTATGGCGCGGGGTTGATTCAAGGTGGTGCACACACGGAATTTGAAGTCGACGGGGCGCGAGGGTGGACTGATCATCTACCATGGAGTCATGTTGAAGGTGGAGCTGGATTGAGGGGCTACGGTGTAAGGATCCAGAGAATCGAAGCCTATTCAGCGGATGGAAAAAAGCGAGTGACACGTAGTTCGGACTGGAGCCCAGTGGTCTGATGGAAGCGTGAAACTCGTCATCGGTCGGTGATGATCGGTGGTACTCTGCAGTGGGGGTTGAGTGGTGTGGGTTTCGCGACCCTTGAGACTCGACCGGGACAGCGGAGGCTCGACGCGGTAATAGCGGCGAGGCGTGCGGTACGCACGGTGCATGGAGACGGGCCAGGGCTCTGGTGGTCATACATGTGGTGAGACAACTGCGAATTTGACTCGGGATGACTACAAGCAACGGTGAAATTCCTTCATGTTTCAGACAGGCGGTCAAGAAAGGAGCGATGATGTTGAGTTCAGGTAACTCTTATGTGTGACACCCAATATGTGAGTTGTTCACTTTCATGCATGTCAGTGATTGGTGTGTGATGGCGTTGACGGATACTCTGGAAGTTGGGAGCACGGACTAGAGTAACAAGGAACTTAATTTTGCTCGAGTGTTGACCGTGGTCAAGAAAAGAAGGGACTACAAGTTGCAGGTGGAGTCACATGGAGTCTTTGAAGTAGCAGCGGTACTCATGGGACAAGCTCAAGTCCAATGTACATGGAAGTTTGACGCATGGACGAACTCAAGGTGGTGGACAATATTCGCCAAGGTGGAGTTTGTTGGAGTTGTGTCGAATATAGTGTACGAGGTAGGTTACAGTTGGACTTGTAGTCGTATTGTGTTTAGATAGGATATGGACTCGTGTCCTAGTAGGACACTTATATCCTAGGCCTCTCTTATATAGCGAGGGTAGACACACGATGTAACCTATGCCAACATAATAGCACCGGAACGCAGGGGAAGCCGGCGGCATGTGCCGGTGTCCAGGGCGACCGGGTGCGGTATTGTAGCGGTGTCATGGGGAGGAGCGCCCATAGTCAAGCCCCGGGGATGTAGCCATATCGGTGAACCTCGTTAACAAATCTCGATGTCGAAATCGTGTGATTGCTTGGTCCTCGGATGATCAACGGTATGCCTCGGATTTATTCTAACAGGCTTATCACATGGAGTTTTCCCTTTGGATTTTTTACCTTTTCGCCGTTTCGTCAATAGAGTTCCTTCGAAGCTGGCGGCTGAGCGGACGCCCCTTGGCCTTGATCGATCGTAGCGTGTGGTGGCGTGATACATGTGAGGATTTCCTTTTGCTAGAACTCATCTAGATGAGATATAATTTGGTCTTATTAGAAACGAGTGTTTTGGCAATGCTTCTCGATGTATTGATCGGTGCAAAGCGCACGTATATATGGAGTACAAAGTGGGCCACAACCTCAACTATACAAAGACTAGGAGGTGGGCCAGGCTATACAATATACATGCACAAACCATATATTCAACAGGTCTCATTCACCTTTTATAGTCATTGGATGTGATGCTATAAGATGCGTGTGTGGTGACGTGAGTTGTATCTGTTTTTGTTTTCAAAATAAATGACACCAAATTATATCTCATCTAGATGAGTTTTAGGTGCTTCCTTCTTCAAATGCCCAAAATATATGCAGTACTGTATGGAAGTGTACGTCTCCGTCGCCACGTAGAGATGGGTTGGCGGTCGGTCGTACAGTACAGATGATGTTAGGATCGAGTATCACATGGTACGCTAGTACTACACGTACTACGCTTGCTTGGTGGTGACCGGTTGCATCTTGCTGTCGCAGAGCAGCAGCAGTAGGCAGTACGAGCAGTGATTATTATTTGAGCTTTGACATGACATAATCAATGCTGGAAAACGACGCCGTGGCTTGGACTCATCAGCTCCCATTCTCCCGGTGACAATTATCACGCTTGATTTACCCGGCAAAAGAAAAGGAAATCACGCTTGATTTGTGCAAAATTCTGATCTACTCCGAGCAGCTCAGCCTCGGTCGGTCAATCAACTTGTGCGACAACTAGACGTCAATTCCCTGGGGCCGTGCGGGGACCGAAGGTGGGCCAACCTGGTTTTGGGTAGGTGCCGCAAATATAAGTGCATGCGTGTACCATGTGGCCATCCTGTTCCTGCACCTGGACCGCTGACTTATCCCGTGACCATCGGGGAGAAACGATGGCGAGGCCACCGGCGGCCTGGGCCAAGGCGGCACCGGAGATCGAGATGGATGCAGCAGCAAGCAGCAACGGCCGGCATGCTGGTGCCGCGACCACCTCCTGACATCAGTCCTGATACCCGACCCCGGCGGCGCTAAGAGCATCTCCAACAGGCGCCGAACGCGCCGCGCGCTAAAAACTGATTTGGCGCGCGCCCAACGCCTGGTTTGGCGCGGCACGCGGCGTTTGCTCCAGCAGCCGCGCTGTAAAGCCCCGCGCGCGCAGCTTCAGCAGGCGAGGTAAAAATACAGCGCGCGAACATTTTTTTGCATAGATAAAAAAACGATGCAAGATATTTTACATATAGACAGATAGATAGTTCAACATACATAGATAGATAGTTCGACATACATAGATAGATAGCCACTGCTACGGCATAGATAGATAGATAGAAACTACTTCAAGTCGCTACCATCATCATCATCATCATCCTCGTTGGTGTCGTCCGAGGTTGAGAGCCATATGTCGTCCCAACGGTCATCATTGGCCGTGAAGAACAACCTCCCACCTGCTGAAACTATGTCGCACTGAGCGTTCGCCAATGCCTTCCGCTGACGCCAGTCAGCCCGCTCCGCACGGCGCCTTGCCGTCCTCTCCGCCCAGTAGGCGTGCTCGTCTGCGACGTCCTCCGGGTGGCGACGGCGCCACTCCGCCATGGTCGCTCGTCCTCCTCGGCGACGAGGAGGCGGCGCTGCCGCCGAGCATGGTCGGCACGGTCGAGGTCGGTGATGAGACGCGGCGGAGGGGCGACGCGCTACGCCTGCTCGCGCGTGAAGACGTCCCGGAAGTTCATCTGCGACCGGGGCCTGTCCAAGCGCCACGCCGCCGCGTCGTACGCGTGGGCGGCCTCGTGCGCGCTCCGGAATGTCCCGAGGCCGAGCCGCACGTCGCCGGACCGTATCTCGGCGGAGAACCAGCCGTTGGGGCGCGCGCGGACGCCGCGATAGCCCGAAGCACCCCGGCGGCGCGGCGGCATGGTGGCGCGGTGGTGGCGCGAAAAGCTGCGAAGCGGCGAGCGGCGAGCTTGCGAGGGGAGGGCGCGTGGCTGTGTGCGGTGCGCGTGGCTGTGTGCGGTGCGCGTGGCGGGCGCGGCAATTTATAGACGCGCGGTAAGCGGCGCGCCAAATCTACCGCGCCGCGTGCCGCTTTCTCCCGCGCGCGGTAAGTTTCCGCCACCGCTGGAGCGCGCGGAATCAGCCGGCGCGCGCTAAATCGCAATTTTAGCGCCCGCTTTTGCCGCGCCTGTTGGAGATGCTCTAATTCCAGCCGGCACGCACCAGCAGTGCAAGGCAAGAAGGCAAGTGCTCGGCTGCAGTGCATGTACAAGGCAAAAACTGCATATGCATGTGTAGTACTGTAGTTTCCTTCCACTCCATATGATCTCCCACCGCTTTTCAGTCATATATGTGCATGCATCCACCAACGACCACGTACGGTCGGGCACGGCCCTGCCCTACCATGTGCACCGGGGCCGGGCGACAGACCCAGTAGGCCACCATATCATGAAGTACGTAAACAAGAGCACATATGCACTGCCGCCTTCTCATCTCAATCAGAAAAAGGGAACATCAGCCACAGTCAGCGTTCGTGGACGTGACGGCGCCCGATTGGCTTCCACCCGGTGGTTGAGGCGCAGGGCGAGATATACATAAAATTCGCCCGACCAGTCGCTCAAATCAAACGAAATGCGCCAAACATACTCGCTCGGATTGGCAGAGCGAGGCGAGGTGGCGCTGGGCCGTCCACTCTGTCCGGCGGATGTGGACGCCCGCCCACGTCCACCTCAACGCTCGACCGATCGCAGAAGAATGCAAGTCGAATATGATTATCTCCCCCATCGGGCATCGATCACCAAATCCGTGGCAAGATCCGGGCGTGATCGAAACTGAATGCGATGCACCGTCCAATTGCAGCAGCTGCTGCTGGACAAGAGCCGCAGGCCCATGTTCTGATGCTCAGCCGTCATGAATCCTACTTCAATTTATCGTTTTGGATGGACTTTACCCGTACTGTACGTGCTTGTGCGCTGTGCGGGTGCACAGCAGATCCGAAGCATCGCGGCCTGCTGTGCTGGACGATGTGATCTGCTGAGCGGACAGGATTTATGTCTGCTCAGTGTGGTGCATTTTACTCCAGTAGCACCAATGACTGGCAGTACCCCCGCTGCGTACCAAATCCGACACGGACAGCGGCATCCTCCCACCAGCAGCACGTACAGTAGTAAAATGAATGTCACGCAAAAACGTGCCGTCTTCGGCATCGGGCAGGTGGGGACATATACTACCAGCAGTACAGTAGTGTAACTACTCTCGTGAGGCCTTCGAATCACAGCTGCTCCGAAGGCGCGCAGTGGATCGGATTGGTTTGTTTCCCTCCCAAACAATTGGCTAGTTAAATCGCAATAGCACGTTTGGTTGACGCATTCAACAGCGGTCACTCCAACCATGTTACTCACCCCAGCCAACCGATGATTTGACTCCGTTCTTATTCATCCGTAATCGTCACAATTTCCTTTTATATTTCGTTGGGTCGACGTAATCGTCCGTGGTGCTACGTCGATTCAAAATGGGGACATGTATGATTAGAGTTGATTGAGTTTAGACTCACAAAGGCGTCACAATGTTCAATTAGAATTGGCATCTGTCGTTATGTGTTGGTGCGAGCCGCGGCTCCTACCGGACATTGGCTATTCGCTCTCCGCGACCGTCATAGAACCATTTAGCGTTTATAAGCACGGAAGGCTCAAACTGATTAGTTAATTAAGACATTTCCTCTACAAAAATAATCAACCAATCTAGGGAAACTCTTCATTGTACTCCAAGGGGGCCAAATTCCCCCCCTCCCCCCCCCCCCCCCCCCCCCACACCACCTACTCTAGGAAAACTCTAAAGTGTACTCATAATGTTATTAGGCTTGAATATCACACTATTAGAAAAAGACCTACTAATGGCGCACCAGTTTTGCCTACTAATGGCGCACTGCTGGTGCGCCATTAGTATCAGGCCACTAGTATTTTTTACTAATGGCGCATCACTGATGCGCCATTAGTATCTGCTATACTAATGGCGCACCACGTAGTGCGCCATTAGTATGGAACACCATGCACCATTAGTATGCCTCCCAGGGGGGCATACGTAACCATATGCTTTGTCATACTAATGATGCACTCTGTAGTGATGCGCCATTAGTATTCTTTGGCATACTAATGGCGCACCTTGATGTGATGCGCCATTAGTATGAATATTAGGTTTTATTTATTTTTTATTTTTTTGATTTTTGCACAGGTTACAAAATATATTATTGGACAGAATATAGACAGCAGCACATAGCAACAGCAGATTCATCGAATACAATAGAAGATTAGTCTCCAAACACAATTCATCATATTAGTCTCTGAATTCAAAAGACCGAACAAAGATAAAACATTACAAGTCTCAAGACCGCGAGTATAGACTTTGTCTTCACATTACAAGTCGATATCGATCATCTAAACTACCATCACATAGAAGAGAGCTGCGGTCATCACGATGAGCATCATCGCGATCAAACTGGTCTTCATCCGGTTCCTCCAACGCTCCCTCCTCTCTCCCGCTAGATAGCGAGCGTATCTAGATTCCGCCTCCGCCCTAGTGGTGTACCCTTTGTAGCTGTTACCGCTGAAACGGTGAACCTGTCTCCGACACTCCTCTCAGTCATCGTAGACTCCGGGAACCTTACCCTTGTACACGACATACGACGACATCTCTATGCACAAGCCAAACAACAGATAATACATAAGCAATATGTAAGTATGCAACAAAAGGATCGGAAGAGAAAAGCAAGACATTAGTAGCACGATTCATGGTTGTACTAATAAATAGCATCGATTACATCTAACTTAAATGACCGTCCAAACCAAAGAGACATACGAATTCATTAAAGTTTAATTACAACATGAGCCAATCAATGTTTCAGAACTACACATCACTACTTTTGACTCGACTCATGGGACAGGAGCGTGGATGAAGCCGCCGTCTGTCGTGATGGTCATGAAATCGCGGTCGTTGTCAGCCTGCATTTGTAGCGTTCCGTCTATCTCACTGTTGGACGGTTGATATCTGAGAAAGAACTACCCCGAGGTATGAAGGACATCTTGATGGATGATGTCCGCAAACTCCGACTAGATGCGAAAGAATTCTTGTTTGATGTCCGCGTCCTGGATTGCCGACAAGCTCGCTGCCCAATCTTTGAGATTATCTGGTAACAGAAGGTGATGATGGTCCCTTACGATCGCCCGCATGTGATGGAGGGCGTAGTAGGCATCCTTCTGACCGCCATGCGGCTGCTTGACGCAGCAGAACTTCGTATTGCGGGAGAACATGTGCTTGCCGTACTTACGAACTGCCCTGGTGAAGATGCCTCCAGATTTGGCGTAGCCGGGGAGAACATCATCAAGAACTTTCTTGATATTTGTGTAGTCTATCTTGAAGTCACGGTTCGGTTCGAAATACGTGGCCATAGAATATTTCGGGCTTAAGAGGATGAGTGTGCAATGTGTGTCACTGCACAGAACACGGAATGTTAGAAAAAAAAGAACGATCGAAATCTAAGAAGTCATATGTTACGGGGCGGTTAAGGGATGACTTGAAGGAAATATGCCCTAGAGGCAATAATAAAGTTATTATTTATTTCCTCATATCATGATAAATGTTTATTATTCATGCTAGAATTGTATTAACCGGAAACATAATACATGTGTGAATACATAGACCAACATAACGTCACTAGTATGCCTCTACTTGACTAGCTCATTAATCAAAGATGGTTATGTTTCCTAACCATAGACATGTGTTGTCATTTGATTAACGGGATCACATCATTAGGAGAATGATGTGATTGACATGACCCATTCCGTTAGCCTAGCACTTGATCGTTTAGTATGTTGCTATTGCTTTCTTCATGACTTATACATGTTCCTGTAACTATGAGATTATGCAACTCCCGTTTACCAGAGGAACACTTTGCGTGCTACCAAACGTCACAACGTAACTGGGTGATTATAAAGGAGTTCTACAGGTGTCTCCAAAGGTACATGTTGGGTTGGCGTATTTCGAGATTAGGTTTTGTCACTCCGATTGTCGGAGAGGTATCTCTGGGCCCTCTCGGTAATGGTGGAGGCGCAGGGGCGCGGGGACGCCGTAGATGGTGGAGGCGTCGGTGTCGTAGAGGCGCCAGAGACCTTGCCCTGCGAGACAGAGAAGGGGCCGTCAGCTGCGTAGGCGGGGGGCAAGGGGAGGAGGAGGGTCGGGGGGGGGGGGGGGCGTACGGTGCTGCATCGCTGCTCGGCGCCGACGGCGAGGAGGAAGGTGGGGGTGGAGTCCGGCGGGGGTCGGGGTGGGGGGGGTGGGGGCGCAGGGGCGCGGGGGCGGCGGGGGTGGAGTCCGGCGAGGGTCGGGGTGGCGGGGGTGGGGGCGGCGGGGGTGGAGTCCGGCCAGGGTCGGGGCGGGGGGGGGGGGGGGGTGGGGGCGCGGGGGCGTGGGGGCGGCGGGGGTGGAGTCCGGCGAGGGTCGGGGCGGCGGCATCGTGGGTCGAGGCAGCGCGCGGGTGGATCTGGCGAGGGAGAGAGGGACGAAGGGGATCTGACGAAGGAGAGGGAGGAATTAGCTAGGGGAAAGCTCACTAATGGCGCACCACCCGTCGGTGCGCCATTAGAAATCTTTTTTTAATAGCAATGGCGCACCCCCAGTCAGTGCGCCATTAGAAATCTTTTTTTAGATAGCAATGGCGCACCACCGGGCCAGTGCGCCATTAGTATGTTTATTATTATTATTTTTAAAAAAATGAATATGAACATGAAACAGTAATATTTTTTTATAAAAGCAGTAATAATTGTTGTTTAACAACAATTGTAGTCTACACTTTTTTATTATTATTTTTTAGAAAATGAATATGAATATGAAACAGTAATAGTTTTTTATAAAAACAGTAATAATTTTTTAAAAAATATCATCAAATTTGTTACTTGAAAATATCATTGGCGGCGGCGGTGGAGCGGGGGAGGGTGCGGGGGGTGCTCGTTGGCGGCTGTGGAGCGGGGGAGGGTGCGGGGGGCCGGGTGCTCGTCGGCGGCGGTGGAGCGGGGGAGGGTGCGGTGGGTCGGCGGCGGCGGTGGAGCTAGCGGGGGAGGGTGCGGGTGGGATCGAGATCGAGATGGAGGGGGATAGCGATCGAGATGGAGGGGGATCGAGATCGAGATGGAGGGGGAATCGAGATCGAGATGGAGGGGGAATCGAGATCGAGATGGAGGGGGATCGAGATCGAGTGTCCTCATGAATTCAAAAAGTGCCCATGAAATTTAAAAATATTCATGATATCAAAAAGTGCCCATGAAATACAATCGAGAAATGAAGGCTACGATTTAAATACAATCGATCTTAGCTAGCTATCTGTTCACAATCTTCTTGCCCTTCTTTTTTGCAAATGGAGTTCTTCTGTGCAACGGACGTCCTTTAGGTAGGGTGGTCCTGCTTCTTCTTGTGGTGTGTGCTGCTACTTCATCGTCGTCATGTTCGATCATCGGGTCGCCGTACTTGTCGAAGTCTTGCTCATTGGCTACTCCATCCATTCCGATGATCTTCCTTTTGCCTCTCCTCACGACAACACGACTGGGCTTTGACGGGTCGGTAATGAAGAAGCATTGGTCCACTTGGGAAGCCAGTACCCATGGCTCATTTTTCGCGGTGACGTTTGCGGCCGTGGTCTTGGATTTGGCTTCGGGTATAACCATGGTGGTGAAATACCGGTCTTCTTTTAGGACGCTCTTGGCCCATCTGACACGGAACATCGGGACCTTCTCTCCAGCGTAGCTCAGCTCCCGGATCTCCTCGATCCTTCCGTAGTATCTGTCCTTGTCGTTACCGGTGTAGGATTCCATCGTTACCCCGGAGTTCTGATAACCATCGCTCTTCATGTCCTTGTTCTCGGTGTAGAATGTGTAGCCGTTGATATCGTACGCCTCATAGGTCATCAGGTTGTGCTCGGCGCCCTGTGACAAGGCGAATATGAGTTGTTCTTCCGTGGAAGAATCCTCATGTAAAGGGTACGACAGAAGCTTCTGCTTGAACCAACGCGTGAAACATGAGTTGTGCTCTTTGATTATATCTCCGTCCGTCCTCTGTTGGCCTCGGTCATTGGACGTCTTCTCAATAAAGGTTTTGTGCTCTACCACCCAAGGATCGACCACATCTATGTGTTGTAGCGTGACTAGGTTTGCTCTTTCAAAGTCGGCGAGTCGACCCTCGAAGTCGACATGCTTTTCGCGGCGACCCTCACGGTGACCCCATCCAGCTAGCCTGCCGAGGTGCCTGTTGACGGGCAGACCAACGGGGTTCTCGATGCCTAGATAATTCGTGCAGTAGGAGATGCACTCTTCGGTCAGAAAGCCCCTGGCTATACTTCCCTCTGGACGTGACATGTTGCGAACGTATCCTTTGATGACACCATTCATCCTTTCGAACGGCATCATGCTATGCAGGAATGTCGGCCCGAGTTGGATGATATCCTCCACGATATGGACCAGTAGATGCACCATAACGTCGAAGAATGCGGGCGGGAAATACATCTCAAGCTCGCATAGTATCACCACGATCTCTTCCTGTAGCCTTCTGAGTTGCCTCACGACAATCGACTTCCGAGAGATGACGTCGAAAAAGTTGCATAGGCCAAATAGCATTTCACAGACGTGCGCGTCCATGACCTCACGGATTGCAACTGGAAGTATCCGCGTCATCAGCACGTGACAGTCGTGAGACTTCATCCCGCTGAACTTCTGCTTCGCTGGGTCTAGGTATCTGCTTATCTTCCCCGCGTAACCGTAAGGAAGTTTTACTCCTACGAGGCATGTGAAAAACTGCTCGATCTCCTCCTGACTTAGAGTGAAGCACGCGGGAGTGTAGTCATTTCCGGTCTTCTTGGCCTTTTTGCCTTTGCGACGACTTTCTGTGTTCTGCTTCGCCTCATCATCATCATCATCATCATCATCATCATTAGCGTGAAGCTCCTGCCTGATGCCTATTGATTTCAAGTCTGCCCTTACTTTTGGCTCATCTTTGGTCCTCTCTGGCATGTTGAGCAGGGTACCAAGCAGACTCTCGCACACGTTCTTCGTGATATGCATGGCATCAAGGCTGTGAGGCACACGGTGGATCTTCCAGTACGGCAAGTCCCAGAAAACAGACCTCGTTTTCCATACCTTCAGCAGCGGCTCTGGTGCCTTTCGCTTCTTTCCCGGCTCTGGCGCCTTTTGCTTCTTTCCCGGCAGTGGGCAATCTTTCCGATTTTTCAACAGCTCGTCTATTTCCTCGCCGCTCCTCGTACGCGGGCGTCTTCGGGGTTCGGTTTCACCATCGAACAGATCCTTGCGTTTCCTCCACGGGTCATCGTCGCGAAGCCACCTTCGATGTCCCATGAACATGGTTTTCGAAGACCCGGGATCTCTATCTAGCTGGCGATACGTTGTGTCATCCATGCACCTTACGCATCCAGAAATTCCGTGGACTACCTGCCCCGCGAGATATCCGTAACCGAGATAGTCGTGCACCGTCGTGAGCAGTGCAGCTCTCATAGGGAAATATTCTTTCTCTGCGGCGTCCCACGTATTGGCTGGCGTTTTCCACAGCGTGTCTAGCTCTTTCAGCAGCCCCAGATACAGATTGATGTCGTTCCCTGGTTGTTTCGGCCCTTCAATTAGCATACTCATGTGAATGTACTTCCTCTTCATGCACAACCAGGGGGGAAGGTTGTACATCCACACAAACACAGGCCAGGTGCTATGTGTGCTTCTTTGGCTGCCAAACGGATTGACTCCATCGGTGCTCGCGCCCAGCACGATGTTCCTTGGATCCTTCCCAAATTCTGGGTATTCGAAGTTCAACGCTTGCCACTGGCTCGCATCCTTAGGGTGACTCAGCATCTTGTCTTTTTTATTTATCTCCGGATCATTTCCGTCATCTTCCCGCTTCTTCTCCTTCCTATCCGCATGCCAACGCAGGAGCTTTTCTACCTTAGGGTCCGTGAAATACCGTTGCAGACGAGGAGTGATCGGAAAGTACCACACCGATTTTCAAGGAGCTTTCTTCCTCTTCTTGTATCGAGTGACGCCGCACACCGGACATATGGTAGACTCCGCGTGCTCGTCCCGATAAATGATGCAATTGTTCATGCACACATGGTATTTCACGTGCGGTAAATCCAGAGGACACACGATTTTCTTTGCCTCCTCGAAACTGGTCGGGCACTTGTTCCCCTTGGGAAGACGTTCGTGCCAGAATGACATGTTCTCGTCGAAGCATGCGTCGGCCATTTTGTGTTTTACCTTCATCTCCAGAGCCATGAGCGTTACTTTCAGGTGGGTATCCTCGGGCCTGCATCCTTCATACAATGGAGTAACCGCGTCTATCTCCAGTTGATCCAGCTTGGCTTTCTCTCGGGCGGCAGCTCTTGCGTTATCCGTCTGCTTGAGAAGCAGCTCTTGAATATGAGGGTCCTGCACCCAGCCTCCATCGTCGTCTGCTCCGGCATCTTCATCTTCATGATCATGCCCTTCGTCTTGATCTTCCTCATCATCATGTCCGGCATCTTCTACATGATGACTGTGTACAGCATCACCGTCGTGATCATGTCCTGGAGATTCTTCGTCTTCTCACCAGCCCTCGCCGCGGCGGTTGTCTTGTTGCCCTTCCTCATTTCTTGCCCGGCCCCATGGACGACTTCATAGTCATCTTCATCACCTTGCCACCGATAGCCATCCATGAAACCACGCAAGAGCAGGTGGTCCCGCACCTGCCCGGAATCCGGGTCCGCAATAAGGCTCTTCAGCTTGCATCTTCGACACGGACATCTTATCTCCGTCTCATTCTTTTGAAGCATCTCGGCCTTCGCGGAGCTCAAAAACCTATTCACGATGCCTTCGGTCATCGTGCGGACCATGGTCGCCTGCGGGGTAGAGCAAAACGATATTTTAGAACCAAGAAAAAATTTGGCATGACCTTCCTAAAAATAGGACCAAAAAGAATGCATAGTGCCAAAATTCTCGCCGAAACGGAAATGAATCAACATTCCGGCAAAATATTGGCCACAAAAAGTGCATGTGCACGTTGTTGGAGCGAGCTAGGGAGAAAAAAAGTAGATCTACAACATGAAGATAGCTTTTCCCTTACTTACCTATCAAAAAAAAGGTAATTTCACTACTTAATTTTGATGAATCTATGGTGCAAATGAGGTGAGGAGGAGGAGGCAGCCGACAAGCTTGGAGAATGAGGTGGAGGGAATGAAGTGGGGAAAGTGAGTGTGTAGGTGTGGCTGTCCAAAATTTCTAGCTGGTCCCAGGTTACTAATGACGCACCACACAGACATGCGCCATTAGTAACACAACATGCTAATGGCGCACCACACATCCGTGCGCCATTAGTAGTTTTGCAAAAAAGTATATATATATATATATATATATATACTAATGGTGCACCGTGGCATAGTGCGCCATTACTAGTTTAAACTAGTAATGGCGCACTGTGCCACGGTGCGCCATTAGTAGTTTTGCAAAAAAAAGAATAAAAAAAATACAGTACTAGCGCACTCTGTGGCTGGTGCGCCATTACTAGTTAGAACTAGTAATGGCGCACTTTGCCCGGATGCGCCATTAGTATGTTTGAAAAAATGGAAAAAAATTGTTACTAGTGGCGCACCTAGTGTCTGGTGCGCCATTAGTGTCACCATGTGGTGCGCCATTAGTATATAGTAGTGGCGCACCACTTCTCTGTGCGCCATTAGTGTCAATTTCATCTATAGCCCTTTTTTCTAGTAGTGTCAATGATTTCTTTTTTTAGGACCATGGACATACTTAACCCATGGGTGTTACAAATTCGTCTCTTAATACATTTCTAGCATCCAGAGGGACTTCAGCGAACATAGTAAAATCTCCTGCTCTCTTTGAAATAGCTGCCAGCTCATGGGCCGTCTTGTTTTTGCCCCTAGTTACAATGCTGATCTCCGAACTGGAGAAGGCTTGCAAATTCTGCAAAGAGTATGAATATATTAAAGATAAGATATGGCAACAAGTTTGAATATATTAAAGATAAGATATGGCAACGTATACATGGATGGAAAGAGTGCCTCTTGTCGAAGGCAGGGAAAGAAGTGTTCCTTCCCATTTTCAATGTACGCAATGTCATGCTTCAACCTCGCAAAGATAAAGAGATCAAATGTCATTGGATTAGACGGGGAAGAATGACACGAGCGAAGAAGGATGGTGGACTCTGGAAAATCCACCCAATACACTTCACGCATCACCTATGATCCATTCCTTCATATGCATTTCACTGCAATTTGTTGTGCCATAAGAATTGTCATTCATTACAAAATCTCAATGCATAAATTTTTCTTGATGACTTCATCCTTAAACCCAACCAACAATCTTAATACATTGTCTACGGAGGTGTGGAGGACTTTCAATGCCTTCGAGGGGCTGACCATCCCGAGCCCGCCTAACGTTGATTCTGCCGTAAACCTGTGGTGGGAAGGGTTCCTCGTGAGTGCCTCTCAAAGGAGCGCGAGGGAGTGCAGTGGGATCATATGATATACTTGCCCCTGGAACATTAGGAAGCAGAGGAACCGCCGCATATGGCAAGAGGATGACCTACCGATAATTGACAAACCTAGCCTTGACGGATATTTGCTTGCACATATTTGGTTGTTTCCTCTATCGTGAGTAGTCTGCATGTTGTGTAGATCAATGTAACACCTCCTTTCCTCTAATTGGAAGGCAGTGGTCCTGTCAATTTCTTGAAAGGAATACATTGTCTACGAAACTTTCCTTCAAATACATATATCAATGAAATAATTAGTCCATGGAGATTGTCATCCCTATCAAGCAACACATGGGGCCATGCACTTTAACTTATCTTACACAAGTGTGTAAAGATTGGACTTTCAGTTGAAAACACGAGTTTGTATTTTCAAAATTTGCACTAACTTTTGCAATGACGGTTAGCCTATCTTGTTACGTGCTTAGTTGTTTTACAGAAACATTGTAACGCTCACGTGTCCTTTTTTACTAATTTCAAAATTTTTATGATGATTGCCATCAAAGTTCACGGCACATCAAAACATGCATACATAAAAAGACTTCAACGTATACCAATCGTATCTCATAATGGTACGAAACAAAGCGGCGCATGAAGACGTGTATCATGTGATGCATAGTTCCGACAAAGACCTTTTTGGAGCTGCTAGTTTTCGTAAGGGCACCGCTCGAAAGAAAGTGTTGTATGTGAAGAGAATATACTCCGGACATCGAACCTAAAAAGAGTGTTGTATACCAAGACAATGTACTCGAGGATAACAGCTTTTCTTGAATGAATCTAAAAAAGAGCGTGGAGAAATATATGCTAGTGTATTACGGCACGAAAGTTACGTGGAAGTAAAATCTGAGGTGAGAAAGTTCCCCTCTCGTCCAGTGTTTGTTCTCTAGCAGTGTCCTCCAGGTAACCCATTGTTTTTTTTCCAAGGGACCAGAGGTAACCCATTGTTTTTTTTCTTTTGTAACTGCCAGGTAACCTATTGCGACCGTGGAGAAGATTTGCGGAGGCAGCCAGGTTGGCAGCAACGTGTCCGGCATGAACTGCTCCCCTCAAAAAAAAAAAAAAACCGGCATGAATGGTGAGCTATATAAAAAATAAAAAAAATGAGATCCACAGTCAATGAATGAATGAAGGAAACGTTTTACTGCCTGCCATTTACGGCGCCGAGTCAAAGCAGTCCGAAAATACTCCCCGCCCCGCCGCGGCCAGTCCGTCGTGACGGAGCCCAGCAAGGAAGGCGACGCCAATTCCGCCTCCTCCTCCTCCTCCTCCTCCTCCTTCAATTCCCATCCACCCCCGCCCCGATCCCGTCCCGCCTATAAGATCGCCAGGCGGAGGCGAGCGCACGCCATTTCCTCCCCACCTCCCCTCCCTCTCGCCGCCCGCCGTGCTGTGGTGCTCATCGGTCATCGCCAGTCACCAGCCGCAGTCGTGCAGCGATTTGCTTCGCGCCGCCGGTCTAGTCTCTAGTGGTTGCATGGCGTCCACGCCCGCGGGCCTCTACGGCCGCCTCAACAGGGCCAGCACGCGCGCCTTCCTCGCCTACGTCGCCGCCGGGGCCGCCTGCGCCGCCGCCCTCGCCTGCTTCGTCGTCTCCTCCGCCGACCCCGCCGCGCCCAATGGCGCGCCCCGCCTCTCCTCCCGCTCCGCGCGCGTCTGGCCCGTAAGCCCCTTCGCTCTGTCCTCCCTCCCTCGCACGCTCGTGTTGTGTTTGTCGGCTGACCTCTGTGCGCTGCGCGCTTCAGGATCTCGAGTTCAACTGGCGGCTGGTGGTGGCCACCGTCGTCGGCTTCCTCGGCTCCGCGTTCGGCACCGTCGGCGGCGTGGGCGGCGGCGGCATCTTCGTGCCCCTGCTCAACCTCGTCCTCGGCTTCGACACCAAGTCCGCCGCCGCGCTCTCCAAATGTAAGCCTGCTCGAGCACCCGTGGCACCCACAGCCACCGCCAGCTCATGCGTCTGACGGTCCGAGATGGATCCATTTGCTCACACGCGGGGAATTTTGTCTTGCTTGCGCGCAGGCATGATCATGGGGGCGTCCGCGTCGTCCGTCTGGTACAACCTGCAGGTGTCGCACCCGACCAAGGAGGCGCCGGTGCTCGACTACAAGCTCGCGCTGCTCTTCCAGCCCATGCTCATGCTCGGGATCACCATCGGCGTCGAGCTCAGCGTCGTCTTCCCCTACTGGCTCATCACCGTCCTCATCATCATCCTCTTTGTAGGTTCGTGTCCTCGGGACCCCGCTCCATCGTGCTGCCAAAACGTGCCGTTAATTAAGCTAGGCTCTGACTTTTCTGCTGGCCTAGCTAGCTCCCTTGCGTGTCTTGTCTTGTCAGATCACTAAACTGGATATGTTTTTGGCGTGATCAACTCCTTGCAGGAACTTCCTCGCGGTCCTTCTACAAAGGCATCCTCATGTGGAAGGAGGAGACAAGGATCCTGGTTAGTTCTTGTCACATTGGCTCTGTTATTAGCTGCCTCAACAGGATTCTGTTCTAACAACTTCATTTTTGTTTCCCTTGTGGGAATGATTACAGATGGAGACAGAGGAGCGAGAAGCCCAATCCAAGTCTGACAGTGCGCCAAGCGATGGTAATTTTCATCATCAAACTTACAAGTCAACAGTCTTTTTTTTACATTTTTTAACGTGGTGTTACGGCTCAACATGTGCAGTGGTTATTGATCCGAGCTACACGGAGCCTCTCCTACCTCAGTCTAAGCCCGCGGAGAAGTCTGGCCTGGTAAGCCACAGATACCTGCCGGTTTGCAGTGTTCGTTGCTAAGCTACTCTGAGGCTTTTCTGACCCGAACATATAAATAAGAGCGATTGGTTGCTGTTAGATCCACCTTTCGAAGCAATGACATGATTAGGATAGCTTATCTTTCAAGGGTGACATGATTAGGGAAGTTAATCTAGACTTTTTGACGATTCTCTGGTTTAGAGTGAGTTTGGTGGATGCCCTTAACATTCAAGAGAACAACAAACCCCCAAAAGTACAGTTTGTCACTATGTCCCTAATAATTGATTCCATGTTTTTTTTATTCCAGGAGACTTTGATGTTCAATTTGAGGTGGAAGCATATCCTAGTGCTGCTGGCTGTTTGGTCATCTTTCTTGGTGCTGCAAATCCTTAAGGTCTCTTTCATTGCATCACAGCAGTAGCTCACTACTTCTTATGTTGTCTATTTGATAACCTTTAGGCACTTAGCACTGATTGGATTTGACAATGACATCGGTAGTTTAGCACCCCCTTTCTCCCATAAGTATAGTAGTAATCATGTTGTAATAACTTTACATATGCTGACTGCAGACTGTTCATGAGCTCTTGAGCACATGTACATTAGTACATATGTGATTCTATTTGTCAGCTTTTACTACCACCTTCTTCAGTGCAAATAACTTCGTGGCACAGCGAGGCTCCTGCTGTTCTGTTGCTATTTGTGCCTTCAGCTTTTAGACATACATTGGCTGAAAGTTGTCGCTAATTTCTGTAATTTTTCGCTTCTATGCAGAATAACTCCAAAACATGCAGCACCTTCTACTGGGTTATCAATATCCTGCAGGTGAGAATCGGAATGCAGCCGGCCACTACTTTATAGTTAACCAATTAGATCCTGTCTTGCCCTTTCACTCCAGTTGTCACAGCAACCTTGTGAGCATATCATTGCAATGGACATGCATATATATGTCTTATCAAAACTCATGAAAAGTTTGGTAGACTTGCATGTTTAGACCATCTATCAGCCGCTTTTAAGGGCCCCTTAACTTACACCAAACCTTAACTATTCTGTCGGTTGTACATTGCACAAATTAGGTGGTTGCAGTGCAACCTTTTTCTACCTGATACAATCTAACCACGTGTGTTAATTGATATAGGTCCCAGCTGCAGTAAGTGTTTTCGTGTGGAAAGCGGTTCAGCTGTGCAGGGAGAGCCGTGCTAGACGCATGAATGGTAACCTGGAGTGTGTCTGTGAGGCCAATATCGAGTGGTCGCCAACACAGCTCATCTTCTGCGCCTTCTGTGGCCTCCTGGGCGGTACAGTTGGTGGTCTTCTCGGGTCTGGAGGGGGATTCATCCTCGGCCCACTACTTCTTGAGCTAGGGTGCATCCCTCAGGTATTTGAATCATTTCATGTGTTAAGGTTTCATTTCTTGCTTGTCAGTTTTCAAATAGTCGTGCATTCATATGTTCATGTTGGATGTTATTTGCTTGTCACGCACTGACACAAATGCAACGCTTGAGAGAGCGTAGTTAGCCTCCCAAAGAGGCATAGTACAAGTGTCATGACCATACGTTTTATCCCTACTAGTACTGCCTGATACTAAGGAACACCAGACAGGCACTGTAGTTGAGTTTACTGTGTATAGTGTTCTAAGACATTCAAGAAAGAGCTAAATTGATTTTGCCATTTTGGTATCATTCAACAAGACTGGGGAAGAAAGATAAGAATGTATCTTTTCGTGTAGGTAGCCCGATTTGAATCCCTACCAAAGAGATCAGATCACATGTCTGAATTAGCATCGAAACCATGTTTTGCAATTTTTGAATTTGCTAATTTGATCACAGTATTATAGGCTTAAAGCGTGACAAATAAAATATTGCAGTATTATTTTAGTAGGCCACAGGAAATTATATGCTTGTGATATAAAACATCAGTTTTGCACTTATGTAAAAAAGTGAGACTGCATCAGTTCTTCAGTTTCTCAAATATTTCCATACAATTCTTCCCGTGTACCTCCTTCAGTTTGCTAGTGCTAGATGTCTCAGATCTGTAGCTATTTATATGATTGTCAGTAATCTCTAAGATAATTAATTCATACAAGATATGTATTAGGTGTACTGTAGTGTACTATGTAGATCTAAGTAGGTCTGACCTAAGTGGCAGCGGTTCTTTAATACAGTAGTTTGCAGTCGTTGCTTGTTTTTGACATGGTCCATTCCATGATTGTTCTTGTATTTTTGTCATCAAAGCCTGTCTGTTTTTCTCGTTCAGAGTTGGTTTCATGCAAAGCGTTCACCAAACAGCATGTTCTCAGCAACCACATAGTGCATGGAGCTTATTAGCCTTGTTCTCCCCTATGATTTGCTTGAGGACACGGTCTTGTAATCACCCAAACAGAAACTGATTGTATTAGATGTTGAGCTTGGCTGTAGTGACCAGGGAGTCGTACTGAACCCCATGTGCTATTTGTTGTTTATAAGCGGCCTACATGCTATGCTTTGATGGATGGAAGGTGTGTAGGCCAGTTTCTTTATTCACGTTATATTCCCTAGATCTAGATCTATTCAGATTCAGCGCTGAATATGACATACTGATTTTTTTTTGCGGGGTATGACATACTGATTATTTGATCTGGAACTGGAAAACCAAGTTGGATCGGGAACTGTCTCAGTTTGCTCTGGGTAGCCTAGGACGTTTTAGTTGCCATATTCTGATGCAAAACTTCATTTGTTAATTAATTATGGCTCAGAAAATAGTCAAAAACATTGCCTGCATCCCCCACCCCCCCTGTAAACTGTTGCTTTTGCTGCAATTATTGGCTAAATGAAAATTCAGGTGGGCATTTTGCCTCCCCTGTGATTGTTTCAACAAACAAAAACATTGCAAAGAAGAGTATTGTAACTTGAGCTGTTTTCTATCTAGAAAGTCTGAGATCACTTATTCTCTTTGTTTGTGCCTTCCAAGGTTGCGAGTGCAACAGCAACATTTGTCATGATGTTCTCCTCGTCTCTCTCCGTGGTCGAGTTCTACTTTCTTGGCAGGTTCCCTATTCCTTATGGTAAGTCCATGGCTCCTGGATGCTGTTTAGAGACCTGGCAACCACTAGCCAAACTAACTGTTTAATGACAACGTTTGGTTGATTCCTCCTGCAGCTCTCTACTTGATCTTCATTTCCATATTGGCTGGGTTCTGGGGCCAGTGCTTGGTCAGGAAGATCGTGCATGTGCTCAAGAGGGCGTCGCTGATTGTCTTCATCCTCTCCTCTGTCATCTTCGCCAGTGCTCTTACCATGGGTACGGATCATTACTATCTCACCTTCTAATTTAGCCAATCGTTCACCAGTTTAGCTAAAATTCAACCAGAAAAGACAGCAGGTAACGTTTGTTACAAGGTTATCTTTGAAAATTTCAAAACAAACACCGTCAAAAGTAATAATCCAAACAAGCATCCATAGGCTAGAGCACCAGTTACTAGTAATTGTCACTGCCGTGAGTAACAGTTATCTTTGGAAGTGCTAGTAACAGCTTGCTTAAAGAAAATAAAAACTTTCTTGGACCGAACAAACTTGCTTATAGTATGATCTAATAAGTCTAAATGCGTGTTGCCTGCCAGTTTTCCTAACGACGACATGTCGCTTGCTTCAGGTGTTGTCGGGACCGAGAAGAGCATCTCGATGATCCGCAATCACGAATACATGGGGTTCCTCAGCTTCTGCTGAGTGAACAAACCAAGCCGACCACCAGACCGGGGGAGAACCCAGGCCAATACCTAATTGACCTCACCTCTCCCCCAGCCCGGTTCAGTTCAATGATGAAATAAAAGAAGCCGTGAAGCGTGCCCGTCGTTAGCTCCTCGCTAACCTGCAAGCACCTGCCCGGCCAAGGAAATTCTCCTAGTAGTAGCAGTCAGTGTCATGGTCTTGTGGCGCGGCGCCGTGCCGTATGCTGGATGTTCTTTTTTTGGGGGTCATGTGCTGGTTAGCTCCTGGTTAACCTGCAGTGAATCTCAAGCATTCGTCGTAGGGTTTACGCCGATTCATTCATGCGCTAGCTAGCTCTTGGCTGGCTAGCGAGCATGCAAACGTTGGTTGTATTGGGTGATGTAAATATATCAGCCGGCCAATTGGTTGCTGATTTGTCTATATGGTTTTGGTTTGCTCCTATCCAGCCGTGGTCCTGTATGCGTTGAACTTGGAAAACCCGGCAGCGGTTTCTTTGTCGCTTGATTCTCGCAGTCAAGGGTGATGGGCGCTACTGATTGCATCGTAGCAACCAAGGAGCAATTTTCGATGTTCAGGAGACTTGGCCATTAATGATCTCAAGGGACCGCACGTGATTCAGGTCAGGTGTACCGCAGGATGATCTTTGGTCAAACCTCGCCTTGCTCCGTTGCTCGAGAGAACTGTGGCAAGGGTTTTCTTTTGTACGGTGGCTAGATCCGAAGGGAATTCCGCTAAAAATATACTCCCTTCTTTCCTAACTATAAGTATTTTTAGGAATTTCAGCTTAGAAATTTCAGCATGGACTACATACGGATATATATAGACATAGTTTAAAGTGTAGATTCACTCATTCTGTTCCGTACGGGGTCCATACTGAAATCTTTAAAAAGACTTGTATATAGGAACGGAGGGAGTAAGTCGCCTGTGAAGATCTGTGACTCATGAACACAATCAATGTAATTGGACGGCACCGGCACACCATAAATTGTGTTGGATTGGATGGTGACATTGCCAGGTTGCCCACACCCACGTACATGTCACTGATTATATATCTACTCCCTCCGTTCCTAAATATAACTCTTTGTAGACATTTCACTATGAAATTCCGACACACAAATAAAAGCTCAGCAACCAACATGCTAATAGTACTAGCTATGCAAATGCAAGCAGCACAACAACAATCACGCAACTATGGACATTGCAGACATTGTCACTAATAGTTGGCATTCCAGCAGCAAAGCTTCAGAGCTGCCGAATGGGTGGTATAATGTCTCTTCCAGCACAAGCTTCTCGCTCATCACATGCCCCATACATACCGTGATGTGCCCTAGGCAAACACAAAGCAGGTCCCTACGTACCAAACTTACACAAAAAGCGGGGCACTCGCGTCGCTCATCTTGGATGGAAGTCCTACAAACTTACAGGTCGTGCCAGAAGCGGACGGCTAACGGGAGAAGTGAGGGATCACTCCAGGAGAACCTCGCCTTCGCCGATCGCCTTGTTCATGATTTTCGTCGACACGTCTTGGTCTTCTTTCTGAGTGTCGCTGCCGCCGTCTTCTTTGTTGCTCACCGGAGTGGAGGATGTGTCGGTGTTGTTACCGCCGTTGTCCCCGTCTCTGGGTGTGGCCTTTTCGGCATCGGTTGAACCCGAAGCCACCATAGTCCCATTCGGTGGAGAATTCAGCTCCGCAGAAGTGAGGTCAGTGAATGCTTGTGTTTGCTTGTCTAACGCTGCTGTTGAATTTACTGGCTGCTCATGTTGACCTTTCAAAGAGGTTGAATTACCTGGCACTGATCCAGCATGGTTGCTCGTCACATTTACTGGAGTCGGATCAGTCTTGCTTTCCGAGACCATGCTGGGAGTGCTCGTATTTGGGTTGGACGATGCATTAGTTGAAGAAGCCTCATTGGTTCCATTCACTCCAGGACTCCGGAATGTAATCCCATTTGATAAATTGGTGGTGCCTTCAAAGATCCTATCCATGTTCTTCAGTTGTTCGTCGGGGAGAGGATTCGTGACTTGGGCATCATGGTCCACAGAACTCGACACATTCTCGCCTCCAGCACTCTTCTCCCTAGCCTTGCGATCTTCCTCCTCCTTGTGCTCAGGTTCCTGGTTTTCATGAGGAACCGCAGTTGAAGCATCATCCACGAATAAGATCTTCTCTTGGGCATGATGGGTCAGCACATCTTGCTGCGATGACGGAGGGTCATGTGTTACAGCGCTGGATACATCATCACCATGGAAACTCTTCTCTTGGTCCTCCTGAGAGCGCTCCTTCCGCTCTTCGTCCTCAAACACAGCCCTGCCATCTGACCCTTCATCCTTGTTAGCCGAGTGCTCCCCAGGCTCAGGAAGATCCTCATCCTTGTCCAGGTCTGGCTCATCAATGGGGTCGTCATCGTGCTCATCACGCTTCATTACCTGCTCCATCTCCTCATTCTCTTCGTCCTCGATCCGTTCATCCAGTGTTGACGAATCGGCCTCCTTTGCTGGCAGGTCTTTCCTGCCCAGTTTTATGACGCCCACCTGGCTCTGATCATCTTTATGCTCATCACCGGCTTCGTGATTGGTGGCATCATTTTCATTATATACCGTCTTCTTCTCGTAAGAATGCTTTACTTGGTAGAGCAACCAAACGGAGACGAGAACCAAAAGACTTATCTGAAGAGCTTTCTTTAGCTTCAGACCTTTCGATCTGTGGTTCCTACTAGAGCTCTGCCTCAGCATTATCAGTCTATCGAGGCAACAGAGCAACCTGCTATCTCAACCCTGAAGCCTTCCTACATGAAGAGGTCAACAGCAGATAAGAATCAACCACGACATTGAACACCCAGGTGGGATAAAACAATATGATAAAATACTTGAATAATTGGACAATACACTTGCCTAGTAATAAGCCAAAATACATATCTACAAAATCCTATCTATCTTGTTACAAGCAAAGAACTGTATTATAGCATGTTGGTGGTCATAGAGACAATTTGGGGACAGTAGTCAGATGAAACAAGCTATGCAGTTTAGATCTGAACTACCACCTCCAACGCAGAAGTTTCCTAATCGCCACTCCCTCCGTTCCATATTAGTTGTCGCTTGTACTAAATCAGCGCAAACCGTCCGGAGTGAGTACCTCCAATCAAGCCATGTGTACCATGTAACTGTCCGGGTTAATTTTCTGAAACGAAAACCAACTCCCGAGGATCATCAACAACAGCAGAGTGTGTGGTACGTTACTAGTACTGCCGCTACTCCCCCAACATAGCAATAATCAACGCCGAGACAGCTTAGGAAACAAGTAAGAGTCCCAACATTTCCACAAAACACCCAGCAGGCCGCCTCTACACCCATTTGTTAAACCGAAAGAAACAGAGGTAAATCAGTTCACTTGAAATGGCCTAAAGAAGACATGTAGAACTCGAATCACCTAACATCACAACAGTCTAAGATAATCGATGGAAAGATTTGAGCTCCGGGGAAGAAGTAATCCGAAATAAGCATAGCCTAAGTGTAGGGATTTCCTGCCCAAATCCAGGCAAGAAACCTCAAACCCCAGCTGAGCCGACCACCGCACACCAACATCCTAGCAACCTCAGCAGCACGAACACCCAAGAAAGACACAAACAAACCGAGAGGCGCTTAAATGAGCTCAAGAACCTGCATGGGATGGGAAGCCACGGCGCACCGCGACTATTCAACCTTGGCATGGTAAGAACAGGGCCATGAATATCTCACCTTGGGACACCGGCAGCCAAGATGTCCGGAGCAGCAGCTGTTCTTGCCTTCTTGGTCCGGCCACGGCCCCTCCTCCCTCCACCGCAGGAGATTTAAGGAGAAACGCGCAGGCAGGTCGAGCTGAGACCGGTCAAAATCAAGATGCTTGCTCACCTAAATCCTCCTCTCCCCCCACTAGCGCCTGAGCGGGCGGATCTAACCGCGGATTGTTTGTCTGGAAGAACGGGGGAGAGGGGAGGGGAGCTGGTGATTGATAAACAAATGAGGCGCGACGGTGGCGGTGAGGCGAGTGGATTTGGGTTGGGGTTGGGGCCGGCGCACACGGCGATTGGGGGAATGGCGGTAGGTGCTGCTGGCTGGGTAGGGCGGAGGAGGAGAGGGGGATTTATGAGGCGATGCGGACGGATGGACGGAGCTTCGCGGTCAGACGGAGGAGAGAGGAGCGGTGAATTTTGGTGTGCGTCGTCCTCTTTTTTCTTTCTTCTCTCCGGTGATGATATTTTTCTCGTTTGTTTTTTGGATGACCTTCTTGTGTTTGCGGCTGGGGCTTTGGCAGCGAGTGGTTGGAGGTTGGGGGCAGGGAGCTTCGGGAGGCCCGTCACAGCGCTGCCGGTTTTCCCCATGCCCTCACCCCCGCTGGGACAGTGCTTCGGTGCCTTAAAGCACCTACCTTTGTGTCTATGACACGTGGGTTTAACAGGTGGCTGGCCCACATGTCAGTGACCCAAAGGCATGTGCCTTTAAGGCACCGAAGCTGTGTCCCCCTCGCTGGTACAGGTTTTGTTGCCTGCTGCGTGACAGGAAGAGCCATTTTTTTTATCCGATGTTAATATGCTGTGTATGATTGTGAAATGCAATTTTTTTACTTGAATTTGTAGAATATTTTTTATGCATATGTTTGTTGAGCTTGCTAGGCATGCTGGATTTTGCGAGGACGGCGAGAAATTGGGTTAGGTGAAGTTTGAAATGAGCTCGGCACGCGCCTTGTGTGACAATAGCGCACACTTGTAGTGTGAGCGGGGCGTACCATACACGCAAATGTAGTAATCTTCTTTTACAAGAGTGCTATTGTTGTACGGGAGACAAATCCGTCGAAGTTTAATTACCTCTGTAGTACACAACCAATGAGAAGAAAGTGGTATTACATAATATTTTGTGATCACAGTATTAGGTCAGTCATATATGCATGTCTTAATTAGTGGGTAAGGTTTCCATGAAATTGATTGGTCCCATAATATTTTGGAACCACTCACACTTGCAAGTACGTAATGATACGATTGTTTTTGTTGTGTGATTGTAGAAGTGATCAGTGAGGATCACATGAAAGATATTGTTCCAACGCCACTATTATACGTATTATGAAAAAAAATGACATATTTCTACCTGTCACCATACACAGCTTAGAAACTCTACCAGAGTTGTCATAATTGGGACTGCCATACGCCAATGGAGCTCCCTCATACTAAATAATGTTTTGGAGGTTGTCAGACTTGTGCACAAACACGAAATCACCAATCGTCCGCCTCCATAACTTTTTTTGTTTTTATTTACTCAAATTTGTAGGGACAATTTAAACAACATTTAATGTATGTGTGTATCAACACGATAGCTTAACTACCAACTACATCAGTGGCCAAAATCTGCCACATTACATATACTTTGCAACTTGAAATGTCGTTAAGCGGCATTTTCAAAATATGCAGTCGTTGTTCGACATTGCTAGCTACTACTACCTACATAGTTTGACGTCGGCATCGTCTAGTCATCGTCCTCCTCCTACACCTCATCCGAATTCGACAGGTCGTCGAGGTAGGCGTAGGGGTCAGAGCAACGACCGCAAGCTCATGCTCCTCATCGTCACCGTTTGTGGGACCAAAGTGCGCGCAGATGCACTCCTACTTGCAACGGTGCATGCCCACTTCGAGCTTGGAGAGCCGCAACACTACTCGGAGTGGGTCCTCGGCTCGGGCTCCGGTTGAGCCTCGACGAGGACGGGGACGAATAGGACGATGGGGCCAACGTCATTGACAGAGACGATGGCGCCCAAGGCGCTAGATCCACGCCGCCTGCCATGACGAGAGTCGTCGGCGCCAAGGGAAGCGCCAGATCAACCACGGGAGCTGCCAGGCCATGCCTTCTGGGAGGAGGATGTGTCGGTTCTCGCAGCTTGGTGGCGGGGGGGGGGGGGGGGGGGGTGTTGGTGTGCATATCAGGGTCGAAAGATCCCCGTCCGCTAGCACGTTCAACCAAAAGTTGCATTCCGGCGCAGTGACATTGTCGAGGGGGAGGCGAAGACTATTGTTTTGATGGTGTGGATGCCTCGCCACGGTGAGGATACGATGCCGCATGGTGTCCATCCTACGAACCGCCAATGAAATCCGAGGGGGCAGCCGCGCCATTAATGGCAGGTAGTTAGCGGGCACGTCCCCCTATCATTGGTCACTATTTGTGCAAGGTGCTGCATGTATAGGTCGCACGCTGCTTCAAAACCTGGTTATGGCGCAAGGAGGAAGAAGATGAAGCGCCCCTCTTGTGCCGGCGGTTGGATTTAGAGCAAACTCCAAACAAATGCCTCCACAACCTCCATACTTGGAGGCTACAAGGTCATTTTTGGAGCTAGACCCATAAATTTTTACGATCGCGACACATATGATGACTTTGCTAGAGTTGCTTTGGAATATTTATTCATTTTCTATATTTAAAAGATATTTGTACGTCATTTCTTATCTAGTATATCAAAATAGTTTATCCCGGTACTTCTATTTATCTCAACATGGACACATATGCCACATCATCATGGTTTCAAATGAACATGCATGCATGCATGGGAAAAAGTTTTCAATTATTAGCTGATCCTCAATATTTCTATATATCTTAACATGCATGCATTCCGCTTCACCTTACATACAACCTCATCATGGAACCACTTCAACATGCTTGCATATTTTTTAATTATATCATGCCACTTATGTTCGATAAATATTTTCAACTATACAATAATACAAATATTCTTTTTCTAATTTGAATTACCAATTTTACTTACTCTGACTCCATGTCCCCTTAATGAAATATTAATCCTCAAATTATTAACAAATAAAAGTACCCACTCCGTCCGGAAAAACTTGTCTCAAGCTTGTTCCTCAAATGGATGTATTTAGCACTAACTTGGTGGTAGATACATTCATTTAAGGGACAATTTTTTTCGGATGGAGGGAGTATATCTTAAATTCAATATGTAATGATTGTTCTTAGTTTGCGTTCATATATTATCCAAATATTAATGTTTCATACAACCAAATCTCATTGGATATATTGCAATCGAATCCCGCAGCAACACACAGCGTATCATGTAGTTTACTCACAGCGAAGTGCATATACTGCTATAATCCAGCCACATTGAAATAAGCGCGCGTATTCTTCAATTCGTGGATAATTCAATGGTGCTTCTTTTTACAAAAAAGAACTAAAATACAAAATTATGTTGCCTTCGGAGCAGATGGATCTTTCCACTGGCTGTTGTATTTGGATGGGAAAAACAGGTTCCCAACAGCTACCTGCACGTGGTTCATGGATCCCCCCAGACCAGACGGAAAAACTGTGTTCCCCAAATCACATTCCGAAGTTTTTTTCCTAATAAAAAATCCTGAAAAGGAAATGCAGTGGCATTTTGTCTTGAGGTCGGCAGGGTAGCGGATGAGACTTGTCTGCTCCCCGCGTGTGTGCCCATCCGTGCTCCCGCATACGTGGCATGATTTGATTGAAACAAAATAAGGCCCGGTCCCACCCTTTAAAATCAAGGGGGAGATGATTAGATTAGAAAGGATAAAGGGAAAAGGACGACCGTAGGATGAAGCGGGAGCACGGATGGGAGCATGGGGAAGGAGCAGGCAAGCCGAATCCCAGGGTAGCACCGCGTTGCCGATCGATGTTGGGTGCAACTCCTCTTGACCTAGCTTCCGAGTACCAACACGCGCTCTCACACTTGGTCCGTGGGAGCTAAGCCGTACCACACTACCACGAGGTGCTACACTTACACACAATGTTAGGCGTAGGGTAGGTCCGTGATGGAGGAACTTTTCCGGTTTATTCCACCTCCGGGCTTTAGTACGTCTCCGTGTATCCTTTTCGGGACATGATGCAAGTGGTCCTGAAAAAGCTCTAGGAAAATTTGTGACACGTTTCATCAAGTGGTCAGGCTTTCCCAAAACTAGTGGACTGTCCCACACACTTTTGCGCTGCTGCATAATAGAAAAAAAATGAGTTATTTTGCTTTGCTTATTGCTAGTAGTTGACTAAACTTTTATGTATAATATATCACTCTCAAAAGATACATCCTGAAGTTAAAATGCAGCTTAGAAAGGGCTTTAGCAAAAAATTAGTATAATATATTCTCTACACGTATACATAGATGAGTATGATTGTTAGAGATGAGTATCATATATGAAACACCGTAGTTCTTTTTTGCTTTCCTTGAATTTGGCCCCATCAATTCCACTCATCGGGCCATGCGTGGAGCGAGTGTGGGGCTGTAGGTGGTCTTTCTAGAGTGTAGTGAAAGTGCATCTAGGCCTTTTATTGAATTTGTGGTGATTCATGACAAAGCAATTAAAATGGCTAATGATTTCATGATTTATCAAGCTTATTTCGAAAATTTAGTGTATTATCTTGAATAGAAACACTATTGGTGCCCCCCCTCTTCGTGTGCTTTATCCTTTGTAGTTTGTAATGGCAATGGATATCCACGTCGAGTTTAAGAACAATCATACTATTAGAGGAGCACTGATTACCTTCAATCTGGTTTTGATCATAGTAATAACCTTCTTCTCTAAAGACTTAGGAATTGTTGAATCTGGAAAGTGATTAAGCTAAGCAAGGTTACTTCTAGCAGCCTTTGTTATCACACAACGTCTTTGTCACCGGACCAAACACATGCAGAAAATATGACGGTTGTGAATAATAAAGGGAATAACGAGAGTATAGGTTTCACTTGCAATTGTGTACACATGCTTGGAATCATAAAATAGACATTGACATTAGTATGACTAATAAGTAAATACTCTATAACTAGATAAGTGGATGATGCGTCCTTTTGACACCATGTCTGACTACCACTGAATCGAGGGTTGAATTGTCCAACCTTAACCCAATCCATCTCACGGGTTACCTCGATTATTTAGAAAATATCATTCCAAAGCATTAGCGTATTGTGACTACATCGTAGTCCCTCCTAGGAATTGGTTATACCTACCACACTACCAGTGTGTGGTGTGGCCTTCCACTCTTTCACGCGTGTTGCCTCTCCTTGTACTGATATTCGATGCCTTGGGTATCGACAAGTCCTTGGATCAAGGAGGAGACATGGAACAACCATTGTGCATATACAAAAAACGAAAATCATACCGTCAATCCTATAGTTGTGTGTGCACAGGGCCACGAGCCCACGAGGCTATGCCTCGTCCCTTAGCCCGAGGGGATTACTAACACATGCAATCGGATCACATGAAGAAGACATTGTGTGGTCTTACAATGTCACTGATAAACTCGAAAGTGTTGTTTTGAAAATTGCGTGGTTTAAATTCTGAGGCTAGGCTGAGGATAGTCAGAGCTAATATTGAGGAATGCTAGTGCTCTATTACCTATCAGCATGAGGCAAAATGTGCTTTGTTTGATCATGTTTCATTCAAAATTTATGCCCTCGATGTTTTGATAATTTTGTTTGTGCCCCCTCTGATGGAGCCTCGAGTGGTATTATTGTCTAATGGAGCTCTATTGTTTTTATTGATAGATTATTTGATATCAAGCCTTTTTGCATCACCATAGAATTCACCTCGTCACATAGTTTTGGGACTTGGTCTTTAGTGAACATGTATAGGCCTTGTTAGGGTGAAAAGGAGAGATGACCTTGTTAGTTGGCTTTATAATTTGCAAATCCCTCCTAATGACAATTAGCTTCTTGTTGATGATTTTAATTTAATCAGATCTCTAGATAACAGAAATCTTCCAGGTGGTGATGTGAATGATATTTTCTTTTTGAAAGAGATCATTGGGCATTTGGGATTCTTGAGTTGACTTTGAAAGGAAGGTCTTTCACATGGTCTAATATGTAGGATTCACCTTGGCTGGCACAACTAGACTGGTTTTGACCTATTCCAATTGGATTTTAGTTTACCCTAATGCAGTTGTGCTCCCTCTTACTAGAACCACCTCGGATCATGTGCCTTGTGTCATTTCTATTGATACTAACATTCCCAAGGACAAAATATTCGTCTAGATAACTATTGGATGAAGATGCCTGGGTTTTTGGATTGTGTGCAGGATCCTGGGTTGCCCCCTGTCCGGAAGCATAATTCTGTAGGTGTATTAATTATTTGAAAATTTCAAACGTCTTAGATATGCTCAAAAGAAATGTGACATAAACATGGACATAATTAAACTTTAGCTTGAGGCATGCAATAGGGTTATCTTGGCTCTTGATTTCTTGGAGGAGAATCAACAATTATCTAGGTTTGAATTTAATTCAGAAAGATTGTTAAACCTCATGTCGAGGATCTTATGCACCTTCAGTACCTTTATTGGAAGAAGCAATGCACTATTCTTTGGATAAAGTGGTGGAGGGAAATTCTAAGTTCTTCCATGCCATGGCCACTAAGAGATACCACAGAAACAATATTGCTAGCGTAAAAGTAAAGGATAATGTAATTATTCATGATCATCAATAAAATTGGGGGTATTCTCTGGTATCCTTTTAAATATCGCATGGGGCTGGCATAGGTTACTGCCATGGGATTTTATTTGGAGGCCCTTTTACCATCGACTTCGGGCCTTCAGGATTTGTCTTCACCTTTTACTCACAAAGAAATTAAGGACATCATCAAACAATTTCCTCATAATAGGGCCACTGGCCCAAATGGTTTTAAACAAGACTTTTAAAACCTTATTAGGGACTTCTTTGAAGGCAAATAGTATCAATGATTCTCTCTTTACCATAATTCCAAAAGTTTCGTCCCCTGAAAATCCTAATGATTTAAGGCCCATCTCCTTGACCAACACCTGCCTTGAAGTCCTAAATGGCTAGCCAATCATTTGCAGCATGTGATCTTCAGGTGTATCCATGAGAATTAGTATATCTTTCTTAAATGTGGACCCATTAAGATTGTATTGCCTGGACCTTGGAATATTTGTTTCATTGTTACAAGTCCAAGAGGCCTATCCTTATTATCATACTTGACAATGACAAAGCTTTTGGCATTGTAGATCATGAAGCAATTCTTCATGTGCTTAAACATAAAGGTTTTGATGAGAAGTGGAGAGTTGGGTTAAGGAGAACTTATCTTCTGGGACCTCATCTATCCTCCTTAATGATGTGCCAGGGAAAATTCCTTTTGTAGAGGATGCGTTCGTTAGGGGGATCCTCTGCCCCCCGCTCTTTGTGCTAGCAACCAATTTGTCGCAATTTGCGGCCAATGATTTACTGCACAAAGGTTTATTATCCTTGCCTTATACCTTCTCATGACCCATATTTTCCAATTGTGCACTATGCGGATGATACTTTGCTGATGATACCGGTTGTGGGTTCTCAGTTGATTGCTTTAAGGGACATATTACATGTTTTACATGCTTCCACTTGGCTTAAAGTCATCTTCAACAAATATCATATGGAGCCCATCAATGTGGATCATGCTTGATTGTAACATGGGATCCATGCCTTTTACATA
The DNA here is from genome assembly GCA_963921465.1 of Triticum timopheevii. Classification (NCBI taxonomy): domain Eukaryota; kingdom Viridiplantae; phylum Streptophyta; class Magnoliopsida; order Poales; family Poaceae; genus Triticum; species Triticum timopheevii. The sequence goes on along the minus strand of OY997268.1, from coordinate 91,199,093 downwards.
TCTTGGTACATATGTGTACTATCAGGCCTAAGATTCAGGATCTTGTGTCGGTGCTCAACAGAGTTAAATGTAGGATCTTGACCAGTTCATCCCTTCTCTCTGAGGGTGCTCGCCTCTAGCTACTCAAGTCTGCCCTGTCAGGCAGACCAAATTATTTCTCATGCATCCTTTAGCTCCCTCCCGGTATTGTTAAGCAACTTGAGAGGATTGAGGCCTAGTTTGGTAGCACTATTCTTTTAAAACTGTGGTAATCTAAAACCTCATTTTTTCAATGTGGGGGCAATGAATACCTCGGTTTGTCCAAACCGTTGTTTTCCTCTATTTCGCCAAAACCACCGATCCGTTTGTCAAGTTCTGTCTACCCGTTTTTTGACTGGCTGTAACTAACTCAGCTACACCCAAGTAGCCAATCAACGTGTAAAAAGTAAACACGGCCATGCAATGCAACCATCACATGCAAGCCAAGTCCTATGGCAACATAGAATCTATCGGCTAGCTACCATTTAGCCTGCTGCGCGTACTGAGTGTTCTCCAATGACAAATTACTCCACTCCATGGGCGAGCTTTGTTTTAGATGTCCGCTACTCGCCAGAGAGTTATCGTTAGACAACGACTCAATAGAAGCATGCAAGATTGCCGGAGAGTGACTTGTACCGCTGGCTCAACCGATGGGGTCGTCTACAGAAAAACTAACTACATGCGGCATGGTAACCAACATACGAAGGAATCCCTGGCGACAGCGTCAAGAAGAAGATGGCTTGTGAGAGACCAACGAAATAGAAAAAAAGGTTAAGCACCTAGCCTGAAACGCCTAATAATGAAATGATAAATTGCATTTCAATTACTGACGGGGAGTCGAAGGCGCTGCCATTTTCTCTCGGTTCTATTTTGGAAAAAGAGGTCGTGACCTCTTTTTTACATACTGCAAGAAAACTACGGTATGAGAGATACCATGGTTTATTAAACTACAATATTTATTTCATCCAAACACCTCAAAGTATTTAAAACCATGGATTTTCTGGAAACCACGGTATTTCTCAAAAAACTGTAAAATTACTTTGCATCCAAACACACCCTGAATGACAATACCTTTGGTGTGCTTATGATGATGTTCTGAAACATTCACTTTCTGCCTGGACTATGGTCTACCAGCCTAAAGAGAATGGCGGTGTGGGGATTATGAACATAGAAATTCAAAATAAAGCTCTGCTAACTAAAAAATTGCACAAGTTTTATAATAAATTTGATATCCCCTAGGTCTCTTTAGTTTCGAACACCTATTACGATGGAGTGGTGCCTCATGTTATTGTATTATGTGGGGTCCTTTTGGTGGAGATACGTTATTGAAGCTTAATATGGGGTCTTACTACTGTGAAGGTTAATATTTGCGATTTTGTGGTGTTTTGGTATGATTCATGGCTACTCACTAACAATGTCCATCCTCCAAGACAAAATTTACCTTGTCTGTTTTCTTATGCCGTCGATGATAAGATCTCTCTCCTCTTGTTTCTTGAGGTTACTAGATGATCCGTTGCGCCATTGGCGTAGAGACCAACCACAGACCAAAAGTAAAGTGAACTATTTGGAGGATTTTCCCCCTAGCTTTCTCTACTAACACATAAGCCATTTGCTTGAGTAGGTGAATGGACTCTGAGTTTTTTTCCTTTACCCCAGCTCTCCACATCTCGTAATTGCGACAAAAAACAACAACCGAGAAATTAGGTGTACCATTTGAAGGATGTTCTAGGTGATTTGCTTGCAAACAATTATATTCGTATTGCGTCTCTATGCCTTGTATATATATGATAGACAAACGATAAGTTCAATATGATATATTTCTTAGTGGTCATTAAACAATAATAGTTGGCAACACTAGTTTGTTTAGGTTCATCCTATAGTTCAAGTTGTCTAAGCATGATACGTGACAATTCGGGTAACTACCCCGAGATTATAGCAACCATCTGTTCATACTGGTCACACTTAGACACAACTCTCTAAGTCACCGGTCTTCATCACACATGGATCTGGACCAGGGTCCTTCGCCATTGCTTCGATGCAACGTCTCGTGGATCTGGAGTTAGCCGTGCATCATGCACTCGACTCAGCGTGAAGCATAACCAACATTGACATGTGGGTCCGTGAAGGACTTCGTTGTCTAGCTCTGTTTGCGTATGGCCAAGCCGGCGCGCTACACACCTGTGCTAAGTGTGGCGCCTTTACCCGGGCTTTTCCTGCCTGGTCCTCACCGTCATGGGCCCTGGCCAGCTGATGCCTGCAAGCCAAACATGGTAGTGTAGCACTTCCACAGAAGTATCCCAATGAGTAATCATCCCAACGAAGATCGGAGGAGAGTATTTATAGTGGCGCTTCTGTTACACACAAGGTGTCAAAGCTCTTGTGTGAATTAACTGCAAATATTGTTACTGTCCTGAATCGCGAATAAACCAGTTGTGCAAATATAGAGAGAGTTGAAAGTAACAACTATAATAACTATTAAAAGCAAATAACATGAGCAAGGCTAACAATTGTGTATCCTACAATAAAGAGATTAGGCGCGGAGAGATTTTAGTTCATGGTAAGAATGTATAAAGTGTGCAAGTGCGATGGTAATACCAGTTACCTTGTATTGTACTCATAGCATTTGATATATGTGTTCTGTAGGCGGATCACCCTAAGGTTATGCAACTCTTCTATGCGGGATTATATTTTATTCTATCCTCCCGCTTCTTCGTTAATTAAGGTCCTTAAACTGGAACCAATCATCAAGTTTAATGGATCACTGTTATCTCATATTGTCTTCTGTCCTCATAGATATCTCCACCTATCACGTCAGAGGACAAAGATTTCCTAAACAATACGTGTTACCTATGTAGGTCTTGAGATCATTTTGCATGGGCCCTTAAATTGGACAACATGCATAGAGTTCACCACAGTATAACAACATACTTCCTCCATCCCAAAATAAGTGTCTCAACTCTAGTACAATTTTGTACTAAAGTTAGTACAAAATTAAGACACTTATTTTGGGACGGAGGGAGTACTAGATAGATCACACTAATACGAATGCAAATAACGACATATAGAATAAGCACAAATTAATCTTACCACTTACCTACATCTCCCTGATACGTCCATTTTGCATCAGATTTACCCACTGTTATTTATGTTGTCTATTGCATAATAATTCCTTTTGGAGTAATTCTAATGCCTTTTCTCTCATAATATGCAAGGTACACACAAAGGGGGAGAATTCTGGCAGCTGGAAATCTGGACCTGAAAAAGCTACGTCAGACTACCTATTCTGCACAACTCCAAATGAGCTGAAACTTCACGAGGATTTTTTATGGAATAAATGAGAATTATTGGAGCCAATAAGTACCAGAGGGGGCCCACCAGGTGGGCACAACCCACCTGGGCACGCCAGGGAGCCCAGACACGCCCTAGTGGGTTATGCTCTCCTCGGCCCACCTCCGGTTCCCCTCTTTTGGTACATAAGTCATTTTGACCTAGAAAAAATAAGGGGAAGACTTTCGGGACGAAGCACTGCCGTCTCAAGGCGGAACTTGGGTAGGAGCATTTTTGCCCTCTGGCGGAGCGATTCTGCCGGGGGAACTTCCCTCCCGTAAGGGGAAATCATTGTCATCATCATCACCAACAACTCTCTCCTCTTCGGGAGGGCAATCTCCATCAACATATTCAACAACACCATCTCCTCTCAAACCCTAGTTCGTCTCTTGTGTTCAATCTTTGTACCGGAACTATAGATTGGTGCTTGTGGGTGACTAGTAGTGTTGATTACATCTTGTAGTTGATTACTATATGGTTTATTTGGTGGAAGATTATATGTTCAGATCCATTATAGTATTTAATACCCCTCTGATCTTGAGCATGATTATCATTTGTGAGTAGTTACTTTTGTTCTTGAGGTCACGGGAGAAATCATGTTGCAAGTAATCATGTGAACTTGATATGTGTTTGATATTTTGATGATATGTATGTTGTGATTCCCTTAGTGGTGTCATGTGAACGTCGACTACATGACACTTCACCATATTTGGGCCTAAGGGAATGCATTGTGGAGTAGTTATTAGATGATGGGTTGCGAGAGTGACAGAATCTTAAACCCTAGTTTATGCGCTATTCCATAAGGGACCGATTGGATCCAAAAGTTTAATGCTATGGTTAGATTTATTCTTAATACTTTTCTCGTAGTTGCGGATGCTTGCGAGGGGGTTAATCATAAGTAGGAGGTTTGTTCAAGTAATAACAACACCTAAGCACAGGTCCACCCACATACCAAATTATCAAAGTAGCGAACACGAATCGAACCAACATGATGAAAGTGACTAGATGAAATTCCCGTGTATACCCTCAAGAACACTTTGCTTATCATAAGAGACCGTTTTGGCCTTTCCTTTGCCTCAAAAGGATTGGGCTACCTTGCAGCACTTTTGTTACTACTACCGTTACTTGCTCGTTACAAATTATTTTGCTATCAAACTACTCTGTTACTTATAATTTCAGCACTTGCAGACATTACCTTGCTGAAAACCACTTGTCATTTCCTTCTGCTCCTTGTTGGGTTCGACACTCTTACTTATCGAAAAGACTACAATTGATCCCATATACTTGTGGATCATCAAGACTCTTTTCTGGCGCCGTTTCTGGGGAGTGAAGCGCTCTTGGTAAGGAAAAATCATAATTACATACTGAAATTTATTGTCACTTGTTACTATGGAGAACAATCCTTTGAGGGGTTTGTTCGGGGTATGTTCACCTCGACTGGAACCACAATTAGTTACCCCTCAACCTAATGCACCTACTGCAAATATTGAATATGAAATTCCTTTGGGTATGGTAGAAAAACTGCTAGCTAATCCTTATGCAGGAGATGGAACCGAACATCCTGATATGCACTTGATATATGTGGATGAAATTTGTGGATCGTTTAAGCTCGCAGGTTTACCCAGAGATGAAGCTAAGTAGAAGGTTTTCCCTTTATCTTTGAAGTGAAAGGCATTGTCATGGTATAGGCTATACGATGATATTGGATCTTGGAACTGGAATTGGTTGAAATTAGAATTCCATCAAAAGTTTTATCCTATGCATCTAGTTCATCGTGATCGGAATTATATATATAACTTTTGGCCTCATGAAGGAGAAAGTATCGCTCTAGCTTGGGGGAGGCTTAAGTCAATGTTATATTCATGCCCCAATCATGAGCTCTCAAGAGAAATTGTTATTCAGAATTTTTATGCTCGGCTTTCTCGTAATGATCAGTCCATGCTCGATACTTCTTGTACTGGTTCTTTTATGAAGAAGACTATTGAATTCCGGTGGGATCTCTTAGAAAGAATTAAACGCAACTCTGAAGATTGGGAACTCGATTAAGGTAAAGAGTCAGGTATTGAGCCTAAGTTTGATTGTGTTAAATCTTTTATGAATACCTTTTCAAAAGTTTAGCACTAAATATGGACTTTACTCTGAGATAGTAGCTTCCTTTTGTGAATATTTTGCTACTCATGTTGATCTCCCTAAACAAAAGTGGTTCAAATATCAACCACCAATTAAATAAGAAATCAAAGAACCGGTAAAAGCTAAAGATGAAGCTATCATTTATAATGTTGATCCAGTTGTTCCCACTACTTATATTGAAAAACCACCTTTCCCTATTAGGATGAAGGAACATGCTAAAGTTTCAACTGTGGTCAACAAAAGTTATATTAGAACACCTAAACCAGCTGAAAAATCAAAGTAGAACCTAGTGTTGCTATGGTTAAAGATCTCTTGGTCGATAATATTGATGGGCATGTTATTTACTTCTGTGATAAAGCTGCTAGAATTGCCAAACCCGATGAAAAAGATAAGCATAGACCTGTTGTTGGCATGCCTGTTGTCTCAGTTAAGATAGGAGATCATGGTTATCATGGTTTATGTGACATAGGTGCTAGCGTGAGTGCTATTCCTTTTACCTTATATCAAGAAATTATGAATGATATAGCACCTGCTGAAATAGAAGACATAGATGTTGCTATTAAGCTTGCCAATAGAGATACTATATCACCTATTGGGATTGTTAGAGATGTTGAAGTCTTGTGTGGGAAAATAAAATACCCTACAGGATGACTTTTGTACCATTATCTTTGGTAGACCTTTCTTGAACACCGTTAATGCTAAAATAGATTGTGAGAAACAAACTGTCAGTGTTAGTTTTGGTGATGAGTCTCATGAGTTTAATCTTTCTAAGTTTAGCAGAAAACCTCATAAGAAAGATTAGCTTAGTAAGGATGAAATTATTGTTCTTTCTTCTATTGATGTACCTCCTACTGATCCTTTAGAACAGTATTTGCTAGACCATGAAAATGATTTGCATATGCATGAAAGAAATGAAATAGATAGAATCTTATTCGAACAACAACCTCTGCTTAAACACAATCTGCCTATTAAAACTCTAGGAGGTCCTCCTCCTCCTAAAGGTGATCCTATGTTTGAACTAAAACAATTGCCAGACACTTTAAAATATGCTTATATTGATGATAAAAATATATATCCTGTTATTATTAGTGCTAACCTTTCAGAACATGAAGAAGAAAGATTATTTAAAGTTCTAAGGAAGCACCGAGCTGCTATTGGATATACTCTTGATGATCTTAAGGGCATTAGTCCCACTCTATGCCAGCACAAGATTAATATGGAACCTGATGTTAAACCCGTTGTTGATCACCAACATCGGTTAAATCCGAAGATGAAAGAAGTGGTAAGAACGGAAATATGGAAACTTCTGGAAGCAGGTATAATCTATCCTATAGCTGATAGTAGATGGGTAAGTCCTGTTCATTGTGTCCCTAAGAAGGGAGGTATTATTGTTGTTCCTAATGATAAGAATGAACTTATTCCACAAAGAATTGTCACAGGCTATAAAATGGTAATTGATTTTAGAAAATTAAACAGAGCAACTAGAAAAGATCATTACCCTCTGCCTTTTATTGATCAAATGCTAGAAAGATTATCTAAGCACACACATTTTTGCTTCTTTAATGGATATTCTGGTTTTTCACAAATACCTATTTCTCAACCTGATCAAGAATAGACTACTTTTACTTGTCCTTTTGGAACTTATGCTTATAGACGTATGCCTTTTGGTTTATGCAATGTACCTGCTACTTTTCAAAGATGTATTACTGCTATATTCTCTGATTTTTGTGAAAAGATTGTTGAGGTTTTCATGAATGACTTTTCTGTTTATGGGAAGTCTTTTGATGATTGTTTAAGCAATCTTGATCGAGTTTTGCACAGATGCGAGCAAACAAATCTTGTCTTGAATTGGGAGAAGTGCCACTTTATGGTTAAGGAAGGTATTGTTTTGGGCCATAAAATTTCTGAAAGTGGTATTGAGGTGGACAAAACCAAGGTTGATGCAATTGAGAAAATGCCGCATCCTAAAGAATCAAAGGTATTCGTAGTTTCCTTGGTCATGCTGGTTTCTATAGGAAATTTATCAAAGACTTTTCTAAAATTTCTAGGCCTCTACAAATCTTTTGCAAAAGGATACTCCTTTTTTTATGATGATTGTTTAGAAGCCTTCGAAACACTAAAGAAAGCCTTAAATTCTACACCTATTGTTCAACCACCTGATTGGAACTTGCCTTTTGAAATTATGTGTGATGCTAGTGATTATGATGTTGGTGTTGTTCTAGGACAAAGAGTTGATAAGAAATTGAATGTTATCCACTATGCTAGCAAAACTCTAGACAGTGCAAAACGAAATTATGCTACTACTGAAAAAGAATTCTTAGCAGTGGTGTTTGCTTGTGATAAATTTAGATCCTACATTGTTGATTCCACAGTGACTGTTCACACCAATCATGCTACTATAAAATATCTTATGGAAAAGAAAGATGCTAAACCTAGACTCATTCGGTGGGTTCTCTTGCTACAAGAATTTGATTTGCATATCACTAATAGAAAAGGAGCGGAGAACCCCGTAGCTGATAACCTGTCAAGGCTTGAAAATATTCTTGATGACCCACAACCTATTAATGATAGCTTTCCTGATGAATAGTTAGCTGCAATAAATGTTTCTCATAACACTCCTTGGTATGCTGACTATGCTAATTATATTGTTGCTAAATACATCCCCTAGCTTTACATACCAACAAAATAAAAAATTCTTCTATGATTTAAGACATTACTTTTGGGATGAACCACATCTTTATAAAGAAGGAGTAGATGGTATTATTAGACGTTGTGTACCTGAGCATGAACAGGAACAAATCCTATGGAAATGTCACTCCGAAGCTTATGGAGGACATCATGCGGGAGACAGAACTGCTCACAAGGTATTGCAATCTGGGTTTTATTGGCCTACTCTCTTCAAGGATGCCCGTAAGTTCGTCTTATCTTGTGATGAATGCCAAAGAATAGGTAATATCGGTAAGCGTCAAGAAATGCCTATGAATTATTCACTTGCTGTTGACCATTTGATGTTTGGGGATTTGATTTCATGGGACTTTTTCCTTCCTCTAGTGGGTATACTCATATTTTGGTTGTTGTTGATTATGTTACTAAGTGGGTAGAAGCTATTCCAACCAGTAGTGTTGATCAAAACACCTCTATTAAAATGCTTAAGGAAGTTATTTTCCCAAGGTTTGGAGTCCCTATATATTTAATGACTGATGGTGGTTCACACTTTATTCATGGCGCTTTCTGTAAAATGTTTGCCAAGTATCATGTTAACCATAGAATTGCATCACCCTATCATCCTCAGTCTAGTGGTCAAGTTGAACTTAGCAATAGAGAAATAAAATTAATTTTACAAAAGACCGTCAGTAGGGCCTGGAAGAATTGGTCTAAGAAATTAGATGATGCACTTTGGGCTTATAGAACAGCATATAAAAATCCTATGGGTATGTCTCCTTATAAAATGGTTTATGGAAAAGCTTGTCATTTCCCTCTTGAGTTAGAACACAAAGCATATTGGGCAATTAAATAACTCAACTATGATTTCAAACTTGCAGGTGAGAAGAGGTTATTTGATATTAGCTCATTAGATGAATGGAGAACCCAAGGTTACGAAAATGCCAAGTTATTCAAAGAAAAAGTTAAAAGTGGCATGATAAAAGGATCCAAAAGCGTGAGTTCAAGGTTGGAGAGTATGTTCTTTTGTACAACTCTCGTTTCAGATTCTTTGTAGGAAAACTCCTCTCCAAATGGGAAGGACCCTATGTTATCAAGGAGGTTTATTGATCTGGAGCTATCAAAATAAATAATGCCGAAGGTACTAACCCGAAGGTTGTTAATAGGCAACAAATAAAACATTATATCTCAGGTACGCCCATTAATATCGAAAGCAATATTATCAAAACTATGACACCAGAGGAACACATAAAAGAAACCTTCCAGAACACTCCAGAATCATGAAAAAGAGGAGGTACGTGATACGGTAAGTAAACAGACTCCGAAAAAACCGCAAAAATATTTTCTGTCCGTTTTGGAATATAATAAAAATTAGGAAAATAAGAAACTACCAGGAAGGTGACCCTGGTGGGCACAAGACACCAGGGCGCGCCTGCCATTTTTCTTCTGTTTGCTTGTTTCCCAAGACAAAAAAAATCTTTATATGCCCCCCGAACCTATTGACCTCCATATCACAGAGAAATCTTCTGTCTTCTTTTCTTGTTGTTTTTTGTCAGATCTGTTAAGCTAGGCATCATGTCTTCCCCCTCTTCGAACAATGGATAAGACGATGTGGGGTTGCTGCAGGAGGAGCTACAGGGGAGAGAGTTCAGGAGGTTGCCATGGAGGAAGATGAAGGGAATACCCTTGGAGTTCACCCTGCTTCCGAGAGAGGCACACTAGCTGGTATCTCTACCCGTCCTAATCCTCATCAAGCCATGAGATCATCAAACAATCGAGAGAGCTCTGAAGTACAAGAAGAACTCCCTTCCAGGAGGCCTTTGCATAGGTTACATCATAACAATTTTCACAATTTTATTCATAACTATGGGTTCGAAAACACTCCTTGTGTGCATATACCGTCCAACTGGGACATATCTCGTCCAAGAGAAAGTGATGCGGGGACAAACTCTTGGGGTCCGGAAAATAAGCATAACATGGCTGAAGCAGAGAAGTACACTGAGTTGCTTCACCAAGCTCTTCGGGAGATTCACAGTTTAGGAGAGGCACTCAGAGATATATTGGACAAGATCGCTACCACTTCATCACCAAAAGAAATTTGAGTACCGGGTATGGGCACTTCCCTTGGCTCTCACCACGCTTGGGGGAGGTGCCCAGGTATCATATCACCTCCACTATCTTTTGCCTTTACTTATCTTAGCTCGATGCATAGTTATCTTTTTCTTTACATGAATAAAAGTTTAGTCCGATCCTTTCTTTTGAGAGTTTGCTTAGTGATCTATGTTTGTAATCGTGTGTGAGATGTATAATAAAGTTTAGTTTGAGTTTTGCTTTCTTTACTTTCATGTTTCAATAAAAAGAAAGGAAATAAATGAAAATGATCATATGCAAATCTTATGATGAGTAATGACATCACACAAGGAAAAGTATAAGTAGAAAATTTTATTGTAGATTGACAAACACAACATTGATCAATGATGCAATTCATGAAAGAATTAATAAGGGAAGAGAAGATTCACATGCAAATACACTATCCTGGAAATCTATTGTGATTGTGAGCACCCATCAAAATATTATATGCCAAAATTGTTGACGTTGGACAAGGAAGACAACGTAATGATTTATGTTTGTTCATATTCACATAGAAGCTATATTGTCATAGATCCTTCAACATGGTGGTGTTTGCCCCCTATCTTTGCTAGCCCAAAATTCCGCACCAAGTAGAGATGCTAGTTGTGCATCCAAAAACCCATAAAGCCAAATCTTGTTTTGAGAGTCCACCATACCTACCTATGGATTGAGTAAGATCCTTCAAGTAAGTTGTCATTGGTGCAATAAGGCAATAAAAATTGCTTCTAAAAGTGTTAGATCATTTAGTGTAAGATAAAATTGAGCGTTTGTACGAACTTGTGATGGCGAAGAATAAAAGCGATAGACTGCATAATAAAGGTTTCCGTCATAAGGGGCGATATAAGTGACGTTCTCTTGCACTAAGGGATTGAGCATACAAACAAAAAGCGCATGGAAACCTCTGCTTCCCTCTGCGAAAGGCCCTATCTTTTACTTTTATGTATTTACTTTCATGGAAGAGTCAAAGTTCTTCTCTCTATTCCTTTTTATTTTCTCTTTTGGCAAGCATCATGTGGTGAGGAAAGATCTAGGCACATATATCCAGTTGAATATGGGTAGCATGAGTTATTATTGTTGACATCACCCTTGAGGTGAACACGTTGGGAGGCGAAACTATAAGCCCCTATCTTTCTATGTGTCCAGTTGAAATGTTTTGCTCATGTGTATGCGGTGAGTGTTAGCAATCATAGAAGACTATATGATGGTTGAGTATGTGGACTTGCCTAAAGGCTCCGATACGTGACCCTTCCTGAAAAGATGATGAATTGTAGTTGCAAAGTTGACCGAGAATATAGTTTGTTGGTTTCCAATAGAGTTTATACTTTATACTTTGATGTTGTGATGAATTGTTATTCATGAGAAGTCTATGATAAAATTTCTATGATAAAAGTTTTATGTTAAAGTTTGTTGTTGTTATAACAAGTTACATGATGCTCATATGTCCGTATTTTTTTGCACCTCTCTCTCTAAGCATGTGGACATGCACTACTGCAGGATGCTGCTAACGCGACACTACGACCAGAGACCCTTCGACGAAAATGTGTGTGATGCAATAATCGCAAACGGTGGTGTAAAAAACCCGTCAAAAAAGGTGCAAAACGTTTGCAATGGTGGATGCATCAAATACGGTTCAGATTTTTGTTGTGTGTGTGACTCAGGGCATACGTGTCAGTTGAATTAACTGTTTGCAATGAGGAGGAACAAAAGAAATGGGCTGCCAGATGAAGGCGTGTGCAATGTAGAGCATACAGTTCACTTGGCTGAACTGTTTGTGATGAGGAGGAACAACAGAAATGGGCAGCCAGATGAAGGTGTGTGCGATATACGGCATACAGTTCACTCAGATGAACTGTTTGCATTGAGACAAGAGAACAGAAATGGTTCAACTTAACAAGATGTGTGTAATACGTGGCAAACAGGTCTATAATCTAAAATGTGTGGGAAGACCGATAACAACACAGACGATTCATGTTAACAAGCCGTGTGTGTTGTGAGCAAATGATTGTTGGTATACAATTGTTAGTGATTGATGAAATCATCACCGACAGGTTCCATTGTTTAGTCCATGTGCGATGTGATTTGCTCTGTCTACAGAGCGTCAACATATATACTTAAAAGATAGCATTGCATAACCAAATTAAGCATACAATTAAACAAGTGACTACACACATAACATTTTCACACACCAAAGTAAGCAATTACATGCATACTAAACTAGGAGAAACGAGGATCTAATTATCTACTTCTTGTTGTGATGACGCTTGCCATTGCTCTGCTTCCGGCTGGATCCCTGGCCGTTTTGGGGAAGGAGGCACTCCTCATGTCAACGATCCACATGTATATGTCGCAGCACGTGTACGCCTCCTTGGCCGCGTACACATTGTGAGCTTTGTCAAGTTTCTCCATCCAGTCCAAGTGCCAGGCACGCTTGTCCTTGTTGTAGGAATCCTTCATGTCTCTCTCCTCCATATAGGCAAAATTGCCATGTAAGCAGGCTATAAGCCCACTATTGTAGTACTTGCTCTTAGCGGCGTGGCGGACCAACCATGTGGGGTGCGAAGTGGCTTCGCTCGTGTGGGGGAGGGAGGCCATCCCCCGCGGGCACTAGGTCTAAGAGGACGGCCTTTTTGTTAGTGTGTGACCTCTCTGTGGCAACCGTTCGCTCCCCACTAGCCTCTTCGTGTACCGTGGAAACCGTCCACCGCCTCTTCGCCTTTCCCTCTCAATTTGGAACTGCTATCGCACACTCTTCCTCCCTCCATTTGCCTTCACCCTTCCTCCTGCCATTGTTTGATCGTCTTCTCCATGGAGGGAACAGGCCGGAAACGACCCTGTTATTCTTGCCCCGATCTGAAAGATGATGTGGTGGAGGAATTCATTGATCGGTGCGACGTCATCACCTCGGCTAGCATGGCAGGTTCATTCAAGTCCATTCTCAACTCAACAAATGACATCATGGCAAAGAACCCAAGGGTCCAGGAGCGGTTTGATCTCCCCTATCTTCTTCGCCATGACGCTGGTCGCTGGCGTGGGGACGACGGAAGCCTCGCCTTGTGCAAGTTGATGCCGCTTGATAATGATACGTGTGATGTTAAGATGCCAAAGCTTGAGGGTAAGGCTTGGGCAGGTGCAAATGGAGATTGGGTTGTTTATACTGGGTATAACTGCGAGTGGGAACTTGTGAATGTGTGCACTCATCACCGGGTTCCACTTCCAAAAATCACAGACTGCCCTGAGGTTGAGCACATAGATGATCTACGTACATTCAAATACGATCATGGTGACTGTCATCTACGGAAGATTGCAATTTGTCGAGTTCCCAACCGCTCTTGGGACTACAAGAACTATGAAGTTGTTGCTATCTTCGACAAGCTTGTTGCCGTCCTTACTTCCACGCCTCGATGGATATTGCTCAAAAATCAATTTCTGTACACGGATGAGTACTGTGATGCAATTCAATATGAGGGTCTTGTGTTTGCTGCCACCACTCGTGGCACTGTTTTTGCATGGAATCCTTATGCTTTCGGTTCGTTTGTCTTCCATCGTAATTATAATTGTTCCATCCACACACATGCGGGTTAGCTAGTTTCCCTTTACTAATTAACCTTCTTGTGTTTCCATGGTCCTGTGAACATTCCACCACCTATACTTGAAATAAATTATAACCAAGGGGGAGATGACGATGGAGATGAGCATGATGACGAGCAGGACCTATATATCAGTGGTGCCTGGCAACTTATTGCGATGTATCACTCTTCTTGTATGTATACAGGGCACTGCTGATGTTACTAATGAAGCAGGTGTTGTCTCCCATGGTCGCACTTGATGTCTACTACACAACCTTCTTCTTGTAGACGTTGTTGGGCCTGCAAGTGCACAGGTTTGTAGGACAATAGCAAATTTCCCTCAAGTGGATGACCTAAGGTTTATCAATCCGTAGGAGGCATAGGATGAAGATGGTCTCTCTCAAGCAACCCTGCAACCAAATAACTAAGAGTCTCTTGTGTCCCCAACACACCCAATACAATGGTAAATTGTATAGGTGCACTAGTTCGCGAAGAGATGGTGATACAAGTGCAAAATAGATAGTAGATATAGGTTTTTGTAATCTGAAATAATAAAAACAACAAGGTAACTAATGATAAAAGTGAGCGTAAACGGTATTGCAATGATAGGAAACAAGGCCTAGGGTTCATACTCTCACTAGTGCAAGTTCTCTCAACAATAATAACATAGATAGATCATATAACAAGCCCTCAACATGCAACAAAGAGTCACTCCAAAGCCACTAATAGCGGAGAACAAACGTAGAGATTATGGTAGGGTACGAAACCACCTCAAAGTTATTCTTTCGGATCAATCTATAAAAGAGTTCGTACTAGAATAACACCTTAAGACACAAATCAACCAAAACCCTAATGTCACCTAGATACTCCATTGTCACCTCAAGTATCCGTGGGCATGATTATACGATATGTATCACACAATCTCAGATTCATCCAACCAACACAAATTACTTCAAAGAGTGCCCCAAAGTTTCTATCGGAGAGTCAAGAACGTGTGCTAACCCCTATGCATAGGTTCCCAATGTCACGAAACCCGCAAGTTGATCACCAAAACATACATCAAGTGGCACATAATATCCCATTGTCACCACAGATAATCATGGCAAAACATACATCAAGTGTTCTCATAAAAGACTCAATTCGATAAGATAACTTCAAAGGGGAAACTCAATTCATAACAAGAGAGTAGAGGGGGAGAAACATCATAAGATCCAACTACAATAACAAAGCTCGGGATACATCAAGATCGTGCCATAGAGGGAACACGAGAGAGAACACGAGAGAGAGAGAGAGATCAAACACATAGCTGTTGGTACATACCCTCAGCCCCGAGGGTGAACTACTCCCTCCTCGTCATGGATAGCGCCGGGATGATGAAGATGGCCACCGGTGATGGGATCCCCCTCCGGCAGGGTGCCGGAACAGGGTCCCGATTGGTTTTTGGTGGCTACAGAGGCTTGCGGCGGCGGAACTCCCGATCTATCTTCTGTTCTGGAAGTTTTAGGGTACGTAGGTATATATGGGTGCAGGGGGTACGTCGATGGAGCTACGGGGGCCCCACGAGGTAGGGGGGCGCGCCCGAGGGGGGAGGGGTGGGCGCACCCCCCACCCTCGTGGGCAGCCCATATCTCCCCTGACGTGCACTCCAAGTTCCCTGGGTTGCTTTCCTTCCAAAAATAACTTCTCCAGTTGATTTTGTTCCTTTTTGACTCTGTCTGATATTCCTTTTCCTCGAAACACTAAAATAGGCATAAAACAACAAATCTGGGCTGGGCCTCCGGTTAATAGGTTAGTCCCAAAAATAATATAGAAGTGGATAATAAAGCCCAATATTGCCTAAAATAGTACATAAAGTAGCATGGAGCAATCAAAAATTATAGATACGTTGGAGACGTATCAGCACTCTCCGGACCTATTCCAACATCCGTTGCAGGATATTCGGGATGGATACTCGTGTGCTAGCGCCAACACCTTCTCCCTGGTTCAGCACTGATAGTCTTGGAGAAAACTCGCTCTTGCTTGGACAAAACTATCCAATGATGGTGAAAGGAGATCCAGCTGCTGTTGACACAACATTACTACCGTTTATGAGAAGCAACTGTATCTATACCTCAGACATCTCTATGGTTCCCTACCCTCGCTATCACAATATGCGTCCTATAGGACGCTTCAGCCTGGATGATCAGTCCTGCGTTGGTCTCGAGATTAACAATAGCAGGCCCTTCCTAGAGAATCAGTTATGGTTCAAAGCAAGCGTTTCCAACGCTGAGGATTGCTTGAGCTGAAGTTCATTTCATCGCTTTGTTATTTGTTGTGTGAGAAAAACTTTAGTATTTACTGGAATGTTTTGTTGGAAATAATCTATAATCCAACATATATCCTCGTTGTTGTTGTGTGTTGATGACTTGTTGTATATAATCCAACGTATATTGTTTTTCTATTTGGATGATTAATGTTGCCGCTTTATTGCTTAACCGAAGCATGGCACGTATCCATTGTTGGTATAATAAATAATCTGTTTGGGATATTGGTTCTCAATTATTAATATTCTACCATTTGTAATTAGATAAAGATTACATCAAAACTGGTCTCAAATTTGACCCAAAAAAGTACAATGCAACTTTGTATTGGTGTCACACGATAAGTTTCATGAACTTCAAATAAGTTTTGGATGTACTAGAATTTAAAAATCAAGATTCTCATTGTTTGAAATTTGTTGCACGGGGAGTAAACATGCACCCAGTGAGATACATGTGTTTTTGCAATCCAGTTAGGTGCACTGTCACGTGTGCATGTAGCTCGAATTTGATTTTTGCACATTACACCCGTAGAAAATCAATCAATTAATGTACTAAAACGTCTTAATGATCTCTGATTTTTTTGAAATTAAAATGTCCCTCCTTTGGTAACATATATATGTTCACCGCAGGATAATTAATTTAACATGCATCGTAGTTGCGGTGGATTCACAGCGTGTGTGGGTGTGTGTGTTGGGGGGTGGCGGGTGGCTCACAATACACTATGCATTGTGAGCCACCGTGTGGGTTGGCTGTTTTGTTAGGTAGGCCGGTGCCACATCAGAGTCGTGAATTCGTAATTTAAAACATTACACAACCCTTTCATACATACATGTTTAGGCCACATGCAGTCAATGGTTGTCCTACACGACACTCGATACTCGCGTGTGACGCTTTCTATGGGCCCGCGAGGTTGTTGTCCATCACTTTGACAAACAGCCGATAATGAGGTTAATTTAAAAAGTAGGTATCTCAATGTTTGCGGCCAAGTGACGGTGGTAGGGTGTTTGACATTCATTCCCATTTCTTGCATGGGACCTAAGCATGCAACCAGGGACACGGATTTGAATTTTCAATCAATTTATATGCATTAGAGCATGTGCCTATAGTTCAAATTTGAATTATGCACATAAATGCGTTAAAAACTCAATTAATGTATAAAAATGTCCAAACGAATCCCCAAAAATTCCAAATTTTAACACCAACACTCCTTTTGTTCTATGTTGACACTAGAGAAAAAAATTGAAAGCAATAACAGGCAACGGATATCGTTTCGTCCACAAAGGTGGCACGTTCCCCATCGAAACCATGAGGCTCTTGTTGTGAGAAGCTCTGTTTTGTGAGAAGCTTATACCCAAATCTACTCCAAATGGGACAAAATTTTACCACGACATGTTGATGTGGCGCCATGATAGCATGCCAAGTTTCATGAATTTAAGAAGAGTTTTGGATTTACTAGAATTTAAAAAGCAGATATCTCAATGTTTGCGGCCGAGTGACGGTGGCAGGGTGTTTGACATTCATTCCCATTTCTTGCATGGGACCTAAGCATGCAACCAAGGACATGGATTTGAGTTTTCAACCAATTTATATGCATTAGAGCATGTGCCTGTAGTTCAAATTTGAATTATGCACATAAATGCATTGAAAACTCAACTAATGTATAAAAATGTCCAAACGAACCCCGAAAAGAATCCTAAAACTAACACAACACTCATGTTGTTCTATATGTTCTCACTAGAAAAAAAATTGAAATCAAGAAGAGGCAACGGATATCGCTTCGTCCAGAAAGGTGAAACGTTCCCTACCGTAACCATGAGGCTTGTTGTGAGAAGCTCTGGTTTGTGAGAAGCTTATATACCCCAACCTGCCCCAAATATTTTTACCACTGCATGTTGATGCCGGTCCAAGCTAGCGTGTCAAGTTCCATAAATTTCAGACGCGTTTTCCATTTAGTAGAATTTAAAAACCATGCATCTCAATGTTAGCAACCGAGCAACGGTGGCAAGGTGTTTGACATTCATTCTCATTTCTTGCATGGGACTTAAGCATGTAACCAAGGACACACATTCCAATTTTGGACCACTTTATATGCACTGGAGCATGTGCATGTAGTTCAAATTTGAATTATGCACATGAATGCATAGAAAACTCAGTTAATGTATAAAAATGTCCAAGCGAACCCCGAAAAATCCCAAAAAATGACACAACACTCGTGTTGTTCTATGTTGACACGAGAAAAATTTAGAAAGTAAGAAGAGGCAACATATATCGTTTGTCCCCCAAGGTGTCACGTTCCCTACCGAAACCATCTAGCTTGTTGTGAGAGAAGCTCCAGTTTGTGAGAAGCTTATACCCAAACCCGCACCAAATGGAAAAAAAATTACCACGGCATGTCGATGCCGTTCCATGATATCATGTCAAGTTTCATTAATTTTAGCCAAGTTTTTGATTACTAGAATTTTAAAACCATGTATCTCAATGTTAGCAGCCGAGCGACAGTGTCAAGGTGTTTGACATTCATTCTCATTTCTTGCATGACCTAAGCTTGCAACCAAGGACAAACATTTGATTTTGTAACCCGTTTTTATGTACTGGAGCATGTGCTTTAATTTTGAATTGTGCACCTGAAATGGCTAGAAAACCAATTTAATGTAGAAAATTTCCAAACGAACCCTGAATAATTCCATTTTTTTACGACACACATATAGTTGCATGTTCACTGCAGATAAAAGGTCTAGCAATTCAAACACCATCCATTGCCGCTGTGACCCCATTATGTAATTCAAATCAAAATGAAAAATCAAGTAGATCCCACACAGTTTATTATCTCCAACCGTGTGAGATGCAGTACAAAATATCCTGGAGCACCGTCGGTGTATAGTACGCCTATGGCTTACGCGAGAAGGTGCATCGGCTACAGTCCACATCCAGCGTGTCAAGCACACTAGCTCGCTCCCCAAATACTCTCGCCTCTGCATCCCTCGCAATCTCAAAAATATCTGCTCGCCCTTGATCCAAATTTTTCAGTAGCCCCGCCTTGTTACACCCGTCTAGTAATATTTTCAGTTGCCGCGGTATTTCCTCAAACACCACCTTGGCCCCCCTCCACACACACACCACCCCTGTAACCATTGGTAGGTCGCCGCCATCGCCGCCGCCTCCATCCTCAACCTTTGCCTGTGTGCCGGGGAGCTCGAGGAGCCAATGGCCCAAGAGAGGTTTATCACGGCCTATTTGCCCGACACCGCCGAGGTGGCCCCGTCGTCCTTCGCGGGCTCTTTATTGATCCGCCGTCACCGGCCCCCCAATCCGCCCGCCGCCGCGCCCCTACGCCGGTTCGAGAACTTCCCCGTCCTCCCTCGGACCCGGTAGCCGACGAGGTCCTACCTCGAGGTCTGGCAGCGGTGGTGGGGGACGTGGGTCGGCGAGATTACAGATCAGGAGACCAACACTCGTCGGTGGCTCGGTAGTTTCCACACGGTCGAGCTCGCGGCCATGGAGTATGACCGTTGGCAGGGCCGCTACCATGGCGTGGCAGCTAGGCTCAATTTCCCCTTTGGCACACGTCCGGTCCACCTCGTTCCGCCAGAGCTAGGGGTGGTGAGCTTGGCTATGGTGCCAGAGGACCGCGAGGCATGGGAGCGCCTCGAGGCCGAGGCTGCCGACGAGGCCTACATGCAAGAGCTCCGCCGGCGGCACCCGAAGCTCGTGGAGGCAGAGCGGGTGATCTTTGCTGGTGTGGAGGGCGGCGAGGTTATCACGCTCTTCTTCGATGATGAGGTCGAAGGCGGCGAGGACAGCGGCGCGGAGGGCGGCGAGGTTATCGAGCTCTCCTCCGATGACGAGGTTGAAGGCGGCGAAGAGGGCAGCGCGGAGGGCATCAAGGTGGGTAGCGAGGACGAGGACATCGATGTCAACGAGTGGAGGAGTGTCTTCCCCAACGACCTCGATGATGGCATTGCCCGGACCTGGCTCGCGGCACACCGTACTTGACGAGGAAGTATTGGCTCGACCTCCACTTCGACAGAAAGTAGTTTAGTTCAGTTCAAATTTATGTTTTATGTTCGGTTATGCAAAACTATCTATGTTTATGTTTGAATGCATGCTACTTTTGGTTGAACCTACTTTGAACTTGATCAAATTGAAGTTTACAATGTTAAGTTTAGGGGATCGACTAGAAATAGCCAAAAATTGCTGGAGTATATATATATATCCACTAAGGGTTTTAGCCCTTTAACTTCTAAAGGATCGGCTAGAGATGGCCTTATGCCTTGTTTATTTCAGTTCTTCACAATGTGATGCTCTATATGTGCAACTATTTGCTGTGCAGTTCAGTTTCATCAATAACAGTTTCAACAATACCACTATGAATTACGATATTTGGTTGCTGTTAAGGATATTGTAGTTAACATGCCTTTTCATTTTTTTAACAATAACTAGTGTACTTTAGACCTGCACAATACCAGTTTGAATAATATTTGCTTGTTTTAAAATGTTATGCCTGATGCAGTTAACACACCTTTCCACTTCTTGTTTTGCTTAACTAGCGTGCTTAAGCCTGCACACTGAAGCTACGATTTGTAGATTATGTTGTCTACCATGGATATATTTGGTTGATGTTTAGCCTGTTATGCTTAACATGCCTTTATATGTACTCATACAGGACAATATTGAGAACAGTGCTATTTTCCATGGAGGTTAGTTTCATTGCATTACTTATATGTACACACTGTTCAGGATATCTGTAGCTGGTACCATATAGCTTGGGGGCTGATAAGGGATTAATTGTCGAATAGGACATTTCACTGAATATATATGTAACCCATTTATCAGTAGGTTAACTAGGGCCATATTTAACACTCCCTCGGTCCTAAAATAAGTGTCTCAACTTTGTACTAGCTCTATTACAAATTTGAGTTAAGCTCAAGACACTTATTTTGGAACGGAGGGAGTATATCTGAGGCTACATAGCAACATGCATTGTACTGAATGACTAAATATGCAATCCTAGGCTACATAGCAACAAGGAAGAGTGTTACCTTGATGTTCTGATGATGTCTAGATATACATGTAATAAAATCTTATATAATGGGATGGAGGTAGTGCTATACTACATCATTTTGCAATTGTTGTTTAGCTTCTAATATTAACTTGGTGCTTTTAGGTACATATGTCATTGCCAAAGATCCACACTTTGACCCTTTCTGCGTATGGGGCAATGAGATATTCATAAACCAGCATCAAGCGAGGAAACTGATAAAGATTGTTATTAAAATGGGTCAAAAGATGTCAATCGAACTATTTGTTTACACTTTATGCAAGACAACAGTGAACTGCAGGATGGTAAGTAAGCCCTGTAGCCTTCTTTTTACTGCCCGTAATGAGTTGTGTTAGCTGACAATTTCTAAATCTCTTTTCCTTTGCGATGGATCCTGAAGCAGTTTACTCAAGATTACCTCTCAAACTACATGATCGGCCGCCGGCCATCACAAGGGGTTGGACTAGAGTCGTGTGATACGTCTCCAACGTATCTATATTTTTTATTGTTCCATGCTATTATATTATTTGTTTTGGATGTTTAATGGGCTTTAATATGCTATTTCATATTATTTTTGGGACTAACCTGTTAACCGAGGGCCCAGTGCCAGTTTCTGTTTTTTTGCCTATTTTAGAGTTTTGCAGAAAAGGAATACCAAACAAAGTCCAAACAGAATGAAACCTTCACGATGATCTTTCTTGGACCGAAAGCAAACCAAAAGACTTGGAGATGAAGTCGGAGACGCAACGAGGAAGCCACAAGGCAGGAGGGAGTGCCCAGGGGGGTAGGCGCGACCCCACCCTCGTGGGCCCCTCGTGGCTCCCCTGACCTAGTTCCGTCGCCTATATATACTCTTATACCCTAAAAACATCAGCGGGAGCCACGAAACCACTTTTCCACCGCCGTAACCTTCTATTCCCGTAAGATCCCATCTTGGGGCCTTTTCCGGCGATATGCCTAACACGTCTCCAACGTATCTATAATCTATGAAGTATTCATGCCATGTTTATAATATTTCCACATAAGTTGGGTATGATTTGATTAGAACTAACCCGGACTGACGCTGTTTTCAGCAGAACTACCATGGTTTTGTTTTTTTGCAGAAATAGAAGTTCTCGGATTTCACTAAAAATCAACGGAGATTTTTCTGGAAAATATAAAAAATACTGGAACAAAAAGTTATCGGAGGGGAGTCCCATGGGGCCCACGAGGATGGGGGGCATGCCCACCCCCCTAGGGCGCGACCCTGTGCCTCGTGGAGTCCTCGTGGGTCCCCCTAACTTGTTCTCGATGCCAAATCCTCCTATGAATACCCAAACTTCCAGAAAGAAACCTAGATCGGAAGTTCCACCGCTACAAGCCTCTGTAGCCACGAGAAATCAATCTAGGCCCTCTCTGGCACCCTGCCAGAGGGGGCCATCATCACCGGAGGCCATGGGGAAGGATCTCGGAGAGGCCATCATCGCCATGAAGTCCAAGGACCAGAGGGGGAACCTCTCCCCATCCAGGGGGGAGGCCATGGAGGAGGAAGCACAAGGGGGAGAACCTCTCCTCCTCTCACTCTCGGTGGCACCAGAGTGCCATCGGGAGAGGAATCATCGCCGCGGTGATTGTCTTCATCAACATCACCATCATCATCACCATCCTCATCTCTTTTAGAACTAACCCGGACTGATGCTGTTTTCAGCAGAACTACTGTGGTGTTGTTTTTGTGCAGAAATAAAAGTTCTAGGAATGCGCTGAAAATCAACAGAGATTTTTTTCTGGAAAATATAAAAAATACTGAAACAAAAAGTTATCGGAGAGGAGTCCCGTGGGGCCCACGAGGAA
This sequence comes from Triticum timopheevii, assembly GCA_963921465.1. Lineage (NCBI taxonomy): Eukaryota > Viridiplantae > Streptophyta > Magnoliopsida > Poales > Poaceae > Triticum > Triticum timopheevii. Next base: position 91,176,093 of record OY997268.1, on the reverse strand, counting down.
GGGGGCGCGCCCCTGTGCCTCGTGGACTCCTCGTGGGTCCCCCTATGCCAAACCCTCCTATAAATACCCAAACTTCTAGAAAGAAACCTAGATCGGAAGTTCCGCCGCCGCAAGCCTCTGTAGCCACGAGAAATCAATCTAGGCCCTCTCTGGCACCCTTCCGGAGGGTCCATCATCACCGGAGGCCATGGGGAAGGATCTCGGAGGGGCCATCATTGCCATGAAGGCCAAGGACCATAGGGGGAACCTCTCCCCATCCAGGGGGAGGCCATGGAGGAGGAAGCACAAGGGGGAGAACCTCTCCTCCTCTCGCTCTCGGTGGCGCCGGAGTGCCATCGGGAGAGGAATCATCGCCATGGTGATTGTCTTCATCAACATCACCATCATCATCACCATCCTCATCTCTTTTACACGTTCCACTCTCCCGCACCCCGCTGTAATCCCTACTTGAACATGGTGCTTTATGCCACATATTATGATCCAATGATGTGTTGCCATCCTATGATGTTTTGACTAGATATCTTTTGTCTTTGGGTTGATTAATGATCTAGATTGGTACGAGTTGTATGTTTTATTTTGGTGCTGTCCTATTGTGCCCTCCGTGTCTTGCAAGCGTGAGGGATTCCCGCTGTAGGGTTTTGCAATACGTTCATGATTCGCTTATAGTGGGTTGCTTGAGTGACAGAAGCATAAACCCGAGTAAGGGGGTTGTTGCGTATGGGATAAAGGGGACTTGATATGTTAATGCTATGGTTGGGTTTTACCTTAATGATCTTTAGTAGTTGCGGATGCTTGCTAGAGTTCCAATCATAAGTGCATATGATCCAAGAAGAGAAAGTATGTTAGCTTATGCCTCTCCCTCATATGAAATTGCAATAGTGATTACCGGTCTTGTTAACAATTGCATAGGATAATTCCGCACACCGACGCATCATTATTCCACACTCGCTATTTATAATATTTAGTAATATATTCTAACTTTATGATAATATATTTTAGCTCTCCGATATCATACAAAGTTATCCTCTTCATACCCACAACATAGTTTTATTTCTCGTTTCTAGTTGGAAGCAAACGTTCGGTGTATGTGGAGTCATATCAGTGGCAGATAGGACTTGAGAGAATATTGATCTTACCTTTATCTCCTTGTGGGTTCAACACTCCAGGCTTATCACTTCCACCTTCAGAAATTGCTATGATGATTCCCTGGACTTGGGGATTATCCAACTCTTTTCTGGCGCCGTTGCCGGGGAGCAATAGCGTGGGGTTGATATTTTCGTGTATGCTTGTTTGCTTTCTTCACTAAGTAGATTTTGTTCCCTTTTAGTTTTGCTTAGTTGTGGGTGAAACATACAAAAAATCAAAAAAATGAAAATACAAAAAGATGCACTTGCCTCATATGCCTAAAAAGTTTTCCAAAAAGAGAAGTGATTGGAAAGTTATGCATTGGAGAAGTGAGGGTCGACCTTGAGCACTTGTGTTCATGCTCATGGAAACAATGTAGAAATTTTCATGGATGTTTCTCTGTAAATAATTATTCCCTTGTATATATCCATTATATTATAAAAATAATGTGCCAAGCTTTGGTTTTAGGATGATTAGATTGCTTGTTTACTATGTGCAGTACAATACAGAAACTTTGGCTGTAGCCCATGAATTTACATTTTTTTACTGGAAAGTCAAATGGGTCTGAAATGTTTTGCAAATTACTTCTATACAAATTTTTTAAATTGTAATATTTAATTTAGAATTTTTGGAGTTACAGAAGTTTACTAAAATTCCAGATTACTATAGACTGTCCTGTTTTTGACAGATTCTGTTTTCTATGTGTTGTTCGCTTATTTTGATGAATCTATGGGTAGTATCGGGGGGTATGAACCATGGTGAAGTTGGAATACAGTAGATATAATGCTAATATGAAAGTGTAATGAGTTTACAACAGTAACTAAAGATAGTGATTTGCTTTATTATACTAACAGATCTCACAAAGTTTTTGTTAAGTTTTTGTGTGGATGAAGTGTTCGAAGAACGAGGAGTTATCGATGTGAGAAGAATAAAGATAGGCAATATTTCAAGCTTGGGGATTCCCAAGGCACCCCAAGTAAATATTTCAAGGATAATCAAGCATCTAAGCTTGGGGATGCCCCGGTTAGCATCCCATCTTTCTTCTTCGACAATTATCAGTATACCTCGGTTTTTGTTTTGTTCACATGATTTGTGTCCTTTGTGTTTTTCTTTTTATTTAAGAACCATGCTAGTATGAGATACCCTTTCCTTGATTTATAGAATGCTTCATGTGCTTCACTTAAATCTTTTGAGTATGATCTTATAGAATGCTCTTTGTGCTTCAGTTAAATCTTTTGAGTGTGGTTTTATAAAATGCTTCATGTGCTTCACTTATATCCTTTTAGTATGATCTTATATAATGCTCTTTGTGGTTCACTTAAATTTTTTAGTATGGTTTTATAGAATGCTTCGTGTGCTTCACTTATAAATTTTGAGCTTGGATATTGGTTAGTCTATATAAATTGTAGAATGCTCCATGAACTTCACTTATATCTTTTGGAGTATGAATAATATTATCATCTGAAGTGGGTTTGGAAGAGTGTCAACTTTAGGAATTAGTGATCCCACTATTTTGGAGGGTGTTGAATCTTAGTGTGATATTTATGAAAGTGGATTTGGAAGAGTGTCAACTTTAGTTAGTAATGATTCTACTATTTCGGAAGAGGTTCCAATTGATTATGAGAACGAAGTTGTTATCTATGATAATTATTGTGATGACATGTATGCTATAAAGCTATATGTTAACCATGAAACTTGTCATCATGCTTTTAATTTTCAATTGGATTATGCCTCACGTGACAGTCATTTTGTTGAGTTTGCTCCCACTATTCCGAATGAGAAGAAGAATTTTTGCTTATGTGGAGAGTAGTAAAATTTCTATGCTTGTAGATCATGAAAAGAATGCTTTATGTGATGGTTGTACTGTTAAATTCATTCATGATGCTACTGAAAATTATTATGAGGGTGGAATATATGCTTGTGAGAGTTGCAATAATATCAAGTTTCCTCTCTATGTGCTTAAAGTTTTGGAGTTATGATTGTTTTGCCTTCCTATGCTAGTTGATTCCTTTTTCATAAGTTGTGTGCTCACAAAATCCCTAGGCATAGGAGGTGGGTTAGGTTTAAATGTTCTAGTCATATTCTTCATGATGCTCTCTTTATGTCTCAATTCTTATCTTTTATGTGAGCATCATTGAAATCATCATGCCTAGCTAAAAGGCATTAAAGAAAAGCGCTTGTTGGGAGACAACCCAATATTTACCCTTACTATTTTTGTGTGTTCACATGATTAAGATACTTTAGTAATCATGTTTTATAGCTTTTGTTTCAATAAAGTGCCAAGTAAGACCTTTGGGAAGACTTGGGTGAAAGTTAATGTGATCTTGCTGTAAAAAACAGAAACTTTGCGCTCACGAGATTAGCTGTCATTTTTTACAGAAGAGTGCTTTTGGGTTGATTATTTTTGAAGAAAATTAATATAAAAATTCCTCACGTCCACCAATTTATTTCATAATTTTTGGAGTACCAGAAGTATGGTTGCTGTTCAGATCATTACAGACTGTTCTGTTTCTGACAGATTCTGTTTTCATTGCATAGTTTGCTTGTTTTCTAGTTTCTATGGCTTATATTTCTCAATATAAATTGTAGGAATGATATGGTACAGTAGGCATTGAGTGAGAACAATTATGAATCTTGTTTTTGACAATACCAAAGTGAATGGTTTACTCTTTATCATACTAACCCATCTCACGAAGTTCCGTTAAGTTTTGTGTGACTGAAGTTTTCAAGTTTTGGGTGAGATATCAATATGAGGAGAATAAGGAGTGGGAAGACCCTAAGCTTGGGGATTCCCAAGGCACCCCAAGGTAATATTAAAGGAAGACTCAAGCGCCTAAGTTTGGGGATGCCCCGGAAGGCATCCCATCTTTCATCTTCAAAACTATCGGTATACCTTACTCGGAGCTATATTTTTATTCGTCACATGATATGTGTTTTGCTTGGAGCGTATTTTCAATTTTACTTGCTGTTTGAATAAAATCATTGGATCTGAAATCTTGAATGAAAAATAATCCTCCCATGGCTAGTTAATTATTTGACTACTCAGTGTTTTTCACTTATATCTTTTTGGAGTAGTTTGTCATTTACTCACGTGCTTCACGTATATCCTATGAGTAAATGGTTGAATGAATTGAATATCATAAATATGAATTTATATATATGTTTCATATTCTTATACCGTGGGGAGTAATGAATTCACACATAATGAGTATAGGTGGCAAAATTTATTGAAAGTTAGCAAATGTAGTATTGGTCACTTGAACAATTCATGAAAGAACATTGACGGAAGAAAGAGATCACATATAAATATACTATCTTGTACATCTTTTGTAATTGTGAGCACTCATTAAAATATGACATGCTAAAAAGTTGATGCTGGACAAGGAAGACAACTTAATAGGTTTTGTTTTCCTATATCCTAAACGTTATATTGTCTTGGATCATCCAACATATTGAGCTTGCCTTTTCCTCTCATGCTAGCCAAATTCTTTGCACCAAGTAGAGATACTACTTGTGCTTCCAAACATCCCTTAAACCAGTTTTTCCATGAGAGTCCACCATACCTACCTATGGATTGAGTAAGATCCTTCAAGTAAGTTGTCATCATGCATGCAATAAAAATCGCACCTTAAATATGTATGATCTATTAGTGCGAAGAAAATAAGCTTTATATGAACTTGTGATAGGGAAGAAATAAAAGCAACAAACTGCATAATAAAGGTCTTTATCACAAGCGGCAATATGAAGTGACATTCTTTTGCATTAAGATTTTGTGCATCCAACCATAAAAGCGCATGACAACCTATGCTTCCCTCTGTGAAGGGCCTATCTTTTACTTTTATCTTCTACCCTTATACAAGAGTCATGGTGATCATCACCTTCCCCTTTTACACTTTTTCCTTTGGCAAGCACCTTGTGTTGGAGCGATCCGGATATATATATCCACTTGATGTAGGTTTTCATAAATTATTATTGTTGACATTACCCTTGAGGTAAAAAGTTGGGAGGCGAAACTATAAGCCCCTATCTTTCTCTGTGTCCGATTAAAACTTTGAACCCATAAATATCACACGAGTGTTAGCAATTGTGAAAGATTAAATGATAGTTGAGCATGTGGAGTTTGCTGAATCAAAGCTCTTACATAGTCCCTTCCCGAAAATAAGATGAATTGCAGTTGTTTGATGACTAAGAGCATGGTTTGTTAGTTTTCAAGAAAGTTTATGATCTATACTTTAACATGTGAATAGCTTGTTACTTGATCATGAGAAGTTTCATGAGTTGAGCTACTGTTATGATATACAATGATGCTAAAAAAGGTGATTTAAACTATCATTATTCAAACTTAAGCACTTGCTAGCATTCACACTTCATAAATTATTTCTTTTATCATTTACCTACTCGAGGACGAGCATAAATTAAGCTTGGGGATGCTGATATGTCTCCAACGTATCTATAATTTATGAATTACTCATGCCATGTTTATAATATTTCCACATAATTTTGGTATGATTTGATTAGAACTAACCCGGACTGATGCTGTTTTCAGCAGAACTACTGTGGTGTTGTTTTTGTGCAGAAATAAAAGTTCTAGGAAATGCGCTGAAAATCAACAGAGATTTTTTTCTGGAAAATATAAAAAATACTGAAACAAAAAGTTATTGGAGAGGAGTCCCGTGGGGCCCACGAGGAAGGGGGCGCGCCCCTGTGCCTCGTGGACTCCTCGTGGGTCCCCCTATGCCAAACCCTCCTATAAATACCCAAACTTCTAGAAAGAAACCTAGATCGGAAGTTCCACCGCCGCAAGCCTCTGTAGCCACGAGAAATCAATCTAGGCCCTCTCTGGCACCCTTCCGGAGGGTCCATCATCACCGGAGGCCATGGGGAAGGATCTCGGAGGGGCCATCATTGCCATGAAGGCCAAGGACCATAGGGGGAACCTCTCCCCATCCAGGGGGAGGCCATGGAGGAGGAAGCACAAGGGGGAGAACCTCTCCTCCTCTCGCTCTCGGTGGCGCCGGAGTGCCATCGGGAGAGGAATCATCGCCACGGTGATTGTCTTCATCAACATCACCATCATCATCACCATCCTCATCTCTTTTACACGTTCCACTCTCCCGCACCCCGCTGTAATCCCTACTTGAACATGGTGCTTTATGCCACATATTATGATCCAATGATGTGTTGCCATCCTATGATGTTTTGACTAGATATCTTTTGTCTTTGGGTTGATTAATGATCTAGATTGGTACGAGTTGTATGTTTTATTTTGGTGCTGTCCTATTGTGCCCTCCGTGTCTTGCAAGCGTGAGGGATTCCCGCTGTAGGGTTTTGCAATACGTTCATGATTCGCTTATAGTGGGTTGCTTGAGTGACAGAAGCATAAACCCGAGTAAGGGGGTTGTTGCGTATGGGATAAAGGGGACTTGATATGTTAATGCTATGGTTGGGTTTTACCTTAATGATCTTTAGTAGTTGCGGATGCTTGCTAGAGTTCCAATCATAAGTGCATATGATCCAAGAAAAGAAAGTATGTTAGCTTATGCCTCTCCCTCATATGAAATTGCAATAGTGATTACCGGTCTTGTTAACAATTGCCTAGGATAATTCCGCACACCGACCCATCATTATTCCACACTCGCTATTTATAATATTTAGTAATATATTCTAACTTTATGATAACAGACCTACTTTTATATTTTAGCTCTCCGATATCATACAAAGTTATCCTCTTCATACCCACAACATAGTTTTATTTCTTGTTTCTAGTTGGAAGCAAACGTTCGGTGTACGTAGAGTCGTATCAGTGGTAGATAGGACTTGAGAGAATATTGATCTTACCTTTAGCTCCTTGTGGGTTCGACACTCCATGCTTATCACTTCCACCTTTGTAAATTGCTACGATGATTCCCTGCACTTGGGGATTATCACTGCCGGAGGGGGATTCGATCATGGAGGGCTTCTACATCAACACGATTACCTCTCCGATGAAGCGTGAGTAGTTTATCACAGACCTCCGGGTCCATAGTTATTAGCTAGATTGCTTTTTCTCTCTCTTTGATTTTCAATACCAATTTCTCCTCGATGTTCTTGGAGATCTATTCGATGTAATACTCTTTTGCGGTGTGTTTGCCGAGATCCGATGAATTGTGGATTTATAAACAAGATTATCTATGAATATTATTTGGTTCTTCTCTGAATTCTTATATGCATGATTTGATATCTTTGCAAGTCTCTTCGAATTATCGGTTTAGTTTGGCCTACTAGATTGATCTTTCTTGCAATGGGAGAAGTGCTTAGCTTTGGGTTCAATCTTGTGGTGTCCTTTCCCGGTGATAGTAGGGGCAACAAGGCACGTATTGTAATGTTGCCATCGAGGATAACAAGATGGGGTTTTCATCATATTGCTTGAGTTAATTCCTCTACATCATGTCATCTTGCTTAATGCGTTACTCCGTTCTTTATGAACTTAATACTCTAGATGCATGATGGATAGCGGTTGATGTGTGGAGTAATAGTAGTAGATGCATGCAAGAGTCGCTCTACTCGACACGGACGTGATGCCTATGTTCATGATCATTGCCTTAGATGTCATCATAACTATGCTCTTTTCTATCAATTGCTCGACAGTAATTTGTTAACCACCATAATATATGCTATCTTGAGAGAAGCCACTAGTGAAACCTATGGCCCCCGGGTCTCTTTCCATATTATTGAATCTCGTTTACATCTTGCTAGTTTCCTATCTACTATTTTGCAATCTTTACTTTCCAATCTATAAACCAAAAAATACCAAAATATTTACTTTACTATCTCTATCAGATCTCACTTTTGCGAGTTACCATGAAGGGATTGACAACCCCTTTATCGTGTTGGTTGCAAGTTCTTGATTGTTTGTGCAGGTATTCGGTGACTTGTGCGTCGTCTCCTACTGGATTGATACCTTGGTTCTCAAAACCGAGGGAAATACTTATGCTACTTTGCTGCATCACCCTTTCCTCTTCAAGGAAAAACCAACGCAAGCTCAAGAGGTAGCAAGAAGGATTTCTGGCGCCGTTGCCGGGGATATCTACGTCAAGTCAAGCCATAACAAGTACCCATCATAAACTCTTCTCCCTTGCATTACATTATTCACCATTCGCCTCTCGTTTTCCTCTCCCCCACTTATAAACGATTTTCGAAAACCTTTGCCCTTTCTTCGCCCCTCTTCTGTTCGTCTCTTTTCGCTTGCTTCTTGTGAGTTCGTGTGTTAGATCATTTGACTCGCCTTCATGGCTAGTCCTCCTGTTGTTGTCAGTACTCCCGATAATGAAGTTCTCAATTTTAAACAAAGGGAGGGAGAAAATCTAAAAGATGCTTGGTATAGAATTTGCAATGCTCAAAACAGATCTACTAGAAAGCAATCTACCTTCGTTCTTCTCCACAATTTTTATGTAGGCATTACTCCTTGGAATAGATATGTTCTTGACACCATTACTGAAGGGAATTTCTTGGGAAGCCATACTTTTGATTCTTACAATGCCATGATAGATTTATTAGGCCCACCACCTCTTTTGGTCAATGGAACTATTTTAACCTTGGAACATGTGATGCAAAGACTTGATATTATTGAGAATAAAATTGCTACTATTGAGTTAATAAAAAATTTGGATAAAAAGATTCATAATCAAATTACCCAATATGGATCTAAGTTGGGAGTTACTCTAAAGAATCTTAGAGAAAAGGAACCCATAGTCAACGAAAAAATAGATCAAGATTCTACTAGGATTGATAAACTTGAAGATATTATTACCAACTTGGGTTCCACTTTTTCTGCTGTTAAGAATACCTCGAATCCTCCTCCTACCAAAGTTGACAAGTTTATTTAAGTTTCTAAGAATAAGGGCCAATCTTCTAGTAAGGAAAATGAAGGTCTCAAATCAATAAGTGTTCACCCCAATCTTTTCAATATTGTTAAGGAACCTTTGCCACAAATGAATTTCTCGATTTCTTGCCTAGGAGTATTATCATTGATAAAACCAAAGAATCTCCTAAAGACTATATGTGTTCAGTTGAAGAATTGCATGCCGAAGAAGGCAATACCTAGATCTATTCGTGTTTTTATGCCTAGCTAGGGGCGTTAAACGATATCGCTTGTTGGGAGGCAACCCGATTTTATTTTTGTTCTTTACTTTTTCCTCCTGTTTAGTAATAAATAATTCATCTATCCTCTGGTTAGATGTGGTTTTATGTTTTAGTTAGTGTTTGTGCCAAGTAGAACCTTTGGGAAGACTTGGGTGAAAGTTAATACGATCTTGCTGTAAAAAACAGAAACTTATGCGCTTACGAGAATAGCTGTCATTTTTTACATAAGAGTGATTTTAAGTTGATTCTTTTTGCAGAAGATTAATAGACAAATTTCTCACGTCCACCAATTTATTTTAGAATTTTTGAGTTAAATAAGTATTCAAGAGTTACAGATTACTACAGACTGTTCTGTTTTTGACAGATTCTGTTTTTCTCATGTTGTTTGCTTATTTTGATGAATATATGAGTAGTATCGGGGGTTATGAACCATAGAGAAGTTGGAATAAAGAAGGTTTTACACCAATATAAATAAATAATTAGTTCACAACAGTACTGTCGGTGTCAAAACCGGCGGATCTCGGGTAGGGGGTCCCGAACTGTGCGTCTAGGCGGATGGTAACAGGAGACAAGGGACACGATGTTTTTACCCAGATTCGGGCCCTCTCGATGGAGGTAAAACCCTACTCTTGCTTGATTAATATTGATGATATGGTTAGTACAAGAGTAGATCTACCACGAGATCAGAGAGGCTAAACCCTAGAAGCTAGCCTATGGTATGATTGTTGTTCATCCTACGGACTAAAACCCTCCGGTTTATATAGGCACCAAAGAGGGTTAGGGTTACACAGAGTCGGTTGCAATGGTAGGAGATCTACATATCCGTATTGCCAAGCTTGCCTTACACGCCAAGGAAAGTCCCATCCGGACACGGGACGAAGTCTTCAATCTTGTATCTTCATAGTCCAGGAGTCCGGCCAAAGGTCATAGTCCGGCCATCCGGACACCCCCTTATCCAGGACTCTCTCAGTAGCCCCTGAACCAGGCTTCAATGACGACGAGTCTGGCGTGCAGATTGTCTTCGGTATTGCAAGGCGGGTTCCTCCTCCAAATACTTCATAGAAGATTTTGAACACAAGGATAGTGTCCGGCTCTGCAAAATAAGTTCCACATACCACCGTAGAGAGAATAATATTTACACAAATTCAATCTGCTGACGTATTTTGTGGCATGACATCACACCACGGCCAAGCCTTTATTCGAATCGTTTTTACTGTCCCACCTCAGCGCGTTTAGCGAGGCGGTTTCCTTGGCACGTCTTGTCAAAGCAGAGATCGTGTCCCCTTATTCCGGGATTCTCATTAATACGGGTGCGGGTAACCCAGTCGTGCCCGTTGGCACGTCTCCTCTATCGAAGGCGAGTCCCGAACGGTCACGGGGAAGGCTCTTGGTATTCAACCTCTTTACAAAGAGACCAAGGCTCCACTCCTTTCTTTCAATCTCAATCGAATCCGCCCCTCGCCTCAAGTTCCAACACCCAAAGCTCCAGATTCAGGCGCTTCGGACCTTCGGTGATGTCCGGCTCCGACCTGCAAGGCCGGTGGATGCCTTCCTCCGTTACGGAAGAAGACGTGCTAAAGCTAAGAGATGCCAGGTATCTAACCGGTGAAATTTCGCATAGGCTGCCTGCCCAAGGGCAGGTTATTCCCACTCCCAAGCCTGGTGAAAGCGTGGTGTTCGCGTCTCACTTCCTTCGGGGGCTAGGATTCCCGACGGACCCCTTCGTGAGGGGGCTCATGTTTTACTATGGGCTGGAATTTCATGACTTGGATCTGGAGTCCATCCTCCACATCTCATCGTTCATTTTCGTATGCGAAGCCTTCCTCCGCATTACCCCTTACTTCAGATTGTGGCTCAAGACCTTCAAAGTGGAACCGAAGATGATCAAGGGGCAGCAGGCAGAGTGCGGAGGGGCTGTTATAAGCAGGAATGCTGATGCTCCATGGCCCGAGGGCTCCTATGGCAACAAGAGTGGTTTTATATCACAGCTCCCAGGGGCACCAAATGGGTGGCTCCACCCGCCTTTCGCTCGGGTCCTCCACCGCGGCTGGCGTCATGGGTCAATAAAGGACTTGACTGGGGGCCGTCCAAGGACGTGCCCTTGTTGCAGGGCCACATTCAAGACCTCTTAGAGAGAGATCACTTTGGTCGTAGTAGCGCAGGTCATGCTGATTCGTCGCACCCTGCCCTGCAAACGTCGCCCCCTCTGCCTGTGGTAATTTAACCCGGAGGGATGATAACCCACAAGTATAGGGGATCGCAATAGTTTTCGAGGGTAGAGTATTCAACCAAATTTATTGATTTGACACAAGGGGAGCCAAAGAATATTCTCAAGTATTAGCAGCTGAGTTGTCAATTCAACCACACCTGGAAACTTAGTATCTACAACAAAGTGTTTAGTAGCAAAGTAATATGATAGCGGTGGTAATGGTAACAAAGTAAAGACAACAAAAGTAATGATTTTGGTATTTTTGTAGTGATTGTAACAGTAGCAACGGAAAAGTAAATAAGCGAGAACTAGTATATGGTAAACTCATAGGCATCGGATTAGCGATGGATAATTATGCCGGATGTGGTTCATCATGTAACAGTCATAACATAGGGTGACACAGAACTAGCTCTAGTTCATCAATGTAATGTAGGCATGTATTCCGTATATAGTCATACGTGCTTATGAAAAAGAACTTGCATGACATCTTTTGTCCTACCCTCCCGTGGCAGCGGGGTCCTATTGGAAACTAAGGGATATTAAGGCCTCCTTTTAATAGAGAACCGGAACAAAGAATTAGCACATAGTGAATACATGAACTCCTCAAACTATGGTCATCATAGGGAGTTGTCCCGATTATTGTCACTTCGGGGTTGCCGGATCATAACACATAGTAGGTGACTATAGACTTGCAAGATAGGATCAAGAACACACATATATTCATGGAAACATAATAGGTTCAGATCTGAAATCATGGCACTCGGGCCCTAGTGACAAGCATTAAGCATAGCAAAGTCATAGCAACATCAATCTCAGAAAATAATGGATACTAGGGATCAAACCCTAACAAAACTAACTCGATTACATGATAAATCTCATCCAACCCATCACCGTCCAGCAAGCCTACAATGCAATTACTCACGCACGGCGGTGAGCATCATGAAATTGGTGATGGAGGATGGTTGATGATGACGATTGCGATGAATCCCCCTCTCCAGAGCCCCAAACGGACTCCAGATCAGCCCTCCCGAGAGAGATTAGGGCTTGGCGGCGGCTCCGTATCGTAAAACGCGATGAAACTTTCTCTCTGATTTTTTTCTCCCCGAAAGCCAATATATGGAGTTGGAGTTGGCATCGGAGGGCCACCAGGGGGGCCACGAGGTAGGGGGCGTGCCCAGGGGGGAGGGGCGCGCCCCCCACCCTCGTGAACAGGGTGTGGGCCCCCTGGCCTTCATCTTTGGCGAGGATTTTTTATTAATTATTCTAAGATATTCCGTGGAGTTTCAGGTCATTCCGAGAACTTTTGTTTTCTGCACATAAAACAGCACCATGGCAATTCTGCTGAAAACAGCGTCAGTCCGGGTTAGTTCCATTCAAATCATACAAGTTAGAGTCCAAAACAAGGGCAAAAGTGTTTGGAAAAGTAGATACGACGGAGATGTATCAAGGGACCACGAGCTCTCCAACATTTTATGGGCGCGACGCCCATGGAGATGTACAAGCTTTTCTTCGGATCACAAGCGATGTGTCCGAACTTGACCGAGGACGCAGGTCTGAGCTGCAATCGCCCGGATACTCAAGTAAGTAGCCCTGTACCCGGACATGCTATCCCATATTTATGACGAACTTGCCCTTTAAAAGAGTTGTTCCTTGAACAGGAGTGGATAGAAAAAGCAAAGTTAATCAGGTGTCCGGCCCCCCTCCCTAAGACCACGCCGTATCCCGTGTTAACCAGGATGCTGGAGGTTGCCTTCGAAAGAAGGTGAAGGGGGGAACAAGGAAGCTACCGCCTCCGCGAAGGAGGCTGTCAGGAAAGGAGGGATCAAGAATCCCTCCATCCAAGGGAAGAAGAGGACCGCCTCTGAAGACCCAGAGACCATGGTCTCAAAGCGGGGGAAGAAATCTTCGTCAGAGGGTCCTGCGCTGAGAGATGCCTCGGCCGCATTGTGCCCCCAAGGGGATCAGCCCTCCACCGAGCCGTAAGTAAAAAGGGGAGTTTTTCTTAAAATAAAGGATATCCCTGCCCTATTTCTAATGAAGATAACTGAAATTTTACCTTGTAGTTCGGATCTCAGCCCTTCTCAGCAGAGCTCATCTTCGGGGGATCTTCGTCCGGAGATGATGGAGAGCGAAACGCCTCCCCCTGCCATACCGTCTTGCGAGGCGGGCGACCCTGAGGTGTCGTCGCGGAGGGTTTCTCCGAGTCCGGCGGGGCCGGAAGGCAGTCGTATGTCCCCTCAAAGCCCTCCGCGTCCGGCCTTTGAAGAAGGCCATCGGACGAGTCTGGCACCACCTGGTGTACGGTCGGAGGAGCTGAAGGATCTGCTCAGGCGAGTGTCTATCTCAGAAGATCACCGTGCGTTAATGGGTACGGTGATTGAAAGGATTTCATCCGCTGAGAGTGGATTGCATGAAGCCGTCAGAAGTTTACTGACAGGTTTTGATGTACGCAAAATGATGTACCTTCTGACAGTTCCGCATATAAAATGCGCCCTATGTAGATAGTAGCCCCTGAGGCTCGGTGTGTTGTCAAAAATGACAGCGCGCCGAGGATCATAATCCCAGGTATAATGTGTCGCCCTTCCTATGTAGGTGGCGAAAGGCCCGGTGGCTAGCCGGACTAATGAATTTGCCAAACTAAAGCGGCAACTTGACGTGGCGGATGTCGACATCGCGCTTGTCAATAAGAGACTTGACGAGTCACAAGGTATGCAATTTCTCCGCGGACACCTGGTAAGGGAGCTTGATGCCCGTGCCTTACAACATGTATGCTTGATGCAGATGGTGCCGCTGCCATGGAGAACCTTCGGGCGGAGCTCGCCCGAGCCAAGGAGCAGGCCAGAAAGAGTGATGCGGCTGCCTTAAAGGCGGCCGAAGAGCTAAAAGCCGAACAGGCTGCTCACTGCCGAAGCAAGAAGGAAATGGCCGAGATGGCCGTGAAGTTGAAGAATGCTGCCGACTGCTGCAAGCTTCTTGAAAAAGAAGATCGAGTGGTGCAAGAGGACCTGAAGAAGGCCACTACCGAGGCCAAGGATGCTCGCTCTGCGAGGAGAGCTATGAAGGAGGAGCTGCGTCAGGCCGGAGATATCGTGGCTGGAAAGCCCTTTCTGCTGCGGAGGAAATTCGTGGATCCTAAATGTGCTCAGTTGGACCGGCTGTGGAGTGCGAAGGATGCTTATCTGGACTTGGCGGCAAGTGCCACGGACGCGACCGAACACTTCGAAGATCAAAAGGATCACGAAATGGAAAAGGTTTTTTGGTCGCAGTTCCATAATCCAGAGTGCCCACTTCCATTAACCGATCGCTTGGCCAAATGGGCGGAGCTGAATAGGTTATACGGACTTGCCATGAAGGATGTCGTGAGTCTTTTGTGGACGAAAAGGCTCGAGCCGAAGAGTTATTTTGGCTTGGTGCAGCAGTTCCTTGGTGCGGTGCCGCATATCAATGCAATGAGGAGGTCGGCATGCATAGAGGGTGCGCGGATGGCTCTTGCCCGTGTCAAGACATACTGGGCGGAGATGAAGGCCACCGATGTTGCATCCCAAGATTCGGACGGAAGCCGAGTACCTGTCGAGCACTATTTTCAGGAAGTTCTGCATGGTGCTCGTTTAATAGAGATGCAGTGCTCGAAGGATATTATGTTCTAATAACATGTATTATTGTGAAACAATGTATCGATGGAATATAAAAGCTTTTTATACTTGTGCCTTTCAAGAATTAAAATACCTCCTATGCAGCCGGTAATGTATATGTATATATAACCTGAAAGATGGCAGTCTTCGGCTTCAGCCCCCACGCATATAATGCGGGGGTGTTTGCAAAAGGTGCATTTTCACACTTGATCCAACGTCTTGGTCCTATAAAGGAGGTGGTAGCGCAGCAAACTAGGCAAACGGACTAAATGCTTTATCACTTTCACTTAGCCATAGGAGTTTGACAGTGAGGCTACTATATGGCCCCTAGGGGCACCGCGCTCACCCGAATTCGGGGTGCGTATGTGCCTGACCGGGTAACGACCCTTCGTCAATGCGGAGGAATCATATAGATTCTGGCGGGTCATCGAGTGGTTGACCAGTCTCACGCTATATCATGACAGTCAGTTTTCGGCTTTCTCTACTGAGGTGCTCGCCTGGCCGAACCGGGGCACAATTGCAGTAGTTCTCCTGGTGCCGCCTTAGTCGATAGAGCGGAACGTAAGGCAGCAAAACACAGGAGCCGGGCAAACCCAACATTTGACAAAAGACATGATTCAGAGCTGATGCATATAAGGCCTAACTCGAGACGCCGAACACTCCCTAAGGTATTTGGTCTTTATGAAAACAGGCCGAACAATGCCCTTGGTAATAAGCCCCTGGTGTTCAGGTACGCGCAAAATTCTGACGTGGCCCATGCCAAAACGCTAGCCTCCTCCTTGGTTATGGCAAGAAACCAGGGGATGTGTATCAACAAGAGACAGTAAAAAAGGTTTACGCAGGGTCTTAATCTAAAAAGAATCCTTGTCACGGGTCCCTACTGCACGTGTGTGCCTGTGTCTCCGTTGTGCCGTATCCTGGATGGGTGTAGCACGGTGTTCATCTGTAAAAGAGGGGAACTTAGTTGAAAAAGATCGTGCGAAAATGTACGTTATACTAAATAAACAAAGTACAATTCAAAAAATGAATAAAATTGAGCTTTATTATCTCTTGTTGTACATGCGCGGAGCCCCTTGTACAAGGGTATGCGGCTAGTAAGCCCTGGTATGTTTACGCCGGACTCGTCTAGCCGTGTCCGGGGTCTGAACGACCTGTTTAGGTGCTTTGATTGGTGAAGCCGGCTTAGCATGTGGCTATCGAGGCAGTCACACCATCTTCCGCGCTCGAGGAACACTCGGTATTTCCCTTTAAGGAGATGATGCCTCGCGGACCGGGCATTTTAAGTGTAAGGGATGCATAATGCGGTATTGCGTTAAAGCAGGCGAAAGCTTCGCGTCCCAGTAGTGCTTGGTAGCTACTTGTGAACGGGGCGAGGTGGAAGGTTAACTTTTCACGGCGGAAGTTGTCGGGTGAGCCGCACACAACTTCTAGCAGTAGAGAGCCCGTACAATGGGCATATGGGCCTGGCATTACCCCTTGAAAGGAAGTGTTGCTATGGCGAATTTTGGTTGGGTCTATCCCCATTTTGCGGATTGTGTCCTGGTATAGCAGGTTTAGATCACTGTCGCCGTCCATTAGGACTTGTGTAAATTGGAGTCCGTCAATTATCGGATCTAATATCAAGGCAGTCCATCCTGCATTCGAGATACTTCTAGAGTAATCCTGATGGTCGAAGGTGATTGGTTTAGCAACCAGTGGCGGGACTCCTCTGGGATAGGCCGTATGGCGCATACCTCTATGGGCGCCGCTCTATTTTTCCCTTTTGTCACGTGAAGTGAGTTTACTGTTTTGACTTCTTGTGGGAAATTCGTTTGTTTTCCGGTGCTCTACTTGTGGGGTTCTTCATCGTCCTCGCTTGGTGTGTCGAGCCCCTTGTGTTCGGCGTTGAGTTTGCCGGACTGCTTGAAGACCCAACAATCTCTGTGGGTATGGTTTGCAGGCTTCCCGGGAGTACTGTGGATTTCGCATATCTTGTCCAAGATTTTGTTTAAGTTAGATAGCTCGTCCCTGTTATCCTTAGGGGGTAGTTTTTATGATTCTGCCATGAGCTTTTGAATCCGGCGTTGACTGTCGTGCTCTTCGGGCTGTTTCCACTGGTCCGGCGCTGGTCCTTGCTGCGTCACGGTTTCCCGTTTCCATCCCTGACTTCGGATGTACTTGGGTTGCTGGTACTGCATCTTGCCAGCCAGCTATCCTCTCCCGCGCAAAAGCGGGTCATGAGGCTTGTTAATGCGGCCATTGTTCTTGGCTTTTCTTGGCCGAGGTGTCTGGCGAGCCATTCGTCTCGGACATTGTGTTTGAAAGCTGCTAAGGCTTCGACGTCCGGAAAGTTGACTATTTGGTTCTTTTTAGTAAGGAATCTGTTCCAGAATTTTCAGGCTGACTCTCCGGGTTGTTGAGTTATGTGACTTAAATCGTCTGCATCCGGAGGTCGGACATAGGTCCCTTGAAAATTTGCCCGAAAAGCACCCTCGAGCTCTTCCCAACTTCCAATGGTGTTTTCGGGGAGGCTTTTGAGCCAATGCCGGGCTGGCCCTTTGAGTTTGAGGGGTAAGTATTTTATGGCGTGGAGGTCATCTCCTCTAGCCATGTGTATGTGGAGGATGTAATCCTCGATCCAGACTCCAGGGTCTGTTGTTCCGTCGTATGCCTCTATGTTTACGGGCTTGAATCCCGCTGGAAATTCATAATCCAGAACCTCATCGGTGAAATATAGGGGGTGTGCGGCACCCCTATATTTAGGTGTATCGTAATATTCGGATACTTGATGTGTTGCATTGCTTACTAGAGCTTGCTTTCTTGGCCCGTAGATAGATCTAACTGGGCCATCTTTTGGATGCGAATCCGTGTGCGGATCGCGTGCTGGCTTGTGTGCGGCGCCGTTTGCCGCTCTATGTTTGCCATGGGGTCGTCTATCCGACCAGGTGGTCTCCCTGTTCTTTGATTGCGGGGGCTCTACGGCCTCCTCATCAAATTCGGGCAGTAGTTTTTGCTTTGGGTAGCTCTTTATTCGGCGACTATCGTCGTATTTGTCTGTGGTGTTGAGTACTTTGCTCCATCTGATTTTGGGCGCATCTTCCGCTGTTTTGAGTTTCTGCTTTTGCTTTTTCAGGCTACGTGCAGTGGCGACGAGCCTTTTGTGGAGGTTCTTCTGCTCCAGCAACTTGTCCGGCGTGAGATCGTCCGGACTGTTATCTTCGCCGGGGACGGATTGTTTATCCAGGTTGTCCTGTTCGGACGGTTGCTCGATGGCATGTTCGTCGTCCACCAGTTCGCCCTGCTCTATGGCTGGGTCTATATGGCTGCAGTCTTTGTCGAGGCGGGATTTTGGGCGGCGCTTACGTCTCCGTTTTGACTACTTTTCGAGGGGATGATCCCTCGTGGCATCCCGTTGTTCCTCGTCGTCGCTTCCTTTAGGTGTGCCCACCATGTATACATCGTGAGATGAGGTGGCTGTCCAGTGCCTTATAGGTGCTGGTTCATGCTTATCTCCTACATCGTCATCCATACCATCGATGTCTTCAGAGTTAAAATTGAGCACGTCGTTTAAACTTTCGACAATGGCTACGAAGTGGGTGGTGGGTGGGCTTTGAATATCTTCGTCGTCCGCATCCCAACCTTGCTGACCATGATCCGGCCAGGGCTCTTCTGATAAAGAGAGAGACTTTAGTGAATTCAGGATGTCGCCAAAGGGCGAGTGCTGAAAGATGTCCGCGATGGTGAACTCCATGATCGGCGCCCAATCGGATTCGATTGGCAGGGGCGCGGAAGGTTCGGAGTCTGGAGAGGAGTCCGACACCTTGGAGTCACGAGCTTCGCAAAGGACAGGGTTTGTGTTTGGCTCAATTGCCATAGAGATTGCAACCCCCGAGGCGGACTCCAGCCACCCGTCCTCGATCGGCGAAATCGTCTCCGGAATAAGGGGCGGAGCAGGCACTGGTGCGGCCCCCAGGGCACTGTTCAGCGGCAGAGCTAGATCATGCCCATCGTGACAGTGTGGCGTGCTTGGTTGTGGCTCGAACCCGTCGAAGATCAAGTCTTCGCGGACGTCAGCCGTATATTTCAAACTTCCAAATCTGACCTGATGGCCAGGGGCGTAGCTTTCAATCTTCTCTAGATGGCCAAGCGAATTGGCCCGCAGTGCAAAGCCGCCGATTACGAAGATCTGTCCGGGGAGAAAAGTCTCACCCTGGACCGCATCGTTGTTGATGATCGGAGGAGCCATCGGGCCTAAAGGTGATGACACAGAGGAACTCTCAATGAAAGCACCAATGTCGGTGTCAAAACCGGCGGATCTCGGGTCGGGGGTCCCAAACTGTGCGTCTAGGTGGATGGTAACAGGAGACAAGGGACACAATGTTTTGACCCAGGTTCGGGCCCACTCGATGGAGGTAAAACCCTACTCCTACTTGATTAATATTGATGATATGGGTAGTACAAGAGTAGATCTACGATGAGATCAGAGAGGCTAAACCCTAGAAGCTAGCCTATGGTATGATTGTTGTTTGTCCTACGGACTAAAACCCTCCGGTTTATATAGGCACCGAAGAGGGTTAGGGTTATACAGAGTCAGTTACAATGGTAGGAGATCTACATATCCGTATCACCAAGCTTGCCTTCCACGCCAAGGAAAGTCCCATCCGGACACGGGACGAAGTCTTCAATCTTGTATCTTCATAGTCCAGGAGTCCGGCCATCCGGACACCCCCTAATCCAGGACTCCCTCAAGTACCTTAAAGTGGTGATTTATTTTGTTGAACTAATGGAGCTCATGAGATTTTCTGTTCAAGTTTTGTGTTGTGAAGTTTTCTAGTTTTGGGTAAGGATTTGATGGACTTTGGAATAGGGAGTGGCAAGAGCCAAAGCTTGGTGATGCCCAAGGTACCCCAAGGTAAAATTCAAGGACAAACAAAAGCCTAAGCTTGGGGATTCCCTGGAAGGCATCCCCTCTTTCGTCTTTGTCTATCGGTAACTTTACTTGAGGCTATATTGTTATTCACCTCATGATATGTGTTTTGCTTGGAGCGTCTTGTATGATTTGAGTCTTTGCTTTTTATTTTACCACAGTCATCCTTGCTGTACACAGCCTTTGAGAGAGACACGCATGAATCGTGATTTGTTAGAATACTCTATGTGCTTCACTTATATCTTTTGAGCTAGACAATATTGCTCTAGTGCTTCACTTATAACTTTTTAGAGCACGCCGGTGGTTTTATTTTATAGAAATTGATGAACTCTCATGCCTCACTTATATTATTTTGAGAGTCTTTTAGAACAGCATGTTAATTTGCTTAGGTTATAAAATTAGTCCTAATATGATGGGCATCCAAGATGGGTATAATAAAAACTTTCATATGAAGAGCATTGAATACTATGAGAAGTTTGATTCTTTATGATTGTTTTGAGATATGAAGATGGTGATATTAGAGTCATGCTAGTAGAGTAGTTGTGAATTTGAGAGATACTTGTGTTGAAGTTTGTGATTCCCGTAGCATGCACGTATGGTGAACCGTTATGTGATGAAGTTGGAGCATGATTTATTTATTGATTGTCTTCCTTATGAGTGGCGGTTGGGGACAAGCGATGGTATTTTACTACCAATCTACCCCCCTAGGAGCATGCTTGTAGTACTTCGTTTTGATAACTAATAGATTTTTGCAACAAGTATGTGAGTTATTTATGACTAATGTTGAGTCCATGGATTATACGCACTCTAACCCTTCCACCATTGCTAGCCTCTCTTGTGTCGCGCAATTTTCACCGATACCATACACCCACCATATACCTTCCTCAAAACAGCCACCATACCTACCTATTATGGCATTTCCATAGCCATTCCGAGATATATTTCCATGCAACTTTCCACCATTCCGTTTATTATGACACGCTCCATCATTGTCATATTGCTTTGCATGATCATGTAGTTGACATTGTATTTGTGGCAAAGCCATCGTTCATAATTCTTTCATACATGTCACTCTTGAATCATTGCACATCCCGGTACACCGCCAGAAGCATTCACATAGAGTCATATTTTGTTCTAAGTATTGAGTTGTAATTCTTGAGTTGTAAGTAAACAAAAGTGTGATGATCTTCATTATTAGAGCATTGTCCCATGTGAGGAAAGGATGATGGAGACTATGATTCCCCCACAAGTCGGGATGAGGCTCCGGACGAAAAAAAAGAAAAAAAGAGAGAAGGCCCAAATAAAAAAAGAGAGAAAAAGAGAGAAGGGGCAATGTTACTATCCTTTTTCCACACTTGTGCTTCAAAGTAGCACCATGATCTTCATGATAGAGAGTCTCCTATGTTGTCACTTTCATATACTAGTGGGAATTTTCATTATAGAACTTGGCTTGTATATTCCAATGATGGGCTTCCTCAAACTGCCCTAGGTCTTCGTGAGCAAGCAAGTTGGATGCACACCCACTTAGTTTCTTTTTGAGCTTTCATACACTTATAGCTCTAGTGCATCCATTGCATGGCAATCCCTACTCACTCACATTGATATCTATTGATGGGCTTCTCCATAGCCCATTGATACGTCTAGTTGATGTGAGACTATCTTCTCCTTTTTGTCTTCTCCACAACCACCATTCTATTCCACCTATAGTGCTATATCCATGGCTCACGCTCATGTATTGCGTGAAGATTGAAAAAGTTTGAGAACATCAAAAGTTTGAAACAATTGCTTGGCTTGTCATCGGGGTTGTGCATGATTTATATATTTTGTGTGATGAAGATAAGCATAGCCAGACTATATGATTTTGTAGGGATAGCTTTCTTTGGCCATGTTATTTTGAGAAGACATGATTGCTTTGTTAGTATGCTTGAAGTATTATTGTTTTATGTCAATATTAAACTTTTGTCTTGAATCTTTTGGATCTGAACATTCATGCGACAATAAAGAAAATTACATTGATAAATATGTTAGGTAGCATTCCACATCAAAAATTCTGTTTTTATCATTTACCTACTCGAGGACGAGCAGGAATTAAGCTTGGGGATGCTTGATACGTCTCCAATGTATCTATAATTTTTGATCGTTACATGCTATTATATTATCTGTTTTGGGTGTTTAATGGGCTTTAATATGCTATTTTATATTATTTTTGGGACTAACCTATTAACCGAGGGCCCAGTGCCAGTTTCTGTCTTTTTGCCTATTTTAGAGTTTTGGAGAAAAGGAATACCAAACGGAGTCCAAACGGAATGAAACCTTCGCGATGATCTTTCTTGGACTGAAAGCAAACCAGAAGACTTAGAGATGAAGTCGGAGACGCAACGAGGAAGCCACGAGGCAGGAGGGCGCACCCAGGGGTGGTAGGCATGCCCCCACTCTCATGGGCCCCTCGTGGCTCCCCTGACCTAGTTCCTTCGCCTATATATACTCTTATACCCTAAAAACACCAGGGGGAGCCACGACACCACTTTTCCACCGCCTCAACCTTTTGTTCCCATAAGATCCCATCTTGGGGCCTTTTCCGGTGATTTGCCGATGGGGGATTCGATCACGGAGGGCTTCTACATCAACTCCATTACCTCTATGATGAAGCATGCATAGTTTACCACAGACCTGTGGGTCCATAGTTATTAGCTAGATGGATTCTTCTCTCTCTTTGATTCTCAATACCAAGTCCTCCTCGATGTTCTTGGAGATCTATTTGATGTAATACTCTTTTGCGGTGTGTTTGCCGAGATCCGATGAATTGTGGATTTATGAACAAGATCATCTATGAATATTATTTGGTTCTTCTCTGAATTCTTATATGCATGATTTGATATCTTTGCAAGTCTCTTCAAATTATCAGTTTAGTTTGGCCTACAAGATTGATCTTTCTTGCAATGGGTGAAGTGCTTAGCTTTGGGTCCAATCTTGCGGTGTCCTTTTCCAGTGACAGTAGGGGCAGCAAGGCACGTATTGTATTGTTGCCATCGAGGATAACAAGATGGGGTTTTCATCATATTGCTTGAGTTAATTCCTCTACATCATGTCATCTTGCTTAATGCGTTACTCCGTTCTTTATGAACTTAATAATCTAGATGCATGCTGGACAGCGGTCGATGTGTGGAGTAATAGTAGTAGATGCAGGCAGGAGTCGGTCTACTTGACACGGACGTGATGCCTATGTTCATGATCATTGCCTTAGATGTCATCATATCTATGCGCTTTTCTATCAACTGCCTGACAGTAATTTGTTCACCCACCATAATATATGCTATCTTGGGAGAAGCCACTAGTGGAACTTATGGCCCCTGGGTCTCTTTTCCATATTATTGAATCTCGTTTACATCTTGCTAGTTTCCGGTCTGCTACTTTGCAGTCTTTACTTTCCAATCTATACACACAAAAATGCCAAAAATATTTAACATTTATTTATCTTTATCAGATCTCACTTTTGCGAGTTACCGTGAAGGGATTGACAACCCCTTTATCGCGTTGGTTGCTAGTTGTTGATTGTTTGTGCAAGTATTCAGTGACTTGTGCGTCGTCTCCTACTGGATTGATACCTTGGTTCTCAAAACTGAGGGAAATACTTACGCTACTTTGCTGCATCACGCTTTCCTCTACAAGGGAAAACCAATGCAAGCTCAAGAGGTAGCATCGTGCATGCCTTATGTATCCAGGAGAGCACAATAGGGCCATTCCGCTTCACCTTGTTCAACAACCAGAATGTCTGTCGCCTCTTTCTTTACCATCTGTAATAGTACAAGTATAGAACCCTGGTTCATCATTCTTTATTTGGTGCTTATGTAATTCTTAAACATATGTACCTGTGAATCGAATAATACATTGGTTGTTTGAACCTGATGGATATGAATAAATCTATAGCCTACTTTCAAGTTTAAATTAGGCACAATTTTGAATAGCAACAATTAAATTAGGGCGAAATTATGGTGTGCAGGTCATTACGGTGCACATGGTTAATAAAGCACAGCGTGTGCAATATACACCATAATCCGACATGGTTCACGAAGTGGAAACGTGTGTAACAATACACAGAGTTGTTGTTTGCAAAGCGTGTCTAATGTCAGACACTATCACATACAGTGCGGGAAAACTAAATGTATGTGAATGTCTACCTATCGTACACGGTTTATAATCATGAACTGTTTGTGAGGTGCCAGGCATTGTAAACGTAGAGCCAGTTTGGTACGTGCCTAGAAAACTCCCGTGCCTGGAATCTACGTGGTTATAGATAAAACCACAAAACTCCGACTGTGATGGCAATGCAAGCACAAACGAGTAGCAAGGATGAAGCGTTTCGGATATTGGAGACATCGGAAATGGTAATATAGGGGCAACTGTATGCATCAAGGCTCCCTATCCCCGACGGTTTCTGGGTCGTGTGGGAAGGACACCCTATCACCCACACTCACTTGGCGATGCTTCCAAATGCCGTCACGGAAAGGGGTTAAAAACCGTTTGTATAACACCTCGCTGTACCAGTGATGTTTTTCGATTTCGGTTTTTCGCTTGAGGACAAGTGAGGTCTAAGCTTGGGGGAGTTGATACGTCCATTTTGCATCATGTTTACCTATTGTTATTTATGTTGTTTTATTGCATAATAATGCCTTTTGGAGTAATTCTAATGCCTGTTCTCTCATAATATGCAATGTACACACAACGAGGGAGAATTCTGGCAGCTAGAAATCTGGACCTGAAAACGTCAGGCTACCTATTCTGCACAACTCCAAATGAGCTGAAACTTCACGAGGATTTTTATGGAATAAATGAGAATTGTTGGAGCCAATAAGTACCAAAGGGGGCCCACCAGGTGGGCACAACCTACCTGGCGCGCTAGGGAGCCCAGGCGCGCCCTGGTGGGTTGTGCTCTCCTCGGCCCACCTATGGTGCCCCTCTTCTGGTATATAAGTCATTTTGACCTAGAAAAAAATAAAGAGAGGATTTTTGGGACAAAGCGCCACCGTCTCGAGGCAGAACTTGGGCAGGAGCACTTTTTCCCTCTGGCAGAGCGATTCCGTCGGGGGAACTTCCCTCCCGGAGGGGGAAATCATCGTCATCATCATCACCAACAACTCTCCCATCTTGGGAAGGGGCAATCTCCATCAACATCTTCAACAATACCATCTCCTCTCAAACCCTAGTTCATCTCTTATGTTCAATCTTTGTACCGGAACTATAGATTGGTGCTTGTGGGTGACTAGTAGTGTTGATTACATCTTGTAGTTGATTACTATATGGTTTATTTGGTGGAAGATTATATGTTCAGATCCATTATGCTTTTTAATAACCCTCTGATCTTGAGCATGATTATCATTTGTGAGTAGTTACTTTTGTTCTTGAGGTCACGGGAGAAATCATGTTGCAAGTAATCATGTGAACTTGATATGTGTTCGGTATTTTGATGATATGTATGTTGTGATTCCCTTAGTGGTGTCATGTGAACGTCGAATACATGACACTTCACCATATTTTGGCCTAAGGGAATGCATTTTTGAGTAGTTATTAGATGATGGGTTGCGAGAGTGACAGAAGCTTAAACCCTAGTTTATGTGCTATTCCGTAAGGGACCGATTTGATCCAAAAGTTTAATGCTATGGTTAGAATTTATTCTTAATACTTTTCTCGTAGTTGCGGATGCTTGCGAGGGGGTTAATCATAAGTAGGAGGTTTGTTCAAGTAAGAACAGCATCTAAGCACCGGTCCACCCACATACAAAATTATCAAAGTAGCGAACACGAATCAAACCAACATGAAGAAAGTGACTAGATGAAATTCCCGTGTACCCTCAAGAACACTTTGCTTATCATAAGAGACCGTTTTGGCCTACCCTTTTCCTCAAAAGGATTGAGCTACCTTGCTGCACTTTTGTTACTACTGTCGGCGTTCTGGGAACCAAGGTACCCAGACTTGCCTGCCTGCGGCCCACGACATGGCTCCATCGATGACCTGATATGGCCCATCTTCAACTACGGCAAGACAAGACCCTCAGGAGGGGACAAGCCTTGCGAGGCGGGAGACATCAAGACCTCCTGAGGGAGCGGCCTCCTTAGGTGGCCTCCTGATGGAGCGGAGATCTCTATGCAAGACCCAGCCTCACGAGGCTGAAATGACATCAGCCATGACGACCAAGGCCAGGCGCGCGCCAGTGGGCGCAGTGTGGCAGGTTTCCTCTTTGGTACAAAGGGGGCAAGCGCAGGTGTGGAGTCCCAAGGAATCAGCCAAAGGTTTCCATTTGTGTGCAACAAGACTAGGATCGCCAGAACGACAGGGTGGATGTCATCGCCGAGCCCACCACAACGTCATGATCAGAAGCTTTGTAGGTGATGACCACCTTTCGTCAGGATCACATGTACTTCTTGTCCCCTTTCAAATTTGGTCGTTGTGGGATCCCTTCCCTCCTAAGTTTTGGAGGAAGAGGACCAAGGCCACTATAAATATAGCCTAGCCAACACTGTAGAATGCATCAGGTGATTAGCTCATCGAACCACTAAGAGCTCATCACAAGAACAAGCCTCCTGAGGCTGTTCTTCCACTTCTACTAGTTCATCCTCAGCCCCCTGCAAGGCTAATCCACCACAAAGCAGGAGTAGGGTTTTACACCACAAGGTGGCCCGAACCTGGGTAAATTGCCGTGTCTTTCTCCTTCTTGTTGATCGAGCTAGGTTGTGAGAGCAGCGGATCGATCGGCTTGAGAGGTTGAGTTCCTCGCACACGCCCCTGAGTTCGAATCTTTCTTGGGTCGGCGGAGCCCAGAATCCAACATTTGGCGAACTAGGTAGGGGCATGTCAGAGCTTGGACTCTCCATCAACCATGCTTCACCCTCACCGCTCGATCTCCATGGCGGGCGCCACTCCTTCCGCTAGTCCACCAGGCGCGTTCAGGGGCATCATGGGCTTCTGGGCTTTTTTCCCTGCCTTGCGACAGGTGCGGTGGCCACCGAAGTTCAGGCCAGAGCTGCCGCCGCGCTACAACGGTGTGGCGGACCCTACGGGGTTTCACCGGGCGTACGAGGAGGCCATTTGGGCAGCGGGCGGAGACGACAAGGCCATGGAAAATTGGCTCCCTATGGCACTCGTGGGCATGCCTCACACCTGGCTACTTGTCTTACCGGTGTCTTTGGTGGCTTCGTGGGAGGAGCTGCGTGAGTTGTTCACCACACGCTTTGCGGTGCCGATGCACCACGCCATCGCAGCCATCCTCGGCGGGTTGCAAAGGCGCCAGCTTCAACCCGCCACACCAAGAAGTTCTTCCGTCAGATGGGGGCTTCCCCGCCCTTGCGAGGGGCCCCTCCGGGCAGGGCGGTGCCCCAGGCCAACCTCACCTTCGACGCCAGAGATCACCCCAAGACCACGGCCGGCACCGGCGCACTGCCCATGCTCTGCACCCCCACCATCTGCAATGTAGCGGTTACCAGGACCATCATCAATGGTGGCGCCAGCCTCAACGTCCTCTTCGTGGAGGCCTTTGGCTTGCAACACGTGCCTCACGACCGGCTCCTCCCCACCAAGCCGTTTTTCGAAGTGGTCGGTGGCTCTACCTACCCCGTGGGGCAGATTCACCTCCCCGTAACCTTCGGAACGTGCGACAACTACCGCACCGAGTTCATCGACTTCGACTTTGCACACATCGGGCTCCCATACAATGCCATCCTCGGGTATCCGGACCTCGCCAAGTTCATGGCGGTGACTCATCCCGGCTACAATGTCATGAAGATGCCAGGAAGCAGCAGCGTCCTCACCGTGGCGGGAGACACCGGGGATGCATTGACAACCCTCAGGCTCGCCTTCAAGGCCGCGGAGGCTGCACGGCCAAGTGCGGAGAGCGCTCCGGAGGGCCCGGGGGCTGCCCCGGCAAAGAAGAAGCCATTGATCTCCCAAGACAGGGCCAAGAGGAAGCAAGTACTGGTCGACAAGGACAAGGAGTGAGGAGCCACCTTCACTATAGGCGTTGGTCTCCCCCAAGACCAGGAATAGGCACTGGTCATCTTCCTTCGTGTAAACAAGGATGTGTTTGCATGACAAGCAACAGACCTGGTAGGCGTCCCACGGGGGGGTGATCGAACACCACCTCATGGTGTGCCCCCACGTGCGCCCCGTGGAACAAAAGGTGCAGTGGCAAGCCCCAGAGAACCAGTTGTTCATCGTCCAAGAGACCCACAAGCTACAGGAGGCCGGTGTTATCCGGGAAGTGCGGCACCTGGAGTGGTTGGCATACCTAGTTATCCTCCCAAGAAGGGCAGGAAAGAGTGCATGTGCGTTGACTTCACGAGCTTGAACAAAGCTTGCCCTCAAGATCCATTTCCTCTTCCTCGCATCGACCAGATCATCGACTCCACGGCCAAGTGCGATCTACTGTGCTTCCTGAATGCCTTCTCAGGCTATCATATAATCAAGATGGCGGTGGAAGATGTAGAGAAGATGACCTTCTTGACTCCGTGCAAGGTGTGTTGCTACACCTGCATGTCGTTTGGGTTGCGCAATACCGGAGCAACCTTCTAGCGGTTGATGCACATTGCTTTGGGAAAGCAGCTTAGAAGAAACGCAGAGGCTTATGTTGATGATATAGTGGTCAAGTCCCGGGAGGCAAGAACCCTTGTTGGAGATCTGGAGGAGACGTTCGCCAACCTGCGCAAGGTGAAGCTGCGGCTTAATCCTGAGAAGTGCGTATTCGGTGTCCCGTCAGGCAAGCTGTTGGGGTTCCTGGTGTCTCACAGAGGAATTGAGGCCAACCCGGAGAAGGTCAAGGCAATAGAAAGGATGAGCCAGCCTCAAACTCTCAAGGAGATGCAGAAGCTGGCAGGCTGCATGACCTCGCTTGGACGCTTCATCTTCAAGCTAGGCGAGCGTGCCCTCCCATCCTTCAAGCTGATGAAGAGGAAGGGCCCGTTCGAATGGACTCCAGAGGCTAACGCGGCTTTCCAAGACCTCAAGAAGTACCTCACCAGCCCACCGGTGAAGGTGGCGCCTCTCCCGCTCGAGCCTATGGTGCTCTATTTGGCCACCACGCCACACTCAGCCAGCGCAGCGCTGGTGGCGGTCCGCGAGGAGCATGCAGCCAAGGGTGTGCGGCGCGGGGCTGCGCACCCATCTAAGGCATCGCGGCCTCAAGATAACACGCCTGACACCCCTGAAGCAACAGAAGACGGGACTCCTGATGCTTTGTCACTTCAAAAGGAACAAGACTCGGCGGACACTTCCTCCCTTGTCGAGCATCCTATTTACTTTGTCGGCACCGTACTGCATGATGCACGGGCGCTTTACCCCATGCCACAGAAGCTCCTCCTTGCACTCCTCGTTGCTTCCAGGAAGCTATGCCACTACTTCCAGGGCCACCCTATCAAGGTCATCTCAGCCTACCCTCTGAAGAGGGTGCTTCGAAGCCCCAACACCGTAGGAAGGGTTGCCGAATGGAACATCGAGTTGCACGCGTTTCAGCTGGAGTTCAGCACCACCTGAGTCATCAAGGGCGCAGCCCTCGCGGACTTTATGGCTGCATGGACTGACGCACCAAGTCAAGAAGTGGGCGAGGACCGCTCCCTCGCCCCAAGGGACGAAGCGCCTGATGGTTGGGTCATGTACTTCGATGGTGCGTTCGCACGTCAGGGCGCGGGGGCTGGAGCCGTGCTCATCTCGCCTACCCAAGACAAGCTCTACTATGCCGTGCAGCTCTTCTTCCAGCACGGCGAGAAGGTCTCCAACAACATCACCGAATTCGAGATCCTGATCGCGGGGTTCAGGGCCGCGGTTGCCCTAGGGGTCTGATGACCCACAAGTATATAGGGTTAATTGTAGCCTTTTCATTAAGTAAGAGTGTCAAATCCAATGAGGAGCAGAAGTAAATGAAAAGTGGTTTTCAGCAAATTAATATATGCAAGTGCTAAAATTGTAAGTAGCGGAGTAGTTTGATAGCAAGATAATTTGAATGAGCAAGTAATGATAGTAGTAACAGAAGTGCTGCAAGGTAACCCAATCCTTTTGAGGCAAAGGACAAGCCAAAACGGTCTCTTATGATAAGCAAAGTATTCTTGAGGGTACACGGGGATTTCATCTAGTCACTTTCATCATGTTGGCTTAATTCATGTTCACTACTTTGATAATTTGATATGTGGGTGGACCGGTGCTTAGGTGTTGTTCTTACATGAACAAACCTCCTACTTATGATTAACCCTCTCGCAGCATCCGCAACCATGAGAAAAGTATTAAGAATAAATTCTAACCATAGCATTGAACTTTTGGATCCAATCGGTCCCTTACGGAATAGCGCTTAAACTTGGGTTTAAGCTTCTGTCACTCTCGCAACCCACCATCTAATAACTACTCCACAATGCATTCCCTTAGGCCCAAATATGGTGAAGTGTCATGTAGTCGACATTCACATGACACCACTAAGAGAATGACAACATACATATCATGAAAATATCGAACACATATCAAGTTCACATGATTACCTGCAACATGGTTTCTCCCGTGACCTCAAGAACGAAAGTGATCTGAACATATAATCTTCCACCAAATAAACCATATAGTAATCAACTACAAGATGTAATCAACACTACAAGTCACCCACAAGCACCAATCTATAGTTTTGGTACAAAGATTGAACACAAGAGATGAACTAGGGTTTGAGAGGAGTTGCTGCTGATGAATATAGCCCTACCCAAGATGGGAGAGTTGTTGGTGATGATTATAACGATGATTTCCCCCTCTGGGAGGTAAGTTCCCCGGCGGAATCGCTTCGCCGGAGGGTGAAAGTGCTCCTGCCCAAGTTCCGCCTCGAGGCGACGGCGCTTCGTCCCGAAAGTTCTCTCCTTATTTTTATAGGTCAAAATGACTTATATACCAGAAGAGGGGCGCCAGAGGTGGGCCGAGGAGGGCAGCACCCACCAGGGCGCGCTTGGGCCTCCTAGTGCCCAGGTGGGTTGTTCCCACCTGGTAGCCCCTAAGGGAGTCCTGGATTAGGGGGTCCTCGGACAGCCGGACTATATGCTTATGCCGGACTGTTGGACTATGAAGGCACAAGATTGAAGACTTCGTCCAGGGACTCACCTTTATGTGGAAGGCAAGCTTGGCAATTTGGATATGTAGATTTCCTTCTCTGTAACCGCCTCTGTTGTAACCCTAGCCCCTCCGGTGTCTATATAAACCGGAGGGTTTAGTCCGTAGGACAAGAACAATCATAATCATAGGCTAGCTTCTAGGGTTTAGCCTCTACGATCTTGTGGTAGATCTACTCTTGTAATACTCATATCATCAAGATCAATCAAGCTGGAAGTAGGGTATTACCTCCATAGAGAGGGCATGAACCTGGGTAAACATCATGTCCCCCGTCTCCTGTTACCATTAGCCTTAGACGCACAGTTCGGGACCCCCTACCCGAGATCCGCCGGTTTTGACACCGACATTGGTGCTTTCATTGAGAGTTCCACTATGACGTCGAAAAAGGTTTGATGGCTCGCCTTGTTATCAAGGACAACATCACCTCTAGGGGAGCCCTGGCTTTAGGCCAAACCCTCCGACTAGGCGACTTCATCATGACCGCCCATTCGGCCGCTGTGCCGATGATGACTTCTCAGGTCATCAAAAACAGCCTCCTCCTCAGCTCAGAATACGCCGAGCAGATGGATCCAATGGAAATTTTGTCTTTGAACGAGCTCCTGGATCGCATCGCCGCCTTGGGAGTCGCTACGGACTATGATCGGGTTGGGCTTAAACCCGATCAGAGAGAGATTAACTCTCCGCCGGTCACCCATCAGATAGTGGTGGTGGAGGAACAATGCAGCGATTCTTCCTCTATCTTGAGGACGAACTATGTCCGGATTCCCGATGTAACGCCCCGGATTCGATGCGCCAGGTGTCCGCCAGTTATTCGCCGTCGTTGCCATGTCATTTGCTTGCGGGTTGCATTTTGCCATGTCATCATCTGCATTTTATCATGCCATCATGTGCATCTCA
The DNA here is from genome assembly GCA_963921465.1 of Triticum timopheevii. NCBI lineage: Eukaryota > Viridiplantae > Streptophyta > Magnoliopsida > Poales > Poaceae > Triticum > Triticum timopheevii. The sequence continues at coordinate 91,144,085 of OY997268.1, read as the reverse complement.
TTTGGCATACGTGTTCATCTCATGCATCCGAGCATTTTCCCCGTTGTCCGTTTTGCAATCCGGCACTCCTATGTCATCCGGCGTTCCCCTTTTGCCTCTTTTCGTGTTCGGGTATTAAGCTTTCTCGGAATGGCCCGAGGTTTGCCAAGCAGCCTCGGTATAGCACCGGTAGACCGCCTGTCAAGTTTCGTGCCATTTGGAGGTCGTTTGGTACTCCAACGGTTAACCGGGTAACCGTAAAAGCCTCTTTTGTTGCAGCCCAACACCCCTTCCAAAGTGGCCCAAAACCCATCTAACTCCCCTCCATGTTCTCGGTCGTTCGATCACGATCGCGTGGCCGAAAACCTCTCCTCATTTGGACTCTCCTAGCTCCCTCTACCTATAAATAGGTGCCTTCCCCTCCAAATTCGCGGATGTTTCCTACCCTAACCCTAGCCTCTCTCCCTCTCAGCCGCCGGACGTGTCCGCCCGCCGCCGGACACGCCCGCGCCGCCGCCTGCAGCCACTCCCCGCGCGACACGTGGCGCCCCGCGCCCACTTCGCCGCCGAGGCCCGTCGAGCCCGTCTGGGGCCCGCGGGGCCCATCCCGCGCTGCCGCCCGGCCCGAGCGCCGCCCGCGCCCGAGCTCCTCCCCGCCGCCCGGCCTTCCCGCCGGCGAACTCCGCCGGAGCCGCCCCGCCGCCGGTGTGCCCCCGCGCCTTCCCTGCCGCCTGGCCGGAGCGTCGGCGCCCCGCTCCGCCGGATCCCGCGGCCTCCCGTTGCCGCAGCCCGGCCCGAGCGCCGCCCGCGCCCGAGCTCCTCCCCGCCGCCCGGCCTTCCCGCCGGCGAACTCCGCCGGAGCCGCCCCACCGCCGGTGTGCCCCCGCGCCTTCCCCGCCGCCTGGCCGGAGCGTCGGCGCCCCGCTCCGCCGAATCCCGCGGTCTCCCGTTGCCGCAGCCCCGCCCGAATGCCCGAGCTCGCCGCCGCCAGGTCCTGGCAGCCTTGCCGGGCCGCGCCCCCTCGCCGCCCGCAGCCATGCAGGCCGGCGCCGCCACGGCCCTCGTCGCCGCCCGGAGCTCCCCTCGCCGCCGGCCGTCTCCTCGACCGGATCCGGCCTGGCCGCGGCCGGATCTGCGGCCTCCCCGTCGCCCTTGCTCTCCTCCCTGGCCGCCCCCTTCTTCCTCCGGCGCAAGTCCGGCGAGCTCGCGCCCCCGCCTCGTAATCCGTGCAGCCCCGAAGGTTGACCCCGAAACGCCTAAGTCTCCAGTTTTTCATATAATCATGCCATGTTCATGCCATCACATATCTGCATCCGTAGCTCCATTTCGTGCGTGTAGTATGTCAAATCGTTCGCCTCGACGAGTACTTCATTTCATTCCATTGCATCATTTTCATTTGAGCTCATCTTGATGCCCGAAATGCTGTTGGAAGAGTGCATGTTGCTGTTAATCTGCTGAAACTGTTATAACTTGCTCATTTATCATTTTTGCCATGATTGATGTATGCATCCTATGAGGTTGATGTCTTCATGTGTTTTGATCTATGCCATGTCATCTTTCCAGAGGTTCCAACCATGTATTTTTGTGAGTTGTGTGCTGAGTGTATCAAGCTTGCTAAGTAGGGTAGTTGCTGTTGCTGTTTTCCTGACAGATTCTGTTATATTTTGTTGCTATGTAAACATGCTTCTACTAATCATTCTATGCATAATCTGGAGATGCTCTATAAACATGTTTTGATCTACATGTCTTGCTCTAACTATTCATGCCACTGGTTGCATTTATAGGTTGCTGTAGCTTGTTGTAATCTTGCTCCAAAGTTGCTTGATAATGTTGCTGTCAGCCTGTTAACATTAAGTTCAATGTTTCCATGATTGTTTGCTAGTGATCCATGCACCCTATGAACTTGTTCTTGCCATGCTTAGCTTAATAAACATGCCTTCTTACTGTTAGTTGCCTTGACATGCCATGTATTGCTCTGTGGTGAGTGGTTCAAGCTCACCAACATGCCTACTTATTGTTGTTCCTGCCATGTATGAATCTGTAATATAACTTGCCATGTTTACATGGGTGCCATCATATTTTCTGATCCTTTTTGGCTCATGGTCAGTAAGGGACTTTTGATCTATGATATTAGTAGATTCATGCCATGCCTTTGTTTTCCATGATATGTTCCTGTAACATGTTGTTTGCTTGCTCTAAACATTGCAACCTGATGTTATTTCTGCAAAGTCTGAAACTGTTATTATTTGCAATCTTTCCATGTCTTTTTGAGCATGTTCTAGTTGTTTCTGGAGATAGCTCAGTGTTCATGTTTTGTTATGCTTTACCAGTACTTCATGCCCATGCCTTTTGTTATTATGTTGGGGGTGCTGTAGCATGTTGTTTTGATGCTTGCAAGATGCCTAGTTGCTGTTATGGACAGATTGTTGTTATGACTTGTATAGTGTGTGTGTGTTGCACCGTTGCTCCGTTTTGAGTGTGCTCTATATGAAACTTGCTTGATTTTCCATGTAGCTTCATATTATCATGTTGCATCCTTGTTTTGAGGTGTTTGCTTGATGTTTGGGTGCATTTTGCATCAATGCCATGTTTAATTTGTTTTGCTCATATCTTCTAGGCTGTAGCTCCGAATCTAATGAACTTTATATGTAACTTGACTAGAATTCCGTGTAGATCATCTTGGTGCATCTTAACTTGCTGTTTAACTACTTGAACATAAGGTTTCTTCAGTTCTGGACCAATTTCGAAATTTGCATATGAGGACTTACCGGAATTGTTATATGTTGTTTCCGGCCTCATTTAAACTTGCTTTGATGTGTTGTTCTTGTTTGCATCATCTCTTGCCATGAGTAGCTTCATGTAGCTTTGTCATGCATCATGCTTGTTGTGCATCATGTCTTGTCTATGTGTGGTGTGTTTACCATGTTGTGTGCTTCTTCTTGATAGTTCCAGTTTCGTTGCGATCGAGAGGATGCGTTCGTCTACGCTTGGTTCGTCTTTGTGGCTTCATCTTCTTCATGGACTCGTTCTTCTTCCTTGCGGGATTTCAGGCAAGATGACCGCTACCCTGGATCTCACTACTATCATTGCTATGCTAGTTGTTTCGTTCTATCGCTATGCTGCGTTACCTATCTTTTGCTCTTCAAGCCTCCCAAATTGCCATGAACCTCTAACCTTTGACACCATTCCTAGCAAACCATTGCTTGGCTATGTTACCGCTTTGCTCAGCCCTCTTATAGCGTTGCTAGTTGCAGGTGAAGTTGAAGATTTCTCCATGGTGGACAGGATTTTGGTTGGGATATCACAATATCTCTTATATTATTAATGCATCTATATACTTGGTAAAGGGTGGAAGGCTCGGCCTTATGCCTGGTGTTTTGTTCCACTCTTGCCGCCCTAGTTTCCGTCATACCGGTGTTATGTTCCCGGATTTTGCGTCCCTAACGCGGTCGGGTGATTTATGGGACCCCCCTGACAGTTCGCTTTGAATAAAACTTGTCCAGCAAGGCCCAACCTTGGTTTTACCATTTGCCTCACCACCACCTACATTTCCCTTGGGAGTAATTAACCCAAGGGTCATCTTTATTTTAGCCCCCCCGGCCAATGCTTGTCTAAGTGTTGGTCCGAACCGAGCTGCCTGCGGGGCCACCTCGGGGAAACTCGAAGTCTGGTTTTACTCGTAGCTAGTCTCATCCGGTGTTGCCCTGAGAACGAGATATGTGCAGCGCCTATCAGGATTGTCGGTGCATCGGGCGGCTTTGCTGGTCTTGTTTTACCATTGTCGAAATGTCTTGTAAACCGGGATTCCGAGACTGATCGGGTCTTCCTGGGAGAAGGTCTATTCCTTCGTTGATCGCGAGAGCTTGTCATGGGCTAAGTTGGGACACCCCTGCAGGGTTTAAACTTTCGAGAGTCGTGCCCGCGGTTATGTGGCAGATGGGAATTTGTTAATGTCCGATTGTAGATAACTTGACACCAGATCCGAATTAAAACGCATCAACCGTGTGTGTAGCCGTGATGGTCTCTTCTCGGCGGAGTCCGGGAAGTGAACACGGCTTCTGGGTTATGTTTGACGTAAGTAGGTGTTCAGGATCACCTCTTGATCATTGCTAGTTGACGACCGTTCCTTTGTTTCTCTTCTCGCTCTCATTTGCGTATGTTAGCCACCATACTTGCTTTGTCGCTGCTGCAACCTCACCACTTTACCCCTTCCTTTCCCATTAAGCTTTGCTAGTCTTGATACCCATGGTAATGGGATTGCTGAGTCCTCGTGGCTCACAGATTACTACAACAACTGTTGCAGGTACAGGTTGTGCGATGATCTTGACGCGAGAGCGATGCTTGCTTGCTTTGAGTTCTTCTTCTGCTTCTTCTTCGATCAGGGGATAGGTTCCAGGTCGGCAGCCTGGGCTAGCAGGGTGGATGTCGTTTGAGTTTCTGTTTGTGTTTCATCCGTAGTCGGATGATGCTCTGATGTATTGTGATGTTGTATTCGTGTGGCATTGTATGCCTCTTGTATGTATCCCCATCTATTATGTAATGTTGATGTAATGATATCCACCTTGCAAAAGTGTTCCAATATGCGGGTCTATCCTTGGTGGGACCTTCGAGTTCCTTTTGGATAGGGTTGCATATTGGGCGTGACAAGTTGGTATCAGAGCCTCGACCGACTCTAGGAGCCCCCCTTGATTGATCGTGTAGTTTGGCCGTTGTTGAGTCTAGAAGAAAACTGTTTTCTGAGTCTAGTTATATCGGAGAGTAGGAATTCTTTTTACTCCTCTGCCCCTTCGTCACTCTGGTGAGGAATCTTGACGTAGGTGTTTTGAATTACTCCTCTCCCCGTTCAAATTTTCCTTAGGTTCACGCAGTTGGTTTTCCGATCGTTGTTCTTCAGCTCTTTTCATCCGGTGCATTTCTCGTCAAGTTGACTCGAGCCTCTTCTTCTTTGCCAAGTTCAATCCTCAGTTGTCCTTTATTTTCCCACCCGCCCTCCCTTCTTCTTCTCGAATCCGGAGTCCGTAATCGAGTATCCATCATACTCGTGCGAAGCCTTTGCTTTCTTTCCTCAATGATTTTAACCGGTGTTTTCTCTTCAAGATATTCGTCGGTTTCCCCTTCCAGTTGTCTTTGTTTTTCCCGCCCTCCCACCCTCTTCTTCCCGGAGTCTGACTCTCTCTCGACCATCTATTTCATTCGTACGGAGTCTCTTCAGTCTTTCCTCAATTATTTCAACCGGTGAATTCTCGTCTCGTTCGTCATTCTTCATCTATTTTTCTTTTCCGGTGGACTCAATTCTAGTTTTTCGGGTTGATCATATTCTTTTCCTCAGCTCAAGTGTTCTCTTTGCTCGTTCGCCTCTCGCCAGTTTATCTTTCCTGAGTGCTCAAGACTTCTCAGGAGATTCGTCTGTGTGTGAATTAATTCGAGGCTGTCACCTCATTCAAATATTTCAATTGTTCTGGTGCATCATCTATTCCACATCCCTTTTCAACGGTGTTTTTTCTCTTTAGTGGGCCCTAACCCACAGGTCTTTTCCCCAGGATCTTACCTGACTCTTCTAATTTCCCCGGAGTTATTCTCAATTCTTATCAAAGTGTGATGTAAGAATGGATCCCATCAGTCAAATGCCTTTTCCAAGATCGATTTCGAATCATTTCATTGTTGGCTCAACCTCTTCGCTTGCCATTCTCCCGGAATATCTCAGTAATTTTGGAGGTGTTCCTCATCGTCATTTCAAGATAGAAGAAGAGTTTTTCCTCTAAATCTTGTCCGTACTCTCGAAGATTCGTGGTTCTAGCTTCAAGTTATCGTCTCGAATTATTCCATTTGTCAGTTATTCTTTTCATCCATCCGGAGTATTTTAGGAGTTGCTTTCCTTCTCGATCATCCGGAGGTCATCTTTTCGGAAGATTTCTTCGTTCTAAGTTTTCAGCTTCGGTCGTCTCTATATTCTTCCCGGTGATTCATTCTCTTTCATCATTCAATTTTTGAATTCTTATGGCGGTTCATTCAAGATTCTCTTTCCGAGATTACCATATTAATACATTCGTTCTTTTAAAACCTACCGGTGGTTCATGAAGACCTTCTCAAGTTTGCGATATGTCACTTCTCAATTCTCTTTCAAGAAGAATAAGTAGTATGCAAAATCCATTGCTCGTCATCAATTTAATTTGATGAAGGATAAGCATACAATAAATCTTATTCTTATTTCATCCGAGTGTTTAATCCCTTTCTTCAGAGTTTGTTCGTAATGAATAAATTCTAGTTCCAGGTGTTTTCATTTTTTTCTTTTCCGGAGTTCAAATTTCCTCGGCCATCTCGTCGGAACCTTCATCTAAATCATTGCAAGGCTCATCTTATTCTTTCATCCTACATTTTATCTCGTCATCCTTTTGTCACCGGAGTTCTTCATGATGGTTCTTCATGATTCAATTCATTCTTCAAGTGTGCATCAAGATTCTTCTCGAAGGAGCTCAAGTATCCTTCTTCTTGCTTCTCGAGGTGCAATTAAATCTCCGTATTCTTTTGAAGTGGAGTTTTGCATTTCTTCATTCTTCTCAGCTATCCAAGCATTTCCGTTTGTGGTCGGAGATCACCTCATAATTTTGAGATGTTATCCATAAGTCCACAACAAGCAATTCTTTTCGTTGTTGATTTTCTCAACAACTCCGTTCAATATTTCCTTCTAAGATTGCTTTCTATTTCATTCATGGCACAAGTTGTCATTTTCTTCTTAGTTCTTTTCATTCCTTTCTTCCAATTCTTCCGGAGGCACTGTGTTGTTCATCTCGTCAAGTGTCATCCCATCTTGTGAAGTTCATGTTCTATTCTTTCCATGTTTCAGCCGAAGTGCTGCCTAAATTCTTTCAGTCTTATTCGTTTCTTTTCTCATTCTAACCAATCCGGTTAGAACGAGTGATTTCATAGCCTATCTGATTCCGTGAGCTTTCGATTCTCGTCATTCTCTTTGTTCCTCTCTTATTCTCGAGTGTTCTCGATTCTTTGCTTCCTCTCTTGAGTTTTTTGTTTCACCTCATCCCTTTTCCCTTTCGTCTCGGTCCTAAGATCTCGGGATGAGATCTCTTATTAGTGGAGGAGTGTTGTAACGCCCCGGATTCGATGCGCCAGGTGTCCGCCAGTTATTCGCCATCGTTGCCATGTCATTTGCTTGCGGGTTGCATTTTGCCATGTCATCATCTGCATTTTATCATGCCATCATGTGCATCTCATTTGGCATACGTGTTCATCTCCTGCATCCGAGCATTTTCCCCGTTGTCCGTTTTGCAATCCGGCACTCCTATGTCATCCGGCGTTCCCCTTTTGCCTCTTTTCGTGTTTGGGTATTAAGCTTTCTCGGAATGGCCCGAGGTTTGCCAAGCGGCCTCGGTATAGCACCGGTAGACCGCTTGTCAAGTTCCGTGCCATTTGGAGGTCGTTTGGTACTCCAACGGTTAACCGGGTAACCGTAAAAGCCTCTTTTGTTGCAGCCCAACACCCCTTCCAAAGTGGCCCAAAACCCATCTAACTCCCCTCCATGTTCTCGGTCGTTCGATCACGATCGTGTGGCCGAAAACCGCTCCTCATTTGGACTCTCCTAGCTCCCTCTACCTATAAATAGGTGCCTTCCCCTCCAAATTCGCGGATGTTTCCTACCCTAACCCTAGCCTCTCTCCCTCTCAGCCGTCGGACGTGTCCGCCCGCCGCCGGACACGCCCGCGCCGCCGCCCGCAGTCACTCCCCGCGCGACACGTGGCGCCCCGCGCCCACTTCGCCGTCGAGGCCCGCCAAGCCCGTCTGGGGCCCGCGGGGCCCATCCCGCGCCGCCGCCCGGCCCGAGCGCCGCCCGCGCCCGAGCTCCTCCCCGCCGCCCGGCCTTCCCGCCGGAGCCGCCCCGCCGCCGGTGTGCCCCCGCGCTTTCCCCACCGCCTGGCCGGAGCGTCGGCGCCCCGCTCCGCCGGATCGCGCGGCCTCCCGTTGCCGCAGCCCCGCCCGAACGCCCGAGCTCGCCGCCGCCAGGTCCTGGCAGCCTCGCCGGGCCGCGCCCCCTCGCCGCCCGCAGCCCTGCAGGCCGGCGCCGCCACGGCCCTCGTCGCCGCCCGGAGCTCCCCTCGCCGCCGGCCGTCTCCTCGACCGGATCCGGCCTGGCCGCGGCCGGATCCGCGGCCTCCCCGTCGCCCTCGCTCTCCTCCCTGGCCGCCTCCTTCTTCCTCCGGCACAAGTCCGGTGAGCTCGCGCCCCCGCCTCGTAATCCGTGCAGCCCCGAAGGTTGACCCCGGAACGCCTAAGTCTCCAGTTTTTCATATAATCATGCCATGTTCATGCCATCACATCTCTGCATCCGTAGCTCCGTTTCGTGCATGTAATATGTCAAATCGTTCGCCTCGACGAGTACTTCATTTCATTCCACTGCATCATTTTCATTTGAGCTCATCTTTTTGCCTGAAATGCTGTTGGAAGAGTGCATGTTGCTGTTAATCTGCTGAAACTGTTATAACTTGCTCATTTATCATTTTTGCCGTGATTGATGTATGCATCCTATGAGGTTGATGTCTTCATGTGTTTTGATCTATGCCATGTCATCTTTCCAGAGGTGCCAACCATGTATTTTTGTGAGTTGTGTGCTGAGTGTATCAAGCTTGCTAAGTAGGGTAGTTGCTGTTGCTGTTTTCCTGACAGATTCTGTTATATTTTGTTGCTATGTAAACATGCTCCTACTAATCATTCTATGCATAATCTGGAGATGCTCTATAAACATGCTTTGATCTACATGTCTTGCTCTAACCATTCATTCCACTGGTTGCATTTATAGGTTGCTGTAGCTTGTTGTAATCTTGCTCCAAAGTTGCTTGATAATGTTGCTGTCGGCCTGTTAACATTAAGTTCAATGTTTCCATGATTGTTTGCTAGTGATCCATGCACCCTATGAACTTGTTCTTGCCATGCTTAGCTTAATAAACATGCCTTCTTACTGTTGGTTGCCTTGCCATGCCATGTATTGCTCTGTGGTGAGTGGTTCAAGCTCACCAACATGCCTACTTATTGTTGTTCCTGCCATGTATGAATCTGTAATATAACTTGCCATGTTTACATGGGTGCCATCATATTGTCTGATCCTTTTTGGCTCATGGTCAGTAAGGGACTTTTGATCAATGATATTAGTAGATTCATGCCATGCCTTTATTTTCCATGATATGTTCCTGTAACATGTTGTTTGCTTGCTCTAAACATTGCAACCTGATGTTATTTCTGCAAAGTCTGAAACTGTTATTATTTGCAATCTTTCCATGTCTTATTGAGCATGTTCTAGTTGTTTCTGGAGATAGCTCAGTGTTCATGTTTTGTTATGCTTTACCAGTACTTCATGCCCATGCCTTTTGTTATTATGTTGGGAGTGCTGTAGCATGTTGTTTTGATGCTTGCAAGATGCCTAGTTGCTGTTATGGACAGATTGTTGTTATGACTTGTATAGTGTGTGTGTGTTGCACCGTTGCTCCGTTTTGAGTGTGCTCTATATGAAACTTGCTTGATTTTCCATGTAGCTTCATATTATCATGTTGCATCCTTGTTTTGAGGTGTTTGCTTGATGTTTGGGTGCATTTTGCATCAATGCCATGTTTAATTTGTTTTGCTCATATCTTCTAGGCCGTAGCTCCGAATCTAATGAACTTTATATGTAACTTGACTAGAATTCCGTGTAGATCATCTTGGTGCATCTTAACTTGCTGTTTAACTACTTGAACATAAGGTTTATTCAGTTCTGGACCAATTTCGAAATTTGCATATGAGGACTTACCGGAATTGTTATATGTTGTTTCCGGCCTCATTTAAACTTGCTTTGATGTGTTGTTCTTGTTTGCATCATCTCTTGCCATGAGTAGCTTCATGTAGCTTTGTCATGCATCATGCTTGTTGTGCATCATGTCTTGTCTATGTGTGGTGTGTTTACCATGTTGTGTGCTTCTTCTCGGTAGTTCCCGTTTCGTTGCGATCGTGAGGATGCGTTCGTCTACGCTTGGTTCGTCTTCGTGGCTTCATCTTCTTCATGGACTCGTTCTTCTTCCTTGCGGGATTTCAGGCAAGATGACCGCTACCCTGGATCTCACTACTATCATTGCTATGCTAGTTGTTTCGTTCTATCGCTATGCTGCGTTACCTATCTTTTGCTCTTGAAGCCTCCCAAATTGCCATGAACCTCTAACCTTTGACACCATTCCTAGCAAACCATTGCTTGGCTATGTTACCGCTTTGCTCAGCCCTCTTATTGTGTTGCTAGTTGCAGGTGAAGTTGAAGATTTCTCCATGGTGGACAGGATTTTGGTTGGGATATCACAATATCTCTTATATTATTAATGCATCTATATACTTGGTAAAGGGTGGAAGGCTCGGCCTTATGCCTGGTGTTTTGTTCCACTCTTGCCGCCCTAGTTTCTGTCATACCGGTGTTATGTTCCCGGATTTTGTGTCCCTAACGCGGTCGGGTGATTTATGGGACCCCCCTGACAGTTCGCTTTGAATAAAACTTGTCCAGCAAGGCCCAACCTTGGTTTTACCATTTGCCTCACCACCACCTACCTTTCCCTTGGAAGTAATTAACCCAAGGGTCATCCTTATTTTAGCCCCCCCGGGCCAATGCTTGTCTAAGTGTTGGTCCGAACCGAGCTGCCTGCGGGGCCACCTCGGGGAAACTCGAAGTCTGGTTTTACTCGTAGCTAGTCTCATCCGGTGTTGCCCTGAGAACGAGATATGTGCAGCTCCTATCGGGATTTTCGGCGCATCGGGCGGCTTTGCTGGTCTTGTTTTACCATTGTCGAAATGTCTTGTAAACCGGGATTCCGAGACTGATCGGGTCTTCCTGGGAGAAGGTCTATTCCTTCGTTGATCGCGAGAGCTTGTCATGGGCTAAGTTGGGACACCCCTGCAGGGTTTAAACTTTCGAGAGTCGTGCCCACGGTTATGTGGCAGCTGGGAATTTGTTAATGTCCGGTTGTAGATAACTTGACACCAGATCCGAATTAAAACGCATCAACCGTGTGTGTAGCCGTGATGGTCTCTTCTCGGCGGAGTCCGGGAGGTGAACACGGTTTCTGGGTTATGTTTGACGTAAGTAGGTGTTCAGGATCACCTCTTGATCATTGCTAGTTGACGACCGTTCCTTTGTTTCTCTTCTCGCTCTCATTTGCGTATGTTAGCCACCATACTTGCTTAGTTGCTGCTGCAACCTCACCACTTTACCCCTTCCTTTCCCATTAAGCTTTGCTAGTCTTGATACCCATGGTAATGGGATTGCTGAGTCCTCGTGGCTCACAGATTACTACAACAAAAGTTGCAGGTACAGGTTGTGCGATGATCTTGACGCGAGAGCGATGCTTGCTTGCTTTGAGTTCTTCTTCTGCTTCTTCTTCGATCAGGGGATAGGTTCCAGGTCGGCAGCCTGGGCTAGCAGGGTGGATGTTGTTTGAGTTTCTGTTTGTGTTTCATCCGTAGTCGGATGATGCTCTGATGTATTGTGATGTTGTATTCGTGTGGCATTGTATGCCTCTTGTATGTATCCCCATCTATTATGTAATGTTGATGTAATGATATCCACCTTGCAAAAGCGTTCCAATATGCGGGTCTATCCTTGGTGGGACCTTCGAGTTTCTTTTGGATAGGGTCGCATATTGGGTGTGACACCCGAGCTCTCCGAGCCGGATAGCCGTTCGCGGGAGGACATGACCCAAACTCCGAACTTAGAATCGGACAGCGGGCCAGAAAAATTGGGCAACATCTCGGAACTCGAACCACCAAGTTCGGAAGTTCGTCTGCCCCTGGGTCTGAGATCGGGTCAAGGTTCAGACTTAAATCCACCCACCCACACAGATACAAGCGATCTTTACCACATTAGACAACAATCCCAAGAGACAGTACATCGCTTTTGGGCCAGATTCCTCCTTGTAATGAGCAAGGTCAAGGACCGTCGCAAGGAAGATGCAATCTCATTCTTTTGCAAAAATTGCACGGGCAAGGGAATCCTCAACGCCATAAGTCGGCGTCACATATCACACTTCACCGACTTGGCGGCCATAGTACAGAAGTATTGTGTGATGGAAAGTGAGGGAGTCCTGGATTAAGGGGTCCTTGGACAGCCGGACTATGTACTTGTGCCGGACTGTTGGACGATGAAGATACAAGATTGAAGACTTCGTCCCGTGTCCAGGTGGGACTCTCCTTTGCATGGAAGGCAAGCTTGGCTATTCGGATATGTAGATTTCCTTCTCTGTAACCGACTCTGTGTAACCCTAGCACCCTCCGGTGTCTATATAAACCGGAGGGTTTAGTCCGTAGGACAACAACAATCATAATCATAGGCTAGCTTCTAGGGTTTAGCCTCTACGATCTCGTGGTAGATCAACTCTTGTAATACCCATATCATCAAGATCAATCAAGCAGGAAGTAGGGTATTACCTCCATAGAGAGGGCCCGAACCTTGGTAAATATTATGTCCCCCGCCTCCTATTACTATTAGCCCTAGACGCACAGTTCGGGACCCCCTACCCGAGATCTGCCGGTTTTGACACCGATAGAAAGCGCCTGGAAAACCCAGGCTAAATTCTGGGATCCTCCTGCTCTCACTAAACCCCTCGTCCGAACTAAAAGGGTGCACTCTCACAAGTCACCCGATCCAATTACAAAGAAACCAAAGCCCACTAGGTGGGGAACCGTATTGGAGGGATGGCTCAATGGGCCATGCAAAATTCACACCACACCTGATATCATACCAACACACAGCCTTAGAGCATGTTGGATACTTCGGCAGGTGGCCAAGAGCGGCGAGGATCTCCGCATTAATAATGCTGCAGAGCGTCATCCCGCAGAAAACAACAATACGGTATTGACAGTCTTCGAGACTTTTGCCTCAAAACAAGCGCAAGAGAGCACTCTGTGGCCTCGCTGAAGTCTGCCATGTTGCAACAATAAATCCATGGAACGACACGACCATAACCTTCAATGCCAGTGACGAACCTCAATTCCGAACTGTCCGAGCACCAGCCGCCTTGGTCCTTAGTCCAATTGTGGACGGCTTAGACCTTGCTTGTCCTCAAGCGAAAACCAAAATCGAAAACATGTCCACATGCTTAGAGAGAAAGGTGTCGATAAAAACAAAAATATGGACATAGCAGCATCATGTGACTTATTATAATAGCAACAAACTTTACCATAATAATTTTATCACATAATTTTTATCATAGACTTCTCATGAATAAGTGACAATTCATCACAACATCAAAGTATAAAGCATAAACTCTATTGGAAACCAACAAACTATTTTTCTCAGTCAACTTTGCAACTACAGTTCATCATCTTTTCAGGAAGGGTCACGTATCGGCGCCTTTAGGCAAGTCCACATACTCAACCATCATTTAGTCTTCTATGATTGCTAACACTCACCATGTACACATGAGCAAAATGTTTCAACCAGACACATAGAAAGATAGGGGCTTATAGTTTCGCCTCCCAACGCACTCACCTTGAGGGTGATGTCAACAATAATAACTCATGCTACCCATATTCAACTGGATATATGTGCCTAGATCTTTCCTCACCACAAGATGCTTGCCAAAGGAGAAAAATAAAAGGAATAGAGAGAAAAACTTTGACTCTTGCATGAAAGTAAATACATGAAAGTAAAATATAGGCCCTTCGCAGAGGGAAGCAGAGGTTGTTGTTGGTGTCAAAACCGGCGGATCTCGGGTAGGGGGTCCCGAACTATGCGTCTAAGGCTAATGGTAACAGGAGGCAGGGTACACGATGTTTTACCCAGGTCCAGGCCCTCTCGATGGAGGTAATACCCTACTTCCTGCTTGATTGATCTTGATGATATGAGTATTACAAGAGTTGATCTACCACGAGATCGTAGAGGCTAAACCCTAGAAGCTAGCCTATGATTATGATTGTTGTTGTCCTACGGACTAAACCCTCCGGTTTATATAGACACCGGAGGGTGCTAGGGTTACATAGAGTCGGTTACAGAGAAGGAAATCTACATATCCGAATATCCAAGATTGCCTTCCACGCAAAGGAGAGTCCCATCCGGACACGGGACGAAGTCTTCAATCTTGTATATTCATAGTCCACCTGTCTGGCCAAAGTATATAGTCCGTCTGTCCGAGGACCCCTTAATCCAGGACTCCCTCAGTAGCCCCTGAACCAGGCTTCAATGACGATGAGTCCGGCGCGCAGATTGTCTTCGGCATTGCAAGGCGGGTTCCTTCTCCGAATACTTCGTAAAAGATTGAGAACACAAAGATCGTTTCTAGCTCTGCAAAACAAATTCCACATTCCACCGTAGAGAGTATAGTATTCCACAAATCTAATCTGCTGACAGCTTTTTATAGCATGACATCACACCATGGTCTGATCATTATTCGAACAGTTTTTCACAACCAGCTACCGCACGTAATGCGAGGCGGTTTCCTTGACACGTCTTGTCGAAGCAGAGATCGTGTCCCTTTATCATGGGATTCTCATCAATACGGGTATGGGTAACCCAACCGTGCCATCAATCATGGCGCTTGGGAAATAAGCGATTTTAACAGGCAAGTGGGGAGGCACACAGTTTCTACAGCCTTTATAAAGAGATAAGGTTTCTCCTCTTTCACCCATGCCTCCTTCCTTCTTCGCTCATCCATTCTCGCACGCTCGAGCTCCAGCGCCCCAGTTCTCACCTTCTCCGCACAGCCAAACATGTCCGGAGTGGGAGGCAAGTGGATGGCCTGCTCCGTTAAGGAGGAGGACATTACGAAGCTCTGGGTGGCCGGATACTTGGCTGCAGATATCGCGCACCGGCTCCCGGATGTAGGGCAGATCATTCCGACTCCGGGACCCCACGAGAGGGTCGTGTTCCTTGCCCATTTCGTCCGCGGACTGGGATTCCCCCTCCACCCATTTGTCCGCGGGCTCATGTTCTATTACGGGATGGATTTCCATGATCTAGCCCCTAATTTCATCCTCAACATCTCGGCGTTTATCGTCGTGTGCGAGGCTTTTCTCCGCATCAGGCCCCACTTCGGCTTGTGGCTAAAGATCTTCAATGTAAAGCCGAAGATTGTGGTTGGCCAGCAGGCGGAGTGTGGAGGCGCCATGGTGGGCAAGATGCCTAGCATCACCTGGCTCGAAGGCTCCTTCATGGAGACCATGAAGGGGTGGCAATCGGGGTGGTTCTACATCACCGAGCCGCGCAATGCCAACTGGGTGTCGGCCCCCGAATTCTGATCCGGCATCCCCGTGCGGCTCACCTCCTGGAATAAGAAGGGCCTAACCTAGGGTGCGTCCGCGGAGCTGACCGAACTCCAGAACTGCGTCAAGAACATAACAACCAAGAACATCAAGCTTGTCAACGTAGTCCAGGTCATGCTATTTCGCCGGATTCTCCCGTGTCAAAGACGGGCATTCAACCTGTGGGAGTTTGACGCGTCCCAACTCCAGACACTACAAGAGCTCTTTCGCACGATGCACAAATACGTCTGGAAGGTGTTGTTCAAGGCCAGCGAAGTTCCTCCTCCCACCACCGAGGACCGAGGACTCAGCGCCAAGCGCCACGCCAATGCGGTAAGCATTCTACATTTCAAGATGTGCCTTTCCTTAGTATATTCGCGGGAGGAGCTCAAGCCACCATGGTGATCTAACAGGATTATGTGGCGACGACGGAGCGGATCGACTGTCCGGCTCCGTTGCCTGACGATCAAGCAACCGTTCTCTTGACAGAGATGCTGGTTCCGGCACCCTATGAGGTGCCGAGGAAGAAGGCCAAGAAGAAGGCCACGAGGACCAGGAAAAGTCTCCGGCGCAAGGCGGTGTCGGACTCATCGTCCAAAGACACCGAGGCACACTCCTCCAACGACAATGAGGAGGAAGAGGAAAACCCTCTCCCCCTGTCGGGGGTTGGGTGCGACATATGCCAAAGGATGGCTTATCATGGTGGGATCGAGTAGAACGTCGCCGGTGCCTGGAAGCGGGATAAGGCGTAGACACGTACGCGGACGAACTTTACCCCAGTTGGGGGCTCTCCGTGGAGATAATACCCCTACTCCTGCTCTGCAGGGTCTCCGCATGATCACTAACGCTAGTGATACAAGGTGCTCCTTGAGCTGTGTCTAGAGGTAGGAGAAAGCAAGGCTAGCTCCTCCTTGCCCTAGGTAACTGGCTAGTTCTATCAGAGTTGGAACCCTTTGCATGGGTGGCCTAGGGGGCTTATATAGCCCCCCCAGGGGTACAATGGTAATCGGGCCGACTGCTGGGGCCCGTCTGTCAGCGTCTCCAGCCTCCGGCTTCTCCGCCTACTACTGGGGCCTGCCACCTAGTGGGCCCCGCCGGCTAGTTGGTGGCTGCTTACAGTAGCCGTGTCGTCTATGACGAGGGCTTGGTCATCTTATCGTGGCTACAGTCCCGCCGGCTGGCGGGAGGTTACTGTAGCCACACCTGGTCTCATCAGGTTAATGGCGCGCTTGCCTCGTGGCAAGGGACGGCCGCCTGCTGGAGGCCGGCCCTTCCCAAGCCCGACTGATTGGGCATCTGCTGTCTTCGGCGGTGTCACTGCCCGGTAGGATCTACGGCTGGCAGGCCGTACCGACAGGCCGTCGTGGGGAACAGGGTTCCACCAGCTTGGAGCGACGTCAGGGGAGACATGGCACAGTGCCCCGCCGTGTGGAGATCTCCGCCTATACGGAGCACTGTAGCCATGCCTGTCCCGTACATCGGGGGTGATGTGCTTCACTGTAGCCATGCTCTAGCTTGTACTCTCGATGGGGGCTCGGTTGCACCGAGGCCACGAGGTGGCCGCCTGCCTGATGCCGCCCTCTCTGGAGGCCGGCCGGCTGGAGCCGGCCACTCGTAGTGCAGTAGGCTAGGGTTGGCCGCCCTCTGGTAGCCAGCCGTTGAGCCAGCCGGCCCCTAGAGGGCGGAGCTTCAGCTTGGGGTCCAGCTAGGCAGAGCTGGCCCAGAGTCTTGATAAATTCAGGAACTCGGGTGAGCCTACCCCTGGCCCATTACTCTGACAGTAGTCCCCGAAGCCGGTGAGGCGTTGTGGTCGATGGGCCGCGAAGTCTCAGCGGCTTCCCCCCTCACCGAGCTGTGGGAGAGTGTCGATCCGTCTTGTGGCTAGCCGACTGCTGAAGCCGGCCTCACCCAGGCGGAGCTATGTGGTCGGTTTTGAACTCCAAGGCGGGAAACAGGTAGCGTGCCTGCTAAGCTTCCTGGCTGTCGCCCACCACAGACGCGCCACATGGCACACGCCAGCCCGGCCAGCCTGCCATCCCACACCCCTGATGGGACGTGACAGTGGGCCGAGCCCGCCACTACCGCGCCTCGGCAACCGGGTGGATCCGCTGTGCCGAGGGGGGCGGTGGCCATTCCCACGACCATTTGCGGCGTGGTGAATGCGTGCGATAAATGGGGGACGTGGGGTCGTGGGCGCAGTTAATCCCACGACCCACGCCATGCCCCCTCAGCTTCGTAGCCCCAGGGCTATAAGTAGGGGGATGGGAGGGGTGCGGCAAAGCTTGCGCGCCCCCTCCCACTCTTCTTCTTCCTCTGCTCTCTCCTCCACTGCCGTTGCTGCTGCTTAGCGCTGCCGTGGAGCTGCCGCCGTCATTCGTCGCCAACGCGCTCCTCCTCCTCACGCGGCCAGCCGGAAGCCATGGCGCGCGAGAAGGGCGGTGACTAGGACAGGTCGAATGTGATCGAGGATCACATCTCCTTCCTCCGTGACACGCGCCGAATGCCCAGCGGGGCATTCGTCAAGGCGCGGGTGCCGCCGGAGGAGGAGATCTCGCCGGCGCCGCGGAGAAACAAGCAGGTCGTCTTCCGCTCGCACTTCCTCTGCAGCTTCGGCCTTCCAGTGAGCGGCTTCCTCCGCTCTTTTCTTGACTTCTACAATCTCCAGCCTCATCACCTCATGCCCAACGCCGTGACTCTACTCTCCGCCTTCGTCACGACGTGTGAGGGCTACATTGGCGTCCTCCCCACACTCGAGCTGTGGGGAGCATTCTTCTATGGGAAGCTCGGCACCTCCGCCAGGGAGATGGCGGCCGAGTGCAGCGGCTTCGTCGGCCGTGCGCCGACCAGCGAAGTGGAATGCCTTCCCCGTCATCAAGCTAGCGCAGTTCATGAAGATGTGGCAGAAGTCCTACTTCTACGTCGAGAACGTAGATCCGGCTGCCGACTTCCTCAACCTGCCGGCCTATGAGGCCGGCCCCCGTACCAGGCCTCGGCCCAACTGGGGGTACAAATCGAAGCCGGTGTCAGCGGACGCAGCGGCCGCCATCGGCCGACTCGGTGTGCTCCAGGAGTCGGAGGGCCTCGTGGCCTCCGACCTCCTTGTTGCCTTCGTTGAGCGCCGGATCCTTCCGCTCCAGGGCCGCCCTCATCCGATCTTCCGGATGGGCGGTCATCGCGACCCATGCCGGCTGTGCACGAAAGGGATGCCGCCTGCCGAGGTGGCGCGGATGGTGAATGAGATCTCTGACCTTAAGGTGTCGGAGGAAGACTGGCGGTACGGGAAGCGGTCGTACTCCCGCCACAATCCGCCGCCTACCGTAAGTTTCTTCATCTTCTCCTTCTGATCTGTTTTCTTCAGCCTCGTTCTTATCGTGATGCAACTCCTTTCTAGTCGCAGATTTACATGTTCGCGGCGACGGCCGCCTTCCTGGGGCCGGGCGATGACTACCAGTCGGACAGGGCGGTGAGCGACCTGGACGACCCCGACATGGGGGCGGCCGCCCTGGCGGACGATGCAATAGGCGGCGGCGGAGCAGGTGGCTCCGAGGAAGGCGGCGCCATGGGGACTTGGCCTGACGACAACGACGACGAAGACGAATCGCGCCCCACCCGGAGCTCTGCCAATACCGGCGCCGGCCCCTCTTCTGGGCCGCCCGCCCGCGGTAGCAAGCGCAAGCGGAAGCAGGGCGCTGCCCTGTTTGGCAGCGCCCCGAAGGAGCCCAAGACCCGGCCGTGGCGACCAGGAGGAGAGAAGCCGCGTCCAAGGAGGCCAAGTATCAGAGGCAGCCGAATGTGCCCGTCATGGTGTCGGCGTAAGTATCTTTTCCATGTTTCCCGTCTTCTTGCCAATCTGGCGTGAGAGCCTTCTGACTTATCTTCTTATTTCAGGTCCCCGCTAACCCTCGGTCATCAGGTCAGCGGCGACCTCCTCGACCAGCCGGCGAATTGACCCGGCCACCGACCTCCGTGAGGCCACAGAGCGGAACGCGCGGGAGGCGCATGAGGAAGAGGCCGACCGTCTGGTCAAGGAGCAGGCGGACAAGGCCGTCGTGTCTGCTGAGAGGGCGCTGGCGCAGGCGGAAGCCCAAGCTGCGGAGAGGGAGCGGCTCGCGGAGGCCGCACGCCGCCAAGTGTCGCTGCTCGTGACGCCCCTGAACACCGCGCCGCCTCCTCCCGAGTTCGTGGCGACGACCGGAGGAGCCGATGACGATCACCCAATCCGGGAGCGGGAGGGCGGCGACGTGGCTATGCCGGACGTCTTTGTGCCACCGCCACCGCCTCCGCCGCCGCCACTCGCTGGCGGGACGCAGGACGAGCAGCCGGCTGCCCTGCCGGTGCCACCGGTCGAAGACACGGTGGTGACGGACCTGATTCCTGAGGTCCGCACACCCACATGCCGCCGCCTTGAGAAGGCGGACTCAGCACCGTGGCCGCAGGAGGTCGGCGCCACGAGCTCGTCGGTCCCCAACACCAAGGCGACCAGCGCCGCGCCCGTAGGCTAGATACGCGGGGGCGGGACGGGCGCCCTGAATAAGGCGTCCCTCGACGTCCAGGCCAAACTCCGAGCCGAAGCCGAAGCCCTTAAATGCTGCAACGAGGCCTTCCTGGACTCGCAAACCGCGTAAGTTGTCTTCGGCTTTCTTCTTTGGATGATCCTCTTGCTTCTCTCGTGGGGGCGCGCAAGTGCACCCACTGGGTGTAGTCCCCAAGTTCCGGGCCGGCTGCTGAGCAGGCGGGCCGGAACTTTATCTTGCAAACGACGACTGCTGACTTCGTCTGGTGTTCCTTCTGCAGTACTACCACAATCTCCGCGCGACTGCCTACAACTCCAGGGTCCAGGAGCTAGAGACGCAGACCGCCCATCTGACCGAGAGCTGGAGTAAGCTTTATCTTCCTTTCTTCGCGGGGGCGCGTTGGCGCACCCGCGGGCTATAGTCCCCGAGGTTCAAGCCGACTGCTGAGCAGTCGGGCCGAATCTCCTCAGTGTTTCTTTCTTCATTAACTACTTCTTCTCTTCGGGGGCGCAATGGTGCACCCGCGGGCTGTAGTCCCTGAGGTTCGGGCCGACTGCTGAGCAGTCGGGCCGAATCTCCTCAGTCTTTCCTTCTTCATTAATTACTTCTTCTCTGCGGGGGCGCGATGGCGCACCCGCGGGCTATAGTCCCCGAGGTTCGAGTCGACTGCTGAGCAGTCGGGCCGAATCTCCTCAGTGTTTCTTTCTTCGTTTTGTCTGCTTGACTGATGCTCTTTTCTTCTTTCCCTCTTTCCGGAGGCCAATGCTGCCTTGCAGCAGCAGCTGGGCGAGGCCAACACCGCTCTATGCGGCAAGGAGGCAGAGTGCGGCAAACTGACCGAGGAGCGAGACCGCCTGGTCGCTCAGCTTGCCGAACAGGCGGAAGCCCTCAAGGCGGCCCAGTTGGAGGTTAAGACGAAGGAGGTCGACCTTCTCGCCGAGTTTGAGGTCGAACGCTCAGCTTAGGCCGACAAGGAGGCCCAGATGACGGCCTACTTCAGCAGCATTGAAGACTTGGTTGATGGCAGTGCTAGGCTGGTAGTAGATGGTGTAAGGTGCCATATCGATGGCCCACTTGGCCACTCGGCCAGAAGCATCCCGGCTTCCCAAGATCTCAGCAAGCGGAGCCGTGCAGACGACAGTTATTGGGTGCTCTTGAAAGTAGGGCTTCAGCTCCTTGGCGGCAAAGTGCACGCCATAGCACATCTTCTGATAATGTGGGTAGTTTTGCTTGGAGGCGGACAGTACTTCACTTAAGTAATATACCGGTCTCTGGACCAGCAATGCTCTGCCTTCCTCCTTGCGCTCTACCACAATGACTGTGCTGACGACCCGACTGGTGGCAGCAATGTAGAGGAGCATGGGCTCCTTCTTAGTCGGAGCTGCCAGGACAGGCGGGGTTGCCAACATCTTCTTGAGCTGGGAGAAGGCTTCGTCCGCCTTGTCATTCCACTCAAAAAAGTGGTCTTCTTCATAAGTTGGTATAGAGGGAGAGCCTTCTCGCCCAGCCAACTGATGAAATGGCTAATTGATGCCAAGCAGCCGGTGAACTTCTGCGCGTCCAGCAGTCGGGTGGGCACCTCCATCTTCTCAATGGCCTTGATCTTCACCGGGTTGCACTCTATGCCGCGCTCTGAGACCAGAAAGCCAAGGAGCTGGCCGGCTGGTACTCCAAAGAGACATTTCTCCGGGTTGAGCTTGATCTGGAATTTTCGCAAATTCTCAAAGGTCTCCTTGAGGTCTTCTAGCAGCGTGCCACGCTTCTCCGTCTTCACCACCACATCATCCACATATACATGGGCATTCCTGCCGAGTTGCTTGAGGAGACACTTCTGCAAGCAACGCTGAAACGTGGTACCGGCGTTTCTCAAGCCGAACGTCATGGTCAGGTAGCAGAAGGCTCCGAATGGCGTGATGAAGGCGGTCTTCAGCCTGTCAGCCGGGTTCAACTTGTGGAGTCTATCACTTGATCAATCCTTGGCAGAGCAAAGGGATCTTTGGGATAGGCTTTGTGGAGGCTGGTGTAGTCAATGCACATGCGCCACTGCTTGTTTTTCTTCAACACTAGGACTGGGTTGGCCAGCCACCCTGGAAAGAACACTTCCATGATGAATTCGGCTGCTAGAAGCCAGGCTATTTCTTCTCCGACAACTCTTCTCTTCTCTTCTGACAGGTGGCGCAAGGGCTGCCTGACCGGCTTGGCGTCCGGTCGGACATGTAACTTATGCTCGGCGAAATCCGTCGGAACACCCGCGCATGTCCTTGGGAGACCATGCGAAGATGTCCCGATTCTCATGGAGGAAATCGACGAGCTCGCTTTCCTATTTGCTATCAAGGTTTGCACCTATGACAACGTGCCTCTTCGGGTGCTCCGGGTCCAGGGGTATCTTCTTTGTTTCCTTGGCCGGCTTGAACGAGCCCTCAACCTCTGACTCCTGGGGGATGGGTGACATTTCCGGCTTCTTGCCTTCCAACGCCACCACCCGGTCAAGGAGCCGCTTCTCGGCTCTGATCACGAGGGACTCGGCCAGCCGGCTGCTATCTGCGGTGCAAGCGACCGACTTCTTGTAGTCTCCGACTACTGTCAGGATCCCCTTGGTACTAGGCATCTTCATCTTGAGGTAGGCATAGTGGGGGACCGCCATGAACTTGGCCAGAGCTGGCCGGCCAAGCAGTGCATGGTAGGGGCTTTCAAGGTCCACCACTTCAAACCAAACTGGCTCAGGGCGGAAATGATTCTTGTCTCCAAAGAGGACATCAATCTGGGTCTTGCCGATTGGTGAGCAGGAAAGGCCAGGGACTATGCCGTGGAATACAGTCCAACTGGGGATGAGCTGCTTCTGCTTGATTCCCAACTTCTCCATCATGTCAGGGTACA